>OZ020606.1:111585482-113017061 GCA_963971545.1 Philophylla caesio | reverse complement strand
AAAAGACAGTTAAAGGTGACTGCTGGTTTGTTGTTGTATTAATACAAATATACAAGTTGTATATTAACTGCTTAAGTTGTTGTTGCTAGGCGGAAATGCCCGCTAGTCATTTACAAAGGAAACGGGTTACCCATTTATAATTACGGCAGAAGCACACAGAGCGGTGGAAGGGAGAGCGATAAGAAAAAAAAAAAGGGTTTGTGGATAAGCTCTGTATGGGTTATGACTGTTTGCTTTTTTAGACACAAACTTACACACCTTTCCTTTCATTTCATTCATTTTGTATTTGACAGCTCGAATGATGAGTGTGATGAGTGCGTTAAGAGTTATTTCTTTGTGTTTTTCCTTTTTTTAATTTTTTTTTTTTGCTAATATTGGAGGCTGGGTGTTACGAGTAGATATTAATATTTTTTTTTCCAAAAATATAATTTTTTTCGAGTAAAATTGAAGTTGTCGCTGTAGGCGAAACGGTTCATTATTGTTAATTAAAAACACTTTACTTGATTTGCCAATTGGGTTTGTGGTATGTGATGCAATTTCCAGAGGTATAAAAATTTACTTTGTAATGAAGCAACAAAAGGGGCATCGCTTACGGAGGGTAGAGCATGGAGTAGGAAAGAGGTTGGCGGAGAGGTTAGATTAACAGGATGTCGTACACTTTTTGCCGTACATAGAAACTTTGCTTCAAGTGAGTGCTAATAGACAAGTTAGTTTGGCTTTGTTAGTTGAAAGTTTGCGCAACTGTTGAAAAGTCTGTTTGAAGCAGCAAATCTTAAGCGGCTAAGATTTGGTTAATAAAACGATTTTCCATTGTAAATATATATCTATGTGTGTATGCGTGTTTGTACATTTATATACATACATATACATATGTATATGTACATACGTATAATTAACGGGAGGCAGCTAAGTAACCGCTTCGCCGCAGCATCATTAACAATCGCATAAAACTTTTATCTAATTAACAAAACTTCAACAAAACGTCAACGAAATTGTCGAAAATTACAAAGAGTATTTAAAACAAAAACACAAGCAATATATGAATGTATGTATGTAAGTGAAAATGCCAGTATAAAGAAGTTAAGAGTTATAAAATGAGACAAGTCTGTCGACAGGGCACACTATGGCATATTTTGAAAAAACGAATTTTTCCAGCTAAATTTTTTTTTAAACTAAAATGACTTTTATGTTGTTAAAACTTAGTTAAATTATTATTGTATTCACTGCCGACGTATTCGTTTGGATGAGCATCTTAGAACATGGAAAGAGTTGCCACTTGTAATAAAAATTCAAAAAAATTTAATTAAATAATTTGAAACAATATGCGTAGCAGTCAAAAATTTTTTAGAAAATTCTTTATTAGTGTAGCGTGCAAGTAATATGCGATTGTAACTTACTTAAACGCTTACTTTATTAAAGTATAAAATTTACAAAGTTTGGTTAAGTTGTATGTAGTCATTGAGTTGCGCAATTCACGTCTTTCACGTGTCGATGCCGAAGATCCAGAGAACAACCAATAATAATATCTTTTGTCTCCTTGACGATCTCCATTCTTCTCAGCAGTTATTCAGCGCATATAAGCCAGTTGTTTTTGGTGGTTGTCACTGCTTTTTAAGTTAAGTTCAGCACTTATTCAGCGAAAGTAAGCAGGCTGATTTCGATGGTTGCCACAGCAGCCCCCCCAAGTAGGTTGGAGTAGTATGTTCTTCAAGTTACTGATTTTGTTGAATGTGTTTATACCTACATTTGCGAATTGGGCGACCACTACTAGATGTTGGTTGCTGCCCTTGATATTTTGCTTTCTCTTTACGTACAGGTTCTATCGTTTCGGTTGTGTTTTCGATGAATGCGGGCTTTAGTCGCTCGGTGGAGATTGTACTCGGCCGTCCTTCTACATTGACAACAAAAACGTAGTCATTTATCCGTTCGAGGACTTCGTACGGCCCTCTGTATGGGTGTTGGAGTGGTTTTTTGGTTTCGTCCACTCTAACAAAAACATGAGTTGTTGTATTCAGTGTTTTATGTGTGAACTTACGCAATTTGGTGTGATGAGCAGTGGGTGCAGAGCGTACTGCCCGCATGAATTTACGCAACTCTTCCACAAAAACGTGCGCGGGATGTCCTTTTTCTTCGTCGACGAAGTACTCCCCTGGTAGACGTAGTGTTGTTCCATATAACATTTCGGCGGCGCTGGCTTTTAAATCGTCTTTATAACTCGTTCGTAGGCCCAGCATTACGACGGGAAGGGTGTTGACCCAGTGTGGTGTAGAGTGGCACATGAGCGCGGATTTAAGTGATCGATGCCACCGTTCGACCATACCGTTTGCGGCTGGATGGTACGCCGTCGTTCTTATTCGGTTACAGCCGATAAGTTTGGTGAACGCTGTAAAAAACTTTGATTCGAATTGTGTTCCCCTGTCGCTTGTTATGGTTGCTGGTGTTCCAAATCGGCTCACCCATCCGTTGAAAAATGCTTGGGCTACAGTTTCGGCGTTTATGTCTTTCAGCGGGATTGCCTCCGGCCATCGTGTATAACGATCGATGATGGTTAGGCAGTACCTGTACTCATCGCATTTGGGCATAACCACGATGTCGATGTTAATGTGTTTGAATCGATCACTTGGTATATCGATGTGTTGTGGTGCGTTTTTAACATGCCGATGTACTTTGCTGCGTTGGCAGCATAAGCAATTTCGGGCCCATAGTGCGATATCTCGCTTCATGTGGGGCCAAACAAAACGTTGTTGGGCTAGTTTTTGGGTGGAACGTGCATTAGGATGTGAAGCGTTGTGCAGCTGGTCGAAAATATTGCGTCGGAGATTTTTTGGTATATATGGCCGGATTGTCCCAGTTGACATGTCGCAAAATATCTCAGTGCCCTCGGTATCGACTTTATGTTGTCTAAGCTCCAGCGATGTCGTAGTTGATTTAATGAGATGTTGCAACTCTTCATCTGCGGCCTGTTGTTCGGCGATCTCTTTGGCAGACACCCTGACTGGCAAACTGATAGAGTTAACTCTGGAAAAGGCGTCAGCGACAATGTTTTTATTTCCCGGTATATGCGTTATCTGCGTCGTAAACTGGCTAATGAACTGCAGCTGACGTTGTTGACGCGGTGATGCCTTGTGTGAGCTCTGTGAAAATACGAAAGCGAGGGGTCTGTGGTCGGTTAAAATCGTGATATCTCTACCTTCCAGAAGGTGCCTGAAGAATTTTATGCCTTTAAATATGGCGAGTAGCTCCCGGTCGTACACGCTATAGTTTTTTTCCGTTGTATTTAGTTTGCTCGTATAGAATCCAAGTGGTTGTCTTTTGTTGTTGACGTACTGGTCTAGTGCAGCGCCGACTGAATGGTCTGATGCGTCGCAGCGCAAGGTGAGTGGTACGTCTGGTGCTGGGTATGCTAGCTGTGTAGCGTTGGTCAATAGTTTTTTGCAGGTTTCGAATGCCTCGGTTTTTAATTTATCCCAGACAATCTTTGTTTTGTCATTTTTGCGCGCGCCTGCGGTTAATTCGACTAGTGGCGTGTGGACTTCTGCTGCGCCGGGCATATTTAACCTGTAAAAATTCCATGACCCAAGAAATCTTCGTAGATCGGAAATTGTTTGCGGTTTCGGGTAAAGACGAATAGCTTCGGAGCGTTCTTCTGTTGGTTTGATACCGTGGCTATTAATTGTATGCCCTAGGTAAATAACTTCGGGTTGTGCAAATTTGCACTTCTCCAATTTAATAGAAAGCCCATGTCGTTTTAAACGTTGGAGAACAGCCTCTAAATGTTTCTTGTGTTCTTTCATGGACTGTGAAGCGATCAGAATATCGTCTATATAGACGTGACAGAAATCAAGATCTCGAAAAATCGAATCCATGAGTCGTTGGAAAGTTTGTGCGGCGTTGCACAAACCGAAGGTCATTACCTTAAATTGAAACAGGCCAAAAGGTGTTATGACTGCAGTTTTTGGTTGATCTTCCGGTGCGACTGGAATTTGATAGTACGCACGATCGAGGTCAAGTGTTGAAAATACCGAACAAGCATGAAGTAAAAAGGTAAAATCGCGTAAATGTGGTATTGGGTACCGATCAGGCGTTGTGACCTTGTTAAGTCGGCGGTAATCTCCGCATGCCCGCCAAGTTCCATCTTTTTTTTTACTAAATGTAGAGGGCTTGCCCATTCGCTGTTGGAGGGAGTGCAGATCCCTTGCTGCAGCATATGGTTAAATTCCCTTTTGGCTGCTGTTAATTTCTCGCCGGCCAATCTCCGTGCTCGTTCGGCAACCGGTGTGCCGTGTGTGTTTATGTGATGTCGGATGTTATGTTGAGGGATCTGGTGTTTGGCGCGTTTTGCGACATCGTTAAATTGCTTGATTGTGTGGTACACAGGATTATCTGCCGAGATCGGTGTTATTTCCGTTTTGTGAAGCGTGGCGTCTTTTTGATGCTGATGTGAAGATAATGGTGTGGCCTGCCCTTGTTGTATTGTGGAATAGGCTGTGTCGGTCGTTTGTGACTCCAATAGTTTGCGATTTCGCAAGTCAACTAGTAAGCCATTTCGCTTGATGAAGTCTGCGCCCAGGATCGGGTGTGCGACGTTTGCCACCATAAACTTCCAGTTGAATACGCGGCCGAGTCCGATATCAATTGGTAAAATTTTAGAACCAAACGTGGGTATCGGCGAGCCATTTGCTGCGAACAGTAAGAGCTTGGCGTTTGCAGGAACAGGTTTGACGTCTCTAAATATTCTTCTGGGTAGAACTGAGATGTCCGCGCCCGTATCCACGAGGAATGTGATGTCGTTTTTACTATCGGTGATTTGTAGGCGGGATGTGAAGGGACCTTCGGCGGTGCCTACCAGTATAACCGAAGGCCTACCTAGTTTCCCGAGTTATTGTTGCTTTTAAATTCGCATGGTTGACGACATTTCCTAGCTTGACTGCCAAAGCGAAGATGATAGTAACACAGCTTGTTGTTAGGCGAGGCGTTACGTCTGCTCTTTGCACCTTCTACTTTCTTTGCCAGTGCGTGCACTTCTGCCCTTAGTTCGTCAATAATGTTTTGCTGTGTGGTTGTTTCGGCGGGTTTCGTTTGCGGTTCGTTGTTGCTTATGCCTGCTCTGTGAATCGACATGATGCTGCCCTGTGCATCAAAAATTTTATCTGCTTGTAGAGCCAAAGTGGCTAAGTCGTGTGCTGTGCTTATTGCTAAGACGCAGCGTATGTTAGACGGTAGTCTTTCCAAGAAAATAGTACGTAAGATTTCGTCAGATACCTTACGGGGAACGAGGTTTCTGAGTCGCTGCAAATAACTCGATGGCTTGCCTTCAACGTAGTCGAGTCCCTGCAGTAGGCGCCGTAATTTTGTATCTTCCGAATCTTCGAAAGTGCTTATTAACCTGTCTTTCAGGGCGGTGTATTTGTTTTCGTCCGGTGGCGAAGTAACTATATCCGCGACGAAAGGCAGCGCTGTCTCATCGAGGTGGACTAGCACATATTTGTACTTTGCCCCATCTGAACGGATTTGAGAAATTTCGAGTGCGGCCTCGACCTGAGCGAACCAAAGAAGGCAGTTATCCTTCCAAAACGGTGGTAGCTTCACAACGCGGGCTGACATTATTTGCCTGTCGTCGGCAAGGGGCAAGGCGCTAGATTTACTGTCGAGCGCTGCTTGCGTGTTATCTTCAGCCATTTGTGAAGGTTACAAGTATTTCGGTGATTGGGCGTGAAAAATTAAGTGTGAGATCACCAATTAGTGGAATCGCGATGTAATATCTTCTCCACCGGTTTATCTTTCTCACCGTCGGGGTCACCAGTTGTAGCGTGCAAGTAATATGCGATTGTAACTTACTTAAACGCTTACTTTATTAAAGTATAAAATTTACAAAGTTTGGTTAAGTTGTATGTAGTCATTGAGTTGCGCAATTCACGTCTTTTACGTGTCGATGCCGAAGATCCAGAGAACAACCAATAATAATATCGTTTGTCTCCTTGACGATCTCCATTCTTCTCAGCAGTTATTCAGCGCATATAAGCCAGTTGTTTTTGGTGGTTGTCACTGCTTTTTAAGTTAAGTTCAGCACTTATTCAGCGAAAGTAAGCAGGCTGATTTCGATGGTTGCCACATTAGTAAACAACGTGTCAAAGTGTTCCCACCTGTTTAAACAATCAAATTATTACTTTTTTTAAGGGAAATAGGTTAGCTAAATTATACGAATATAACAATATTGGTGGCATACGAGAGAGAAACATTTTAGCTCGCCAAATCAAAAAGTTAAATTAAAATTGAAAGCGAGTTTGAAAAGTTTTAACGAATCAAAGTTGTCTCCTGTTTCAGAAGCCGGAAAAAACGTGATCAAATAATTGGAAAACATTCCCAAATAAGTGCGACATACAAGAGATATTTAAGTTATTTGAAAATATACTTTAGGAAGAAAATTGAATTAAATTAAATTTTACAAATGCTAAGCAAATTTTACAATATGTGTGTTAAACGGAAGTGGGTTACGAAATATTTGATCTGAATATTTTATAGCTGTTTGAGGAACAGGTATCAGTTAAGAGTGTGAAATTCGCAGAACATCGATATCATCGTACAAATGGACGAAAAATTATTAAAAAACTGCGTATAATCCGGTTGAGTTTGCTTACTCCTTGAAACCAACTGAACATACTAAATAAAAAATGTTCTGCTTAATTTGGATCCTACACGGATATGAAATGGTATACGTTTGATCATAACTTTTAACGAATGTTATTGAAACCATCATTTTATAATCAAAGTGTTTTCTTACCAAAGATACTAAGAGTTATTATCTTACAGTTTCCAGTGTGTTGGGCCTTGGCTTCTCCTTTATAACACAGTACATATAATTTTTTCTCATTTATGAGTTAATCGATATACGCGTATGCATCGTACATCTGCGTTTAGTTTTACATTAGCACATCAGAGCCTTTTTTAAATGATTCCAAAGTTTAGGTTTTGACTTACTTTAAAAAACTATCATAAATTTATGTATGTGCTATTATTAAATGATTGCATATCAGGATATTTTTAAAAAGTACGCCATTCCCAACAATCTCTGCCACAAAATGTGCGAAATTTGCTTTGTAATTTTTCATCAGGAGCGTATTCATACAATTAAAATACAAAAATTAAACAAAACATGTATATATTTTGCATATACAGCAAGGATTGTTGTGTTTATATGGGACACATGTTATAAACTGATCGCTCCCATTTTCTTTTTTATACTGATTTATTTACATAAAGATTACACATAAAAATTCGCAGCTCTTCGCCCACTCATTCTAATTTTTTCATGAAGTTGTATGTCGTTGTACCACTGTGCGGCACATCAACGACGTGATTTAAGGTGAGTGTGAGAAAATGGTGAGTTAAGCTTGAGCTAAAATTATAAAAAAAAAATGTACAAAAGTTAGCATTGAAAAAGCGCGAGTTTTCTGAAAGTTTCATGAGGCACCGCTTACTTTTTGATGAATTATAAGCTGATAACTGACGCGGTTCGACTGTTGTTGTTGTTGTTGTTGCTGCCATTGCTATTCTGTTCGTAGTGGGTGGGAGCATATATTTAATTGTTTTTTGTGTAAACAACACTGTTTTCGACGCTGTGTCAGGCGTTTTTGGCGCACACACAACTTTTCGGCTTCTTATAAAATTATTAAAAAGTTTTTTAATAAGCGTTCAACAAGCGTGTGCAAATATCTTGTATGCATGGATGTGTGTATATACTCTCCCTTTCTCTCTCTCTCTCTCTCTTGCATCTCTAGAAGGATTAATGCGATAATGAGCTCTTTGACGTGAAATTTCTTCACTCCGCGTAGTTTAAAACTTTTCGAAATGCGCTTATCTTGAGTGTGTAAACAGCAATGTTATACTCTTTTTTCTACTCTGTGGTATACTCTTCTTTTTTCTGTGTGTGTGTGTGTGTATAATTACTTGGGTTTGGTTATTTTAATGAAAGTCTTCAATTGCACACAATGAATTGAATTTTAGGTTTATTTAAAAAAAAAATTTCTTGTTTTATTGGAACTTAATATCTTATTAGTTCTTTTACTTTGAAGATAGAAGTAAAAATATATTGACTTTAAAATTGTCTCATAATAATGCTTATGACCCTTATGTATGTGTTTGTTTCTCTCCAAAATTTTTGTATGCTGTGGAACACAGTATTTCAAACTTGAAAGGGCTGATACAAAAAAATGGAAGAAAGCAGACCCTCTTTTAAAATGAATCGTAAATAAGAAGAAGCTTTTTTTGAGGTTTGTCAATAGGAGTAATCGTTTTTGTATTATGAAACTTTAAAAACTGGTTTGCCTTAATTTAAGCAAATGTCGGACATTTTAATTAATAAAATTTATACGAATATAAAATTTTTTGGCATATTTATTTATTTTTATTTATTTACCTATGAGTACAGTAAAACACTAAGTCTGTAAGCGTACTAATAACAAAATTTCATTACAAAAATTAATCTTAAGTAAGAAGTATTCGGGGATAAAATTTTTTGACGGTATTATTCTCGGCCACTTTGCCTCTTTTCTTAAAAAAGAATATTTATTAAAATTATTAAAAAAATTAGTTCATATTTCTGTTAGCCTAATAAATGTTAATATTTTACAATTTAATTGAGCTCAAGGCCAGTTTATGGAAGATGTCTGATGAGGAAATGTGGTGATTTCCGAAATAGTACGATAACTTCAACCATTAAAAACTGTTGTTGTTTTTTCACAAAAAAATCTTCCATAAACTGGCTTTGAGCTCAATTAAATTGTAAAATATTAAAAAAATTATTTTTCAGCACGCGTCAGTTTTCAATTTGTTTTTCTAGAGTGTGGAAATCGTCCCCGCTGTGGTCGAGTGTGTAGCGATGCGTGCTATAATTCGAGATGTCACTGAATTCGGGGTTCGAGTCTCAGTCAGGGCAAGTAAAAAGGTTTTTTCTAATGGCGGTCACCCCTCGGCAGGCAATGGCAAACCTTCGATGATATTTCTGCTTTGAAAGAGCTTCTCCTAAATAAAATATATCTGCCGTTCGGAGATGGCACAACACTGCAGGTCCCTCCATTTGTAGTATAATATAAAGACGCACACCCCAAATGGTACGAGAGGCTCGGCCAAACACTGAGCTATATAGTGTAAGCAAGCGCCAAATTATTATTATTATTATGGAAATCGGAGATATATT
This sequence comes from Philophylla caesio, assembly GCA_963971545.1. NCBI lineage: Eukaryota > Metazoa > Arthropoda > Insecta > Diptera > Tephritidae > Philophylla > Philophylla caesio. The sequence continues at coordinate 113,007,865 of OZ020606.1, read as the reverse complement.
TTTAATATATACCGCTACATAATCGACCATAGCGGCCACAATGTTAAGCTTTATTAAAAATATAAACCTTTAGGAATTTATACCCCCAAACACATTGCAATAGTTAATACGAGTATGTTAGCGATTGTAAAAAATAAACAATTACTTAATCTGCTCATCAAATTCTCCTTCCGTACAGCTATACTATGCACATCTTTTTCAAAAAAATCATTAAAAAAAAACATGCAAACTAATGATGGCGTATTTGAGGTAATCATATATTAACAAAAAATATAGTTGACATATTTTTTTCTTTTATTTTATTTGATAACCTTCATTAGCAAATTTTCCATTTATTACCTATTTCACTCTGGAAGAAAGAAAATTGAAAAAAAATTAAACTTATTCAGAAATTCACTTCTGGATTTGATAAAAAAGCAATTTTCTATAACACACTAAAATGTAGAAGGTTAAATCTCTTGCATACTAATTCTTTTATTATGCCAAATGTAATGTTGTTAATGTGTTAACAAATATGAATTTTTAGTCAAATAAGGGGAGGGGGTGGGAACTAAATTAAATCAAAAGGGGCAAGTGAATTCCAAAACTAGTTACTGAGTTTGATAAGCAATTCGTTGTTCACTTGATTTTGAAAGGGTTAACAGAAAAATATTCAATGCCATCGTGCTTTTCTACGCGATAAATGTGCTTATGCGGCTGCAAAAAGACCATATATCCATGTTTAAGTCGGTATATCTTCGATGTCTTTTAAGATATCGAGACAAACTACTCATATGTTGGAAATTGAGTCCTCTTCAAGTTATAGAGCAAATATCACGCTCAATACATTATTTAGACTTATTTTTTAAGTTCCGATAGCCATATCTTTTGATGAACTAGTGACAAAAATTTGTTTTGTTGACAATTTTTTGTGCTTTTCGTCTACTGTTCATTGGTCTACGTTCAAAAGAATAGGTAGATATAGTAATTTGGCATGAAAACTATAAAAAGACATGGTTTTTCACGTTTTCTTTCAGAAAACTGGAGCGAAATTACATGGTTTGAGCAGTAAAATGATTATAATATTATTTGTTGTGTGTACGAAACGATTTTAAGCCAAAAATATAAGATGTAGATGTACAATCGTTTCAGGCGTTGGTGGAATAATTAACCTTAAAAATGAGAAAAATCGATTTTTTTTTAATTCCATCCATGGATTATTTTCATTTTTAGCTTTTATTACTCTATTCTGCTTCTAAAATAGAAATATGAAAATAAATTGGATGGGCCCGAACCATTGGGTTATCCCGTATCCAAGCACATTATGTGCTTTATTTGGTTCTCTTGAATTTCTGCAAAGTTCTGTATCCGGCAAGCGTAGCACAGTATGAAGCGTGTTGGCTTAGCAACCCGAGGGAAACGGTGATGAAGAATAATAAAAAAGAATTCTGACACGGAGATGTGGTGATCTCCGAAATAGTAGCGATAACTTCTATCAGTAAAATTGTTGTTGTTTTTTCAAAAAAAATCTTTTAATTATGAATTATTAAAAAAAAAAACAATTAAAGATCTTAAAAAAATGTTTTAAAGATGTTCAATGCTTAAAAAGTTCTTGAGTTCTTTAGCCCAACTCGTAGAAGTGGCTGTGCTATTAGAGCAATTAAAGAAAAGTCGCGAGAAAATAAGCACAGTTTATGTAAAAAAAAAAATCAAAGGGGAACACATTCGTTTTTGCATCATCACATATTCTATAACTTTTATGAGAGCTAATGTAAAAGATAAATCCACCAACCTTTAATTTTCCTTGGCTTGCTCTGTTTTTTCTATTGTCTTCAAGCTATATGAAATGCACAATGAAATGGTATATATTCAGGCTAAAATGTCTAATCATATCAATAAAAGCTAATCTACCTAATTTTTATGCAATCGTTACACCAGCCACAAGTAAGTTCTTCGAATTCTTTTAAAATTTCACAACCCTAAGATATTTTTCCGGCTTAGTACAGTTCGTTAATTTATTTTTTAATTGTAGATATTTTAATAGTCCAAAGCTTCGAAAAGAAGTAAAGTGGATGTAAGTTTCAACATGCAATAAAAAAAAATCAACCGTCAATGTGCAATTGCATTCATGATGCTGTTATGTATATATTTAGTTGTCGCGTCGAAACTTTCCAAATTATGCAGAAAAAAAGATGTTTGCAGCGGAGTTTTGGAGCTGTCGGGAACAACATTAAATTCTAATTAATCATTGTTTACATGTGAAAAAAAAACTTATTCATTTCACAATTCGGTTTATACGCATTTCGATGCATTGGACACCAGTTGTTTGCTGCTTATCTGTGAGATGCAAACACCCCCACACACACACACAGACACACAAGCAACTAGCAATCGTAATTACCCATGAAAAATAAGCAGCAAGTAACCGCAACAACCGGATTCCCGTTCTGCTGCAAAGGATATCAAAAGCGAAAAGTTTTGAAAACGCATTCACGCGCCGTTGTGTTACTTTAGTGGGTATGTGTGTGTGTGTGTTTGCGTGCAAGAGAGCACGCTTCAAGGCGCCAGGCGTTTGCGGAAAACTTTTGCGTGAAAATATTTGCAATTCTTATCGCATCAGCAAAAAAAAGAAAGATTTTAAAAAGTTAAAAACTGGCAAAACAAAATATACAAAAAAAAAATATCAAAAGGAAAAACTTGAAATAATACGATATTAACATATTTGAAGCGCAGTCGAGTGCGAGAGTTGGTGGTCAAAGAGGTGGCATACTTTTAGGCGCGCTACCTTACTATGGTAAGCGCATGAGTGAACGTAGCAAAGTGTAGAAAAATGTAACCAAAGCAATGCAAGTATGCAAATGCACTGGTTGGAAGAGAAAAAAAAAATGTGAAGAAAAAAAACACTCTAAGATGATTGTCGGCGGATAATGCGGTACGCTGGCAATGCCATTGGAGCTGGCTACTCTTACACGACGCTTTTGTATTTTTAATGAGCAGCAATGACGAGATCGCATCATATACGCCGCAGCTTTGCCCAACACTCCACCCATCGCAATGCGCATCTTGTGAAAGTGAAAAATTATCATCGGAGAAAAAGATAAGCGCTCGAAGGCATGACAGTCGCATCACTTCCTATGCTCCTGCGCTTCCTGTGGCCCGGCCTGCCGCCGACCCACCAACCAAGCCACCTGCAACCAACCAACTGTTGTAGTGTGAACGCATATTTTATTTGGCGTCATAGTCGCTGCTGCGATTATATGCGCACTCCATCCACTTGCCACTCGTCCACCACCACCTTACCAGCTCAATATCTTCTTCCTCCTTCCTCCACCGTGTAGCGTGTGGCTTTGTGGAGTTTTGGTTTTAGCTCGGATTTCCATAATGAAACATTTTTATTGCCATTGGCACTTCATTAAACTAAACTCATGAATATTATGAATTTTCTTACATTTTTCTGACTTTCAATGCAATGCGCCACAACAACAATAATAATAGAAACACGAGCGTCAGCCGGAGCATTTGCTAAGCTTTGAGTTGAGTGCGCGCGTCGTATTAAGAAGTATGAAATGACAAGCGCGCAAGTAAGTTAAGGCGCCAGTCGCCACCGCCAGTCGAAAGGATATCGTAGAAGAAAAAGCGCTTTTGGCATTTTCGCGGTTTACTTGCGTTCTTCCGTTTTTCTATCTTTCTATCTATTCAGTCATCTTCATATCATCTCTATGTATATATTTTATGCCTTTGTGGTTTGCTTGTTGCGGTTCGACTCTTGCCACTACCAGCTGTCAGAAACAACAACTAGAATCAATTCTGCAGTGTTTGCTGCTGGCTGTTTGTTGCTGTGTTACTTTTAGTAGTTCTGCCGCAGTGATAAGGAATTTACAAGTATCATTCATGTATCAAGTGTTAGAAATGCCAAAGTGTTTGGGTTTGCGAGCCGTAACGGGGGCTCGAAATATACTACGTGTATTTAATGCTATATGTCAGTTCATTAGGGTGTACTGCAAAATAGAGAGAATATATTTTTCATCTGCGTAGAATAAAATTTATATTGAAATTAGTTTTAGCCATTGCAGAGTTAAAAGTTTAATCTTTTGCGCATTTATAAAAGGGTCAATCCAAAAGCTTTTTTCCCCCAGGCAATGTCGGCATAACAACCGCTCGATACGAAGTATGGAAGATTGAGAAATATAGTTACACACATACATTCGAACTAGGAACTGAAATGCATACAAAAGTAAATTATACACTTTGGCGCATAGTTATAGTCAAGATTTGTGAAACAAATTTCCGTAGAAAGTTATGCCACAAACCAGTTGCTAACTTTAGGGTTTACTTTGTCTCAAAGAACGCTTTTTACAAACAAGTCGCATGCCTCGATTAGTGCCACTAACAAAATATTTCGGTTATATTTCAACATACCAGAATGAGTTTAATGTTCGTCGATTGATATAAGAATCTTATACGAGACACTTTACCACATGGTACGAAACACCAATTAACTTTTTTTGCAATATACTCGTACATAGGTTTTTTAATTGAATTAAAAAATCAATACGACGAATAAGATGGAAATAAAGCCGACGAAAATTGCGGTGATAGAAATATTGCCGAATGGTTCAGAACGACAACAACTGTTTTTTTTTTACTCACCTTACCTGAACTCACCATAACTAAACTCCCCATACGTAAACCCACTATGTCTTAAGCCACCACTCGTTACCTCACCATATCTATACTCACAACCTTTATGAAAAAAAAAAAACAACAACTAGAATCAATTCTGCAGTGTTTGCTGCTGGCTGTTTGTTGCTGTGTTACTTTTAGTAGTTCTGCCGCAGTGATAAGGAATTTACAAGTATCATTCATGTATCAAGTGTTAGAAATGCCAAAGTGTTTGGGTTTGCGAGCCGTAACGGGGGCTCGAAATATACTACGTGTATTTAATGCTATATGTCAGTTCATTAGGGTGTACTGCAAAATAGAGAGAATATATTTTTCATCTGCGTAGAATAAAATTTATATTGAAATTAGTTTTAGCCATTGCAGAGTTAAAAGTTTAATCTTTTGCGCATTTATAAAAGGGTCAATCCAAAAGCTTTTTTCCCCCAGGCAATGTCGGCATAACAACCGCTCGATACGAAGTATGGAAGATTGAGAAATATAGTTACACACATACATTCGAACTAGGAACTGAAATGCATACAAAAGTAAATTATACACTTTGGCGCATAGTTATAGTCAAGATTTGTGAAACAAATTTCCGTAGAAAGTTATGCCACAAACCAGTTGCTAACTTTAGGGTTTACTTTGTCTCAAAGAACGCTTTTTACAAACAAGTCGCATGCCTCGATTAGTGCCACTAACAAAATATTTCGGTTATATTTCAACATACCAGAATGAGTTTAATGTTCGTCGATTGATATAAGAATCTTATACGAGACACTTTACCACATGGTACGAAACACCAATTAACTTTTTTTGCAATATACTCGTACATAGGTTTTTTAATTGAATTAAAAAATCAATACGACGAATAAGATGGAAATAAAGCCGACGAAAATTGCGGTGATAGAAATATTGCCGAATGGTTCAGAACGACAACAACTGTTTTTTTTTTACTCACCTTACCTGAACTCACCATAACTAAACTCCCCATACGTAAACCCACTATGTCTTAAGCCACCACTCGTTACCTCACCATATCTATACTCACAACCTTTATGAAAAAAAAAAAATCAAAACGTTCCAAATATCGGAGAACTGTTTTTAATATATCTACGTGTTTATTTTCGCAACAACGGTACGAATTTGTTCTCACTTAAAAACTTTAGATCAAAACATTTAAAAATTGTTATAAATAATTATATTTTGATTTTTCTAATCGCTCAGGATAAATAATCAAATATCAAGTTATATTTTTTTGATCAAAAATAAAACAAATTTTTCTCGTGGTAATTTTTTCTCGTATTTTGTGAGTTGCTGTTTCTTGATCAGAAGTAATCATTATTTTATGGGTTATAATATTTTAATCGTAAATACCCATCATTTTTTTTTTAATTTTTTCATCAAAAATAATGATTATTTTTTGAGTTTCATTTTGTAAATAAAAAACTAAAATCTTTCCTGAACATTATTTTATTGCTCAAAAATATAAATTAAGTTTCAAATTTAATTATTTTCACACCGTGCTTCCAAAAAAGTTCTAAGTGGTTAAGTTTATTTGCTATGATCTCGTCAACATATGTATGTATGAAAGTCTTCAAATTTGCATCAAAATTCGAAACTTGTTTTCCACGAATTGCTGAACTATTTTTGAATTTTATTGTAATACATAATTAGCGATTTTCATGTCGGTAGAGACAACCGTTGGTTTTTGGCAATTGTTTTTACTAGAGATTAAAAATATAAGTCAAATCTTGCTTTGAAAAGGCTAATCTGGTCACACTGCACGAAACACATGAACTCACAACACCTTCACTTTCGATGTCTAAACTACCGGCTATACCTCAGCGCCCCACGCGTCAACTCTTCACACCTTTACTCACCACATCCAAACTAACCATATGTATATAAACCTTCAAGACATAAACTCAACGCATGGCAACTCTCTTTACCTATGGTAAGCTCTTTGGCTTATGCTATATGTCTTTCGATATAATTTGCTTAAAGATCGTTATTAGTTAAATAATTGATTTTTAAAAATATTAACTAAGAAATTCTAAATTCTTATATGTACATCCCCGAATTTTTTCATAATGTTAACTAATTTTAATTTCACTCTCGGCGAATTTGCGATTACTATTACCATTCATACTTTAAAACACACACATTTAACGAATAAAATTCTATTAATACAATAAATATCATACCATATGTACAGTGAAGCTTAGACAGTAAATCGTATTTAAAGTTAACACTCTTATTAAATATATTTTGTTTAAATATTAAACAATTCTACAGTTCTCGACAGGTTCTCACTCTGAGCAGACGTATTTGCTTACTCTCGATTTTCTGTTGTGGCTATTCTTTCGGTGTGTGACATACGCGCACGTGTTTCCTATTATATCGCTTTTCCAATTGACTTCATACATATTCGAGTACTCGTATATCCTAACTAAGTGCATTTATAGTGTATTAAAACTAAGCATGGCCCCCGGGCCACTAAATCTCGGGGACAATAGGTTTGCGTTGCTTGCCTCTGGTCCCCAACCGAAAAGGAAAAAACCAACATATACTCCAATAAACTTCCCTGACTTACCACAGTCGAAAAAAGAAAACCCTAAATTTCTTACTATTCGTGCTACTGATACAAACAAACCGATATCCAAATACTCGTGTTTTGCTGTGCACAAAGCGCTGGAATCTATTAGCAAGGAAGTCATTTCAATATCCGAACTACGTGACGGTAACCTATTGCTTTTAGTTAAAAACTCCCAAACAGCACAAAAATTTATTTCTGCTAAAAAACTGCATGGTGTGTGTGAAATTGAGGTGAACTACCATGAAAACCTGAACAGCTCAAAAGGTACAATTTTCGCCCCATGCTTAAACAATGTGGACGAAAAAGAGATTATCGAAAATATGAGCGCACAAGGTGTTGTGGCTGTCCATAAATTTAAAAAACTGGTGAATAATGTATCACAATGCACTGGAGTCGTTCTCCTCACCTTCAACCTCTACAAACTCCCAGAAAAAGTGGAAGTATCTTGGCGCATCGCAAAAGTCAAACCCTATTACCCAAACCCGATGAGGTGTAAAACCTGCCAGCTTTTGGGACACACAGCTAAACGTTGCAATAATGCTCCCACCTGTCAATCATGCAATTTTCCTCCTCACCCTCCCCCCTGTTCACGTATCTTCTGTGCAAATTGTGCAGGCGATCATCCGTCTTCTTCCAATGCATGCCCGAAATACATGCAGTCAAAAGAAATATTGAAAATCAAATGTCAAAACAAATGCTCAATGCGTGAAGCAATCAAACTTTATAAAGATCAGACACCGACCACACTCAGCGCCTCATTTGCTGTTGTTGCCAGCGAGGCCCAAAAACTGAGCAGTAAAGAAACAAGCAAAACTAAACCTCTAGCCGCTCTACCACCTAGCCCATCAAACAAATCGCCCGTCAAAATTTCGCCCAATGTTCACTCTGACACCTTAATACAAGCAAATTCAAATATAGCCAACACTACGACAGAAAATAACAACAACCCGCAATTAAGCAATTTTCAATCGTCTACTGCCGATGTACAATATATTTCTTCTGCCACTTCATTCCAAATAAACTCCAATTCAAGCGATCCGATATCAGAAAATAATAACGATCAGCATGTAAGCAAAACAACTCCGACCTTTGGGTCAAATGAACTCAACTTCAATTCTCTTCCTCAAACTTCACCTCATACACCACTCCTCTTAGATTCCACGCTCTCCCATATTCTCACTCAAGCTCAATGTATGCAAAATGCATACGTTCCACGAATGCTCACAACACTGGCATCCGACTCTTCAGCAATCAACCAAATACAAAATCAAACTCAATTCGACGTTAATGACTCCCACACTCAGACAATGTCAGACGACGATTCTTAATAAACGTAATGTACTATTAACTACAGATTACTCTCAATGTTTAAGGTTTTACAATGGAATTTGAAAGGTTTTTACAATAACTACACCGAACTGGAACTTCTGATAAAAGAGCATTCTCCAAGCGTTATCGCTCTTCAGGAGACTCACTTAGCTGTTGATAAATCAGCAGTCGTTCCAAAACAATTTCAAAGCTATTTTCTGAATCTCCCACATAACACACAAAACAAGCAAGGTATTGCTGTGTTAATTAAGAAAGACATTCCACATAAACATATCCATATACAGTCAAATATCGCAGTTCTTGGAATAGAAATTTCACTCGGTTTTAAGTTCACAATTATAAATCTATATTTACCACCTCAACAGAATTTCACATTCAGAGATTTAAACAATATAGTCCGTTCAATACCAACTCCAGTTATAATTGTTGGTGACTTTAATGCTTGGAGCCCTCTTTGGGGTTCCCAAGTTTCTAATAAGAGAGGTGAAATCGTAGAAGATTGGCTTCTGTCCGAAAATCTCACAGTGCTAAACGACAACAAACCGACACATTTCTCTACACACTCTTCGTTCAGCCACATAGATTTAACAATATGCTCTACAAACATAGCGCCTAAACTCTGCACCAATACCTTAGGTGATCTATATGGTAGTGATCACTACCCTATTACAACAACTTTACACACAAGGTCTATTGACAACACGACCGCATGCCCCAAATTCCTGACAGACAAAGCGGACTGGGCGAGTTTTAGACGTAAGGCTGCCCAACTCTCCAAGGAATTAGATACCTCTAATAACATTAACCGAGAGGCAGCATTAATCACGAAAATTATTCGTAGCGCAGCTCACCACTCTATTCCTCAAACTTCCAGAAAAACGCATAGAAAGTTTGTACCTTACTGGAACAATGAGCTCTCCAAGCTCAGGAATGAAAAGCAACTTCTCTGGACGGAATTTAAAAGAAGTAGGTCAAACGATAATCTAATAAGGTACAAAAAGGTCAATGCTATTTTTAGGAAAAAATCAAAACAAGCGAAAAGAGAATGTCTAAATAAATTTTCCGAAAAAATCAATCACAAAACAAGTACAAAAAAGGCCTGGGCAGACATAAAAATGATATCAGGTTCATATAAACAAACAACTATCCCCCTGGTAAACGGTACGAATGGTCCCATACTTGACCCAAAAGACATCGCTGATTACTTTTCCATGGTCTGGTCTAATTACTCGCAAGACTCGAATTTCCACTCATCTTTCGTTTCAACTAAAAACGAATACCTAAAGAAGGCTTACAACGTTCATACCTCTTCCACAGCTGTATTCGAAAACGAAATTGTTCTCATTGAGTTCGAATCAGCCCTTGCGACGATGTCAGGAAAAACCCCGGGTGCAGACAGGATTTCATACCCCATGCTACAACAACTGCCCACTAACTTAAAACACAGAATAATTAGTTTATACAATAATATCCTGATACAGGGAATATATCCACAAATTTGGAAAAATGCCATTGTTCTTCCTATACCAAAATCGAATAGTATTTCAACGGAAGTACTCGGGTACAGGCCGATTTCCCTACTTTGTTGCCTAGGGAAACTTCTTGAGAAAATCGTTTCTAAACGCATGTCTTGGTACGCACTGAAACATAATTTAGTAAGTCCTCAACAGGTCGCATTTAAACAAGGACAAGGCACCATGGACGCTCTGCTCGTCTTTGATAATTATGCCTCTTCCGCACTTTCAAACAGAACCCATGTTTCAACTTTAAGCCTGGACTTTGAAAAGGCCTTTGACCGTGTCGGTATACACGTGGTCCTACGTCAAATTGAAAAATGGGATATAGGTAGCAAAATATATAACTTTGTAAAAAGTTTTTTGTTAAATCGCAAGTTCAAAACTAAAGTAAACTCGGCATTTTCCAACAGCTATGATCTGTACAACGGTATACCACAAGGTTCTCCGCTGTCCGTAATTTTATTTGTCATAGCTTTTAATGAAATAAGCGACGTAATTGCTAAATATAATAATGTTTCACATATTTGTTACGCTGATGATGTTCTTCTCTTCAGTAAAGAGAACGATTTAAACGTCGTTAAAAAAGACTTCCACGATGTCCTTTCTGACATCACGAACTGGTCTAAATGTTCTGGCGCTAACATTAATGTAATGAAATGCAAAACGCTCCACATTTGCCGCAAACACAAATGTGGTAGCGTAAATTTGAACTATAATAATGTAAATATTGTAAATACAAATAGCCTTAAGTTTTTGGGTATTATCTTTGATAAAAGATTAACTTTTAAAGAACACTGTTTATATCTTAGAAAGCAACTGGCTGCCAGGCTAAATATTATAAAGTACTTAAGTTCAAAAAATTGCTTGATTAACATCTCAACCTTAGTTAATGTAACGAAATCCTTTATATTGTCGAAGATAGATTATGGTCTCCCGGTTTATGGAAATTGCGCTAAGAGTCATATAAAACTTCTTTATGCCCCCTATCACACCGCTGTTTGTCGTAGCATCAGGGCCTTTCCCAAATCTCCAACCAAATTCATACTCGCGGAAGCCGGCCTACCTACTATTGAGGAGAGAATTGAGACAAACACCAAGAATCTGATACCAAAGTTGTTCCTGTCTAATAATAGGGCACTGCACGAAACGGTGATTGACGCCTTTAGTCTAAAACGTCCCCAACGACGGAAATCTGTGATCGTGGCTTGCATCGAGTATGCTGAAGAACTAGGAATCAATGGCCCGTCATTCAGAAAGCATGATAATTACCCACCGTGGTTTTTACAGCAGTCGTCGTTTATCCTAGAGCTCGGAAAATATGCGAAGGAAAACACTAGCCCTAGATTTTATCAACAAATATTCCACGAATATATAGCACCTTTACTTCCAGAATGGAACCATATTTTCACTGACGGATCGAAATCAGAAGTCTACACATCATTCGCGGCCGTAACTTCTAGTGGGGAAACTATAACAGCGGGGCACTTACTCCCATTTTCGTCTGTCTACACAGCTGAAGCCGTTGCGATATTGAAAGCAGTTGACTATGCACTTCTCACCTCGTCGAAAACCATAGTTTGCACTGACAGTATGTCGACTATATCATCTTTGCAAAACATCAACAACAAAAACTACATCATATCGTATATCCGAGACAAGCTAATTGAAAACTATAACACAATAAAAATAATGTGGGTACCAGGCCATAAAGGAATATCAGGAAATGAACTAGCGGATCAACGTGCCAAGTCCGCCGGAAAAGAGCCTTTAATCACTTTTCAATTACTTGACAAGAGAGACATGCGTAACTTCTTTTCTCATCAACAGCGCGTAAAACAAATGGATAATTGGATATCTACCCAACACCACTACACGCAAATCAATGGTGACAGAAGCACACCTCAGTATCCATCATCATGCCGATGCAACGATATTAAAGCCTTTGTCCGACTACGATTAGGGCATACAATAGCCACGCATTCGTATAGGCTATCCGGTATCAGTCCCCCATCCTGTCAGTATTGTCTTGCGTCAACACTTTCAATCAAACACATACTCAGCGAATGTCCTGAGTTCAACTCTATCAGAAGTAACATATTCAACTGCAACAACCCAATCGATCTCCTAGAAACCACTTCAACCGAAAACATTGAGAAAATTGCCAAATACCTTGATTTAACTAATCTTCGAAAAGTAATTTAGTTTCCAGTAGCGATAGACCTAAGTAACATATTTTTTATAAATTCAGCTATCATTCCAATTTAACAGTCCTATACCTTTATATCCAATACTTAATATTTACATAATACTGTTTATCATACCAGCGAGCCGTAGGCCCTGGCAGCCAGTGCTCCTCTTTTGCTGTGCAATAACAATTGTATTGTTGTTTCTCATTTAATAAATAAATAAAATAAATAAATAAACAATTCTAGAATCAAATAACGAATTGGTTGCTATGTTACTTCAATCGAAATATGTTACAAACATATACTCGTATTTTAATAACATTTTAAATATTTCCACTGCGCATTTTTTTAAACTACGAGTATTTACTACAATCAAACAAAAATACAAATGCAAAAAAAAGGTATGAAAGCCCACAAATTACTTCAATGCATACATACGTTTGTATGCATATGTATGTAAATAACTATGGTATATTCATGGCTCTGTTTGAGTGTCGAAAAAGGTGATGGCTTGCACTTGTTTGTGTGAAAAGGAAATTTAGAATGTGGCGTAAATGTAAACACTCGTATAACATTAAAAATATTTATACACAAACAAGTGATGATAAAACAACAATGCCTACAATATATGTAAATTGAAACCGTATCGGTTAGCGTGTGTGAGCAATTATTTATATTTTGAAATACATAAATACTAAACGCTAAATATTGTGAGGTGTTTGAAATATACAAGAGCAAAACTATTTTGGAAATTCACGTTTCGCATGGCGAAATGTATACAATGCGAAGCGTTGTTGAATTTAAATGGTTTTATTTATTTATTCGCGAATGCTATAAAATTTATAAATGTGTGTAGTTACATATACTCGTCCATAGAGTATATTTATTTTTTGATATGTATGTACATATATTATGCCACACAAAATTAGTAGAACCTTAACTAGTACCATATAAACCATTTTTATAATTTTATAAAAAACCTAGAAAACATTATCAAAATTTCATCAAAATTTGAAACTTGTTTAAAAAAAATTTTGAATTATTTTAGAGTATGCAGAAATGTAGCTAATTCAATTTTAGTATAACAAAGTGCAAGTTTCTAGTGGCTACGATTTACGACTGATTTTCGACAATTTTTATATTGACGTTATTTTGCCATTACTTCCATCCAAAAAAAAGTCTCGGCTTTGCGTTGAATGGAGGAAACTGCCAGTAGAAAAATTATCAAAAATCAGCGCTACCTTGTAGACACTTTAAAATTTCACTTTTTATACTAAAATTGAATGAGTCAAAAAACTGCATACACAAAAAAATCTAATAAATTTTTTAAAAAATTCAAAACTTTGAAAACATTTTGTTAAATCAATATATTTGGTAAATATTTTAAAAAATTTGTGTTTATGGTTTTTCTTAGAGAATGAACCATATTTAAATTTAAAGATAATTTTAATTAATTAGAAAAAAATTAAGTGCCTTAATCTGTCAATATTATTTGTGAACAGAGTATATATGTATGTAAATAATAATATATATGTAAATAGAAACACAGACTGTTAGGAAAATATTTGAGCGAGGTAAATATTTTTTGAAAGTAATGTATTTATATATAAATTATAAAAGTCTCTTAATAATTATTGTGGGAAAAAATATTATAAGTGGAAATAAGCGAAACTTGTTTAGAACCATTTCGAGATTAGTTTGGTACATTTTCAGTATATTTTCAATACTTTTTCGGTACAGTTTTGCTACCATTTTAGTACACATTCAATACATTTTAGTAATTTTTCGGAAAACTTGCGAAATTTGTTGGTACATTTCCAGTACATTTACGGAACCTTTTCCTAATTTTTTCGGGTAGGGTTTAGTATAGTGCCGCATAAATTTGGTTTACTGTGGCGAAACGCGTATATCAAATTGAAAAATTCAAATGCACATAGATGAACAACAAAATACACTTTTGTTTAACTATCATTTTGCAAAAATCCGTCCACAAATTTTATCAGAATTTAACTTTGAAAATGCTCTTTTTTTTGGCATTTTTCACATATAGAGTGTTTGATTTTCATTCACTGCACTTAATATAGAGCAACTAATGCATTCATTTTGGCACATACATATTATTAATACATTGTGCTATCAATTTTCAACGTTTTTAGAATCAACAAATGCTTAAATACTTCGCAATTATTAAATAAAAAGTTGCATATTTAAGCCCCGCACAAAAAACTTAATATAATGCCAAATGCATCTGTCAAACTACTGAAAACAACGAGCGAAAGAGAAAACAGAGCAAATTGATATAACCCAGTAACCTAAAAGTACGCGGAAAAGAGTTCTGCAATACACAATTAAGGCATGTGGCGGTTTTCTTAACTAAATCAATACCTTGTAATAAAATCGCGCGATTTTTTATTACAAATTTTCGCCTGCGGCGCTTTTTACAAATAAATAAATACATCATTTATAACATATGTCATGAACCCACATATTGTCCGGAGTTTAACAAAAAAATGTTTGCTGGGTAACTTTGTGTCGATTTTGTATGCAAAAAGTTGAATTTTTGCCCATTTTTAAAGGCTTCCCTAGGGCCTCACATAGGGTCTAGAGGAACCAGTGAGGGCTTATTAAAAAGTTTATTCTTTCCCCTTTCTAACGGTGTGCTTGGAGGGGTGCCACGCCCCCTCCTTTACCGCCCACCACCCCATTTTTATGCGGCACTATACTAAACATTTCCCCAATTTCGACACTTCAGATTTTCAGACTAAAATCTTTATAAAACTGTTGAATAGCAAAATTACACATGCGAGCGAGATTAATAAAAACAATTATGACGATGATTCTGAAAATCAAAATAAAAAGCAAAAAGTTTACAGAAAAAGTCGATATAAGAAAAAAAAAAACAAAATACGATAAATAAACAAATTTCTGATTAAACTATTGTTTGCGGTGTTTGAAATCACCTCACGGCTGATTTGTTTTTAGTAAAGTTCTATTATTTAAGTATTTGTTTAAAAAAGCGCTATAAATAACAAACTCCAAAAATGAATTCTATGATTTATATGAGAACTTTCAAAGAATATTTTTCAAGAACTCAACCTAAAGAAACAGTAAATCGAGAAAGCAATAAGCGTAGTATTATTGATATCAAAAACTATCAATTCTATTTGTTTTTACTCAAGTGTTATTATTGTAGATGAGAAAGCACCTCGACTCTGAAATCTATTGTGCCCCCCACTGAGATTAAATAATTTCCTTTAAGTTCCGGGAAATGATCACTTACCGTTATCAGACATTCACTCTGGTATCGTTTGCATTTGATCATCAATATGGGACACTATTCCAGGACGATGTTGCAGTTTCCTTTTCATTTCTGCAAAATTTGCAACGTTCCGTGGACATCTTCAGATAGTTTTTTGATAACCAAAAAAGATACAAAATCAAAAAATAAATTCAAAACAAACTAATGACAATTTGGACTTCTTCAACTATCGAGATAAGGCTAGACAAGAAAAAGTACCATTCATATTAAAATAATAAATTTGAGAACTTATGAAAGAGCAATAACCGAAATATCGAACCGCAGATCCACCTTATCCATATATTACCCAGATTGCGTTAGATAATGTATTTTACCACCTTCACAACTCACTCATTCGGGTATTTTGTCACTCTACTTTAAAAACAATTCCGCCATTAACGAAGTTAAACTGCTGATGCTAACATTATAACTCCAAAGTAAACTGGTTCCTTGATATTATGGGTTGCATGAGTGTAAATTGAGTTAGTTGGTTTTCATTATGGGTATTTGTGTGTGCGCTTTAGCGCTTAGGTTTTTTTCAGCTAGCCTCAAAAGAATGCAAATAATGTAAATCAACCAAGGGGACGTGTTGCAGACGCTATTTCAAATAGCGAGTAAAAAATTTCTATGAAAATAATGGAAATTTATATGCAAATAAATAACAAATTTAAAATATCGCGATATTTTGCGTATTTTGAAAATTTGTAGCGTATTTGTTCTAAATACAAATGTGCATATTATTGTGTATGTTTATTTTTTAAATATATAGAATTGCTAAAATTTTTGATTGAGTGTGAAAAATATGTATTTGTAATCAGTTTCGTGTTCTGACAATTGTTAATGAATTACTAGTGCTACAAATTGTTCAACACCACATAACGATTTGTAATTTGCTATTTCAATTACTTGTATTATAATATATGGTAGTGGAAGTTTTGTTATTATTTTTGCGAGGCTATGTTGTGTTTAAAATTTAAGTATTTAACAGCTGCTTAATGCCAAGTGAAACGAAAGAAACAATTCAACAATATACTTTGAAGAGTTAGAGATAATTTTCACTTGCATAGAAAAAATAACAATTAATACAGTTTAAAAAACAAAAAATTCGCTTTTAAAGCACATCAAACTAAAAAGTGAAAAAGAATTCTTAATATAAGCTGGAAATAATATAATGAACGCAAAATACTAGTAGTATTGTGAAAAAAGCGTGAGTTGCTCAACATACGAAAAATATGGCACAAAGCGTTTTTTTTTTGTTTTTCTTTCTATACTTTCGACGCAAAAACTCTAGCAAATTTGATAATATTTAATAATGTTTGAAGCTTTCACATTAAATAATGCATCGTTTCGTATCCGATCAGGTTACTCATACGTCTTGTACGACAAAATCGAGCTAATTTACTGCCAGCTGCCTGTGCTCATAAATTAAATGTAACTCACATAAACTTATCGAATTATTGTATTGTCATCGGTTCTTGGTTTCTCAAAGTTTAAATTAAATCCGTGCGTTTAAAGTGAGTCAATATCGTGTCCAAAGAAGTCGGTTGCAAACATACATATGTACATTCAGGTGAATCTAATATAAGCGTGTTAAATATTTTTTTTTTTAGTCGGCTTAGACAAACCGGGAGTATTCTTCTAGTGCCATTGTTGAGTTAAATGGAATATGCATCTGCGGAGTTTGAGAGAAAATTGTTCTTTTAAAACACAATTAAGAGAAATAAAGGTTATGACTTGCGTTTTATGCCACAGTTGAGTAATTTATAGTGACCAGTTAAGCCTTTGTGGGACTACATATGTACTTTTAAATTTAACTTCGTTGTATTTTTGTGGTCATTTTCCTTACACCATATTTTATAAAAGTACATAAAAAGCGAACTTTTTCAAAATAATTTCAACCTATTGCATACATTTATACATCACAAAGCTTATTTTCTGATATTAAGTAAATGTTTCCTAGTTATTGTCATCAAGATGTGTTTTTTTCCAGTAGTCTCTTTATGTATAATTTTTTCTATTATCACTCAATATAATGCTGAGCAAGGCAACCTGAATAGATCGCAGCCAATTGGTAGCAGTACAAAAATTAAAAAAAAAGTAAAAATATTTGTGTATTTATTTTTTCTTTTATAAGCTTAGATTTCAAAAATATTTTACCAACTACCATAAATTGTACTGAAAGCAATTCAAATATTAAAAAAAATAAAAAAAAAAACAAAAAAAAAAAATTGTTTTTGTTCTGATACCTGGTTAATGTGTTTTCATGCTGAGTTTGATAAAATTTGGAAACCTCTTCGAAGTTATAAATGTATAGGTTAAAAACTGCTCAAATTGTTGCTTAAGATAAGATGTTAATTAAAATAGTGCTTACATTTTTATTTAACGCAGTTTCTCATGCTATCTGAAATAGTAAGCCAGTATTTCTTCTTATTTTTTGCTTCGGCTTTGCCCCAACATATCACAAGGAATATCAGCCAAACTCATTTTTTTTAAATCACTTGAAATATCAATTAATTAACTAAAATTATTAGCTCTGAACTTAGTTTATATTTCTATATTAAGTTTAGACAATTCAATGGTAGTTTCACGAAAATTATAATTTAAAATACACATAACTACATAGTTTGGTCAAATTTCTTTATATTTCTTTCCGAATTAAGTTTAGTTGGTATCCCTTAGGACCTCAGATATTATAATTGAATGAATATCAATACTTGTAGTGTATGGTTAATTTTTTTACATTAAACTTTTAAATAGCATTTATTTTTAAATAAATATGAGAAATATACAAAGTAAAATTGTAATGTAATTGTAAGAGAGAGAATTTTTTAGGGTCTTATGTACTTATGTAAAAACTTCGTTGTTGGTTATAAAAGGAGTTATTTTTTTTGTTTTAAAAAACATTTCAGCCACTTTGCGCTCGTAAAAGTGAGAATTTTCAATAAAGAAGTTTTTGAAAACTAGAATATATCATCTCACATTTATGCACATTAGGCTGTGCCAAATATGTACTGAAATACAATTAAACTTTTATTGGCGCTCACAGAAAAGCATTGATCAAAAATAAAAACTTCCATTAATACTTTTTTCCGCTACTTATTTAATAAAAACATACATCATTCTAATAAATTGTGTATACAGTTTTGTATCCCATTAAATTATATTTACTGGCGCTCGTAGTAATTTCCTTCATGCTCTAAATTTTTTTTTATTTATAAAGTAGCTGACAACTTTCTTTATAAACATTTGTATTTTTGCGAGCGCTTAATTTTTCTGTAATTAAAAACGCAATTTTCATAAGATACCTAAAAATTGTTGTTTAATTTGGCACAGTCTAATGTGTATAATACATTTTACTTTTTTCTTGAAATATTCTTAGCACCCAATTTAAAAATTAAAATTTGTTTTCCGATCGTACTTGAACCACAATTTATATAGTAGCCTAGTGATATTTAAAATGAAAAACATATAATATATACACATTTAAAAATTTTTACAATATATTTAAATTAAACATGATTTTAAACGAAATAAATTTACCCGTAAATAAACACAAGCATTTTAATTAGCCAAATTTGAGAGACATAACTCATACATTTACAGCCAAATCGAGTGCCTTTACTACATATACATACATACATGTGTATACATATTAACATATATTTATGTGTAAATATGTATATAGCCCGTTGTTAGAGTATTTATGCATGTGTGTACATGTGTAGCTGTAACACCTAAAACTATGCTAACGCGTTGTCATGCAAATGGCCGCTTAGCTCACTCTAATGATGGCGTGGATAAACATCGCGATGCTGCGGGCCCATTCTAATTAAAATACTTGTTAATTACATCAATAAGCATATACATACATAGTGGCACATGATGTACGTGTGTATGAGTAAGCGCGTCTATTGATCCGCCGCCTAAATATATGCAACGTTTTTAAGGTATTTCAATTTTTGTATGCAAGTTGGAGTTTATTTTAATTGCCCGATAATCAAGCACTATATATATACATACATAAATATGTTGCAACCGGTATTGTTTGCTCGCATAAATTCACACCAACATGCATACATACATATGTACATAGTACAAGCATATGTATTACATGCTTGACATAGTTCACACCCGCTACGCCCACAATTTCTAATCGCCGTGTGCAGTCAGGTATTTAGCGTATTGTGCAATTGGCGGAAAAAGTTATTAATTTCTCGTATTATTTGCTCAATACATACATACACATGAGTATATTTACATATTGCTATGACGCCGTAATGATATCCTCTGCGCGAATTGACGCAAATGCATGTGGTACTCGTATGTACATACGTACATATATATTTATGTATGTAGATATGGTTGTGCTGAAGTTTGCCCAAGTCTGCTGATTGCCAATCATTTTTATGACACACATACAAAGGTGCTTTCAGTGAAAAATTCCCACGATATTTCTTAAGAATGGTAAAAGGAGTTCGAGTAAATGCAAATTGAAAATGAACGAAATTATACTTGGTATTTAAGTACAGAAGATTACAATTCGTATTTAAGTTTGTATATTAAATGTGAAAATCGAGATTCTACATGTTTTCGAAAAATGTATTCTTTTTTACATTCAATGCATAGAAAACTTTGAACACTCTGACCACCCTTAAATATTTTGTTTAAAAAACATTGATTATTCCTAGGAGGCGATGGCAGCATTGAAATTTTGACATTAATTTTTTTTTTGAACCATCTTAATGTCTATATTAACATATAGATATGCATATATGGCTACATAATAAATTATGTAAAATGATAACTTAAGGTAATTTTAATATTTGGACATATCGTCGGTATGGAATGCAATGTGAATAGTTTACATAACCTGTGCTAAGTTAACAGGAAGGGGGCGACTAATTCTAGTAATATTTAATGTTTGTATATTGCTTTTAATCCTAATAATCGAAGTTCCAATTTGTAATACCCTCACCATACGGCCAGATCTTTTAATCAAGGCTAAATTTTCATGTTAATATATATTTTTACAAAAACATTAGATTTCCATACAGCAACCTCCAAAAATAAAATTGTTGCCGGTTTTTTTCGTCAAAAATACACCTTTAATATAGTGGACGTGGAGTATGTATCCGTTTTTTATTAAGTGGGAGTGTTTGAATCTTCAACTATCATTTGGGTTCATTTAAATTCTTTTCGGGGCCAAACACGAATGAGTCTTATTTAGCTATTGAATGTCAATTCAAAGAAACGATGCCCTCCGTTCATTCGGAATAAGCGATCCAAAAATATGGAAGAGGATATATTGATGTTGTTGTCTTTTCTTGAAAGAGTTTTCTGTAGACCCGTGCATTGTTAAATCAGTATAACTAATAAGTAAAAGTTAATGAAAATTTTCCTAAAAAATCACTTCGAATTGTAAAACTTGAATTGATATTGTCGAGCTGAATAATTTCAATTCCATAAGAGCTGTATATATATGAAATCAGTTCAATTTGTAAATCAAAATATTTATATTTCGAAGTTTTCTTTAATAATTCTTTTATTCTTTAAGATTGTTATTTATAATTTAAAAAAAATCTATTGTTTAAGACAGGTTCATGGAAAGAATGAAAAACTAATCAAAACAAGTAAAAGCAGCGTTGTCGAAGGCTTCATACCTTTCGGGAATGAAAACTTGTATGGGAGCTACATGATATATTTATGTAATCTTGACGCTAATATATTGCAAATTATAACTGATATTTGTGCAAAAGAAGCAGTTATTGTGCAAAATAGAATATCTGAACAATCGGCTCCCATGTTCTTTATAGTCATCAAATATTTCCGATGCCGACAGATAACTACTAAGACTAGTTCAAACAGACGGATAGAAGAACAGACGGACGGATATGACTTCATTGACTCAGCTCATCGTTCTGATCATTTAGGCATACTTTGGTACTTATAAACATTAGACCAAACTTTATGGTGTATTAACGATTTCAATCTCATGAAAGGTATAAAAAAATACCACTGAATGAGTACTTAAACAGCTGTCATCTTTTATGTGAGGACACACTCTCATTCAATACCTATAATTCAATATGGCTGTGCTGAATATCGAGACAACCTAATATTTGAATTGGCCACGGCATAAAGTGCATAATAAAAATTTTTATATGAAAATATAAACTATGCTTAGAAAGAAAATTTTGACTGAATACATTCCTTTTTGATTGAAATGCTGTTTTTTAATTCACATTCTCTATTATTGAATGATTGGGATTTATTAGCACACACTAAAGTTTTTGGTTATGAAAGTTTAAAACCATTATCGAAACTGGTTTTGTATTCTGCTATCAAACAATGTTATTTTCGAAAAGGGTGAATAATGAATGCAAGCTTTATTGCTTCAATAATTATTCAGCTCTGCCGTCGATTAAGGTTAACGCTTCTCAGGCATATTACGTAACATATTTAATCAAAACAATTGTTGTACGTGTACTGCAATCTTTTGTGCAGGTTTATGCTGAATTGCTTGCTATTTTAACTCCACTTAAACGATACATTTTTTTTGCGCTAACTTTTTTTTTGCCCCTAAGACTGCAAGTGTGCTTGGGATAACCGGTAAGCGCATTATAACGCCTCAATAGCTGAGTTCGAAATACAAATATAAGCAAATCCATTGCTGAGATGGGGAAAGAAAAATATTTTAAATTGAGCATTGAAAACCTATAACGTGATGTACAACACATACTCGTACTCATGACAGATGAATACAATTGTATGAATGATGGTAAATGGCAACAAATGTCTGTGTTTGTGCGCAAAAGCAACATTACGCAAATATATTTAGTACATCGCATATCCATGTTTCAATATGCCTACCCGTGCAGGTAAAGTATGATTTAACAAATAAATTGTAATTATATATTTATTTAAAATTAGTCCTATCACGCCAAATTTCGTGAAAGATGCAAAAATTCTTAACAGATGAAATAGCTTGACATTGGCTAGGACGAAAATAGAGCTTCTGAGCAGGGCTTTCTTCAGTGGTTTAACAGAAGCAAATTATAGTCACTCATTGCAACTCCAAAAGTACTTAAAGCTGGTTCTAAAAGGAATAACACTTTCGCCTTATTGCACCTGATAATAATTGCAGTTATTAAATTCGTCGCATCAACCAACCTACCAACGACGTATGTTAGTGTTTTAAATATATGTTTAACATACGCATCTCGAAAGGGAAACTTTAGAACCTTCTTTTCCAATTGATATTACTTGGGGACCCAAAGTTTTTCGGCATTTCGGTTTTCTGCAATATGGCTGCGCTCTGGAGTACAAATCAAACAGATGTGGAAGTAGCCACCGCTACTAGTACGCCTATCCTTGGAATAGATGTTTACTTTACTAAACTTTGTTTCTACATAAATCCTTCCGCTTTATAATAATATTAGCAAGCAAGCGCTTTTAACAAAAGAAACCACCTAATATTCTGTTATCGAACTGCGATCCAACCGTAAAAATATTTACAGGAGCTCAGCTCCAGATACCACCCCCCTGCTACTCATATCTTGGTAGGATATGTGCAGTGAAGTATCTTCTCGCAGCCATCCTCGGCACACGCCAATCACTTTCTATCGGTAAGGAATCAAAGTTTTTCCAGATCATCAAACGGCCGCACTTTGAAAGTTGAAGCAATCATTGTCTATCAGACACAAGCCCCAAGTAAATTCACAAGAATAGAGCCACCTATCAATGGAACCTGGGCAACGGGCGGCTTGTGCCTTTTAGTTAACAAGATATTCTCCTTTCTTTAAGGGCCAATAACGAGTCTGCAACTGGCTGATCCGTCAGTTACGAAATTTTGATACATCTGAAAGAAATCGTACAGCGTGTTCTAAAACTTTGGTACGACAATAAGTGCCAAAACGTCAGAGTAAGTGATCACCTGAAAGCCTCTTCCTTTTCCAGGATGTAATTCACGACGACAATCTCAGAATGGGAGTGAAAATTCCCCACGAAATCTACCTTATGATAAATTGCAAGTGAAACTCTCTGCAGGGTATTCACCTTATACGAATCCACACGTACATATGTCGTGACATACATAGTCGTATTTACGCACACAATAGACGAAATGGCCGCTAGCTATGACAGCAACATCAAAATACACACCCATACATGTACATATGTATCAATACAAAAGGTGAAATTTATTTGCGGCACATTTACCATTCGCCTGTAAGTATGTATGTATGTCGATATATAACCATTATTGTTTGAATTCGCATTTCGAAATGAATAGGGCGAAGTTGAGGGGCGGCGGCGAAGTCCTGGCCGTATTGGTCATTTAATCGACGGAATGCAATTGCTGGGGCGGCGGCCATATAGTAGCGGCAAGGCGGCGCGGGTTGTTGGTGTTGAGAATTAAAGTGAAACAAAAACCATAAAAACCCTAACCTAACCTCAAAGCAGAAATAACATGCAAATGTTCGCCGCCGGCAATTGGCTGTGTGGGCAAAAAGGAACAAACCGCCAACAAAAGAAACAAACAATCGCGAAATATAAAAATAACAACAACCACCATTGAGAAGCAACAATAGCTAGCACGTTAATGATTGTGCGTGGGAGTGTGTGTGTGTGTTTGTGTTATAATAACACAAATATATACATACACAATTACACAAATGTAGGTGAAACGAACGCATGCATACTCGCTTGTCTGTGAGTATACTCGTAGTGTAGTAAGTATGTGTGTATGCATATAAAATAACAAAAGCCAAAATAATACTAAAAGCCAAACTGGCATAAGCATTTGTTGTGTTGTCAATATTGTTGTTGTGAGCGCAGATGTGCAGTTCTTTGTTGGCTCTCTGTGGTTGTATTTTGAGCTTTTTAAATATAAAACCATGCGAGTCCTAAGTGTTTGAAGCAGCAGTAGCAGAAGTAACAATAAACATTACAAAAAAAAACAATGTGCAAATAGTCAGCGAAAAAGTTCACTAACAGCAATGCGATAGATGTCCACAAACAATCATAGTTGGATATATTGGCAAATATTTGTATAAGTTACAGCTCATACATAAATGCAGTGTGATAACACACCAACATCTTACTCTCAACCTCCAACATTACAACTTACATACGATAAATATGTAGGTGTACTAATTTTTGTTTGGTCTCCTTCAACATATGCACATTTTTTGGCCGAAATGCCACAAAAGAACTGAGAATACTCGCCGCAAGGCTTGGCAGCAACATTGTAAATGCAGTTTCGTTTCCGAGTTTTCAAAATTATACAAATAAATTCAAAAAAAACAAAAGCATGCTGACAAAGTTTTACAATAAAATGTATTTTCTTTAATTTGCATTAATTTTCAATGAAAATATAGTTCATTCAGAAAACATACGAACCAGTGTTCGAAAATTTTTTCTTCGAAACTGGACAAAAAACAACGCGTACAAAAAAACTCTACATGCTACGATTTAGGAGTAAATATAAATATATCATTGATTAAGATTCCTAAAAAAGTGCCTCCCATCATGACATAAAAACTCTTTCTCTCTCACAGTTATTATGAGCAGACTTTTAATATATGTATATGACTATAAAATAAAATCCTTTGAAGATTTAAAAGCATATATCTCGCTGGTAATTATTATGACAAGACTTTTGTTATTATTTGTGTTTTACTGTAATAATCATTGATTGACTTATTTTATTTTCTCTTAAAATTATTAGTTAGTTTCCTGGGACATTTGTTCTCGATACCAGGACTCTTAAGTGACCTGATGGCCAGATTGAAGTAAACCGGTTGTGTTTACCAACATAATTAGCCAGCAGGCGAAGTCTCAACCTTCAAGTGTGAGTGAATTGATACTATGCAACCTTCTCCTTTCTTTTGTTTACTAGTTTAGGTTACATTTGTGGATAACTCATTTCAATTCCTTCCTGCTAACGAGCGTCAGAGATGAGCCTTGGTACTAAACTGGACGACAAACAATTAAATTCCAATTTCAAACTTTTTTGGGGGACAAGGCACATAAAATAGTTAGCAACAACAAACTTCTTTCAACTTTTTTATGTTAATTTGAATTGTCAAAATTTGTATTTCGTCAGTACAATTCAAGGTATTTTATCAAACATTTTTGGAACTTTATCTTTTAAAAGCACAAATACACAGAGCTCATATTCTTTTTTTTTTCAAATTTTCTATTGCGTCCATCTGTTAAAAATGCCTTGGCTACAAAATTAAATGAAATAAACAAAAAATTATTGGTGCTATAGTTATGCGAAGCACTATTCAAAATAAAATAGCCGAAGTTGAGCGGCTCATGCTGCAGTTGCTGCAGGCACCGGCGCAATCGCAATCGCAAAAGCTGACGTAGCAATGGCACCAAACCGCCGTGGGCAAGTGACGGCGGTACGTTAATATGTATGTATGTGTGAATGTAAAAAGGTTGTGAGGCGCAGTACCAAAAAGTGACGAGATGTAAAAACAAAAAACACAAATAAACACTGCACCATCAGCGGCAACAGCAGAGAGTAATGGACGCGAAGGTGAAAACCTTTTTGAATCAAAAGTAGCAAATAAAGAGATAACCCGGCTACCACCTCCCTTATAAATTCGAACGCACACACTCACACATTCCCACCCGAATTACCACTAAATGAATGCATAAAAATATGAAATTTCATACAAATGCCATAAAGATAAATTACAAATATTTCAAAATATGCCAAAGGCAATTAGAAAGGAAGGTTGGGGTGCATCAGGCATTCGGAATTTCGATGCGGTGGGGCCAAGTGGCAGTGTGGCTTTGAGTTGAAAACATTATTGATATTGAAAAAGAGGTGCATGCCACCCATTGATGAGCGACAAATGAGCTGGGGAAGGCAAATGAGAGATGAAAGAGGAGTACATATGCATGACATACTTCAAACCCTAAGGCGGCAAATGGGGGTCAGTCAAAATTGAGTCAGCGGCTGATTTGGGGAATCTTTCATAAATACTTATATACATACATATATGCTCGTATACATATGTGTATGTGGACTTGTAGGTATGTATGCTTTAGCGTATTCATTTGGAACGAAAATTATGCCAACGGCCAATACTCGTATGAAGATTTTCAGTTTCATCCATTGGAGAGTTAAGGAAATAATTTATTATTTAAGAGTGTTTCTGCGAATGTTGGTGTATGTGTGCAGTGTGCTTATGTGAGAATGTTTGAAAGTTGTGGGTTTATGTATGGCTGTGTTTATCGCTACAGGGACGCATGTACATATGTATGTACGCTTACAAATATGCAAAAATGTTTGTATTACAAAGCGTGTGCGTGACAGTTTACAAATGAGTAAGGTTAAATGAGTCAGAAAAATAGCGTCTTTTAAATAATGCTGTTTGCAAAATACTAATTTTAAAATTAACACTTTAATTGTGTGAGGCTTGGGTTTACTGCACAGATCGTAACCAAAAAGCAGACGACTACCGTTGAAATCGCCGTGACAAAAAATATATTAAAAATTGCATAAATATTCCCAGGCGTAGTGCCTTCGGCGAGTTAAGATTTATGTAACTAGTCCGCTCTGTGAGAGTCGAATTGAAATAATACAGCTATTGTATGAGACAGGATATTTCATACTCCGCCAAAAATTAAGAGTTTTTAAGTTTAAGAATTTTTGCTTGACAATAGTTTCGTTCCGAGACTTTCGCGCGAAAACGTTTCTTGGCTTCGTCATCTCCTGCTTTAAGCAGCGTTGAGTTTTTTTTGTGAAAATTTTCTTAAAAGGTCTAATTGAGTTTAAGTATTTATCAAGTCAAGTTAAATAGTTTTGAATGCAACTGTGACTTTTTGTTTAATTTTAAGGTTTTACAATTTTATCCTACGTTTAATAATTAATATCTCACTATAAAACCATTCAAATTTTATTCGACATACATATTTCACGCTTTTTCATATATCTCTCGTCTTAGCTGTCAAAGTGAAACTGTCAGGCAGCGCGAATGAAATTTTAAATGTGTCTTAGGCTTTATGTTCATTGCTGTTTTAGGTTGTGAAAACTTTCCTTATACCAAATCAAAAAAATAGCTTGAATATTTGATCAAAAATACAACGTTCAAATATCTTTTAAAGATTAAAAAAAAAAAATTTTTTTTACTATACCAGCGTTTAAATATGCATATGTCTTAAAGCGTTTGACTTTTGGCAATGTTTTTTTTTTAATAAAAGCATAATATTTCTTTTACTCTTAACAATAAAATTTCGAAATAGTAATATAGTATATACACTTTGCTAGAGACGCTTTAAAACCTTAAATTGTTAAGACTCTAGAGGACGTCGAACTTAAGATATAGTGAGAGTAAATATTTTGACGGTCTCTACTTGTAGACCTGAGCCTGTGTAAGTTTGACAGAGTAGGTAAAACTTTTGTACATACAAATATGTTCAGGCTTCGGTTTTGAGCTTGGGAAACATCAATGATTAAATAAGAACTCTTGCAGTGGGAAGCTTAAATGAATTTGCTTAACAACTAACTATCTGCTTTTATTTTTTTTAATGTAAATAATGGAGGTTCACTATATAGTGTGATCGTGTATTGGATCTTCTCATACCAAGTGTTGCATTTTTCTTAATTATTAATACGTTTAAATGGTGACTATCTGAATTAACCTCAGTATAGTAAAATTTTCTGCTTTAAGTGCTTGAAATGAACAATTTTTTTTCTTCATCTTAGGCTCACCAATACAACTGTAAAACCATTACCTATCAGCATTGGCACTGCAGTAGGTACTCGACTATGCCGCAACCACAAGAAGCACACAAGCAGCAGGAGAAAAAACAAACAAACTTTGCAGTTTTCAGTTTCCACTTTTCATATCCTGAGTATGAAATACACTCATAACGTTTCCTTTTATTGCCAGAAAACAGAAACAAAAGCAACCGAGTGCAGCAAATAAGACCCGGTCGAAACATGGCCAACGCAACCGAGTCGGTTGATCCTGGTAGTTGAAACCGTCAAACACACATACACAAACAAACACTCACACACGCTCACATATATATGGCCAGGAAGCTATGTATGTGGGCCGTTTGAATGTGTAGTTGGTTGATTGGTTGGTTGCTTGATGGAATGCCATTTGCTTGTTTGCTTGGTTGACTGGTCTTGGCGATGACGACGATGGCGAAATTATGGTTGACTGAGTGTGTGCTTCGGTTAAATGACGCGGTGGCCACTTTTCTTGCGTTTGTGTCAAGGTATATTTTTCGCTGCATTGATGCTTGCAAGTATGTAGGGATGTGTGTGCGTGTGTGTGTTTCTGGTTTATACTCGTACGTTTGAATTGACGTTATTGTGGGTGTTGGCGTTGTTCCAAACAAGGCGCGCACGAATATTATTGCAAGTTCGCTAACGCTTGAGGTGAAGTGCTCGTCGGTAGATGATTGAGGTCTGAGATGGTTGCCTGTTTGGCTGGTTGACTAGGTAGACGAATGGATGACTGGTAGGTTGACTGGCTGGTTGCTTGTGCGCTGCTCCTTAAAATCGCCGTTGGCCATTCGAAGGCGAATGAGAAACCACGCTTGAATGATTTTCCTCTTTGGCATTTTTCTTTAGTCCTTCAACTGCAAACTCATATGCTTGGCACACATGCAAATGCATACGCGTACATACATAAGCATAGGCATATTTGGTTTCCTGCACGTAAAAATTCATACATATTCCGCGAGCACAACTCGAGTGGCAAGAGATAAGTACGGACATTTATGTTGATATGTATGCAAGCATTATATTTGTATGTATATATTTATTTCCGCAAAAGCCCACAGGAGATTGGACCAATGCGTCGTAGTCAACATCGTTACCGGCTTCGTCGTCGCTAACGTTATTACGGTTCGTAAGTATTTGTGGGTATATGTACTACGTTGATAAAATATAGAAAGGCCCTAACTGACGTATTTTTCAAAATACGAGTGTTGTGTCTCTTTAAGTATCTTGAACAATAAATCTTCAAATCTTTTCTCACAAAATTGCAGGTGTTGCTTATTTGTGTGTTTTTTTTTACTTTTTATCAATGATATGCTAGTATGTATGTACTCGTATAATCAAAGTTTTTACTTCTCTAATTTTTCAATTAAAGTACAGCTTCTCTAATAAAACAACATAAACCCTTGTTCAAATCTTTTACAAATTTTTATTTTAAATAAAAATAATTGGGTTCAAAATAATTAGTGGTTTTTAATAAATTTTTGTTGGTGAGTATATTGTATTTTTTTCCATATAAAAATAAATACTCATAAAAAGAAACAAATGTGAAAAATTTAAATCAGATACACTTTTTTTAAACGTGAAACTTTGCACTTTATTTACTAAAATTAAACATACTACATAACAGGTCATTCAATAAGTCCGTACGATGACACATAAATGTCGACACTATGAAAAAATCTCGTAAATATCTCGAATAAGTCATCTTTCAGATGATACGTGTCAAAATTTGACAGCAATCGGACCATTCGTTCTCAAGTTATCGCATTGAACGTTGCGCAACTTTTGTTATTTTCAAAAGCATTGCTTTTTAAATGTTAAGGAGCTCCATAATTTATCTGGAAAAAATATCCAATTAATTTGTGAGCTTAATTTTTGTATATAAATATAATTTTTTTTTGAAATATCTTTCCTTATATAGGTATGTATGTATGTAAGTCTGTAGGTAAGTATCCATCCCTCTTATAGCGAATAAGTATTCGTAAAGCACTCCATATCAGTCTCGCTGTGATTATCGTGAACGTTTATAAATTGTTCGAACATTATTGTCGATAACATTATTCAATACATAGGCATTGCAGTAGGTATTATCGGCATTCACAGTAGCGTTGCTAACGCATTCGATAGATATTAATATACTGTTATCGATATCGATATCGATATGCAATAAAGTGCGTACATAAGTATATGAGATGCTTCACATCAAAATGCGATAACTACACTTTTAAAGTTTTATAGAAAAATGACATAGCCGAATTGAGGTAATTTTTAATATATAGAATATATTACAATTAAAAAGGCAAGCATTTTAATAGTAGAATTATTGAATTTAATTATGAAGCACCTCAATAAGTACAAAAAAAAAAGAAAGTACCTTAATTTGCGACACACTTCTAAATTTAAGGCGGTTTAGAATTCTAAAACGGCTGCTGGGTATCAACGACGATGAAATGTTCTCCACCTGTCAATCATAGAGAATATAGTAACAGATATACAATAAGAGATATCACAGCTTTTATGTAAGGGTACATTAAACATCAAAGTCCATATACCTGTCATAAAATCCAGCGTCCAAGCTAATCGGAATCACGATCATAACGATGGTATTGGTAGAAGTAGCTGTATTATATACTACTTAAAATCGACATTTCAAATATGTATACATATATTGTCGCTCCGAAGCCAACATATTCAGAACCTGAAAATGTATCCTCAACCGATTTTTATATATACTTACTTGGGCGTAAAGTCGTCAAGGGATCTTTTATGAGACACCTTAGCATAAATTCATATGCACACACATACGCCTCAAATGCGGCAATGTCAGCATCAGCGCTAACTTCCCAGCTCATTTGATTCATCATCAGACCATTATTAGTCCGCCGAGTTTGTGATGTGTCATGCTAGGTACTGTTTATATACTCACATACACACGCTAGTTCTACGTACTTTGAGTTCGCTCTTGCTTATCGCAATCTGACTGCCCACTAACCGTGACACTTGAAACGTTGGCGCTGCTCAACCGCCTCTCTCGACTCACCAACACGTTGCTCTCGCTCCTCCATTGCCGTAACTCTGCCGGAAGCACTTGAGCGTATCTTGCCTCTGGGGTCTTCTGCTGAGCCAACTCCGCAATGATTTTCATTTCATCTCACTACAGCTCAATTGGTTGAGTTTGTGAGAGCGCTCCACTGGCGACTTGTACTCAAACACTCACCATGTACAGTATAATGCAACAACAATAAGGCAGTTTGGCCCAGCGCAGCCCGGCTTCCATCGGTTCGGTGCAGTTCAGTTGAGTTTCATTTGGTTTTTGTTTGGTTTTGACGTTCGTTGTCGCCGTGGCTGTCATCTTTAGCAGCACAAAATTGATGATTGTTGTTGGTGTGCGACATACATGAGTACACACATACATGTACGTAGTTCCTCATTTTTGCTATACAAATGATGATACAGCAGCTGCAACGTCAACGTCGGCGGCAACGCCATCATCGTCATCTGCCTCGTCGTCTCAATCATTAACAGTGTCGTTGTGGCTTCTGGCATTTTATTACAATTTCTTGTTCTTAGTTTAGTTGTTGTCGTGGTTGATATGACCGTTCATGCACCCTAGCTTCATATTTTCGTTTATACTAAAGTTCTTACGCTGCAGGCTGTCTTCAACAACACATCCATATGTGTATGTATACTTTTGAAATTGTGTGTTGTTGTAGGGAATTAATTTGCATGTGGTCCACTTTACCTGAGACTCACGCATACATATGTATGTAAGTACATATATCTCTTCCATTTTTCAATTCATCCGAAACTCATCGTAATCTTGAATGTCGGGCAAAACTTTTTTTTTAGGACGTAACGGTTAGCAAGGAGAAATAAGCTTTAAAGTAAAGATGAAGGACGTTTTCTTTAAACTGAAGGCTCTCATTGGAATATACGGCACTAATCTATGCAAATAAAGGCTGTTTTTTTGTCATTTGAAGACGCCTTGGAAGAGAATATTCGGCACGTTATTGCTGACATACGGCCCCTATTGCTGCAAAAAGTGGTCGAAAATTCGGACTCTCGGCTGGCATTTATTCGAGCCAGCTGCGGCGGTCACTTGCCCAAAAATCATTTTTAAAACATTATGGAAAACTCTTATCTTTATAATAAAGCAAAATTCTTGGCCATAGCATTAAATTATGAGCGTTTTATTTCTTCTTAAAAACCACATCTCTAAAAAAAAACACCCTATACATGTTTTGACGTCAGACTCAATATCATTCGTCTCCGTACTACTTCTAGAGAATATCGCAAAGCAAGCCTGGGCTGCATCCTTTTTTTCGTTTCCGTCAATATAACGATGACCGAAAGACTAAACCACTGTCACTCCTACACTAGTTATTCCATAATAAAATTACATTTGAGCAAATATGTATATTAAAATATTCACAGACATATGTATTTGACATAAAAAATTAAGCTGACCCACTTTCGGATGTTTACGGATTTACTAAGGTTTTCGAAAAAAGCGAGTTAAGGGAAATGTCTCGTTGGTTTAACTCGAACATGGCACATTTCAATTTCAAAGTTATGGTCATGAGGACGTTCCATTTATCCGTATCATTATTGGTTTAATTATCCTACATTATTACTGAAGTTATTTATAAAGTAATCATTAAATCTAAAACTCCATAATGCGATGTAATCGAAATATTTTTATCATATTACTTTTTTTTCGTTTTTAATATGCTGCTCCTTTTTTCGGTTTGGATATAGTTTTAATCGATATATCGATGTCGACATTAATATCGATAATATTATAATATACGTCCCGTTATTCCTGAGCAGCGTCACTGTTCTCTTGACTAGAGGTTCAATTTGTGAGCATCATGACAACGATGACCAAGAGAACCTTAAAAAAATAGATTAAGCGATGCATCGATGTATCGTTTGCTTCCTTACTCATGATAAATCAAATTGAAACTGCGGACCATAACTGATTAAAAACTTGCCTAGTAGTTTTTTTTTCTCGCAACCAGTTGCGTGCAGAGCTTTCTAATTTTTTCATACAACAACCCTCTAAGAACTTTGATCATCTTACTCAGTGGAAACAAAACATGGTCGAGAATCTGTAGATTGATTAAGCTCATGTTGTTTCATAAAAGGTTCTAGAAGCAAAAGGATTCGAGCATGTTGGTGGCCCTAAAGTCATTGGAGAAGGTCCATTCGGGCCAAGGTTATGCTAAAATATAGAAAAAGAAAGTATATGAAGAGAACACTATATATAAACTATATGAAGAGAACAAATCCGTAAAGAGTGCCTGCACATTGTTGGCTTCATCAATCATGTTTGGTTTTTTCGGTTTCTGAGTCAAGCTGATATTAAAGTTTAAGCGTAATGAATAAACTCGTGACCCCAAAGCATTCTACAAATCGGAAAAGGAAGAGCACATCAGAATATTAAACATCGACTATTTATGAAGTCTGGAATATTTTAAATTGCTTTTAGAATTCTTCAACCAAAAATTATTTAGGAAACATATGACATTATTAAAAAAGAACTCACGAATCAATTCATTGCAAATTTATTTACAACCTGAGAAAACTGTGAAACGACATAAATCGCTTTACGTTAACGACACGATAAACTTTTGCGCGTCAAGTGCGGTAATCGTGTTATTACCCGACTCGGCGATGTCAACTGGTCATCTGGGAGCTGGAATGTGACGTTGCTAGAATGTTTTGTTCGCTGCCGTTAACGATCGATGATTTGCCAAGAACCATTAACGATTCGGGCAATTTAACAAAACACTCTTGGAAGATGGGACTAATAGATGCGCTAGTGGGAACAATACGTTTAAAGGTGGTAAAATAGATCTTAAGGTACGCAGTGATAATAATTGTAAAAAGAAAATAAGGGACCCTCAGTCTTAGAAGTTCTATAATGGGATTGCCGCATTGATGACTGCTCAGATTTCAGATATAGTTCGAAGGAAACAAAAAAAGTACAATTGGTTAGCTTTTTTTTCTTGCATGACATTTTCATATAGCTACTACAAAAAAGAAAAACCTAAACATCAACATTTGCAACAACAAAGAGGAATACGCGTACAGCAGAATCTTTAATTGAGGCACAGATGAGAGAACACATAGAAGAAGGACGAAGAAGTAAGAAAAAAAACCAACGTGGGAGAGGGCAGGGCGTTGCGTTTTAAAGTTAGTTTACAACTCAAACAAATGCAATTCTTGCAATTTCCAACGCACCACGTTAATAAGAGCCCGCAGGTGCCAGAAATCCAAGCGAAATTAGTTGCAGCACACAACGTCACATATGAATATTTGTATGAATGTATATGTAAGTGTGTATATGCCAAACAGGTAAACACGGCTGTTATCATACATATGTACGTACATAAATATGTATAATATGCGGTCGAAATACGGCCCTGTAAGCCTCTGCTTCCCAACGTAATTACACGGCGCTTCCTTCTTCCTGACGCCATGCTACAGCAATAGAAACAACAACTCGCTGCAGGCAGCAGGCTGCTCAACAGTCTGAAGAACTGTAGAATTCAACTGACAGACGAATTCATATCATTTGACACAATGGCAACCATCAACATAACGGTAACCATTGCTGGCACTCGTGCTCGCCTTCCTGCCGTGCCATTGCCGGACTGCCAGCGGGCAAGAATTCATAGTTACCACATACACACATACTCGCGCATACATATAACTAGACTTGTAGTGCATGCGCTACCACAAGAAGATGAACTACGTCAACAACGGAAAAGCCATATGTACATTCGAGTATGTATGTATGTAAGTACGTTCGAGTAATGTGAGACGAGTTGCAGAAGCAGCAGTTGAGCGGCAGAAGGAGTGGATGCAATGCGAGTACAATTGCAAGGATATTTCTTAGAGGATAATGATGACGCGGTTGAAGCTCGGCGCACTGCATCCGCTTTGTCTTCGCGAACCGCCGCTGGTAACAAGTGCCACACACATACATACATACATACATACATACATACATACATACATATATCGTATATACACATACGTACACATGTAGTGGTTGATAGTAGTAGCAAATCATATGCTCCTTGCGTGCAGTTGTTGTCTTAGCGTTGGCGTTGGCAGTTGTTTGCATTGGGGTTGGCTTGCTTATTGTTGTACTTGAATGTAATGTTGCGGTTGATATGTGGTTGCAAGCTTCTAGCACAACGTTAGCAGCGCCTACATGCTTAGCATCAGCGTCTCACCGTCATCGTCAGTGTGTACCAACAACAGTAATGGCCCATAATGGAGGGAATAAGTTTGGGAAGTCACTGTGCGCCTGGCATTACCGGTGTGACGGTCTGCAGATTTATGAGTGCACAAATTAATATTGTTGTAGTTTGTGCGAATCAGAAATTGACGTTTTTTTTTGTTTGGTTTTGTTTTGTTTTGTTTTGGTGGCTGAAGCATGTGTGCGGCGCTAAGTTGACTTCCCATGGCATTCGGCTGCTTGGCTTGCTAAATA
Organism: Philophylla caesio; assembly: GCA_963971545.1. Taxonomy (NCBI): domain Eukaryota; kingdom Metazoa; phylum Arthropoda; class Insecta; order Diptera; family Tephritidae; genus Philophylla; species Philophylla caesio. The sequence continues at coordinate 112,972,034 of OZ020606.1, read as the reverse complement.
TTGCGGCACAGGCCGTAACAGTGCAACAACCTTTCGCTAGCTAAAGGAAATGACGATGGTGGCTGTGAGTTCTAATAGTTTTGAGGGGTGTATGCTTAGATACATACAAAGCCTTAAGGGAACTTCCTGCCGAAGAAGAAATGTTAAGGAATTGACGAAAGCAAGAATAGGGATTGTAGTATAGGCTCTACTGGAGGTTGAAGTAGCGAATGACATCGCAGTAATAAATGTTTGTGTCAGCGAGCTATTTTCAGTGGGTTCATACTTACATTAACTCATACAATTTGTCCAAGAAAACACAAGCGTCTGTCTGCAGCTATGTGTTCATCAATATGACAATACATTTCACAGAATGTGTTAATAATCAATCAATTTGACATCCTCGTAATTTCGCCATGAACTTCGATTGCAAACTGTTGTCATCTTAATTGAAAGAGCGAATTTTTTAAAGTAGCCCTTTAGATGTCAACCAGCTTCAGTTCTATTTTCATTCTTGGACATGTTTTAGCAAAGTTTTCAATAAATACTTGCATCTCTCCATTGGTCCCTTGTCAGAAAGTCAAAGGAGGACGTTAAATTCTGTATTATTTACATATGTTTGTATATATTTATGTACATATGGATATACATAAGTATGTACATACATACATACATAAGTAACAATGGCCCCTATTACGGTTGTCGTCGTCGACGTCGTCGTCGCTTTTCAGTCGACATCACATCGTGTCGACGTCGACGTCACATCGACAGACAATTGTATTGAGACGATGTCGACAGTTTATCGATAAAATCAATCTAGAAATACCATCTTTGTCATTTTTGCATGGGCTGTTTCATTTTGTTTACAACTTTTATGCAAAAAATTTCATTGTTCGAATTCATCGGAATATTTTATTTGAATATTTCCTCAGAAAAATGTTCGTTGTTTTTGTTCAAGCGAAAATGTGATCAAAAAATAGCTTGCAGCAAAAAGAAAAAATTATAAGGCCGAACTCAGATGTATTTAGTTTGTTAGATAACAAGTAAGTGTTACAATTAACATTCGTGGATAAGTCTTTTGGATTTTTTCCTGATAGTTGTTAAACAATTTTTTTTTTTTCAGATTTGAAGAATATTTTCGACTCAGCAAAACTGCGATTTTGTATGTAGGTGCTGGAAAGCATAATATTATATTACGAAGATAAATAATTTGAGTAATGCAATGTATGAATTTATGTTTGAGGTACAAAAAATTATAATTCTTTAGAAAATATAAAATATAAGGACGCGCAAACAAAAAACTAAAAAGGATATTTGGATTGGATGTCAGTGTAATGGTGTACATAAATAGTATTTAGTTTTGTGAAGTATTAGCGTATGAAGGGGGCGTCTTTGGGTCTTTACATTTCTATAGTAAAATTAATGGCGGAAAATTTTTTTCAATATCAACATTTTTTTAAATTAAATTTTTATTATGTTTTCTTTTAACTGTAGTTGATTTTCTCAAACAACCAAGATTTATTTTTTTTAAATAAGAGTATGTTACTTCTCATCATCGCTGACATTGATCAAGAGTGCTAGTAGACTGTAAGCATTATTCATAACCTAAATGAGAATACAAATTTATTTTTCAGTATTTTTACGAATACCAGGCATTATATGAACACTTATGCACACCTTAGAAAACACTGGCAACCCAATTATAAAATAGCCGCCTGCACGCATAACCAACGGCTGCTTCAAATATTCCAAGTATAGGAAAATCAGACGTCGATTATAGGCGGACATACTAAACCAATCGCAGCTGTAAAGATGTTTGCTTAAGTCCTGTGACTACTTGCAACGACATAGCGATGGCGTATTGAAACATGGCGAAAAAATCAGCAGGATTATCGCTAAAACTTGCCTTAATAATGCAGAAAGAGCATTTATTTCGGATTATAGATTGTTATTATTATTATATATTTAAGTAAGATTTTTTATATAAATATATATGAAATATCCTGTTATATGAGATCGGCCATGATACTTTCGATAGAGTCTTTCTTTTCGGTTGATATATAAAAAACAAAAACACAAAAATAATAAATTGATTTTTTTGCAGAAGAATCTTGCTTTGGAAATTGCTTTAATCTATAGTCGTTTAAAAACTAAATGCACTTACGCTTTCTGAATGATTAAGCCCATTTTGTGTAAGCAAAGTCAACGATTTACTTAATTGTCTCACAACATTTGGCCATACTAATAGGAAGTAAAAAATGTATTGTGAGAATTCAAATACTGCATTTTCTAATAATTATTAGTTGTATGTCAAGTGTGGCTTTCAATTAAAATGCAATTTGTAAACATAACAAAACTCCTGTTCACATGGGAAAACATACGCAGACTTTTCGCAATTTGCACCTTATAAATGTGTAAGTAATTGCATAAACATAAGTTATAATATTTTTGTGTCCAAGTAGGTTAATAATTAATAAACAGCATATATAAAATATATAGCACAGCCTGCTTTGATGAATGTGGTCAATTATTGTTCTTTTGTTTAATTTGCATTACTTATCAATCAAAATGCAGTCAATTCTCTAACTGAAAAATATCCAAACATTGTTGTCAAATTCTCAAACACTTTTTTTTATAATGCTTAGACTTTTTCGTAACAGAAATTTTTATATTTATATCCTATTTAATTTTAGTATAATGAAGTTCATATTTGTTATTGACACTTTTTTCATACTCTCTTGTTGAAAACTTATACTTTGTTATAATAAAGTTTAAAGGACTATAAAAGTACTTGCTAAAAAATATTATTTAAAATTCAAATATGTGGATAAAATGATTTTTAGTATTTTTTAGTTTTCTAAAACTTTGGGCATTTATATGTTTAAGTGTGGTAGTGAATTGTATTTTAAATTTACATAAAGAAAATGCATACATGTATTTTTAGCGTGGTCATAATATTTGCAATAAAATTAAAAAAAAAAATTTATAGACTAAATTATTTTACTTTGTAGAAAATTAAAAAACAAAATTTGAGAATCAAAATTTTCTTCAAAATTTCAAACTTTTTCCTCATATCGCGTATATCCCATTCAAATTCAATGTAGGAAAGTTCAAGTTTTATAGTTGTAGCTAATTTTGAATTTTTTTGAATTAATATTTATATGGAAGCAAACATCCATTTCCTGGAAAAAGCTCTAAAAAATCAATTGTATATGTATTTCAAAATCAATTAATATTTTGATAAAATTTTTTTTAATCTTTTGTTTATTCATATAGTTCAAATTAGGAAATGAACTGCATTTCAATTGAAATGTTATGAAGGTTGTGCTATAGTAGTTAATCACACTGTACTTAATTGTTAACCTGCTTGCGCAAAACTCAAAATATACACAAACTGTTTTTGTATGTCTATAAATTGCATTTTAATTGAAAAGCACACTTGACACCCAACAACAAGTATCTAATATTTCAATTAAAATGTTCTGCTATAAAAAGAAAATATTGCCGAACAAAGCTGTACAGTTACTTTACGAATTCGCGATTCCCCGGCTACGCAATGTCGTTATCGGCATTTACGAACTCTCACATTTTAACACTTGTGCTAACAATTTTGGGCTTACGGCCCCTAATAAAAGGCTCTCGTTCACGATTTGCCAAATGTTATCGTTACTATCAATACTTCTTACAGACCACGCTCACCTTCAGTTTTGCAACGCTAATGTGGCTCGATATAATTTTAAATCAAAATTTTAAGCAAGCAACTCAAGGATTAAAAATCGTGCTCACCGAAGCCGCCATCGTCCTGAAGGTCCTCAATACATGTTACTATGCACGCAGCGCAGCTGAGTTGTTGCAAGAATTGGAAATGAGTGATATTTTGGTGCTCCGTTCGCATGCCGAACGAAATATGTGGCAGAAGGGGCAAACATTCTTTCGCAAAGTAATTGTGCTATACACGATTTGGAGCGTTAGTGCGTGTTTTATTGGTTGTATGTCTGTTCTGTTTATGGAGACCCTTGAATTGCCCTTTCCCTATTGGGTACCCTCGAAGTGGCATGATTCTAATGCTTGGCCTTTATATTTGTATGATTTCACGGCTCTATTTTTCACCTGTGTGTGCAATACCGAAATCGATTTATATCAATGTTATTTCGTATTACTTTTGACACTTTGTGTACGGCTAATCGGCATGCGGCTAGAACGTTTAGGTGGCGCTGGTTCGGATGTCGATGTTACAAGGGAGCTTGTGCAGTTAATTCAAATGCATCGGCGTGTGAAAAAGTAAGATTTAAAATTAAAAAATTCAGTATGCAAATGTTTTTTATTCACATGTTTTTTTCTTCTTCTTTAAAGTATGGCCAAACGTTGTGAGACAATTATATCGTTGCCTGTGCTAACGCAAATTGTGCTCAGCTCGCTGATAATTTGCTTCACAATTTATTATCTACAAAGCGTAAGCGTATTCAGCTCTTATCCGAAATAAATCAAATGTTACTCTAATCTTCTTTCCAACCTTATTAAGGCAAGTTTTAGCGATAATCCTGCTGATTTTCTCGCCATGTTACAATACGTCATCGCTATGTCGTTGCAAGTATTTCTGCCTTGCTATTTCGCCAATGCATTTACAGTGGAGTCACAGGAATTAAGCAAACATCTTTACAGCTCCGATTGGTTTAGTATGTCCGCCTATAATCGACGTTTGATTTTCCTATACTTGGAATATTTGAAGCAGCCGTTGGTTATGCGTGCAGGCGGCTATTTTATAATTGGGTTGCCAGTTTTTTCTAAGGTGTGCATGAGTGTTCATATAATGCCTGATATTCATAAAAATACTGAAAAATAAATTTGTATTCTCATTTAGGTTATGAATAATGCTTACAGTCTACTAGCACTCTTGATCAATGTCAGCGATGATGAGAAGTAGCATACTCTTATTTTAAAAAAATAAATGTTGGTTGTTTGAGAAAATCTACTACAGTTAAAAGAAAACATAATAAAAATTTAATTTAAAAAAATGTTGATATTTGGAAAAATTTTCCGCCATTAATTTTACTATAGAAATGTAAAGACCCAAAGACGCCCCCTTCATACGCTAATACTTCACAAAACTAAATACTATTTATGTACAATATTACACTGACATCCAATTCAAACATCCTTTTTTAGTTTTTTGTTTAAGCGCCCTTATATTTTATATTTTCTAAAGAATTATAATTTTTTGTACCTCAAACATAAATTCGTACATTGCATTATTCAAATTCTTTATCTTCGTAACTTAAGGTTTATGGTAAATTATTACCATAGATATGTGAAAATGTTAGCAGCAGAATATGTTTTTATTCTATTTAAAATATTTTATTTTTACAACTTTTATTTTATACATCCAGAAAATTAATTATTAAAAAATCAAATTGAAAAATATTGAAAGACAAATTTATATATGAAAATAAAAATATTAAAACAAGTTTAAATTAATAAAGTAGATACATATATTATAAACCCTACAAGGTTAATCTACATACATACCACAGCTGCGTTCATGAGCTTTTTCTTTTTTTTTTGTACGAACATATATATGTCGGGATGTACACAGATATAAAAGTAAGTATATTGGCTTAAGGGTGGCAATTCTTTGCCTGTCCCTTCTAGCCGATCATCTGTATAGTAATAACAATAATAAGTACAATATATTGTATGGCAATAAAATAAACCAACAATAAATGGTAATCAAAAGCGTTAAAAACCTCGTTTCAGGGCACACGTGAATTGCGCTTTATGACTGGATAAATGAGTTTGCGCCTGAATTTGAATGCTGTGCGCGCAGCAACTCCCCATCGATAATCGAGTACGAGTGTGTCCATATTGCAGGAGGAGCGCGTGTACACATAAAATTGCATAAGTAACTAGCAGAATCAGAATAGCCGGCGATGATGCCGTCTCGTCTACAGGGAAGTGCTGCGCTAGTGATGCTACGTAAAACAATCGAACGAGAAGGACAACGCTGCGACGCTGGCGTCGAGCGGGCTGTGGACTGTTGAAGGCTTATTGCCTGCTGGCATATTGCCAAGAATACGATGGCGGACGGTGCGGCGGCGAGAGATGGTGTGGTGAACGAATGATGTGAGCGCATGATTAAAGCGTACTTTATCATAAATTTCTAGCAAAAAACTCTGCGTTGCTTCTCTATTCTCTTCCACTGTAGACACTAATACACACACACATACATGAACATACATAAGCATTTTGTATTAAGGCGACCTCGACGAATCCGAATTGTAATACACATTGTTTGAGGCCACCAGCGTAATTTTTGTTCGCTATTTCACTCCGCCGACCGCGGCAATGTCTGCCACATTTGTTATGAATTTCGCATTCGGCATTGGCATCATTTTTGCATCAGGCGCCGGCATATTTCTGTACGATTCCAGAGCGAATAATATAAGTAGATAGTGGAGGAATACAATGAGTGCAAAAATATGATGGAAGAAAAACCAAAATCCGAGGCGAACGTAAGTCTGTCGGCGGCGCGTTACGTCGTGGCAGTCAAATCGCCCGTGGTTCGCGTACACATGAGACTAAGCCCAACGCCGCCAAGTCTGCACGTGCATGTGGCAGGCAGCGTCTGAACCACAGCTTGCCGCACTACTTATTTTTGCGCCTCACACAATCCACACACACACACCATACAGTGCTATGGTTCAACTTTCCGCGGCGGCTGCGATTCTTTTTACACATAGTTTTTTATTTGGCGCGTAGTTTGCTTTGTGCCTTTTGTTTCCTTTGTATATTCGTAATATTTGTGAATTATTTTTTTTTCTATTGTTGCTATTTTTTATTTTGTATTATTTTTTGTTTGTTTTGTTTTTACTTTCATACATCTGACCAACTGTCTGCAGTACCAGGAGCGGTGAATACAATAATGAGAAAATTTATTTTATTTGACCCGCAGCAATGGTGCAGCGCTGCCGAATGAATGCCCGCGGGCGTTCGAACCTTTTGCTCCAACTTGTAATTCTTCTTTTTATTTGGTTCGCGTATGCTATGTTTTGCTTTATGATGTTTTGTGTGTTTGCGCAGTTTACAGTTTTTGGTAGAATTCTTTGTATGAAAACTGAAACTTACATATGAAATGTGTGTATGAAATGGTTTACATATTTTTTGTTATTATACAAAAGTTTCGCAAAAAAAGCGTAAAGTTTATACAAACACTACAGTTTTGATGAAGACTCGTAACATTTATTTGGAAACCTAAAATAAAAAATGAAAATATTTTAGAAATTCTTTTGTACAATCAAAAATCGAGTATGCAGTTGATGAGCTTGTTTGAAGGTTCTCTGACATAGAAATGAAGAACAGAAGTTCAAGAAAATTATTTTTATAACTGAGTTCTACAACGTACAATATACGAGTACAACTAATTTCAAAATTATAGAACGCAGGCCACATTTTTTTTTATGATTAATTCAAATAATTTGTCACTTCAAATACAGTGCAATATCTAGGAAAAATTAGAAAACAAATGTTTTAAACTTTAAACTAAATGTACAATAGTTTTAAGTAATTTCACCAAAATTGAAAATAATATTAGAATTTTCTTGTGTAGGCAGTATTGTAACTAATTCAATTTTCACTTTCACTCTTCCGCATTTCTTTCACACAAAGAACGTAAATCAACGTTTTTTTTATGTGGAGAATCTTGTAGAAATTAACAGCAAAATTATTGTCATTTTATGTATTTAAATTCTATTATTTTTTAATTAAAATTCAAATCAATTTTAAGTACAAACCATGTAAACCCAAGTTTTAAAATTTATACGAATATTCAGCAAATTTTCCTCGAAGTTTTAAACAAAAAAATTTAAAAAATTAAAAAAGTATGCATTTATGTAACCCTAATAAGTTCATCTCAACAAAGAACCAGTTTCAAATGACTACATAATACTGCTGGTGTTTTATTAATTTTAATTTTAATTTTTGAATCGCCACGACTGGAGCCCGGTAAATCGAAATATGTACATAAATGGTTACTAGTCGAGAGAGGATCCCGTAAGCTGCGCCTTGTTATCTCGTAAGCTATTTAATAGTTTTTAGTAAACCTTAAGTCCAGCAAGCAGCAACTTTGGACAACCCAACGCCATCAACAACCATCGAAATTTACATAACTTTCTTGAGTTTATTTGCACGAGTGCCGCCGTAAGGCTGAACATTCATCTCTTTCAGTACAGAGCATCTTTTTGTACAGCTTGTATAAGTAAATATTTGTATTCTTATTATTATTGCGATCTAATCTGGAAATTCCTATTTTAGATACCAGATCGGCAACCTTCTTCCAACTTACTAAAATCGAATTCCTTTCAATTTGGAAACATTTTGGGAGTCTCGATCTTTATTTAGTTAGCTTTGACTAAATTCATAAAACCTCTCTTTATTAAGATATTTCAAGACCTCAGTTGGTAACAAGTATTAGAGATATTTTCTGGTCTCTCTGAGGAGGTGCGCTCAGTGTACAGAGTGCAGTCTCGCCTTGCAACCAAAACATAATTGATGTATGTTGAAAGTTTTTTCCATCATCCCTTGACATGTTTGGTTGGAAAACATCTGGGATTTTCTTCTTTTGTGAATTGCTGTATACCAGACTACAGTTCTACTAGTTGGAATTGGTCAGATTACTTTAAGTCCTAAGCCAGGGATGACAAGTCTTCCCATTCAACTTCGTAGGGGAAACTAATGGCCAATCAATGAATTTTTTTAAAAAACTAATCGGCCACATCGCACAACATTAATAGAAGATATTTTTCGTAAATTGTTAAGGTTTTGAGAATTTAAGACCAGAATACATATTTTTCAGTATGACTGATTATTTTTATTAATTTAATGAACCCCGTTTACTTAAACCAAATGAGGAATTGTAACCCATTTCATTCAACAAAAATAATTTTCCAACCGTTAAGGCGGAATCTTTTATTGAAGTATAAATTAGCACATACTTTATTTAATATAGCTGCACATGCGAGTATTAATAACATCCACACAAAAAGTGATTATTGATAAATGACAAGAAAATGGATACAAGCCCTTCAGCATGAATTCGTTTGGAAAAAATGACAGTAACATCAAACAAATGCGCAAGTGGTCAACACGAACCGAACTAGCCAAAAGAACTATGAAATGAGCTGTATACTATACATATTATTGTATACTATGCATGTATGTAAACCATATTATAAAACACAAAAACTGTACAACAACAAGAGTAAATTTAAACAAAACTGAATGCAAAAAAATAATAAAAATATTCAGTGCTAAAATCACAATCTTATGAAAGTGGCTAAAGGCGAACGGCTTAAAAAAGATCGCAATAGTGGTAAGAATAAGAAGAGCTCAAGTAAATAGGGGCACTAGTTGAGGCAGTAATAATAAGAGCAAGAGCAGGCAGAAAATCAAAAGCCAGAGGAGCAGCAATAGCCAGTTGTGTATGTGCTAATGCCATCGCCGACACCTGCGGCTACTGCTAGTCTGTTGGTTGCACCAATGCAAAATGGGCGAGAGCAAATGTGCCCCGGAAACAAAGGCACCAACAACACCAACACCACCAACGGCAGCAATAATATTCATATGCAAATAATTGCAACAAAACAACAACACATATATCTAGTGTATATTAACACAATAAGCGACTGATAGCATTTAGTGGCCGACACTAGACAGGGGTCCAAGAGATAGAGAGAGCAGCGTCAGCAGAGACCAACAATCGGAACGAAGTGTACTAGTTAACAACAACAAATGTAGCAAATTATCAAACGACTTACTAACATTAACAGCAATATCAACTACGGCAACAATAACACAAGCGAGGGGTAGGTAGAAACAACAGTAATAATCATAATAATGACAACAACAAATAGTGCTGTAAGCCATCGCGTATGAAGGATAGGAGCAACAGTGCTTTGCGATATATTTAACAACAATAACTGCAACGGTTAGGAAATGCAGCGTTTCCTGCTAGAGATGGTAGTCCATGGACTCCGATGTTTTCACTGTACCGACTAATTATCTGAGGATTCATATCCACTTCACTGCGAAGCAATGCAAAGTGGCTTATGTTTGTCTTTTAAAAAATTTGCAGTAAAATAAACCATTGATTTGTTCTTAAATATTGTATTTGTTGTTTGTTTTTTTTTTAACTACTTTCGGTATTGACCAACGCTTCACTACAGGGTAATCTTTTTTTTAATGCATTAATCGCAACAGCTTTATTTAATGTTCGGCTTGAACTGAAGATACAAAGTCAGGGGATGGTTTTGTCACAACTTTCTGTAAAAATCACAAAAACACCTGTAAACCCGATTTACATTCAAGAATTTCGCAATGTATTGGCATTCGGGGATGTTATTGGTTTTCCTCAATATTAACAAAATTATATGGTAGTTACATAAATTCCATGCGGCACAGGCCCATTGCGTGGTCACATGAAATCTTTTATGACTACAGGTAGCTCTTTCGTGATCAAATATTTTTCATGTACGATACCTCTGGGGAACTCTGTAAAAACCGTTTTCTTGGAGATATACGAGTATGAATAAATTACCTAATAACGGTCAGTGGCAAATCTGAGGATAGTCTGAATACAAATTTATTGGATGATTACAACATACTATAAAATTCTATTTTAATGAAAACTATATTAATCATTCTGAACATATTACTTCGAAAAAAGTTTAAGGCAATCCTCTGGACAACTTTCTCACGCCTTATTCTTGTTTAAATACCTAACTCTTTAATATTTTTAATAATTTAAATGATGACCACCCTTTCTGTAATTTTTGTTCTCATTGGTCAGAAACTTTTGAGACAATTCTCGTTAGTTGACTTCGCATGTAAAAGAGTGAGTTCCAGCATTTGGTTGCTAATCGAGTCAAGTCCATTTGTTTATCATCTTAATTCTATTGTTTTCCAAATGTTATCCTTTATAAAAGTATCATTCTAAAGAATTCAGACCATAGATTATAAAAAAAAGGTACTCTGAATGGTCAGCATCGCTGCATATGAGGCTTTAGAAACATAATTTCGAGGCCCTTGATCATACATATAAAACGTACGGCGTACAAAGCAGGCTTCTCAGCTTCAACTTTAAATCCGTCCTTCTTTCTTGCACAATTACTCCATCGATGTTAGGGACCACTGTGCGCCGCTGCTGCTACTTACCTACATATACGTAGATGTTACATACATACATATAACAACAATAATAAACGCGGCGCATTTAAATTGCCAATTGCCGCAGGTTGGTTGCGGGTTTTAGCATGCGCTAAGTATGCATTTTAGTTTACAAAAGTTAAGTTGTGGGTCCAACACTGCGACCAACAACAAGAGTCAGCCAACACTAGCCACATTGCCAACACTTTGCCGCCGCAGCACCAGCACCAGCAGCAGCAGCAACTGACGCTGCCGCCACCAACGCCGCTAGTTGCAATTCTTATCGCCCAGCCGAGCACCAATTTGCTTGCCTGCTAGCTTCCCAACATAATGCTTGATTGTTGCTTTTGTTGTTGCTGTTGCTAGTGGTGGTTTTGTTGGAATCGTTGGTTCGTTCTGCCGTTTGCCGTCGCCTCATACAATATTTTATGAAATATTTGCACCCAACACCGCTTATTATTTGTGTTATTTATTTGTTGCATTTTTAAGCTGATTTCTCGCATTTGACCAAATGATTTATTGACTTAGCGGCAGCAGGCGCAACAACAACAACAACAACTACAGCGTCAGCAAGAACAATAGCCAAAGCGCAGGAGCAATACAAGGCAATGGCGCATAGTATTTTACTCTCCGAATACTTACTTAGTTGATTTTAGTAATTTTTTTTTTGTTTTGTTTATTATCTTTTCAGTGCGGGTGGTTAGTCTCATTTCTGAGTGTTATGGTTTTTGTTTTTGGTCTTTGCATTTCATACTCTAGTTATCTGCTTTTGTTATGATTTTCATACCAAATAGCTATGTATGTACGTACAGCTTTTCCCCCACTTTGGCCTCGGCCTGCTTGCTTGCTCGACTTACCTGTCTGGGCTATTTGGAAGGCGGAAGACTATTATATTTATAAATGAGGTTTGAGGTCAGGTTAAGCGCTTATAAATTGAGATGTTATATACTCTGTACTGTTTGCAACGCCCTCTGTCGGCCGTACTTGGTTGGAAAGTGGTATAATGAGTGAGAAATATGTATTTGTAGTTTGACAGGTACATAGTAAAGTGCGACTATTTGAAGAGATTTATTTGCTTAAAGTTTAAATAAAATTTTGATACTGGAAGCAGAACATTTTGTAACGTTAATAAGATGTCTTTGCGTCACTAAGTCAAGTGTTCATTTCTTAAACTGGAAATTATGGGAAGCGATTTCATGACTAAAATGTAATCGGAGGTTGTAAAATCTTGCTAAGGGGACCGCCGCAATTTTTTCCGCTAAGTGGACGCCCACTTTGTTTCAAAGATACCAAAAAAAAAAAACCAAAACGAACTTTAGTAGTCTTTCAATATTTCTAGGGTTCCTGCAATACAAGTCCGTAATTTTTTCTGGAGAAAAAAGTTATTGATATTTTCTTCTCTATTACCTTTTCAACTTTTGAAGCCTTTTAGGTTTTTTTTATTTATTTTTTAGTGATATTATTTGTTTTTAAGTTTTTGTTTTAAATTAGAGATTCTTAAAGAGTCAAAGAGCAAAGCTTTTTATTTTTTTATAATTTTTTAAGTGAAAAAATTGTTCTACGTAATTTGCAGGTATATAAAAAATTTTTTTTCAAACATAAATTTTTTTTCGAGTTTTCCAAAAATTATATTTTTGCGTTTGTTTAAAATATTTGTTCTTAATTTTGGACTCTTGGATAAGTGAATATTTTATCAGAAAAGTTTAAATTTTCAAAATCTCTACAACCATATCATTTTTTTTATTTATTTGGAGCATTCTTTTTTTCAATTTCGATTATGGCAAACAACTAGTTTTTGGGTTGGTTTGAATTTTATTTTTAATAGGAACCCTGAAATAAGTAAAATTTTAAGCAGAAAAGGTTTCACTACTTATTATTAATTTTATTGCAACACATTTTTACTCGTCAAGATTTTGCAGACATTTTTTCTTCTAATTTTTAATTTATTTTTTTGAAACATAAATTTTATTAAATTTTTGCCAAAAAAATGTGGAAAGTACTTTTGGGAAACTTGAGCTTGTTTTTCAAAAACTCTAGAATCACTGCAAAACTATAAAGATCAGTTTTATTTTTTTAGTGTTAAAAAATTTTTTTTGAAAAACTTTCATATTTACCTTATCTTTTGTGTCTTTTCAAAACAACACTTCGAACAAATTTAAAGTTTAGTTTTTTTTTACACATTTAATCCCTCAAGAGAATTTTATTAAAACAGTGGGTTGACTTTCGGTTGATTTTCAAAGCAAAATTTTCCACAATTTGCAGTAGGTATTTTGATTATGAAATTTTGGTGGTTATCAGAGAGTGGAACTTTTTCAAAAGTATATATTGAATCTAGAACTGTGAAATCTGTATCTTAAGAGATTTTATGAAATGCAAATGACATCAAACGTAAACCGAAAATCTGCCTTCTGAAGGCCATTTACAAATTTTTGATATTTGTATTTGACAACTTTTCATGAGGCGAAACTTTTTATTTCTCTCAAACATGTTGTTAACGCTCTATCAAGTAAAAGGAAAACAATCGCGCATAAATTAACAAATTGAATTAAGAGTTTGCGAGTGCATTTTCACCATGCTGCAGCTAATAGCCATTTAAGTGGCGCCAAATATGAAAAACGCACTAATAAAAGGCGCCAAACGCATCCTTAATGATAGTGCAAATGCAGCAACATGGCCTGAGCCACATAACCAAAGGCGGACAAATTTGACGCAACGGACGGACGATCAAAAGTGCTGGCGACACACCATATCTAGAGAGAGAATAGGCAAATATATTTACGCAGCCACGCATTTTGCTTGAATGCACAAACATATGAATATGTGCGTGTGTGCGTGTGTGTGTGTGTGTTGTTGCAAGCGTGCGAGATATTAGCAGCAAATTGTTAGTATCTAACAGCCAGTTTTAGTGCGGCCCAGCGGCGATAGCTTCATCGCTGCTTGATCGTCGCTTTGCAAAATATCCGCCAGCCATTCATTTGACAGCAGCGTGCGTGTAAGGCCCAGTAAAATGGCCAAATGGTCAAACAACTAAACGATGGGGCAATAATTTCTCAGCTTGCATGCAAGTGCAACATAAAGCTGCGTCAGCAGGAGTTGCACGAACAACAGCAACAGTAAAATGCGAATGCGGCAGCTGGGCTGCTACCAGCGGTTTGCCGAGACACGCGAGACAGGCGTGTGTGCCCAAGTGTTGTTGCAACCATGTTGGCAGTACATAGCTGCTAAGTCAATTAGCGTACGGGCAAGCGTTTGGTAGCGCCACTGCTAACAACAAATTGCACTAATAACGCATGTCAGTGCGCCGACAAATTGAACCGGTATGAGACACGGATGCGCAGCTGAATAATCATCGGAATGGTTGCTGCAGTCGTGCGAATGGCCAGCAGAGTGATCCTGTTCTTCTACATACATACATACATATATACAAAGATATATACATAAGTATGTAAGCGTGTAGGTATTATGATGTGGGCTTGCCGGGCGGCGAGAAATGGCAGAACTCGTTTTTCTTATTGATGGCCCACTTAAAATAGTTGAAAATTTAATTACTCTTCCGCTGGATTTTATTTCAACGCAATTATTCAAGCAAATGCACACAAAGCCATTTCCAGTTTTCAATAAATAAACACTGGTAAATGTATGATCGTTTGTACGGAGTAATTGTCGTGACTTTCCAGAGGAAGTAGCGATCTTGGTATGCTAGATATGGTCTTAAGGCTGTGGGAATCTTTGAGAGATAAATTACACTAATTAACTATTTTTTATGAGAGTAAAAGGATTTTTCAAATATGCAATCTTTAGGTCAATTAGCGGTAGAATAGAAAAAAATTATAGCTGCGCCTAATATTGGCAAAATTTGACAATTTATTAATATTTTATTAAATTTCCCTACATGTAAGTCAAAATAGAGTTCATTTTTTGATAAAATCCACATAATAGATATTGTCTAAGCGACTTAAATCTGTTTACAGCAGATCTATGCAACCCTGCGAAAGTTCGCAGTGTCATCCTTCTTCTTGTTTCTTTTGACGACCATCGAGACACCCACGCATCTCTTCAGAGCCAAAAAAAAAATAAACATATTTTTCCATCATCCACGTACATCTTTGAATTAATATCACAAATCATACACCTTTTATCTTTATATCGATTTAAAACATCTAACGTTAAGCCAATCATAAATAGCTATGTAAATATTATTGAAGTCATAGATAAACTCAATCGTAATCAAAACCTTAGTCTAATGTGTTCAGATATTGAAAAAATTTGTAGGAAAAGAAATCATAAAATTTTGCCCAGACCTGCTAAATAATTACTAATATTCATATTGATTATCGATTGTCTTTAGGTTATCGTTAAATTTAGTGATTAATAATTAAATGCTTAAAAAGAATAATTATTTTATTTTTTAATGATTATATACACTTATTTCGTGATTAAAAATTAATTTATAAAAAAATATTTAATTTAATTTTTTAACAACGTGTTGATCATAAAAATTTGAAATTAGTTAAAAAAATTTTTGTTTTTAATTCAGAATAAATAAATTAATTTGTTTATTTTTAACCACATGCAATTTTTTTAAATACGTGAATATTATTGATTTCTTTATGATTATATTTGATTACTTTTGTTGACTATTTTCGGTTTTGTTATTTTAGTTTCGTGATTTTTATGTTAAAATAAAAATATTTATTATATTTAACACAGTGAATAATATATCGCAACCAGATTTATTATTATTTTTATTATACATTTATTTTCTTAATGTTTTAGCTAATAGCAAATGCTGTTACAGTTAGAATTCACTTCTTAAGAAGTGCAAGTACTTTCACGTATAGTGAATTTGCTTTCACTAACTAACTGGGAACTTATTCAACTTCATCTATTTAGAAAAGTAATTAAGATTACTAAAATAAATATAAATAAACAAATATGTAAAAAAACAAACGAATTTTTCTAATATCTGATATATTTTTATTCTTTGATTTGATTTTTTTAATCATTCGATTATTTTCAACTATTTAATTGATGTTAGAAAGGATTGTTCAATATTTTATAATATTTTTACAATTTATTTCAATTATTTTATTTTATTTAATGATTTGTTAATTTTAAAATAATGACAAAAAAATGAAATAATGAAGCTGTGTTTGACATATTAGATGAAAACATCAGATGAGAGGGCTCTTGGAGTGTTCGAGAGAAAGATTCATCGAAAGACTTATGCACCTTTTAGCCTTTGCGATGGCGAATACTGCAAACGATGGAACGATGAGATATTTATACGAGCATTAGGGGAATATAGAGATATAGTGTAGGGAATTAAGGCCCAACGGCTCCGCTGGATAGGTCGTGTCGTGCGAATGGATGAAATAACTCCAGCCATGAAGGTTTTCGACGCGGTACCCGCTGGTGGTGGCAGAGGAATAGGAAGGTCTCTTCTGCCTTGGAAAGACCTAGCGGTAAAGATATTGGTTACCCTTCTGGTGCCAGTTAGCAAAAGGCCGTAAATGCTGGCGTGCTATGCTGAGCTCAATCAAAATTGCCTAAACGGTTGTAGAGCCAAGTTTGTTAGATACAATTTGTAAGTTCCTTTTAAAGAATTTGAGTAAGCACTTTTGTAGGTTATACTAATTTAGAACAATAAAGTACAAGTTTCAGATGGCAAAAAATTCGCTGGCATCAATGTGACTTATATGGATAGAGAATATCAACGGTAAGTTTTAGTCACCTGAAACATCACTTTCAATCAATTGATAGTATCGCATAGTTCCATTTTTATCCACTATCGAATGATCATTGTTATCTTGAATTATAGCTTTGATATCATAAATTATCATTAAATAAAAAAAATATCCATTGTTTTGTTCATGCTGAGTTCGGCATCAGTAAATGCTGTTGATCAAAAAAAAAAAAAAAAAAAAAACAATAATACATTTTTTTCGGTGACTCTGCTAACTTGAAACTGAACCGTGGTTGCGTTGCCATTCCTAATCGACCCAAGAACTCGGAGCTACGGTAACACCCACAATTCTTTTAGAATTTTATACTTATTCTTATTTCAATAATTAAATTTTCAATTCTAATTCTAAGGTTGATCTTATTGTATGAAAATTTAGAATCAAATTATCTTTAAAGCTCGCTTTTATGATTAAATGAACACTTCATTAGGAAGTCATATTCTGTGTGTAAAAAAGCTCTGATAGAAAATTGTAGGTACTAATATTAATTAACTTCGATATAATCTTTTATTTGAAAAAGGCCTTGATGGCTGATATTATGACTAAAACTTCAGGTCCGGGTTGCTAGATCTTCAATATTATATGCTGTGTACTATTTTCTCATCGATATGGAAATTCAGCACTAATATACTTTTTATGCTTTGTCTCTTGGCAAAGCGAAAACATAAATAATTCCCGATTATTATTTTAAAATATTCACTCTCTGGAGTTCAATTCACTTTGGACGCAGCTCCTTGAAATTCCTTTCACAATTCCCAGCTGAAGAAATAGTTGCAAAAATAAATTTGTTTAACCGTGGAATAAATGTATGAGCGGCACGGTGTTGAATAATGCCAACCTCATTATCCTTTATCTTTTCTTTTTAAGCAACGATTTCCATTTAAATTGTACTCGCTTGAATACACAAAAGTTAAACAAGCATTTTTCAAAAGAAGTAAAAATAAAACATAAAGAAAATATAAAAAAAATGAAACGAATATGGTGAATTCGCTTTAAGGTGAGGCCTGGCAGAAGGGGATCAGCTGCGTGGATTTCGTGCATACCACAATGGCGACCAGACGAAATGAAGGAGGAGCAAGAAACCAAGCAGTTTGATACATTTACTCGAAGTACCGGGCACGTGATGCAAGTCGAGTGTGTAGAGCACACAGCGTTCGTTGGAGAGTTTGGGCCGTTTGATTGAACATTTTATCGCTGGCTTGTGCACTTTCCTTACACTCACATTCAAACACATACGTACATACAATCACATTACCACTCAGTCGTACACACACACACACACACACACAAGCATGTATGACCATTATGTTTCATTTACCCACATTAAGTAAATACGAGCAGAGCGAAATGAATGAAACGATTTTACAAGCAAATGAAATGAACTGAACTGGACCGTAATGAAATAAAATAATAAAAATAAAACGAACAGCAAAGCAACGAGAGGAGAGGAAAATAAAATAATAATAAAGTGGGTTGAAATGAATGGCGGTGATGCATTGAAATTTGGAAATTCCCAAGGACTACGATGCCATCAAGTGTTAGCGCAGCAATTCGGAGAGGCAGGGTCGGCATTTGTGAAAGATTATGGTGAAGAAAAGGTAAGCAGAAAGGTAAGAGCGGTGGAAGCAAGTTCAGGGAAAGGGCGAAAAGATTAAAATAAAACATGAACACCAAAAAGTTACCAATAACATTTAACTTTCAATTGTAATTTTCGAACGCATTGGCTGCAGGGCAAATAATTTCAAATACACACACAAAAGCACGTACATTTACATACACCCACACATGTATAAAAAGATGTGAAATACAAATAATCAAGCAGAAACATATACATATGTAAGTACGTACATACATAGAAGAGTGAAAAATTCATTTTCTTTAAGTCAACCTGCAGCGTAGATTCTTACATACAAACATATGTAACTACTTATGTACATTGCATGTTGGGCTACAGGGATTTTTGTAAAGTCATTGAATGTCCTTTGAAGTGCGTGTGCAAGTCAGTTTTATATATCATATTTTAAAATATATACGCATGCAGATGCACAATAAAGTAGAGGCCACTCATCAAGCTCGAACCAACAGACATATCAACATTAAGATGGCTCAGAAAAAAACTAAAAAATAAAAGGTATGATATTTAATATTTTTAATATTTCTCCAAAAAAATTGTGTATTCCGAAAATCATTTTAAGTGGGTTTTTTATTTTTTGTCATGCATTAAAAATATTTTTGTGCAATATTGCGTTACTCGATCCCAAAGGTCAATGGGCTCAGTATTGAAATTTGGAGTACTACTTGTAAATGTAATATAAAATTGCTTATTTAAAAACTACACGTAAATTTAAATATCGTGGCTCTCAAAGATGTCAACATTAGCACAAAATATTAATAACGTCATTTCGGGATATTCGTCGTCATCTTTCGTAAGGGACTAGCAAAAGAACGTCTAACTCGCTTATGATCAACTCTCTTATATTTTGAATACACTTTACAACACTATTCTGTCAAAATTAATGGTGGTTTGTAAAATTTGCTAGCAAAACAAAATGAGTAATTCTTTTGAGAGAGGATTTTACTTACGTCTGCTCAATCTTGGTTTTTTATTTATTTTGTTGTTAACCAAAAATTTCCAATGATTATTCACAAAAGCAACACTTTCTAATTTTTCAACACTTTCAATGAGGTCGGCTATTTTTTAAGCGAGTTTATTTTAACCAACTTATTTCAACTCAACTGGCTACCTAGTGTTCTTTTGCAAGTCGTTTACAAAAGATGAGCCCTATTATAAAAGTTATGCTGGAGTTCGTGGCAACATAGGAGCATTCACTTCCATCAATAAAAACTGTCGTTGTTTTTGCAAATAAATCTTCCATAACTAGTCAAATGCTCAGTTAAAAAACATCAATTATTTAAACAAAAAGATAAAATGATTTTTACTCTGTTATTACTCGATATTCCGTTGGGTTCGAGGTTCGAATCTCGGCCAGGGCAAGTAAAATCTTAATCATAGAAAAGTTTGTTTTTTAATAGCGGTCACTCCTCGGCAGACAATGAAGAACCCTCAAATGTATTTCTCCCATGAAAAAGCTTTCTATAAAATACTCGTACATCTGTGATTCGGACTCGGCACAAAATTGTAGGTCCCTTCATTTGTGGTACAACATAAGAGATTCACACCACAAATGGTAGGATTTATTAATATAGAAAAATCTCAGTTGTAAAATAACTATATATAGATAATTGTTTGGTGCTGATCAATTTTATATTTATGTAGTTGCAAATAGGCTTTTTGATCTAACGTTACTGAGTGCAAAAGAAATAAAAATTTTGTTCTTTTCACTTTCTGCCCAACGTTTCGCTAATTTCCTTAGCTTCCTCAGGGGCGACAATCTTTATTAAAACAAAAACAGAAGCATTTTTACACACATCAACAATGATCAAGACATAAAATAACAATCACAGCTGTTGTAAAACATTAGTAAACATAAATCAACAAACACTTACATGAAAAATATAAATAAAAAAAATATAAACATTTTTACCCTGTTGAACAATTAAAATGGAACCACATATTGTTACATTTGCAAAATGTATGTTTCTTATAATTATTTAAAATTTGTTTAATTACGACAAAGTTCATTCCTAACAAAAACTATAGTTAAAATCTCATTTTATAAACTAAATACAAAATGGTAAATAATTGAATCAATATATCGAACTTAAAATTTTTAGCGTGCGTTATATCGACGAAAATGGCAAACAGCCATAATTTGTATCATATTAAAACTTTCGCTAAATGGAAAGTGCTGAAAATATACTTAAACCAGAATGTGAAAAAAATTCAAAAAAAAAAAAATGATTTGGCGTTTAAACAAAATATGGTATATCAATGCTTAGCTGAGTTTCTCCTTCCGTTTGTGGCGTACGCCTTTGTGTTGTGTCACAAATAAAGGGCGCCACAGTTTTATATAGACTCCGAATGGCAGATGTACTCATTTTTGTATTTTATTAAAAGCCTTTCCGTGGCAGAAATACCCTCAAAGGTTTTGCCATTGCTTGCCGAGAAGTTGTTGGAAAATATTTTTGCTATAATTTTGATTTTAGATATTCCAGTTGAGTCTGGAAGCGCTATGCACTCTGTTACCAACTCCTTCTACATATATTTCGAAGTATTTTAAAATGATAAAAATACGATATAAACTAATAAACTCTATGTCATATCAAGTTTTTGAATACAAATTTTTAAACTGAACCATAATTTTGCATTTCTAAAGTTAACATGTTTATATCTTGTAATGCCATTTTGCCGGAAAAGTATGATATAGAGTTTTTTTTAGGGGAATTGAGGCACCTTAATGTTCATACTAATTTACATATTTTTAACTTAATGTTGAACATACATGGATATACATACGAGTATGTTGTTGGGTTTGTGGAAATACCATGCCTTGTCATTGCAATTCTGCAATAGTTATAATTTAGTTTTAGTTAAATAAACATATACGTTTTACATACATTTATATGCACTGCACATATTTACTTTTATTTCGCAAGACTTATTATTAAACAAGTAAAACTTTATATTTTTGCTTTTTCTTCTATGTATTCAAATGACTTTTCACATTTAAAATAATTTATTTAGCCAAACCCAGTGAAGCATATTCTATAAAATTATCGTCAAGCACTTTTTTGTTGTATATGTATGGACATAGCATTATGTTTTGAAAAAAAATTAATTGTACCATTTTGAACAACAAATTAGTGTTGGTCGCTAAAAAATCTATAAAACCATTGTTAATATATGCAAAACAAAAATTAAAACCATTAACGCTTTTTTTTTTTTAAATGTATGACCGTTCGAATTAAAATTTCGGTACAAAATTAAAATTTATATACATGGTTGAAAAAAAGAAAATTCATTTCTTGAAAGCGCGAAAGAAAAACAAAATGTCTTTTCCCCTTTATTGACCCAACAAAATTTTTATACTTAATATTGTAACAAAAATGTTCGACTCGGACGGCTGTACGATTTAAAATGAATTGCCCAACATGTATATTTTTGTTGTTGTTGTTTTTCTAGTTTTAACTGCTCACTTTCTGTGTAATGCCCCAAAAGTGTAAAATACACAAAATTACTTTTCAAATACTCGTTTGTGTCCTTTGATACTTTTACTAAACATCTGCTGCGTTCATTTACTCAAATTGCTGAATTGGCTTTTGCACAGAACATTCAACATTCAATGGAGTGATACTTATTTACTTATACACTTATGTGTACTTCTTTCTATTTGAATCGGACTTCAAGGAAAACAAAAATACACATAAAATAATTCAGTTATTTATTTTCATGTAATTGAAATTGAAAAGTATTTCTACGAATAACTACTACATGCGCAAATAATACTTTGTGTTATTTAATTTAATATTTACTTAAATAAATCAAGTGCAATCATTTGTATTTTTTGCATTTGAAAATTTTTAACTTATTAAAATTTTTTTAATTGAATGTGTAGTTTCATTCAGCCCAAGCTTGCGTAGTTGTTTTTAATTCCGAAGCGGTATTTTGAACATTATTTAGTTGTGGTGTTACATGATAAAAAAGTTTGTTTTTTAGGTATTTTTGAGTTTTAATGTTAAATTAGTACACATTATTTAAAAAATATATAATGTAAAACCCCTCAAAGACGACGCGGAGTAATATAAATTCCTACAGCTAGTAAGATTCGTAGGTGTTTTGAAGTGCTAGATATTCAGGCAAATATGAAAGTCCACATTTTGCACGTTCTCAAAAATGGGGGTCCGAAACCGACCCCCTATTTCTCAGCAGGAAATCGGCAGCAAAAGTATATAAAAATAAGAAAAGAAGAAAAACAGCAAACGCATTATGCGTAGAAGGAAGTTCAGTAAAAAAATCAAGCTAGGCTATTAAAACATTCACTTCTTCCAGACGTTCTGCTGTTTTAATACCTTCGAGGAATAGCGAATGCTCGCGCGCGAGTAGACCAAATTTCATTGCAGATACCGCTCGACGCAGAAATAATTTTTTATCACTTTAAATTACATATTTTCCCTTTAAAACACGCTATGAACAATTACACTGCCAATAAATGTGGTCGGTTTCGGACCATCACTGCTCGCCAATAATTAATGACGTAATGAGCGATGTTATTCTATAAGCGTACATGAAAGCAAGGACTATAAACACACAGCATAACTTACCGTCCGATCTTCATGCGATGATAAAACACTTTTAGCTCAAGTTTCGTGGAGCTCGAAAATAAATGTAAGAGGTGTTGAAACAAAATAAATGAAAAAATCGCAGCAAAAAAGAAGAAGTCAAAATGGCTATCTATGTCCAAAATGTTCGTGTTATAAAAGCTTTTCACCGACGTTACCAACAATTCGGGTAGCAAAGCCATCTCTGAGAAACATGGGGAGTCGGTATGGTGCGACAAGTTGGTATGGGACCACTCTACCTCATTGGGGATTACATACACACTTATTGAAAAAATTATAAAAATATATCTACTATGGAAACAGTCGTTGAAGGACACTTTTACATATATTTTATTACAGTTGTCGTCTTTAATAAGATTCAAGTTCATTTAAAGCAGGTTTATTTTCGAACGTCCGGTGTTCGCTTTACATTCATAAATATACTCAGATTTCTACTTCTTTTCAATCGCTAATAATTATTTGAACTATTTTTTTTGTGGTTATATTTGAAAAAGCTTTCGAAAATGGTGTTAGTATTCTTCTAAGCATCATATATTTTTTCTTTATCATTCAAAACCTTTTATAAATCATAATTTCTATTTTATGCTACACAAAATACAAATTAGCTCTAAGCTAGCAGCCTATCTTCAAGTTAGAAACATAATTTCCAAATTTGAAACAGCACACCAAATGGTTATTGCTGATGAATTTGTTCACCAATTGCACTTGACAGCAATTCATCAGACCAACAGCTATTTCATTTTTCTATGCTGAATATTGCTGAACACATCGGCAGCTAGAACAAAAAATGAAACGAACGATCTCAATCAAGTAACTATTTGGTCAATTGTTTAAAAATGTATAAGTATAAACATTTAACATTTATGTAGAAATATTTTGTATTGTGAGCGACAAATAATTGTTAGCCAACTGACAAACACACAATCAAAGGAACATCGAGGACATGAAAATAAAGGACTGAAAATAAAGAGTTTTCACCCTTTGGCAATTTCAGTAATTTTTTCTACGTACTTTACATGAATAAACGCGTATATATGTATGTGTGTATGTGTACAAAAAATATAGAATTATATAAGTATGTATATAGTATATGCAACGACTGATTTTTTGCCATCGAAATGTCATCATAATTGCATTAATTAATATTAAAGTACTATTTTTTCGGACAATTACAAATTCATTGCACTATTGTATGTATGTATATTCGAATATGTGGAAAGTTATTAAACACAAAGAGTATTCAATAGTAACACAAACAAGTAATAATAATAAAAAAAAACGTTGTGCAATAAAATATATGAGACAAAAAAAAAACACAAAGGGATAATGAATTATGAATTTTATTAAATAATTAAAAATAGTTATACAATCATTTGCATTCTTGCATTCCCTTCAAGTACGCATTTGTACTTAAATTTGCATATTGAACAAAAACCCTAAAAAGGGGAAATAATGATTGTGTTAGTATTGTCGGCCCTTAATCTGCTAATGCTGGGCTCAAAATACACGAATTCTTTTAGAATATGATCTCTAACTTGTTAAAGCACTCGTACACTTTATTTGTAGATCAAAAGTACAATTTGTAGATGCCACGAAAATAGTGAATCACTAACTGGTTTGAAAACATAAATCATAATTACTACAATTTAAGTTGAAGTTTGGCCTAAACCTGTCAATGGTGTGAAGCATGCAGTGTTATAATTTTATTAATTTTATTGCTGATAAATAAAAATATAAATACGTATAAAAAAGCATATTTATTATGCAAAATATATGAATAATTAATGACCTTAAAAAGTGCGCTAAACATGAATTTCGTAAAAAGTCACACACAGTAATATTTTATTATATTATTACACTGAATAACGCTAAAACATTGGATAATTGATTTTTTTATGCCGTATATTTAATTTTATTTATTTTGTTTAGCACTTAAAATTATGTAGATATGGTATTACATTGGCTCATGTGGCTAGCACAGAGTAGTAAATAAATATCTTGTTGGTACCATTTATTAGTACCTAATAATTTTATTTAAATCGATTTACTAAATTTAATTTGATTGGGCATGTTGTAAGTTTTTGAAGGATTTGAATAGTGAACACTTTTTTCCGATCCTCACTCAATTAAATCTTTAGTTGATACGAGTATGTTGTGCCTAGGCCTTTCTCTCCTTGCCTCCTCCTAAATATTGAGCTACTATTTGGTCTTGCTTGGATATACTTGGGATAACTGAGAAAGCACTTATTGAATACATCACGAGGGTATTAAAAAATTCGGTTCTTCGGTTCATTTTCGGTTCATTTTAGGTTATTTTCGGTAAATTTTCCGTAGACCATTACCAAACTGGCTCTGAATTTGTCCCGAATTTTATTTTGGATATCGTCGCAAACTGGTCCCGAACCGGTACCCAAAAAGTTCGGAGCTGGTACCGAAAAATTTGTCACTGAATTTTACAATAATAAAAAAGATGTATAGCATCTTTTTTAGAAATAATGTATTTATACTATTTCTTAATTGCAAGATGTTTACGATAATTCTTTACTTTTATTAAAAGTTTATTTAACTCATTTTCAAACAAAAAGTAACACAAATATTGGTTATAGAAATATTAACTTTATTTTAATTGTTGGAATGTGAAAGTATCCAAATTGGAGTTATCATTTTTGTTTTGAGCAACAAGTATTTATGATTTTTTTAAACAATTTTCCTAAATGCCTTTTCAAATGTGGTTTGTCAACAAACCTGTTTCAGCATTGTAACATCTTCAGTGCCGTTTTCCGTTCACACTGACACTTAAAATAGTTCCAAAATATATAAAAAACATTTATAATTTCAATATTTCGAAAATTTCAACAACTAACTATCCAATTTACACATACATATATGTACATATATCGTCGCCATGGTCACTGCTCCTCAGAGTTGTCTTGAGATAAGGGTGTTGGGACGTGTTTATCAATCCGTAGTCAAAACATCAGAATAAACAATCTTATACCGCTTAGTTTCGGGCACGAACCTCAGCCAGTGCAAGTAAAATCTATATCATAGAAAAAGTTTTTTCTAATGGCGGTAGCCCCTCGACTGGCAGTTGAAATCATCCGGCGTAGTGCCTTCATTTGTTTTTCAACAAAGATGCATATCACAAATGGTAGAGGAAGCTCGTCCAAACCCTAAGCTTTTTAGTGAAAGCCACAAAATATTGATAAGTTATTATCTTAAACGCCATACTGACTCAGAAAGAAAATTTAATTTTTATAGTCGGCGACATTCTCATTGGATTTTGTGAGAATCATGTATATTTTAAAAAACATCTACAATGCCTATTCTCGAGTGTCACAATGAATTTATACAGACGAGACCAAAGACAATTATCCGACATTTTTTTGGTTAACAAGTACATTTATTTTACGTTTCGCAGCTTAAAACCAATCGTATACATAATAAGTAAAAAGTCATAAAGTGATTTACAGTTGATTGACATTTCCAACTGATCGAAGGATTGCAATAAAAGTAATAACAAACTGCGAGTGCAGGAAACATTCACTATCAAGAAATGAATGAAACATGAAAGAACAACTGTTAAAATATATTGAACATTTATAAATGATAAAAAAGAAAATTATTGCATTCATTTCAAAATGCACAACCGCACCCCCTCAACCTTATAGGTAGGTAGGTATGTCGTTACACCAATTGCTATGCGGAAAAATAGAGTTGCATATCATTTTAAGTACCAATCACAACCAATGACCGCAGAGGGACAGAAGAATTGGACAACAAAATGCATGCAATACAATAGTGAAATTTATTTGCTGGTACTACACACATACATATATACAGATTGGTTTGAATATGTAAACGAATGCAACAAATGAGCTGGACAGTAGGCCTTTGATTGTGCGCCCGAATGTATGTATGTGTAGGTGTATGAATTGCATTGAGCGGTGGAAGTACTGCAGAATATTGAGATAATGCGTCCCAGTTGTAACATTTTGCTTAAAAACATATACAATAAAATGTAAAATATATTTATTCACAATGATCATATTCACGAATGCACTTGTGTGCGTGTGCGTGTGTGTGTGTATGCGGGTGTGCAAGAATGATTGTGTTGGGCCGCCTATAAAGCCAAAAGGTGTACATAATACTGGATTGCAGTTTTAAAGAAACTTCTTTCGAAGTACTCGTACTAAGTTGCCTAGAAGTGATCAATAAGTTCATTCAATGAATACGAGAGTAATTTAGCGCAGTTTAAAATAACTTATTATTATCCGAAAAGGGTCGCTGATAGCTGAAAGGAAATTATACGGGCGAAAAATCTATATTAATATGAATGTTATCTCAAATTTTTCATTTAGTGATGAAATGGAAATTTAAATACAAATAATGATAGTACAAACATAAAATAATTAAAAAAAGTTATGTTTTCTACAAAAGCCTTTCTTAAACAATACTCGAAGCACCACAAATAAATTATTTTAGGAATTCATGACTTGTTAAAAGAGCCTTAGCTTACACTCAAAATGCTTTCTTAGGAAATAGTCGACATCGAAGCACTATAAGTAAATACTTTTACTTTTATTGATATGTTAATCGACTTTTTACTTTAGGTAAAATTTGTTTTTTGTATGAATAAAATAAATATTGGCATCGCTTTTTACTTTTTTACTTATTATTTTTTCCGTTTCTTTATCATAGTCAAAGTTATTATCACAATACATATTTTTATCGGCAGATATCTTTCCTGATATCGGTATTCACATTTGATTTCGTATTTCCTATTATCTTCGCTTTCGAAGTAGTATTGTAACATATAAGAATATTTGCAGAGGTAAATGTGCATCTTATGTGAAAATTATAGCCGACGAACATATCTTTCTTTTATTCAATTTTCCAAATTGATTATTTAATATACAGCTTACTCTTTTACAAAATCCATATAAACACAAGTTTTAATTTTTGTAGAAAATGATAAAAAAAAACTCTACAAATTTCTATCAAATTTGAAAATTTTCAAAAAATTTTAATTTTATGTGATTTATTTAGTAATGTAACACACTTCATAAAGGCAATTTTGGGGAAGAAACACTTTCAAAAATCTAAGATATTTTTTTGGGTTTAGAATTGACATTTTATTTTAACTTTTTTAGCATTTTAAAATTTTGCTTTTGATTGTTGAGACCAAAAACCCTTTGTAAGTCTAAAACAGGGCAAAAATATATTCATTAATGGGCGCACTTACAACGTGCTCGATTCCCGTTCCATTTAGAATTAAGTTTGTTGAAGAAAAGTTGTGCTCTCCAATTAATTATTTCGTTGTTGACTTATCAAATACATAAATTTTGAAAGAAGAGAAATGTTTTTAAATTTTATTCGAGTGCTCACTCTTGTGTTTGCTGGGCTACAAACGAGTATTAATTGTTGCCATTGGACCAATGCAAAATAATGTTTTATTAAAACTGAAAAAAAAAAATCGTACATAGGCACTCTTGCGAACCGAAGTTATCACATGAAATATTTTATGCAACTCCACCATTTATATACTCGTGTTACCCTCAGTCAAGCACTTGTACATATTCGTATCTGCTCTGCAATCTTTACACACGCACACACACACTCCTTGATAGACGAGTGTGTACATCCTGACCTCCTACAATTCTCGACAGCGTTGGCACACTGATGCGGCGCCTCGTTGACATATCGCTCAATATTTACATTGACATTTGTGACTTTTATTAAGTTCTGCAACATTTTTTCAGCTTCACTGCTTGTCATACATACTTTGAATGCACAGCAAACAGATATAAATATGCAAAAGTGTTTGTTTTTGTACTTGTTGTAATAATCCTTTGGTGGCGTTTGGTTGTTTGTTGCTGCCACTTTTTTTTTAAATAATTTAACATTTTTTTCTGCTTTTTGTGCGCTTTCTGGGAGTTTTTAAAAATACTCATTCTTAGTGTATTGAAAAAATTATTTGTTGTATCTGAAAGTATTTACATATATATCATAAATCTCCTGCAATTTGTCATTGTATATTGCGTTGTTGTGATTTATAATATTTCATGTTTTTCACGCATATCTCCTGAATCATTTTGGTTTAAACATTTTTAAGTTTTCTTATTTTATTTTTTTGTGAACTTGAATGACACTATGTGCCTCTTGATTATGATAAAGGGGTTTTTTAAACTGGAATATAAATTTAAAAATTTGTTTGTTCGTACGTGTGCCTCTGCGTATGAGCAACAGTGAATATATTCGTGCATTTCTTTCTATTTTTATTTATTTATTTTTTTTAATTTTGCTAGGCTCTGTATTGTGACATTTGCGGATATTTGTAGTCAAACGCTAACGGCATTTTGCTAGGTTTTTAAATTAAATATTAATATGTCAGATTTTTGGTTTTTATATGTTGGCAATGTCAATATTTGAACAAATTTTTTGAGTTACCTAATAAAATGCGCATTATTAACATGGAAAAGGGAAACATACATTCATATGTATGTATATATGTTTATACGTTTATTTATTAAAAATCATTTTAAATATAATGTAAAAGGTGAATAAATATTGAGTTTGTAGGGCTATATTCGTTTTTGAAAAAATTAATCTCAGTATTTTAATAAATTAAAACAAAGAGTATGTTGAAAAGTGAAAAAATGTTTTACAGTTTTGTGTGAATTTATTTAAGGGATTATTTATATGCTTGTTTTTTTCTGAAGGGGTTAGTTACTTTTTAAAAGAAGTGATGATTAGTTTAATATTATGGCACATTTTTTTTAATTGATTTGGTTTTTATTATCAGTGTAATAAATTTATAAAATAAAATTAAAACTGTTTACAATATATAACTATTTTATTATGCGTTTTTTTTTCGAATCATTGCGCATAAACTGTGCTGCATTTAAGGAGGCATACATTTGCCGGAAACGCTAGGCCAAACATCGGAAGCTATGCTTCACTTTAAAATAAAACAGGACCCTGTTTTGTATTCCGAATTTAATAAATTTAATCGGAATCAATGTGAAAAAGTTCTAATTTATAGATTACGATCGAGTTCTTTTTCCTTAAGCATTAATTTTAATTCCGCAAAATAAAAATAATAAATTTTGACACTCATTATTCATTTGGATTTGGCATACAGAATATATCTAATATGTCATTAGTATTTATCTGTGGCCTATTGTTCAAGTTATTGAGTTAAGCAAGAAACAATAATAAATTTGCTGTGGGGATAACTATAGATAGCATTTTAATATACACTTAATACCTGTATAAACTTTTTTATGAAGAAATTGATAATTTTTAACTCCCAAAGTAAGAAAAAAGGGCCCAAACTTTCGCAATTTTGTTTAAATTTATGTGTGCTAGATGAAGTTAATATTTTATGGTTTTGTCAACTTACACAAAATAATGTTTATAATTTAAACATATGTCATGCTTACTACATTGCTTAAAATTTTTATCAGTGATAGCACAATGGACTTTAAACTCAAGTCTTGGTGAGCCTCGTATAGCCACCTAACCTAACCTGCAACATTATATATATATAATTTTGGCGCGTACACTATATAGCTCAGTGTTTGGCCGAGCTTCTCCTACCATTTGTGGTGTGCGTCTTTATATTATATCACAAATGGAGGGACCTACAGTTTTGTGCCGATTCCGAACGGCAGATGTATTTTATGAGAAGCTTTTTCATGGCAGAAATACCCTCGGAGGTTTGCCATTGCCTGCCGAGGGGTGGCCGCTATTAGAAAAAACTTTTTCTATGATTAAGATTTTGCTTGCCCGGACTGAGATTCGAACCTCGATCTCACCGGCATATCGAGTTATAGCACGCACCGCTACCAACTCGACCACAGCGGCCACAACCTGCAACATTACTTAAACCTAAAATCTGAAAAAAGTTAATAATAACCAAAATAATTCGAGAATTTAGCGAATTGAAAACATGCAATTTTTTAAATAATTTAATCTTAAAATAAATTGGTAATAAATCTGTACTTTGTTCGAAAACTTCTTTAAATAAGCTATCAAGTACGTAACATATTTTCTACAAACAACTCCTATAAATGTTGTTCAAAAGATGATGTTTATGTTGAAAAATTGTGTATTTTTCTATCTTAAAGACAAAATATAAAAAATGGTTTTACGCTTTTGTTCACGCAAATATTTTTGCATACTTTTATTTTGTTTCCGTTCTTTGAAAACCTAAATCGCATTACTGATTATATTGGTTTGTCGTTTTTAAAGGCATTCAGTTTTTCAACGTGTGATTTTTAATTTACCATCACTGTTAGTGTAACATATGTAGTTAAAGTAGTTTTTTCATAGAAGGTAAACAAAGAAATAATTTTGGACAAATATCTATCACTGTAAAAATTCTTTTATTGATACAAATTCTTCACGAGCACACTAATACACGTGAGTTAAATACTTTATAAAAAATGCTCAACACTTGAAAAATGATAATATATGAAATTTTTGAAATTTAATTGAAATGTTATCTCACTTTCTAATTACCAGAATATATCAAGTTTGTCACTAATTTGCATAACTGATATCTCTGCAACTCATAAATCTTTGGATTATGCCATTGTTTTTTTTTTTAACTTAAAACATGTCCATTTGAGACCATCTTTTCATATTTTGCCTTCTCTTTAAAAGAGCCTCTGGGCTCTATTAGATTTGCTTATTTTAACTTTGTAAATATTTCATTCATTTCTGTCTCATTAATGGTTTTTTTCAGCTGACCATAAATGAAACTCGCAAAAACCAAAATCTTAAAATATCGCTACTTTTGCACACATATGTATTTACATATATATAACGGTCGAGTAAACCAAAGGTGGCTTGTATACATATGTACATATACATGTATTTTGAAGGCCGTAGTTGCAGCCAGAAAAATTAGATATCAAAATAAAAAATTTCAGGTTTTCGATTAGCTTAGAATGTTGAGTGATATTAATCTTAATAATATGCAAACAGCACAAAGACTAACATTGTAGTATTTTAACCATTATCGCCTTTAACTTGGACTTTATCCTTAGTCCATATTTTACAAGATTTAAATTTTTTTTAGGACTAAGCAAGATTTGTGCTAGAAAATTGATCTACTTCGGAAGAGTCTGAAAAATAAATGAGAAAAAGTGGATTTTAACTAAACATTAGAGAGCCACACACACGGTCCTGCAAATAATGCAGTAAAGTTGAGCGAACAACATTTTTTTTTTAAATTAGTCAAAACCAGAAGAAAACAGAAGCAAAATAAATTAAAAAGTTGAAACATGATAATAATCCAATGATTAATAATTTTTATGGTAAGATTAAATTTCTTGTAGTAATCGATAACTATTATTTCGATATTTATATTATAAAAGCCTTTCCATAAATTAATCAGCAAGATAAATATGTTTCAGTTTTTAAATACTTTTTTTTTGTGACTTTTAATAAAAATGGAGGAAGAAAATAATTTATGTATAAATCCTAATAGGCGGGAGTTTTTTATGTTTTGAAATCTTCTTGGTCAAATAGAGGTCGAACATTTTTGATACATTTCTCATGTAAGGTACATTGTTTCTAAAAAAATATTGCCATAATCCAAATCGTCATTTATGGTATTTCTGTTGTTGTGTTGTTCAATTGAATTGCGTAAACTTTATTTATTTATGGTGGAAATTATATTTGTTTTGCATTATATCTAAACAGAAAATTCAATATAAAAAGCGACCACGTCGACAAGTGTGCAGAATCCTCATTGCTCCATTACGCGTCTCATCATAGTTAGATCTAGCCAGATTGAGGTACGTTTTAGGTGTAGGTGAAGTAAATTAGAAATAAAATATTAAACAGCATATAAATATTTTTGATATTATGTATTAAAGATTTGTTAAGGGTATCATAAAATCTAAGACATCCATATCTATATCAATTTGAACTGTATATTTTCGTATAGAGATCTTACCAGACTTGTTGTGTATTGGATAAATACATGTCAATTACAAGATGCCTGGCTCTCTTTTTGACTTCGATCATCGTGACTTTTCTTTTCCCAAAAATTGTGTGGAATGTACGTGATTGATATCAATGGTTGTAAGACAAAAACAAAAGTGCCGAGCTAACTTTTTCAAAATAGTTTCGCGTTCTTTTGGTAAAAAAATTGGTAACTTGTAGGTACTTGAAACTTGCTTTTCTATACTAAAATTGATGGAGCTACCAAAATTCATACTCCAAAAAATTCACAAAAATTTTTTTAAGGTTTGAAATAGCGATAAAGTTTCGTTAAATAATTGAATTTTTTGTAAAAAAAAAATATTTTTCTGTAGTTTTTGTTAGAAAATAGACGGTATTTGTATTGGAAAATAATTTAAAAAAGTAAGAAGAAAAAAATTCTCCATATGTGTCAACATGTATGTGTGCTATAATTTGTGGCCAGAGTATATGTATGTAGATATACATATATATACGTAGTTAAATACTTCAATTTGTCTAATCGGACACAACCTGAGCAATAGATAATACTCTAACGTTAAGTTACTTCTTTCCGAAAGATTGATAAAATATTTATCGCTTTGTGTTTCAATCATTTCGATAACGCTAGTTTTCACATATTTTTAATAAATTTCTGTATAACATGGCTACTTGTCTTCCTTCAACGAAATAATCCCAGTTTAATTTACAATTATTTGAAGCATTCGACTAGACATCTCAGTCTCGAAAACTGTTAGCAAATCGAAGTAATATCTCATGAAGAGCCAATTAGACAAAAATAAACTCAAAACAAAATAAACATTGTATTTAACGTCTTCATCGCACCGAACCGATTGTAGTGTGCAAAGATTAGCGAATAAGTACAAAAGTATAAAAAAGCCATATACATATATTAACACAACAAAAAAAGCGCTAAAAAAAAAACCAAATAAGGAACCGGGCAATCACAACACCAGAAAACAACAGACAAGCGAATAGAAAACGTAGAAAATAAAAATGCGACGAACTGCCAGCGAGCCCCGTAGCTAACAATGAATGGAATGAAAGGAGACGTAGCGGGGTTACAGAGCGGAGAGAATGAGAGCAAAACATGAAATTTTTATTCATAATCAGCACTTGTGTTGCCCGGGGTCATTCATGGTAGAGCCTGAGGCGATCAAAGTCGCGGCAAGCGCTGCGCGCTGAGCTACGCCACAATCACACACACACACACACATATACACGCAACTAACAAACACTGTCATCAAACATATATATGTACACATATTGTATGTATGTATATGCTGACTGGGATGGTGGTTGGATGACTGGTTGGTTGGTTGTTTGGTTGGTGCTGGCTCTGTATATTATTTTCAGAGTTGAAATCCATCATTGGTGCAGTGCCGGCGGTCACATTTGGGATGAAATATTATAATTACGAGCGAAAGGCCCGCGGGCGCTACAAGGCGAGGCAAGGCGATGAATGGTAAGTGAGCGGAGCAGAGCGCTGGTTGTGTGGTAGGTGCGAGTGAGCGGATCAGCCAAGCAAACGATAGCACAATTCTCCGAAGCTCTGATGAGGCAGCTAAAGCTACAGTTGGAGGAGCAGAATCTGCGGCAGCAGCCACGTTTGCGATTGAGCAGAAGGCGTTTAGCCAGAGGTAGTGCGATAAGATGTGGTGAGGTGTGCTGTGCTGTGGTTGTACGAGTATTTGTCGCAAACGGCGCTATACTGCCGCTTATCTTGGGTGGGGTGCGACAGCTCAGCTTTTTGCCTGCTTATTTGCTTCTATTCAGCTAACAACAGCGAGTGTTGGAGTGTGAGTTTTATCCAAAGCATTAGTGGAATGTTGGTGGCGCGGGCGGGCGGCGGCGATTTACTGCTCGCTCTGAAATTGTGTGTGCGTACATTTGTTTGTGGTCGATTTTATTGCTACCGGGGATTCTCTATTTTCTATGTAAATTTTTACAAGTTCCAATTTCAGCGTGTGTGTGTGTGTGTATGAGTTGTACTGTTTTGTTGATTCTGGCAAATGTGGCAAGCAAATCGCCAGTTGCTGCTCTGTGGCTAACGGCATTTTGTTATTGATGTTTTTGTTTTAACAGCAGCGACGCGTCGTCTTAGATGTAATCATTAGAGATGGAATGCGAAAATTTCGACACACTTGCAGGACAACAACAATTTGTTGCAGTTGCTATTATTGTATGATGTTGCACGAGGCGCTGTTGCAGCGTTGCTGCCGTTGGTGGTGATAATTCAGATGCTGCCATTTTGATAAGCGTGCAACATCGTACAATTTGGATTTGTGTTTGTTGCTATTGGCGCTGTTGCATGCGATCCGAGAAAATTGTTTACGCCTAGATTTGTCGAATATGAATGGTTAGTAGAGATTAAGTGAAACGAGAAGCGATGAAATGGTACACAATTTTTGAAGAAATTGTATGCGTTCAAACAAATATCTGAAACGAAATCTAACAAAACCGAAACCAAATAAATATGTTAAAACAAATGTAGTGCAATTAAACAAACTACAAAAAAATATAGTACATGGGAAATATCAGAAAGTTGTAATTTAATTTTACTCAATAAACAGAATAAAACTGATTGAAGTTAAATATGGTAAATTTAAATGAAATATAAAGTTGAATGAGTTCTGGAATGAAATAAAAAAAAAAATCAGAAGTAAGGGAAACAATTTGCACTGAAATAAAATGAAGGAAAGTTAAACGAAATTATTTGAAATTAATTAAAATATTTAAAAAATTTGAATGGAAGTCCTTATGTGGAATAGATTAGACAAAAATAAAACACAGTGAAATAAATTTATATGATATAAAGAAGAATTAGAAAATGAAAATATGTAATTTAATAAAAAAGAAAAACAGAGAACGGAAATGCAACAAAAGGGAATGGATAGGAAAGGCTGCAGTAAAATTATAATTAATGAAATAATTTTCTTCTTTTGTTGCTGTTGAAGTTTCCGACAGGATATGAATCTAATGAAAATTTCGAAAAAATAGACGAAAATCCGAATGGAATTTGCGAATCGTTTTTTTTTAATTATATTAACGTGATCTTGTTAAATAAAAATTATAATTCTAAAATGTTCGAAAACAAAGAAATTATTGCAAATTAATTTAAAAAAAAATAACTACCGCTAATGTACTATAAAACACAAAATAAAAATAACTTTCGATAGTTTTGTTTAATTAAAGTAATAAATTAGTAAAACTAAAAATGTTCTCTTAAAATTATTCGAATTTGATATATGAAACTTTAACATTTTTACGCGAATTTAGTTCGAATAGCAAACTAAATATTCGCTGCTAAATTTCGTATCTAAAATAAAACAAATATATATTGCATTTTTTTGCGCAAAAATAAAAAGAAAACTAAATGAATATAATATTTAGAAACTTGTCAATTCAGTGACACCTTTAGCGCGAAAATATTCTGAAATTGTAATTTATTGATAGATGTAGATAAAGTTATTATGAATGCTGACAGATTAAAAAAAAAATCAAAGAGTCGTGTTTTAAGAAAAAGGGTGAATTTGAAACTAAGGTTTTTAAAAATCTTTTAACGTTATTAATATTAAAGCACATTTTTTTTGTTTTTATATTTAAGTGTACACTGTTCCCCGTTCAGCAAAAATTTACATATGTACATATGTACCAAAATATATTTAAATATCACAAGTCTCAAAGCAACTTATCTTGCCTAAGGCCTCACCTCGAGACTTTTTGCCCCCACCAAGACCTCACATACATACAAATTTAAATGTATGTATGTATGCATGTACAAATTTGCATCTATGTATATATGTGTTAGTAGATATTAAAATTCCATTCAGCGCATAACCGGCGGCAATGCAGATCGCCTGAGGTGAGGATTCTTTTTCTAACATCTATAGCACTCACATTCGCGCACACAGACGCATACTTAAAAACACAAGCGTGTTAGTGCAAATGCCGGCATTCAAACGCACAATCAACGTGAATTTGTTTGAACCAACTAATTGCCGGAAGCGGTTACTGACGCGCCATTCTCTACCTTACCACCACCACTACGCTACATTTCCTGTGCTACAACATTCTCTCTATATGTTTATACAAATCGTTGAACGGTTCGTTTGCAACTAGTTTGATGGAGATGTTCGTTTGACTGTTGCTGTTGCGGCTGATTGGTTGTTTGTGCTCAGTAGTTGATGATTTTTATTGGTGTTTGGTGTTGACTGTTTTGAGCGGATAGAAAAAAAAATCTTTATCAGGAGTTGTTAAAAGATTTGTGTCGTAATAGAGTGGTATATTTAATTAAATAAATATTTGTGTTCACAAAGTAGATGAAAATGTAAGTTAATAATATATTTTGTAAAAGCATAAAAAGCCTTCAAAAATGCCTTGTTAATACTATTTTTTGCAGATTGTGCTTAATTTAGAGATACACACACATTTGTACCCAAGTTTTGACTGTTTAGTTTGCCTTAATGGATTTTTGCACCACATAAATATATTTAACAGGTTTTCTTTAAAATTTCAATCAGCCTTGAAACAAAAATTAAGCATGCAGTTTAATTCCGTTTGGACCAAATCAAATTTCTAAATTAACGATAACTTATAGACACTTATTGGATATTTATTTCAAAGTTCAACAGAAAACATTAAATTCTGTTAAATTTTGCACAAGTTGTGAAACTTAAATTTAAACCATTTTTGTTATACATTAAGCTATGCTTCTTTAAAAATCCAATACATATGTACATATAACTACATACATATAAGAAGTGAATACTTGGCAATATGTGGTCGGTAATAATTTTGATACTAACTTTATATTTATATAATTTTTTTTTATACCCTACTAGTACAGGCATGATTCCATTCATAAATAAATAAAGTGTAAAAAATGTTTTTACCTACGTCAAATACATACATATGTATGTATGCATGTACATACCTTGGTACACAATTGTAATGCCGTTGTAGATGTGGCAACTTGTTGCAGTCTCATGAGTAAGGGACAACATAGTCACGTGTCTCACGTACGAACACACACAAATACACACTGAAACGTTTAAAACGACGTGATAAAGTTCAAATCGTTACATGAAAAACCAGTACTTGCTTAATGGAGATCAAATTAAAGTAAATTTTACTTAAAACGGGTTTGTTTTCAAAATAATTCAGTTGAATTCTAAATTTTAAATTGAAATTAACCGAAACTAAGTAAAAGAAGCAATCCAGCCAGGAATAAGAAGATAATTTGGAGTGATATGCGCCGAGGACTATTGACAGTTTTTTCGCAATTCAATAATATATAATTTAAAAAAATTTCTTTTAAACACATTTTAGTTTTTTTTTTAGTTATATTATTATTTCTTAATGGCGTTCACGATATTGTTGCATTGAGAATCGCCAATAAAACTTTAGGGAGGATTCTTGGAATTTATTGCAATTGACAACACTTTCGGGACAAGAAACAATAATCGCATGCTCTGGAAAATATATCTAATGTAAAGGACTAAATAAGGTTCTTCCGCGAACAAAAATGTTGACTTATTTTATTTTTAAATGAGCTAAAGGTCAATTTTTGTTGGAAAAATTAGAGAAAAAACAACAACACTAAAGCGGTAGAAGTTATAGTACTATTTCGGAAATCACCACATTTCCTCATCAGACTTCTTTCTTCGCGGCTTCCGCGGGAGTCGAACCCGCGCCACCACGCAACACTTAAGCCAGCGTCTCAACAGGTTGAGCTAAGCTTACGCTGTGTGAGCTATTGTTATTTTCTCCATTTCCCTTACAACTAACTACAATCAAGTTGACTGTTATTGTAGTGACTCCGAAGTGAAGGCTTTACTAGAAACAATTATGAAAATTTATTGTGAAAGAAACAAAAACATCGTAGTATATATTGCAATTGTTTGTATTTATTTACTTTCCGAGCAGACGATAGTCCTGCTTGGCATTTTTTTCAAGCGCGCTCTTGTTATTAAAGGACATTTAAATTGTGGAAAGATGAAAAATTCAGATTTTTACGGTTGTGTTGTTTTTTTTTAATCTTGAGGTCCAGAGTGACCTTTAAGGTGAGACTCAACAACCAGCGATCATGTGACGTGCTGATAGGTTAATATATCAATTATCCAATTATTTTTTATCAAAAAGGTATACTTATTTTAAATTAATAATCTAAGTTAAGTAAGCTAAGCTTCTTATTATTTACGGACAATAATAATGAAATGTAAAATCAACCTATTGGCATTCGTATTCAGAAGCGCCTAGCGATTGCAAACACTACGCCTAGAGCTATACTCAAATTTAAATTTAAATGGTTTAAGCCCCAACAAACCGATTTATATTACCCATACGGCAATATAATTATATTGAATGTCTAATGTCAAAAGCAAATATTAAAATATTTAACTTTTCGGTTTTGACGTAAATCATTCGCAAAGTTAGGATAGCATAAACATTTGTTGAATGCCCTTTTTTATTTTTTTCCTCTGTGGCCTTTTGCTTTTATTAAGTAATTATTTTCTCTGAGAAAAGCTTGTGACATTATCTACCTGACAATTCTCTAGAAGATTTTTATTTTTAAAAAGTTTAGAATAAGGTTATCCATTAGTATTAATTTTGAATAAGTGCTAATTTTTAAATTCATATCCAATTTTTATTAATATTAAAAATAATGGAATTATCATTAAAGTAAAGGCAAATATCTTGAAAAAGAAAAAAATATTATGAGGATATGTATACGGAGTCAGAAAAAGCTAAATGCTGGTAATGTTAATTGAAGGCACTGTAATCAAAAAAAAAATTGCAACTTTCATAAAATCATTTTACTGCTTGTAATTATTCCCGTCGGTATGATTGCTGACATATTCGTTTTCATTGTGATGTGTTTGTCATAATTTTTTGGATACTATTAAAATTCATTATTTGTTTCAAGCATCGCTTTACATTAGTGTTGTCAGAACAAGGAAAAACTTTTACTTATTAACCTAAAAAAAAAACCTTAAAAATATTTTTTTTTTTAAATGAAGGTTTTTATTTTTCTGAATATAAATCTGTCATAAGTACAATAAAAAATTCTATTATTTTGAAATAAAAAAGAATTAGTATACAGTAAATATAAAGCAGAAATCCGCAGGTTTTTATCAGTTTTAAAAACTTGAACTGCTATTGCAATTTTAGATTCAAAAAAATTCAATTTGAACTACGAGCTAATTTAAAAGCGATTTTTTATATACATATGTATGTGTTAGTGCTTGAAATGTACTGCTTTGAAATGTACCATTTTATTTTTATTTTTATTAAAGTTGTGTTTTGTAGAGTGAAAGTAGAGTGTGACATTGGGGAACTAAAATATATTTTCTAAATGGTTTTGGGTATCTTTCTCCTTGTGATCATAAAATTATCTGCATAAATCCGTCTCCTATTTGTCAATTGTTTATTCTTCAAAATTAATTACGATAAAAATACCAAATTTTTAATGCATTCTTCTAAATTTTTTACAATAAAAAAACAGAAATTTTGAATGTATGGTTGCACTGAAATAGAGATAATGCTGTTATTTCTAATTAGGTCGCTTTAAGATTCATATCATTATTAATGAATAGAAAGATTAAAAATTTTTGTAATTTTATATGC
This sequence comes from Philophylla caesio, assembly GCA_963971545.1. Taxonomy (NCBI): domain Eukaryota; kingdom Metazoa; phylum Arthropoda; class Insecta; order Diptera; family Tephritidae; genus Philophylla; species Philophylla caesio. Next base: position 112,931,250 of record OZ020606.1, on the reverse strand, counting down.
TTTTCCCTGCTTTTCTGTAAATTACTTACCATTTTTAGCATCCATTACTATATTCCATTGTAACGATCGTATTAAAAAAAACGAACTACAAGTTTTTTAAATAGTTAAAAATTTAATATTTAACAAAATATGTATATATTTAATTGAATGATTGTCATTTGAGTTATATGTTTCTTCACAATTTTTAGCCACATTCTTCTTGTTTGAAACTAAACTCACGATTACAGATTTTAAGGTTCGTACAGGCATTTGAATGTTAATGTCAGAACAAAAGCATGCTGAAAAACCGCTGATATGATATTCATTATACTTACTTGTTCAGTCATACTTATGTGCATACTTATGTGCATACTTATGTACATACATACATACATATGTACCTAAGAACTTGCCTTATAGCCATTTTGACTGTTTCAATTGTGGAATTTTTAGGCATTAATTTTGAACACAATTAAATATCACAACTCACCAATTTAATATTGTGCAGTTGTTGCACGCTATTTTAGAATAAATGCCAACGCCTCGAGAACATTTGAAAACAATATTCGTTTTGAAGCGAATTGTGTGTAATTTAATATATTATGTGAAGGTGTAAATATGTATGTATATTTGAATATCTAAAATAGACAGTGAAACATATTTGTTTGTAGTGATTTAATGCAGCAATCTATTCCCATATTACTAACAATGAATTGCGCCCATTCAAATATACATACGAGTACATACATACATATATACACATGCACATAAGTATGTGTATATGCACATGGACATGGGCGTATTTGTGTGTGTGTGTGTATTGTATTTATTAAACTTCGAAACGACAATACAGCCTCGAACGAATTTCAATTCGACAATGAGAAAACGCAGTGTGTGTGCATTTAAGCTTAAACAGGTAAATTCTACAAATTAGCTGGAGGCGTTAATTTCAAATCAAATATAAAATCAGCAGAAATACAATGATGACGGCGGCAGCGACGACTCCTCCAATAATGGCAACCGCAATGAAAAAAGCATGCGAAGCGCTCATTTATGGCAGAGGCGGCAGCAGCTGCAGCAGCACCGGCGGCAATGATGGCAACAACAGCTGGCAGCTGGAGTGGTGGCGGCGGTGAGAACGATGTGAGCGTCGGCTAGAGCGGGCAATAGGCAGGCAGACAACCGACGCGGCACAAAACAAGCATCAATTTTGTGCTAAAGCAAAATATTTAAGTCGCATTTTATGGCTGGCAGGCGAACCGGTGTTACCAAAGTTAAAATGCCGTTGGCGTTTAGACCAAAGTAGCAAAAGAAAATAAATGAAGCAGTTAAATAAACGAGAGACAGAGAAGGAGCTGTTAAGCTGCGAGTGAGGAAAAATAAAAAATAAATTTGTACGAGTATGTTTGTGAAAGAGCCAATAAGATAGACTATAAGCGGTTGTAAGAGAAATAATCTGTGCATGCAAATTAAAAAGAATGAAGTACGAATATAAAATACATACAAAATACTTAAGCACCGCAGTGGCAAGAAGTTCTTGGCAATACATTCATTGACACTTGCAGTTGCATAGTCATGTCAATAATGTAACCGCACCATATTTGAAAAAATTCTTTCTAAAACTATTATTCTTGTATTGAAGATAAATTTTTTAATTTACGAAAAATCCAAAAACTCAAGTTTCTAACATTCTACACATCTTCAAAAACTCAACAGTTTTTATAGAAAATTAAAAATGTTCAATAAATTTTAGAATTTCTTTTTGAGTAAGCGGGTTTTGGGTCCATTCTGCTTAATAGTAGTAACGTGCAATTCGAAAAATGTTAAAAATCAACTAAACTTTTATGTTTTAATTTTCCGCCCTTTTCCGAAATGAACAAAATATTCCTTTGATTTTTGAAATTACTTTACTTCAGTTTAATGGTTAGGAGCTAATGCTTAGCCAAATAAAAGCTTCTTAAATTTATGGAAAATATTTGTGTAACTTTTCTTTTAAAATTTTGTATAATATATGTATCTTATTAAATTGAATAGGCTCCAAAACTGCGTACTCACAAAAACTAACTAGAAACTAAATTCATTTTTTTTATATTCTTAGAAAAATTTTTGAAATCTGATTAGTATGTTTTAATATTTTGCAGAAATTAAAAATTGGGTCGCTAAAGCTTTTGTTAGGCAAATAAGAAAATTCACAAGTTATAGAAAGTTACAAAAGCATAAAAGTTTTTGTGGCTATTCATTTATTTTTCTTGTTTTTTTTTTATTTTGTATTACACCCAGAAAGGAATTGAAATAATACCGATTTGACTTTTTTAAATTTTAACACATTCTGACACCTGGTAAATACGTCCAATAAAATTTATTTTATTTGAAGTATAACCAAAAGAAAACATTTTTAAAAGTTTGTCAATATGTGGTGAGGTTAGAATTTTTAGCAGAACGTACATACATATGTAAAAAGTTATTTCAAATTCTAATGATAAAAATGCAAAAAAAAACATCCTCTTATTCATTATAATTTTAAAATAATGAGGTGAATTTTTTTATTTTTCAAAATGAAAAAGAATCACTCAACTTGGCAAAAACATGCTTCAAAATTGCGCTCAAGAAGTAAGCAGCGATAAGACTATGGAAGAAACTAATTAATAATTTATTCGCTGTCTTTCAATAACTATCGCAGTAGATCCAAGAAAATTATTCACTAAAAGGTTGAAATATAAATAATATATTTGAGTATATAAAATAATATATTTTAGTTTCAATAATTAAGCATTGATGCCATCAATTAATCGTTTTTGTAAAGTTTAACTTATTTATTTATTTCGATTATTACTTGATTAAATTATATTTCAGAAAACTTTCGGACAGCCGCAGCGCGCTAGAATGAAGTTTATCTATGGGATAAAATACTTAGATGTATTCAAATAATTTTTGGAATACTGGTTATTTTCTTATTTATTATTGAATTCCTTCTTGATTTTTTTTAGGATACACTAAAATAATCTTTACTTAATTCTACTTCGCAGAGTTGCATTAAGTGACTTTTTTATTTATAATATAATATAAATTCTGTAAAAATTAATGCTTATTGATTATTACGCAGTATGCAGTAATTTTTTGTTTTTTAATTGTGTTCGTTTCAATCATACCAATTTTTTTTTTATTGTCCGCATAACTATTTAAATCAATAACTACGCCAATTCAATTTTTATTTTCGCCTTATAAGCTACGTTGAAAATGATATTACCTTGACAAAGTATGCATGTCAAAATAAAATAATTTTTTTTTATTTGTTACATTCTATAGTAATCTACGCTACGATGGCTGTTGTACGCTATACTCTTCACATACCTCTTTCGTATAAGGGGAAAGGCTATCTTAAGTCGACCCCAAAATTACCAATATCCGAATTTGCTGCTAAATGAACTTTTTTAGTGTTTTTGTAAAACACTTCAGCATAGCAATTGCTCCTCCCCGCTACACAGAAGTTTATATGACGTGGGCATCGCTAGTCTATACGAAGCAGACACTAAAATTGATATTACAAAAACAAATACTAATATCCGCACACATGTTTTTCGGGAGTAAATGTGTTTTCCGCTCAATCTATTGTTGTTAAAATTATTTTGGGAGGCGAAGAAATTGTTTATAAAATAATTCATAATTTGCATTAAATTTAAAATTTTTACAACAAAAAAATACTGTTCAGAAGAGTAGTATGATTTTGACTTACAGTGAGAAAATTATCCAATTGCGTTACGTATTTTCGGAGAAAAAAAATGAATTCTGTAATATTGCAAAAAATTTCAGTTGTTGATAAAAAAGCGATATTTACAGCCTTGTCCATGATCAGTTGGGTAAAGTAGTTTTGTACAAGCACCGATTCGTTTACGATTCGATTTTTCTTAAAAGCTTATAACTCATTAAGCTAGTATTCAACAATTTCGAATAAAAACTTTGCATTGGGTTGCGTCGTATAAATATTAATCTTAAATAATTATTTATAAAATATTTAGATTAATGAAAGACAAGAGCCGGCGACAGACAGTTTCAGGAAAAGAATGTGGAGTCTAGAATATTTTATAATTTTTTTTTAGAGACTAAAATTGTTATATTCTTTTTAAAAGCACTATTAGCATCAATTTTTAATATTTCAATTTATGATATTATGAAAATTATTCATAACTTCATCAAAAATCATTAAAACAGAGAATATCTACTAAGCTTTCTGCCCTTTTCTTGTGTAGGGCCACAATGCAGATTTCTTTTCAATAATAATAAAAATATAGTTGTACGTTTACAATTCCAATACACTGTTCGTCAATTATACCGACTGAGACAAATGTGACTTCGAAGTTGTTGTCGTCAAATTACGGTTGTTAAGTTTTTAAAAAATTAAAGGTGCGGACGAAAATTATGATTAATCAAGGAGGTAAAAGTTAGCTTGAGAATGATGACAACGGCAGTGACACTGGCGGCGCAAATGACAGCGGTCAGGTAAACCCAAAACGGTGATGATGATAATGATTGAGTTGGTTGACACGCAAGGCAAAAATATCCGCTCTGTGTCGTTTGACGCACAAACCACTCGCCACAGTGGCGATGATCTGCAGGCAACAGACGAACGGACACTTTTGCCGAAAATGAGAAATCGAGAAGAGGAATTGTGCGCTTCAAGCCATTTTTGAGTTGACTTAATTTATGATTTTTTTTTCTGTGTGATGGTTGGTTATTGTGGCGCTGTTGTTGTTGTTGTTGTTTTAACGAAATGCGATGCTCTGTCACACACACAAATATTTAACGCTATTGGCGCTGTAAGGTCCTTTTTAAGAAATCGTATTACAGCAAGCAAAGCAAACTACAACAACAAAAACAATTGCAAATAAGCTAAATACTAACTACCTCCATTGAATGTGCATACATACATAAATGTGGAACTGGTACTTATGCCTCTGGGCAACATTCACTCGATTTTTTCTCACTTTTCATCCTTTTTTGTATTGCCAATCTGTTGTAGAGTGGGGTGAAATTTGTGTAAGGAAAACAGTTAACTGATGAAGAATGTACGGTGAGGGTTTTTGGTTAGTAAGGCTATTTGGGAAGATGAAGAAACGTGTGTAACAACAAAAATATCAAGCTGTCAGTTTTCGAAAAGCCAACCGCGGGGCGTTTTAATACATTAAAAATTAATTCACACATACAAATGTGTACAAAGCCATACATATATTTATGAATGTTTATGCATGTGTGTACGTGTGTGTGTGTTTATAAATGCCAGCAGCAGAAACGGTGAATATAAAACAAAAAATGCAAAACAACAAAAAAACTTTAAAACAAAATCAGGAGGAAATGTTGCATTTAGTTTATGAGGTAAATGTGAAATGTCACGCATTGACAGGTTTCTGAGATGTGTTTAAACATTTTTGACCCCAAACAAATTGCAATAACAAAAAGAATAATAACCACCAAAGGATTGATCTGCTGGAGAGCGGCCGAAACGAAGGTTGTTCATGTGGGCAATGCCAACGAATGCGTTGCACACGAACGAATTGACTGTAGCAACAACAACAAAAATAACAACATCAATAAATGACGTGCATGGAACAACAACGAGAACAACAAATAACGCCACAGAGTATAAAAACGTCAAAGCAACATAAAACTGTGTAAACCTTCGTGACTTGAACAAAATATGATTATCAATTCGGCCCGAAGGGAAATTCCTGCATTTCCATACAAAATGCACTCTCAGATTATTATTGTAAAATATGGACGAGCAAACCTACATATACATCAACATACATACATATGTATGTATATACAATACTTACTATGCAAAGTCACATATAGACAATACGGACATACACATGTACGTACATATGTATGTATGTATATTAACTAGCGAATGAATGAGCGCGTTCGAGAGTGAGTGAGCGATAGCAAGAAATGAGCTGCCACCTAAGCTGTAAGCTAACATATACATATATGCCCAGTAAACCATTGAACTCAAAATCAATTTCAGACTCCATTGAATCTTGCCGATAGGATTAGTGCACAGGCACACCCTTAACTGTACATTGAATGGGTAGAGATTTGAGAAATATTAAATTTTCCGGTTGATATTTAGGATCACAAGTTTCGAAGCTCAAAATTATATTAATTTTTTTTTAATTTCCTCGACTATGAAAGATGCTGTGGTGGGTTTTATAAGAAAAGTTATTATTGAATTGTGCAATATTTTCACAATCTTTGTTTGATTGAAAAACTAAACACTTTTCATTCTTTGGCGTAAAAAGTTAAAGCTAATTAATATCTAAATACTTAAATATTACGATCAATGTTTGTTATAATATTTTAATCGATTAAGCGACTTACAAACGAGTAATTTCAGTCAAATTCTTGTAGAAGCTTTGGGGCTAAAACTCTTTAGCATTGCCAAAAACCAACTTGTTTGCATATTTAATGTGTTGTGTTTTTAAACTTCTCAACAAAAACGAAAAAAAAAAATTTTGAACAAACAAAAATAAACTGACATTTGTGAGGCAAGCATTGGATTAAAATATTATACAAAAATTAATTTCATAATATGTACTTCGTACTAAATCCATATAAAATGAAAATTCCAACTCCGTACAGAATACACAAATATTTTTCAAATTTTAAAAGCTTTTCACCAAATTTTTAAACTTATTATTTACTTTTCGAAGACACACTTAACGAATGCAGTTTTGCGACTCTTTAAAATTTAAAACTATAAAGTGCAAGTTTGTTGTGACTACAAATTATCGTTGATTTCTGAACACTTTTTTTTTTGCCGAAAAAAGCCAAATATGCGCCAAATTCAAATACTTAAAGCCCATAAATCTGATTACCGATTTACCCATAAACTTTGGTTGAGTGGGCTTATGAGTGTACGAGTATGCGTGTGAGTGTCACACTGTCAAAGCAAAAATAAACATACAAAAATAAAAAATAAAAAAACAACAAAAGTTTTGTAATTGTTTCGTCGTTGTTTGGTTGGTTAAATATTTGGATCTTTTTTTAGTTTTGAAAGTTTTTCATATTTCATTTTAAATTTCATATTATCATTTACTATAGTTGTTTTTGTTGTTTTAATTTTTCAAGGCGTGTAAATATTTAAAGTTGATATGCAAAGTGGCTAGGGGGCATATTGTGTGGCATTTAAATAACCAAAATGTGGCAAAAGGCGAAAGCGCACACGAAACAAACAAATAAATATGCAAATACACATGCAATACACGCGTACACGTACATACTTACTCAAATGCATACCTGTTTGGATGTGAGTCGGTTTATATAGAGATAGCATATTGTTGTAAGTTTTTTTTATATAAAAAATTTAAACATTTCTAATTAATTTTGTTTTAGTAGCAAGAGAAAAACGCAAAATTATATTCTCAACCACATAAACATTCATACTAAATGTATGTTAATGTGAAATAAACGCAATTAATCCCTTTTTCAATTTTTTTTGTGGATTTTTTGATTAAATTTAATTCAATATACTCGTATGTATGTATACTAATATAATCACTTCGAGGAGTTTTATTGCTTTATTCCACACTTTTAGACATTTCTAATAATAATTATTCTTATCAAAATGCAAAATTTCCAATAAAAATATGTCCACTATATAAGTATGCATGCATTTGTGTTAAAAATATATTTCTGCACCGAACCGTTAATACGAGTACATATATGAATGCGGGGAAATTAAACAGTTACATATTAATAAATTACAGAACTTTTATTGTTTGGCGTGCTAACACGGTGACGTAGCTTTGACTATCAGTGAAGTTTCGAAATAAAGATGTTCTCATATGATGAGGATATGTGAAGGTTTTAAAAATAAAAGCAAATTGCCAACAATCAACGGTGACTATGGACTTAAGAAACGGCATGTTCAAAAAAATTCAAATTATTTTATGCTTAGAATGTTTAGTAAAATTTATTAAATTACGCTATGGAACAATTTAACAGAAAATGAAACCACATCGAACTTTGTTTAAATTTTCGGAAAGTATATTAATAAATGATAAATAAAAGCCACAAAAGAATATCAAGCTAATTTGTGAAAATACATTAAGAGTTTCTTTACTGGAAAGGTAAATTTTATGAAAATTTATTTTTAAAGTTTTTACTGTTGTCGGTTGTTGCAAAGTATTCAATAAAATTATGTATAAAGTTTGAATTTCATTTGTATAGTTTTTGCAAAAATATTGTCTGAATTTTTATTAAGAAGAAATAATAGTCAAAACTCGTTTTGTTAGTTTTGGTAATCACTGTAAAGTTAAAATGTGAATAATTTTTATCAGACATAGGCAACATTTGAAGAACACTGTTGCTTGAAATATACTACCAGACAATGTTAAGTAAGCAATGACACCTAGCTCTGCACTAGCATTTTATAAATATACGAGTTTATGAATTTACCTACAATTTTTTTTTGGAAATGTATCAAAAACATTTCTTTCATACGCATAAGCGCCTTAAATGCTCCGATTCTGCATTATTTCTTTTAAGGATTTTGAATGTTTAGAGACTTAATTTATAATTCTACGTTAAGAGTATTGTCCTTTTACACAAAATAGACAGAAGGTTGCATATACTCGTATTGAGATGTTTCATTGTATTTAATATACATCAACCTACTGTCGTAAGTCGTTTGATATAATTAACCCAATGTTTGGGCATTTATACCCCGATATAAGCCCTAAATGAAGAGGTGATAAAATATTTTTATTAGACATATTTTCTCGCTTCGACCGAATTTTCATAAACAATTATACTACGTAACAAAATTAAAAAAGGTCAAAAAACTTGCCAGTAATGAGAAACTACATACTCGAAATTTAAAATATACACTCAACTGATTTTCGAAGGTTTCATTTTCTTTTTGCTTGTAAGTTGAACATTCCTGAACCAATTTTGTCATTGAAAGATAACAAAAATACACTTGTAAAGATATGTGGATTTTGGTGCACGGCGTTGCCAAAGTGTTGTCTCTCTTAGTATGTAAGTGCAATCTGTGCATTCAGGCAACTGATTTGCCAAGAAACAATTTTTTATTCTGAATTAAAGTAACTTCATAAAAAAAAAAGTTTTCTTTAAAAAAAAAAAAACACTGGAAAAAAACCATTTGGTTTGTTCATGTTTTAAGTTCACTTAGAAGAAAAAATCATGATAATTTAAACTATTTCTTTTACTTATTTTATTGCTGAGTTGAAAGTGCCAATGTGAATAAATTTATGGTGTATCAAATGTTATGCAATATTCATATTTTAGACTTCGTATAATGCCCAGGTTTTCCATTAAAAAACAAAAAATAAATAAATGCTGCTTACCTAATGGCTTTTATCTGATTTGTGACAAATCTTTACTGGAACTTTAGCTAAACACATACATACATATGTATGCAGACAAAACATCCCAGTAAGAACTATGTCTGTTAAATAATGCGTTATATAATTATAAAATGCACATATTAAAAAACTGTTCATCATTTTGTATATGGCTTTGTGGCAAATCTAATGCATTCTTGCCGTACAAATGAGCAGCGTTCTAATTATTTTGCACGTGTTTCACTGGTTATTGTTCCAAATGTAGTTGCCTCTTTTCAATCAGATATTATTATGCGATAAATAACTTTTTATATAACGCAAACAATGTCATAGTAATATCGTTAGTATGCAAATGCGTTAGTTTTTGTTTATGTAATTATATTGGAGCTAATGCTTTCTCCTTTCGTCCTTGCAGGGATGCATCATTACATTATCACATACTCGTACATGCTTGCATGTTCATATGTCAAGCATTGCATTTGCTTTTTCCGATTTTCATAACTTTACCAAAACACTCACTCGTCGCTTAAGGTTCTTTTAATAAAAATTATTTGCGCTAACGTCAACAAAAAAAAAAAAAATTTAAATATACCTTGCGGTTAACTTACAGAGCCGCTGCCACTTTTATACTTCAATTTTTATTAAAAACATAAATGTACACACACATACATGTGTACATATTTTTAATACTGATTACATCGAAAAAACCCTGCAGCCGATTGAGCGCCTAAAAAATTCCAATAATAATGTTTAGCAACTTTTTTGTTTTTTGTTTTTCCACCTAGAATACAAACACACATATTTTCATACGACAGTGAATTTTTGCCAACGTCATTATGTCAATATTGTAAGGACTTACGGCGAAAATATTAGAAATGCATAAATACATACATATGTATATATATATGTATATATATCACACACTCACTATCACACCAAATGCTGGACCAAGAGCGTTGGTATTGTTATTGGTGTTGTCGAAACGGTTTGGCGCCGCTGGTGAAAAATCGACCAAAAAGCCTATAATTCGTAAAATCAAAATGTCAAAATTTGCGAGCAATGTCAGAGAGTAATAACAATTGCGAAGTTATAAGCACAAACCTATATGTACATATGTGTGTGTGTATATATGTACATACATACATACATATATGCATGCATTCTTTTAGTTGTGTGTTCGTGTGGACATGCGATTGCATGTAAGTATGTTTGTATGTGTTGGTAATATGGGTAAGTTGGCACTTCAGGCGTAAAATGTTCTCCATATCATACGAATTATGAATAGTAGATGGTACTTACATATGTATGTGTGCATTTGTGTGAGTGAGTATGTGTGTGTGTGTTGGGCGCAATTAAAATGCTCGTATCCAGCGAGCTGCAGGGCTGGCGCATCAATGGCGCAAGAGCCCCAACCAACAGTTATGTATAATGATACATTTACAAAAACAATAAAATTGCTTAAAAGTAAAAATGGTAAAAAAATAATTTTAAATATGTATATGTGTGAGTGTGTGCTCTGCTACTAAAATGGCAGGACCGTTGATTGTAGCGTTGAAATGTCGCTGATAGCTGTAAAAAACCGCAACAATTACAAACATATCAGCGGACAATAATGACAATGACACATAGAACAATAGTGGCTGGCATGTCATGGCAAATCACAATCATATTTGCTTACATATGTACATACAAATATAAACATGCATATATGTATAAATATAAAATTGTACACCAACATGTGAATCCATGTTTTTTGTTTTACTTTTTCAAAGGAGAAAGCATCGAAAGCCTATACCCCGTAAGTGTGGGACTTTAAGCGCATGTAAACATAGACATTTGTGTGTGTGTAGAGGAAAATACTTGTGGTATATGTATTATTTTGCCGATATTATGCAAACTAATTTAAAGAAAGAAAAAATTTATATATGTAATCTAAAATAAAGCAAGTCTCATATAATGTAAAATATAGCAATTATAGGTCAGGAATATATTCCCAAAACCTGTCGGCAATGAATTATTACGTGTATCCATTATAACCACGAAATAGCGTATTTCCATAAAAAATTGTTTTTTCTCACGACTTACGAAATTACGAAATTTCGAAATTCGGGAGATTGTCATCACGGATTCCGAGTGAAACGCAATTTTGACATTTATTCGTAAGAATAATCTACGAGTGCTTTCCTTTATCGGGAGAAGTGAAAAAAATAATTAAATTGAACAAAAAAAATACAAGTGAACTAGAAACCTTGACGGAATCCATGATAGGCCTGTAAGTTTTAAATACGTTTTAGATTTCCAAAATTGTTTTCTCATGAATTTTTATGAAAAATGTAAAGATTTTCTTAATTAAAAGTACATAATGCAGCTTTAATTTTTTGTTTGCTTTAAAGATAAAACTCATATCTTGGAAAAATTGGAAAATATTTGAAAAAAGGTTTGTGTGTTATAGTTTGGCGATATAAATAGTTTAAATAAAATGCTTTATATTTTTTAAATTCTTGTTTGAATACTACAGTATCATTATGTACGAGTATGTTATTAAATAGGTCCTAAAAAATGAAAGAAAAAAACTATAACTTGTTCCGTGCTCTTTGGACTTCAATAAAATCATTTCGATATGAGAGCATTTAACTATTTTTTACTTTTGGGTTATTGAACTAACAACAAACAAAAAAAAATTATTTGAGAGTAAATAATTTAAAAAGAAAAACATTTGAACTGCGGGAAAATATTTTTTCATTATTTCAAAACTTTTTGTTTAAAAAAAAAGCCTTAACATTTTCACTTTGCAATACAGCAATTTACTCGACTTTAATTTTTGAAAACTGTATGTCATGTAGAAAATTTTTTAAAATTAATTTTTTAAGATGTGTTTTGCTTATTTATCACATTATGATTAAAATTAAAAGAAATTTCATTAAAACATTAAAGTTTTTAATCGAGTAATTTATTACACAGATGTCTAATTCGATGTATTTCTAATTTTTTGCTTAGTTAAACAAAATTTGATTGATTTTTTAACATATATCTTGCATTTTTGTAAAATTGTGTCATAGGGATAGTCGATATCTTTATTATCGGATTTCTATAACTTTAAAGCTCTGAGGTGGTCGAAACGATGTCTGTTTTCAAAAGTAATTCCTTTTCGTAATTAATTCCCCTATACTATGTTAACGAAAATAAGAGTTTATAAGTTATAACGCCATTATATGGATGAAATATGGTAGTTTTTATAACATTTTATTGCTTACCTACCCAAACTCGAGAGCTTTTTATATACTAGGTTTAATTATAATTCTATGTACTTCTTCCTAAAATTATAAAAACCACATATTTTGTGTTTCTTTAGTTAATTTTTTTAAATAAATATTTAAATAACATTTTGAGACTAGGTTCATAATTAACAAATCCACCAATTTTCCTTACAATTTCAAGAATTTCGAATCGTCAAAAATTTAGCCTTGATTTTTTTACATCTTCATTATCTTGGCATTTTAAACCACTAAAATTTGAAACTATCATAAAAACCTTAACAATGCATATTCATACGAGTGTGTTCGGAGATCAAAAGCGTCGATCCCTATCATATCCATAAGTATAGATGTATGTTAGTTAAAATATAAGTTTCCAGTTTATACGTTTACTTCATACTAGTCGATTCTTCTCTTATGGGTATAGTGAGCGATTGATTAAGGATGCGAAATTTCATACGTGTCAAATATTCAGCAGCCGGTTTGGAGTGATGTACAAACTATGATTTTTAGTTGTTTTTAAGGGTACTATTCATTTCATTCCTTTGCGACTATTACTGAACTCAACCTGGACTAATCACGTCTTTACGGGGAAACAATTTAAAATTTCGAATATTTTAGACAATTAAAAAACAACGCCGACGCAAAGAAGGGAACACTATAGTTGGTTGACCCTATCAACGTCCTTCCACATTAAATATGGGAGCTAACATATGTTTGTATTTCTACCCTTTGTCTATTGTCCAGATATTCTTCGTTTTAAAAAAATTCTATTTGGTAACCTCTTAGGTTAGAAGAATTATTGGTATTTTTTTTCTTGGATTTCTCTTTAGCTTATGTCTCTGCAAAAACTTCTTTAAATTTCCATCAATAATGGGAATTTAAAAAAAACGCTTACATAACGATAGTTTTAGGTATCTACATACATACATACATAGATGCACATACATATGCATATAAAAGATCTTCGTTCAAATTATAAAGTTATAAATATTTGATGAATTTCGAGAGATTTGCTTTCAGAGTGGCGCAACAAATATAAGTTCTTAAATATACACATCGTGATTTAGTGTTTGTGCTTAAAGGAAGCCTCTTAAATTAATTTACAACATGTATTTTTAGCCTTTTATCTACTACGTTTTTTTTTAAATTGATATTTTTGAAAGATTTTACTGGGAATATACATACGTACATACATATGTACATGTAACTGCACATAGAGTTTTAGCAATTTTTTCTAGCTAGATATATGTTTTTAATATTTTTATATGTTCATAGATATTAAAGTGCCCCTGTTGATGTGCATAGATTTATGTATGTACATATGGCATACTCGTATGAGTTGAAAATATGCCATGACGAATCTGCACAGAAAGGAGATTTTTGCAAGTATTACATAGAAATAATGCAGCTACCCTGCAGATACTAAAATTCCGGTTTTGTTAAAACAGTGAATTTCAAAGTCTTATAAGTAAACGAATTTTCATCAATATAAAACATTCACAGACTTTTTTTTTAAGTCATACTTATAAATGCCTTAATCATTAGGCTGATTAATAATAAATTATGCTTTTTTGTATTTTGGAAACCAATTTTTGAGACATAAAACCTTTACGATTTTAACAGAACAATACCGATTCTTAAAAAAAAAACAAAAACAAAAGCTCTATCTCTCCTTTGTGTTCCCTCCAAAGATGAATAAACATTTAACCAAAACTTAAGTTATATAATTGTGAAAATACTGCCATTTATTTTACCTTTTGTTATAAATTTGCTTCCGGGTTCGAAATGAAAATAACTTAGGGCCTTTCTTTATTAAGGTAACGCCTATGTTTGACTTAAAAAAAGACAACAGATTTTTTTAAATGTGAAGCAGCTATAAAAGCAGATCGCAAAGTAAATTGTAGATTTGTGTGTTTGGAGTTAAAGAATTATTATTATGCGATGAAGTTTTGAAAAATAAAAATAACAGAAAATTTGATTTACCAAATTAGACATTTTTGTAACATTTTCGTCTCAAAAACCGGGAAACACGAAACTATAATTTTAAAACCATTGTAAAGCTGCGGTCTAAAATAAGAGAATACATAATTTTTCGTAAAAAAAAATTTTCCAATATAAAGATGAATGATTAAACAGAAAATAAATATACATACATCTGAATAAAATTTGTATATTTCATGTGTGACTTTTTTCTTAAGACGCTATTTATTTAATGTATTAAAAACTACAACCTAAAATTCGGTTAACCAAAATCGAAGTTATGGAAAAATTAGGTGCTTACGACTTTTAGAAACGCCAAAAATTTCAATTTTAAAATATCTCAAAAAATATATATATGTATTTATAATTAACATTTTTCCCATTTTAAATAGGTGAAAAATTTACCTAAGATTGATTCATCAAAAATGTAACTGATATCTAAAGAAATATATTATAAAATCAAAAATAACTGTTCATTTGAACACACAAAATTAAAATTAAATTAGACTTTTTTAATTATTATACTTTAAATAAAAATTATAAATATCACTGCTTCAATACCTAGGTCTACCAGGATATTGAATTAATTATTACGAGTTTATTGTCTTTACGTTTTACAACAGAAAAATTCCAGGTTTACTCTCAAAAGAAAAGAGAGATTTAGCTACCTACTTAGCTACATATTGGACTATTAATATTCTCCAAAAATATGGGCATTTCAAACTCATGTTGCGCTTAATAAAAACGTTCAATATAACATGATATTCAGGACCCAATAGTTTCCTAAGAATACCAATCTTAAATTTTCTTCACTGTTGATTTTGAAAAAAAAAAAGAAAAAATTGTCGGCCTCCATCCTTTATTTTTTTCTGAGCGTCTCTTGATACCATCAATTTCACGTAATCCACGGTATTCGAAACTTTAGTGATATTCTTCGCCTGTACACATATGTATGTATATACATGCATACATGCATACATATGTGCCCTGCAGGAATTGAAGCTAATGTTAATGTAACTTTAAATTGCAATTAAAAAACACTAGTGCTGATTATTTTCTGTATATTTTCATATAAGCAAACTAACTACTTTTGCATGGCGCTGGCCAAAAAAAAAGTTAGTTTTGGCTACCTCTGCATGAGGTAACAATTAGCAATTATATAACTACTTTTGTTCACAATTTGGTCGAACCTATTTTTCCACAACAAGTAAACCAGCTATTAGAAAGCATTTTACAAACATATTATCAGTTTTGCCATACCGCATATCTTCTACTTATACGTTACCCGTATAAAACCGAATCCATACCTACGTCTATTTTTACTTTTTTATATAGATTTTTACTTACATTAATCAAGATACTACGAGTATATCTGCAAAATCAAAAAATTTCGCGTTCGCGTTAAATTTTTCCTTTTAATTTTATGTTTGCAATCGATTGACAGTTGATTTATGTCATTGCCAACTATGTTGCCACATCTTTATTTTATAAAGCTTTTGGATTGTTATGCAGGATTTTCCAACTTACTAGTAATCAGTTTTTATGCGTTTGATAAAAATGGGTTTATTTTTTCGCAATTGTCGCAAAGTAGTTATATAAAAGTTAGTTAGTTTTAGCAATTGATATTTTTTGACTGCAGGGTGTCTAGATATGTAATGGGAACGTGTATGAATGAGCAAATATTATATTTTCATTGAGCGGCGCACATGTGAAAATACATGATACTCAATAAAAATTTAAAAAAAAAAAACTTCAATAAGCAGAAGAGCGAAACAAAATACACATAATCAAACTTCAATAAAAATTGTGAAATGCCAGCGGCGGAAGAACGGACAATGGTGACGTTATGTACATACATATATGTATGTACATACATATGTGCATATTATAGTATGGATACACGTATGTACATATAATGACGATGAATGTGTTGATAATGATGACTTTCATGAGAGAGATTGAAAACAGAATATTAACTGCAGGCCACTTTGTTGACTATGATTTGAAAATAATTGCTAAGTTGACGACGTTCGCTGATGATCATAATGATGTTGGTTGTTGTTTTTTATTTTTTTTGTATTTGATACAAAAAACACAAATGATAATAACGACGTTGGCGTTGTGTGCAGTTGATGACGATAAAGAATAGAATTAAAGCCCAGCGGCTAACAAATTTTAATATGAAGGTATATTTAGACAAGCGGCAATACAGTGGCGGTCGGCGAGCGGCGAGCGGCGAATGACGAGAGGCGGTACGCGACGGGGATGATCACAATTTCACAGCTGCACAAAACGACAACACCGCCAGCTAAAATAACAACAAGAAAGCGAGTAGTAGTAGAAGCAGCAGCAGCAGCATTGATAGAAATAACCAGAACAATGACAAAATAGCAACAACAACATAAATACATACATACATTGAAGTAAAAGCGCACAGCTTTTGCTAGAACCGAAACAGCGCCACAGCAACATTAAATGCAATAACAAAGGCATTGGCAACATTTTTCAGCCGCTGGCAATGCAAAGAAAAACTTGTGATAAATTAACCGCGAGCAATATTTCGAAACAAATATGCTGGCGGCGAATCAGCTGTAATTAGTGTAGCGTCTCAATCGTCTGTGGGCTTGGCGCCGAATGGGCGGGGAAGAACGTTAACGGTACAGTGGCAGAGAGGGCAGCGTATGCAGTGAACGCGATGAATCGGAAGAGGCGGAATAGATAGCTGGCAGGGACAAGGGTTTGATGGCGTAGAGCACTTACAATTTTTGAGGTAAATTAGAGCGTTACAATCAACTGGCAAGAGAGTTGAGCAGCCGATGTAGTCGTAGTCGTTGTCGCTGTCGCTGTCGCCGTCAACGCCATAAAGCCCTTGAGCAATAAGAGCCTGTGCTCCATGCAACATTGCTACCCATCGCAACGGCAAAGCGGCAAGATGTATGTATGTATATGTATGTATGTAAGGCTGCGCGGTAGAAGGAATGCATTGAGACATGCGACATCGCTGCCTGAAGTAATCATGCTCAAGCGTTGAGCTTGAAAAACTTGCAAGAAAACTGTGATGGCTGCGATGCAGCGAAAAAGGAAACAGAGTAAAGCCAAAGGCGGCAATGAGCGCACACGCATAACATAACTCATAAAAGCATTCAAATGTATTCGTGTAGCAAGCTGTGGTGTTGGATAGCAAATGCCGAGCGGTGGGGCTAGGCAAAGAACCGTACATACATAGCTGCAGATGAAGGAGGTGTGATACGCGGAGGTCGTCGGTAGGCGTCACATTGTTGTTGTCATTGATGACGATGGCGACAATGACGATGATGTAGAAAATAAATTAATGCCGTCGGATATAATTTCATTCGCATTTAAAACCAACTCAGTGCTCATTTCATACATATGTATATGTACATATGTATGTATGTGCGTAAGTAATTTGCGCGCAATGCATCACGCATACAAACGCAAGCGCTCATTCCGATATGTGCTCTGCAAACGACACATGATATACATATGTACATACATATGTACATATGTACATACCTATGTGAAGAAATACGTTTCAAAAATGCATACTACAGCCCTTTTAACAACGATAGCCCAACCATTAAAAAACCCCCTGACGAATTCTAATTTATTTTTGCTGAATTTTTTTTTCATTTTCTATAACCCTAACGATTTTAGTACTTCCAAGTGCATATTTCAAAGGTAATCGTCAGCCTCATGCGCTTTGTTTTACTAATATTGTGAGGCAAAAAAGTTCTAAAACTTTTGAAAATTGGATGAAAACTTTTTTTTAGTTTCATGTCGCGTACGTTTCTAGCTTGGTTTTATATAATTTTTGCTAGAGAATGAGCTGATTTTTAATTAAAAATTCAATAAAAATTAGAGTCGTTTCACTAATTTAGGGGGTATTCCGATTTTTGTGGCTCAAACCGTTAGTTTTAAAAAATTTTTTTTTTAAATCAAAACCTAAAGTACATATTGTCACTTCAAAGTTATCTTTTCTAGAATATTTAACGTTTAACAAAATGGTTTATTCATCAACAAATATGAACAAATAAGCTTCCATTATGAGTTCAAAGTGGACGTTGTTCAAACACAACTCCTGTTTCTTGGCAAGATATGCAAGTATGCATCGGCAGCCCAACTAGTCAGCCAACTTTTTTTTTTCCACACAAGCAACAGGTATTTTTAACATGGGGATGTCCTATGATACAATCTTTTTGAGAGATAGTTTCACTTTCTCATTTCAGATACCATATTAACCATTTGATAGAAATAGTGTTCCGGATTTTCGTGCCAAAACTTTATTAAAAAAATCCTCTATATTTTGGCATTAAGAAAACCAAAGACAACTGAAAAAAACTGAGGCGATTCAAAAATCGTTTGCCTCAAAGTACATAAATAAATGTCGTATGTGAACATTGGGTCAAATTTAGTAAATAATGCAGTTTTACTAAACTAATTAAGATCTTTCAAATGTCGTTATCCGTTTTTGGATTTCTCTTTAAGTTTCCGGAATATTGAGTAAAATATTGTCGCATGTGCAAGATCGAAGTGATTTCGTCCAATTTTGTGGTATGTCACAAACATTTTTTAAATACGACAATTCTTGATATAAATTCCGTGCTTTCAACACTCGGAAAAATAATGTTCTATGTTCAAATTATCTTGGAGAAAATTTTAAAGTCTGTAAAATTTTGTCGTAAAATTTGTTCTTATTTATTGTCGCACGGATATTTAAATGTTGTATGTGAAAATTTTTCAAATAATAATTAAGTTTCAGTCTTTCAAGTAATTTGATTTATTCGTTTTTTGATATCTTATTTAGTTTTCAATATATTGAGTATAATTTTGTTACACATTTTGTCGTACGTCATACACATTTTTGCAAAACTATTGCCAAATGTAACATAAAACAAATTTGTAGTGAACAAAATTGTTCATAAATTCAAAAGTAAGAATAAACAATAAAAATCAAATAATTTAAAATGTTTGTAAAATAGTAATATTCTCCAAGACTTTGAAAAAAATCTATCGTTGCCTGTTTGAGAAATTGAGTTCGAAATTTTAATTGCGATTTCCCAAAAGCCTTCAAATGTAACATACGACATTAATTTATCCGGGCGACTGCAAATCAACTTTACCAGGCAGTTATCACGTGTCAAAAAATATCCACATTTAAATGCAACTTTAAGTCCTGATTTTACACTGTTTTCTTAACATTCTATTAGAACTTATAGGACAGCGTTAAATACACATAACTTTGACTGCGTATCGTATCAATAATATTCCACTGAATTGGTGAATAAATATAAATACATCCAAAAAATTAAAAATACATACATAAAATGTATACGAGTTTTGTTTGAAATGCAATAAAATGTAAATTAAAATCCCTAATATACATATTTCAGTGTAGTGGCAATATTGGGTGTCTGCCGTCGAACACTGTTTCTCTCATAAAATTAAAAGTAAAACTACCCCTAAAAATTTTTGTATCATGGGGATGTCCCATGATTCAATTATAAAAGGTTTGATACTTACTGACGTTTAAGTTTTCCGACTGCCTTGTAATGTTGCATTTAGGAAGGTCTGATGAAGGGGAAAATATTTTATCCCTTTTCGTGCAAAGGTAGTAGAAAAGTAGGTAACTAGTAGCGAAATGCGGTTTGTACATAGAATGAAACATATTTGCAGAAATTTGATATTTCAATTTAATATAATATAACCGAATATTCAACCACACATGTATGTATATGTATACATAGCACCTTAATACAACAAACTATATAAACAAAAAACTCAAGTGTGATTTAGAAGCAAATATTTTTTACACATTTTGTTAACAAAAACAATGTGATATCAACCTTTTTTAAGTTTTTATATGCAGAAAATAGAATTATCACAATTGGAAAAATTTTGATAATACATTTTTCTTTAATTCAATATCAATTTTAGCAACCAAATAAGAGGTGTCTATTAAAAGCCCAGTAACCAGGATTGTATACATATTTCATTACAATTTCAAACTTTTTTAAAAATTAAATTACCATTTTTGTAGATCTTATACTTGTAAGATTCAAGCCACTAAAAATGTAACATTAGTTGTTCGAAAAAAAATTTTGTTTTATATGGAAACACGGAATTGACGGAATTTTTATTGATATACATCTGTTAGAAATCAAGTAAAGACGTTAGTCAAAACCGGTGAAATTACATAAATGTTCTTCTATTCCACATTTTAACTGTATAATTCTATGAATGTTAATATTTATATAAAATCTTTTTTTTAAATTTTATGTTATTTTATATAAAATATGTAGAGTAAAAAATTTAAAAACATAAAATGCTTTCTTTGAAAAAAGAATATCAAACAAAATGATCTGACCTGGCCGGGAATCGAACCAACGACCAATCAATTTCATACATGCAAAGAAAAAAAATTTCAATTCCTGTTCGCTGCTAGATAAGCAAGGCTACTGGAAAACATACGAGAATTCCGTCAATTCGATTATTTAATATAAGGCATTCTGAAATAATTTAAAAACTAAAATAAGGCAACAGTGTTGCCTGCCAGGCCATTTTACACGAAAAATACTAATTTCCACGTGTTTGAAAACATTTTTTTCTTTAAATTAAAAGAGAGTAACACAGGCTACCTTAAGGCAGCGTGCAAGAGTGAGACAACTGCCTAGTTATCCAACCTTGTATGATTGAATCATGGGGATGTCCTACAAGATGCCAATTGAAACTTTTTTAATTACGTTTTATGTAATTTTTTTTAGAAGCAATAAAGATATTTATTTTTCTTTATCATATGGAAAGTATTGGATGATGTTTTCTAACAATGTACAGCTGGGAAAAAATATAGCACACCCACATATACATTGATGAACTCGAACAAAATATGTATTTTTATTTTATTTTTTAGAATAAAGTGGTTGTGTTCTCTCTCATATAGAGATCAGAATACAGCTTTGCGAGAAAAATCACAAGAAATAGTTTTCATTATTTCCGTTGCTTGGAAAAGTACTTTACCGTTGCTGTAAATTTTCTTTAAGAAAAAAACATACGACCATTTTTTCTTGCGAGCTTCAGACTGATTTAAGAAATTTTTATGAAAGAAAATATCCTTTTCATTTCTTGAGTGTCATTATGTATCATTTTTTTGATTCCTGTAAAAACCTCTCATCTTGGTTATTGCCATACCAAGTTTTTTGTCAAATGTAATCAAACATAAATTGGAACTTGAAGTTATGACTTTCAGAGTTATATTTTAAATTAGAACTACGCTAATTAATTGTTTCCCTTTTCACATTACAACAATATTCAATCTATTTAAAAAAAATTTGCGTATGTGATAACATACATGTATACACTTACATACATACTGGCTGTACGCTTGCGCCCCCGAAAATGTGCTGCTGTTTTAGCGTAGCATACTGTAAGGCGCATTCAATTGTTTTAACATGCCAAAGGCGTAATTTATACTTTATACACTAAAAGAGAATATACTATGTACATAGTAGGCATTTGCTCCTGCTGCTGCTGCTGCCGCCGGCTGATGTTGCAGCTGTGCAATTACAATATGAAGCACAATACAGTCACTTCTATTTGTGTCATTTAAGTGCTTAGAAATAGTAGTAGCAACAATAGTTGATATAGCATAGTTTATGGCTGTTGTTTTTTGTTTACCAGCACAGTTACTATATACATATGTACATAGTATTTATCGTTATGATGATTTTTGTGCTCGCGCTTAGTTCGATGCATACGCTCGTATGTATATAAATATACTCGTATGTTCATATAAGGAATTTTATACAATACCATCAGCCAACATTGACGCCAGCTTGGCTTAGTTGAGCATATTTAAATTACCACCCACAACCCACATCGATAGCTACAGCTTAATGTACGCATATATATATATATATAAGTGTAAGTTATATACGTATGAAAAACGCGTTTGTATGTTTTTTTATGTATAACATTTTGAAGTAATAGTGTCGACATCAATGCAGTCGTAGCAAAAATAGAGACGTTCTTGCGTGGCGACAGAAATAAAACTTACATATTATTTCTCGCTGAAGTAACGAAGCTATTGAAATATATTTTTTAAGTTTTCTTTTATCATGCAAATACAAAAATTGCATCAAAATGTAATGACTAATTCTTTATAATTTTTTTGTTATTGTTGTTGCAGGCTATTTGATCTAATTAGTTGTTGTGCAAGATAAATACTTGAGTTTTATAATTTCATACAAAAGTTTAGTTAACTCTTCTTTCAAAGTTAAAAATAAATTGGAATATCCTTAAAATTTCAACAAAGCTAAAATTTATTATTTTTTGCCAACATTTTGATGATATTTAATTTTTAAACAAAATATCAGCGCATTCTAAACCAAAAACTTATTTGTTTGAAGTTGTTCAAACATTCTAAATATTTTCAAGAAACTTTAAAGTTTTTTACAATTTGAAAATTAGTAAGTTCTGTAACAAAAACTCGTTGTTTTACAGTTTAACGAAATTTTAAAGTTCAGAAATATTTTTTTAAAAAGTTTTCCCTTCTTGATGGTGTCTGCGCATTTTCTGCATTTAACGAGTAATTGCAAAAACTGTAAATAAATTATAAAATTTCAGAGATCAACGAAACATCTTCAAAAACCTTTTTAAGTATTCTACAATTAAATACATGCAATTTTTAAAACTTGTAACTGCGAGTTATAAATTTTTGAAGATAATTCACAAGCTTTACATGCATAACATACATACATACATAGCCACAATACAACAATTTAAAATCATAAACTGCAACAGCAAGACTAAAAAAGATATTACAAGCCAATTTGAAGCATTTGCGCCAACGGCCATGGCTAGCATGTATGTGAATGCACACACACACACACACACACATACACATTTATATATGCATAAATACGCTGACAAAAGCTTACAAACATACATACACTTGCATTCACTGAAAGCGCATAAAGAAATAATATGCGCGAAATTCGTCAGAAAACACTGCAATGCAATGAGTTGAAACGAATAAAACAGACGAGTAAATAAACAGATAGAATACAAAACAAAAATATGTACACACATACAAAGGCATATATTAAATAGATGTGTTCATCGTACAAACTTATTTGTAGTAATAGCGCGGGAAAAAGTTTTGGTCATATATGGAAAAGTGGCTCACATGCTACGTTTGTTGCATTTTTATGCCAAATATAATTTATATTAGTCCCCTTCATCGCTGGCGTATTAAAATATTGTTTAGTGCTGAAATATTACAAAAGATAATGCTTCGCAAATTTTTCAAATCCCTTGATATGTTTTTCAAACTTGCGGTGGATGTGACGACTGCTCTGGTATTTGTCGGTTGACATGTGGTAGCGACTATTCATTATCAACTCCAATTGCTGCCCGGTACCAGCTCGTCGAAGAATTAAAAAGTTCAAAAGTTTTCGACCTTCATGGTTTTAGGTTAATATACGTATGTAAATTAGGAAAAACAAATCGAGGATATTGCTGAGTACGAAATGGTTTTAAGCGCACCATAGTAACTTAACTATCAGCAACAAAGAGGTAGCAAAAATAAGTTCGAGGCAAAATGAGTCTCACTAGCATCGGCTGTTGAACGTAACCATACTTTGGTGATCAACGCTTGCACACATTGAAACTGATTATTCGAAATCTATTTATTTAACTTAACTCAAACATAAAATACTCTGTTAAATGTGTGTGCAACAGAATTTTACAATAACAAATACTGAACAATTGAACGACTGAAATGTAAGAATACATTTTAAATTGGCTTTGAAGTGTTTTTCATATTGATTAAACAATTACTTCTATGATGAACGAAAATTTTTCCATATTCACAATTCTTTAATTGATAAATTAAAATTTATTTGTCACTGAAAATTATTACTTTTAATCTAACAAAATACTTGTGA
Source organism: Philophylla caesio (assembly GCA_963971545.1). NCBI lineage: Eukaryota > Metazoa > Arthropoda > Insecta > Diptera > Tephritidae > Philophylla > Philophylla caesio. The sequence continues at coordinate 112,906,710 of OZ020606.1, read as the reverse complement.
ATATACATAAGTAGATACTTTTCTTTTTAATTTTAATAATTGTTTACTCAAAAAGCGCACAGACGCTTAAGTGTAGGGTCGATATCCGCCTCCACCTATGGTATGTGGGTGTCATTATGACAGTTGAGCCGCGGGGACGTATGAATGACACAGGCGTTATCAGAACAGAAAAATTAATAATTAAGTGACTGAAAAAGGAAAGAATTGATTTTCATTTGCCATTGAAGTTGTATTTAATGACGAATTGGCTAATGCCCGACATTCACAACTAAATTTTAAACAATGAATGAAAAAATAATTTTTTATTTTAAAACATTTATATGAGAAAAGAATTTTTTTCCATCACGCAACCTAGTTCGAAAGACTAAATTTTTTTTTTATCAATAATTCACTCAAAAACGTCCATCATATATGTATAAATTTAAGAAATTCTAAATAATAATTAAAGTTTTATTATTTATTTTTAAATGAGTTAAAGTCCAATTTTTGTAAAAAAAAAAATTTGAGAAAAAACAGCAACACCTAATGCGGTAGAAGTTGTAGTACACATCTCCTCATTCGACTTTTTTTTCACGGCTTCTGCAGGAGTCGAACCCGAGCCACCACGCAACTCTTAAGCCAGCGTCTCAACAGGTAACTCATCCAGCTTACGCAGTCTGAGCTGTTGTTATTGTCTCCTTTTCCCTTACAATTCACTACAATCAAGTGTGGTTGTTCCGCCGTTTTGTGTATAATAAATAAAACGAAACAAGGAATTTAAAACTAAATCGTTGCTTATTTCATTTTCCAGCATGCCAGGGAATGTTTTAGGGAACTTATAATTTTAGTTAGAACCCATCATTTAAAAATTAGCATAATTTTATAAAAGTACAAGAGTCGCACATATGGACATCAAACGAATGGCAAATATAATATTTCTAAATAAAGCCAACGATATTCTTTTCTTGGAATGTTATGAAAAAGAACATTTTCAAATTTTTTAAACAATCTTCTTTAATTTTATATCCATATTTTTATTTAATAACTTTTACAATTCTTGGTGCTGAGCCAAAGCAGAACCGTTGAGGTTCCTAAACAAATAGTTTGACATGCTGTAGAAAAAAAAAATCGCTGGATCTTTTGCTTATTATGCAGCTTTTCAACACAACACACAAAAAACACATTGATAGTCAAACTTATTTAATTTGAAATATGCTAATCTCGATCAATTCTATTTATAAATATCAATAATCAAATAAATTTCTCATAACTATTAAACGATTTTTTATATTATTTAATTACTGAATTTGGGGACGATTTTCCTTCATCCCGAAAAACGACACTGAATATGGCACAACGCCGAAACTGGTTTGCCTTAAAACCAACCTTGACATGGGATGACCAGTAGATTCGTACCCGTCCGAAACTTCAACAACAATAACAAACATATTATTTAATTATTAGAAAAACGACTTGTTGTATTGAGTTTTTTCAGTCTGTCAAAAATAAATATTTTACTAATAATTAAAAGCATAAATAAAAGAGAGTAAAAGTTGAGGAAAGAGAAAATTACAAAGAAAAATTATTCAATGCAAAAGCAATAAAAATTTCTGTTGTTAATATTTTAACTTGCCAGAAAATGCATGTCTCTCGTGATTCAACGCTCTGGAATTCGTGCTCTCTTGCATATTTTTAGGGTTTTTGAAAGCATTTTTAGTTAAACCTTGCAAGTACTGGTAACAATTCGTAACAATTTTTTGAATTTTTAAGGTCTATTGATTATTTTTTTTAGTAAAATAAAGATTACAAAATAATGGATACTTTTGACTGAGAAAAAAGAAGCTGAACTGAAATTTTGTCACACATTTTTTTCTTCTTTTTATCGAAACGAAGTTTTAATATAAGACCATATGAACACATACATACATAGGCTTCTTCATATACGAGTACGTACATGCTTGACTTAAAAAAAAAGTCGTATAAAAACTGGCCCGCTCTAATGTACGTCATATCGGTTGACACAAATATTGCTCGTTAAGCCTCTAACCACCAATTGGCCAACCGCGATTGTCGACGGCGACAGCATTCCTAAAAAATTACCATCTCGCCGCACACTATGTAAGTGGGCAAGCAAGCAATTTTGCTAATCTTGCATATGTTTTAATTACTTGCAGATATGAAGAAACAAGCCACACATCGGCAATAAACAACAACCAAAGCAACAATCAATAAAAACGCTAACAACAATACCAAAGCAACACCGATTAGCGGAGTACATACATAAATACATAACAACAGCAGCGACTATAAACGTTTACAAACATCTATTTGCATGATTGTAGTATTTAACACACATTGCGGCACACACACACGCATACACATACATGCAAACACTTCAAACCGGAAATAGATAAATCAACAAGAAAAACGTGAACGACAATAAAACGTTTGGTGAAGCAGAGAAACGTCGAAAGTTGATGATCATAGCAAAAAAAGGCGCCATAGTAAAACAAAACAATCACATTCACAACAACGGCAATACTCGCCACAACCACAATAAACAACGGCAGCGGCAACATTTGAAAGCGCGCCACGGTAGCAGCAGCAGCAGCGAGAAGAGGAACAACAGCAACGAAAAATACAAGAAGAAAGGCAACTAAGCAAACGGAGGATGCTGCGCCACATCAAGGTCGTCTAGGCAAAAGGTGGCTGTGTGTGTGTGTGTGTGCAAGAGCGAGGGAGAAAGAGAGAATGTGAGCACAACAACAATAACAGCACCAACAACAGCAAAAAAACGTAAACAACTTTTCGTTGGTCGTTTTATTAGAAAATAAGGAAGCGCACAGCAAGCGTTTGGGCAGAGAGCGCGTGTGCAACGCTAACAACAACGAACAAGTTGCATGCGACCCAAACGAACTAGCGAACTGCTACACATCGAACCAACGAACATCGAACCAACAACGCCAACGAACGCAAAAGCAAAAACACACACAAAAACAAACGAAATAGCGCCGAAAGCACACAGTTGGCGCTCGGTGGAGTAAGAGCAACAAACAATAGGATAGTTTAGTGGCTGTCGAAGCCCCCACCAACACGCGCCGCTGTTGCAACAAAAAGAGAAACAGCAAGCGGCAGCAACAATAACGACATCGGCAATCAACAGCCAGCAGCAGTAGAAAGAAGCCACGGCGAGCGGAGTCGAAGTCGAGGACTCGGCGGCAAGTCGCGTGCATTTGTGACTTCAGTTTGAAGCGGACATTCGGCGCGAATGCAAGTCAGGTAAAATTTTCAGTGCCGCCTTTCGATATATGAGAAATATTTGTAAACACAATTAATTTGGTTGAAGTATTTCAATAAATGCAAAAAATTATTGTGTTGTGTGCGCTTTTATAGTTTTTGGATTTTTAAAAGAAACAATTAAGTGGAATTTGCAAAATAAATTATTGCTCAACTCAATATTCTGCGCTGCATTCAGTGATCAGTGACTACGCAGAACTTCTGCGTTTTTGAATTTTGAACTCGTTGCTTTTGAATACGTGAAAGTGCATTTCATCAATCTGAAGAATATTTTGTGAGTAATCAACTAAGGAAATATTTTACATGTACAAGATTTTGATATTTAGAACTTTTTATTGCAGCGTATGTGGTTTTGTTAATGAAAGTGATTGAAAATTATTTTTGTTCATTAAAAAAATCCGTTCAATCAGTGCGTATTTATTATGAAATCAAAAATTGTTAACAATTGGTTGTTATAAAATGGAAAGCTGAAAAGCTAAGTGCGTTTCTTTGAATATTCGAGGAAGTTGCTTAATAAATTCGTTGCTTAACACTTGAATGACTGGACTGCATACAATTTAATTTTTAAACATTCTCTTCTTTCAAATTAAAATAAATTTTATACATGCGCTTTACAAGTTTGGAAGCATAACAAATGTCAATAATCAAAGAAAGCCACTTAAAACTTGGAACAAATTAAGCTTAGCTATTATTCAAATGTACTATTAACAATTTTAAATTGCAAATATAAATTTTTTGTTGCCATACAAATTTAAGCAGTGATAACAAGTATTCAATCAATCAATGATATTATCTATCAATGATATATTCAATATTAAAATGGAGTTTATTATTTTTGTTAATATTCGATTAGATTAAAATTGATATATTCGCTAATGAACATTGAAATATATAAAATAAAAATAAAACTTCCAATTACATTGCATGTAAAAAAAAATAAGCCGAAAAATTAAAATAAAATTTGTATATACATATTTATTTTCAAAAACAACTCGCAAATGCGTTATCCGAGATCTAACACAAAAAAACAATTAAATACTTCTAACTAGTGACCGTTTAAGACAGGAATATGTACATAGTATGTACATATGTTTAAAATATTTAAAAAAAATGTAATTATTTCAGTTATCAAAATACAAAAATTATTTACCATTTTTGACATATTTGCTTCATCCAAAATATCATAATCCGTTTAATTTCATTCCCCTTTATTAAAAAGTTCCATCCTTCTATTGATTTGACTTTCGTTTTTCTAACATATTTTATACTTTTTTGAATTAAGTAAATATAAAAAAAAAATTTTTTTTATTAAATATTTTCATATGAACTCCTTCAATCCAAAATTTTTATTAAAATATCTGACAAAACAATGCCATCTGCATCTTTAAAGACAGCATTTGATGACAATTTCTAAGAGCAACGAATCCAGGTTTCTTGAATAATTATTTTGTGTATTTTTTAATCATCAAAACGAAGAATAAACCGTTTCTTTAGTAGAGCTTTTAACTATTTTTGATTTATTTATTTTGTTAAAGACAAGGCAAATGCACTTTCCTGGATATTTCATTATTGTCCACTGATGGTTAATTCGTGATCAGGAGAAAAACAGTCAACTTCTTTAATAGAAATAGCCTTGTAAATAATACACTACGCGTTGATAAAGATAAACGCATTAACCTAACTTAGCTCAAGAAATAAACAAAAAAACAAACAAAAATTTCCACTATCAGAAATGCTTGCATATGAGCATATGAGTCGATAAAAATATTTAAAGAAATTGAACAATTTCAACGGCACGAAAAGTTCAATTCAAGAGGCAATGGTACATTGACAGATAAACTATTTATATAATATGATTTGCTAATCGGTTGAATTTTTCTACACCAATAAAGAATTACTTATTTTAATTCCACAAATATGACTTTCTACATGTAATTTATTTGTAATCTGATAATGTACCGAGTTACCAAGAAATATGTTTTTTTGTATTTTACATTCCTTAAAGTTCGATCCAAGCAATTTATTTGAAAAAGCAGCAATAATGACAAAGAAAAAAATTTTCATTTCAATTTCAGTTCTATTTGATACTGTGCAGTAGCTTTTCATCTTTTAAGTATAATACTTCTTATTAAATAGTATGCTCGCTGAGATGCGCTTGTCACAGTAGAACCGGCAACATTTTTTTTTTTTTAATTTCTTAGTCACGCACGTGTTTAAAATGTTTCAGAAACTATCTTTAAAACGAAATGCAATTGTCGCGAAGTTTGAGTGTTTACATCATAAGTCCGAACTTTTAATGATTTAAATGATTTCGCTTGACATTATATTTTCTTTAGCAAGAAATTGTAATTGTCTTTATGCAATATACATATTTTAAGAACCCGACGACACGTTTCTTGCTTAACACGTGCTTAACACAAATATTAAAATACGTAACCAATTAACTAAAAAAAAAATATTATCTGTCTTTACTCTAGAACTTCTTTCGTGGCATTGGATCAAAGGTCAGCTTTGACAGTGGATTCCTCTTGCCCCAAAAGGTAAGCGCAAGAAACTTTACAATAAAAATATGAATATTATTTGTTTTATTACTTTTTAAAGATCTAAATATATTTGTAATATTTAATTTAATTTAAAATACAAGCAATCAAATCAAACTTTACGAGAAATTTTCTCCAAAGAGTTATTTCTTATGTTTTGAATTTTGAATGGAAAAATCGTTGGCACTCACTTCAATTGTGGAGAATTTCAAAAGGCAATGAGAAAGTAAATCTGCAGATCTGCAAATCTGTTGGGCGCGTGCTGATAACAATATTACTCATACGCCATGTAATATCTTATTGAGGGTGGTATAATAAACTAAATGTAATACGTTGAAAAGGATGTTTTATCTGAAATTAATACAAAATATGATATACATAATTATTACACCACAAACAAATTATGATTTTGTTATAATAGAGTTTCCTTACGCTATATAGCCCAGTGGTTGGTCGAGCTTCTTCTACCGTCATCCCTCGTCAAGACAAACCGGTTTCGGCGTTATGCCATCTTCAGTGTCGTTTTTCGTTCTGAATAGTTTTATATTCGTTCTAAGTATTTATAATCGTTTTATTGTCAAATGTCTTTAGTTTAGATAGGTCTGACCTCGCGCACTTAGTTTGCTTCAGTCCATCATTTATACCGCTGTTTTCCTGTTCTTCGGTGTTGTGGAGTTGTGTTATTCCTTTATGGGTTTTTGTGTTTTGGGTCTCTGTTTTTCTATTTGTTGATGTGGCCAGAGGTTTGACCTGCTTTTTTATACTAGCCGGAGGGGCTGTCAGATGCGGTGTTTATTTGCTCGTTGATTATTTTTCCGTCAAAAGTTCTATGTTTGTATATCCACCATTTACATTGGCGGCCAATTGTCATCCATTCCATTCAAAAGTGTTTATGCCTATGAAAATTCAGATATAGTTCTACTGTCATTGATGCCAACTAAGTAGCTGAGTTACACTAAAAATTTATTGTTGCTACCATTTAGGACAGTACGCTCAAAGTTGGCTAAATTTGGACACGCTTAGGCAGGTGTAAAATCGTTATTATGGAAGCGGTATTATATTAATTGCCGAGAAAATGCTGCAGAAAGTATTTCATTTCATTTGAGTTGAATTCATTTGAAATCGACGTTTCGAATTTATTGCCTTGATAAGAGAAATTAAAGAACAAAATGTTACATGCTCTATGGTATGGACCATAAATTGTAAATAAATAGAAAAAATCAAAGATATTAGATTGTGGTTATCTTTTCTGAAAGTTACCTACTCTCATCTATAACTTTATTCGCCATTATTATGTTTTCAGTTAAATAAATACTCTTTCCCTCTCTATACTTACATTCACAAATAAGTGCATGTACATTTGAATGGCTGCAGTAAATAAACATCCACAGCTTTATATACATATATATGTATGTATGAAGTGTAAATGGAAAATTGAAGGTGCCACAAAATGCGAACGTGTAACCGTTGCGGTGAAGTGATTCTCAGACAATTTCCACCGACGGAAATTGTCCCCATTGCGCGACGGCGTTGCTACATTGACAGGCAAATATCAACAGCGATTGTAACAATCAAAGCAACAACAATAAATATGTGCATCGAAGAGTGAATGTGTGTACGATTGCAATAGCAATCAGTAAACAATGAAAGAACAAAGGCAACAACAACAAACACAGCACGCAGACAATATGTACAACACGTGAATGCAAACAGCTTTAATGATCATCGCAACAACGTTGGAGTTGGACGTTGACGTCGTTAACGGTATTGATGGTGTCATCATCATTATCTATAAGTGTATGTATGTATGTATGTATGTATGTATGTGTGTGTGTAAGCGCGTCTAACAACCCTGCAAAAAATGCGATTAGGCTAGGATGAGTCAGGGAATAGTCGCAAGGGAACATGCAACTAATACAACTTCTGATCTTTCTATATGGAATAAACTGGTCCCTTTTGTTCGAGCATTTCCTATGTAGAGGCTAATTGTCTCCTTTTAGTAGTCCTGTTAGATTCGAACCGGCTCCTCGATGTTTTCTAAGTGAGTGCTCTGCTTACATGCCAACGAAATTTCATTGCCTAAGCGCGTGCATATATAAATGCATCGTTTATTATGCCCGAAATAGATGATTGCAGGATGATACAATTATAGCCATTAAAGACTTTTTGCGACTAACTAATTAATGTACAATTGTACGTCATTGAGTTTAACCCAGGAGTACTCTCTTTATAGAATAGTCGTACAATTTGTTTGCAGGGAAACAGAATGAACTCGCAACTGTATGCGCATATGTGTGTACATATGTATGTATGTATGTATGTGAATATGTATGAGTAAATGTATATATAGTTATTGACATATTGGCTTGCTGCGTCCATTATGTTGGGGGAACCGCGAAATTCTCACCCGGCAGCGTATGTGCGCGACTAGCTTGAAGTCTTTTGTTGTGAACTCTGTGGCTGGGCAAAGTTGGTTGCAGTGGTGCCAACAACAACGTTAACGCTTAGTTGTTTGCAACAATTCAATTTTTTTGAGGAGTAAGCTGTCCAAATGCTTTATTTTGTTTTTGTTGTAAATTTGATTGGTATCGTTGTCATTGCAATCGGTTTTGTATATGTTGTTGTTGTCGCGCTGCTTCATTCCTATGTACATATGTTGATGCGCATTGTTTAAGCACAAATTAATACTAACTGCCTGATTTTGTGTTTTTCATACATTATCAAACATTTACAAATATTCAAAATTGAAAATGTATCAAGTTTCTATTCCAAAATTAAAAATGTTTTCTTTGCTTAAGCTTACTTAGGTATAAAGAAAATAAAAAAATGCATATTAAATGACACTCAAGAAATAGAAAAGGAGGATTTAAATACCGCTAAAGCTGTACCAGCTAATATCATCACCAGAGATATGATTTTAGTCAGCAAAATCGTATTTAAAAGACAAAATAAAGTAACGGAAAAGGTAGGAAAAGGAACTAAAATCGTATGCTAAAAGAGACAATAAAAAGCAAAAAAAAAATATCAATTCGATTTTAAAATTTTTCAATTCTATTTTATAAATTGACTTGAGGCCTTAACAATAGTCGAATATTCTTTTGAATGAACTAATGTGTCTAAGTACTACTAAATTTAATTTAAATATACATAAATAGTAAGTTTTGGTAGCATGAAATATGGTTTTGATAACTCAAAATGTAGTTTAAAAACTTAACAATTTATTTTTTTATGTAAAGTGCATTTGATATTTTTCTAAAAATTAATATATTTAATGATTTCTTAAATCGAATTGTTGCTTTGTTAAATACATTTGATAATTTAAAATATTATTTGACTATTCCAAAAACAATATGATACATTCTAAGCCCAAATAAACCACTTTCTAATATCAAATAGATATTTTCGAAAGTATTGTTAGAAAAGGTGCATTTTTCAGTATATTAAAACTTGGCACTTCGATTTCAGTCGAGTTCTTTACCCAAAAATCTTATTTTTTATAATAATGGTGTAATGGAACCATAAAATTAATTTTCGTGTTGCATTTTCTATTGATGATAGCGAAGAAATGCCTTAAATGAGCTTAAAGTGCGCTTGATGACCACTGATACAAATAGTAAATGAAAATACGAATTGTTGAAAGCTTTAAAATAATGAAAAGGATCTTAAACTTCGTTGCTGAAAAAGCGGCTTTGATATTTTGCAGTTCATGAGATTCGTAAGCTGATTTTATAAATTATTCAAAATGTTAATATTTTACCAACCAAAACCCATAGAATTTTATCAGTTGAAATTCTGTTCGCATAAAAAGTTTTATTTTTAATATTAAATATTTTAAAAATTTAAAAAAAAGATAAATTATTTTGTTAAAGCCAAAAATACATTTATTCTAAAAAAGGCAAAATGTGAAATTAAAGGTATCGCTAAGTAGTAATGATAATTTTTTATCGAAACTTCTCTAGCTGTAGTCATATAACAAAGCAACTTCCATAAATCCGATCACTAGTCGTGGATTTTCTGCACTGTATTCTAAGATACGTGGTAATTTTTATAGAGCTTATACTGTCCGTGAAAGTAACAATGCTCGTATCTCCTTTTTAGAGGTTAGAATTAAAAACAAAAAAATGTTTGGCCACTTTATACTAATTTTTTTTTACCAAAATATAATGGCCTATAAAACGGCACAAAAAATTTTTATTACTTTAATTTATTTAATTTAATTTTGGTGTAGCTTTTTTTTATAAATATTAAAATATGTACTATAAGTTGAAGATGTGTTTAAATATCAAAAAGTGGCACATCAATAAAAGAAAAATGACTCAAGAGAAACGAAAACGTATATTCCTATTCAAGTGCATGAGAATGTAAAATCAAATTCACTGATAAATTATGTTTAAGATACTAAAAAATGAATGCAACTTATTTAATAACTATCACAATTTTTTTTAGTTACGAAGCTAAACATACACATATGTACATACGTAAATATATTAAGAACTGTTTAAGGTGAGAATGCTGGAATTAGTTCCCATAGCGTCACAGCAGTGCATTCTTGAATGAATGAATTTTATGAACAATTAAATAAAATGTATTATTTTCGTGGTTGTTAACCTGTCAACAAATCGCACGGACAACAGCCTGATAAAGGTATTAAATATTTACCAAGAAAATACAAAAATTATATTCACATTTTGACGCGTACGCCAGTGGATACCCAAATGTTCACACACACTAAACTGCTTAGCAAAAAAGTTGCAGCAACAGCAACAGCAACAGCAAAAGCAACAACAACAACAACAACAACAACAATAATGCCGTTTAATTCGCGCAAACGTATCGAATAACGTGCCGAGCGGTTATCTGCAAAACTTGCATTGGCCCTAAAGCTCTCACAAAATCACCATTGGCCCTTTGCTGTTGACTGCTTGACGTGTATGTGTATGAATGTTTGTAGTGTATGTGTGTGTAGTGCATGTGACTTGCATGACATCGCAGCCATTGTATTCCGCTTACACCGCAATTCGTAGCTTCGCAGTTTAGCCGCAACGACCACTAACACACTTACTCGTACATTGCCTTTTGGTGGCAACAAGTCAGGCGTTGCTGCGCTCACTTACCGCCGGGCAGGCTTGCCAACCGACCGACCACCTATTTATTGTCCGTCGTTCTGACCACCCCCTCAGAAATTGTCCACAGTCGCTCCCAACTGTCGACGCCGCTGGTATAAGCGGTTTCGCAGACACACAAGTCAATTGGCATCGGTATTGGCATCGGCCACAGTGCTGCAGCAGAATTGCAGTATCGGCATTGGCTAGCCAGTCAACCAAAGCATACCGCAAGCCAAACTGGCGACCAAGCGATCGGCCCACCAGGCAATAGCCAGTCAGGCGAATTGGCGCTCGGAACATCTTCAGTTTGTTGCGCTACAGTTGAACCGCTTTGGCTACGATGCTTTGGCTGTGGCTGGTTGCTTGGTTGCTTGGTTGACTGGCGGTTGTTGTTGTATATGTTTAATAGCTTGCGGGTGAATGGCGAGATTTTCGCACGGAAATCACGCTGATTTAGTTGTCGTTGTGGTTGGCCATTTCGGTGCCCCCACCCGCCATCGCAGCCGCAGCCGCAATCGTTGTGTATGGCTTTGCTTTGTCTTGCCGTCAATGTTGTTATGGGATTTATTTGTTGTTGTGATTGACGTTAAATACACAGTCGTGGCAACAATAACAACAATAGCGACATCGACGACATCAACAACAACAACATGGTAATAAGCTATGGCCAAAATCGTCGTACATACTATCGCTGCAGAGCAAGATTGAAGATGAGTCGCCTTTAGCCGGTGAAATATGGGTAATTATTTCAATGTAAATTTGGACATACATACGTACATATGTATGAACACACACTGGGTTTCAAATTATAAGGTCACCACCATTTACCATTTTTTTTTAGTGAAACTGAGCATGAGCTATATGTAGATAATGTCTAAATATCGATTTTTGGAGACTTAGTAAACCTTAGCCAAATTTGGACGAAGCCAAAACGAACACTTTCAGGGATAAAAACAAGAAATTTTCTAAACTTGTAGATTTTTACTATTACGAGTATAATAAAAACAAAACTTTGATTTAAGAACATCCATTTCAGTTCAAGAAATAAACAAAATTAGGTTTGTGAAATTAAGAAAAAATAATAAATTTTATATTATTGACGTTGCAAATGATTCCGCCTATCGCAGAAATTAATAGGCTATATAACTTCTTACTTACAAAAAATCTCAAAATATTTTTAAAATAATCTTAAACTATTTACATATATAAATTCAGCAAATTTATTTATTTTTTGTGCAAAGTTTTAAACTCGAATCGTTATTAATTTTATTTCAAAAAACGCATTGTAGTTTAATTGAAAACGAAAGAAAAATAAGTAAGAAACAAAATTAAGAAACATTTTACCTTTTACTTTGAAACGAATTATAAGTGCACACGCCTATGCCGCTTTGTGTAGTTTATTTCTGTGTATGTATGGTATGTACGTATGTTTATACGTTTGCTTTATGCTTGTGCGTTTATCACCATTCAATTTTCGGTGAAGATGTGTAGTTGTTTTTGCTTGTGCCGCGCCAAGCTTTTGGGGAATGCGCGCTTGTTGGGAACCAATATCATTCCGTTTCACATAATCAACAATACACACACACACATACAACCATATACACATAATTGTATATACATATATGTACGTGCATGGCTCTGTTTGTATGTGGTTGAAGTGAGCGGGTTTGCCTACTTTAAGGCACTCGAGAGACGTGCGCACGCTTTCGTGTTTAATTTTTTTTTTTTTTGTATATTAATGCAACATTAATGATTTTAGCGCGAGATTGAGATTTATGATTTTGTTCTTTTTTAAACATATATATGTACATATGTCTGTATTTATTTGTGGGAGGGCATGTAATGAGGTGGGAATTAGGTTGTGAGTGAATGCTGCACATGGGAACTGGGCTATTGACAACATACTCGTCTGTATGTATGTATGTATGAAGTAATATTAATATACAGCATTATATATACATATTTGTAAGTATGTTTGTAAGTAGAGTGTCAGGTGTCAATGAATTCAATTTTTTTCTTATAATAATTTAATGACTTTTTACTTTTAACTTGAGGAGTTTCATAACAAAGGCAACATTACCACCTCACAAAACAAAATTCTCCATTGAATTTATTTGTATATGTTGAAATCTGTCTAATCTTTAAAAAAAAAAACTTAAGTTAATGGTTTTAACAAAATTTTTTTTTTGGATATCATGTTTCAGACGGGATTGAAATTCCACTTAAAAATTTTCAATTATATTTACAACATATGGAAAGAGGAACTTTTGCATTTTGTATTAGCAATGTATGATTTCTTATGATTTTAAAACCTATCTATACTACACAAGTATGAATAAATTCTAAAAGCATGAAGGGAGTGACTTTTTCGTTGATTTATTATAATTTTTTGGTCACATTTGCTTTCATTTAACGAATATGCAAAATTTATTTTTATGTGAAAAAAAGTCGCCACACGTTTGACAAAGAAAAATTAAAAAAAAAAATCAACGGTAATTCCTTGCTACTTGAAACTTTCTCATGGTCATACCAAAATTCAAAGGGCTATAAAACTGCTTACTCAAAAAAAAATTTTCAAATATATAAATTTTTGGATTTTTAGTTTTCTACAAAGTTTTAAACTTGAATTTATTTAGTTTTGGTAAGAGAACAAACTAAATTTGAATTGAGAAATCTTAAAAATAAATAAATATAAGCGGCAAACTGTCATTTAGAATTTGGTTGCAAATGAAATGGCCACCATCGTACATATCTAAAGTTCATTTGCAAAAACAAAATATTAATTTACTACGCATTGGTTAATCAATAATTGGGTCTATTCTATTTAATTTATACATTGACACTGTCTCAAGTGTGTCATTGCCATATTTTAACTAATTACGTCTACATAAACTGTTAATGGTAAGCTATTTAACAAATTAATTAGGCAATAATGCATTCGATTGTTTATGTAAATAAGTGCACATTCTATTATGTAAATATATATTTATACTAACTTGTTTTGCACTAAGATGTGAAACAAATTGATTTAGCACACTGAACGGGCTGCAAACTTTCAATAGAGGAGTTTAAGGGAATATGAAAAATTACATATCTACATATGTATGGTATATATATATATATATATATATGTATATATATTATAACGAGAATTTGTCATTGCTACCAAGCATAAAGACCTTACTTGATGCGGGTTTAAACTGAAATTTGTATTTACTGTGGATTTTGGAGTTTTTGGCATAAACTGGAAAAAATGCGAATATTTTTTTTTTAAACAAATTATAAAAAGCATTTTTACTACTTTTTAAAACTAAAAGGAAAAAGTTCGATATTTAAAAATTAACTCTAGAGTGACGTGGAAGGGCACAAATAATTACACTGCCGAGTGGATGATTGAGTTATGGCGACTCGAAGTTAGAAAATTGAAAACAACAATGGAAGCTTTACAAATCTTAAAAGTATTCTTCTTTTTATATTCATCTAGACTTTGCACAATTATTAAAACTAAGTGAAGACAGAGTTTTTTTTTTAACTTGATAATCTCTTAATATTCATGCACGGCCTTGTTGTCGTTGTCTACTCATCGGACTTATTTCATCATTTTCGTTTGCTGGGTTATGTCCGTACACACAGAAACATGCCAGTGAAATCAAATAACAATAATATCTAAATTTCATTCTCACATGCTGCATATAGAGCATATAGAAGAATGCAGAGAAGAGACATTAAACTTACATACATTCGCATATACATACATAAACTCATATGCTGGACAAATGCTCAATGTACGCGTATGTATGGTGAACGTTGGTTGAACGTTTAATTTCATTGGCTCTTTGATGCCATGACTAGTTGTAAGTTGACTTGATGCTGTGCTGCATGTTGAACGTTGTCTGTCGTTTACTGTTGTTGCAAGAGTGCCAATGCTCGGCTTCAACGCAGAAAGCCGGCTCAAGGAATGGTTGAATGGCAGCTGACTTTGCTTACTTGGTAATTCGCAACTTACTTTGACATCAAAGCGCCTTAAGCGTTTTCTCACAAATAAATGTGTGAGATTCCGGCTATATAGATATCTATATATATGTATTCGTAGATACTTATGCCTGGCTGCATACATATATCAATCAGTCGAATGCAACATACTAGTATCTAATAGTTCAAAATATGTGCATATGTATTTACGAGTATATGTATGTATAATACTCTATGTTAGTCCTCTAACAGCGAAGAGTTGAGTAGCACAATTGTAGCACAATTAACTTACAGTCTGGTTGCAAATGAAGAAGACAGTGTAACATAAACATGCAAACATTTGAACACATTTATCTGCGAAAGGAACAAACATACAAACGTCTTATTTTGAATGCTTGTTGCATCTGTTGCACATTTGAATTGACAATGACATCCGGTGGGCTGACTATGGAGCTACTGTTTGTCGTTTATTTGTTTGTATGTAGCTGTGTAGCTGTGTAGTTCACACACTGTGTTACGCTAGTGATTGAAAAAGTGTTGAAGTTGAAGCACTAATGTAATAATGTGTGTGTTGCTACTGTGTTGCAAGGTGGCAAGGTGGCAAGGTGTTAGATACTGGTATATACATACATCGTACATATGTATGTATGTAAGACGCAAACAAGGCAGTTTAACATTACTCAGTTAAAGTTAGTTTCAATTGTAATGTTTGGTTTAAATAAATACGACAACTCAATAACTACAGTGGGACAAAAGAAAATGTAGGGCTAATAAAAAAAAAGCCAATTAAAGCTTTGATAAGTGAAGATTTCCACCGATTAATACCCGAACTATTAATTCAAGATTATTATGATGGTTTATAAAGGGAGGTGAGTAGCAGTAAGCTGAAGTCTGACGAGAGATGAAGTATTTAAATTAAGGTGTGGTGAAGTGTAAGTTAAGGCAAAGGGTACAGAGCCTAAGCGAGTTAAAGTGAAGAGAGTTGAGAGAAGAGGAGATCAGGTGAGTTTGGGTGTGGTGAGTTTGAATTTGGGGAATTTTAATGTGATGAATGTCAATGTGGTGAGTTTATATGTATGAAGTTAGTTAAGGTGTGTTGAATATATCTGAGTTGAGTTGAGATGTGGTGATTAACTAAAGTGAGACGAGATGAGCTGTGTTTGGTTGATGTATGTATACAATTTAAATACATTTGAAAAGCACTTGTTGCCATCAAAACCATTTTCGACGCCAACATTTTCACCAAATTCGAGGTGTTTATTTTTAATTTTCCACAGCCGCTAAAGAAGTTTCGCTTCAATACGAATTTTTTATTAACGACAAATGGCCAGGCTTTAAATAACTGAAAATATAGTAAATAAAAAAAAAAAAAAAAAGTAAAATATAGAAATTCATGTCTTCCCTTCTTAAAAAATTGCAGCCATTCTTGTGCAAGGAAGTCGAGTTTTCGATCATGTTGCCGTTAACTCTCTTCAATCAAATTTTATGATTTAAACTTGTAAGCTAAGAGTCCTTAAGAAAGTCTTCTACATATAATTAATCCTGCTTCTCAATATTAGTTCGCTTGTTAAAATTTTTTAAAGAAATTTGCATTTCATTAGTATTGAAATATTAAAAAATACTTAGAGAATTTTTTTTTAATTACAATTGCCCTCACGTTTATAACTACAGCATTTCCAATATTTTTCTTTAAAATTCGGTGCAATTCGTAATTTTGAGTTAACTCTTTCAAGTTTTTAAAGAATTGTTCTTTAAATTTCAAACATATTTCTTCTTATATATGTATGTAGGAAAAAAATTTGATTGAGGAGGAAATCGAAGGAAATATTGCCTGAAAAACTTGTACGCACAAACTCGAATTAAGTAAAGCTACATCAACGAAATTTTCTGACCTTTTAAAACTAAAAAATTTTATCAAATTATAGTAAAAAAATTGTTTGAAAATAAAAAGCACACCCTAATATTAACACCTTTGTCTTTTAAATTAGTATAAAGTTCCTTGGCAAAGCATATTTAATATAATACTAAAAATAATTTTTGTTCAATTATTATAAGAATATTTCCAAATACCCTTGCCGCTTATGAAATAGCCCACACAAGTATGTATGTTTCCATGTACATTTGTAATATGTATGTATATAAAAACACACAGTTGTATGTAGATTTATGCATTTATTGCCTCTCCTACTCACTGCAAAGAAATGCGCAATTTGTCTTGCTACATTTGCAACCGGTTGTGTGTCATGTTGATGATACTTTGTCCACTTGGCCGCCAGCAATTATGCACCACCTACCGCTGCAGTGCGCTGCCAACAGCCACACACCCTCCCGCTCCCTCACTCTTACGGCACGTTAACTACCTTTCATCTTTGTATCTATTTTATTGCTATTTTTTTATTTCAGTCGTATTGTTTTCATTGCTTTGCTTTTCTGTTTAAATTTTTACCCCAACTAAACACACATACTGATATTAGAAAAAAAAAACTAAAAAAAAAATGATAAAAAAAAAACTTACTTGCCTCACAGCTGTGCTAATGTGCATTTGCCACTCGCAAAGTAAAGTATTCGAGTGTTCGACATAGTCGTCACAATAACGCTGCAGGTATAATTCTATAAATATATATGTATGTATACTACTATGTATGTGTGTGTGTGTGTGTGTGTTAATGCTAAACTCACCTTTTATACATTTTTGCAATATACACACATACAAACATACATACGTACACTTTATGCTTGTGTGCGTGAATATTTACTAAACAAGTTTGCTTTTAAAATGTTTTCGATGCCTATGGCAATATTTCTGGTAATTACGATTTGATTAACTTTAACTACATAAAACACATGTGCGCGGTGTTGTGGTGGTCAACCGCTCGAACGGCAACACGGCGGAGTGGGGCAGGGAAGGGGTAATTTTACTGGAGAGTTGCTTTACGTCAAAGGGTAATTCAAATGTTGGACGGTAGGCAAAACGTGCGACAGGAGGGCGGCCAATTGAACGCTTTGTGCAACACACTTTGCTTGAATTGTAAGCGCAATTCAGTTCCTGTGTATGTGTGTTTATCTGTACATATGTATGCGTTAGTGAGGCGTGTTGTGAAAAATATTATAAATCACTATATTCATGTATGTAAGTATGTATATGGGTGTTGTTGTCTGTGGGCTGTTATATGTGCTTAAAAGCAAAATTGCCAAAGGCTTTCTCATGGATTTTATTTTATTTGTTGTTTTTATTTTTCATTTGTTTCATTAGTTTAATAGTAATTTTTTATTGCAGATAATTCTTATTCCTCTCTTTCTCTACTATTTTCAGTGTCGTTTGCATTGATGCTTTTTGCAGTCGTTTTTTTTGGCAAATACTAATTTGCGTTAAAGGCAAAATAATGGAGCTTTTCTGGTTTTTAGTTTTTTTTTTTTATATGCTCAGATGATTTTTTTTTTCTTTTGAGAAAGTATGTAGCTAGGTTGAAGAAAAATATAAGGTAATGGTGTGCGTTATTAAACTAATGAAATACTTATACCAAAAAAAAAAGAAAACCATATTTCTGAACAAGTTTTTGTTAATTTAATCCCGAACAAAATTTTTAATTTTTTTTTACAATAAGGTGAAAAATAACAAAATAAATCCTGAAGTTTTGTACACTTGTTTAAACTATAGCTTTTCGTTTCTTGGCTATATCTACCCAAATTTGGATTAATTTGTACTTAAACCGACTTAAAAGCATAGTAATATATCTTTCATCTATGAAAAACTATATTTTTGTTTAGTTTTTATTAGTCAAAACCGGCGCAGTGGACCAACTTGACGTTTTTTTGTTTCAGTACCTGATATTCTTAGAACAAATTGACATATGGCAGCAATTTTTTTTTCAAAGGTTGTGTAATTAAGTAAAATATGACAGTTTAGCAATACGAATTGTCACTTTAAATTTTCAGTTGTTTTGAAATTTGTTAAACTTAAATCGCATCATTGCACTGAAGTTAAAGTTTATCTTAATGTAAGAATAAGCTTTTTGAAATACATATTTTTTTGAAATATTTTCCAAAAGAGCTGTTTCCAATTTTAAATTTGACTTTTACTTGTCGATAACTAAGTAGCAAATTGTTTAAATTGACAACCAAACAAAAACAAAAAAAAAATGTTCCTCAATTTTACATCACCGACCACTTTTTGCTGCTTTCGCCTATCGAAAAATGTTAATATGTTTTTAAGAATTACATTAGCCGTCATCTGTTGTAAGCGAATTGCAAAAGAACGTCTAACTCGCTTATATTATATTTTTATTATTATTTTATTTATTATATTATATTTTGAATAGACTTTTCAACACTTGTACCCGTATTATCAGTCAAATTGTCGTTTATAAAATTTGCTTGCGAAAGAAAACAAAATGAGTTATTCTGAAGAATCGTCGGCATACATCATCATTTAATCAAAAATACCAATTAATAATAATTATCGTGTATCTATTTATTGTTTACATTGTGCCAATGATTATCACTCAGCAGTGTGAACTAAGTCAAGTTTGAGCCTGTGAAAGTGAAATATTGGACGTCATATTTGAAGGTCGTCTGAAGACTCAGAATCTAACAAGAAATATGTAAATGCAAGCATTTTCTTATTTTTAGTAAAATATTCTTGACCAATGTGGCGGTGGTTTAATTAAAAACTTATAAGAGGCGCTTTTACTAATGTCTGCTCCATCTTGTTTATTTACTTATTTTGATGTATAGCGAAAGTTTTCCAACAGTTTGCTAATTTCCCTTAGTACTTTTCAAAAGATATATTTACCATAGCACCACTTTTTTACTTTCCAACACATTCAATGTGGTCGGCTTTTGTTTAAGCGAGTTCAATTCAACTCGGTTATTTAAACTCAATTGTCTTATTTTTGTAGTTGCTTTTCACGCTATGCGATAAACTGCCTAGTGTTTTCTTTCGCAAGTCGCTTACAAAAGATGACGGCCATTGTTAATGTTTTTATGCTCTGGAAATCGAAAATTTTGAAATCTTACGATTTGTTATATATATTTTGATCTGATTAATGTACTGATTATTTTATATGCTACCTATAAATTAAGCATAAGCCAGCCAATACAAACAGTTGACAATTTTTTATTGAGCTAATCGATTTCGAATTCAAAAAATATATTTATAAAATTGTATGTGTTCGTAGTTCAGCAAACTTTCATGACATTCAAGTATGTAGATACATATCCATAAATATCTATAAAATCTGCATCCAAAAATATGTAAGTTAATTTTTTAAATACATCGTTTACAAAAAATGCGAAAAACCTCTTCACTTCACAACTGCGCCGAGCGAAAATTCAACAGGCTCTTTGGATGAAAAATAAAAATAAAAAATTTTAACGATTACATAGATAGTTAATTAAATTAAATATGCACTGCGACTTATAGATCCATTGTGTCCTTTTATCTTCACAACACCTCGCCCGACCAAAAGCTATTCGAAAATTGATTGGTCGAGTCGCAGAGACTATACAGTTATTTCGGCAATAACCCAACGAGTATAATAAAATTGTATTGAATAATAAACGCATATAACACCGTGTGGTTGTAAAATTACGCGCAACATAATCTATATACTCGCAAAGTTATACATACATTACCAGGTGGGTTCAAAAAGTAAGGTAAAATTAGGTTTTTAATTTTTCTCTCTGGCATTAGAGAATTGAAATTTCTAGGATATGGTTAGTTAAAAAAATACAAAAAATTTGAAGTAAGAAGAACTTTTTGGGAACAAGGTCAAATTAGTATTAAAAACGTCCCTTTTAAAAACTTATACTTTTATATTCTTGAAAATTTCAAATAGTTATTTTCACAAAAAAAAAATAAAATTATATATTTACATTTTTCATTAAAATTCTGGCCTTTTAATATATATTAAAAAACTTATTATATTCAATACAAATATCTTACACTTCTTTGTTAAGCTTAAAAAATGAAATATATTCTAATTTTCCTCAGAATCGTCTTTAAAATGATACCCATATGTTCAAGTCATATAATTTGTCGCACGGAGAGAAAATCGAGTTTTAATACATCGAGCAGTCTATTGAGAAATAAATTATTTTTTCATACAATACTTACACGAAAATCGTTAAAGATTTCAATTTTCAGTGAATAAATAATAGTATTTGCATGCCATGACAGCAATCATTGCCTTTACAGCTGATGATGATGAAGGCAAGTCAAAGGTGGAAATTGTAAAATAATATTTTTCGCAAAACAGTAGCAAACACAGCTGTCTACATGACATAAAACCAGTAGTCAACATGTGCAACAATAACAAACACAAAAACAGTTAGCGACAACACCAACAACATCTTCTTCAACTCACCAATACGTAAAAGCGTTTATTCATAGCATTTGTGTGGTTGAGCTGACAACTGCTGCAACTCCGGCTGCATCGAAAAAAAAAATAAAATTGTGAAAATGGGGAAAAAGTAACAGCAAGCCACGTTGGAAGTTGACAAATGGATGGACAGTGGCAGTGTTTGCTTTCGTAAATATAAGCAAAGACAAACGCAGTGTGGCATGTAAAAATGATAGTTGGAAATGCGAAGATAGCCGCAAATCGATCATTATTATTATTTTTTTCTATGAGTACATATGCAAAAACATATTTAAGAGTGCGTACAATTTTTATATTGCCTTTGCTATTTATCTTCATACATACATATGTAACTTCATATTTTGTCCACAAATATGCGCTAAGGTTTCCAGTCGCTGGAACACGAAGCTAAAAAAGCACCTAAGAAATTGTCCTGAAATGGTCCTGAAATAGTTTTATGACTATTCCGAGACTTTTCCAAAGTTATTCCAACCAAATTTTAAAATGTTCCTGAAATTGTATATGAACCGTCTATAAATGAACCCGACTCACACACCAAGTATCTATGAACTAATCTTATATAATAGTTGTGAATATACCCAAAATAGACTTAATTAAATGGTCCCCAAATGTCTCTGAACTAGGCCGGGTATGGGACTGCAAAAGCCCTACACAGGTTCTGTATATTCAACGAAAATACCCTAAACTAGTTAGTTCTTAAATATTACTGAAAAACACTTAAAATAGTCCTAAAATGATCCTTAAATTGTCCATGAATCAAGTTTGAAATGAACCCCGGGCTAGTCTCCAAATAGTTCTGAAATAATCCAAACTAGTTTCGAACTATTCTAGAAATGTTTTTGAAATTGTCATTAACTAGTTCCAAAATGATCCTTAAATTTAATCGAAATAGTTGAGAAATAGTATTAAAGTATTCCTTAACTAGTCCCGAATATTTCTCAATTAGTCGTAGCGACAAATAAAATTGGCGTATTTCACATTGTAGGTAAAACTGCTGGGAAAAGAGAAAATGTGTTGAGTACCTCTATTTATATAGCATCCGAGTGCACTTCTGCTATAAGAAGACTTCCATTAAAATCACAGCCGTTTGATCTGAGCTAAAGACTAATCTTTGGTAAACCAGCAAGAAAGGAACGATTTTCGGTTTGAACTTAAACTGAAACTAAAGATGACGCTTGTCTGTCGCTAAACCAAATTAAAAAAAAAGGGACAATTTCGAACTTCCTTAGAAATATTACTTGCCAACGTTGCACAAACGCAGCTGGTATTCTGCTGGCATCAAATGTAAGCTTTAGTGTTATATAGTAAATTTTAAACATCACCCACATGAACTTCACTTCAATACAAAGCCACCACCACCAACTTACCACATTTGCATTCCACATGCCATTCAAGTCTATTCTAGTTCATTTTCACCTGCGGCCCAATCTTTTCTATGCCAGTTAAGTGTTGTTCGCAGTGCCCGCAGCCAATCTTTTGGATGGAAATTTTGAAGAGTTGTCTTGTCCGTACATTTGCCTGCTGCCTGGCTTGCCTTCCATTTGTTTTGTTTGTTTGGATAAACTATGTGTCTGTATGTTTTCGTGTGCTTATGTGGCCTAGCCCCTTACTCCACGGATATTTACTAGACATTTTTACAATTCGCAAAGAGGTTAGGAGGAATGCTCAGGTCATAATGTATGGGACATAGTTTATTTTATCTCCTACGTAGTGAGCACTCCAAACAACGCTGGCCCATAGTATCCATTATAATTGAGGGTGTGTATATATTCGGAGTATGAGTTTGCGCGTTTGTCTGCGTGTGCCGCATGTGCTAGTTGTTCGGAGACACTTGACTGTTGCTGGTTGACCAATGCCACACATACTAAAGTTAGCCATTAATTTTTGGTTTGTTTTCTGGTTGTTTGTCATTTGTCGTTTTTTTTTTTCCTTAATCGGTTGCTTTGACTAGTTTATTTGTGTCGGGATAATGTTATTTGGTTGTTATCGCATTCGGTGCTGTTGTCGTCGTCGTCGTCGTCGCATAGCATAGAGTGTTGCTGCCAGTTTTGTGAGTGCTGAAGCTGCTAGCCGCTGTCTCCGTTCATTTTTTAAAGTGTGTATTGTTGTCTTTTGTATTTGTTTTTTCTTTTTGCATTGGTTTGCAGTTTTTTAATCTTACGATTTTTGGTGCTGTTTTTGGCGGGACTTTTCAAATTGTAATTACTTGATTTTAATCGAACATCAGGCATTTTTAACTGTCTAGTAATTAAAATCGGCTCCGTCTTGGTGGAGTCGACAGCGAGCCTATTGTCAATAGACCTGAACATTTCCTTATTTTCAACTTTATCTAAAATATAAATGATGATAAAGGCCTACATAAAGTGCTTGAATCATATGAAGTCAACCTCGACTCAAATCGTGTCTTACAGATAAATACAGTAACGATAACAATCGTCTGTAATTTAAAAGAAACCACTGAACTGCCTGCCAATAAAAGTTCTGAGTTTATGGTATTCTTTTAAAGGAACGGCATCCGATTTGTGCAGAATAATAAGTACCTCAAGGCCTTTCAGAAGAATAGAGGAATAACTTGTTTAACTGTAGTCGTTAGGTAGTAACTTCAAGGAGGTCCATATCTCAGATCACTTGATTGGTGAACTGCGCTCTCACTGAATGGTAAATATTTTTGGAGCAGAATTTCGGGTACGTTTTTGTTTTGTGCAGTCTGGTTAATACAAATACATTAGAAAGTCCTTTTTTCATTTGATGTTTTTTAAACAAATATTTATGCAAGTAACAACCATATACATATGTACGTCTTCTTGCTCTCCAGCTGTTACCTGTCCAATAAGCACTGATTCGTTTTACTTTTGTTTATTTGAAATGAAAAAGAAATATAAAATCAACACAGGGGAAAAAATCCATTCGTCAAAGAAATATTTATTTTTTTCTTGTTTTATATAGTAAAAATCTGACCATAAAAAAAAGTGAGAACTATTAATTAAATAATTATTCTAAAAATTTTGAGGAGAAAGTTCAAAATTTAGATTTTGTTTTTAAAACTTTTTGTTTTGTACAATATATGAACTTAAATTTAGACAATTTTTGTTGATGAATAAACCGAACTTCATTTGAAAGGTATGGAAATTAAATTAAAAATTAAATTGTAAAATTCTGATGAATATTTCGTTGAGCCACATACGAGTATACATACGTATTTATGAAACGTTTTAAATGTATATGTACTAACTCAATACTGTGAAATCTCACCGCCATCGTCATTTTTCATCGGCGTCGCGATCGTCCTTTGTCTTCTTCTATCATTCTATCTTTAATACCTCTTGGCAACATTCGTCCTTCTATGCAAACTCACAGCTACATACATACATAAATATGTATGCGTGCTCAAAATATTCGCCAGCGGGTCTAATTTGTGCAGAAAAACAAAAATACTCGCAACATTGCTTTGGGCATATTGAATCCCACTCCTTTGCTAGAGGTCACAAAGTTTTGTTGCTAAATATATGATTGCAAATATATTTATTTACTTGTATGTATGTATGCATATTGCGCGATTATTTGTATGTGCTATAAATATGTAGTTCGCGTGCGCTGTTGTTTAGCTGCCGATACGAATATATCCATGGGCATACATACATTTGTCTGTTGCATGCACTGGTAGTGAGTATGTTGCAAGTAACTGCAGGCGATTAAAATTTCATTATAGAAAACTTGGGGAAAATTCGACGCCGACCTACGCAGTTGAGCACATACTTGCCAACAATCGCATGTGTCTATACCAACAAACATTTGTACATTTAAATATATTTGTAAATGGATGTGTGCTCACAATTTTAAATCATTCAGTTACAATCCACTTTTTGAACCACTTCGTGTCACTGCTAAATTTCATTAGTCATTTCTTATGTTGGCGACTGGAAAGCTCGCAGTTTTTTCTCACTTTGTGGGACATTCACGATTAGCATAATGAAACTGTTTTATTTTCTTTTTGTCTCCAAAGACTTTTGCGGCAGTGGTCTCCAATATAATACCAAAACTAGAACTTTAAATAGCCTCTTCCACTGATCTAATACTTTAAAGAATATTCGTTGTAATATTGATTTCCTGAGACTTCGACTAGCTATCTGATGGAGGGATCACTTTTCCACGTTGCTTAATAGTAAGAGTAGCCAACACTTTGCAGAGAATTTTCAAACCTTAACCCCAATCAATGATTACCGAAATGGGAAAGAAATTTGCATTGCGATTTAAATATGACGGCGAAAAGAAAATTGTTCCAAAAGTCCATGTCTTATGATTGGAATTTAAGTTTTCTCTGCAAAATACACCATCTGCCTCAACAACTGACGAACTTATCCGGTCCTTATCCTTAAAGGTTCCAAAAGAAAATAATGTCGAGGACCTCCATCACGCTTGAGAGCGGCCTCTGCAAACCGTCTGATGCGAAGCAAAGTTTAAGAAAAGGTGTGGCGATATGCTAAAATATAATTTGTGGTGTAGAATTTGATAAACAGTCAGCGCAACCACGCCTAGGCATCCTCACCACTGTTGAAAGTAACAACATTGAAACTATGTATGAGGACTCCGTGTACTTAGAAACAAGCATTAGCGTGCCCACAAGTGCTACCTCGAACTAAGTAGGCAAATGAGTATTTAGTAAAGTTATCTCAGCCAACAAATACCACGCGTTTTAAGTCTCTTATTATACTCTTCCTACCGTACCGCACAGAGGCATGAGCGACGATGAGAAAGCACTTACATACAGTGTTTTTCAAAATCAATTGATGAGCTGTACGGTCTTCAAAACATATGTGTAGACAGCAGTTCCGCTGACAGATCATATGGTACGAATCGATAAAAGTATTCTTGCTCAGAAAGAATTCACGAAAGAAGGAGAAGGGAACCTTCGCTTTGGAAAGGCCAAGCATTAAAGCACAGGGCTACACTTGGAGTTTCCAATTGGCACCTGTTAGGGAAATAGGCGGTTGTAGTGACGATTTGGAAGTTTTCAGTGAAACTCTGATATCTCGTAGCTTAGGTTTTGCCATTTTTCCCATCACCTCTGTAGTCATACTGATCAGACCGTTGGGCAGTACGGGGTTCTAAGCCCATATTGGCGAAAATCATTATTCTCAGAGCCTTAATCAGTTTCTATACTACCAAACTAAAAGATTTATGCTGTCACTACGGGTCCTCAAGCTTACATTTCGACAATTTCCCATATCTTAGTGTCATATTTTAAAGTCGGTTCAGTACGGAGAATAAACGATTGTGCCTTACCCTCACCACGCACACTCCTTGCTTTCACCACTTGTCAGAGGTAAAGCCACACCCTGACATACCGACATATGTATTTGTAAGTATTTAGAACCATACACACGTAAGTATTCTCGTAATTGTGTTTATAAGTATGTTAGTGTACACATTGCGGATGGCTAGCTTTCGAGTTGATTTTCTTTTTGTCTTTGTTTTTTTTTTTGCTCTCTTATTCGGTTGAGTCCCTGCAAGCACTGTTGTGTGCGCTTCATTCGTCTTTCATAACGCCAACGGCATTATCCTTCAACCAACCCTACTACCAATTTACCTGTCTGTCGTCAATCTTCATTTGCTTGTGTTCCGGCAAAAGTTTGGCTGAGAAGTGACTGCCAGCGGTAGGTACAATGAATGAAATGCCAGCACACTGACACACACACACACACACATACACTACACCAATACACGCATATAAAAAAAAAAGCCTTTCACATATACGATTACATGGATTTTCTTAAATCTTCTTTTTTTTGTGTGGTTGAGTCTTTCGCCAGGATCATCACTTGCATGTAGTTTTTTTCACTTTTCCCTGTTTTTTTTTTAGTTCTGAGTCTTCTTCATCTACACGCTGCATTCGCAATCACCACAACCAATACTACTCTGCAACAACAAGACAACAACAAGAACAACAATTCAATCGCAATCCAATTTCCGTGAACGTTTTGCAACACTAAACGAAATTATTTTCTAAGTTTTGCGAATACTCTGAGTTACTTGCAATTTTTAGATTGCCGAGAAAGCGTTTGGCATTGTGTGTGGTCCTACTTACAGACATATGTATGTATTTTGATATGTATGTATGTGAATATATGCGAAAAGAAAACAGATGTATACATATGTATGTATGTATGTAAGTGGATGTGCTTGAAGTACTCTTGTAACTAATCCTAATTCTTGATATGCATATAGTTACTATGCGTAAAATGACGTAAATGGTATAGTTCATTTTTTGCAGTCATTGCCACTTAATATTTCTGCTAGGATTTCATAGAAATGCTTTTCATATTACAGCAAAAATCCTTTCACTCGAAGTTGAAAACATTTCAAAATTTATAAATTTTAAAACATTTCTATCGAAATTTTCATGTAGGTATGTAGGTTTAATATTTTTAGTTTTTGGTTTTAAAAAAAAAAAGTTATGAAATAATATTATTAATTTTTTAATTTTATGAATTTTAAGAATATGTACCCGAACATTTTTCGATTCTTTTCAAAATTTTTTCTGTAAATTGAAACTTCGGATATCATGTGTTTTGAGTGTAAAATATATTTGCACAAATGTGTGCATAACCGGGGCGGATTTTATTTTTCAACATTGATTAAAATATTTAATCCTATCATCGCGGTTATTGAATACCGCCATTCAACTTTAACCACTGTTTGCAGCTTGCTTGTTTATTTTCACACGTTTCTATTTCGTAGAAGTCGCGGATATGAGGAACAAATGAAGATATCAAAAAACCTATATTAAGATTTCAGGCTTGTTACGAAATCCTGCTTTTAAGAGAACGTTCAACCGATTTTGCCAAATTCCATTTTCACTGCTTCAGCTGTGCTTCAACTTGGATATTTTTTTGTTTAGGGGACGCTAAAAATATTTAAGTCGTTATAAAAAAGGCTTCACAGGATTTGAAAGTTCCGTCTCGTCGACGGATGATGGATTCAGTTATTGATTCAAAAATGGGAATTGAACGGTTATTCAACCCCGTGGCGATACAACGCAGAGCAAGGCAATTTGGTGGCTGAAATGCCTAACTGAAAAACGAATTTTAAAAATTAAGCCTTACATGTTCTGCACTGTGCGATTGAAAATTGATTTGTCGGCCTGACACCGTGTGACATTTAAAAACATTATCATACGAAAGGTGAATTCAAGCGCAATTTAATTGAGACTCTACAAAAATGACTTCGAAAGAGATTTCGGATTTTTTCAAACTGACGACAGCAAGTGTTAACGATACAGGTGCCGATGATTTTTCTGAGAGCAGTCCACTAAAGCAAAAAGAAGAATACCTACGAGTCTTCAAAATCAGACACAGCCCCGTCCAGTCACGTAAGTTTAAAAAAAAACTCCTCCGAAATATTTTCCTGGATCCGCCCTTGATGTATAAGAAGTAAGGAAAATAAAAAAATTCGATATAATTGCAACAAATAAGATGTGCGATCTATCCAGACAGTCACAGTGCATTCGAGTTCACAACTTTCACTACGGCCGCAAATTAGATATCTACATTCATATAAAGATCGAGAACGTGTACTAAAACACAAAAAAAAAACAAGG
This sequence comes from Philophylla caesio, assembly GCA_963971545.1. Lineage (NCBI taxonomy): Eukaryota > Metazoa > Arthropoda > Insecta > Diptera > Tephritidae > Philophylla > Philophylla caesio. The sequence goes on along the minus strand of OZ020606.1, from coordinate 112,877,840 downwards.
AAACAAAATAGCGAAAAAAAATTACGAAAGACATTGGAAAAACTAAAGTCCTTAAAAATTGTTTACCGAGCTTAAGAACTATGGATTAGGTATTAATGGTTGCATTGTATTTAATTCAAAAGCAAGCGTTATAATTTTTTGCACCTCTCGAATAATCTTCACCATAAACGCGCTTATTTCAGCAAAGCAAGTATTCTGCCTACCTTCAACTTACTCGTATAATGGAAGTCTGTTCGGAACATTATCGTTTTTGAACCAATTAACAATCAAAATTATTTTACTATATTTTTTAAGTTGCTGGTTTGAATTCAGTGTGTGGAACATGGATTTCTCATATTAAATAAGTAAAAGTTATTAATAAAATTACAAATAGACTCACAATTTCAGGGGCACAAAAAAAATAATTTTGTTCTTTGAAGATAAAATTTCGTAGCCTTTTGTTTCAACGAAAAGGCTCAAGTATTTGTGTCACAGAATTGCAAGAATATAAAATTTAAATTCAGTCTATGATTACAGATCAGTCGAACGAGAGTCGAACGTGGGATCTCAGCAGCGTAACGAGTTATAAATAATAAATTAATATTTTTTGTTATTGTTTGGCCATATAACTATTTAATTTAATTATTTTTGAGTTTAAATTATTAGGAAAACAACAGCTCGCACAGCGTAAGCTTAGCTGAGTACCTTACGCATGATGTTGTGGGTTCGACTCGCGCAGAAGTCGGAAAGATATAAATCTGATGAGGAAATGTGTTGTATTCCGAAATAGTACTAAACCTTCCACCGCTTTGAGTATTGTTGTTTTTTCCTAATAATTTTTCCCAATAACCGATCGGCCTTAAGCTAAAAAATAATTAAATAATAAATTAATAAATTTATATCAGCATCATCAATCACCATTTACAAATTTTTTTTTCAGAAGCTTTCAAAAATTTTCAAGAATCCATGGTTGAAGCCAATCAATTTAAGTATAATAATGTGCAACTTTTAATTTGCTAAAAAATGCCGTTGCGACATGGCGAATGTCATCTACGCCTTTGAACGATATATAACAAAATGTATATTTTAAAATAGTTTTTCAAGGGTTTACTTTTTTATTAATTTGGTGCTCACACTATTTAGCTTGGTGTTTGGCCGAGCTTCTCCTACCATTTGAGGTGTGCGTCTCTTATGTTGTACCACAAATGGAGGGACCTACAGTTTTATGCGGACTCCGAACGGCAAAAATGAACAGACTCATGGGAAAAATACCCTCGGAGGTTTGCCATTGCCTGCCGATGGGTGACCGTTATTAGAAAAAACATTTTATTTGATTCAGTTTTTACTCGCCCTGGCTAAGATTCGAATGACGAACTCAACGGCATATTGAGTTATACCGCTACCCGCTCGACTACACCGGTTACAGGTTTTCAAGGGTACAGTGTTCAAAATTCCGATAAATTATTTGTATTTTGAATTTTGGCTAAGTTCAGCAAAAGTAACGTTAATAAGTGATGATTGAGCCGTGAACGAGCATAGGAGAATTTACTTTTAGTCAACTTGTGTTTGAATGTACACGTTAGCGTGTGCGTACAATTCTCAATGAAGCAAAGATAACCAAAACAGTCAAAACACATTCCCAATGTTTACATAGAAAAAAATCACAATTGTGCCCTTGAGCAGTGTGAGAGGTAACAGCAAAAAAAGATAAATGTCCACTGAGGCATTTTTGGGTAATTCTGAAATTGAAAAGTTGCCAAGGTAAGTTAAAGTTGGATAAGTATAAAGGCACATACTCGTACAAATATGGACACAGATGCCTGCTATTGAAATTACATTTTGGTATGCAATTGTGTGTAACGCTTAAACTCATCTACTCTCAATTTGGTTTTCACAGAAAATGGAAAAAGTAGTAAATCTAGCAAAATAATATGATCAAATTGTTACAAGAGCACATTAAGTTTTAGATTTACCGATTTATTGGATTTAAGGTAAATGTGTCTGACTGAAAATATTGTCGAATTTCTGTTTTTTTTTTAAGGAGGATAATGACATGCTCAAGTGTGTATGTGGGTGCACATATGTACATGGATATTTCGTCTCTTTGATAGGACCACAAAATTCACACAATAGAATGCTTTTGATATGAAACTAAGGATGTTTTTAATAGTAAAATAGTTCCACTAGACTGTTTTTCTGTGACATATTTATGCTAGATAAGTTTCGAATGGTGGTATACATTACGACTTAAAAACTCTATTATGATACATATTTTCTTTTTTTTAAGGCGAGGGTAATCTCCCCGAAGATCTGCAAAAAAATTTTCAATACATATAAACTCATATATTTTTGATGAAGCCAAATTTGGAAGAGAATTTTCAGATGGAGTATATTGTCCAAAACATTGCAGTAGAGTTTCGTTACATTTTCCGCACATTCTCCGTGACCACTCCAATGTTATTCAAGTGATAATTGAGCAGGAAATACCACTCGAAACCCAGTGAGAATCCTCAGTTTTTCTCAAGCATATTTCTACTAAAAAGTAGACAAATTGTCACACAATTTCAACTATATTACGGTAGTATTTTTACTTATGCAGATTGCGATTGTATATAGAAAGCGAAGATCCATATGTTTTTAAAGTGCATTTATAAGATCACTAAATTTTGATAGCAGCCTTTACTCTGCGTGACTCCAACAAGAATATTAAGAAGAACTACCAATTAGAAAATATAGCTTGCAAGTAGAACCACACTATAAGAAACAATAAGTAATAAATGAACGCAACCGCTTCTCAATTCAGCGAAACGGTACACTGAAATATCGAATGTAGTCCTAATTGGGCATTGGGAACATCTCAAATCAATAGAGATTAGGGACTTAAACAGGTTTCTTCGGAGTACAAAGTTATATTAAAAAGACATGGACATTAGACTGTCGCCTAACCTAAACAAACATAGTCTAACAGTTGCCGACAATGATGTTAAATTAATTGAATATATAAATTTATATAGATTTTTTTTTGTCATTTTTACTATCGAGAGATCCTTAGAATTATAAATAAGACCCAAGCCAAAATATTTTCAATTATGTCTTGCAAGAGATTGACTGCTTAGTAGAAAGTGTGCATACGAGTCCACCTCGACATTTTCCAGGCTGCTTCGATAGGAAGGGTTGGACAAGTTTTTCAGCATTACGGAGTGACTACCAATTGCTTGATCTACTTTACACCGAATACCAGGTGGTCAGAGTTAAGCCCGACTGCGCCTTACCCAGTGATAACACCTCAAGAGCCAGATTTCTTAATAGCTCATCAGCTATGGAGCTTGAACAGTACAAAGTATACGAAGAAAATCGCTTATTCTTCAGCTAGTTAGTACTCACTTAAGTAATGGCTTTCCCAAGTTGTATGTTGATCAATATAAAATCCTGGAGTACTGGCAATTAAGTAAATTTGGTTAAGTGAATTTCGAATGCATTTAAGTGGAAAGACGAAAAGAAATTTGAAAAGCCTTTTGTGCACTTGCAGTTGCATCAATTTGCCAGAGCTGGAGCAGCAGCAGCCAATTAACATGCTACGCCGGCAACAATTTCGGATTGCTTGCGCAATTGTGGCAGCAACAGCCGCACGCAATACTTGCACCGTGAATACGAAATGCAGCCAAGTGTAAATGCAACTGCCGTTCACTTACTGTGGTTGTGGCTTTTGGCATTGTTGCTGTTGCTACATATGGCTCCTTGTTTTTGAGGGAGGAGGGGGAGGATATTAATTTGTTTGTAATTGATTTTCGATACGCTTCACTAATCAAAAGACGCATAACTGTTGATGTTGCTTCTGCAGCGGCTGCTGCTGCCAGAGTGGTATGTGGTTGCTACTGGGCCGTTCTACATACATGCTTTGTGCCTTCCTTAATTAAGCGATAAAAAGAGGCAGTACGCAATTGCCAGTAGCAGCTTATGTAGGCATTGCAAATGTACACATACTTATGTATTTCCGCCAACCAAGGCAATTCGATATGCAAATGTATGTTTTTGATATATTTTTTTCTTTTCACCTGGCCCTTACCACATGCGGCAAGGATTAGCCGTTTAACCCTTTCAAAAGCAGTCCCTTCTCCATTACCTCAATATTCAACGGCGAATTAAATCAATTAGTAAATTTGTTGTTCAGTCAGTTGCCAATTGCACGAGCTTTGCACATTGAACACACACACACACATAAAGGCAAGGGTGTTGGCACTCATAATATTTTGATGCGCTCAAACCAATTTTCATCATTTTCCAACTGAATGCATAGCGCTCCATTCAACTGTAAAATCGTGTGAAATTTTATGTTGCTGTCATTTATTTTGTTATTAAACGCTGCTTCGACTGCATCTACTGTTAGTGTATGCGTTCACTCATAGACCTAGGCATGTTTATTTGAGAGCTTTTATTTAATTAATTTCTTTTGCCAGTGCGCTTTTATATACTGAAACTGTAAAACATTCAATAGTATTGGCAATTTATAATTCACAATTAATTAATAAGTTCATGAATAATTTCAGCTTCACTGATTTGATGAGTTTTTTATGTTAACAAATTGGCTTGCGCTTCTGTATGCATCGCCATACTTTCAGTTTTATTTCATTTTTGTTATAAAAACATTTTATGCTGTTTGCAATATATGCACTAAATATAAATAAAATTAATTAATTTATGCAGGCGAAAAGAAATTTTCAATTTTGCAAAATATGAAATTTTGTATCGTTTCAAGTGTAAACTTGGACGCATAAAAATGTTTAATAAATGAATGACTTTTGTTTATTTATATTTTTTAAGTGTTGTATCAAAATAAAATTAAAACAGTGACTGCCAGTATTCAGGTTATTTTTCATGCTAAATCTGTTTTCGCCAACTATTTAAAATTTTAGCCTTACATATGTCAACTGAGAATATCTTTAGCGAACGAATACTTCCTCAGACTGAATATTCGAATGCGGAATAACGTTCTCTGCTGGTAATTAAGTAAATAAATATTAAAAATTTGCGCATATTAAAAATTCTGGTCAAATAAAGGACAAGCCTCAAGTGGTTTAAACTGTGCAGTGATTTTTGGCAAGTATTAAATATAATGTTTTGTAAACCTTTTTTAATATCATTAATTAAAAAATATTGAGAATTTATAATCATTTTTTGTGCCGTTGGTCTTGCGCATTTTCTACAAAATGAAATATTTTCCTTATACGAAAAAAAGTTTTCGAAACTTTTTTTTAATTGCCAAAATTTTAGGATACTTAAAACTCTTGGTTTTTTATTATTAGCGAAGAATTATCGCTGGTAAAATTTGTTTTGGAGTATTTGAAAAAAGAAATTGTAAACAAAAGAAAAAAATCATTTGCAAATATAAATTTTTAGCAAAGTTTTTTTCCAGTCTAGAGAAGGAAGCAAAAGAGGTATAGTAGTAGTCAATGAGGACAAAAAAAAGTACCTTGTGGCAACAATAAAAATATTCTCCCGTATTGGGACCCACGGCACTGTTGGCAGCTACAATTTTGAAATAGTCAATGATTTTGTATACTTACCTTGGATCCAGCATAAACACCACCAATAATGTCAGCTTTGAAATCAAGCGAAGAATAACACTTGCCAACAGGTGCTGCTTTGGGCTCGGTAGGCAGTTGAAAAGCAGAGCCCTTTCTCGCCGAACGAAAATCTCGCCCTACAAATCTCTCATTATGTCCGTCCTTTTATATGGCGCAGATACATGGATGATGCTAAACAGCGATGAGAAGGCTTTGGGGGCTTTCGAGCGAAATGTTCTACGCAAGATTTATGGTCCTGTTCGCGTAAGCGACGGGTACCGAAGAAGATCGAATGACGAACTGTATGAGCTGTATAATGATATGGACATAGTGAAGCGCATAAAAATTAAACGATTGGGCATGGGTGGACAACGAAGGAGAGAGGGAACTGGGGAAGCTTTTTGATCTCAAACCAAACCGGCCTTATAATAAATTATTAATTATTGTCAATTTTATTGAGCTGTAGGTCAGTTTATGAAAGATTTTTATTTTAATAAAATAATTAAAATTAATAGAATTGCAAAAAACGCAAACAACAACAAATTTTGTATTCTGTTTGATGGAAACACAAGTTTTTATCTAAATCATGTTCCCTTACTTTAAGGGTTTCTTTCTTTCTCCGAAATAAATTTTGCTGTTAAACAGCTTATAGAGTTTTTTTTCAGCGAACTTGAACAACAACAAAGCAAATAACAATCTGCCAGCTTTCGATGCTTCTTAATTCTTTTTGTTTGTTTTTTTTTTTTTTTTTGCTCTCTTATACTACTCTCTGCTCAGTTTGCGTAATCTTGAATTCAATCGCCTTTTTTTAAGTGACTGTGTGGTCGAGTTGGTAGCGGTGCGTGCTATAACTCGATATGCCGGTGAGTTCGAGGTTCGAATCTCAGTCAGGGCGAGCAAAATCTTCATAATAGAAAAAGTTTTTTCTAATAGCGGTCACCCCTCGGCAGGCAATGGCAAACCTTCGAGAGAATTTCTGCCATGAAACAGCTTCTCATTAAATACATCTGCCGTTCGGAGTCGGCACAAAACTGTAGATCCTCCATTTGTAGAGAAGCTCGGCCAAACCCTGAGCTATATAGTGTACGCAGAAAACTATTTCATTTTATATAACTATTTATTAAAAAATATATTAAAGAAACTTTTGTTTAACTGCACTACTTATTCGTCATATAAAAAACAAGAAAACTGTGTTACACGCGCTGTAAAAAATCTTAAGCTACGTCAAACTGACATTTTATTATATTAAAATTATTTGCTTGGATTTCGAACTCATTACCATCGACCGATTCGGTCTTTAATTTCTTAGTTTTATCGTGAAGATAATGAATTATGAACTTTAATAATTTTAAAAAAAAATATTTAATGTGCGTTACCAATTTTAAATTCTGCTATTTTGTCAAATTTTTTAAGTTCGATATGTTGATTTATCTTTGTGCGCTATTACATGAAAATTTAGTGACAGTAACTGCAGCCCAAAGCTTTACAAACAACACATTCCAAGACAGTTTAGTGCAAAATAAACCTTTCTCCAGATCTAGAGTAGGTAAGTTCTCTCGTGCAGCCCAGGTAGCCAATCGCAGTAATTACGAATGAGGCAAAGAAACAGTGAAAATTGTTACATTTAAAATTCATAGGTTTTATTAAGACACATGAAAGCATTATTGAAATAAAATTTTATGTCCCACAAACCCTCAACGTCTAAGAAATTAAATTTTTTTGATTTTTCAAAAGAATTAACTGTATTTTTATTGAATAATAACACTGTCCAACAAATTAAGAATTTTTGAATGGAACAGACTACCTCATAATTCTGAAAGAGTATCTTGAGTAGACCATTTTTGTAGAACAAATTTATGGTCCAGCACGTCTGAGTTTTTTTTACAGTGGGTCAAAGTTTTCATTTTTTGCTCGAAGGGAGCATTATACTGTAATAAAAAAAATGTTGTAAGTTAATGTCTGAGAGAATTCTTATGGTCAGAGTTGTATTGTGGAATTGTATGAGGATTATTTTTGTGGAAGATCTTAACCCTCTAACTGGTCTGTTTATGGGTCAATTTGACCCTTTTTCGAGGAAATCAAAAAATATCCTTTAAGAAAGGACATTTAAGGATTAAAATATTCTACGAAAATGTTTGGCGGAAAATTTCAGCGGGAGTCACCAAAGACACCATTGTTGTAAATAAAGCTCTTTACGATTAATTGGCAAAATTACACGCCAACTTCTATAAAAAAATTATAATTTTGTTTTAATAGTGGTTTATTATTTCTGTTTATATATTTTATATATATTTATATTGTTTGCTCCTTTTTTGTGGAATACGCAACCGGTATTGATGGATGCTGATTTCCATGGAGCAGTAAAACTTTTAAGCTGTGTTTTGAACTATCTATAAATAGTCGCCAAGCGGAAGAGTCCAGTGGAAGCTTAAGATATTTTAGAACCTCTTCAATACTGCAACAGTATACAAGTTCTTCTGATTTTTTAAAATAACTTTTCAGATCGGCGTGTCTTCTTCTTGGCGATGTAACTTTTACATCGGCTTTTATCAAATTCCTGTTTTTCAATCTGGAACATAATATTTCAGCTTTCTCTTTTGTTAGTCCTAAATCTCTTACAAGATCTTCAAAATAAGCTTGGTCTATCAAATTAGGACATATGTTTAAACCATCAGGAGGCAAGTATCTTATATCTGATATGTTTTCAACCGCCGCTGTTATTTCTGTATTGGCGTATGTCATATTGGCCGAAAATGTATGTGTAGGCGGTTGAGGCTCCGGAACACCTTCACAGCGCACTTCTGGTAAAATAACATTATTTGTTGCTTCGTATGTCATTATCGCGTAGTGCCTTTGGCTTCTACCAAATTTGTAATTTACGCAGAAATAGCATGTATCTGATTTGTGATCTTCAGGTTCACTCCATATAATAGGCGCAGAAAATGGCAGCGCCTTAGTACCGCCTTTGTACCAGGTCAAAAGACCACTTTCGCAAGTAGTACATACATTTTTTGGTATCCAAGCTTCACATAAAAATCGTATTCCAAAGAAAAGAAAATATGGTTCTTCAATTGTAGGGAATATCTTTCTTCTGTTTTGATGGTGCGTAAAATATCCACAAATAAAACAAAACCAATCTCTTAATTTGCAAACAGAATCCGGCATGCTTAGTTAAGCTTTACTTGTTCTTTTTTTATACTAATTTTAGTAAAAATCACACCCGATATGTACTGCTTAGTAGCTCAATTATGCTTAATTTTATCACACCCGATTTGTAAGTCACAGCTGATTTGTAAGTCACAACTGACCAGACGCGAGAACTCAGTGTTTGGCCCGGCCGAACTTAACGCCGTTTTCACCTGCATTGTATATGTTGGCGTGTAATTTTGCCAATTAATCGTAAAGAGCTTTATTTACAACAATGGTGTCTTTGGTGACCCGTAGAATATTTTAATCCTTAAATGTCCTTTTTTAAAGGATATTTTTTGATTTCCTCGAAAAAGGGTCAAATTGACCCATAAACAGACCAGTTAGAGGGTTAAGATCTTCCACAAAAATAATCCTCATACAATTCCACAATACAACTCTGACCATAAGAATTCTCTCAGACATTAACTTACAACATTTTTTTCATATAGTATAATGCTCCCTTCGAGCAAAAAATGAAAACTTTGACCCACTGTAAAAAAAACTCAGACGTGCTGGACCATAAATTTGTTCTACAAAAATGATCTACTCAACATACCCTTTCAGAATTATAGGGTCGCTATTCTGTTCCAAAAATGCTGTTGGACAGTGTAATTAAATAGCAAAAAAATATGTTGTGGTTGTCATACAATTTTGGGAACCAATTTAGAATGTGAGTGCGAAAGGTGAAGTTGTTGCTCTTCTCTCCTGCCGCAAAATAAAAAAAAAACATCTGGTCATACTGCCAGCTGTCCTCGTAGGCGCACTTTTGTTGCTACTAAATTTTACGCGCTCAATTTGCAACGCCGTGACGTGGCAACTTGCCATTTCGTGTTGCATGTAAATTGACTTTTTGATTGTTGCAACAATCAGTCGAGCCATTGCGTGTTATTGTTGTTGTTACTGCCATCGCTATTGCTATTGGTATTGCTGGTACTGCAGCACAAGCAACATATACTGCAAAAACAAAAACATTCACATCTACACACATACACGCATGCCACGAATACTATGTGGACATAGCAAACGTTGTAATGTCGTGCAGCAGTTAAGTTCGCTTTCATGTTTGCTCTTCAATCAGCTGTTGTTGTTGTCGTCGCTGGCAGCCAACTGGCGTTGTTGCCTTTTTAGTGGTTTTGACACCTTTCGCGTAAGTGCGCGTGCGGCAAGCAAACGTGCCCAGCGCAACTCACAATACACACAGTGCAGCGGCATGCGTGTGAAAAAAACAACATCAACATTGTTGCCAAACAGTTTGTGGCGCAACACTGGCAGCCAAGGTGCAAAAATGTGTTAATTATCTTTTAATTGCTTAATGCGACTTCAGCGGTGTTGGTGACGTTGGCGGCAATGATGTTGACGCTGTCACTAAAGCTGCCACTGCCACTGCCGCTGCCGCCATCTGACTCCTGATGCATTAATTATGTTCGGCTATGAACAGATGCTTTGCAATGTTGCTTTGTTGTTGCTATTATTGCATTATTGTTTGCACACATGCAGCTATAGTAGTGTGCAGTTGTCACTATCGTTGACGTCGTCGTCGTCGTCGTTTATTTTGTTTTGCCAATGCAATTGCAGCTGTTGCAAGCGCACTGGCAATTGTTGTTGTAGCTGCCACTACATACACTATGATTGAGCGTTGTCATTTGCCAAACACCTTAATGTTGTTTTTGTCTACGCACCTTTGTTGCCACAGTGCTTCAACGGTAATTGTTGTCACATAGCAGCGCGCGGAAATTTAATTATGATTATGCGCGATTTCACTACGCTTTGTGTTGTTCGCGAATTAACACAATAAAAAGTTTGCGAAAAGATGAAATTATGCATGGCAAGCAGTCAGAAGCGTTCAGGCACTCAAAACCGCCAAACGCAAGTGTCAGATTGCGTATGACTGGAAGCAATCGGACCAGAGTGTCGAGGCTCGGAGGCAACTCAAGTGGAAAATTAATGAATTTAAATGAACTGCAGGATTTTGTGAGATAGCGGAGAGCAATTGTACTAGTTTCAATTAATTACTTTACGACTATATTGAGTTCATTTACGTGTTTGCACCAAAAATGTAAAATGCTATAATTCAAGTTGTGGTGCAATTGAAAGATGACTTATGAAGGGCAACACAAGAAGATTGGCTCCTCCTGATTTGATATGCATATTGCGTTCAGAATTTTTAAAGCAGCGAAATTTTGGTTTTTAAATATATTTTTATATTTTGTTCAATATTGCAGAAACAATTTTCTTTTAAATTATTCGCAAATTATTTTTAAAATAATACTAGTCTTAAAAGTCCCTCGCAGAATCTTAGCCATAATCTAGACCATATCAACATTTTTTCTCCTCAAAGTGTACATATTTGATAGGTCTCTCCAATTAAGTTATAATGTGTGGCATGAAACAGATTTTACATTGTGGAAGGGTAACACTTTTAGGTAGAAAAGAAATTACTAGAAAACACAATTACGGCGACTACGATAACAGCTTGAACGTCAGCTGATGGAGTGACGATATTGAACAGATAAATCTTTTAGAACAAAAATAGTAACAAAACGGTAAAATGTTGAGATGCAGTTAAGTTTCTTCAGTTAATACAATGAATACTTTTCAGCAAAAAACTAAGTTATTTTTTTTAAATTTTGATTTTAAAACCTAAGAAACCTGAACATGGTCTCATTGGTTCGTATTTGCTCCCTGTTGTTTGTGCTCATTCTTATAAATGGTAGAGTGTTAAATCATTTTTACAATTTCCAACAAAAAAGTACATATCTTTATTTGAATTATTTTATTTTGAATTTTCTGCGTAGTTTGTTGCTGAAAGCTTAAAAATATAATAAAAACAGTTAACCGGACAACCTCGATGATAGAAATAACCAAATAATAGTATTTTTTAAAGTTTGAGGTTTAGTTTTATATTATTTGTGTTAGAGATTGTTCTGTATTAGAACTTTTATGGTAAAGACTAAAAATTATATAAAGAAAAAATAAATTGCTATAGTTTTGAATTTTCCTACATTTAACACACAGCAATAACAATAATATATATATATATATAATTTTATCGCTTACACTATATAGCTCAGTGTTTGGCCGAGCTTCTCCTAACATTTGTGGTGTGCGTCTTTACTATGGAGGGATCACTAATGGAGGGATCTACAAATTCGTTCCCACTCCAAACGGCAGATGTATTTAAAGAGAAGATTTTTTATGGCAGAAATACTCTCGGAGGTTTGCCATTGCCTGCCGAGGGGTGACCGCTATTAGAAAAAACTTTTTCTATTAAGATTTTGCTTGCCTTGACTAAGATTCGAACCTCGAACTCACCGGCATATCGAGTTATAGCACGGACCGCTACCAACTCGACCACAGCGGCCACCGACAGTAATAACAATAGGAAAAATAAATGTACATATTTTTAGCGAAATCTTAGAGTTTGTTATAATAATTATTTGTTTTTTGAAAATTAAAAAATCTATTAACGTAATACAAACTATTTATTAGTGCCTAAAATTATCTTAAGAAACAAATAAATTTATCGCTGCCTCAGGGAGCATGTAATATGAAGCATACAAAGATTTTAAACGTCCACTACTGCTATTGTAGTAAATTTTATTGTTATTTAATATTCTTTTCTATAATTTAATTTCTATTTTATTTAATTCCTTCTTATTTTGAATAAGTTATCGACCGAATTTTAAGTAAATTATCATGCTGCGATGAGTTAGTTCATATTATGAAACTATTTACTCACATGCGTATAAATACATATGTTTATATTAATTTATTTCAAATGAATGCCAAAATATATATACATACATAAATGGTTTAAAGTAACTTTTTTTATCAGTGAGTAGACCTTTTTTAACAAGTTATTCTTTCTATCGTGATTTCATTATACAAATAAAAAAAAGTTGAATCACGAAGAAAAAATATATACTTTACTTCCATTTACGAAATAGTTAGCATATTATTTTTATTTTGGTGCTACGCCTCAGTAATTTAAACTATTGATTACCCACAAAAAAAAATACTTAAAAACCGTAAGTCTGCGTTATAAGTATCTATCAGGTAATAATTAACTTTTAATAAAAATTCGATTGCAATTTGTATATGCCAATAGCCACTTTCTATTGTCATTTGCTTTCTCAAGATCCAGAGATGGGATCTAAACAAATTTTGAGGTTCTACATTTTCAACTCATATTCAAATTATTCAAATCAGTACACGAGGACCAAAGTTATGAAGCAGCATACTGGTTTCATGAAAAAAGGACTAGTAAACCTGGCTCTAAAATAAGCGTTACATAAGCGGCCGCTTTCCTAACTGATAATCGAGTATTTTCTCGGTTTGGAACGTTCGAAAGTAAACATACCACAAATGCGTCAAGATGGCGAAGTTTTAGAAGTAATAGTTTCTTCCGAATACCGGCCCATACTGAACCGAAAAAGCGGTATGAAGACGTCGCATAAGGTGCGATGATTTCAAACAAGTCAAACTATTAACTTTCTATTAATTAGAACATTAGTTGTTACATATAAACCAATCTTCGTTTTGTTGAAGTAGATGAGTTTTTAGACTGATATATTATCATTCTTTATTACGTAATATGTTTAAAGTCTACCCAAGTCCAGTTTCAAAATGTTTTATTCGAACTTTTCGCCCGACTTTTAAAATATATATGATTTTATGTAGATTTCATTATATATCGATTTTGAGCTTCTTTTTGCGTAATTTCGGGAAAAATAAGAAGTCAAACAAATATTTCATAAAATAGATTATTTATCTACGGGACTCAGGTGTTGTAATTTTTGATTTAAGACTATTAAAAATAATCATTATCTATAACATAAGTTTAAGGGAAACAATAAAGTCATGAAAGCGATTTCAAACTGCACATTTCAATTGAAGATAACAAATTTTAATGCGTACTATTTATTTAGTTTAAATTAGCTAATGCGGAAAAGTGACATGACATCTAAAAGTTCCACGTGATTATCTATAGATTTACCGTAAATTAAATGAAGGCAATCCCAATGGGCATTAAATTATACTACAAAACCAGATCTAATAAGATTATGATTGTATGTAGATATGTATGTATGTATGTAAATATACATTTTTTGAAGTCATGTATTTACTTTTAGGCATCGTACAGTTAGTCGTTTCTTACTCATGCATACTAAATAATAAAATAAAATTCTATACGGCCAATGGCAATATGAAAAACCAAGAAATATTAGAATCAAAAATTTGCCAAAAAATTTTTTAATTAAATTAAAATTGCATAAAATATAATTTGTTTGTGGACAACAATGAGTTTTAGCTCAAAGAGCGTAAATAAATTTCCAATTGAATGGTTGTTTGTCGTAAACCATATTTTACTTACTTGTAAAAGATTTTAGAAAATATTTGTAAATAAGTAAGTGAATAATATTCCTTTTTACATTTTCATAAGAGCAAATGCTGTAAGATACACACACACACACACACACACAAGCTTGTAAGGGCAACCAACTGAAGTGTATATAATTGAAACTATGAAAATTGCAAGGCAAAGAAAGCAATATAAAAATATAGAAAATTGCTTTTTAACTTTATACGTATGTACATACATACATACATATGTACATATGCACGAATTTACATATGAATACGTTTATTTTTGTGCCGTGCTGAGCTGGTGTAAATTAGAATAAGTTCAAATGAAAATTGAAGTACAAAATTATATTTGTGCATATGTACTATGTTTTAGCCTGCATAGTATGTATGTATGTATGTATGTATAAAAACATTGGAATTTTGCACTTGTTCATGCATAGTTAGTCCAAAAAAAAATTATAGTTTTCTAACATTGATTGGTTAAAAGCAATAAATACCATTACTTGTACAAAATTTCTGATTTAAAGTAAAAATATCGTCCAGTTGAAAGAAAGTCAATGGCGACGACGAGTGGTGCATTTGCACTCGAGAATACAAGTTAACTTTGACTTTAAAATACATGCACTATATTAGTATGTTAGTATGTACATATGTATGCTTGTTTGCATGTGTTGTGTAAATTTTTACGTGTGTATTTGTGTGCGTGCCCATGTGGATTTGACAAGTAGCCGCAAGCGCGCCCATGTAAGATAAATACACATGCAACTCAACAATGGGAAAGATTTAATGAAATTTTTGGCCAACAAGTACCACAACTACATACACATTTACAGCCATACAGTAGCTATGGCACTAGTAAGCGGTAGCAGGATTTATATTTAGCAGGGGTAGCCATAATACTGAAATGAAACCGTAAAAACAATTATAAATATAATAACAAATTTATATACTACAAATATACGAATAGTTATTCGTGCAGACGCACAAATGTATATGCGTTTGTATGTATAAGTAATTGTAGGTACCCCAAAAATAAAGGTCGGAAATTTAGAAATGGAGTAATTTAAGCGAATGGCGAACTAAGACTGGTTACAGTTTATGTTAAAGTAAACTGGTTTCAATTTACTTTTTCAATTGGAAAACAGTTTTTTGCCGACTCCGAACGGCAGATGCATTTTATGAGAAGCATTTCAAAGGCACAAATACTCACGGAGGTTTGCAAGTGCCTATCGAGGGGTGACCGCGTGATTTTTGAACATTTTTTTATTGACACTCTTCTGCAATTTGTTTCAGACAGACGCACGCTGGAGATTTTTTTATTGAATATGGGCAGGCTGTTTTGGTTTAACCTCGATTTTAGGTTAGTTTTTGGAAACCCAGTTGGAAATTGTATAAATTTTTACACATTTGCAATACAAAATGTTAAAACAGTTTAGAATGACTGAACCGAAGGTTAACTGAACAAGTCGCAAAATTTCCTAAGAAATGAAGCAAACCTTTTGTAAATATGGTATACTTACTTTGTTCTTTAATATTAATTTTAATTGTTTTATTAATCGATTTTTTTAAATTTCCTACCACGAAAAGTCTTACAATAAAATAAAGTCCCAGAAAAATCAACATACCTAACATTTGTAGTGCCCTAACAGCTGGATTGCATGCTTCTTTCGAAAAACAATTGTTGTCAGCTAATTTTGTTAATCGAAGTATTAGCTATTGGAAAAGATATGAGTTTATTTTAAAAACTTAAAAAAAAGTCAAGTTTATGCCAAAAATATTTCATTTTAAACGAGTGTGCTAAATAGGTGAAGACAATCTGGCACTTTTTCCTACTGAAATTCACTCGTATTTTAGCGCTAATTTACAAAAAAAATATTTTAAAATTTATTGCATAACTATTCCTTATCTATTTTAGATATTGTCTAATATATACTTCTCATCATCCAACTACTTTTTGAGTGCCAACACTGGCATGAATTTCGTTTAAATAAATGTATGAATTAATATTCAACAGATAATCTTAAAATAAGTGCATAAGGAAGTAAACAATAAATGCAAACCGCGATTAGGTCAGTATGAAAACCAAACCAATACTACTTTGAAAATAACTAGTCCGAAGACTATGCGAATTACTGCAGAGCAACTGCGTGCTATATCATACACACTTAATTAAATTAAAAACATATGCTTGCTATACCTTGCAATATAACTTTTTCTAGATTTATGTAAATGTGTCTAGTTAGTAGCATGTTTGCATTTTCGTGATTTGTATTAAAATTCGTGAAATTAATCTTTACCCTTGCAAATATACTCATACGCACTGGTGTACTCGCACATAAAAATTTTGAGAATTTGAAATCTGCTTCTTTGGAAACTTTAGTCGAGTTACAAAAAGGGGCAGTTCCAATCAACCGATAGTTATAATCTCAAATGAAAGATATTTTCTTTTGATATACTCTTCTATGGGAAAACTTGTGTGGTGATAAATATAGTTTCAAATATTTGGCGATGATTATCAAATGTAATACTCGTATAATTGAAACGATAACAATACATTATAATATTATTTTGGCTGTATTTAAGGTTGCCCCTTTTTATTTCTATTTTTCTATGATTTTACGATTTTTCATGTTACGGCTATTTCTCAAATAATAAAATGCGGTTCCTAAATAAATAGCAAAAAAAAAAAACGTGAAAAGTGATTGAGGCTCGTTGCTCAGGAAGTACTTTACTGACATTTATTTGTTTTTATCTAAATTCATTTCGCGTAAAAATAATGATGATTTATTAACTTCAGTGCTTTTTTATAGATAGTAATAATTACGTTAGGACTAAGAAATTTGAAAATTTCAGTATAAAATATGTACATATGTGTGTGCATATTCCTTTACTTGATAAAAGGGGCGTTTCTATAAAATTCAAACAATCATCGATACGATCAAAGTTAATAAAGGTTTTAAATTTTATGTTGAAAAGGTTAAAAAAAAAACAAAAGATTATAATTATGCCTTTTATTAAGTTCGAGGCCAGTTTATGAAATATTTATTATTTGAAAAAAAAACAACACTTTTAGCGGTAGAAGATATAGATGCTATATCGGGAGAAATAATTATAACTTATTGAAAAATTAAGATCAAAAACTGAGTTTAAAACTTGAGTGAAAACCTAAAAATAAAAATAAAAATTTTTAAAACCGAACAATGAAACCAAATTCACAAGATAATATTTTTCTTTGATTAAAAATCAAAACAAAATGTGAAAATATTACACTCATAAAAAACTGTTTTTTATTCAGATTTAAAAAATTATGATTCTCTGTCGTGCCTGGTCAAAAACGAATGAAACAAATTTAGTCTGCGTAAAAAATTTTCCCTCAAATAAATATAGATACAACTATATTATTTTCATGTACTCGTTTTCGTGAATGGCAGAGACAGAGAGAGTAATTCTTGGCCATCTCATAATTAATTTTACCTCTCATGAACTGGTGGTAGTAAAAACCAGCATTTACCTTATTTTATAACCGATCAGTTCGTCTGTCATTTCACTTGCCTTTGTAAATATATTAATTTACAGTGATAATTTATAGCATTGGCGAATTCTTCCGAAAAACTGCACTATTAATATAAAACAACAAACTTTGAAACTTTTTTGGCGAGTCAGAATCTATGTACAGGGTGGCGCACGAGTTGTGCTATAAAAACGAAACTTAGTAACTTTTTTTCTGTGTAAGTAACCTGCTTACTTTTTTCATTTGGCAGGTTATTATTTAAATTTTTTAAAAATTAATGCTTCGGATACCGAAAGAGGATTTAGATAGTGCAGCGGTACCATGCTTTGCAGACCGTCATTTTCGTCCAAAGGGAATTCAGACGGAAGTTTGGCGGAACTCCCCCGAGTAGATGAGCCACATTATGAAGTTGGTAAACATGTTTGCCGAATCGGGAAGCATCGCAAGAAGACCGTACCATCGAGATCCGTATGTTCATGTTTAAGACACAATCGCGGCTGGCTGTTGTATCGTCAATTCAGGCAAATCCAAGAGTTTCGACTCGACTCATTACAACGGATAATTTATGACAACAAGCCATTTAAACCTCCAAGATTTGCCTATTCACCTGGAATTTTGCCAAAAAATGTTATTGTAGCACAATTGGTGCGCCACCCTATATGTAGGGGGTCTTGTACTCAAAAAATAGGAGCATCAAATGCAACTATGCGATGTATGTTTGTACATATGTACATATCACATACTCGTACATTGTATGTTTGCTTACTTTATGCACATGTCTATATGTTTTTGTGTATTATGGTATATATTTATGATGAAATATACTTGTACACACATACTAACATATACCTACATACATACATATGTATGAAGTTAGGTGGTACGTGCGCTCTTTATTTCATATTTTCTAATAAATTTTTCAAAGTTTGTTCTTGAAAGCCCTGCAGTCTTTTAATATCTACAAGTGCCCATACAAATATATTTGAACAACTTTGTTGCCCTTCATCTTGCACACATGCATGTTGTACAAGCGCAAGTCACTCACACATGCATACATACATATGTACATACTCAGTTCCTTATACGTCGCCTACATATCGTACTTAACATAACACACATACGTACATATGTACTTGTACATACATACATTCTAAAGCATAGCGGCAAATGTAACTTCTATTCCCACTTCGACGACTTCTCTAACTGTGAGGCATTTTCGCCCACACACACACACCCACAAACGCAAGCACGCATAACCACTTCGTTTGGTTACATGACTGCCATCCCTACGAATCATTCAGCCATACTGCCATGCATCCTTCATTGCTTGAGGCCATACTCTTACTAACCCAACAGCCCAACAGCCAGTGAGCTAAGTCACCACGACCAACACCACCACCACCACCACCACCAACACTAAGACCAACGCTAACGCCATCGCCGTCATCGTCACCAATGCCGCCTTTGCCTTTACCCGCCATTGTCGTGCTAGCCTTCGCTCAGTGTCGTTATCGCTTTTTGGCTCAAAGCACTGTTTACTTCCACACAGAGTGCTGGCCCTCATCCCAAACCGCTACCACTTCCGCTACGCGCACAGGTCAAAGTTTTTCATTTGCCATCTCATCAGCGTTGTGATTTAATTCAGTCCAAAAGGCAACATTGCAACAACAAGAACAACAACAACCAGCGACCGCAAAAACATCTTACCAACCAAACAAAAAGAAGCAAACATTGTACCATCTAAACTCCTCTAGTCGTCACTGAAATCCTTGCGCGCTCTCTACCCACTTGCACTGAATGAACTGGGTGAGCGTGAGGGTGTGTGTGTGTGTGTGAGAATAAATGTATGTTTGTGTGAGGCAAGAAGCAGTAGCGTAAATGAAATGAAAATCAAACCAAACGAAACCCATCCAAGTGCCCAAAAGCAATGAATTTTTCTTAACTTGGCCCAAAGGAGTTTTTGATTTGTGTGCTTCTCATTCGTTTTTCTAACATGGCAGTTGGTTTTTGCTGTTGTTGTTTCAGTTTTTCATATATTTATTTTTGTTTTGTTTTGCCTTTGCAATTTTATCTATGGCTCTGCCATACTCATACATTCGACATCACCAACCTCATCGATTTGCTTTGCTTTAGTTTCTTGCATTTCGTCTTTCCAGTTTTACTGTATCTTCCTTTTTTCGCTTTTATTTTGAGTTTTTGTTTTCCCTAACGCCTTCGGTGCAATTCTCTGGTGTGTCTTCATCTAGTTACATTTATATGTGAATACCCATTGCACTTATTGTTGTACTTGCTGTTATTGGTGGTGGCCTATAGTTGGGTGGAGTTGCTCTCGGCGCTGTTAGCGCTGTTGCATTGAGGCAATGGTACTTGCAATGTGTACATATTAGACGGCGTACATAGAGGAAATTGAAGAAGAGAAGGAAAAGTTTCGTTATATTCCAACGAAATCGCTTAGAAGTTGTATGAGTTTTCGTACCATCTGCGGCATTCTGCATTCATAGTATATGACTACACATACACATGTATAAATGTATGTTGTGTATGAACGTCTGTATAAAGCGAGTTCAAAGCAGTACGGGTACTCAATGATTTACTGGTTTTGTTTTATCAAAGCATAACAGTGTCATGATGCCGACGAAATAATGCACAAATACAATGGAAATAAATTTGATATTCGTTTCGGATTTTTACACTTTGAAAATCCATTGTTTTATTTAAAAAATTAGTTTATATTAAAGTTAAACTTTAAAACACGCTTCACATTTGTATTAAATTTAACTTTGTTAGTGTATACAAACATATTTACATAATTAGTCAACACGGAAGGCACTGATCACGTTCAAACTTGCGCAATTTCTCAATACATAATCGACCATTTTGATTTTTAGTAAGTTTATAAATTGATATTATGGCTTTGCCGAAAATTATTAATGGAATTTTTGTTAAAGCGTAAATGTTTTTCAACACCAATTTGCATAAAGAGAACGGATATTATAGTGCAAGAAACCAACTAAATTTTTAATATTTTCTCTGCTTAGCTGTAAGATTAAGTGTTAGGCCAGATGAGGTGAGGCAACGTGAAGAAAGGAGAGGTGTGGTAAAGTGTGGCCAGGTTGTAAGAGTCAAGCTGAGGAAAGGTCAGGCCAGGGGATGTGAGATCAGGTGAGGTGAAGAGTGTGGGCCTGTAATTATTTCTGACGAGCTTCGATATATTAAGTTTTGGTGTTGTAAGGTAAGGTAAAGTGCATTTAGGTGCCGCGTGTTTAGGTGTGGGGGGATTAGTATTGGTGGGTTTATTTGTGTTTGATTTACATGTGTTGAGTTTAGGTGCACTGAGCTTCAGTGACACGAAATAAGATATAGTGCATTAAGGTGTGGAGCGTTTTAGTGTGATGAATTAAGGTTGGGTGAGTTCAGATGGAAAGAAAAAGCGCTTGTTGCCGTCTGCCACTACATCCAGTGACATTTTTTCCTCTAATCTGGCATGGTTATTTTTGAATTTATCAAAAGCCGCTTAAGGGGTTTCACTTTAAAAATTGTCAAAAATCAACGGTAAATTTTAGCTAATTTAAACTTTCAACTTGCTCCCGACTGAGGGGTTCTAAGTAGTTTTCTTCGAATCAAGTAAATTCAGTAATTCCTGGTATTTCCGAAAATCTCAAATAAAAGCCACATATTTCCATATTCAATTCACTGTACGTCGCCTACCAGTTTACTCATTCTCTCGTTGCATCCTCGGGCGATAATTTCTCAGTGCAGTTTTTCTGCTTCAACGACAACGAGACGTTGCCGCTGCCGCTGCCGCTACTTTACGTATGTATACCTCACCGTCCGACTTCACCTTCCGGTACCGCACATTTTCACTCTGCCTCATTGCCTGCACTATGAACTTGATGTTTTGATTATTGTGGGAGGACAAAACGATATTTCATATTTCGTACGTACAAATATTGGAGTGGCGAAGTTAGAAATCGGAAGCACAGTGCCACAAAACGCATGTCATCCTATAAAAATTCGAGTCCAAAAGATAACACCGTGCGACTGTAAATTGTACACGCACAAAACAAGGACACACTCGCGAAAATTATAGAACTTTGAAGTTTCAAGGATATAATTAAATAAAAAATATTTAAAAAAAACTTCAAAGCAATGTGAAATATAAATATGTATATCCAATAAAAAATTAAATTTCGTTAAAATGAAGAAACCAAACAATTTTTGAATATATATTTTTTATATCTATTAAAGTTTCTATTAGTTATATTTGAAAAAATATATATCGAAGACTAATATTTACGCCAGCAGTTTCTCGAATTTCATTCTCTTTACTTTATAAGTTTAGCATTGAGGCATATTTTTTTTTGGTTTTGCACTCCAAAAAATTAAGAGACTTTCAATTCGTTACAATACTGAATACTGATATGTAACACTGCTCTGATTTGAAAAAAATCAATTTTACCAGGTTCTATCGTACAGATTTCAAAGTCCTTTAAAAATAAGATCTGCCGCCTAAGAGAAAAAAAAGCATAGTTTTTTTATTTTTGGTTTTTGTTTCAGTAGTAAATTGATCATCTCGTCAGTTTTACATTTTTTTCTTTGCTCCTTTTTTCGCTCTGTGCTGGAGGCACACACGATTTTTTCTTAGAGAATAGCTTAATGGCTGTTTGAAAAAAACAAACGAAAATTGACACACCCGATTTTGAAAAGCTTCTGAGAACTTTAGATTTCAAGAGTTGAAAGTACTTTTTAGTCTAAACACAAAATTATAAAAAATTTATGAAAATATAATTTAAAAAAAATAAAGCTTTTGAAATCAATTTTATGTATTTGGGTGTAAGAATGCATATACTTAACATGATTAATATGCTTTCCATCACTTCTTCCTATGGCCACAATTTTCCTACAGGGTATTAATACACCTCCACATTTGCCCGCATGACATTGCATGGGAGTTATTAGTTACAAAAATACAACCCGAGTTGAGTTATTTCAAACAAATCCGCTTGTAGGTACTTCTCATACATTTGTTTTATCTCTGCCGCTCGTGCCATGAGGCTGCCTTCCACACAACGCTGCAGCGCTGCTACTATTTAGCTCCTTTTCTGCTATTTAAGCGTATTGCTGAATGTCTACTACTTGCATGCTTTTGATATTGTACACAAACACATGCATACATACATACATACACATACTACATGTACTCGTATATGTGTGGTATTCTAATAGCGCTGCGCATTCGACTTTGGCTTCAGTTGAACCGAAGCAAAGCACAAAACCTCTGAGGGCGGTTTAAAATTGAGATAAGGTTTATGCCTGAAAAACTTTTTCTACGTATGCTCAGATGTTCGCAAACATACACACACACGCGCGCAGTTACACATACACACGTTTATGAGTTTGCATATGCAATATCTTTTAAATACAAATACAAACATATACTCTTAGCCAAACACAAACATGCAAAGGAAAGAAAAGTTTTCTCCTTCTTTTTGTGACTTGAAGCTTATTGAAAAATAAGGATATGTACGATATATGCGGCCATAGGGATTATACTTACACAGCCACAGGCATCTAAGTGAGAGTTTGAATTTGTGATGTTACTACCACGACCAGATTGCTTGCTAGTAATTGAGCTGCTGCTGCTGCAACTCTACCAGCTGCAGCGCCAATTCAGATTTTGACTTACCACATTACTCTTGATTCAGGCGCTTCCACTTTGTAGCTTATGTAGGTATATATGTTGGTTTTTTAATGAGTCTGATTTAGTTTTGGCTGCATTGTGGTTGCTGTTGTATACATAATTTCTTATATACGAGTATGCTTGTGTTTGTGTTTGTGTTGGCGCATGTAAAATTATATCCTTTCACGCGCTACCTAAGAAGCTGTCATGCAATGGCTCACTGTAAAATTTGTTAACACATTAGCTTTTGCATATAAGTTTCTTATTTGTTCCTGTATTTATCAGTAGGCTCTTTCTTATACTAGATAATTTCATCGGTTTGGTCTGATTACAATAAAAGAGCTGCTCTCTGTTACTGAGTGAGCACATTTATAACTGTTGAAACGATCATGCCACTGTTACAATACTTTACTGTAGAAAGTGCTAAATATTTCGTGCAGCAAGGCAATTTCTTGTGGTTAAGCTTCTTAAGTGTTCTTTGTCGTCGTTCACTATTTTTTTGTTGTTATTTCTCTGAATTTATCATTTCCGAACTTTAGCAAGTAAAGATTATTTTTTCATCTACTTACCATACACTGGTGGCAAATATTTATAATGGAAACGCGAAATTTTGATAAGTTTTGGATATTTTTCTCTGATTGCGCTACAATTGTTTAAACAGTAAATAAATTATTTTATCAAAATAAAGGGTGTTTTTTTAGACGTGTGGTTTTCAATGAGGCAACTTTTTTTCGAAGTTTGTCTTTTTGGCAGCTGTTACTGGATTTATAGTCAGTTTGGTTTGCCATTTGAAGACGCCTTGGAAGAGAATATTCTGTGCGTTATTGCTGACATAAGATCCCAACTGCTGCAAAAAGTAGTCGAAAATTAGGTCTCTCAGCGGGAATTTAATCAAGCCAGCCGCGGCTGTCACTTGCTCGAAATCATTTTTAAGATATAATGGAAAACCCTTTTTTTTATAACACAGTACGACAGTGGTTGGTACCCATGAGAAATGTTAACAGAATTTTAAAATAGGCTTAAAATAAATAAATACGGAGGTTCACTTCTAATGTAATGCTATAAAAACAGAATGGGTAAACCGATTTGAAAGCTTGAGCCAGTTTTGATAAGGTACTTAAATTTAGATTTTTTTTATTCGGTAGATGGCGCTTTAATTTTCATGTAAAGTTAAAAAATAACCATAAATGTACGAAAAAAAAAATTTAAAAAACGACCAACATTTTTAACACATAATAATAGTGATATTTAGATTTCATATTTATTATGTATTTTTATAATTTTGTTTTTGTATTTTTAATGAATTTCGTAAATTTTTTGATTTTGTAATAAAGGTTAATTCTTGGCCAAAGCATTAAGTTATAAGCGTTTTATTTGTTCTTAAAAACCACATATCGACAAAAACACCCTTTATGTCAAACTCTTTTTTTTAAATCATCAAATTATCATTTTTATTAAGTATATAAGGAGCTGTATTCGAAATGAATATGGGATAAGGCCTTTATATATTAGATAACAAAATATCAAGTTTACGTGGTCTTTCACGCAGAAGGCCGATAAAAAAATGTCAAATTCAACGGAATTTTGTAAACACATGAAACTTTAATTTTAACTTTGTAAAATTTATTGTCCTACAAAACTGCTGAGGAAATGTTGTGATTTCTGAAATATTACTATAACTTCTAAAGAGTATTGTTGTTTTTTCTAATAATTTTTCCAAATAACCGATCGGCTTTAAGCTCAAAAATAATTAAATAAAAAAAAAAATGTAATTTTTGTATTAGACTTTTAAAAAATTTTAAATTAACAAAAGAAAAACTTGAAGTTACCTACATAATTGCAATATTTTATGTTCGTGTGAACATTTATTTATTCATATCTACATATACATATATATTTCTTCAATCGCCCTGTTAGCCGGCATCGACTTCCCTTTTGGCCACATATACACACACACACACTAACTCATGACTGAACGCATACAATATTTGACATCCAACAACAAGCATACGTACGCTAGTAGTAAGTGTGTGTGTCATACCTACACATATATGGTATGTAAGTGTAATAAAATTCACCTGAGGCCATTTGTTACAGTTTTCTTTTGACTTTGCCAAAGTTTTTCGCATGATTTCCGTAACTAAATTTTGTGGGTTGCTTTCGAGTTTTGGGGTTTATTTTCGCTAATGCTTTTTGTGTTTTGGTTTTGTTGATGGGACAAATTTCACTTATGGGCATTGTGAAAAGACAAATATCACAAGCATTAGGGTGGCTCACTCGGGACATATAAATAGTAAAAAAAAACACACACTTGTTTTTCAGCCTAATGCGGGTAATACTGTAATACCAAATTCCAAATTTAAAGCTTTTAGTAAGATATCAATCATTAAAGTATAACTGGTATAAAAATTAGATTTTTCTCTCTCTAAGAGACACTAGAACTGCCAGCCTATCGAGCTTTAGAGAGAATGAGACAACGAATTTAGGCTTTTGTTTTTAAACTGCAGTCAGATATCTGGAAAGTTTTCTCATTTTTGTTATTTACCAATTAGAAATTACAACGAGTAGTGAATTTTGTTAGTCAAAAAAAATATTTAAGAAAAAATAAAAACGCAGGTGTTAGTTTTTATTAATAAAAATTTTACGAACCAAAATTAGTTTGAACAAAATGTCTAAGGAAAGCTGTTTCGAAACAAAAACAAACTATTAAATTTTAACAAAATAAAATCTTTGCAATATTAGAAAAAACGAATAGCTTAACGAGAGGGATGTGAGGAACTCTAACGTTTCAAGAAATAAGTCAACAAATCTAATAAGTTAAAACTATAAATATCATCTTTTGTCCTTTTTTGAAATTTTTTGACGTTTTTCTTAAAGAACTGAATTTCGAAATATCGTGATTTCGTAGCTTCCTAGACTTGATGGATTTTAGGCCGTTGGATCGTGACACAACCATACTAATCAGACAAAGATTTGCTATTATAATAAATTTTATTAGTGAAAAGACACTGCTTTATTTAACAATGAAATGTATAATTTTCTTTAATGAGAAATACGACAAATATTTTAAAAATAAAGCACGTCATCCCGTTTGTTTCATATTGCATATTACTATCTTTTTCTATGTTTTGCTGAAACTGTAGCATTATTGCCAGTCAATTACTATAAATTAATTTGAGTAATAAGTAATTTCTTGTGCAAATTTCTGAATTTTCAAAAGTGCTTTGCAATGCTTAAATTCAAATATATTGTGATCGCATGTTTTCTTCCCTGATTATGATGCGTTTAAATCATTTTCTGAGAAATATACTTCAAGTTTATTCGCAATCTTAACGCTTGTTAACTTCATTCCCATATTTTAAACCATCATTTTGTGTGAACCACTACGAGTAAGACAACCCGGAAATTACATTTCAACAGATTTTAAAACTAATTTTGAAAGTAAAATGCTAAATACAAATCTATAATCACTACAAATAGTTTAAAAAATGGTCAATTTGATGCATTTAGCCACTACTTTCGTTTAATTATTTCAACAAAATGTTCCACTGTGGCGGATGCCTCTGATTTGCATAACAATAATATACATACTCTTACATACATATATAAATATGTACTTGCGAAAGCAAATAAAAATTTAAAAAAATAAGACGCTCATGCCCTCACATCATAAAACAAATCAAAAGTGCACACGGCGACCCACACTGCAACCTTTACAGCTCAAAGGAATACACGAAGACCTCGTGAGCGGCTGGTAACATATGGCCGAAGGGATAAAAAATGAGACCCGCCACAACTTACAAACACACATACATATCTACGCAAAACTCACTTATTGTTATTGCAGCGTTGGCGGCGATATTGTTGTGCGAATTCTTCCATTTTATTTGTTGTTATTGTTGTTGCTGTTGTTGCTGTTGCTGCTGCTGCTGCTGCTATTGGCACTGCGGCATTTCGTTCAGCAACGTGGCTTGACACAGAACCTACGCGCGAATGCCGCAAGGCCGGTGTGTCGCACTGCTGCTCGCCGCGCTGGGAACAAAAGGGAAAACTCAGTGGCGTGTGCTTGTGCGCGGATGCGAGCGGGCATTGAAGTGGGAGGGGATTTGGACAAAAAGAAAAAAAAAAACAAAGTCAAGTCGCATGTGAAGAGCGCGCCAATCGGTTTCTCAAGTTTTCAGGCAAAAGTTACTAGCAAACTTATTGCCGATATGAACCAGTTTGTTTGTGTGCGTTCGACTTCGATTTAAAATGACTCATATACTCGTATGTAAAATGTGTGGGTGTGATTTTGTGGCGAATATTCATAGTTGAACGCTTATACTGAAATTTACTCAAAAAGTATTAACTTAAAATTCTTAAATTTATATTTTCAATACTTTTTGCTCTTTGCAGAAAAAAATGCGATATGGACCGCGAACGCGAAAGAGATACAAAATCGCTAGAGCCGCGCGATCTCTCATCGACGGGACGCATTTTCGCAAGAGGCGATATTAAAATAAGGTATTGTAGTCTCCAAACTATCTAAGTATTTGTACGAGTGTGTGTAAATTGAATTTTCTTTTTCCATTTAGCTCTTCACCCACTGTCTCACCGACGATCTCGAATTCCTCTTCGCCCACGCCCACACCGCCAGCCAGTTCATCGGTGCCACCGATCGGTTTGCCAACCAGCGTCGGCGGCGGCGGATCCAGCGCACCGGGTAGCACTTCCGCCGCCAGCGCCAGTTCCTATTTACATGCCAATCACAAGCCCATCACTGGCATACCGTGCGTGGCGGCTGCTTCGCGCTATACAGCACCCGTGCATATCGATGTTGGTGGTACAATTTATACCAGCTCACTGGAAACGCTCACCAAGTATCCGGATTCGAAGTTGGCGAAACTCTTCAATGGCACCATACCGATTGTGTTGGACTCACTGAAGCAGCACTATTTTATTGATCGCGATGGCGGCATGTTTCGACACGTATTGAACTTCATGAGAAACTCAAGACTTTTGATCGCTGAAGATTTTCCCGATCTCGAGCTGTTACTCGAAGAGGCGCGCTACTTTGAAGTGGAGCGTGAGTATTTATTTTGCTATGAGTTGTTTTATTTATAACCAGAAGTATATTTTTTTTTGTTGTTGGTGTAGTAGGAGGTAACTGTTTATGCAATAACGAAAGGCTGGAAATGTACCAAAAAAGGCGATGAACATTAATAATAATAATAATTTGGCGCTTACACTATATAGCTCAGTGTTTGGCCGAGCTTCTCCTACCATTTGTGGTGTGCGTCTTTATATTATATCACAAATGAAGGGACCTACCGTTTTTGTGCCGACTCCGAACGGCAGATGTATTTAATGAGAAGCTTTTTCATGGCAGAATTACTCTCGGAGGTTTGCCATTGCCTGACTGAGATTCGAACCCCGAACTCACCGGCATATCGAGTTATAGCACGCACCACTACCAACCTGACCACAGCGGCCACATTAAGATCTTATAATAAGAAGTTAGGCGGTATACATATTTTTGACTCTATCATGCCTATAAAAAGCTGTAAGCTTTTGGTATAAGAAAACTTTCATACATATCGTCTTTTGTACTTAAGCTCTTCTGAGTTCTACCAACAAATCAATTCCCTTTTATATCTTGATCGTGATAATGGAAAAACTTCAAGTAATCCATCCTAAGTAAAAATTGTGCAAGTGAAAGTACAACAAATATAAATTAATGGTAAGAAGAGATTAAATTCTTTGCCGTTATTACCAACTATTTTGAGAACAACATCGAAAATTTTTTGTATCCATATCAAATTTAGCAAGCGATTACGAAAATTTATACAAAACTCATCAATTTGCTAAGGAATATTCAAAAATATATATAATTTTGCAAGAGCATTTCGTAGTGAAAAAAAATTATTGGTCATCGGATTCCAAACAATTTGGCCAGAGCTCTTGACTTTTGAGATCGCTTATAGCATCGTAGAAGGTGACGAAAATTGCATCTATACCTACATATTTACTCGTATTTTTCTGAAACAAAACAACAATCCACTGTCTGAGTGCTTCGGCATCACGGTCGAGGGAAACTGAGGTTGCGCCTTTCGAGAACTGCAAGTACGCTCTTTGTCGATTTGACATTTTTTTATCCGCGAAGATTAGTCAGTTGTTACTATTGCTCTTGAGGATTGAAGAAAAGACCTTGCTGAATGGTATTCCACCATTTGCGTAACATGCTCACCACAAAGCAGCGTATGAAACAGCTTATTATTTGTAACAGAAAAAATTGTTTAGATATAATGGCACAATGCCAATATTTCCCAATATTTTCAGACAATGACTTTAAACTGTTTCCGTTGGTTAATAAAAAAATTCGTGATGAGCGATTTTCAATATCTGAACAGACCCTCGAGGTTTTCCGAAACCATGTTTTTGATGTTACCTCTTCATAGTTGAATAAATGTTTTGAAAACTTGTTTCTTAAAATCTAAAAATGGCAAATATGTAACTTGATAACAAAGCGTTTTTTAATTACAATTTGTACTTTATGTATATTTTTTTTTAATTTAATTTAAACATAAATTTAACGTGGTCAAGCTCATTCAAAAAAGACATCAAAGTCGGTAAACACCAAAACGGGCTCAGAACGAAGTAAAGTAATGATAACAGCCGCGACATGACAGGTTTTAAAGTAACGAAAAGATTGCAAAGTCGCAAGATGTGGAGCTCTATTGGATTAATTAACTTTGTTGACCTAGGTATCACAATGCACCCAAAACTTAACTTAAATATTTATATCAATGCTTCAATCAACAAAGCTAAGGGTGTATTTGCGTTTGTAAAACGATGGTCAAAATAATTCAGTGACCCTACATTACGAAAGCTCTTTTCACAACGTTAGTGAGGCCAATACTAGAATATGGTTCCATCGTTTGGAACCCGCACTATCAAGTACATTCCGACCGGATAGAGTCAATTCGAAAACAATTTCTGTTTTTTGCTTTAGGACATTTTCGATGGGATTCCCAGCATAACCTACCACCCTATATTAATCGTTTAAAACTTAATAATCTTGCTAGTCGCAGACAAATGTTAGGCATCATATTTTTGGTCAAGTTACTGACGGGCTTGACGTCTAGCCCACCTCTTCTGGCCAAAATGTGAAGTGGAACGTTCCCTCCCGAATTTTCAGGCATTTCCGGCCTCTTTTTCTGAAACTATCAAAAAATAATTTCGAATTAAACGAGCCATTCCGTAGTTTATGCCAGGACTTTAACTTTCACTCCGCTTCCTTTCATATTTCCGACTCACTTTTTTACATAAAGAATACTATACTTTGTACTCTCAACAGATTATGGATTGCATACACAATTACGATTTAAAACCACTGTTACTATCCAAATTAATTTAAATTTAAAATCAGCTGGTGCACTTTTATTATGTAGCTGAACAATTTTAAAGTCTCGACACCCAACAAACTCCTGCCTTTCATGACTTGGCATGCAAAAAAAAAAAAATTTCTAAATCCGTGCGCCATGCGCATGCGCCCCTCGCGTCGTTTGGGCGGGAATGGAGGGTAAAAACCGTTGGGATTATTATTATTAATTTCGACCGGCAATTTTTTGCGGTACCTCTAAAGACCACCCAGCATAACTACTTAGGAGCTAAGAAGAATATAAAATGTCTCGCCATTCTTGTTTAACATAAAATCTACGTATTATTGTATAAATAAATAAAATAAAGTTTCAGTAATTTAATTAATTGTCTATTCTCTTTCTGCTTTTTTTTTTAAACATCCGCAGCTATGATCAAACAGCTGGAGAGCATGCGCAAGGATCGTGTGCGCAACGGCAATTATTTGGTGGCGCCACCAACACCACCAGCGCGCATAAAAAGCAGTCCTCGCACAAATCCCGCACCGGAATACAATTACGAGGTGGTCGCATTGCATATATCACCCGATCTGGGTGAGCGTATTATGCTCTCGGCCGAACGTTCACTACTCGACGAAGTATTTCCCGAGGCCAATCAGGCGACACAGACCAGCCGCAGTGGAGTGTCATGGAATCAGGGCGATTGGCGACAAATTATACGCTTCCCATTGAATGGCTACTGTAAATTGAATTCGGTACAGGTGCTGACACGCCTACTCAATGCCGGTTTCACCATCGAAGCGAGCACTGGCGGCGGCGTCGAGGGGCAACAGTTCTCCGAGTATCTGCTGGTGCGTCGGATTCCAATGTGATAGTCCTGTGGATGGCAATTTGTTTACGTTAAAGTAATTGTTTAAATTTTAAGTGATTTATTTTTTAGCGATATGAATGAAATATTGAATATTTTGAAGAAAAAAAAAAACCAAACATATGTATGAAAAGTAAGCGAAAAAGAATTTTGAATATTAAAAAAGGCGAAGCAAACATTTTGGCAAACGCAAGTAATTAAGTATGAAAATTTAAATACATTTTTAAATGTGAGACATTTTTAAATACAATGATCGATTGCACACATTAAGGGTGCATGCATTTCCGTGTGCAACATGGTTGGTGTGAACTTGCAACATGCCACACTAACATGCAATTTTAATGAGCTCATAGTCTATATAATTACATAAATACAACAATACATATGCATATACTCAATGTAACTAAATTAATTGATTAGTGTTTTAAGCTCTTAGAGTTAATTGAAATAAATAATACAAAAAAAAAAAAACAAAAAACAACTAAATTATTGATATATTAAATTTTTGTTTAAACTCTTTTAAGTTTGAAAAAATTTTGTTTAAACATGCAGTTATGTTGCATGCAATTATGTACTCATTTGCTTGGCGAATTGACTTTTTGTATAATTGTTAGACTAAAAACAAAAAAAATTTAAATTATAACAAATTGCTTACGAATCAGCGTATGTTAATTCATTTTTAAGACAAGTAATTTTCAACCGATTTTTAAGCTTTTTAAATAGCAAAGAAATATTGACAGCATTTAGCAATAGCCAACTTAAATAATCGTACAAACAAACATACACACGAGTATATACATACTTATGTATATGTGTACGTGTGTAAGTGTGTTTGTATTGCATTTGCATTGAACGTTTTATGAATGTAATTTCAGCAGAAAATTATGAATTAAAGAATAAAAAATAAAATACTCATGTATTGAAACACAAAAAAATCGACGCCCAAATTAAATACACACATACATAGTACATACATAAACATATGCACATCGCATTGGATGTCTTTAAAAGAGGTACTCAATAAATTAATTATAATTAATTACATTAAATGGAAATGCGAATGGCTTTTATTTTACTAACAAACTTGTGAGGACTACTTGTAAAAAATTCCAAAAGTGTAATAATGAGAGAAATAAATTGTTATGCAGGGCGTTTCAAAACCTTAAGCACACCCACATGTTTAAGTAGTTTAATATATTAAATTTTCTAATCTCTGAAGAAAATCAATAAGAAAAGATAATTTTCTTACAAAACCCTTTAAAACCAAGTTTCAAACTTTATAGCAAAATTCAGCGAATGAAATTCCTTACAACAATTCTGGCAAAAATGATTCACTAGGTCCAATTTAGTTATATTTTTTTTAAATTTAAAACACGGTTGCTGTCGATATCCCAGATGTATTTGTCTTCCTGTGTCTTAAAATGTAAAAGGTTATCGGAACAAAATAGTTATATTCCATACAACTTCCCATAAAAACCTGTAAAACGGAGAATTTAAAAAAAAATATAGTTTGCATGTTGCAATATTTATTCTGGGTGTCTTTTTTTCAATAAAAGTTTGCTTAGCAAAATTAGCTTAAAAAAAAACAGTACATTTCAACAATTTTAAAGCCCCAACGTAGTCTTGTTATAAAAAAATTATATTATAATAGCAAATTATTATACAAAGGTAAGTTTTTTGAGCCGCAAATGATGCATCCGACCGGGGATAAAGCCCGACGATTTTGAAAAGCCTCCGTGACAGACGACGAGCGAAGATAAGAGCTGATATAATAGCAGATAAAATTGCTAAAGGGTGCCCCGTGTATGTGTTTATGTAGGAGCATCGATAAGAGCTATGGGAGGAGCTGCGACAATAGCAATAAATGGTAAATTAGCTTTCCGGTTGTGTTTTCATGTTGGAGCAAAGCTGAGGAAAATCGTTAATATAATTTTCTTCGCTCTAGTCGCTTTGATCAACATGAACACGGATGAGCTAATAATTGAATTTTTTTTTAAAGGTTACAATAAATCGCTCCTTATACAAAATAGGTCTGCTATGACAATTATACCATTTTTTCTTAATTTTTCTTCAATTTTTAATAAAACCTAATTGAAGGTTTCAGTATTCATTAGCATGTACACGCCAAAATTCTGGCATTCCTCAATAATTGGGTTTGCAGAAAATTTGCGGACTTTTAAGTAAACATAATAAAGAAATTGAAGACAAAAACAACAGTTTTTCATTGGAATCCGACATTTTTTTTGTACATGGTTTTTATTAAATGTACTATAAATATATTTTTAAAAATTTTGGGTATGAGTTTCTGTATAACAACTTACATTAAATAATTTTTGACTATGCCACTTATTGATTGCGAAACAATATGAATTTTGTAAATTTATTTCTAATGAAATCCAATTGCAATTCTCGTATGCACCGAAGGAATCGCATTTCTTTTCGAATATATTCTGCCAAGTTCTTCACTTCTCGTCTTGCCAGTCTCCCCTAATATGCTTCGTCGTCTTATTTGCTTATAATTTACATTGACGGCACGGAATTGGGAAGGCACAATCTTATTCTCTAACATTACTTCCCATTCATCTCTTTTCTTGAACTGAAAGTTGAACAAGATAGTTTTTCTTTTACAACCGTCAAAAATAAGTAGAAATATACTAAAATTCATTAAAATTGCCCAATTGCGAAGCGCTTGAAGTACTTCAAAGTTCTAAATATCACAAAGCTCTAAAAGACAGCGCCTTGAAGGATTTTAGCATTTCCATTCCTCAAACTGTTATCCGCTGATCAGTCGGTTTTCAAAACTCCACCTAATACACAAATGAAAAAATGCCGCTGATCTGTCGGTTTTCAAAAGGACACCTAATACACAATTGAAAAAATGCCGATGCACGATACTTCTGTGTATTTAAATTTTTAGTACCGTAGCGAATCGGTTGGCTTTCATGATAATATTAATTTTAAATCATCACCTCTTATTAGAAACTAGTTTAATATGTACCGAGTATTAAAAGTATTAGTTACTTTTGAAATGTTGGTGCCAAGTTAAGTTCAATATTAAAGGTATCGCTTCACCCAACATTTAATGATTATTACAAGGCTACCAGTAAATCATTGAAGCTTTCAAAGTAAAAAAAAGCAGGCAAGGAAAGCTAAGCAAGTTTGCCTTGGGCTAGCCAGGCCTCGTAAACCTATAACTATTCCCTTACCTGTTAGGTGGTACCATATTATTTTAATAACGTTGCGACCATTGCAACATGAAGAAACGTACTGTACTCCTAAATGTTTATGAGCGTATAATTAATTAGCAGCGGTTGCATTTTTTTGTTAAAATTATTTGCTGAGAATACGATCATTCACCACTTGTGGTATTGTTGAGAATCGACGTTGGCGACGTTGGAACGTACTCAATGCTTGCAGGGAAACAAGAGATTTTCCAATACAATTTCCAAGTCACCCACTTTTTGATTGAGTAATTCTTAAAATTGCTTACCCTGTGTCAGGCAAGATAGAAACCGGAAGTCTGGATTTTTATTAAATTGCTAACAAGAACCATCTGCATGTTAATAGTGAAAAATGGAAACGTGACACAGGGTGCTAACAAAGTTCATAAAGCATTTGCCCGGTTTGTATATTTGCTAACTTCGAATGCTTCGAATAAGAGCCAAGAAACTGCTTTTGCTTTAGATTTAAATCTTTTATTGAAATTTGTATCAATAAAAATTTACGCAATTGCAGCAATTACAATTTTATATTAAGGAATTTATATGCTTCCAAGTGAGTAAAACAAGTATTCGCTCTCGCCAGGCAGAAACCGCTTGCAGTTTGTAAGTCTGCTCTAAAATATACCAAACCATGCAAATGGGAAAGAGTGTTATAAATTAAAATTTTTTTCTATAACTTCGCCGTTGATGTATGATTTTTATAAATTATACCGTAAGTGGCTAGACTTTTCTACACTGTCTTTTTTTGGTTATCAGTCTGAGTAGAATAGTTCGTTGTTTGACTGTAGGACAAACCCTTTTTTAAATCATTTTTTAATGATCCTTTGCTTCGAAATATGTTGTACATAATATATAAAAACCAAAAATTGTTTTTTTTTTCGAAATTTCTTTAAATCCACTATAATATACGAACACAGTAAAAGCTTAGTACTCTGAAGTACTAATAGGAGGATAGTTAAGAAAAAATTCGAGGTAAGCCTAATTGACAAAAAAAAAAACAAAAACACAATACATACATATATGTATTTTCAGATTTTTGGAAAACACCAGTTAAACGTGCTAAATTTTTTTATTTGGAACGGAAAATAATCTTTATTTTTCAAATTATTAAAATAATCAGAATGTAATATTCGTCTAGCAATTTACATAAGTATATCTACTTAAATTCAAATATGTGTATAATTACAGACGGGTTTTTCGCTTTGAGCCAGCTCAAAAGTTATAGCGAATAAAAACTGTTACAAAGCACTGCTAACTTCGTAAAATTAAATTATATTTAAATGTCCGTGTCCTCAGAACAAGCGTTTAATTTGGGAATTTGAAAAAATTGAGAATAAATATGTTATTTTTTTTAAGGATATTGGAAGCGACTCCGATATTACAAATGACTTATATTTTTTACATTGGAACTTAAATTTTTTTTCTGTAATTTTGCATACAAAATTCTAAAAAATTACGTAAATTTTTTTTTAAAATTGCTTTCGTAAAACCGGTTGTAAGAACTTCATATATGAATATACAAACATGTAATAAAAACTTTTGATATGTTCGAATGACAGAAAATTTTACATACATATTAAAGTATTTAGATGGACTAGTGAATAAAAGATGTGCCTCCCAGTGGCAACAAAAACATATTTGCTTTGTACTCTGCGATTTTCGAACTATCTCAGAACAATGTTTATTCGCCAATATTTAAAACTTAATTTTTATATTTTTGCTCAGAAGTTATTATTATAAATTGATGTTTTATAGTTTTTCGGAAAAATAATGATTACCTTGAAGTTTTTATTTTTAGTCAAGAATTAAAATCTAAGTTTATGATTTATCAATTTATTTAATCCGAATATTAATTTTTTTTTTCGCTCAGAGGTAATGATTATTTTTTGATTATTAATTTTCAATGCACCAATATAAAACGTGAACACTTATAAAACGTACAGCATATGAACTAATTGCTTGCAATTTTTACAGAATCTTTACTTTGCGAAACGTTTGAGAATCCAATTTTTGAACATTTAATTCTTATTCTTGAGTATTGAAATAAAAATCAATTCAATCAGCAATTCTTGCCTAAAATTATAGTTAAAATCGAAATATAATCATTACTATCGAACGAAAACATTAAAATAAAGAATTAATTATAATTCTTGAGCAATAAAAGATAAAAAACAAATTTAGAACAATAACAACTTTAAGGCTAAAAGGTAAAAATCAATAAAAATTTACTTATAAGACAGTACGACAAAACCAACCAGAAAAAATAGGCTTAAAATAAAGAAATACGTGTTTCGGCGTTTTGCTGTAGCAAGTCAGAATCTTGAGAAAATCGATTTTAAGGTTCAAAAGACCGTGGAAGTTCACTTCAAATGTAATACTATTATAAAAAGGTCTATAAAAACAGAATGGGTGAACGGATTTTAAAGCTTGAGCCAGTTTTGAAAAGGTAATTAAATTTGGATTTTTTTTATTAAGAAGACAATTTCTCCTGTATATGACGCTTTAATTTTCATGCAAAGTTGGTAGCGGTGCGTGCTATAACTTGATATGCCGGTGAGTTCGAGGTTCGAATCTCAGTCAGGGCAAGCAAAATCTTAATCATAGAAAAAGTTTTTTCTAATAGCGGTCACCCCTGAATATGAAGCCTTAACTATTATTTTGTGTTAAAAATGTTGGTCGTTTATTTTTTCTTGTGGAAGCTTCAGGATTTGTATCACGGCATAAATTCCAACAATATTCAACAAGCATGTGAATCATGTATTTTCCTTTGAAACGATTTTCTCTGGTAACAATATCTTTATGGAAACGTTCTCCATGCTCATCACTTAAATCACCCAAATTTGAAGGAAAAAGTCTAAATGGTTGTGAAAAAAATGAATTTTTAAAGATATATGTATTAACTTTTATTTCACCATACGCTGAAACCATTTCTTTAACAATATCTTTGTAGTTATCCGCTTTCTTCTTCTCCAAAAAATTTGTTACGACATCAATTAAACCATCCCATGCACGTTTTCCAACAGGATTCAATAAACTCCTAAAAACATCATTTTGAATTAGTGTTTTTGTCTGTGGACCATCGCATACACCTGCAAGAAAATAAAAATAAAATCAATTAAAGTTAGTTCAAAAATAAATTATAAATTTAAAATTTGTATTACCTGCTTCAATTTTGGCGACACTTACACCAGGAAAAACAGTTTTTAAATAGTTGAAAGCTTCACTTTCACGATCCAATGCACAAATGAAACTTGTAATTAATCCTAATTTGGTATGTAATGGCGGTGAAATTACTTTGTTGGACTCTACCAAAGGAATGTGATCGATGCCGAATTGACCAAGTTTGAAGTGTACACGTGCGTCACATTTATGATTAGTATAATGATGTCTTTTACGCCCCTCCCAAACACATAAACTTGAAAAACCTTTTTCTACACCAGTTAAAATTCGAACTACTTTGAGATCACAACAAATCATCCACTTATGTTGATTGTAATTAATTAACTCAAGAATTAATTTCATAATTTTCTGACGTATTTCTTGAGTAAACGATTGAAACTGATGGATGTTTGTTTCCATTGTGCAATAACACACCTTTTAGGAATTATGACCTTTCTATTCTACCAAAGCACGATAACAATAATCACAAACAACTTCTGGAAGATACCATACATTTGAAACATATGCAACAACAAAATAACCTTCATATCCAGTAACAACACTACGAGTTATATTACGAAAATTTTTAGTAGGCGAATATAAGCCACAAACAAAACAAAAATGTTTTCGATTTGGACAATTCATTTTATTTTATATTATTTTGTTTATTTATATTTATATTTAAAAACACTTTATTTACTACTGCTTCCCACCAAATAATAACGTGTAATGTGCAAAAAAAAATTCCAGGACGATGCAGATGTATGTATGTATGTATATTTATACCTAAGTACTAACTACAACATATACCTATAACAAAAGGGATACTCAACGTTGGGATTTCCGCATGTGACAGAAAGTCTAAAAAACCCAACCTCTCTCCATTACATACTAACATACAACACACAAACAAACACTGCTACAGCGCTATTTAGCACACAGGTAAAAATTTCAAAGCGTGCATAACTGCTTACTGCATACTACTTTGGATTAAATCTGCCGATGCTATAAATGACAGCTAATGCTGCAATTTTTTTTTTAACATTTTTAACACAAAATAATAGTTAAGATTTTATATTAATTTTTGTATTTTTATAATTTTTTTTTTGTATTTTTAATAAATTTCCTACATTTTTGGTAATTTTTTAACTTTACATGAAAATTAAAGCGCCATCTAACGGAAAAAAAATTGTTTTCTTAATAAAAAAAAATTCAAATTTAATTACCTTTTCAAAACTGGCTCAGGCATTAAAATCGTTTCACCCATACTGTTTTTATAGAACTTTTTATAATAGTATTACATTTGAAGTGAACCTCCACGGTCCTTTCAAGCTTAAAAATCGATTTTCTCAAAATTTTGACGTGCTACAGCAAAACGCCGAGGCACGTATTTCTTTATTTTAAGCCTATTTTCATATTCTGTTAACATTTCTCATGTGTACCAACCACTGTCGTACTGTGTTATGATTAAAAATGTAAAAAATAAGAAATAATAATAAAATACTTATTAATATTTTTTCAGTTATATTGATCACCTTTAATTGGTTTAATGTAAATTTGATTTTCATTATATTTCAATTGAAACTAATATAATTTTCATATCTACAAAATGATATATTAAATATTGATTCATGAAAAAATTATAAAAAAAATTTGGTAAAAGATGGGAGCAAAAAAAAAATATTACACAAAAAATATAAAAAAAATTTGTTTTGATAACCATTTTTGTTTTTTAAATGTTTGTACGAGTACACCAACAAATACATACAAATTATTTCCAATTTCTTATTGACAACGTGGTTTTCATACGGATTTGTATAACAAAAAATTGATTTTAACCTAAATGAAAAATAAAACTTCAAACAATTAATTAAGTGTAATATACGAATAAACAAAATATAAAATTAAAACTCGCTGTATAAAGGAACTGAAATTAAGCATTAATTTTAATAGTTATTAAAATTATTTTTAAATATATATTTATTCAATTTTCGACTTTGTATAACAAATTATTTTTTTAAGTAATACACTAGTACTTCGCAGAAATTTATCCAATTACTTTTTTTTTATTTAAAAAATAAGCCAATAATTTTCAATTTAAAAATGTTACCAAACGAATAGCCTAAATACCATAAGTCTATGTGTAAATTGGGGTGAATTTTTAAAGCGCAATAAAAATTGATGTAAAATCTTCTTTAGATACAAATATGCAGGTACATATGTATATTGGTTGAAGCGAGTATCGTAAGCGAGTAAAAATCATCTATTCAATTGTAAATTTTATTGCGGGCCACTCAGCGCAATTATTGTGAACGAGAAGTGTAGCATTTTTAGCAATTTTCTCACGCACTCACACTCACGTAATAATTCACATTTATAACCGCATTCGTGTGTGTGTAAGTATGTACATATGTATCTCCATTTGTCGCAATACTTTCTTTCTAACAAAATCTATTTATTGCGGCAATGCGTTTAAGAAGGCGTACGTGGTTGTGTGTGTGTGTGTGTGTGCGTTTGCCAGTGCTTTCTTGTTTATGACTTCCACTAAAAATATATAAATTTTATTTCAAAATAATAAAGCGTCTTTGCTTGACTGCTTTTTTCCGGTTGATGCGTGCCCCAGTGATGGTCTTACTTTTTGCCCACATACTCTTACATGTACATACTCCTATATCCTTTTTTTTATATGTGTGTGTTTATGTAAATGTGTGTGTCGTAATACATATACATACAGCCAAGAGGACACGTACCACGAGCAAGGACAATTTCTTAGTTTTCTTAGGCTAGTTTGGGTTTGCGTGTGTGTTGAATGTGTGTGTGAGTAAATAACCTCAGGCATCAGGCATTTATTGCGTCAGACATTTCTACGCTTCAACGCTGTACAATTAAATTATTCCGAATTTATGCTATACTCAAATATGACTGTATATGCATACTCGTACATATCTTTGATTGTCTTCAAATCAAGAAGTGCATATACATATATGATATGTTGTGTACATACATAGGTAAGTGTTTGCGCACATATTATTATGAATACGTGCCCTTTCGCAGAGGTAAAACATTGTCGGCGACCGGACCAAAAAAACAAAAAAAAAATTGCTGCCAAATTTAAAACGTTAAATCCAATAAAGTAAAGTCTTAAGAGCGCAGAATACAAAGGAAGATACACTAATGCGTGGAGCAAGGACAAAAAGAAAAATAAGTAATTTATCTGCCAAAATATAGCACAAAATTGGAAGGAAAGAAATGAAGTGTACGCAACTTAAGCGAATTGAATTGAGCTATGAATGACATGCTGTGCTGAGTTGAAGTTAAGTGTGTTAAAGCGATGTAAAAACCTTTGAATGAGTGAATGAGCGCAAAATTTGTTACAACATTTTTACGACACTCGGTTTGTGGTCGAAGTGAATTTCATTTGGCAACGCACACTCACACACACACACACACAACAGATCATACCCACAAAGACAATGACGAAAAACTTGCATTATATATATATAATTTTGGCGCTTACACTATATAGCTCAGTGTTTGGCCGAGCTTCTCCTACCATTTGTAGTGTACGTCTTTATATTATATCACAAATGGAGGGACCTACAGTTTTGTGCCGACTCCGAACGGCAGATGTATTCAATGAGAAGCTTTTTCATGGCAGAAATACCCTCGGAGGTTTGCCATTGCCTGCCGAGGGGTGACCGCTATTAGAAAAAACTTTTTCTATTATTAAGATTTTGCTTGCCCTGACTGAGATTCGAACCTCGAACTCACCGGCATATCAAGTTATAGCACGCACCGCTACCAACTCGACCACAGCGGCCACAAAAAACTTGCATTCCCTACGGGAATAATAAAAACGCATTTGGGGAGACTGCCCCATCAATTTAGTCATACTACGCCCTGCCATTGTACCAGTGGCTGACGAAACTGCCACTCTTCTTGCAGTAAAGCTTCGTTACCATTTGGTAAGGCACCATGAAAAAAAATTAAATAAAAGTATGCTTCGCTTTTGATGCACCACGCAAAAGTCACTGAATTAAATTTTGGGGTATGAACGTATTTTGGTCTAAACTTAGAGTCTTATTCTTACACGGATTATTACTTTTTAATTAAGCAAATAACGAAGTGAGTGTACGAAAGAGGATTATCGCTTGGCTAGCGCCCTTCTTCTTTTTCCAAACTATGCGAGTGCTTTTTAGACAGAAGTGTTTGATGTCGCCGAAAGCTGTCTTGTTCTAGATTACAGTAGCTCGTGAAATCTTCAAAGCAAGCGCGATATACTTTTTTGAAACAACGAGCCTATACATAATTTAAGTTCCGACGTTAAGCATTGTATAATTATGTACGTATATTTAACCGAAAGGTAGGGTTGACACAATTTGGGCGCGGGTTGATCAAGTAAAAAATTACTTATGAATGCCAGAAATGGCCTAAACTTGACGTCAAATGTGAAATCGTTGCCAATTCGAAGATGATTGATAAAAATAAGCATCTCCATCACATTTCTGAAGGAACAAAGTTGGCGGTAGGCGTCAGGCTGCACAATAGCCAAACTTACATGACACAAATATAACTTCAACGACTAACAACAAAACTTTCGACAAATTCCAGAGCTGTCTGTACTTTACTGCTTTTACTTGGTGTTTAAGTGACCTACGAAATCAAGTGCTTAAGCGACTTGAGCTTTTGAACATTTCAATCTCCACTTAAAATTTAGTCTTATTTCATTATCTTCTATTATGGTGGTACAAATGTCAAGCGGTTGGCAACTTCAAGCAGGCACAATTACACCTCGTACACCGAATAGATTGAGGCAGCTATCCAACATGGGTCTTGT
Organism: Philophylla caesio; assembly: GCA_963971545.1. Taxonomy (NCBI): domain Eukaryota; kingdom Metazoa; phylum Arthropoda; class Insecta; order Diptera; family Tephritidae; genus Philophylla; species Philophylla caesio. The sequence continues at coordinate 112,835,107 of OZ020606.1, read as the reverse complement.
GCTCATTGAATATATCTCGTGTATAAAAGGAAAATATGATATTCGAAAGTAGCGACGGAGGGATTCAAAATGGGCTCAACCGAGTCTCCGGACATTTAAACAAATGGCCTCAGGATTAAGTAATTGCAGCAAAGCTTTTCACCGTCGTTTGTCGTTTCACTAGATCTTATTCTTTCTCGCGGATTTACAAGATAGGTAATGCGCATTATAAGGGTGTATCGGAGAGGTGGCCGCATTCACACATCTCCTACTTTGTAGGGGTTTCAGTTAGGTGTGCGATAAAATTAGCTGTAAACAAAATTAATAAAAGCCAGTCGAGCAAGAACAAGGAAGCTTCGTTAACGATTCTTTGCAGAAAGATTCCAATTATAGAATGCAGAATATTGAAAATTTATTAATTACATTAATTAGTTCTAATATTATGATCTGAGAACTTTGATATCTAAATGCCATTTATTTGATTCTTGATCGTTAAGATCTTTACCGCAATCTTGTGCCATACAACTAAGGTTTATGTGTATCTAAAAATTGTCCTTGGTTAACTTTTTCTAATTTTTTTTTCATCTCTTATAAAATCGTAACCTATGCCACAAATTACGACTATCAAATTGCTTTTGCAGCAGCAATTCTGCCACATTTCAACAGCCAACAGATATGTGCCTGCACCGCAAAACTCGCAACAGCGGCAATGATGGAAAGAATTATGAGCTGCGTTTGACCAGCGACCAGGGTCTTCATTTCGAGGGAACAAGGTTGTCGCCATTACATGTCCCAATCCATGCCGGCGCAGTTGTTGTGTTGCAAGCATAATTCTCTAGTTTTTATGACCTTTAGCCGACATAATCATTATGACTGTTGGTGCACGTTATTGGTTTTGTTGCAGTACATAGCGGTTTTGCTATTGTCCACCATAATAAAATGTTTTTTTTCTGCTTGCCTACACTTACATTTGTATGGGAGAGTGTGTGTGTGAGTGTGAAGTAAGCATCACTAAAAGCGTCAATGATGGTTTCAGACACACTTGTCTACATACATACGTACATATATATCTACATTTGTATATATAGATGAATATATATATTTTTGTATTTTATTATTTACACAATCCACTCCATGTAAACTTTGCCACTTCGTTTGAGTGTTTGTGCGTGTGCATTAGTTCATATTTTCCGCACAAATGTAGTTATTTTTATACTCAATTTAGACGCAGTCGCTATTGTGCTTGCTGCTAAGTTTAGTTGTTGCAGCCCTAAGACTTGAGTGTATCTTGTAAATCATATTTACAATAGGACAATAATTGAATCAGAGCGTAGGCAGTTGGCCTCTGGCTGTTGGCTGTTGGCGGCCGGCTGTTAACAGTGCAATAAAAGTAATATGCTGGGCAGAGCGGTGGGAATTCCATAGATTAGAGTGGGCATGCATGAACCAGTGTTGCCAGATTGGACAATTTATCGTCAATTGGGTGACGACACTTTTTTTTACGAAGTTTTTTGAAATATTTGCCTTTTGAAGTTGTTTTTTCGTGTTTCTCTCGCTGCATAATAACAAATATGAATAAATAAATAAAAAACAAAAAATATAATCTCTGCACCATAGTATTGAATTTTAGATTTAAGTGTCTGCCTTGAATTTTTTTTCATGAATAATTTTTTGCAAGATAAATTAAATATTTTACGGTGCATGAAAAAAAAATGTAACATTGGCAGCACTGGCAAGAACACATATTTTTTTATACATATACATATCTAGTGATTAACACAATTATATGACACCCACTCATAGCAAGTTATTTATATTCTAATATTTAAAAAAAAAAAATTATTTTAATGCAAAAGCCGAATTTCACTTTATTTGCCAGATTTACATATATTTGTCTACAACATTTCGAACTAAATTTTTTTTTTTAAATATTTTAAGCATATCTACAACTTAACAACACATAAATTTATAATAGAAAAAAAATCGAAATAATTTTTTTTTACATTTTTTAAACCCATAAAGTCTAAGTGTCATAAATAATGTGTACATTTTTGTGGCCAACAAAACGTTTGATTTTTGGCAATTTATTTACTGAGGCTCAATCTTAATTTTTTACTATCGAGATTTCTTTATATGGAGAAATCGCTGAAGAGTAGTGAAAAATTACAAAAAAAGCGGTTGTTTGCAACCCCTTGAAATTATGTTTTTTTCTACTAAAATTAAACGTAACACAAAACTGCATAATTGCGAAAACTAAATTTCTTTTTATTCCAAATTATAGTGAAATTTTATTAAATTATAATACATTTGTTAGCAAGTTTGAAACTTGTATTTATATGGCTTTTGTTAGTGAATGAACTGAACTGTATTCGAAAAGTATTACAAATTACATAAAAAAAGGTCAAAACTGGGATACAATATGTGTGATACAATATATGTAGTATAATTCTGCAATGCACTGTACAGCAATAAATAGTATGAGTATATAACCGCTTGACGCTTCACCATCAGATGGCGTCTTCACACAATTATTTGTTTGTATTATTCTTTGGCCCTCTCGGTTGCGTTACGCACTTAAGATAATACAAAATCAAATTAGTACATAGACACGTATAAATATAACTATGTATATTCATATATATACATATGTGTGTTTCTTAATATGCATAGGCCCTTTTGACCTTTTCTTGCGTAATTGAGCAAATTATTAAATTATCTAGGAGCTTCTTAACACAAGCAGATGTTATATTCCTCACCACTTGTCGTAAGAAAAAATTTAACTATCAGCGACCACAAATTAGGCATTACATTATTGAATTCCTAAAAATGTGTTCTTAATTAATTGCTTTTTACTGCTATAGTACATAAAATGGAAATCGAAGTCAGCCATTAAATTGTTGTTATTCCTAACACTTACTTAAAGAAATCGTTAAGGTTTTTAGTATATGCTTATAAATTGTTTTGTCTGAAACAATATTTTCCTTTGAAAATTTGTTCTGTTTAAGCATTCTTCTTCTTATTTTCATGTAGCACTTGGACTGGTACTAAAGCACTTCGCCAATTTCTTTTTCTAATTGCTCGTGCGAAGGTAAGGCAGATTGATTATTTTGCAATTGGTCCTTCCATTGTGTTCATAGGTCATGAGTCGAAGGATATTTTTAGTGAATCATCGTCATACGTACGACCGCATTAATGGCATTTTTTTTTCAGCTTGATAATTCCATATAATTTGTAGCTCACACTGTACATCATTACATCTTCGGCGTAGAACATTTCTCTGGAAAGTCCATAAATATTTCTTCTCACTGATCAACATGGTTCATGTTCTTACGCCACATAAGAGGACAGGCATGACTAGGGATTTGTAGAACGAAACTTTTGTTCGTTGAGAAAGGCCCAAAGTAGCAGCTGCTGACAATATTTATTCTTTTCTTGTGTTGGCTCCGAGTTATGCAAAGTCCTTCACTACTTCAAAGTTGTATCTGCCCACACTGATGTGCGTTCCAATAAGCGATAACTATTTGTTTGTTACCACAAGGTACACATAATTTTGTTCTTGTTCACTGCAAGACCAACTTTTTTTCATTGGACGAACTTAAAAGTTGTTCTCAACGTCACTTAATAACTTTAGGCAGTCGACAAATAAATTCATAAAAAAATCGGATTAACGATTCCACTTCTTTATTGTCATTGATTTTCAAAAAGGAATGGGCCAAGAATGGAACAAGATTTTAATCGAAAATACAGAATTTTCATCAAGCTTTTTAAGAAATACTGAGACGGTGCCGATATATGTAAGTGCTCCACAACTTAAAAACATGCTTTGCTAATTTAAGTAATGAAGAAAATACGTTTTTTTAAGTTTTTCTTGCAATTCCGTTTTAGAAATGCTCTATATCTTGGGGTTAAGACAAATATTCGCTTTAAATTTCTTTTGTAGTTATGATAAAGTCCTGGTATCATCGGAAGCATGGTATAATCCTGTGTCATATCTTTTTGTAAGCTAAAATTCTAACTTCTTCATGTCTTCTCAAAATGCCAAAAATTATCGCATAAAAAAAAATTTAAATGCGACAAACCATACTTGTGTTTGCAATACGGTATAATCAACAAGACCTTTCCATTACATTCGCATTAAATAGGATCATATAAATGTTGATATGTAAGTGTGTTTGTATGCCATGCCTAAAAATAAAGGCGCACTTTTAGTTAAAATATTTGCACATATTTTATCAAATTTATTATAAACACTATTAAAGTAAAATTATTAGACAATATAATTGTCCCTTGGGTATATTAAGTTGCTTTAATGAAGCCACTTCGAGAACCAAATTACTTAAGGTATCGAATCAGAATCTTTTTTCCATACATATTTGTATGTATAAATCCATGTGTGTGTGTGTGTGTGTACTTTGCTTGTGATGCTGCGATATGGAGGCAAAATATTATCCAAATAAAAAATCATAAAATATCAAAATCTGTAAAAGTAGCGACATTGAAACTATAAAAAAAAAAACTGGAAAAGCAAAAGAAAGCGCTTGCCTGCCACACAAATACAAAGGCAAACTTATACGCATACAAACAAAGGCAATTACTGTTAAATAGGCGAAAATATCTGTATATATACGAGTATATATGCATTTGCACACGTGTGAATAAAAACACACGGAATATAGGTTTATATTTTTGGTAATTATAGTATATATGTATGTACGAGTATGTTACTTAACTACTCACAATCAGATGCAAGAAAGCGGAAATAAAATGAAAATGAACAAATATAAAAAGACAAAAATCAACGAACCAAAAAAAAAAAGGACACTGTGGTAAAAGGAAACTGTAACGGAAACAAATTTACAAATGTAATCATAATTTTTGCGACGCTGGGTCGTGGAAGCGTTAACTATACGTCTATTGCACTCATACGCGTAACTAAGTAGTATAAAGGTATGGTGAATATTGGTAATTGGGGAGAAAAGCACTAGCGGCATTCGTTTGGCTGCGATGTATGTATGTTTGGTGTGTGTGGTGTGCGCGCTTAAGGGTGAAATTGAACGAAATTCGAAATGGCAAAACAAAAGAATAAACAAAACATGCATAGGACAATAATATGTATAAAATATTAAGAAAGAAAAAAAGGAAATTACGATACAATAACACAAAGTAAACAACAAATAGAGAAAAAGAGCTATGCGTTAAAAGTATTGAATACATACATACATACTCGTAGGTATATGATCCTGCCGGAAATGATTAAGTTGAGTTTGCAAAGATTTCTAGCAGTTTATTTAAAGCTTGATCGAGCTAAATATTTCACTTAAAAATAGGTTAAAAAAATGCTGTACTGCCTTTTCCAAATAAGCCAAAAATAAAAGTTTCCTGAAACGAGGCAAAAAAAGGTTTAACATTAAGAAAATTGGAATGATTTTATCCTATAGCGGTGGCATCCTCATTTATAAAAAAATATTTATTTATATATTATAATTTAATCTACAGAAAATGTACCTTACAGACCATGATTAATAAATAATACTTAAAAGCTAATATGACTTGTTAAATAATTTCATTAATATTCTTTATAAAAGCTGACCTGGGTAAAGAAAAATCAATCCAGTGCGATTTGGAAAGTGTATTAAATTCTCGAAGTGCACGAGCAATTGATGCATTTCTTGCAAAATAAATTGTGAAACAAATTAACATGGAACGGGTCAAAATGGCGAAGATTCCTTTGCGGAACATTAAAGCTTAACCGCTCAAGTAAAAATGGACAATTAGAGAGCCATTAATTATACTATAAATAAACGATAGTGAGAGTAATGATTTCCTTTTTTCCAGAGTAATTAAATTGATTAATATAAGTCGGGATTGATACGTAGGAACCGGGTCACCGAAATTTAGAGACCGAAGTGCAATTCTAAGCGGCTTGTTTGGAAAACGTTATAAAGAAAGAAAAAGTAAACTATATTTGTACATACATACATACATACTTATTACTAAAAAATCTTTGCTTTTATTTTAAGAGTTTCAAAAATTTAAAAAAGAAAGGAGAAATGTTAATGCAATTTTTGTTCTCTTAAATTTTTTTAATTTTATTTGAATACATACAAATAAGATCAGGGAATTTTTCTGTAGTTCTAATCGAAAATAATTTCTATTCGAAAGCCGAATATTTTTATACTCTGAATCGTTCGCTTTCGAACTAATTTTCTTTCGAATCTATCAACAAAGTAACCCCTCAGGTCTTTTATAGTGCAAATACAAAACTTTGGTTACAATTTTTTAAAATAAATTTAAAAGTAAATTGAAAATAAGTATAATGTTCATTTACATTTAATTGAAAGTGAAATACCAAAAATACATAAAGAAGAGAGTGAAGTGAATTATATTCCGATTTTAATAGCTTTGGTAAAGAGTACCATAATTTTACAGCTCTAACAAAAAAAAGACATCTCTGACGTTACTGAATAAGTACTTTAACTTTGGTGCAATGAGAAGGTTGAACTGTGCAAACGTTAATTTTGAAAAAAATATTTCAGTACGATTTTATTGGTTCCTAAAACTTGATGGAGAGGGACCTATACGCAGCGGTACCCAATATTTCTTTGCCATCATTTATTTTGCAAGCATATATACGAGTATATTGGAATGATTTATTCTCATGCTGGGACAACTTTGGTTTGAAGATCATTGTCGAGCCAATTTCCGAGTATTTACCATTCATTGTTCCTTTCGGTTCAATCAGTGTGTTAGCAAGTGCTGTTGCAAACGTCATCATTTGCTTTGTTACAGGCTAAGACTTAACCGCCTTTGACAAGCATTTCTCCCCATTGAAGGTTTGGAAATGAAACAACCAAACATCTTCCAAAAAAACAAAACCTCAGTAGATGTGGAATGAAGTGCTTCAAATCCATGTCCAAGCTGCGTCAAAGTGCCTAAGTAGGCTGCCACATCCATTAGAGCTCGACGCGACCGCCGAGTAGCGCTTAAATGAACGAGAAATAATGGAAAACCTATTAAAAGCGCAATGTAGGGAACCATGACGATTAAGTCAACCCCTGAATTTTTTCTTCGAGTAAACTGGTTTCTTAAAGACAACGATCTTTGGCCAACCCCTAGAGTGAATCCAAGAGAGCCAGGTCCTCAGCAAATTTTCTCTCACAGTTAGTATTGCTGTCCTCTAATGGGACCGTTTGCAAGAGTCAAATGGTATTAGCTGCTCGCTCTAACAGCCCTACTCATATAAAAAAAATGCTAAAAACATACTTTAAATTGGTAAAAAAGTGAAGGCGAGAGTATCAGCTTATTTTTCGAATAAATATTTCATCGAAGGTGTGCACGGAGGAAAATAAATTAGTATATCTATTTTCCCTTTCGCGTGCTTTAAAACCTTTTTCCGTATTCCTATCTAAACAAATACACATGTACACCATTCAAGAAAGAAGAAATAAATCTATGGATCATACTACCTGGCTAATGACTATTATAATATAGCATTTTTTCTTACAGGGTTTTTTTGGAACTTAAAGGATAGCCCATCGAGTTTAGCGCACATTGGTTTACTTTTGTTTTTTGTGCAACTTTTTCATGTTTGTTCTGATTGCGATCGACCGATATACATGCATATGACTACAAGTGGCTAGACGACAGACGGCAAAGCGCCGCCAGCTGCTCACCATACAAACATACGCGCTTTCAACCCACACACACATACAAACACCTGTACGTACTACATACATCCACTCGTAAACTCGCCAATATAGATTTTGCGGACTTTCAGGCTGCGCTGGATGGCGGCAGGACATGAGCGGCACAACTTCCGGCTCACTTTCCTGTGTCGTGCAGTGTGACAACACTTTTTCACCGATGCGCCAGTGTGTTTATGTACATTTGTCTATGATTTGTTACGATTTCTATACTTATTTTGTGCTATTCACTCATTCTGTTTTTTTTCTTGTTGTTTGCTCGTACTCGTAATGGTGCTGTTGCTATTGTAGTCGTTATCAAATGTCTGCCAAAATTTGTGGCACAGGAACTACGCTTACTTTGTACTTTCCGCTCGCAGGCAGGTTTTGGCAGGCGAGTTGTAGTAGTACAACATTGCTACCATAGGCGAAAACATACATACGTATATATGTGCATATATTGAAACATACCCCAAACAGCTCCAGCAAATAAGCAAATAAGCAAGCTGGACCAGCCAGCCTGTCATCCATTGTGACCTAGAAACGAAAAGCTTTGCTTTTTTGTTTTCAAGATTTTACTGATGCTGCTGGCGATGGGCGCTTAAAAGTTGAAAGTACTTTGGTAGCTGTGAACTTATATACTAAGTATCTACTCGTATATATGTATATTTGCATTCAAATACATATGTATGTATGCTTATGGCAGGCTTGGAAGAAATATAGCGACATGGGCGCAAGATAGTAGAAGTATCGAAATTTCAGCTTGTCCGCACACGCTTTCAAAGGCTCGTAAATATTTCCGAACGGCACCCCTTTAATGTTTTCTGACTGTGATTTGTGAATGAATGTATGTATGTAAATATATATACATACATATGTAAATATGTATGTATGTATGTATGTCGAACTAATGTAGAGTGACCGGCCACCCTTTAGTGTTCTTACTTGCGTTTGCTTGTAATACTAGTTTGAGGTTGCCAAAGGTCACTCAACCGAGCATTATTTATGTCTTATGTGATGATATTTAATTGTATACATTCATCTGCATTTACACGCATACATACATACATATGTATGTATGTACATGTAAACTAGCGCTCACACAATTGCCGCTGTGTCCTAATGAAGTTGTCAAGCAATATGCAACAATAACTTTTTGTAGTGCTCTTCCTTGTACATATACGGCATTGTGTTTATGCTTCTCTTATTTTGCATTTTCAATTTGTCTGATAAGCGTGACTTGCTAAAAAATTGCTTTTTTCGTGGATGGCGTAATTAAAGTTTTACTTTTGCACGCTATAAGTTCTTGAGGGCAACTGTGATAAGCAAAAGTGTGGAGTGAAAAATTTATTTTGATGTTAACAAAAAGGTTTGCAGTTAAAAATAATTAAATATCCAAATATGTGCAAACATTTTTAAAAAAAAATTTTGAATTAGTAAACTTTGTATAAACCTTGTGAAGTATGTTTACATGAATATGTGAAAATACGTATGCAGACATGTTTGCCTTTGTACGTATGGACATATATTTGTAAGTACCCTGTAGGAAAAACTACTAGCAATAAACTGTAATGTGTTAGCGCCCTCAATCAATTACTATTTTAGTTGAATTTAACAAATTAAATCAATTCAGTTTGAGATATGCAAATACCCAAAATCGAACTCGAAGCTACGCATTCGAATCGAAAGCTGGAGTGAAGTTTGGATTGATAATTTACGCTTTCTTCTTGATTTCTAAACAACTCACAAACTTTAAAAATAACGAACTGATTAAAAACTACCAAGACATAGTAGTAGCGTACTAAAAACTTGTATTATATACACATAAGGAAATGGTAGTTCGACACTTGGTATGGGGAAACCTTTTATATTATTTTCCTGTATCATATGTACATACATACTTGCATACCATTTTTAGCCATTTTTTACTAGATTTTGATAACTAAGCAACGTTTTGCCTGATAATTTGCTGGTTCACTTTGACGATATATGTCGCTTTTCTCGGATTGACAGAAAAAATAATAATAATATTATAATAAAACATAAAATAATTAAGAATATCAAATGAACGATTTAAATAAATTTATTTCAATTTGAATATTGACTATCAAACTATACAAATTGTAAGGAATTGTAAGTAGCTTATACAAAATAAAAAAAAATGTTTCCAATAGTTTACTATTTAACAATAAATATAACAACTCTAACTTTCGTGTTATAATTTGCCGTTTAGGAGTTTCTTTTTGATCTTACACATAGCTTTTGTATTGCTATGTTGTATTTATTGCACACAAAAATTATAATTCAAAGTACAACTCTTGCGATAAAAAGTTCCTGGAAATGCTTTTCAAAATTGTTATCGTCAAGTATTAAAAATAATATTATTAAAATTGAACTAAATTCCATGCTATTTCAATAAAAATCCATTTTTTTTTTAGATTTTCATATGAATTAAGTTTGTTGTAGAAAAACTCATAAGATATGACAGAGCGCCCGAAATCATTTTTCTTTCAAAAGTTATGCAACTTTAAAAATGTAAGGTGTCTCGGCGTTAGCCCTTGTTTATCACTTGATAGCTCACAAAAAATCGGTTTTATTAAAATAATTTTTAAGTACGTTTTTATAGACAAAGAATCAGAAATTTATAAATTTTTTCTAAGTCAAATTTTTCATGATATACATACGTTCTATCACATATTTTTTTTTTTATTTTTTTTTTTTAAATCATGTAAACATGATTTTTTAGCAAATTGATTTTGTTTTATTAACAAAGGTATGGAAAATTAAAAAAAAAATTGTAAATCTCTGACTTTTTGTCTATAAAAAAGTCCAGTGTAATTTTTTTGATAAAACTAATATTTTGCTAGCTATGAAGTAATAAACAATGGTTGCATAACTTTCGAAAAAGAAAAAATATTTTTGTTTTGCTTTATTTTGCGTTTACAACATATTCAAAACTCGCGTAAAAGGAGGTTTTGAACAATTGTAAAAAATGTCCAATGCGTCTTTTAAGATTTCCCTTGAATGGTATGACTTTAATATCATAAAACCTTAGTTTCAAGATGCTACAAGTGATTGTTGTTTTTGACAATCTCTTACTGACAGTATGGCGCAGATTTCTCCTTATGAAAAGTCTCGAGGATGCGTTATATGAAATAAGTTATGTAGTGTCGACTTCAAATTATTATTAATTTTATTGTTGCTTTCGAATAATAAATAGAAATGAAACTGTCTGTATTATAAACTTGTACCCATAAATATTTATTTTGCTCCTCCTAAGTTACTGCGGCCCCATGAAGTCCAAAAATTTACCTCAAATATTAGCTGCCAAACAATATATGCATTTTTGTATATATAAAAGAAAACATTATTTAAACCAAAGTTAACCATTCTTATTTATTATTTCATACATACTCGTATGGTATATTTTCGAAGTGTGAAGCCTTCAACTTTTGATGTCAAGTTCAAACTGAACTAATACGAATATCAATATAAGTAGTAAATGAAGCTTGTCTTTTTCGCTTCACAAAACAAATCAGTCAGTGAAAATTGGAGCGAATTGTAAAAATTATGCACATTCGAAAAATCCAATTTAAAACTAATGTGAACGCAATCGACAAACACATGCCAATTCTTGCTTCACCGGCTTTCTTCTGAATTTCAACAATTTCATTCGACCTTTCGCAATTGTAGATATGTTTGAACCCAATGTATTTTTTATATTGGGTCGACTTTTTTTTTGAGAATATTCAAAAAATGTGCGTCCTACACACTATTGCTTTCACATGTGCATTCACATGTCCTTTTTGCTCTAAATCACTAGTGAAAATAAAAAAAAATTTCACTACGCAAATAGCTTCATGTTTGGTTGTTATTTCGTTTTTTTATTCTGCATTGTTTCGCCAACATGAAATGTCTAAAAGTGACAGTTAAGCGCTGTGAACAAATATCCTTTTTCACTCTCGTAGGAATGCAAACGGGACGACGCTTTTGAAACTGCGAAATATTGTATTTGTTTTGTAGGTTGCATTTATTTTTCATTTTTTTCATTTCATTTGCTCCAATAATGTCGGCTTCCATTTCGATGCATAGTTTTTGTGTGTGTTTTGGTTAGTCTTGCTTTAACAAATGTAGAAAAATGCAAATTTATAACAAGCTAAAAAATAACTATTTACAGTACATGCGTTCACATGTACAGCTTAGAAACTCTCCAAAATGTTGTATGAAAATCCACATGCCTTTTTTAAATTTCTTTACTGGATTCATGATAATATGAGATATTCTTTTATGAGTTTCACTGCACATATTTTTTTTAGGTCTGTTTTTGTATACTATTTCCATCTTAAAGAAATTTATTTTCAATACTAAATAAGTAGTGATTTTAATAAAAATTCACAATGTTTTTTCGGTAAACATATTAATTAAATTTACTGGAATGTGTTATTTTATTTATGTTTTTTTGATTTTGGTTATTTATTCATATATTTCATACTAGCATTTGCCCGCGGCGTTGCCCACATACTTATCTCTAATCGTATGAAATAAAACTATTTGTTTCCCCCCGGTATAAAAAGTGATTTATTGAAGCTATGCGTTGTATTTGGCGGACAAATAGTTTAATGCTTCCACGTCTTTGTATGGTTTTGTAAGGGTGTTTATATTCCAATAATATCAAAAATATAAGTATTCCACTCAGTTGTTTTTCACAAATGCTAAATTTAAAAAAATATTTATTCAAATCGGTTCAGTATTTTGAGAGCCAAAGCGTGACAAATATCCAATTTTATATATAATCTTGTTTCCTATAACTAAAAATGTGATATCTGACATACAGACGAATATTGAAGGCTCTCGATCGGAATGTGCAAGATCTACGTGTGCATTGCGCTATCATTATTTTTGAAGGTGATTTTTGAGAAAGTCCTTACGCTTTTCCAAGTTTGTGAAGAAGCTGCAATTGACGATGAATATGCATTGCAAAATTTTCTGTCTGGCAAGATTTCACTAAAAATAATTAAGTTCAACTATTTAAACTGGCTGATTACAATTCCATTGTAAAAATATTTCCAACCATTTACCAAACTTGGTTTAGAAAATGAGCGATTTTGGCGGCAAAAAATTAGGATATCTATAATTTATTTTTAATTGTTATTAATAAGACATCATGTTCTGTAATATTGTTCGATTTTAGAATTATTGGGCGTGCCAGTAATCCAATGCCGCACCTATTGCTTTGGAACCTTATGCTTAAGGCGTTCGATTATTTGACTTTTTTCCAAAGCCGGTTTTCGAATAATTCGAAAAATGACAATGTGAAAAAAAAACGGTCCTTAAGTTTTAAATCAAGAAAAAATCGAGTAAAGCGGTTCTTGTTCCAAATAAGACAAAAGCTTCATCAAGTTGCACACGTGCAACTAAATGGTATTATTTCTATGAAAGAAATCTTTTAAAAATAAATTATAGTTTAATGCCCTAGTTAAGTAGGCAGTATCAGTCTCTAATTGACAAAAGTCACAATTTTATACCAGTTGGCATAAATTAGTCTCAAAATAACGCTTCTAGTTCCAACATAAAGTATCTCAATTATGACCACGTGATAAGCAGGTCACAAAAATTAAGGCAAACACAAAAAATAAAAACTTAAAAACAAGCCAAGGTAATAATGATATTTGTTGGAACGATTTTCCGTCATCCCTTGTCAAGTTTAGTTTGGAGACAAACCGCTTTCGGCGTTGTGCCATCTTCAGTGTCAAAAACGAAAATTGACACTGAAGATGGCATAACGCCGAAACCGGTTTGTCTTCAAACCAAACTTGACAAGGGATGACGGAAAATCGTTCCAACAAATATCTACAATTCACCCTGTCGGACAAGAAAAAGAAGAAAACAATACAAGGTAATAATCTTAAACTAATACATAGTCTTAAATTTGAAAACTTGAGATTTTACCAATTTACTGAATTCAGCAAATTGAGCTTGCTAGAAGTACTTATTGCCAATAGGGCGTTGTACAATTTTTCAAGGTTTTCCCCCTCCTCATATAAAAAGTTTTTAAAATACATTTGCTGCGTTTTTTCTGCAAATTATTTGAATAGGACTTTGTGGTTGCAGTTTTAATAAAAATATAACGTATATATAATAAGTCGATGTGCTTGTGTATATCTTCAAAACTACGAAAAACCCGGTTTTTGAAATTTAATAAAAACCCATTTATTCGATATTCGAAAAATCAAGATTTCAAATAAAATCGTACAATAACTTATGAAAATATTGGAGAAAAACGATTTGAAAAAACCGAGTCAATCACCTTACTTATGCTAAAGGCTACCGTGTTTCAAGCTTCGGCGAAGCCAATCAGACTCAGTCTTCGGTAATGAAGGTTTTGTCGTGGATTCTAAATTCAAATATCTTTTCCTTGTTGACCTTCGTATTAAACTAACATACAACTTTTGTTTCGTGACAAGGGCAACGCTCTCATCACATCTTTTCTTTCTATTCCGTCATGGAATGAATAATATTTGGCAATAAAACTAAAGCAAATTAAGAAAAATATGATATTAGATGAAACGAGTTTTTACAAAAAAGAAATACATATGTTCTGACACATTTCGAAACACTGAAGTACCAGCTTCTGCCCTTAAATAATGAATACGCTAAATGAAAAATTGAGATAAAAGTCGGTATAAGAGTACGTTGCCTTTGATTAGGAATAATTTGAAAAGCTACTACTTGTAAGTTTCCGGCTTATAGTTTTAAGACTTTCGTTCTGCGCTCTTATAAGCTGCAATCAGAGTATGAAAATTTTAATTATTGTGTCCCAATTTTCAGTCTTGTGGGCTAATTAATTTTAATAATTTAAGAAAAGGTATTAAGAAAAAAAAATTTTTTTTTAGTGATTTTCAAGCATCGTTTTAGTTTGGTAGAAAACTGGCAGAATACAATTTTGTTTCATCAAACTTTGAACCTGTAAGTTAAAGTGGTGCGAAAAAATAAAAAATGTGTGACTTACAGGGCTGAAAAAGGGTTAGAGTAGTTATATAAGGTACTATTAAATAAATAACTCAACAAAATGAAACATTTTCTTCAAAGTTATTTAATAAGTTTTATTTTATTTATCTATATAGTTATATTTGGATTTAATGAAAAAAAGGCAAGAATATGGAGCACTAAAACCTCGAATAAAACAAGATCAATACTAATTAAACTCATCATCTACTTTCGTCCACTTCATAGTGCTTTTGTTTTTATTCTGTCCATTTCCGCCCTTCATAATTCATCAAATTTAATTAGGTTTTTTTCTGTACGAATAACTCTGCATAATTACAAAAAATATCAGTCACTTCAAAACTTATGCAACTCTTAGTGATTGGCATTGGAGACATGAAGACTAGGGTAAAAATGCAATTAAAACAGCAGTTGGTGATTGACGAGTGTGTACTTAGTCGTACTTTGAATATTTATTAGAGAATTACCTAACAGCCAATCTAATATTCAAAGCTTTGTTTGACATGAACATGCCGTAAAATGCATATAAATACATGTGTATGTGTGTATGTAAGATGATATAAGAATAGTGTGTCATAACTCTGCAACTTGCCACACAAGTTGTAGCAGCAAGAATTTCATTCGTTTTGGCAGATTTTTTGCAGCAGCATTGCATAAAAAGTATTTTGAACATACTTTGTAAGCAAGGATTTGAGAATTTTTTCTTTTATAATATGCTAGTTTTTCGTTTTTTCTCTTCTCTCCTTAGCAAATTTACACATTCTACTATTCTGAATTTTTTTTTTCTTTTGTGTTTTTTTTTTGTTTTTGCCAGCACACTTGCATAATTTTACATTTTCTATAACAAAAAAAGAAAAACGGAAAAGGAACGCAAAAAAAATAAAGCGAAAAATATAAACGTGAAATCAAAAATGCCGTAAGAGCATTGTCCGAATGCCAAGTTGGTCACTTTGTCGATTTTGGCATTTCGCAACACAAAATGCTGAGAAATGTAAAAAACTCCTGAAAATCATAAGAGTTGTGGAAAGGTGAAATTCGGTGGAGCGCCAAGTTTCGTAGGAAGGCTGTCGCAAAAGGGCGAAATATGCAGAGACGAGAATTTTTGACATGACAGAATTTTTGCTCGTTGAGTTGTAGCACAGCAGCTGTCGGCTTTGGGCAACGCATAAACGCGATCTCAATATTATAACCACACCAAATGTGACGATTAGTAAATTAAAATACAGTGTATTCTTTAACTAAAGCCGTAAGAAGCTTCAAATGTTTCAAAACTCAGCCTGTGCTGTGATAAAAAGTATAATTTATTAAAAATACATTTTTTTAAATTTTCTTTAAATCAACAATTTTCAAAAGTATAATAGGCGTGTGAAAAGTTTTATTGGCTTGTATATTGAACTAGAGGCATTGCCAGTTCAATGCTTTTTTTCATTCACACTAGTTGGATTATTGCACAAAAAGAGAATAGTTGACAATGCCGATAAACTCTTTTTTGACAGATAAATTGTAAACAAACCAAACATACAAGCAAATGCTTACAAATGTATGAAATGGAAACATTAATAAAATAAGCGGTAAATATGGATTTTTAGTTAAAATTAAAAACAAATTGAAACTTTTTGTGTTCTACATAGTTTCTTGGTAATGCGTTCACAACATTTAATAACGAAGAAGCTAGCGAAATTAAGAGTTTAATAATTTAAACTAACATATTTTTTTTTTATTTCACTAATGTGTTGAAATACATTGAATTTAAACTGACAGTTGTTGCCTGCGTTGCAAACACAATTTATACTTAAGCGAAAATATGAATTAAGCTAAGTACGTTTTATTTGTCAAAGACTTAGCTTTTAGCTTGTGATGGTGAAATAAAACACGCCGAATAATAGCAATTTTAAAATGACTACCTGACTTAACTCGTATTTTTGAAAATTTTTTGCAGGCAATTTGAAGGCTACAAAATTTCTAATTCAAGAAAATTTTAAAAATCATTATAAGAAATGTGTAACACTTTTATGAAAGATTGATGATTAATTTTAAGTTTTCTGCATAATTTGAAACTCGTGTTTGTAAGGGTTTCGGTTCTTGTTTTGTTAAACGAACTCTTTCTAGTTGAAAAATAATGAAAGTTTATTAAAAGAAAAAAATACATATTTTATATATATGTATTGTGCGGTCATAATTTTGAGATAACGTGTATGCATTTCTAAATTCAACTCATACATCAGGTTGCTTATATTGCCTTAGAATCTGTTAGGTGCTCCTGCCCCCGCAAAAAAGCTTAGTCTCCCCATTACACATTCTCAATACTTGTTAGTCTTTTTATATGCAATTTCGCATCTTGCGAAATTTTCACTTAAAATGCGAACAACACGAATTTAAACGCTAATCATTTTTTGTTCGAAATTTCCACGCATGCTGCCAGCACACACACACACACACACGTACACTTGATGCCTTGCGGGCCTGTGAGCTACATGCCCACGCTCGTCATACTCGTACGCTGCGTATGAGTGTCGTCTGTCGTCGATATGCAGCTCACAGCTCACAACTCACAGCTTGCCACTCGCCGCTCACAGTTCGCTACTCGTTACGGTCATGTCACCTCTAGATCTGCCAAACCGCAACCGGAATTTATGCATGCAAGTTGACAATGTTTCTTTATGTGTGAGTGTGTGTAGTTGCATACCTTGTATGCAGTTTGGCCTTTTATGCTGGCATTACCTCAAATTCCGACACAAACATAGCCACACTAGTAATACACATACCCATAGTGAAATACACACACACTCACACTTGTTCGTGTACATTGCGGCTTGGCATATGAATGTTGTTGGTATGTTTCACATGGTCTTTAGTTCTTCGGCGTCCTCAGCACCATTGTCCAACTGTCCACTTACTGTTCTTACCAACTGTAATCATCCGTTTTTGCTTGCTGCTGGCTGCTAGTGTTGCTGGCACACTTGAATGTACTCTCCACTTATCAGTCTGTTGAACTGACTTCTACTGGTTTCATGTCCTTCACATCCGTCAGATACTGCTATAAGTTTGCGGTTTCTTTTCATCGGTATCGAAGTCTTCTTTTGTTGTGAATGTATATACATATGGAGGTAGTTAAGGAAATGAAATGTTGTGATTAAGTTCTCCACTGAGAGCGTTTAGTTAAGTTTTTCACTTAAGTATTTAAATATGCATAGGAAAGTAAATTTGTTCAATTTTAAGTAAATGTTAATTTTTTTTATACATATACATAAACGGTAAAGGTGGACGAGGTAGAGAAAACTATATGACGACTGGTAGGAAATTTCTTCACCAGACCTTATTTAAGTTATTAAATTAAATGATGAATTTTTTAATGGAAATATTTTCCATTTATCTGCTTTGATCCTTTTTTTTATAATTTTGCATGATATTTGAATTTAAACCCGTTTTATTCTTTATTCTCTTACAATTTCGACCTTTCATGTTTATAACACAGTCCGATAAATTTAAATTATTTATCTTACACATAAGATATCAATATGAAATCAAAGCAGTTTTTTAAAGAAACTCAAAATTTCAGTTGATATAAAAATATATAGAAATCTATAGAAGAACATGAAATACATATGTATAAAGTGAAAAACAAATGTCAGATAAATAATAATTTATATATTCTTTATAATAATCTTTGCAAAAAAGCGTGAGAAATTTGTTTAGAAAAAAATCACCAGTAACATCTTCATGCAAATTAAAAGACAAAATATATCAACATGATTTTTGTAAAACTTTTTAAGTAGTGAGATGAAGTGACGCAAGAGAAAATAAAGGCATAAGTCAGCTAGATGGGATCAAGGTAAAAAGGAATTAATTCAATTGAGTTGAAGTGAAAAAGTTTAAGTGTAATAATTTCAGGTTTGTGGAATATAATCACTAGTTGTTATCGTTTCCAATAATTTCAATTTGAAACATTCAGTTCGGAATGATTGCTCTCGAACGTTTGATAGCCATATATCTAAGTCATATATTATATACACAATTTCATAATTTTCAAATGCTGAGTAAAGGCCGTAAATTAAAAAAAATCTGACTAGAAATAATAGCACAGATTTTCACATGTGTAAAAAGTACTCTTAAACTGTAGAATATACTTACGCAATAGATCGATGAAAATTCTGAACAAAAATAGCCACAAAAATATTTACAAAAACAAAAATATCAAGAAGAACACAAAATAAAAAACAAATATCTATTAAAAAGGAAATAAATAACGATAAGGATGTCAGAAGATAGCGATACAAATAACAATATCGATAGAAGTAACCATGCTCCTAACCATACCGGCAAAAATACTATTGATATTATCAAATTTGCATATACTCGTATGTCGATATGATGCCGAAAAATAAGCAATTAGAAAATATAAATTTGACGGCCTTGTTAACGATATCGATAAAAAATTTCATGACGATGTCGGCAACGATGAAACTGACAATTATGTTAGCCGTGCTGTATTGGTAGCGATAACAAATAGAAATAGAATACCATTTAAAAATAAAATTATACAAAAAAGGTCTTCTAATCCGAGTGCATTTCTAGCATGAAAAATACTCTACACGTTGCGGATCGCAATTTGTGGTAGGAAAAGCTCACCAAAACATTGGACTGTTATTAATTTTATTAATTTTGTTATTGTTAATATCATTATTATAATTATTCTCATTATTATTATAATTATTAATGTTATTGATATTGTTAATCTTTTTCCTTTCTCGGGTATAGATGTTTAATTGCTGGTTAATCTCCATAAATATTGTTTTGATATCAATAAAATATTTTGTTGCTTGAAACTAATTACCTTAACATGCTGCCTGCCACTTGCCCATTTGAGCCGCAGCACTCTTCAAATAAATCTCGTTACTCATTGCACTTAGAGCGTCCCTCTATAGAACATACTCTGATTTTGACTCATTTGGGGGAAGGTTCTTCCTCGAGCCTACTTTCTAATGGGGTTTTGCAATCGCAGCAATTCAGTGTATCGTCTATTTCTCTTAGGCTTACAAAACAGGAACTAGATACGCCGCACGTTGCAAATGGGTCTGGGGAAAGTGGCTGCATCCTAGGCTCTTCACCGGTTGATGCACTAAAAAAACGTTGCACACTTCTCACTTCACATTCTCTAAAGGCTCCCCTTAATCTGGTCGCTTGCTCACTACTCAACCGCTTTGTTAAAAATATCATCTATTTGAATTGAAAATAATGAGATAAATGAAGTAGTTAAGCAGCAAAGTAACAAACTAGTTGTAAGCTAGTTTAGAACTTCCAAATTTGACTGCAGGGTTGCCAATGCCATGCCTATTCAGTCAATCGACGTAGACGTTAAACTACTACCATTTCGCTGGCCAAATTTCGATATCTATTCACACGCTGCTCTTCGCCGTCCACACTTCGTATTTGTGTGAATTTACATGATTCGAACGTTAATTCAGTCAATGTGCAAGTGTACCACAATTGTAGTTAGTAACTACTGCCGTTGCTATTGCGATTGCAACAAGTAGTGGCAGTTTTTGTCATTGCTCCAGTTGTTGCAAGTTGTTATCGTCATTGCTGATGCTGCTGCTGCTACGGCATACCGTTAGTGTGGCTTTGCTTTGCTCACTTCCTTAGGCCTGTCAACTGAGGTGTGAACTTCTACTACTACACAAATTATAGTCGTGTGCATTTGTAGAGCTTTTGGTCACACAAAACTATGTATGTACGTGTGTGTGTGGGAGTGTTATCGATCATTATTTGACATGCTGGCGCTTCAGTTGCTAGCCGCTTTGTTTGATTGCTGCTGCAGGTGTTAGTGCGTGCGTATGTGTGTATTTGTATGCGTATCTGCTTTATTGGTAATTGTTACAACGGTAACTACAAGTTTGACAGGTGGACTTGTCATTTGATTGCCATTTGTTATGTCTATGGATGTCGATGTCGATGTCGATGTTGCCGTTGCTGTCATTGTTGGTTAAGATAGTTGTTGTTGTTGTTCATTGGTTTTCGGTTTTGCTTGCGTCTCCTTTTGGTTGATTTTGGTTTTATGATCTGATTCTATTACTGATTCCGATTTGGTATGTTATTTGTTGGCAGTAACACTTTACACGAATTGTTTACAAAATGATTTGTACGCATTTCATTTGTATTTTAGTATACTAAGTATTTATTGATCATTTTGTGATTGAATTTCGTGCTTAATTTGGAAATGGTAAGCACTTAAGAGATTTCCGTGGTAAAATGCAAATTAAATGAATAACCCTTCGATAATATCATGAATGATTTGTGTTAGCGATGAATGGAGTTTTCGGGGCGTAGTTGGTTGATGAATAAAATCATTTTATTTGCTGTTATTATTATTTTATTTAGGCTATTCGATCTAGTTACTTTTGTGCAAGAAAAAACAATTTCTCCACTTTTTACACGACGTTTTGCTAACTACCCTAGCTTCTTTAGGGGTGATTTCTTTATTCAAACATATAAACATAAAAACAAAAAAACAAAACAAAAGAGTTAAATACATATGTATGTGTGTGTTGGTGTAAAGAAAACAAGTAAAAAACATTTAGTCACTTACATGAAGTTTGAGACATTTGACACAGATCTTAAATAGTTGAAAACTTTTGCAAAATAATGAAATACTAAAATAAAATAAAATAAAATTACTGAACACATTAAACATTGAAAAACATTGCAAACATTAAACAGTTTTAAATTTACTTAAAGAACTAAAACATTGATACCATCTTGTGTGGTACTTTCGTCATACTTATTTTTATGTTATTTTATTTAATATTTTAGAGACAGAGCATATAAGCAGCCGCGATATCGTCTGTATCATTTTAACTACACTAACTATGTATATACTACATCATAGTTGCAATTTTGTAGAATTCAAATAAATATATATATTAAAATAATTGTTGCAAAGTTTTAGCCAATACTTGTTTTATGAAGGAGGTAACGAAAAAATAAATTTTAATAGTGATACGCGTAATTATCTATTTATTTATTTACTTTATCAAAGCAAACGTGATTAAATTTCGTGAAATAAAATAAGGGCGTTAGTAAAGAGATGTGGTGAATTCTTAAACAGATTTTATACAATATAAAAAACTTAAATTAAACTGAGAAAATGTGAAATTTTTTAATTTTTTTACATATATGTATGTATACACTCTGTTCACAAATTATAGCACACATTGACACATTTAGAAAATTTGTGTCTTCTAATATTTCAAAATAAATTTTCAATTAAAATAATGTTCATCTCAAAAAAAAAAACTTTAAAACCAACTTTTCTAAAATTTCATTTTAATTTAATTTTAAGTTAAACTTAATTTAAATTTTCAACTTTTTAAATACAATTATTAGAATTTATTCGAGCATGCAGTATTGCAGCTTATTCAATTTTAGAATAGTAAAGTGCAAGTTTCAAGTGCTAATGCACTTGTACTAAAATTGAATAAGTCACAAAATTTTATACTCGAAAGTTTGCTTACTTTTCGCATCACAATTAAGATCCAATGTTGGTATGGTGTGTAGTGCTCCCCTGACTACAATAAAAACGTCCACTAGACAATATAATAGACTTTATTACTCGTTCAAACACCAAAAAGATTGCCCTAAGATCAACAGAGATCCCATCCCTGCACAAAGCACGCCGGCGGCTATAAAGGCCAACCGATTTCTCTTTATTCGCTCTTCTATATTTGCCTGTTTAGTAAGAAAAAGTCTAGTCTAGCAGAGAAATTTCACTGCTAAGAGAATAAGAATAAATAATAATTAATGATATCTCAAAAATGATGCGCTGTTCAATTCCCCACAACCTTATATTCATGCAATTGAAATTTTTGTTTAATGCAATATAAGAAGAAGCGTCTCCATTGTAGTATTCGCAACAGAATGTCCGCTGATCCCTAACAGACAAACAATTTTCCTTAGATAAACTGAACCTTAGCGTTTTCCCTTGTCAATCAGGGACCATAAAGCAATTAGGCGTTGCAACACAACAGCAGCGGCAGCAACACTTAAACATTTCCCATATGTGGTCGTATGGAGCAACATCGATACCTACAAATATTGTACGTATTATTATCCGGCAGCACTTTTGGGAAATGTCCATGCAATAATACAATATTGCCAGATAAAGCAGAGCGAGTTGTTTTTTGTTTTGTAATTTACACTAGGATGTTTGATTTATTGTTCATTTTCAAAATCTGAACCCGAAAGCAGTAATATGAAGAAGATTGGTCACTAAATTAAAAAAAAAAAAATAGTTGAGAATGGTTGTTGTTCAAAAATAAATAAATAAGCATAAATAAAACTTAAAATACGATAAATATAAAACTGACAAAATTCTTTTTTTTGGAAAAAAGAAAGTGTAGCCTATTGACTTCATTGATCCAAGCTTTTTGATGTAACTTCATGTAAAATTATTATTTTTCATTAAAGTCCATGCTATGCGGCCTTTCCTAAAATATTGAAAAATATATTAACAAAGCTTACTTACAACTTAAGCACAAAACTAGCATTTGCAAAGTATGGGTCGTCGTTTTATTCTGGGAAAATCATGCAAGAACTTTCATAATTAAAATAAAATTAAAAAAAGAGCCCAATAAACATAATGGTCCTAGAGCACACCTCTATGAAATCTTATCTAACTTTTGATAAGAAATAGGCTTTGCTTGTTTTGCATTAATAAAACAATTTTATTATTTCATCAAATCATTTCAAAAAATCATCAAAAATAGTTTTGAGAATATAAAAACCCGTCCCAATCACCCTAATCTGGGCGTGTGCGTGCTTAAATATTTGTATGCTTTTATTTGTTGGTGTAAAGTATTGTTTGCGAGTGTTAATAAATCAATTAATCGAATTATAGGTTATTGAATTTCAACGCTTGTTGTTTTTGTTTTTACTGTTGGCGTGATTAACAACACATTGCAATCGCTAGAAATATACATACAATCATTTACAAAAGAAAGCGTTGGTACATACATATGCATGCACGAGTGGGTATGTAGTAAATATATACTTTTGTATGTGTTCAATATTATACATATATATAAAACTTACGCTTACAACAATAACAATGCTATCTACGAGTAAGTGAATGAACAACAAGTTGGGTTACGTTAATTGCCTGCGCTGCCATCAGAATGCTATCACTACAGATTTTATTATCACTACTATGTATGTATTATTGGTGATGGAAAAAATATGAGGTAGTTTTTGGAAACGCTTACTTCATTATCGGTTTGGTATAAGAAGAGATACTTTTTTCTTATATATTTTGGAATAGCAACCATTGTCACGTCTGGTCTGCGGACAAATCGTACAGTGGCATTTGACGCTCTGAATAAATTTTGGTAATCTTGAAATATTCATAATCATGCTCATTGTCTTTCATTAATTTAAGTACGGTCTTGTGGTCCTTGTTCGATAGAGACCGTCAGCTGGTTGGTTTGTGATACAAGTCCGCGGGTTGCTGGTTTTGATTATTAGGTATATAGGAAGGTTGAAATCATTTATTTCAGGTCTGTGTTCCTTTGTTCTTGTTGGTTGTATGGTTTTTTGAGAGGTTAAATATTTATTATGTTCTCAAATTCGTTTGGTCAATTTTCTTCATGCTGTGCTACTTTCTTTGGCGTCCTTTCGATTTTCTTTTTGTCATAGTATGATTTTTGAAGTTGAAATTGCAAGTCAAATAGTTAGCACATTGTTCTTCTAGTGGTTCCTCTTTCGTTCTTACATTTTGTATTTTGCTTCCTACGTTGTCGCTCGTTATAATTAATGTGTCAATGTTGTACTTATGAATTATTTTTTTCCGTTTTGTATGTTGGGTTTTCCGTGTACGTTACGAAGACCGCAGTCATTCCATTATCTTCTTTTTTATTTAACTTTTGTTATCGTATCTTTTTTGTGTTCATTATTTCTCGCGATAATTTATATTGTTTGTACAATTATTTATCTAGATAAGGGAGTTTATTAAAGCTTGTTACTAGATACTTGAGAGCGGCGTTTTCATGCAGTAAAGGATGGTTCAAAGTATTATGTTTTATTGTTTCTTTGGTTTTCTGCATATCTCGAATTCCAATTTATTGGTGTTTTTATTTTTAATTGTCACGAGCAAATATTCTGGCCTTAATCATCGAGGTTTTGATGAGTTCTGTTGTGTTGTTCCTGCTAGTTTTTTCCAGCAATATTTTAATTAGGGCATATTAATTTTCAAAATTTTATTAACTATTTTTACACAACCAATAATAACCCCGGACGGTTCAGTAAATATAAGAAAGTTATTAGAAAACTGGCTTTTATATGCATATTTTTTAATACCAGTATAAATTGAATTAAAGCTTTTTGGTGTTCTTCGATAATTTTCGTATTTATCGTATAATTTGTTTAATATTCATGTGTTTACTATATGTATGTAAAAAACTTAATTTTCATATTAGCTTAACATGTGCCACATACTCGTAGAACACACAAATAATTCTTAAGTGTCGGGCTCATGGTACATATGAATGCTACAAAATATTTTTCTTCCCCTTTTAATGCCTACACGCAATGAGTGACTAATTTCCAGTTAACCTTTTGACAGGCACTTAATTCCGGGCGTCAAGCGAATGCGTGTTGAAAGGCAACCAAAAGGGGTTCAATCGGTCGATAGGCTGCTATGTTAGCAAGCGTAGACGACCTTTTTCTAAATACACACAACATTTTTTCACATCAAACCGCAATAAAAAAAAATCTTCACAATATTTAATTAAACCTAGAAGTCCCCACAAATACTTATTTGCTTACATGTATACACACTTGTATGTATGTATAGCTTTCTTTTAAGAAAACATTTATGTAAGAGTTAAATAAATATTTCAATAACTTAAATTATGGCATTAATAGTTGCCTGAATGGAAAACAATTTCGGTGTCATTTAGAGTGTTGGCTGCACTTGGTACGGATTCTATGGGGTGACTTTGTTGTTCTGATGGCCTCAAGTGCTCAATTTGTGCTCATTAGAAAATTAATACAATTGACAAGAATAATAACACCAAAATTTATATACATACACAAATGGTTACTTTTATATTTAAAGCCAATAAAAAATAACATTATTTGATAAAAATCGTTTTTAAAATTGTAATAAAGAGTACTCAGCGTAGAGTGTATTTAATTGTTTAACTAGGAGAATATATATAAAAAATCCTGCCATGAACTTTTATTATCGCAACACATATCAGTACTTTAGTTGATTTTTTAAGATATCAAGAGTTCTTAGAAGAACAAGGCGACGGAACCGAATGCAGCCAATTACCTCATACCTAGTTTTGCAAAGCCAAGGCAGAGAACAAGGATAAGGCAAAGGATAAAGCCACAGCTTCTTAAATTTTAAAGCAGGATAAGAAGATAAATCTCTATAGTAGTAAGCTGTATGTAGAGGATAATAGTCAATAGTCAATTGACATTTTTCTTAATTTACAAACGGTTAGGGTACAACGCAGAACCTATGTGAAAAGCTTTCTACGGGCTGTTAACAATTAAATTTCCGTGTTAGAAATGTATAAATTGCAATTGGAATGCCATTTTTGTATGTTTGGTAAATTGTCGGTTGCCAGACAATACTCTAGCACTATGGAAACAAGAAATTGTGAGGAAGTGTCAAGGTAGGAGGAATACTATAGCTTTCCCACAAGCCGTTTCCAGAAGTAGGAAAAGGTTTCCGATATGCGGGGCGCTAGAACCGCGATACCAAACGTCAGTCGGCCATACCATCCGACTTATGAGAGGAGATTGTCAACACAGCCCAGACAATCTTCTCACCCAGAAATATGGGTACCGCGACGATGAACGTCTGTCACCAAGGAGGCTAGAGCGTTACTGAATTATTGATCTCAGGGGACTTTTATCACCAAACAGCTTTAGAAGCGGGCAGGTCGCCGACGTGAGGTGGCGATGTACAGGTAACAGAGATATACGCCACAGTATCGGCGTATATGGGAAAAGTAACACACTTGGTCCTCGGTGGACGAAGGCCAACTTGATTTACTTCCCTCCTTCAGGATGCAAATTTTGTATAGGACTTAGCAGGTAGATGTCATCCCGACCATCATAAAGAATAACGTGCATTGGGACTGGTTGGAATTAGAAATGGTGTTTGGCTGTATTTTTTGCCAGGACAAATGACGCAGAAGGCTACAAAAAGCTTCGCTACGTTTTTGGTAATTGGAAGAACTTTCAGCTAAAAGGAAATTCAGATTCAAAGATGCATAGTGTGTGAGGATCTTCACGAGAGTACCCAAGTACTATCAAACTCGTCTAATCATGCACTGGTGCTTAGCAGACACCCTCTTTTTCTGCTCCAGCAACTCACAGCCGCACATAACACTTTGTTCGGGTGGATGATATCCATATGATTTGCAAATTAAAGTTAATTTTTTTATTTACATAATAGATTGTGGAGTTACAAAACAAAATCTATTTTTGACATGTGAGCAAAGGCTCAACCGCCTCCGCATATTTTAACCACAAGAAATGTGCATATTATTTTAGCTAAACTTCAATTAGCAACTGGATACCCGAAAATCTTCCAAAAATTCTGAAATAAAATTTGGAATTTTAAGGGTGATTTTTTTTAATTTTTTTAACCACTTTATTTATACGCATAGTTTGAATTTTTTTTACACTCAAATAGAGGAAGTATTAAGATAGTGTGCAAAGCTCATTTAACTTCAGCCATGCATGAATGTATGTACATATGTATTTACGTATATTGTAAGTGAAGTAAACTAGCAAATTTACTTGCATAAGTATATCCTAATGTGCGATTGCATGTGCCTGTCGATGTCAGTATGTCGGCAAACTTTAATTAATTAGTTTAGTATTTGCTGGTACTCTTCTTCTTTTTAGCTTTTTCAACTGTTTGTATTATAATTGCAAACACATACATACATACTTATACATATATAACCACTGCTAAAACCACTGCCCGTTATTCACCCTTCATCAAGTGTTGAAAGGTGATGATATGCTGACTTTGGCGGTCGGTCGGTTGCTGCCACATGTGGCATTGCTTTGACGCTGCTCGACGCCCTTTTGGAGCAACGCAACGACGCGGAAAGCCAAGTCGACCAAATGTGGTCGACAGTTGGCAGACACGCCTTATATTTTGGTGTGGACTCAAACGCGGGCCCTCTTGATTAATGTATTGCGGTATTGCAAAATTATGATTGAACTGTGTTGGTATGCACTCCAGAAAGGCGAGGAAGAGAATACAGAGCGACTAGACATGCAGACACATATGTATGTTAAAGTATAAACATATGTACATGTGTATGTATGTACAATAATTTGTGTTGAATAATTAATAGCTTTGAATGCTTGCTCATAATGAATGCACGTACGTGTATGTATGTAAAAATGCATGAATGACTGTGTTGAAAATACGTATGTGCTTTTATGTGCATATAAATTAATGTAAATACATATGTGTATATATATTTATCCATAGACACATATTCGTGTATATATGCCAGTTTGCGCAAAAGTAATACTTTCCTAGAATTTCGAAATAATTGCACCAAATTTAATGTTTATTAAACTCCTTCAGCAGCATATTTCATTAGTTAGATTAATGCTTTTGAACTCGCTGATCCTCCGTTGTTATACTTAGATAACTAAAAACAAAAAAGAAATAAGTAAGTTGCTCTACTAAGAAATAAATATGTTAACTGCCTAGCTTCATGCCATGCAACAACAATAACCATTCTTTTTAATCTTGCCACGCGCCTAATGAAGGTCAACTGATCTTTTCTACTCTTTGCTTGAACTTTCATTCGTTCATTGTGACGCTCGTCATCACACCAAAACGCTACGCAATGCCAATTGAAAAGGTCACAAATTCGTTGTCAATTTATTGCCACCCCCATTAGCTACATAAAGTGTCGAATGTATATGTGCGTCATCACGCGGCCAGTTAAACCAATTATTTGATGGCTGATTCATACACATCAAAAACAGATATGCTCGTCGTCAGTGTTGCCAGATGATTTTTAATTCCCCGACTGGATAGCCTAGGTTAATATGTCTGTAAGTGCTTGCGACTTGCAAACGGATTGTAAGAGTCTTCAAAATCAAAAATAAATGTATATAAAATAAATAAAAAAAAACCTTTTTAGAAATTATTTTTTTGGTGCGTGTGAGATTTTTATTGGAACATTTTTAAATGTTGATATTTTCTTCAGAAGCATCTTCCTTTAGATAAATTTTATTTCATTATAGTGTTGTCATCAGAAATACAACTTTATCTTCTCAAATTTTGGCCGTTATCAATATACTGTGTCCGGATTAAAAGCCGTTAATTTCGGTTGATAGCTGACATCTTTATAACATTTCGATATTTTTAGTAGAACCATTGGGTTATTCGGGAGCTGAACGCTCTTAAAAACATTCTAAAAACTTCTTCTACAAAATAGTAGAATATGATAGAGAAAAAAGAAGAATAAAAGTCAATCAATAATTATAATAGTAAAATATCAATTTTTCGAGTAATCTATAACTCTTATTCAAAGGCGTATGTTATCAAAATCTTTTCATAATAATCATAAGCCAGATAAATATTTTAAATACTTCAAAAACTTTTATTTTGAAATTTAAACTATAAAAGGCTTATTATTACACTACGTTAGTTCTGTCCGTCAGCCTTGAAATCCAACGCAGAATCTCTCTTGCCAAAAAAATCATACTCTATAAGTCTCTCATCATGCCCGTCCTATTGTATGGCGCCGAAGCATGGACGATGAAAACATCAGATGAAAGGGCTCTTGGAGTGTTCGAGAGAAAGATTCTTCGAAAGATTTATGGACCTTTGCTGTACGAGCTATACAATGACGTAGATATAGTGCAGCGGATTAAGAATCAGCGGCTCCGCTGGCTAGGTCACGTCGTTCAAATGGATGAAATAGCTCCAGCCCTGAAGGTTTTTGAAGCGGTACCCGCGGGTGGTAGCAGAGGAAAAGGAAGACCTCCTCTGCGTTGGAAACACCAAGTGGAAAAAGACTTGGCTATACTTGGGATTTCCAATTGGCACGAGATAGGGACAGCTTGCGTGCCTTGTTGACCTCGGCAAAAATCGCTTAGGCGTAAGTAAGTTAGTACTGTCCTATAAACCAAATATACTTTTTCGGAAAGGGGAGAAAAAATAAAAATATACGTGTATCGGCGATTTACATGTACACGTTAGAATTTTTTTTTATGTATAAAAGTATATAATGAATATATAGAAAAATACTCTATAAATAAAAAACAATTCTGACATATACATGAAAATCGCCGATACACGTGTATTTTTTTTTTTTCTCCCGTTTCCGAAAAAGTATATTTGGTTCATAGGACAGAATGTGTGTAACGCGGTGTTTGTAACGCAGTGTTATGAGTGAGAAAAAAATTTTAAGTCTTGATTAGTCGAACGAGTCCGTGAATGATTCCAAATAAGTCTCGAATCAATCCTAAATTTCTCCTGAAATGGTCCTAAACAAGTTCCGTCTTTCAAGACTTAAAAAATGTACATACATACATACATCGGTGATAATTATTATGGAAAGAATCATCGATGACTAAACATTTTTTCGTACTTAAACTAATTATTAAAAGGCTTTTATAATTCTTACGAATATTTTAATAAGAAGCTGCACACTCAAAAAATTTTAACAAACTTTTTCTATTATACTTTGTAAATTGTAAAAAATAAATAGCACAACATTTAATTACTATTTTTCTTACGTGCGTTATATTCAATGCAATATCCGGTAAGTCTGTTTTACTAGCTGATATTAATCTGGCACCACTGCGACATCATGAACCATTATTGTTATATTTATATGCATCTTCGTATATACACAGTTACATATAAATATAAACATTTAAACATGACTCATACGCATACGAATATGTGCATATGTGCATGTATGTATGTATGTATGTAGTTGCATGTTTTGAATAGCTTCGTTCACCCCAGTCATTTACACATATACATACATACTCGTACATACGTGCATACTTACATACACTTAAATATAATTAAGAATTTTTAATTTAATATTTCTGCATTTTCTCTACCCCGAAAATGGTTTTATAGCATTTTTCGACAATTATTAGTTTGATGTCGTTTGCCGTAAAATTAATTCATTGACATATTCTAATGAGAACTAATAAGTAATGGAATTAAAAGAAAAATTCTTGTCAATAAGCTTGTTTATGCTGCTGATTTTTGTTGTTGTTGCAGCTCATTGACGATGGTGTCATAAAAGCATTTATTGCTTCTGATATTATTAAGACATTTTTTCAATGCATTCAATCATCGTGAAAGAATTTTTGTAATTACTTTTGCAAAGTGCCAAATGTGGATCTAATGAATACGAGCATATAGTTAGATCAGCCTATCTAAAGAAGAGACAAAGTGAGAAAGACTCATGTTGGAATTGTGAAAAGTGAATTGCTATCAATCCCTTCGGTTAATAATGTTTTTCGATTTAAATTTGAGTTTAACAGCGGCTTTTGACTTGAAAATTTAATTTTGAAAAGGGCACGCAGAATACACACCCTGACTTTGGATAAATAAATGAGATAAGTGAACGTGTACTTATTGACTTCAACGAATTGCATTTTTGTTTTTTAAAATACGAAATCGTTGTATTGCATTTTTGACTACGTCCAAGGCGAATTCAATAAGGTGAGGTCAAGCGAAAAGCTGATTTTTTCGCCGCTTGTTTTGTTTGTCAAAGTTTGTTTATTGTTTACATTTCAATTGGAAACTAAAATAGCGATTCAGGTTTTTGTGAAAATTTAAAAACCAATTACTAAAAATAATGGCAAAGTGCGTGTTGTGCAAAAAAAAAGTCTGGCTGGGTAATGGACCCTTTTTCCAAGTCCCGAACGACAAGGAAAAAGTGATTGTGTGGAGCAGGCTGTGCCGGATGCAGTTGGTGGCTAGGATTTGTTCTGATCATTTTTCGCGGGAGGATATTGCTTTCACCGGAAAAAAGGCAAAACTGTTGCCGAAAGCAATTCCTCTGTGTGCTACTAGCTTCAATTGCATCCCAGAAGAAGGGAACATAGTAAAGAGCGGCGTAATTATATATTTTTCAGCACTTCCGTGATTCACGTTCGAACAATGTAGAAGCTGGAATACGCAAAAATAATGGTATTGTGAGGAATAAGGACGTCGTGAACTCGCGTGCATATGTACATGCAAATGCACGCAATTATTCGTATGTTTAATTGTACACACACCTATACATATGTTTATACATTGTATGTATGTACTTAAAGTTTATTGACATATTGTTATTCCTTATTTTACTTTAAAAAATTCTTTACAAAACTTTCATTCAAGCAATAATTATTTTATTAACTGTAAACTTTGTTTAAATAATATTAACTTATTTAATTATTCTATAATTTTTTCCGATTGGCTTGCAAATGTTGTGAATAAATGTGATTTTATCTTCACGCGGAATGTGCGTTTCAATTATAAAATGTAAGGAAATATATTATAAGCTTTGCAATTATAGTTGGAATTTTTTCTCTATTTTGGATGCAGGTACACATTTATTAACATGATGGTTGGCAGAGAAAGACCATTAGGCTATGAATAGTTTCTATGTGCTGAGTTTAAACCAGCACTGAAAAACTGGCCCTTAATACATGATTTAAGTTGGTTTAATGTTCGATGCGTTCGCCGGTTTTGGTGATCACTTTAAGTTTATCACATTTGGGCGGTTTGTGGTCGTTTCAGATTTTTAGCCGCCGGTTTTGTTATGCTTGACGATCATTGAATTGCCTATTTGGAAAAATTTGTCCATTATAGTACATGTATAGATTAAAAAGGGTTGGGATATGCAACTTTGCTTCTTGCTGCTTACCTGAATATGTGTACAGACTTGTATGTATGTTACGTACATATGCATATGCATTTTTTTGCATTTTGCTGTATTGGATATCTCCTAACCGGCAGGTCATGTCCCGAACGTGATATACCTAAAGTAGTGTAAAAATGTTTCTTAATTAAATTGCAGTCGGATATCGAAATACATAAATACTTACTCTTTTTGGTACTGACGCTCGAAAATTGGAAGATATAAGAATCGAGACAGATGTTAGTGATTTTTTGTCTGCGTTAACAAATTTCGGCATCAAAATCGCTTTAATACTCACCTTACAGCGTAGATTTAGATCGTATATATTGTTTTATAGTAATATAAGAATTTTTTTTTAAATTTTACATTTGCTTATTTTCCTTTGCAATGTAGACAGCTGCTTTTGACAAACAAAACAAGAAGGCAAAAACAAACACATTGGACTTTTTGTTGCTTTTTTTACAACGTCACCTTATTGAATTCGCCTTGACTACGTCCTTGTTGTTTTTTATTTTGTGATTGTTTTAAAAAAAATTTAAAATCATAACTATATTTCAGAAAGCGGGACTTTTTTTGATTGATGCTAAATATAAATAAAAATCTCATTAATAGAATGCAAAATTAGAGTACTGACAAAGTAAGGAAATTATTAATAATAAATTAAACAGACAAAATATCATAACGATTAATAGTGAGCGAAAGAAAAAATTGTAGTATGGTGAGTTGGTTGCAATTTCAATTGGTTTAAAACGATTTTATTTACTTTCTACTGAAGTATACTAAAAAAAGTAATTTATCAGAGACGGAATTCTAAATACTTAGGCCACAAAAAAGGCATGAAAAACCCGACTTTTGGTTTAACCGGCCGGCAAACAGTAGTTAACTAAAAAACCGCCCTAAGAAATTTTGCCATATTCAATCGGTCTTAAAGCTAAAAAAAAATAATAAAAATAACAATAAAATTCCCCTAAATTTTTTCAATCCAATTCTGAAACTTGACACTTTTCCTTTCTTAAGCCGTTACCACATCTTATTTAACTTGGCAAACAATATCTCCGAGGAGATATGAAACATAAAATTTTTAAAATTTAATTTTGGTGGTTTTATTTTTATTATTATTTTGTTTTTGCACAATATTAAGAGAGCGAAAATGCTGACTTAATCGTTTCGCCTATTTTTAAATTAGTCCATAAATTAAATATAAATATGCGACAAGTGTGCAGACTACCATTGAAATGCCTGTACTTAGCTTAGAATTTTAAAGCGTGGCCGTTATGCAGAGATGATTTCATTGTATGTAAATGTACACAAGGAATAATAAATTTCAAAACCCGAAAGACCATGGACATCGTTAATACCAATCCTTAATCACACGAGCCGGTCTATTGCCGAAGGAATCAGAAAATAATCATTTTTTTAAACTTTACTTTTAAACAAAAAAGTTATAATAATATAGTGTGGCGACATTCCAAAACACAGAATAACGATAGGGATTTCGAGAAATCGAAAGGGGAAAATTCGCAATCAAGAACTTTCGATAATGATGGATAATGTTCTAGAGTTGCCATGGGGCGCGCAGCTCAGAGTATAAAAGGACTTTGCCGCTGTGTGTGGTAGTTCAGTTTATAAATTGACTTATTGAGTTAAGTTGTTAAGCAATACGCATAGAGTATCGTACCTGAAGAATTTGGGTAATCATCGGCGTTTCAGGGTAAAAATATATGATGTACGTATAATGAAAACCCATATACAAAAATTTGAAAACGGCAGTAGGTAGGAACTTTTTTCCGTCTGTATGTTAACTTTTTAAAGCATAATGAATAAAAAGTTGTTGCATACACCCAATCAAATAGGAGAGACATAAAAAATCTCAATGAACCATTTCATAAAAATTTTCATATAATTAAATATTTTCAAGTGTTACTTAAGTTCAATTGTATGCATTTAATTACAGCACAAAAAAACTTCACTCAAGTAAGTAATGATAACAGAAGCAAAGAAAACAAATAAAAACTTCACATTTAACGAGCAAGATGTCACATGCAACAACAACAACTCTAGAGAGAAAATGCACCAAAAAGGCAATGAAAATCGCAAAAGGCTGATGATGCCTTGATGTTGGTTGACTTTTGCGTTAAGGAAGCGACGACGCGATGGCGTGACGACTTACATACATCAGCGTACGCTTACATAATTTCGTTTCGACGCTCGATTGGTAGGCAATTTCGTCGTTTGTATTTTCGGTTGAAATTAAACTAATTAAAAAGTTACAAATTTCACACGTAATTATCATAAATGAACATAAAATATTTTTTATTCGCAACTTTTCACTCATTGCATATTTGTTGTTGGCTGTGGGTAAAGCAGTGTGGCGAAAACGGGGTTGTCAAGGAAGCTAGACACTCGTGGCAGGTGTTGTTGTGGTTAGCAATGGATTGTGTTGTTGGTGGCACCTACAATCCCGCCGGATATGGCAGCTACGTAAATATTTAAGAATGTAAGTACGTCGGCAATCAAGAGCTGCATGCTGGGCTAGACGGAGGGAAGATGGGTGGGGTAAGCGGTTGTTGGCAAGTGTTGCCTGACTATTAGGAAGAGTAGAGTTTAAGTGTATGAAAACACAGGAGCAAATTATTACAAGCGCATACATGCATACATACATACGCCAGCTAAGCTGATAGTGCATATATACATACATACATACATATGTAGACACATACAATGTCTGCAAGTGCGCATAACTTAAGCTGGAGAAATGCCACTTAGAATAAAATCTCAAGACAACTTGAAAAACTTCAAGTGTTGCAAAAGCGCAAACAAACAAATAAAGAAATAAGGATAATAATAAGAGCAGAACGATGACGAAGTTGCATACAAAACAAGTGTTGAAACAAATAAAGTGAGAGCAGTAGCATTTGGGCTTTGTGTTATTGCATTTGTGTGTTTAAGTGAGTGTGTGTGTATTTCCACATAAGAAAATAACCTCAAAAGATGAGAAAATGTAGGCCACATGGCTCAGTCGACAAGAGGTAACGAGTTGCACGATCGCTTCATGCACACACACACACACGCCCCTACACGTGTATTCAAAATAATAGGACCGGAAATGTATTCGAAAATACCGAAAGTGTGCCGGAAATGAAGTGAAAAAGTCTAGAGAAAGTACCTACCGTAAATTTAAAGAAGAAATGCTGGATGTGTTGTGAAAAAGTGCA
The DNA here is from genome assembly GCA_963971545.1 of Philophylla caesio. Lineage (NCBI taxonomy): Eukaryota > Metazoa > Arthropoda > Insecta > Diptera > Tephritidae > Philophylla > Philophylla caesio. The sequence goes on along the minus strand of OZ020606.1, from coordinate 112,799,302 downwards.
GAAAGTTTATCCGAAAAATTTCGAAAATTAATGGAAATTATGGAAAATATACCGAAAAACTACTGAGAATGTTTACCATGTTTTTTTGTCCATCACGCTTAGATCGGAGGACTACAACAATCGACTGTTCAGATGTGCCATTTTGCGTCATAATTTCTCCATTTAAGCAGCAAAAAATTGAAATTTATTTTAAGTTACTATAAGCAAAATATATCAAATATTCCTATTCATGACACGAATAACGCCTTCGGCATTAACGAAGACAACCCTGTTTTTAATTGTTTTAATTTCATGTAATTTTTTTATTATTTTTAAATAAAATACAGTTTCTTCTCTGAACAAAAATCATATTGGTCCCAGCTGAAAACTTTTTATACAACCAAAGAATAATTCAATGTTAAAAATTCTAAAATGAAATTTAAAATTGTTATCTCGAAAAATTCATTGATAATTTTTTTCAAAGCTTTGATTTGAGTTCAACTATTCAGAGAGTAATCCCCGAGGCAGTGAATACGATTTTTTTTCATTGTTTGTAAAGTTGTTTACAAATTATTTTAGTTTAATTTTTTGTTCTGAAAATTTTAGGACGTCTTTTTTTTGGATTTAAGTTTTTTTTTAGAGAACGTAATGTACCTTCTTTAACTGAAAAGTGAGTGAAATAAAATAAAAGAAAAACGAATGTTTTTTTGAACAGCGGTGTAAATACACCGAGTGACTGTGATTGAGGTTGTACAATGCAATTTGGCACTTGGGCATAACTGATATTTTTCGTTTTACCCGCCATCAAACCACTGTAGGAAATTCTGTGCTTTTATTTCGTTTGTGGCAGTCGTACTCACACAGACGCTCCTACGTACGTATGTATATGTATGTTGATATGGTTGTAAATAAATGCGTGTTCGTATATCCTTCTTCACACGCATACGCACATTTGCAGTTGCTGTTGTTGTTCATATTCAATTTCTTCATCTTTTGCTTTTTAAAATGCACTTCACTCGCTTATAAAGAAAATACAATAAAGCAGTCAAGTTTGTCAGCGACTTAAGGACACTTAAAAGGGACAAAAAAAAAATTGTTGAAACAAAAAGAATATTTCAATATATTGCTGCCTTGTGTGCCGGGCCGTAGCAAGTTAGGGCGAGGACTGACTGAAACCACTTGAGAAAATTGGATTGACATTGCCGTCTAAGACAGAGTCCAATGTAGAATTGAAGTTGCTGGAAAAGGAAAGAGACAAACCAGAAAACACAGGAAGCAGCGTTCTTAAGATTTTGTTCCCATATAAAAATGCATTTATGGACACGTTTCGTCTGTTTGAAGCTTGTGAAACATTTGGTAGCCGTACACCAATTAACGTATGTGAATGTGTCCAATCAACGTCTTTGGAACTTCTCTTTTTTGGCTTTCGAGAAACGAAGATTAGAATTCATAAATTTAGATGACATTATGCGTTAATTCAGCTAAAAAAGTCGAAGAATTCAACTGTTTTAAATGTTTTATGTTTCAAAATGCTATAGATCACTTGACATAATAAAGTTTCCTTACGAGGGTTATTATAATTATTTTTGTAAATATAAAGCCTCAGTGTAAAAAGTTTGAGCACCCCCAATGGGTCAATCATGGCTAAGGCCCTGCTTGTTTGTGTAAGCGCTCTCTGGCTTATATGTATTTGTACGCCGATTAAGTTTACAAAACTCGCAAGGTAGTTACGGTTGTTATATATAAATATATCTATGTCTATGTATTCATGTATATATATACTAAAATGTAACTGCATATTTTTGCGCGAGAATTATACAGGAAACGTCTTCCAGCATAAATAAAGTGTAGAAATTGCCGTTTCAAGTGGCAAAACTTAAGAATTGTCATATGTTAGTACGATTTATGGCTGTACATACAAAGGTACGTATGTATGTATATGCGATTTTGTATTTACATATGTACAAAGATATGTTATTATTGCGGTGCCTACCAAGAAAACAAACAGTCGCTTTAAGTCATTATTTTATTTGTTTACTATTGGCAAAAGCTGAAATCATCTAATTTATTTAGATTTCAATGTCATTCGCATTGTCAGAGTATTGAAATTCTTTTACTCACTAGTCATTCAGCTTTAATTTATTATATTTATTTATTTGACAGACATATCTGTCGTTAAAAACATAAAGGTAAAAACGGATTGAGTTTCCATCAAGCATCAAAGCACATCAAATAGGCAACGAATTTTTTTTTTAACTTTGTTTACTTTTTGTTTTAATTTGATAAGAATGTACAATTCAAGGTAGCTGGTAATTTATTTTTGAAATTTTAGCTTTTATGGTAAAAGCAAAAACAAAATACACAGAGCTCATACATTTTTTATTTTCAATTTTTTTACTGCGACTACCTATTAAATATGCCTTAGTTTCCATACTTAAAATCATCGTTCTCGAAATCTGACTATCTCTGTTTCTGTCTCTGTCTCTGTGTATCAGTCTCTAAACATGTCTCTATCTCTTTCTTATCTATGTCTCGGTCTCTGTCTCTGGCTCTGTGTATCAGTCTCTAAACATGTCTCTATCTCTTTCTTATCTATGTCTCGGTCTCTGTCTCTGTGTATCAGTCTCTAAATATGTCTCTATCTCTTTCTTATCTATGTCTCGGTCTCTGTCTCTGTCTCTGTGTATCAGTCTCTAAACATGTCTCTATCTCTTTCTTATCTATGTCTCTGTCTCTGTCTCTGTCTCTGTCTCTGTCTCTGTCTCTGTCTCTGTCTCTGTCTCTGTCTCTGTCTCTGTCTCTGTCTCTGTCTCTGTCTCTGTCTCTGTCTCTGTCTCTGTCTCTGTCTCTGTCTCTGTCTCTGTCTCTGTGTATCAGTCTCTACACATGTCTCTATCTCTTGCTTATCTATGTCTCGGTCTCTGTCTCTGTCTCTGTCTCTGTGTATCAGTCTCTAAACATGTCTCTATCTCTTTCTTATCTATGTCTCGGTCTCTGTCTCTGTCTCTGTGAACCAGTCTCTAAATATGTCTCTATCTCTTTCTTATCTATGTCTCGGTCTTCGTCTCTGTGTCTGTCTTTTTACTGTTTGAATATTATATTTAATGAATGGTAGCGATGTGATCTGGTGATCTCCAGCGGTTACGATTATTCTGCCATCTCATTGCATAGCCAACAAAAGTTTTATTTCCGGTCATGTCAAGTTTGAAGACGCCATCAGTCATTGCGTTCCACAATATCGAACCTAAATCTGATCCCTAAGGACTGTGCACTTTTTTACCTCATCATTTATATCATAAAGTAAAATAGTATTCTTAAAAAAATCGCAGTGCCTTCAATGTTCTTTCCAAATTCTCCGAAAAAGATGTAGAACTTACGAAATCTGAACTACTTTTCATGAGGTTTCCCCGAGATATTTCTGCAGACGCTGACAAAAACGGTGTTCGAAAATTTTTCCCATCTTGTCGAGCTGATGGCTTATCAGATGATTCTCGGGATTGCCTCTGTATTTTCGAAAAGTTGCACGGATACCAAGGTCCGCACTCGCTGTTGTCAATGCTATATTTGAGTGCAGAAATGAAATTCAGCCTTTTTAGTTATCCACTCGGAGCCTTTTGTAAAATCATCTTTAATATACCGTGGTTATCTATGAATAAAGCAGCGAGGCCACAGTTCCTTATGAAAAGATAAGTTCATAGTCAGATGAGTGGTGTTCGGGAGTGAAAGGTAACCAAAACCGCACAATTAATTAGGACGGTAACAAGTAAATATTCGACGAAAGAAGAAAGCCACAAAAAGTGTAAGACACACTTGATTGAGTGCATAGAAACTCTAAAAGTTGATTTACTTCAATTTTTAATTTTTCTCTAATCAATGAAACCGAATTTGCTGGACACTATGCAAATGCATTCGCATAGAAAATGGATAAAATTCTTCATTTTCATTTAAACCTTAGACTTTAAGTTTTGAAATACTCAGAAGTAAATTACACATACTATATACAATTTTTTAGTTGCTAAGTGCTTTTATAATCGAAGATATCATTTTAATAATTGCCTACTAATGACACTCAATTTATAAACTTTTATCCTTCAGTTAAATTTTCATCTTTGTTTTCTTTTAATTAGCAATTCCTGAGGTTTATTGTGATTTCATCTAGTTTCCTAGTGACGCACACATTCATGTATTCTCATGCTTAGCAACCATACGTGCGAACGTATACTTGTATGTAAATTACCTAAGGTTGGGTTAAATCAAATTCAATTCAAATGTTTGTATACTCGTATACTCTTACATACATGTATATGCAAGGAATTGCACAAAGTGTACGCAGAGTTTGTAGGCATACAAATAATTCACTTTCTAATCTTGCTGCGATTAATCCCGGAATTTCATATTTAACTTGCACTGCACTCAGTATATCACATTTATTATGGAATCCTTAGCAACTCAACAATGCTCTTTGCCACATATTCAGAGCTATCAGTGCAAGTACTCGTAGTTGTATTACAGACAGCAGTTTGTTGCATTTGCACACACTTCTACATACATACATACATACATACATACATATGAATATCAAGTATGCACTGTAAAGCGTTTCAGTCGGTGACACTTTTTATAAGGTCCACTTTATGTGAACTCGGTATTTGCTCAAAGGAGGTTAACTATTGAAAAACAAAATCTTTAACATCCTTACCATTTATAGTTTCTGTCAAAAAGGAGCATCTACATTTGAAGCTCATTAAATTTTTGTATAATAAATAAGAAGTTTCAAGTATTTAGTTACAAATAACCGTGTTTTGGCAATTTTTTTTACTGATGGAATAAATATGAAAGAAATTGTGGAAGCGCGCTAGTAAAAAAAAATTCAAAAATTAATGGCAGCCTTTAATCACTTAAAAAGTGCTGTCGGTCTAAAATTCATTGTAGTACATATGATATAACAATATTATAATCAACTGCAAATTATCGTATCAGTTACAATTGTGAGATAGAGTACATTGATTTTAATAATGAAAATAGTCACTTAACTGCCGAATAAGATTTCAATTTGAGCTGTGAAAATTACCTATAAAGTTTGACCTCAAAATTATTTAAATTAAATAAAATATATTCGTATAAAATGCGCTTCTAATAGCGGCCACCCTTCGGGCAGGCAATGGCAAACCTCCGAGGGTATTTCTACCATTAAAAAGCTTCTCATAAATACATTTGCCGTTCGGAGTCGGCACAAAACTGTAGGTCCCTGCATTTGTGGTAGAATATAAAAACGCACACCACAAATTGTAGGAGAAGCTCGGCCAAACACTGAGCTATGTATATAGTGAAAGCGCCAAATTATTATTATTATTATAGGCAAGATAGTATGATTTCAAATCCATATATTTTATAAAATCCTTAAATATATTTTATATAAGACTTGAAGTATTTATTATTAATTTTAATATATTTTCAATGGACTTACATACTCAGAATGCCTATAGTTCAGCTCTCCTGAGTCAAAGTTCTTTTGCAGTGGAACAAGTCTCTGTGGCTTAATAATTTATAACGCTGAGGACTGTAAATATTCTTCATTTTGAATTAAAATTTTACTTTAGTTTTGAAATAAAATGTGCAGATGCTTTGCAGTGTTTAATAGGAGATTCTTCGACGTGTACATACGCAACCTAATCGCAATATTGGTGTAACCAACAAAGTTTTCGTTTTTAATTGAGATGACACATTAATGGACACATAAAGAAAATCAACTGTACGCAGAAGGAAACCGATCGATGTAACTAGTTGTAAAAAAAAAAAGATTCTAATATTGATGGGGTTAATTCCTAATAAAGGAAAAATTCTATAAAATTTTCGCGAAAATCAAATATTTCGCCTTACTGTGCATCAATCGAGTTGATATACAAAACTTGAATACTCATCATGCACATACATGTACATGCATACATGCATACTCTTATACGAATATACATTGCAATGAGTAATTTATGCAAAACAAGCGCCAGCGGTAGTTAGCCGTTGGACATTGGCCGCTGACTGGTTGACCGTTGATGGTCGTCGATGTCATTAGGCCATGGTCAGTTGTACTTAGCTTAGTGGTTGGTTGTGCCAGCCAGCTAACCAGTCAGCCAGCGGTAGCAGCCTGAGGCGTTCGTCAGGTCGAGGGTGGTGTCGTCAGCCAGTTAGTCAGTTGCATTGCATAGAGAATTGAGTCAGCTGGTGATGGGCCAAGCGTAGGCACTTTATGTGCTCCATTAATTCAACAAAATATGTGCTGTGAATAACTACTACACAGCATCAACACATAAATATGTATATAAATGTATATTTGTATATGTATGTACATATGTTGTTGTTATTTACTAATTGCAATGACTAGTAATTTACAGCAGCGAGTGTAGGTGGGTGGATGAGCATGCGACGAGTATGATGTGAAAGTGAATTTCGTATGAAGTCTATATCGTTTGTTATTCATGAACATGTATGTGTGTATGTGTGTATGCACGTGTGTATGGGCCTTTGAGTTAGGCAGAAATTGTAAAATATTTTATTGTGTTCTTGCGCAAACATTTTAATTTTAAGGTTATGAATGCAAATGAAATTTTCTAAAATTAACCATCGATTTTCAAAGTGCTTGATACATAATTGTAGTATTAACATTTTTATAACCAGTTAACGGAAAGACGGGCACCAAGTTCAGCATATTTATCAACTTTGCCACAAAATGGGAAAAACTGTCTAAAAGTTAGAGGACAATTTAATATTTTGATGGCACTTAATGCTTTTTTGCCTATTGCATAAAAACATGAAAATAATTGTTAACATCTTTGGTTTTTAAAATGTATGAATGTACGTTATTTTTCGCACGAATTCACATTTTTTGGTTAAATTTAAAAGCAGAGCATTTTTAATGAAGTGGCATAGTCAAAACCTTTATTACATTTACGTTAAAGACTTAAGCTAAACATGTGAATCTGAAATTTCAGCGATTCTTTAAGTACCATTTAACATGCACTTTGAAAAAAATTCACGAATATGCTGAAATTTAAGGCCTTTAAGTAACTTTAAACATATTTAGCAGGCTCATTTTTATGACAGTAGGAGTTTTTTTTGCAAGAAACATGGAAATTGTGTGCCGAAGTGTGGAGCGAACTCTGCCCTTGAAAGCCTTGCATCCTCTAGATCCAGATTCTCGGGCAGATGTATTTTATGAAAAGCTATTTCATGGCAGAAATACGATCGGAGGTTTGCTTAGGGTGACCGCTAGTTTTATAAACTTTTTCTTTGATTAAGACTTTACTTGCCTTGCCTGAAGTTCTAGCTACGATCTCAGCGGCACACCGAGTTATAGCACACATCGCCACACACTCGAACACAGCAGCCACATATAACGAATATAAGCATGTACAAATCTCATTGCTGTACTCCAAAAGCAAATTTGTAAAGGAACTTTCCTTCATAAGGTATAAGAGAACAGCTCTTAAACAAGTAGAATGCACATCTCAACATAATTTAAACAAAGTAGTTCCAGCGCCTAGGCAATGTAAGCTATTCTCAGAACCGAAAACCTTGCGATGGAACTACTGTATGTACATAATTGCTCTTTACTTTTTCCGTTGTATGTTACTACTGGGTATGCATATGCATTGTATAAATCTCAGTGTGTAATTTCCAAACTAAATATTTTTATATACAAATTGTTGATTTGAGTAAACAAAAATAGTCATAAGCATAGATATCCGCTGTGGACTCGGCCATTTGTATGCAAATTTTTTATGGTCAATGTTATGTTGTGCGGCTAATTTGCATGAAAGCATCATGACCGTTGACCACAAAAATGTGAAAGATTTTCAATGGTAAGCATTTCAGCTGAGCCTAAAATTGTTATTTGATTTTTCTAAATTTCCCGTGCATATAAAAATAAGCGCCTAAAGGTGAAAGGAACACATTTCAGTAAAAAAAATATGAGTGTTAGCGAAATGGAATGTTTGCGCACAATGGCAGATACAACGTGATAGCAGAGAATTCATTATTTTTAATCGCTGCGCCTTGCATTAATTAATTTATTTAGTATGTGAACGTTTTATTGATTTTATTTTACTTTAACACTTGAAGTACTCGTATCTGCCAATTTAAGTTGTCAACATAAATCTCTTTAAAAATTTCAGTTGTACTTATATCGTCTCTTAGCTTCTATGCTTATGCAATGGTACGACAATTTTTGCGCATTTCCTAAAAACAAAAATATTTTTCACAAATGTATGTTCGTACTACATGCTTTGGCAATAGTCTTGGTAATCAAATGAGTTTCCAAATGGCTCTTTGAATGTTGGACCTTAGCTAACTTGTTGAAACGTCTGTGAGCATAAAGAGCATAAACGATAATTTGAAATTTTATGGCAGGTTGGATAGGCGCGGCATGGCTCTGCCACGGCTGTTTTATCACCCGTTAGTGGCTCGAGGAATATGAGCATTTTTCAAAAGGGAATGGCGAACAAATTCATGAATTTTTGGATGACAATCAAAACCAGCTGTGCAATTCTATTTAGTTATGTGCGAATTTGCATAATAGTTATTGTTAGAAAGTAACTGTTTCTCCCTTGCGAAATTAAATAAGCTTTAAGATAATAGAATGTGAGATTTCTATTTTGTCTACAGAAACGAGAAGTCGAAGTATGGCGAAAACGGTTGGGTAAATCTTTAACCAAATATGTTACATACGAATCTCCTGTCTTCACAAAGGATTAATTTGGATAAGAGCTAAGTTTGAGCAGTAAACTTACACTCCCCACATTTTTTCGTCCGTAGGCCGAAAGACCTGGAGGTAGTTACAATTAACTTGGACAGGCTGATATACCCATATTTTTAAAGTTAAAAACTGTTTTTAGAACAGCGAGCACTACGCAACTTTCAAATGATGGTGAACATGTGCAGCAAAATGTTGGAACATTTTTAATTTTTTAAACTTTTAGGAATATTAGGTGATGGATGCCGTTCAACGAATTATTAAACGCACTATTTGAGAGAGAAAAATCAAATTTGATCAACAGCTGGTATGAAATTTAATTTAATTTTAATTAAATTTTTTTATTATATATATACATTTTAACAAATAAAATCTTCCCAACATTACGAGTAGGCTTTACTGATGTGTAATTAAGGAGATGAATGAAATAAAGTTCATAAACAAACATTACTGCTACATCTACAAACTTTATTAATAGAAGAAAGAACTTTGTCAAAAAAAATATAAGTTTATAAGAAATATTAAAAACTTATTTGATATTAAAATTAAAATTATTTCTAATACCCCAGTAGGTTAGGTTAGGTTGATGTAGAGTAGAAAGCTCGGAATGCTCGCAGAGCTCAGGTCGGCTAGACAGTCCAAGAAGTAATTTTTGAAGCATTTGTTGCGAGTCTTGGCAGAGATAGTGCTCTATACTCTCCACCTCTTCCTCGTTCCGACAAAAATCGTTTGATAAGTAATCTTGGGTACAAAGACCACCTTGGCCTTTGTCCACTCGTGTGGGATATGAGTAAGCGTAAGGCAGGCTGTAAACATCTAGGTGAGCAGTGGAGCTATAATGTCCTTGGCTACTTGCAGTTGCGCAGGAAAAATTCCGTTCGGTCCTGGAGATTTGCATTGTTCGAAAGGCATTATTGCCCATTCCACTTTGTCATATGTCACTATGTCTCCCACGGTATTTCATGAGAAGGAGTTGAATATTCATGCGAGGTGCTGGGGTCGTCGGAACATCCCGGGAAATGGGTAGCTTCAGCATTTCGCCTCAAGTTGTTATCCAGTCTCTGTTTGGTTTCTAAATAGAGTTTAGGTTAGGTGCCCTTTTTGAAAGAACTTTTCTCAGCGTATTGGCTTTTGAATGCTCTTCTATCTTGTTAAAGAAGTTTTGCCAAGATTCGCGTTGTGCCTTCTTTATGGCCTGCTTGAACATTTAAAGAGCGTATTTGTACGGTTGCCCTAGACCTGCCCTTTTGGTTTCGTTAAATAGTCTTATGTTCTCTTTCCTCAGAGTTGAAAACTCTGGATTCCACTATTTTGGTTTTTTTTACCCTTCGGGAGGGGTTTTGGGCATGAGACTGTAAAATCAGTAAGTTTTTAAGGTTTTGTTTCAGAAAAAATAAACGGCGAAACGAGAATAAATACATATTTTTTTATTTTTAATTTTTTTTGGCTTAGTATATTAGTATTTAATTTTATAATTTTTTTAAGTGAGTTAAAGACAGTTTTTATTCTATAAATTTTGAAAGGATAAAAGCAACATTCAAAGCGGTAGTAGATGTACCTCTTTTTTCGATTCCGACCATAATATATTAATGAATATTTGTAATACATACATGTACGAGTATGTATGTATGTAGATCTTTTGACTAATTTGAGGATTCTAAAAGTCAGACAATCTTCGGTCGGATACATAATTAAATTAATTATACAATTTTTGTTATAATTTGCACTGAACCTGCTAAATTCCTTAAGATATACGTATATTCACAATTTAAAAATTGTAGGCAACGAAATTTCGTCTCTAGTTGCTTTTCGACGAAATAAATTAAATAAAAATGAAAAAAAAAATGTATTTATTCCAAATGAGGTGTGCAAACATAAAAACTATATGTCGCTAACGCAGAAGGTCTGGTATGGGAGCGTCAATCAGGCGATGGGCAACGCAATTCAACTTCATTTCATTTTATGAAATATTTGAAAAATTTTTTCATCGGCACTTCTTTTCGGGAACAAAGCGCAATAAATGACTACTATAAACTATTAATTAAAAAAATAAATTTAAAAGCGAAGAAGACTATTTTAACCACAAGTCATATGAAATTAAATAACTAAAATCTTTATTTTCATTTTATTTATTCAAAGCATAAATTACTTTGTAAGCAAGGAAACTTTAGCATTTACCGAAATACAAATATATTGAAATGTAGTTGTAAAAGTTGAATCATCCTTTTCATTTTAGAAGAAGTAAGTAATGTTGATACATTTGAAATTAATGGCAGCAAGGGAAAGAAAAGTACATACCTAAATACAAAAGTCTCCACTTGTATTAGTTTTACGAGTATTCACTTAAAAATGCGCATCGTACAATTTAAACAATTCAGATAAATACAAACATGCAATTTATGCCTTTGACATTTTTGGCAAGCATTTTGCACAACTTGTTAAAATTTGGGTCAACAACGTAGGCATTAAATGAAGATACAAAATCGCAAAAGAGTGAGGAAAGTAATAGTGAAAAACGCAGACAATAAATTACTACTATGAATATGTAGTAAATAAAACTTGTATTTGTTGGTCCGTACAAGTATTTATTAAACCTCCAAACCGCCAAACCGCTGACCTCACCACAAAGTTGGGCCTACGCAACGAACAGCTGTGTCAGCTGTGAAATTTACCAAAAATTTAATTAAGCATAAAATCACCTGGTAAAACACAAAAATTGACAATTAACCGAAAATACGAGTACTATTCACAAGTATATAAATTAGTAATGAGCGCAACGTAAGATGTGGTAGGAGGGGAATGAGGAGACCTATTTGCAACAAAAGTGACTGAGTGTGGAAAATAATTTAGTACTTTTGTGTCTACGAAATTTGCCAAACGCCATGCCTCTACACACATACTCGTTTAACTATACATATGTACATTTGCTTTCAAATGCGGGCACGAGTTTAGGCTGCCATTGCAATTGTTATTTATTCAGCACTTTCCCAAAAATAGGCCGGTAAATGTACAAAATAAATTTTGGTCACAGTAAATGGCCAATGAAATTGGTAGTTAGCAAGAGCTGGCTTTTGTGCAGCTACTTAACCGCTGCTACAGTTTGCCGCTCTATTTGTGTGCGGTCAAAGGTTTGGCATGCATATGTCAACTCTTTTGGCATTTCAATGCACTAAATGGGCAACTTTTAAATGGCAAATGAGGTGCAATTTTGTGGCTGGTCGACTCATTAACGAGGCTGATATATATAACCTATATATATGTATGTGGCAACAACAATTAGGCGTTGACCGCTACAAGGACCAACAACTTTTAGTATAATGACATACCAAAACAATAGACATAAAGGCTCACATACACGGGCACACACACGAGTACATACATATTTTTAAAATGATTTTCTCTTTCTCTTGCGACATTATTGATTGTGGCAAGCTGGTCGGAGGAAGCACTAAGGTGGCAGCGCGAGTAAATTACGAGTACAAGCAGTTAATGGGGCACGCTTGAGCGATGCTGACACACACACACACACACACACATACACACTTGCTTGCCTGCCTGTGTTTATGCAAATAGTATGCTTTTACTCCACGCTTTTGGCGCATTGTCAACGGTGTCACTCGCTTTATGCTCCCAACATACGAGTATATAGTGTTGCCGATAACGCTGGCAACTGCCACGGCGGCTACGAAGCCGGCACAATTGGAAAATGTAAATTTAATTAGCATCTAATTTTGCAAACTAGCGTAAAATTGAAAATTTACCACACAACTGTGTAGCCGGCCACGAATGTCACACACCAACTCAACAGCCCTGTGGGGTTGTGCCAAACATGCAACCAAACAACCACCCAACGGCCATAAACGCGCCAGCCATACGAATGTAGTGTATTTTCATTCAGTAAAAGGACATGCAAGTAAAGCGACAACAATTGGCATGTGGTGGCGCGAATGGTGAGTGATTAAAAAATTAAAAAAAAATTGGCATTCAGTGTTGACACACACACTCACACACACTTACATGGTTATACTACTTTGCAAGCCCCGTAGGGAAATTGAGAACAGGTTCATTAAAATTCTAGTTCGACATGAGTATGGTTTTGATTTATATATGTATGTATGTGAAATACTTTTTATTCGCCTCATGACAAGCGATAGCTGTTTTCAACTATGTTAACAATATTCGACCTGAGCGCGTCACACGTTTTATACGTGTATGTCACTTTTCGTCAAATTTTGTTTAATTTTCTTTTGTTTATTGACAGCTTAAACCATTGCCCGAGTTCAGTACTCAGTCTCTTCTCAAGTCTCAAAATGAGCGAGAGATTATTGCTTTCACGTTTTTTTATTTTGTTTATATTTAAATTTTTTGTGACCTGCTCATCACCAGAAAACTGCTTACTGAATTCGAGGGCATAAGTATCAACAAAAACCATTTAAATGTTAACAAAATTAGAAAAACAAAATTAAATGTTAACAAAATGAAAAAAAAACATGTTTTAATTCATATTCACAATTTTCTTTATTCAAAATTGTAATCAAGTAAAAATATTTCAAGAGTTTTCCGCATTTTCTTCCACAAATTTTCTGTATACGTTTAATAAAAAAATTTAGAAAATTTGGAATGCTGATTGAAACTTACATATGTATATATTTTCCTGATTTTAGCAAAGCATACAACTTGTAAAATAATTATTTAAACTTAATAAACAAAAGAATAATCAAATTATGACATATTTTATACATTTTATGTTCACATTTGTGTCCTTCATCAATTGATAGATCGTAACCAAATTTAGAAAACTTACTTCAAACTTTACCGTGAAAGTCATAGGCTGGGAATTATTTATAAAATCTAACGCAGTCAGGTTCATTAGGGGAGTGCTTTGACATTCTTTAACTCTTTCCAACGAGAAACAAGGCGATGCTTTGCGAGATAGCATAATACTAAGAGATTGAAGAAAATGGAAGATAAATTGAATTGCTATTTACACGCTTTTAAAAGCAATCATAAAATAAATAGACCTGTGGAATTATACAATATTAAAAAAAAATAATAAATATGAGTATTGCCCTATATTTAGAACTGAAAAATATATAAAAAATGCGCACAAAAATTGGGTAAGGGAACTTTTGTAGTCAGCGCTTAAAAAATTTTATAAACTATTTACGGCATTTTCTTAAGATTATGAAAATTAGTCAACACACCTATATACATACATATATATGGTATATGTATGTGCGCGAACAAGTTTGTAAACAAGTCAGTAAACTTGAGTTTGTGGTTTTGAGTTTATGAACAACTGTCAAGTGTTATCATTGTGGTTTTTAAGAAACCTTAATTTTATTTGACATGGATTTAATAACCGATTTCTGGTGTAACTACCTCTTTTCAGCGACCTGAACGTTCGGCGTCACTTGTGCTGATACAAACACAAGAGAACCCACTTCTTAACCATTGAAATTGGTGAGGCAGTGCCCCCAAAATATTATTAAGTATTATCAAGCCTTTCCCTGGTTTCGGTGATGGTTTTTTTTCGCAAAAAATAATGACTTATCAGCACACGAAATTCACTCATTATTAATTTTTATTACAAATTAAGAAGAAAAATAAAAGGTCACTGACTTATCAAACCATCCTCGTATTTGAAATTATGAGCCATTAAACCAGTAAACAGTGCAGCAAAACTCTTGAACCTAATATTGAGGCAAATAAGGGTTGCATGTCCATAAACACCAAATAAAAGTGGTGTTTGAAGTGAGAAAGACAAAAGATATTTGTATGGTTATTTGTTAAACTCCAAAATTTCTCATAAACTCGAGTTAGCGGCGTAGTCAGAATATAGTATAATTCTGGGTAGGCTGTTGATGAATTTTGGAGGTAAACTCATATATTTTTTTTGCTGTTACCGACTGTTTACCTCGCATTATCAAATTTCTGGAATAAATATTTGCCTATTGCTAATTGAGATTCAAGAAATTACTGAAAATTTATATTAAGCTTTTTCTTGGCAGCATTATATAACCTTAACTAAATAGTTTCTTGAAGCAAGTATAAAACAAAGGGCACCTTCAACAGACAGGCAACTTCCTTGGCAACGGTTTCGCACTTATAAAAAGTATGCAGACCCTGCAAAAAATTGTGAGATTAAAAGGAGTATTCTCGGTTTAGCCTCTATCGGGTTCAATTGAACATTCATTTGTTAGTCGCAACAAGTCTGAAATGTGTATAATTTTATATTAGTCCTGTCTTCGTCTCTTTTGGGTATAATAAACGAGCATTGTATGTATCTGCATGTATTAAGGCAACGAAATTGTATGCACGTCGTTGGTATGTTAGCATAGCATTCGCTTAGCAACTCTCGAGAAGCCGGTTCGAAACTCACTCGAAGCAATGATTTTTAGTTTTGTTTTCATAAATAGACTGGTCCTCATTAACACCCATTCGAGTATAAAAGGAGACAATTAGCCTCTTCATAGGAAATGCTCGAACAAAAGGCAACAGTTCATTCCATATAAAGTGATTAGAAATTGTATGAGTCGCATGTTCCCTTGCGATTATTCCCGGACTAGTTCTGGAATAATCGCATTTTTTGCAGAGGAGCCAAACTACGTACATAAGCTATGTATGTATGTTAAGTATATTCTTGCAGGGTATGTTAACATACTTATATTTCTCAATTTTAATGTATGAAGGTGTATTCTATTACGCTTGCCATCTACTATTTATACTATTCTACACAATTGCTTAGCTTCTCTGTAATACTGCTTCCAGCAACATTTGCTCCTTAATCAAAACAGAATTGACAACATTGTTGTGGTTTCGCAATGCGTTTTACTCATAGTATTTGACCAATTCGCTACAATTAGTTGAATCCTTTCATTGATGCTACTCTAAATTCGTTAGTAAAGTAAAATCCTTTTGCAATCATTGCTTGAATAGCTGATCGTTTGCGCATTTCACGGAAATGCGACAATGCAGCTCATTGCAATTGCACTTTGTGAAAATTATAAAGGGCTTCTTTGCTAACAGGAAAGTACTTATATATTTGAAAATAGTTCAATGACTTGCTTATTTATTTATTATTTATGTAGTACTTTCCATTGTGTTACTCTAGTTGCTACTTTACAAGAGGTAGGTTTAGTTGAATTTAGTTTAAATGCAAATGCTACGAAATCTAAATTAGTGTGGCTAGCTGATCCGACAATGACACAGTAAAATATAACTTCGAGTGTTCGATAATAACAATTTCCAGCACAACAAAATCTTTAAAAAATTTGCGTAACATTGATTACAAGCATTCGGTTTCACAAGACCTTGGAACGTGTTGACAGAAATGGACGAAAAACCCGCCTTTAATATTTAAAACAAGTTTCATTTCTGAATATTTCGACCGTATAAGTAGAAACTCGCTTAATGGTATAAGTATGTAAATAACGGTTCAAACAAATAATTTTAAATATAATAAAACTGTGTTAAGAAAAAACCCACTCACTACATTAACAAATAATTTCTCTTTTATATAAAGTTATCCGTGGAAGCATTATGTATCGAAAATTCGGAAGATGAATGTAACACTGTTCCACTCAGCTTAGTGGAAGCTTTAGGCGCGCTTTAAACAGTTAAACTTTACATGGAAAGTAAAAATCATTGTCTTGTAATTTTGAAAACTCCCGCCAAATATGATCAAAAACTTCTTTATTGCCTAAACTAAAATGTATAATTTGCTCTCTCATTCGTAATTGGCACTCTAATTACGAATCGAATCAACATGATTACTTTTACAAAATTTTGTGAGCGAATCACCTAATTTATAGTTGATTCAATCTGAATCACAATGTGAATTATGAAAAAATCGATGTCATCTCTGATTTTAATCGGAAATTTATCGAAAATAGTGGCCAAATCATATACATACAGCTATCAAAATAAAACTAAAATAAAACATTAAAGAAGTAATTAAATACTAAAATGGATTAAAACTTTGAGTTTGTGAAGAAATGAATTATATCGAAGAGGTTGTTGGCAACAACTAGAGTGAATGAAGAGACAAAAGGATGTATGCAAGTATTACAACAGAAACAGAAATGCCAAACGAATCGCGAATGTGTCGTGTAAACGGCGTGGCGTGATTCGCCATTCGTAATTCAAATAGTGAAACACGTGATTCGCCATGCCGTGTAAACACCGTAGATATAATGTTCCTCATCATACAATATAGTTTGTGAAATTATACATACCCAATCGTCCTAAGCACCTCAAGAAGCTGGTTAGGTCAGGTATTTAAGGGGGTTTATTGTTTGCTTAGTCTTATATAAAGACAATCATTTCGGTAAGTAACTATAAAAATGATCATCGTCTAAGAGCAATCTGTATGTCGATTTTAAAAGATAATAAAGTTAAAGTAAATATTTTTGATTTGGAAAAATAACAGCTAATATCCATCCACATTCCGGCGCCCGGGGCCAAGCATATTCTGCCGCCTTTCCCCCCTCCACATACCTACATAAAAGTTTCATGAGGTGGTTCGAGCGAAAGTGGATGTTGACAAAATTTGTTTGATATTCAGATTAAAATCTAGAAACTAGAAGCCACACAATTCACAATTCTGAATTTCAAAATTTATCACAATGAGGAAGTCGATAGTAAACTTACACGGGCTCTAATGGAAAGCGATAAAAAAAAATCTTATTTGCCCTATATCTCGTACACTCTTGACATGATGTGCTGGAGTTTTCGCCCTAATTAAAGTTAAAATATATATCGTCCCGCTTTTCATACTTTTATCAACTATTACAATACCATTTTTAAAACTTTAGAGAAATAAACGGGTTTGTTAAATTTTTTTAAGTATTTTTCTAAATTTCAAAGAACAGCGGATATCGTTTTTCCGCCCCAAAGACGTTGAGCCCGGGGCGACGGCCCACTTCGCCCCCTCCTAGCTAAGCCACTGGCCATAACTTTTGTTAAAACATAATTTAACTGCACAAAATAACCATGTAGGTTAAATCAGAAACACGGTTTGAAAGCTGAATATACAATTTTTCAACATTACATTTTTTAATTTTATTAAAAAAAGGATCTTTCAGACCTAAATTAATGCTGATAAAGACCATCGTCAATCGCCTATGGTAAGATTTTAAATTTTTGTACAGAAATAACCTCTAGACCAAAGCAAGGGAGTAAAATTATTTTTTTTTTTACTAAAATTAAAGTTAAGAAGACACCACAAACACTTACAACCAAAACAACAATATCACAGCATTTATGCGCATAAAGAACCTGAAGTAAATTTTTGATGCCAAAACAAAATAGAAAACATTTTTGCCTTGACTAAAAGGCATTCCTGCAATTACAATTATGCCCTTAGTGTGTGTAGTGATGATAAAAACATAGTCAAATTACTAAATAGAGAAGGTGAAATGCAAGCACACGAGCAGCTGAGCTAACGACAAAGGAGCACGGAGAATGAACATCAACACGAGCATACACGCACACTAACTAGTAGTTTAAGACACACACACAGACACAACGCAGATGGAGGTGGGAATGTAGGCATATTATTTTTGCAAAAGCGGTAAGACAAGTATGTTGCAAATGCTTGTAGGCCTTAAGCGAAATGGAGTAAATAACAAACTACACGCTGCCACATCAACAAATATGTATGTATGCATGTATGTGTGAATATAGTGGAATTATAGTGGAAATATACACCATATTTCAAAATTATGATCGCATCGTCTTTCTGACAACTTTAACTATTTATTTTTCTTTGATTCATATTTTATAATTTTCAAATTAAAATACAATTCATTCTACAAATAATAAAAACAAAATAAAGGATATTTTCAAACATCGTAGAAAATTCAAAAATAAATCATGATTACAGTCGATTTCTTTTTAACATAGTTTACTGGAACAGAAATTTGTTCGCGTAAAAAAAACCCGTACAAATATTCACATTTCAGTTCAAATTTGTTTATTCCGCACAAAATAACTAAGTGTCCACCCGAAATCCATGTTTGGGGAAGTAAAGAAATTTCATTATGAGATCACCTATAACTTAAACTATATTAAACAACGAATAAATCCATACTTCAGTTCTTCAAATAATTTCTTAATAAGCGCTGAGATTTCTCATTCTGCAGGTATTTACATAAATCCCGGTAACAATCCATAGCATTTTGAAATCCTCGACGAATTTCGCTAAATGTTTATCATTATCGCTTGCAAAAATAACACAAATGAACAAAATCAGAATGGATCGCGAACCGCGTTAATAAAGTAAAATCGCGTTAAAAAATTAAAACCGCGTTAAAAAAATGGGGGATTGTAAAAAACTTCTCGTTAAAAAAATTTGCGTTTATAAGGATCGCGTTAAAAGGAGATCGACTGTATTTGATGTTATTTAAGAATTTTTTGAGTATGTTTTTTTAAAGCTCATATTATTCTAGTACAACAAAGTGTAAGTTTCAAAAGTCTAAATACTAATGCTGATTTTTAGTTAATTTTTTGGGGACGGTGTTTGTCAGTTTTGTACATAGAAAAAAATGTTTAAAAAAAACAATGGACACTTTTAGTCACTTCAAACTTGCACTTCGTTCACAAGCAGAATTGAGTAAGCTATGCAAGTACATGTATATTTATTTACTCAAAACCTTTTTTAGAATATTTACTTAAGTTTGGTGAATTTTTAAAATTGTGTAATTGTGTTTGAAACTTAGGGGCTTTTATGGATATAGTTGAAAAATGGTATATATTTTTTTAAGCCGATAAATATTAAAACTTTCATAAAAGAAAAATTAAGTGTCATACATATGTGGTGTGGTTATAATTATGAGGCTGGTTTATATATGGGAGTTAGACATAAAAAATTTTAGTGTGGCCAAGTAAAATGCCAGCCGCTGTGTCTGCGTGTGTGGGTGTGTAAGTTAGAGTTGCGCAGCTGCGTAGGTGTAAGCATTGACTTAACTTTACTTTAGCAGTTTGTGCTATTTTTTGCTTATATTTTTGTTGTTGTTGTCGTAAATGCTTTTAGCTGCTGCTGCCAATGCTGCGCCACATCTTTATAGCCCATCTTTGCCGGCATTTGCGTTTGCAAGACGACTAAGCGAAATTATCGCAAAGGCAAAGTAAAGTAAAGTAAACGCTACAAAGCTGACGAGCGTTCAAAGCAGCTAAGCATTAATGCAGTGAGTAATGGTGGTGGGGATTTCGAGGCGCCAGAATCAGACATAAAGACTGATGAGTATTTTCTTTGCATTATTTAGTTGTTTGTGGCTTTAACCCAGGGCGAGCGTATGCGGAATATGCTGATTATGTGGCAGAGACAACAGTAAAAACTACAACAGTGCAGTAGATGTGTTGCACTATTAAATAGCAAAAAGTCAAATGAACATGTACATACACACAGATACATATAAACTTAGTACGAAGAAAGTGATGATGACATGAGAACGCAACAAGAAATTGCTGTCACTAACACTGACACGACATGGCCACTGTCATTGCCACTATTTGCTAGCAGCTGGCGGCATATGGAAAAAAAAACATAGTCGTACTCGTTTATGGATGCGTCGAAAACTGCCTCGCAATGTTGCCAACATCAGCAGCAGCAGCAGTAATAGTAAATAAAAATAAATAATAAAATAAAGCTCTAAGCACTTTGTTGCATGCAAGTCAAACTTTTCGAAATTTCGCTGCTGGCTAAAATTGTGTTGAATTTTGCGATCTTCAAAGCCAGCGAATATTGGTTGAGTTATTTGTTCAGCGGTAATTTTTGCTCTTTATTTGTTTACCATTTTTACATTTTTCCTTTTCCCACTTGACATCTACGGCAGTAGTTTAGTTCTGGTAATGAGATGACTGACACTGATAATAATAATTTTAACTGACGTAGTCAAGTTGAAGGAGTAATTATCGGATATAATAAAGCTGCTCAAAAGAAGCTCTTTCAGGTCATATTAAATATTTGTGGTGTTAGGTATAAAAATGAGAACCACCGTTTGCTCGTTTTATTTATTAAAAAATATATTGCGATTTAGTATTTCACTTCAACATAAAAAGTTTCAAAACATGTTTATTACAATTTTTGCAAATATCGTAGAACAAAGTATTTGTATGTATATGTTTTAAATATATTCTTTAAGAGATTTTTGACATTATGTTAATTATGGATTCCAACTGAAAATTGCATGTTCTATTGATTATAGTAACCAAATTGCAAATATGAATACAGTAAAATAAATATTAAGTTCTTTTATCTCGGAAATTTAATTTAGTTTACTTTGGGTTTTTTATATTTTAATTTCATTAGTAACTTACATTTAATTCTTCTGAGAAATCCATTAGAGTAATTGTATTCAAACCAGTAACTTTCAGAAACAATGATGATATTCATTATCAACATTGTACATATATTAAGTATGGTTTACCCAGCTTTGATTGATTAAAAAAAAAAAACATTTGCAACTTAAGAAAAGAACTATAGAAATGAAAATTTCAGGGTTTGCGCAAAAGCTCGTAAAAATTAATCAAAACTTAAAAAATTGCATAAACAATAAATGTTTTAAAAAAAAATTATCGAAGAATGCTAACCTTTGTAGGTATTGTAAAAGAATCACCGAGATATAGACCAACACGTTTAAAAAAATACATACAAAACTAAATATTTGTTGTCTTTATTGTGCTACTACTTAACAAAATAGTTTAGAAGAGATTCTCAAAAAATATTGGTAGAATTTTCTTAAGTTAAATTGTTGCCTCAAGCAACGCAACCTCTGCTCAGCAATTTTATCAAAAATTTTACAAAAAATTATTGCTAATTTTAAGGCACTAAAAGGTTTCTTATTATTATAGTGAAATTTAATATTTTAAATACTCGTATTTATGAAAATTCGAAAATTGTGTATCGATCTTGCTTGCAGTTGAAGCTTTGGTTTCTATACTTTGGTAAGAGAATTAATAGCAATTTTAATAAAACTAAAAAAAATTAAAGCAAATAATATTAAAATAATTGGAAAATTATGTAAAATGAACTGGTAAAATTAATTGTAGTTGACTGTTTGCCCAACCTTCTCCTACTATTTTTGTTTTTGTGCGTTTTAATGTTGTAACATCTAGGAGTGGCTAGTAGTTTCACGTCGAAATATACACGGAAGTTTGCATTGTCTACCGAGAAGCTACCGTTTTTAAAAGCAAAGTTTTCATATAATTTAAGGTTTTATATAACTCGTCCGACAGCCTTTTCACTATAACTCTTTCCATGATCCGCCATTTAGCTCCACGAATGATGTAGAGCCCGAATGTAAAAGTTTCCTATGTGGCTTTACCGAGCTTTTATAAGATAGTTAATATTCCTTCACTTTACAGTTCTGCACCTAAGATTCAAGCAATGTTTCTGCAGGTTATTTCGATCTATAAATAAAGCGATCAATTTTCAAGCCTTTCCAATTCAGTTTAATGAAGAATAAATTGTAGTATTAAGGCAGTATCTTCAAGTAACTTACGAAAATAATCGATATATTAAAATCTGGAAAAATTGATTGTTTGAGACTCAAAGTGCCAGTAATAAATGTCTTTGGGTAACTCTAACCACAGTTCATTTATAATCACAATAAACTCAGAATAAATAGTAGAGATTTATTGAAAGATAAAAATACAAACCTGAAATGTTAAAGAAGATTAAGAGCATTTGTAAACTACGGAATAAATGCAGAATAAATAGTAGAGATTTATTGAAAGATAAAAATACAATCCTGAAATGTGAAAGAAGATTAAGAGCATTTGTAAACTACGGAATTTTTTTCGCAGTATTTGTGGATAGTAGTTTTGTGAATTTTCTCTATGCAAAGAGCTTCTCAAATTTCTTTATAAATATTGTGCCATTATGCGGCTTAAGTCGAAAACTTTCCGAAAAAAGCACTTAATTTAACGTTAAAAGATTTTTCAAAACTTTATCACCACCTCTACTAATCACCTTTAACGTCTCAAATGTCCCAAAATGTTCACCTAATTGTCATTTAAGGTGAAGTTTGCTAGTAATGTAATCACCTTCTGGCCATGACTTTTGCTGTGTGTCAAACACGAAATGCACTAAATCTTCGATTTTAATTAGCAGCGCACCGGGGTTGTCACAGGCTGATAGCTGGCATGATGGCCGTCCAGAGTGCTCATCTGTTCATCCAAGAGCACGAGGTATGGCATATCTCTGCATAAAATTTAGCGCATAATTCAGTGATTTGATAGCAAATCCCACGTAGACAACGTTGAGAGCTTAACGGCGTAAGCTGTGGCGGACAGTCAAGCAACAGACAAGGAAAGAGGACAAACAAACACAACAAAAAAAAATAGAATAATAAAGAACAGAGAAAAATTAAAGGAAATTGCTTCAACCCAGGGTCCTGTACCTTTTGTGTAAAATTTATGACATGCATTCACTCATTCAAACGCTCTGAGACAACAGCAAGCCAACATACGAACATCTCATACCCATTTAAGATGCAAAACGCGTAAGTTCAGCAGCTGTTTGAAGGGGGCGACCAAAATGAGCTCGACGAGACGCAACGCAAAGTTGGTTATGCAGCAAAGTTATGGAAAATGTTGGATGGAGACTGTGGAAAATTCACACTCATCAAGTTGACAAAGAAAAACTTTTTCATTATTACATTTCGCTGTCATTTTTCTTGGAACAAGCGTGAAATTACCATGAATGTCGACAGTCGACAGTGAATCAACGACGAAGATGGAGTTGACTGCCGCCACCGCCGCACCGTCATTGTAGCTGCCATTGCCACTGATAGCTGCTGTTGCTGGTTTTGCTGATGCTGCTGCTGCTGCTGGCATAATGGTCAAGCGATTGGTGGTGATGGTGGTGCGACATGACCTGCACTCTTTGATTGCTTGTAAAGAATATGAAGATGTGCTTCGGCTAGTGGGCATATTTGCAAGCGACCGCAGTTGAATCCTTCCAACGCACCGGCTAAGTGTACGCGAGCGACCTATCCGAACGTTCATTTGGCCTTTTGTCTTTGTTCACGCTGCGTGTTGGCTCTTTGAATGATAAACTTCCGGACAGATGGTTTTTTTGTGTTTTTTCTTATTTGCTTCTTGCGAGATGTGCGGCAGTGCAGGCCGAGTTTGCTGCTGATAGTGAATTGTCCACAATGCGTGCGCTAATCCCATAACCCGTAAACGCAAATGAGTAAGCATGGTCAAATCATTCACTGTCAGCTTGCGTGCCATGGAATGTGATGAGCATGTCCTTTTTTATTTACAACACCAACGACAACGTCTAACCAACGACAAACCTGTTGGGCAGCTTCTGTAAGTCGCTCGGTTGACCCCAACTACGCCACTTTTCATTGCGTTCATTCATTCGTTTCGCTCGCTTCGGTTTCGTTTTTATGTCATTTCATTCCACTACTTTGAGTCTTTCTTATTTTACAAAGTATTTTTCATTTTATTTATTTTTTTTATAATCTTTGCTGTCATTCCGGCTTAAGATAAGCGACAAGTTTAAGCAAAAGGATTGCTCTGGGTGTTTGGGTATTCGGTGCATTGCATATTTCCATGTACTCCCGCCGCCGCTTTTATGCCCCCCCCTCCCGCTAACTTAGTCACCTATCCATCTTGTAAAAGGATTGAATTCAGTAGCACTCCTGCTCAGTGCAGCGCTTCGCATTTCTCACTTTCTGGGTTTGGTGTGATATTTTATATAGAGTGAAGTGCTGAAAGGCGACGATTGCGACGATTGCGACGACAATGACGAAGGCGAAAGCGAAGACATGACAAATTCTAAAATAGAAATTCTTTTGCAAGATTCCTGCAATTACTCGTGTGCGCGCGTGTGTGTGTGTGTGTGTGTGTTTCACTTTTGTCCTAGAATTGACTTCACTGCTGTCTTACAGCAAAAGATAAAGAATTTAAATTAAAAGGATATTTGACAGCATTGTCAATTTTGTCTCGTGTATCGCCACGACTACAAACTAGTAGTTGGCTGTTATGAGCTGCTCGGCTGCTGGACTGCTCTCGGCAGTTCGAATACCTTGTGACCGATTGCAACGCAGATTTAAAGTTTTTGCAAATAAAATTGATGTGTTTTTTTTTTTATTAGTTTTCACTTTGAAAATCGAATTCTCTTATTTGAAGCTGCCCATAGTTTTAAAGTGCAAAATTAGTGAAATATATCAAAATCTGTTACAATATTACGCTATTTGAGTTGGTATTTGCTTCGCACGAATTAGGAAGGAACTTTTGTTACTGCTTATTTTTGCTTATAAAGTAATGACTACAGTTTTTAATTGTAAGTTGTTAGGGACTTGTACTACTCAACTTAGTCTCACTTTCAAATACAACCTTAGTTCGTGGTCTTCTGTTTCCAATAAGCGTAGGTAGAAGGATATTGTGAATTATAATTTTTTTAAATATCTTCCTCCTAAAGTAAATAATCACGAAATGAACGAAAGCTGATAGCTGTGAACAACAGGAACTTCGCTGTTATTTGCACCACAGCCACAAATTATCGCTCGTGAGTTTGCCGAAATTGCAAATTAATACACGAACCATTCGTTTGCAAAGGACATTGAACATAATGGCCGGCGAGCGTCCTCTCAGTAAAGTTATAGATAATGATTCTCTTGCCATGTTAGGTAGAAATATCTTGCCAAAAGATCTTATTCTTATACAAAATTCCAATACCATGAACAAAAAGTATTTTCCCCCATTAAGTATCATTAAATAAGTTTATAAACAATTATATAGTTGCTCTGCCAAAATAATATTCAATGTATTAAAGCATAAAAATATGTCTGAAAAACGTGGTCGTAAACAAATTTTATCGGGGTTCCTTGTGAAGTGCCTAGTAAAGACTAAGTAGCAGAGTCAATCCATCAGTGGCAGCCACGCAAATGATGAAAGATGAGTTTAATTTGCCTTGTGGAATATGTTAGAAGATGTTTACAACACAATAATTTGTCTACTCGGAATTTCTACAAGGTTGCGCTTTTGAAGAAAACGCACATTGTTAAAAGACTCAAGTTTGCTATCGACCACATGCCATTATTATTACTAATTTGGCGCTCACACTATGTAGCTCAGTGTTTGGCCGAGCTTCTCCTAACATTTGTGGTGTGCGTCTTTATTATCTACCACAAATGGATGGATCTACAAATTTGTTCCGGCTCCGAACGGCAGATGTATTTTATGAGAAGCAGAAATACCCTCTGAGGTTTGCCATTGCCTGCCCGAAGGGTGATTGCTATTTGAAAAAAAACTAGTTCTATGATTAAGATTTAACTTTCCCTGGCTGAGATTAGAACCTTGACCTTAGCGGCATATCGAGTTATAGCAAGCTCAGCTACACACTCGACCATAGTGGTCACTTAAAATATTGAGAAACATTTAATGTACAGATCAAAGCAAAATTGCTTTGTATGATGGTAAAGGCTCACGAGAATATGCAGGTTGTCGACCTAACAGAGAATATGATCCAAGGTACACAAGGCAAACGCTTAAACATGACGAATCGTCCAATGCGGTTTCAATATCTAAAGATATGGGAAGAAAACCCAAAAAATAATAAAGATTTGTATAAAGTGAGATAAAAGGCGTGATATAACATTCAATTTTGACGCCTTGAATTCAATCAAATCAAATTTGAATTAACTTTTGATTTTCCCGTAATAATCATGAAGTTGGAGTTCACTAAAACATTGCTATTTGTTTTGCTACATCACATTATGTGCCGCGTTAAAAAAATATTTATTTTGTAAATTAATTTGTGTACAAACTTTGTTCTGCTATTAAAAAATTTCATAGAAGTATCTACATTTTTACAATGAATTTACAATAGAAAAGAAGATGGTTATTTTTATGTTATCTAAACTTAAGGTAACATTTGTTTTGGCGGTTAATTTGATTGTGAATTTCTTTTTTTTCTGACTTTACACTGTACGAGTATACTATAAATATAAGCCAACGACAATTTAGTTATAAATCAACGATAGCGTCAACTGGCTTCATATCAGTCTTCTAAGTTTATTTAACTAAAAAAAAGCCAAACAATTAGATTTTAAAGGAATTTAAAAATAAAAAATCTTACCAAAGTTGCTGGAGGATACTGTCTCGAGAGTCTTAGCTAAGGCAAAACATATATACTTACATGTAAATCAAATGAAGTCAATTAGTGTAAACAACTCGAATATATGGAGCTATCATTTCTTATAATTTACAGTATAGAGAGTAGATATACATTTCTAACTATCTCGGTAATTTTTTTTATTTACTATTGTACGGTTGATAAACATTTAGAATTCGAATGAAGAAATAAGGGGTTTTTTAATTTACTCACACAAGTTCCATTTATCAGGTGACATTTTTCTTGAAGTTCTTATGATACCTCTTGAATTTGAACCAGATGTCTCGAGTCCAGTAAATTTGTTTGCAACCCTATTTATTTTAACGTTGTAACTTTATAATCTAAATTCGAACTAGATCGGAAAACGATTTCACAAACTTTTTTTCTCAAAAAAAAAAAATTGTTGCTTTGACTTGCATTGCTTCCAAATCTATAATGTAGAGACATGGGCATGTTAAAATTTTATTATAAGTTTAAAGTATGAAACACCAACTCATGAATGATAGTTTTTATATAGCTAAGCATATCTTTGAACTTCGAAAAAACTATTGCCTTATCCGCCAATAACAAGAAAGCCTTACATTTTCGTGGTTCAATGGAAATCATTTCACATCTAGACAATAATAGATAAAATTTTGTTGTTTTTGACCTGTTTATTTATTTCAATATTTGTTTTAAATGAGCTAAAGGCCAATTTTTATTGGAAAATTTATAGAGAAAAAACCACAACACCCAAAGCGGTAGAAGTTTTAGTAAAGGGTGTTTTTTTTACAGGTTTGTTTTTCGAATAGAGATAAAACTGGCATTTTGTGGTCAAATCTGGCAACTCTAATGTCATTTATGTTCAGTTTGGTTTGCCATTTCATCATGAACAGGTTGACAAAAGAACAACGCTTGCAAATCGTGCAAATTTATTTCGAAAATAATGGTTCAGTTCGCGAAGTTTACCGTGAGCTCCGTCCATTTTATGGTTCAGTGATGAGGCTCATTTTTGGTTGAATGGCTACGTCAACAAGCAAAATTGCCGCATTTGGAGTGAAGAGAATCCACATGAGACCCTTGAAACGCCATTACATCCACAAAAACTGACTGTTTGGTGTGCTCTATGGGCTGGTGGAGTCATTGGGCCATACTTCTTCCGCAATAATGCTGGAGAGGCAGTTACCGTTAATGGAGACCGGTATAGAGCCATGATAACCGACTATTTTGTTCCCGAATTGGATGGCATGAATGTGGATGAGTTGTGGTTCCAACAAGACGACGCTACATGCCACACAGCGCACGTCACAATCGATTTATTGAAGGAAACATTCGCTGAGCGCATAATTTCGCGGAATGGACCTGTCAATTGGCCACCAAGATCGTGTGATTTGACACCATTGGATTATTTTCTTTGGGGATATGTGAAGTCGCTCGTCTACACCAACAAACCAGAAACGTTAGGGGAATTGGAAGCCAACATTCGTGGCGTTATTGCCGACATACGGCCCCATATGCTCGAAAAAGTGGTTGAAAATTGGACCTGTAGAATTGGCTTTATTCGAGCCAGCCGCGGCGGCCACATGCCCGAAATCATATTTAAACATTAATGGCATAAAATTATCCTTCCAATAAAGCCAAATTGATGGACCTTAAAACGATTTTCTTGTGTTTTATTTCAATTCGAAGTTCTATACCCCTAAAAAAAACACCCGTTACTATTTCGGAGATGACCACATCACCTCATCAGACTTCTTTCTTCACGGCTCCCGCAGGAGTATATTATAAGTTATTAATTACTAGCAGAGTCTTAATTTTGTGGCTAAAAAGTATATTGAATAAACAAGATTTATGTTATATTGCCGTAATGTGAAAGACCGTAACCTAGCAGAACAAGTGCACGAAAAAGCTCTGGTTTATTTCATTCATGCCCAACGCAGATGTCGAGTACCTCGTACATACAATAACACCAATAAAAGTATAATTTTGTGACGTCATTGCTGGTAACTACATACAACAATTAAGATAATTCAAAATGATTGCCCGCTTTGAGAGCAACAATCGCTTATAAAGAGAAACTACAGCTATTTGTATACGCCAACTGTTATACACTACAGAGTGACATGTGTGTGTGTGTGTGTGTGTGAAGGCAGAAACCGAAAGAGCATATTTCTAGGCGCACAACCGTCTGCGACATAATTGCCAATGAGAAAATGCTCGCCAAGGAAATGCCGAGTAATCAAGAGAGCGCAAGTGGCACTTCCGCGTCGCTAATGTGAAAATGTGTGCTCGAGTCAAGAGCGGATATTGTAAATGCGCTACGAAGTGCAATGCTGAAAAAAAAAAAAAATTAAAGTGAAAATGGAGTGAGATGGGAAGTCAGCAGCAGCAGCAGCAGCAGCAGCGGTAGCAGAGTGGCGACGGCAGCCAACTTAAGTTATGGCATCGGCAATCGGGACGAAGGCAATGCAAATGAATGATGATATACTATGTAGTATGCATCTTACTGGCATAGGATGCTGCCTGTGTTGTATTTTGTAGCGTTATGTAAGGCTCGAAATTGCAATAGCAACGACCATATCTTAATAATTATGATCATAAAAAGTTCTGCCACAAAACGCTGACAATCGAACAGAAATAAGTCAACGTTCGAATGTGTCGGGTCATTGTGCTGCATACGTGTGTGTGTGTGTTTGTGTGTGTGTGTGTGTGTCATTGCCGATAGTTAGCCGGTCGGTCGATTTAACGGTGTTTGTATGTGTACGTATGTATATACAAATCTTGCAACTACTTAAGAGTTAGAGCAGGGCGCTGATTACTGAAATTGAAAATTGTGCATTTCGAGTTAACAGCTAATATGAAGGCAAGCTGCCTTTGAGCTGCTGAGATTTGAACTGATTTAACAGATGCCCCAGCAACATTTATTGGCTTTCAATTAAATGAAAATGCTGTGCATTTACATAAATTTCAAAGTCGTTTGCTTCACAGCGGATCAAAGTTTTAAATGCAAACTATTTAGAGCTGCAAATTCGCATCAAAATACATATACGTAACAGACTTTTTACGCAACCATACGAGTATGCTCCGTATAAGTTTCGCAGCAAAAAGCGACTGATGCGCCAATCATCAAAGCACCGCTACGGAAGGGAACGCGCAAAACAACAGAAAAAAAATATCTTAACTATTGTAAGTATAAAAGGAAATTCGAAATTCGCAGACAGGTCTGCGCTAGGTTTTTCTCATTTAATTCCTTTTTCCTATCTGCAACGCCATCATTGTCGTAGTCCTTTGTGCTTATAACTGATGTGCTTATGTTGTTGTTGTTGCTACGCTTGTTTTTTAGTGTCGTTGTGTTGTCGTCGGCGCGGTCGTTGTGCCATCGTTGTGCTGGTCGTTGCCGTTGCAATTGCCGTTACCGTGGTCGTAATCGCTTCAACATCGTAGCATAGTCGTTATAGTCTCGTTATTGTTGTCTCGCTATTGACGGCATTTTATTGCTGTTCTTGTTGTTGCTTTCATTATTGCTTGCTACAACATTCGTACAGCATTCGTTCACTCATTGATTCGTATACGAGTAAAAACACTAAAGCAAATTAAATAAAAAGTGGCAGCAGAGCGAAAGCAAAGGAGGCGACGAACAAAAAAAGAACAGAAAAATATAATAAAAACAACATCGGCATGTCATCGGTTTTGAACGATCGGATAAATAAATTTCACGAAATTTGTTTGCCGGCATTTTTTCATTGCAGCTTATAATTCGTATGTACATATGTATGTACATATGTATGTATGTATATGTATGTACATATATGTATAAATGTATGTATTATTGGCACGCTGCATTGCCGCAAGAGTAACAATATCAACAAAAATAATGAGTATATATTCTGCGCATAAACTGCTAACGACAAATACTATTAGAGGCATATTTCTAGGCGCTATGACTGTTCGGTGAGCACATAACACATTTTCGAACAGCAGCCGCTGGAGTAACAAATCGCGATGCTGGAGATTTTTAATAAAACAAGCTCTTAAAACCCATTTTATCATTATCTTTCTCTCTCTCTCTCCCTGCATCTCTCTCTTTCATTCCTACTCTCTTTATAGCTTTCTCTCAACTAGTCTCATTCTCCATTTCTCGTTCTCGTTCTCTATTTTTAGTTTTTGTTTTTTGTGTATAACCGCCAGTTTTCCTTTTTAATTTTTGCAAGCAGCAGGCAAAATACGAGCGCAGACTTTCATGGCATCTTGCGTAGTAGCGAAATTCAAGTGGCGGTTGTACTACGACAACAGCAGCAACAACAAAAAATACTGAAAAGAAAACAAAACCAAGCAAGACTATAAAAAAATTGTACAACAAAAATGCAAAACAAAAAATTTTCCCAAAAGGTAAACACACCAAATAAAACAAAAAAACAAAGCAATAAAAGCATATCGTTCTTGTTGTTTTTTTTTGCTGCAGCTGCTGCACCATTGCGTTTCCTCGTCTGCAATTTCATGCACTCGTCATAGTTCACATACGCGGCGTGCTGCCCTCCCAGCGATTGAGCGTCTGTTTGTCTGTTTCCATCCAACTTTGTGGCATATTTCGGGCTTATTTCGAGTATGGTTTTTTTTTATTAACGAATATGTAGTTATGCTGTAGTGACGACAGTGATTAAAAACAAGTATTTATATACATATTTGATGGTAGGCCTTTATTGTTGGGAGCTCTATTTGGATTTATAATTTGCGTGACCGATTTTTGCTGCCTCATCAAGGGTAACAATTAACCGTGAAATTTTGACATAACAACATATCTGACTTTATCATCTTTTATCTCGCATGCATTAGTTTTGATATTAACAAAGAATTTGAAAACTCAAAATCGATTTTTATGATTAAGCTTTTTTTGGCAAATTTTTCCAAATAATTTCATCTTATTCTTGCTGGGTAAAATTAAAAATGCTTCAAACTGCGTACTCGAGTTTTCTCAAAATACACTTCGGCAAAATTTTGTACATTTATTTATGCACAGAATTTAAAACTTGGATAAAGCAATTTTAAAACTGCACTTAATTTTTATACATCCACTTCAAAATTATAACTGCACTACGTATAAAAGTATACATTTTTCCGTCACTAAATTTTTAATACTCTTCAATAAAAAACATTTTTTTTGGCAGTTTTAGTTATTTTTTGGGTAATTTTGCTCAAACATGCGTACATAAGTAAAAGTGGTTTAGAAAAAATGTCCAAGAATTTGTGGATAAACGCCAAAAAAAAATTATCGGTAAATCTTTATTCTGTTATAACTGAAATTGCTAAAAAAATGTATATTCCAGCTCTAATTTTTTTTTAGAATATTTTGAATTATTATTAAAAAAATACGTTATATTATTGCTGAAGAACGATAGCGTAAAAAAAAATGTTGTTCATGTTTACGAATTTTTTTAAACACTTTTAAAGAGCGTGAGAGCAGCTTTGCTTCGGATAAAACCGCATCGCTTCGCCATAAGTATTTTCTAAAATTCAGTTAATTTTTGTAATTTGATTTCATACTTTGCGTTGATGAATATGATGCCTAAATATGTCCACGCTGAAAGGGTAATATTTGAGAATAAGTTCAGCTACGATTATTATCTAAAATTTAAAAAGCATAAGGTATAAGGTATACACTATAATGTCCATTTCAAATTTTGAGAAGGTATTCAAAACGATTGACACTCATACGTTGACGCAATTAAATGATTGGTCCAAATTATTGTATAAAAAGTGCTGAGAAGCCAGTGTCTAACAAACAGCATCATTGATCCCATCAATACGAAGAATAGCTTTCGTCATGAAATTCTATGATAAAAAAAAATGTTTATTTATCATTAAAATTTTATTTAAACTTTGATTAAACAATAATTAGAAAATATCTGTTGAAACAATTTATATTCTTCCACCATTGTAATATGCACAACTAAATAAATATTTCTACCGATATTCTAAATTTTTCTCAATTCAGTTTCAAAGCATCGCAAGCTTTCTTTAAAAGAGTATTACTTATTCATAATTTATTTACTTGGAAAATCTGTATTAAAATTTTTCTTTTGCAGGTAAATAACTAACAAGAGGTGTCATGCTTATTTACACTAGTAAACGAACTATACTCAGTTGGAAGAGTTTAGTATAAATTCTATGTAGTATGCGAACATAACGTATACGCCCTGTCGAATGCATGCGGCTATCACCTGAGCTTATGTTAATAGTAAATTGTTATCGTACGCAATAATTATCCTGAAATTAGGTAAGAACATTTAAATCGAGTGAAAAACGCGTGTTTCAGTTTAAGTTTTGTATTTATGTACATACATGGAAAAATGAACTTGTAATAAAATTACTTGTCAATTTTCTATATGAAAGCGGTGTTATCCGTTTCAGCATGCTCACTTACATTTTTAATTGCTTTAGTTGCTCCAAATATAAAAGTTTTCTACAATTTAACATTTTGGATAATAGGTGCGGTGAAACCTCCCCAACCGAACACTGACGGTTCCAAATTTTTTGTCTGCTTATGGGAGTGGACGAATAAAAATTATAATAAAATTTTTACCCACACTTATTCTTAAATAAAATAGATTTATTGATAATTTAATTTACATACATATTTTATTTTTATTGTGAGATATATCATAGTTGCAATAAATGCGTTTGTGTATATATGTTTGCAATTACATATTTATTTATGCTTGAGTTTTCACAAAGATTCTTTTACCGTAGTCTGTCGCAACTTTCCTAATTCTAATTTAAAAAACAGTTTTCAAGATGACTTTCCAAAATTTTGGCGTTTTGGAATCCAGGAACATCGTTGTGAAGTTGTTCTAATGCTTTAGAATATGATTTAACTTGACCCGTATACTGGACACATACTTCATTTTAGTCTTCGGTTTCTCCATCACATAATTCCTCAGTAACATTTTCGTCAATGACAATGTCAACATTATTGTCTTCTGTACTAACAATTTCGTCGCTTAACAAAAAGTCAGCCGAATGCTGACCCTGCTGATTTTCATTTAAAAGCTTTATCAAAGCCGATAACGTCGATATGGGAATATTGTCCTCTGCATCGAAATCAGTAATTTCACTCAAAGTTTTTTTAAAACCGGCTTTTGGAAAACAGTTTTTAGTTGTTTCTGTCGTTACGTTGTCCCATGCAGCCTAAATTAAATAAATTCAAAAGGTTTTTGAAAGTTTTTTCATTGGAATGTCTCTTACTCTTGTCAAAATATGTTTGATAATATTGGATCTGTAGTGACATTTAAAATTCTGTATAATGCCCTGATCGAGGGGCTGACAAATTTTTTTAGCTTGTTAATGTGCGTTAATCTTCATTTTATTTCAATTATTGATCTTTGTTGTCCGCAAATGAGAGTTTCGCGTCCGCTTATCAGAGTTTTTTACTGTTTTCTTTACACTTTTGTTTAGTACTTTATTTTTTTTGTCCGTTATCGAGAGGTCCGCGTCCGCTTGCGATAGGTAATAACACTAAAAAATAGTAAAAAAAAGTGTCCGCGTCCGGTAATTAGAGTGTCCGGTTGTTAGAGTGAAGTTTGTTCTGAAAACGCAACGTAAAACTTGGTTCCTGAATTTTTCTCCGGTTAAGAGAGGTGTCCGCTTATTGGAGGTGTCAGCCAGTAGAGGTTTCACCGTATATCATTTACATAAATTCTAATATTACTGCGTATGACAGAAAACTATATATGTATAAACGAAAATCTTGATTTTTTAAATTAATAATCGGGAAAAATTTCTCAAATTAGTATCTGAAAATGTTTAAATAAAAAAGAGGCTTTAAAATATTTTTTGATAACCTTTTCAATATTTCAAAAATTTTTTTTTTAAGTACAACACACCAACTGGAATTACAAGATGAATAAGAAATGCTTACATGTACTCAGCATTGAACTAGCTTTTATGTTTTTTTTTACCAAATTGTCTGCGCTGAAATGTCGTAGGTAGCGATTAGCTTCATTGACTGCAAAACCACAAACTAGGTGTTTTATTAAAAAATTCTTCTGTGCCATTATAAAACCATGAACAACTTCTACGTCACATCCCACATCCCACAGCTGACAATAACAAGAACAAAATATATCGTGTTACGTCTGAATACGTCAAAGAAGCAGCAAAGCAAAGAAATTATATTGACATACCTTTGTTTATATGTAACTCTATGACAGAAAAATACGACATACGAACGGGAAGAAAAAATTTTACTACTGCGAGTACTACAAGTACTACAAACGTACATAAATACTAAATACTTAATATGTACATATCTGCAATGCTATGTATTAAAATAAAAAAGTACTAGCATATGTACTTTGGCGCATAAAATTCGAAGAATAAAAGCTAAAGGAAGCAAAAGGTATCAGGCACAACTTACCATAAAACAGGGCAACAAACTCAAATAAAATAAAATGTAAATGTAATATAAAATCACACAAACAAATATTAAACACAAAAAAGTTTAGTTGTAGCGGTGCAGCCTCTACTTGCAAACGAATACACTGGAACTAAGTACTGACAGTGAAAAGATTAGAGACATGTGACACGGATGACACACCAATACACAGATGCACATATACATACAAAACATATGCGCGTACATACATAAGAATGTGTTTAGGATAGTTGTTAGTATGTGGCGGCAGCAGTGTTAATGAGCCAAACAGCAAATGAAGTAAATACCTTTATTGTGCGAGAGTTTTGTGGCTGGTAAATAGTGTAATATCCCGTTATGACTACGGTATATAATTACATATGTATTTATACAAACGCACATACATATATATGCAGATAGTCGTTATCATGTATATTTGTACAGTGAGTCAAATAGATATTCGTCCTTTGCTTTCTTTAATATGCGAAATTTATTTATATATACGAGTAATACGAACTACTCAAGAAATGAAAACTCAAAAGAGAAAATATATGGGTTGCTAGAAAAGTTAAACATAAGTAACTACGCAAAAGAGAGAAGCAACTGGCATACCGTTGTAATACCAAATAAGAAGCAGAAGAACGTTAAGTATTGAACAGATTTTTTTTTAAAGTCTGGTACGATGGCGGTTTGATAAGACAGTGACTTTTTTAATCTTCTGCGCACAACTTTCATCACTGGTGGACTTAACTGCTCTTTTAATAGACCACTGAGCAAACTGAGTCATTGAGTTTTTGCTTGACAGCCATTGAAAGCAGATAACCTCTAGGCTTCTAACATAAAGGAAAAAAGTGAATTTCGTTTGTGGATTAAACATTATTTTTTGCTTAAAATAGCCATCAACAAAACCAAGAAAAGGCTTGATAAATACTTTGTGAGCACTGCACTATCAATTTCAACATTATTTTATTAAAGTGTGGTTTACTGAGTTCCGTTGTCGTTGTATCAACACAAGTGACGGCGAACGTTCAGGTCGCCCAGAAGAGGTCCTTACAACAGAAATCGTCGATAAAATCCATTGAATGATATTGGTTGACGGGAGAATGTAAACGCGTAATGTAGCAGAGGCTTAGCGGATACATCATGTTAATTTAATTTTTTGTTATTGTATTTGGTTTAAATTGTAAAATTTCGTATTTTTTGCTTTCAGTACAATTCAATGTAGTGAATATAATACTTTTGAAACAAATCACAGAGCTCTTCATTTTTCCCTTTTAAAAACCATTTTTGGATTACATCAAATTTTTGTTCAAAGTTAGAAAATTAGATTTTAAAGTTTTTATGAAAAATAATAAATATATATTATTGATAAATTGATTTTTAAAGTAAACATTCATTGGGATGCATAAATATATCATTCCGAAAAGCTGCAGAAACGCCTCACAATTTGTTTGTGAAAAAATTCTCAGAACGGCACAAAAAGTTGTCTTTTATTTTTTTTTAATGCAAATTGATAAACATACTTACATAAGCTCTTGGAATTTTAACAACGCGGCTTTTTTACATATTTCCGCAATTCCAATTTTTTTTTAAATATCTTTTTATTTCCAATCAAAATGTGGGTAAATTTCTAACAGAAATAAGATATTTACGTTTTCAAATATTTTTAAAAATTATAAACAAAGTTCAGCGAATTGTCTTTGATAACCACACACCATTTCCTTAAATTTTTTTTACTTCATTAGATCGATGCTTAAAACAGCGGATTTATGAGTATCAACCTACAATTTTGAGTTATCTTAAGTCATATATGATTTTGAGGTTTATTTTTACTAATGTTTAAATTTTTTGATTTTTTTAAGATTTGACGCGATTTAAAATTCGATTATTATCGTTTATTTAATAGTATGAGTTAAATTATTAAACAAAGACAAGTGAATTATGCGAATCAGTGCTTGACTCACTGTACGTCCAGCATTTTTAAGAAAGTTAAAATCATACAATATTGAAAACGATTAAAGTAAAAGAATTGAAACCAATATGTGCCGCTAGCACATTTCATTCCCCGCCGCTGCTCTGTTTTTGCTGACGATGCCACGGAGAGTGCTGTTGATGATAATGATGCTTATAATCATACTAGAATTGGTGCTGGAAAGTCGAGCACAATGAATGGCACGTAAAATGTTTTCCATAACGACGTAGTATACATAAGTTTAAAAACAGCACGGATAACTTGTACAGTCAAAGACGACACAAATGCAAAATGTAATTATTATAACTGCGTTTTTACGTACATACCTTTATGTATATGTATGTAGTATATAAATATACGTGAGTACATACATATAGACATTGTAAACGATAATAGTGCTTGTATTAAAATATGTATGTACATACGACTTTTTTCGAAAGAAAATTAGTACCCTACCTTCAAATTTGAAGCATCACATAAATAAGAATTTCAATAAAAAAATTTAATTATTTTTTTACAAAATTTAAAATTTTGGTGAACATTTTATTAACATTTTTAAGTGTCGCGCAAATTAAGTTCACGAGAGACAAGTGTATTTGAATTAAAAGATAGTAACAAAATGTTATATAAAAATACAAAATTAGGTATTATAAAGCGCTAGTATTTTTATGTAATCAGGTGTGGGACCGAAAGTCAAAATATTGGCATTTAATAAATCACTTCTTTAAATGTACGCCATCTCCACTTATTAATTGAGATTTATTTGACGTTTATTGCTGTTTGAAAATGTATTTGGAATTTTTTTATAGTGTGCTTCAATTCAATTTAAAACCCTAATGGATATTTGTTAAGAATTTTCAATCCAAAATATGCTATTAAATACTAATAATAAAATAATATTAAAAATTAAATGATGGTGTTGTTGAAATTTCAAGAGAAAAAACATTTGTATATATTTTCTGTTTAAAATAATTTATCAGCTGGTTCTTGTGAGATGGAAAATGTGAAAAACATATTTAATTTTTGAGACTTCATCAGAATTCGAGGTTGCCATAAGATTCACATTGTATATACTGATCAATATTATAATATTGAAGGATTAGTAATAATTTAACTTAAATCAACAGTATTACGAGATTTAATTTTGCATTAAATCTAGTGAGAGGACTAATTCTAATGAAATCTCACAATGGAGACATAGTATAAGCTGTCAAGTAATCAACAACAATAAGGAGCAGCTGATCCGCCGCTACTTAAACTTGCTCGTAAGATTTTGCTTGTATTCCTTAAGCTGGCACCGAGCTCAATAACAGTCAAGAATAAAATATCTCTACGTACAAAATATAAATAAATATGTTTAGATGCTGATTGTAAATTTCCATTTAAAAAATATAATTTAAGCAATTTAATAAACCTAAAAACCTCTAGAAAGTCGATGCACAAATATTCCACTCTAAAAGCGTAACTAACTCATAAACATATTAAATATTATTTAAAGGCAATTCGAAACAATAAAATAAATACGAGTAAATAATAATCGTTCGTAATTTCGCTGCAAAACAAACTATTTATAGCCGCGATGAGTACTAGTGTAGAAACTACTTTTAAAATATATTTGTATATACTAATATTCGGCATACCTACAACTTAGCCGGCTATTCACCGCATGTTGCTAGCTTCACCGCATTTATTTGCATTCCAGCAGAGATAGTGCTACTTAGACTCACGTCGTATGTACAAACGAGTACGTAGATATTTAATATTATTTTACTATATATGCATATATGTATATATATTCTTACAAAGCAGCATATTGTTTAATTGTATATCACTAGATTTTCTCTTGTCTGGAGCTTCTATGCATTTGCTTCCTTTGTGTGTTTAGTTAGCATTCTACAACCTAACTGGCTGCCATATATGTACATATGTACATACATATATTTTCATACGTATATACGTATGTATGTATAACTTTGACTCCTCTGTTGGTTTGACTTTTACTTAAGCTTTAATTCGCTTTTACTTAAGTTTATTTTAAATAAACTTGAAAACTATTGCTGTAATTAAAATGCTTACCCAACTATGAGCTCCACCACGTGCACACATGCCGATCTACGATTATGTATGCGCATAGGCATGTGAACGCATCAGTATACGAGTATGTGTTATGTGTGTGTTACTAAAAGGACGCTTCCAAAGCGTTTGTTTTCTGTCTGGCTGGTGCATACAAATGCGTATTTGCTGTATGCATTGAAGTGTTGCACCTGTAAAGGACAGTAAATGGTGAATTTTTTAATGCATAAATTGCTTTTAATTAAAGAAGATTGCTTTCTTTTAAAGAATTTTGCTATATTTTAGAGAAATTAAAATTGCTTTGCAAAGCGGTTTGAGCGAATTATTAACATTTTTGAGCTAGGAAATTAAAATTCTTCTTGATAATAAATTAATGTTTACCGCATGTTAAAAATTAAAATTTCAATTACTTTCTTTTAGAGACTGACAATGGAAAATTTTGATTTCGTGATCATTTAAAATATGAACATATTTTATCCTTCCTTTCTACATTTCCTCGGTTTTTATTAATTACAGATATAAAAATTGAAATGGAAAATCATAACACTTACCACATTACGTACGTCCAATAAAGAGGTTTTCAGTAATATATTCAATAAATGAAGTTTTGATATCATAAAAGTGGCGCTTGGTATTTTGCAACATAATGTTTTTAACCGAAGAAAAAATAATTTCTCAGGTAGGATAAACAAATTATGAGCAATTTTGGTAAATATATTCGCACATAATGCTTACCATTTAAAAAAAAAGAGCTTAGGGAACAGCGTTGTATGAACGTTGTATGAACTTTGTTTGAATTTGTAGCTAATACAATTTTAGTACAGCAAAGTGCTAGTTTCAAGTCACTAAAAACTACCACAGGTATTTGAGAATTTTGTATCGGTTTGTTTCTTTGTTTTAATATAGACAATAAACCTTACGCCTTCGACCGAAAAGTTTATGCACATGAAAACAAAATTTTAAATTCCTTATACAAATTTTGAAATTTTAAACAAAATCTATTTTAAAATTTGAGTTTATCTGTCTATTGTGAGAGAATCAGTTGAATTTTAATTGAAGTATATTCGAAATTAGATAAAGAAAAAATGATTATTCAGAACTGGTGAAAACATCGCATTTCGTTCACCATTGCCGCCAATTTATAACTTTGCAAATACTTACGCACCTTTTAAGGAAAGAAATAGTTAAGGATTTTTGGGTATTTTTATTTAGTTTGGACAAAGAAGGTGTGGCCGTTTTCCCACAAAATTATCTTCAAAATAGACTCATCGGAACCGAGAGAGGGAAAGTGAGATGATAAATCGTGATTTTTTGTGAAAATGTAGTAAGCAAAAAGTGTAGCCGGAGCAAAAAAGAAACAATGGCTTAATGCAGGATGCTTTTTTTAAGATTTGAAGCGCCTATTAAATACGAAAATCAAATGGTTTATACATAGCTATGACAACTTAACTCACAAAAACGGTTATTGTTTTGATGAATACATTTCAGTAAAATCTTCAAAAAATCATATGCAAAAAAAAAAAATCTAAGTTGCTAGCTCGTCACGT
This sequence comes from Philophylla caesio, assembly GCA_963971545.1. NCBI lineage: Eukaryota > Metazoa > Arthropoda > Insecta > Diptera > Tephritidae > Philophylla > Philophylla caesio. Next base: position 112,758,463 of record OZ020606.1, on the reverse strand, counting down.
CTATTGATATTAACTTTTTTATACCAAAAATTTAGTTCCTGAATTAAATAACTTCATTATAATTTAGTTAGTATTTTTTTATCTCCTAATGTACTGTGGGAATTTTTAATGTATTCTAGAATACAAGAAATAAATAAATACGTAAAAGCAGTCGCTCCCGTCGTGACAAAATCTCCCGTCACGAATTCGGGAAAAATGCTATCAGCAATTCCGACGTTATCGTAGTTTGCGTTGCCAACTGTTACGCTAAGTTCGAATGAGTGCTACCATATCTTTACATTCAAATTCTGCGGTTTTTGTTTACTTTTTTGACAGCAGTTAAAAGAAAATGCATATATTTTCACAGGCAAAGTTTACAATAATTAACAAAAATGCATAATTCTTTAAATACAAAAAGAAAATATTAATTACCGTCTCCTCTAAATTATTGAATGTGTGTATGTGGTTGCTTTTCCTTCTTGTTGCTCTGAGCTCAGTTTTGTTTATAGATAACTGCCGTTGTACATAGCATAGGTAGGACCATAATACCAAAGAGAATAACAGAAACAAAATATCGTTCTACTTTTTATAATAATTCAAACAAATTATAAAACTTTTGAGCCTACATATTTCCTTTTTTCCAGGAGGTCGCTGTTCAAGTTTTATATTATATTATCGTTGAAGGTACCTTGGCACTTTATACTTGTGTTAAATACAAAACATTTACTAAAAATAAACAGCATTCACTAAGATGACTACGAAAGTCATATCCTTAACTGGAGGCCCAAAGCTTTTCAGCTGCACACCCTCACAAAAACTGTTCACATTTTATTTAGGGGTTTTTGGAAAACCTTGCGTAATGTCTGCCCGCTTCTCCATTATATTTACCAGTCTGTCATACTAACTCCGGTTAGTGGATGGTCTTGACCTGTTAAAAAAAATAGTTAAATTATTCACTACCGCCATTAATAAGCACTTCTTAATTTCAAGTTCACTGGTATTTTTTTGTTCGTTTTATTTATTATTTCCATTTCTCTCGATAAAGTAAAGCCTTCGTCGATTATTTTCTCGAATAAATGTCAAAATTTCGTTGACACGGAATCCGTGATGGCAATCTCCGGAATTTTGAAATTTCGTAAGAATTTTGTTCTCACGTCGGAATTGAGAATAGCATTTTCGCGACGCATTGTCACGTCGGTAGCTCCGACAGAATTCATGATAGGCCTGAAAACCTCCGACATTCATCGGTGTGCCATTTAAGGGCCTTCAATACAGGATCATTGAGGGATAAGTTCGGCCTTAAATCAAGCAATATACAAAAACATGTATGTGAATATTTGTTTCAGTTTTAAATATGCGCAGGAGTTTTTCAAACCATGCCAACCACGCGTAAAAGAATTTTAAATATATATGTATGTATGTATGTGTTTGTATTGCCACCGCCCTTTCTTCGCGTGCCATAAACCATTGAATGCGCACTCATGCCCATAATTTTTATTAAGTACGCGCACTTATTTAATTTATGCCAAAAACGTTTTACTAATTAAAGAATTTATGAACTTTAAGTTGGTTATATTTTTTTTTTCTTTGGAAATTCCTGTGTTTTTCTATTAAAGACTTACAAATTTCTACTTGTTTTTTTATTGTTAATAACGCACTTGTTAAAATATACACACAGGCGCAGCACAAGGTTGTATACATATTGAAATTTTTGTATGTATGCTCTAGGGATGTCAATTTTGGACATTTTGTTGATCCCGGGAGTTTCGAGATCTGATAACGAAATCCCGTGATAACCCCGTGATCCTGATTTTCATGAAGTTTTGATTTGTAATTTTTAATTTGCCTAAAAAAGGTAACACGTCTGTAATCGTTGTATTATAGAAGTATACAAAATAATTATTGGTCTTTTCAAGAAAAAAGCAATTTATACTTCAAGTACAAATAGACATATTTAATACAGAAGCAAATGCACCTACATAAAGTAAAATTATTTTTAATCACCATTCAGTAAAAAAAAAAATACTTCAAGTAAAAATTAAATACATCACCCATTTTATTTTGAGCGAGGCAGAATTATTCCTTATTTTGATCAAAATTCAATCTTAAAGAAATGAAAGCCTAAAGTATGTTATCCTTAAACCTCGACCTAAATTTGTTGCATTTCAAATCTGCAGTGGAGAAGCACTGCTGCAACTCAACACTTGTTGGTTGGAATGTCGACAATAAGTTAAATGCTCTCTGCAGGACATAGCCTTTATCGCCTCATTACAAAAACTATCAATTTCTTTTATCAAGCCTTATGATAAATGATGCCTTTCAAATATTGGATAATTGCGAGCTCCTCGTTAAAACTGGATGCAATTTATCTTTGAGACTTTCTGCCTTATCCACTTCAGGCACCTCGTCGTTAGTTCTACTAACATCGCTTTCATAGTGAGGCTCATTTTCTACTCGAGTGGAATATTCTCTAGCTCATTTATAACGGCAAGGGCAAAACAAAGCATTAAGGGAGTTAACAAACTGTGTTATTTGTCAATTGTGAACTCTCTAAAAGCTTTGTTTTGCCCTTGAAAGGGGAATTTTTTAGAATGATACAAACTTTAAAAATGAAATGGCTATTAAATTCACTGTTTTCTACAATTCCGGGATTTTAATAGATTAATCCCGGGATATCCGGGAGTTAAAAAAGGCCGGCATCCCGCGATCCCCGGATTTCTGGATCACGGGATTGACATCCCTAGTATACACACACATAAGTTTGCTTTCAAACATTTTTCTTTTCTTCTATTTCGGCGGTTTGTTAGCGTCTCACGTACGCAATGGAGACAAATAAAAACGTATTTATGGTATAAGTAGCGATGCATATGTATGTGTGCTTGTTGAAATTATTAACTGACATACGGACTAGAGTAAATGAGAGCGTAACTTATATACATTAGTGCAGGTCGAAAATAGAATTGCAAACCCCAACGCATTTAAATAGATATTTCATGACAGAAATATCTTTGAAAGCTTGCGACTGCCCGGGGCGACCGCTGTTTTATATGATTTTAGACGCTTTGGCCAAGATTGCATTAATTATTTATCTACTTAAGAAACGACAATTTTTAGAAAAAACTTTGATAAAGGTGTGATGTTTTTGTTAACTTCGCAGAGTTTAAGAAATTGGCCTATCTTTTTCTTTAGAGACTCGACATTAACTTAATTGAAAAATGTTGAAATGAGTAATATAGAACGTAAGCGTTTCACAATTTGAACAAACTGTCTTCTTCGATCTCGAAACAGCGCAGACTTTTTCTCCGGGTAGCTGTATTCTGCTTACATTCAAGTATGAAATTAAATTTAATACAAGCCTAAGAAATGAATGAAGAATTTCGATGAAAAAATTGCTAATAAAAGAAACAAATATTAAGGAGAAAGTGAATAAGTGGTTTCTCAAATTTTAGGCACGAATTTTCGTGTTTTATGAACAATTTTTAGATCTAAATTTACGCCCGCTGCGAATAGTAATGGAACAAACTAGTCATTTAAATAATATAGATGTATAGAATATGAACAGAGCATTATAATTAATCTAATCAATTTATAAAAGGAATATTATTTGAACCTTTTGTATTCTACAACGGTGTTTTTTAAGAGGGCATTTTTAATAAAATTTTTTCAATTTATTCCGATTTCATAAAAGGTCGATGCATAAATATGTATATATTTATATCTCTGCGATTCTATTCAACGGTTAATTTTTTTCTTTTATAATCTTCATTCAACTTATCATTCACGCTGTAAATTTTATATATTTTTGTTTTTTTTATCTCTCGAAAAGCTCTAAAGCCTTCCCCGTTTTGTTTTTATTTGTTCAAGATTTGCGCCATTTTAAAGAGCGGAAATTGTACCTATAAAGTTGTTGATGCAGCTCGGCATTTACAACAAGAATCGGAAATGAGTGGTCACATGAGTCACACATATTATTCATATCGAGGTTCAAATGATGTATAAAATCGAGCTTATATACATACATATGTAACTCATGCCGACCATTGTCTGAAAAGATTTTTTTTTTAATTTTTGACTTTTAAATGATTATGAAATAAGAACCCTTACTAACTCACTTATGACTTCAAATATTTGCTGAACACATTTGTTTGTAGGTTTTCTATTTTGCTCAGTTTTCCCAAGAAATTCGCCTAAGGTTGAAAAATAGGTATTTGTAGGGTTACATACACCTTCTCAAATTTGCTTTGGATTAAACTCGGAAATTTAAGTTGAAATACATGAAGTAAGTTTTGAGCCAGTGGCAATCATTTAGCAGAATTATAAATATTACATGCTGATAAAATAGACTATGATAAGATTGTTGGCTAAATAGAGATGCTGTTGAGTTTTTTAACCTCCAGTCTTTTTTTCAATTGCATCTCTTGTCTTTCTCCGTCTGAGTTATAATTTACTTGAAGTTACTTTTTCATACAATTATATTGCAATTAAAGAGTAAACATTGGGAATAAAGCAGATCTAGAAAACTAAATTCACCCTAATGTGTATACATTCTTGTACGGGGAAACGACAGCGCATTGCCGCTGAAATTGTTAAACGATAAGTTCCTAGCATATTATCAAACCCCAGCTGACTACCGCTCTCTCTCTTTTCAACTCTCCCTCGCACTTGTATGCCTTTGCGGGTGTGGATGGGTATATGTACGTGCAACAGATATCCCATTATATTGTAAATGTTGTTGTTGTTGGTGCCACCACAGGCAGTAATGTCAGTGAGGCCATGCAATTCAGCCACCGGTAGTCAAGTAGAAAAAAATATATTTTTAATATTCAATTAGCATACGCAAACATTTTGGTATGCTAATGTCGGCTTGTCAGCAGCAAGATCAAGTTTAATGAATTTATATGTACATATGTATGTATGTATGCATGTCTACAATATTATACACACAACTTTGTGAGCCTATGTGCATAAATTTTTGTGTATAAGTATGTAGGCAGTTATATAGTATTTGTAGATGCAAGCGTTGCTACTCCAAGAGCAATACTTGTGGGTGGCATTCTTTTATTGTTAGGCGGCAAGAGCTTTAACTTTGACTTTACTTCACATGCCACCTTGCTGCAGCTCATCAGTTATGCATCAAGTTTTAAAAATGCAGTTTCTATATAAGAATATGCAAGCAATTCTTGGATAAGTTAAAAAAAAAAAACTTAACTACCAACGGAGAAATTTAGTAGTTTTACTTTTAATATTTTAAGTGATTTTGTATCAACTGTATACACATGCACACGTACATATATACGATTAAATGTTTATACATATGTATGTACGTTTGTGTTTTATGTGTGCGTTAATCGCGTAGGTCAGAAGATTAAATTAATTACATGATTAGGTTCAAATTTGTTCAATAAATATCAATTATGCACTCGCCTATCATATAATTGATCTAGAGATCAAATAGGTACATACTCGTATATGAACATGTACAATCATTATTTTTATAGATAATTATGTATAATTGTGTGTAACGCCTGTTTTTGATTATCGCTTTCGGTAATACACGCGGTTAGTCGATAGTCATTGTGAAAGTACTGAAGTATATTTGAACAAATATTAAAATATTTGTCACCTTATTAACCTCGGTAGTAAATTTTTATAGATCTGACTAATAAAAAAAAACGTCCTATTAAAGCGATATTTTTATGATCTTTTCGAAATATATTTCCCCACTTTGTGTATGAAAATGTCAAAGCTGAATGCTTACATGTTTTATATATTCAAACAATTATCTGAGGAACTGTTAAAGTTCTGAGAATGATTGTAAGTTTCGCATAATCGGTTGAATATTACTTTTTCAAGAGCTCAGTTATAAAGCTACAAACAAGTATATATAATTAAGCTTCTTTAATAAATTTTATAAAATTAATTTTTCCGCACATAACGTAGCCATTTGTTGAAGGTGTAAGAATGCTTTTGCCTAAAATTAGTAGCCTTATGGTCAGTTGCTTGAAGCAATGCAAATTCCACCTAGAATAATACGAGTATAAGTTCATGATCGAAACAATTAAGTTGAGCTTTTTTATCAATTGTCTCTATTTGTGTGGAATGAAAGTTATTGATTTTATTTTACGTAAAAATCATAAAATATTAAGTCTTTTTTCGTATTTGTAAAAAAAAAGAATTATGCAAAAACAACATATTAATAATTATTTGTTAGCTACGATTGTTTAATTGCGTATTAGTTTCTTTGCCTTCAATACTCTATCTTTTGTAAAATAATAGCTTAGTCAAAATTAATATATGAAACATAAAGACTTCAGCAGTAAACTTGAATAATCCTCCTCCCAAACAATTTTTTCGCCAAGCAAAATTTGACAAAGGATGACGGAAACGTCGTACCAAAAAGCACAACAAGAAACCTTTTGGCAACAAACGAAAAGTCATCACAGCACCGTAGGTGGTTACATGTTTAAAGTAGTGAAGGAATATTGTGGCTTCTACATAAACACCACCTTTAATGTCAGCCTGGAGATCAAGGGGAAAATAAGTCTAGCTAACAGTGCTATTTTACGCTCAAAAAAGACAAATGTATCCATAAAAAAATGTAATTTTAAAACATTTCTCACTCGTTTATCATGGTCAACAATTTACTGATGCCTTCAATTGTAAGCAATTGGCAATTAATGCACTTAAAACTACTTTCGGAATTTCATAAAAAAATTTATTTATTTTTCGTCAGTTTATTTATTTGAATATGAGTTTTAATCCGTGATCTAAAAAAATGGTTAATTTTATTTATTTAGTTTATTTAATTATAAGAAATTTAATTTAAATAATAATTTTATTTGGAATTAAACCTTTTTAGAACGCAATTTCCTCAGCAAAAAAACTGTCAAAATTCAATGACAATCTTACACTTTGGTTATAAAAAAGTTGAATGGATTAATAAATTGAATCATTAGAAAAATTCTAAAAATTGAACTTTTATATTTTTATTCAACATTTTTTAAATTTTATTTTAGTCTTGTACACGATATAAAAATTAAGGTAGTTTCATTAAAAATACGGTTATCAAATTTTTGTTTAAGTTCCATTAATTGTAAGAATTATTGTCGGCCTTGCCTCGATGGTAATATTAAAGAAATACAATTTTCAAAACATTTTCGAATTGATTTAATCAATAAAACTTAAATTTACCAATAAACATGACAAAACAAGGTTTGGTTGGCTTCTTTGGTATAAATTGAACTAATATATTGAATATACTTTTCTTAATAAAAATAAAATTGTTTAAAGTAAAGAGAAACTCGTATTTTTATTTGTTTTAAGTGCTTTATTTATTTACTTGTGATTTTGACTACAGATTTTGCATTTCGGGCGTTTAACATATGCGAAATAAAATTAAAGCTATAGCCTGAAAAGTCAATTCAGTTCAAAGGTTAAACATCTGCTCCACAACGGAAGTGAAAAAAAGAAGGCGAGAAAGATGACAAGGTTCGGTCAATAAGCAGGCTTTAAATTAAGGCAACAAATCGCAAAGAAATGTTTTTTATTATAAATACAACCAAAATTGACTGGCATTTCAAATTTTTAACGATTCTGATGTATATGAGGCATACTCTTTCTTATCAAATATTTTCGAAAGCATCACAGATTTTTTCATAGAACACTGTCAATGTACAACACCTCTTATAATTGCGACATTATATAAATGTTTTTCTTTAATACAATGAAGCATATCGTTCTTATGGCTTAACGACCATTTCATGGAAACTCGGAAGACAAATGCGCCTAATAGTCAGGATAATGATAAATTAATGATGCTTTTAATGTAATTTTGACAACAAAGGAATACCACACGGAAACATATGTTAACACTTAGGGTAACACACGTGTTTACATAGCACAATTGTAGGTATGTTACCGCATAATCTCGTATAAATATGTGCAAGTCGGTAGAGCATACCGATAAGATTAAATATGTATGTATGTACATGATGTAGGATCGAAGTGCCACCACAACGTAATGCAATCAGACATACAGTCAATTAAATGACGAATAAACAAAATAATTTGGAAAAACAAATAAACCAAATGAACCAAAAGAACATAGGGGGAAAAGATTTAAATAACAAAAAAGAAATGCTTGGATGCGTGCGTGCGCTATAAAAAATAATTTGCCTTCCGACACTTTTAAGCAATTTTTTTTTGCAATATTTTGTCGTTGTTGCATGCCACTTAATTTGTTTTGTATACATTTTTAATATTCGTATTTTTTTTGTAGTAAATCCTTTTACTCGTTTTTTTTTTATTTTGCTTGCAATCATTAAGCGAATAAATGCGAATTTACGCGCATAAATTAACATGCACAATTTATAAATCAATGCAGCGTCGCGCAAATGCCTACGTGCCACATGAACGGCACGGCGTGCGAGCCAGCAGCAACATTAACAATTATTTACAAGAAGGTGCAATGGAAATTTACAGTAGCAGCAGCTGATTGCGCGCAAGACCGTTTTGGTGGCTATGCGGGAAGAGAATGAATACATATACAGTTACTCACTTAATTCAGTATACACTGAAGAATCCTGCTTTCAGTTTTAAATGTATTCAATTGTTATACAAAAAATAAAAAATAAAAATGTTACTATTCATTTAACAAAAACATAAAATCAATGTTTAGACAACAAAATTTAATTTTAATAGAAACACAAGAAAGTAATTTTAATTATAGTGAAATGGTGTAAAAATTCACATCACAAAAGTAAGTATACCATACAATAAAACCTTAAATTAAAAACACCACATTTTTGCATTTAAAACGCAAACATTAAAAATTGGTTCCGTAACCTTTTAATTTCAATAAAATATTAAGACGAGACGGCAACCATTTAACTAGGTTCTGTGTTGCAGTGGGAGGTATCTAGTACCACTCTTCCATAAGAACACTTTTTAAGTCTTGCCTATTTCTTATATAATGTTTACAAATTTTGCGTTCCAGATTCTTCCACAAATGTTTACTTGGATAAACATCCAGTGATTGGAGTGGGGTTTTAAGCTTTGTTCGCACATTATACAGAAGCCATTCTTTAACAATAACTGCAGTATACATTTATTTGTATCATTATCTTGCTGGAAGATGAATGATCTTTCAACACGTAATTTTAAAGCACTACCTTTCAAATTATTTTTAAGAATGTTTTAAATAGGCATATCTGCCCGTTATGTTCTCAATTATTACCAAACCAAGCACTCCATTAACCGCCATATATCCCCAAACCCTTACATAGCCACCTCCATGTTTAACAATACCAGCCATATTGCACGGATTTAGCTAATAATTCACTTTGTCCATATTTTTTGGCGTCCATCCAATTATTTAATATTTAATTTGCTCTAGTCTTAGAAAATAATATTGTTCCCCTAATTTCTGATCGTGTTCGTGATATTATGAAGCTAATGTTGTGCATTTACGCAGATTTTGTTTGTTTACAAATGTCCTTTTCCAATATATATGTATGTATTGCTGCGGTGGTAACCTGCAAAATACGACACAAGCCGAATAGTTTTAGCATAAAATTGTTTTCCTATTTCATTTTTTCACTTCAATTTTTATTTTTTTAACACTTGTCTTAGGTTATTTTTTTATTTTCCGAACGATTATGTGTTTTTCAGAGTCATAAAAAGTACGTGGTGGGCCATAACGTGGATTGTTTTTAATAGTACTGGACTATAAAACGTTTTATTATGTTTTGGATTATAACATGACATTTTTTCAACTATTTTTATTATTTCCCGCAAAATTTTATTTTCTTCTAATTTTTTTATAATCATATTTTTAATTATTGGTATATGTAACCAACCTACTCAAATATATGTCTACGCGTATTAATTTTTCAAAACAATTTTGATTTGGCTCTGGCAAATTCAAAGATCACGAAACAAACGTTCACTGTATACTTACTTTTGTGATGTAATTTTTGAACATATTCTTGCAAATAGTTAGCTGGGGGTAAAGGAAAGCAAGTACTTATTTCGCTATTTTCGTGCATGCATGACAACGCAAGGCATAATTTAAACAATTAAACTGCAGTTTAATAAAAAAATTTGGGCCCGTTTTTTGAATAATTTGAAAGTATACTAAGGTGTATACTTACTTAAGTGATACACTGTAGGTATCTACATATGTAGGCAGGCAGGTTAATGCAGCAAGAACAACAACAACAATAGTATAGCAAACAAGCAAACATGGAGTATGTAGTGGCTGTAGGTAACGGCAACAATAAAAATACAAAACCAAGATAATAAATTTTTTATTAAGTGCTGCATTAATTGAAATTATCACGGATACAACGAATGATGAAGTAAAAATTGCTTGGCGCTGGTGTCGAGGAGGAACAAAAGTAACAAACACACACGCTCATACATACGTACATACATAGGATACAACGCAACCCAACAAGAAAATATTGCATAAATAAAGACGCATAAAGAAACAAAAATAAAACAGCCGCGCAAGCGAATAGCAAAATATGGGTAAGCATGCCGGTGTGCAAGGAGTGAAATCCAAGTAAGCTCAAAGGGTGGCAAGCGGTGGAGCTTTTAGTTGCGTGGGCAGTGGCAGCAGTGGTGATGGGAGCCGCGGCTGTTCGCTTAGTTGTCGCAAAGGGTTTTACTCAAATTGAAATATCGGCAGCGCTGGCCACCACCAACGGCGACCACGACGACGACGTGACCGCTGCAAGCGTAAACACTCGGCATAAACGGGGCACGTAAGCTACGCATTGAGAGAAGGATATTTGAATTGCTGCTATCCGGAGATATTTTTGCGCCAGCATGAAAATTATGTATCTACAAATTGTTAGGGCAGATAGCGGTGCGAGCACTTAATTTTTGTTTTTTTGGACATCAATTCACGCAATGAATGGAATGCGTTGGAGACAACAAAGCCTCAAGCGAGTGTGTTGGTAGAGTGAAAGTGCTTACAGCGAGTGCTTCAAAATGGAAGCTGAATTTTAATTTAGTGGTTACAATATTGAGTGTTTATTTGGACAACTGCATATCTATACACAAAACTACATATGAACATACATTTACTCCATAGCAAGTTATTTATTTAAAATGCCCTCGTTTTGTATTTACGATGCCCCTGATAGTTTGAATGATTCAAATTGACAAAATTCGAAAAACCTTTAAGGTATCTACGTATGTATGTACATATGTAAGTGGAAATGTTACATTGATTAAAAACAAATATTGTTATTTCTGCTGGGCTTCAACTTCTACATTTAGCCTAAAATATTACAGATAAAAAGTGCATACAAAATATGTTAAAAGCATTATAGGTAATCGATACTTGTATAATGAGCTTTAAATAAATATATAAAAACCATATTATGGGCTAGGCAGACAACAGCGTCGATGCGAATTAACGTACAAACTTCAAATCCGTATCAAGTTTATAGTCAGTTTAGTTAGCTAAGAAGTATGACTACACTGCATTTAAAAAACAAATTGATTTAAATTGATATAAAAATATTAATGCAGCCTTTGGAAAAATAAATGAGATTTTTTGAACAATTTTACGCTGTTCAAATCTACCATGCTTCTGAAAAATAGTTGTCATTTTTTTTTTTTAGTCGGATCAATGGCCTAGTTAATCGGAATTAGATTGATGCAATCTCATTGCCCTCGAATCATCTGGAACAATGCATATTATATGGGATGTTAAGTCAGTTTCGTCGAAATGTCAAACGGAATCTGTAACTGGATGAGAAGCAGCATCTTAACCGATTGTCATAACTCCTCAATAGCATTCCATACACAGCCGGAGGAACCCACATTTTCGCTTTATTTGGCAAGTCTACCTTAAGAGTCCCCTTTTAGATAATCCAGATACAGTGAATTATTAGTGAGCCAAGGCCTTGTTGATAGCCGCTTGACTATCTGCGTAGATCTTAACTTTTCTTGCCATACAAATCAAAAGGCGGTCAGCCCTTGCTTTGAAAATACAACAGCGCCGTGGTAGTTTAAAATTTGATATTGATGGAGATCTTCTGACTGAAAACTCCTCTATAAACTTCAGTTTTCTGATTCTGCCGGCAACGGTGGTGCGCTCCTCCACTGATAAGAGATTTTCAGGGAGGTTATTTTTTTGTAAAGAAATATAATATCAATGTTCGTTTTTTGGTTAAATAATAATGAAATAAATAACTTTTATCAAATTAACTTTTGTCTTGTAATTACACATCGCTTATAACTCCACAAAATTGCGACTTTATTATATTATGATTGAAATGTTCCTGCGAATAAACAGAGATGGAAAATAACCCTCTCCACTTATTTTCAAAGTATTTTCCACTGACACAAACACAAAAGTATCAAGCAAAATTAATTTCTCACCGTACAAAATCTGTAGGATCATTTTGTGTTTTCTACTGCGAGTTATTTTTCAACTACTGAAATTTCTGTTAGAAAAAGACACTTTGGCATAAACTTTTATTTTTAAGTGTTTTCTTTTGCGGGTTATAGAAAAACAGAAAAATATAAGTGGAAAAATGAAACGTTAGGCATTTATTGAGACAACATTCATGCTTTTATAATGAATTGATGCGAACATTTATAGTATCCAGAAGATGGCGTGTACATTTATGATATTGTATACTGAAAATAAGTAATTTATTCCATATTTGGAATTTTTATGTATGAAATAGTATAAGAAATATGAATATAAAATGGGTGTTATTATATTTTAGTACATTTTTAAGTTAGTTTTAGTCAAAAATAAAATAAATTCCCTTCATGCTTACATATAAGTACATATGTACATATAAATGTACGATAATGTGTAATAACTCAAGAAACAGACTAAATCTATTTTAAAGCCATTTAACATAAATTGTGGGTAAATTACAGATATTCACAGTTTTGCAAAAATTAAAATAATGACACGACTGCAAAGTTAATTATATTATTAAAATTTTAATAATTTGGTTTAACTACCAATAATGAATTTATTGTTTCCGTATTTAATTTGTACACTAATGGCCTAAGTGGGTCGCTGGATTTTCAGTGACAGCCACTCATACCTATCTACCTAATTTGTACCGTCTGTCTCTTATGCTTAACTGTATATCTGGTCCACTCCAATGTTATATTCACTTAAAATCTCAACTATCTTTTTCTTAATGTACTTTCCAGTATGTGACTGGAGAAGCTGTATTACTCCTAGCGTTTTTAAAACAATTTCTGCTCTGTCGGTTCTTGAAATTTATTTGAATTTTTTTTACCTGCTTCCAAATAACTTAAATTTTTTTTTTACTCTGCGATAAGTGACCCAAACCAACAGTAAAAGAAATTATATGGAAAAATAATGTTTTTCACTGAGCAAAAGCACTCAGCTACAAAAAATAAAACATTTGTTCTGTTTTGTGCGTTATTTTGGAATATTTTCAAAGTGAAGAGGGTTATTTTCGAACTCTGGAATAAGTAATGTAGCGGAATTAATAAAAAAAACGAAAACTTAAGTTAGTTGCATTTTAAAATAGTATTTTTTTTTTTAAATTCAAAAATGCACTTATAAAGTTCGCTAAATTACTTTTAAACCAAAAATTTCACTTACATATTTTCGATACCATACCATATTAGACGATTTTATATCTCGTTTAGCTTTGTTAGCAAAATGTTTCCACTTTTCTCTGCTTAACATAAATTTTAATAGCTTTATGTTTGCCCTTGTGTGCTTGCACATACTTACATACATACATAATGATATATGCATTTTTGCCTGCTAACAATCTATAAATAGTTAATTGTGTATATTATACTCGTATGTTATGGATTCTTAAAGCCTTAAATAACATTACACAAAATTGTATTCGAAATTGTCAATGCTTATAATTAATTAAAAACCATTAAAGGGACTTATTACTTTGTAAATGGAGAATGCCAATATATTTCGATGCATTTATTTTATTTACCGAAAGTCAAATGCATTCTTTTGGTTTTAAATTTCATGTGTTTTTTGGCTTTTATTTTTATTTTTGTTTTTTGTATACGAGCAGAAAAATAATTACAAAAAGGCGTTGTAAGAGAGGATATTCTGCGTTAATTTACCGGTATCGAATATCAAATGATAATATAAAGAAAAAAATAATAATTGAGTTGTTTATATTTCAAATATGTATTATTTTTTATATTTATTTTATATACCTGCTTTTAAATTTGATGCTGATTGCTTCTTATTTAAACAAAAATAATTTATGGTTACCAGTTTTAATACTAAAAGCAACTTTTAAATTATTTTATTTTTTATATTTTTTACTGTCCGTATAACACTTGCTGTATTCCTTTAATTTTGTACGAAATTTTCCAAAGGCCGTAGCCAATAAAACAGAGAGAAGTCAATTTTGCTTTTAAAACTTTACTACTGAATATATATGTATTTTGAGATTTCGATAACAATTTTTTGTTAAATAAATAAATTAGAAATCCCTTCTAATGTAAAGTTTTTACCGGTAAATATACTTACATACTAATATAAATATGAGTACATATGTACTTACATACATATATACATTTATGCAAGCGCTCTAAGTAAATGAACAAAATAATATGTTATTAATAATATTTTATGCTTTAATGCAGTTAACACATCAATAAATTTCGTTTAACTCAGGTCCATTACTCACAAGTAATTAAGGGCAAGCGAATTTAAATATTTTTTTTTATTTATTTAATGAAAGTAAATTTTAATTGGAACGCTTGGAGTGCAAAATTAAAATCAGCTAGTTGCAAAATGTGCACTTAATGGACACAACATTTTTTTTCTATACTTCTTTGTTATTAAAATATAAGCGCATTTGGAACTACGAAAAAATATTACCCATCTGGAAAAAATTTTGTTTTCTCTGCACACTAACTTGTTCTCTGTTCATTTTGTGCATTTCATTTATTGAATACAAAAACTCCTTCCCGCTCACACAAAAACAAAGCCTATACTTTTGTTGTCACACACATAAAAATAATTGAATCGAATAGTGAGTTTGTTGCTTTAAGTAAAGTAAATGTCATCGGCTGTCTGACAAAGCGGCAATCAACTGCTACTATGGGTGTAAAGCAAATATACATATACATACATATACATACATACCTACAATTGCTCAACGGTTATTCATTTGGTGGCATTTGCATGCACAGCAGGTACGAATAAGGTAAATGGGAACCTGTTAATAATAAAAAAATATGAGCTATTAATAGGTACACGTATACATAAAAATAGACACACAACATATACATAAATACATTTTTAAATGGTAAAATTTAATTTTTTTAATACTTTCTTGTTCTTATATCTTTGTATTGGCATTTATTTTTTAGGCGTATTTTGTAGATTTTTTTTTAAGTAATTCTTGCTCCAGTCACCCCTTATTCGGTAGATGTAGTCTTACAACAAATGAGAGTTGAAAACTTACGAATAGTATGCCTCTCTTCCTTTAATAAGCCAATATTGTAAAAACTACAAAAAAATGGAGTGAATATTTAAAACCTTTAATAACCTGCTTAATTGTAATTAAAATTGTAAATGCATTCTCTCATTACTCACTAACTTGCAAAGTAAGCTCCTGCATCGGTCTGTACCATACAATATTTTCTAAATTGTAAAATAGTTTTCTTCTTCTTTTTAATTATAGGCTGTGAGCAAGATTTTGAGTGTAAATACGCATGGAATATTAATGGCGATGAAAGCCCAATTTTTAAGCCGATAAATGTACAAAATTTATGAAAATTAATTAACATGGATTTTAATTCAATTGTCGAAAAATTATATTTTTTTAGTCTGATGCAAGGCACATTAAACAGGTGGCATTGGTAGAGATTTTGAGAAAAAATGCTATGAATTTTGTTTTGGCTTTAATAAGCTAAATTTAAAAAAATATATTATCATCGATTTTTATTATTTAAACAAAATTTAATAATATTAATTTAAAATTATATATAGATTTTTAATGAGCTCAAGGCCGGAAAAAATAAAACAATTGAATAATATGTAAATTATTTTATTTAATCGTCAATATTTCGACTTCAGTCTGAAGTCATCATCAGGATAGTTCCGGCCTTGAGCTCATTAAAAATCTATATATAATTTATATAATTATGGCCAATACAACTGAATCAACAATTAATTTAAAATTAAAATAAAATAGCACACATTTTTTTGCTGCAAAAATTTCTTGTTCCTCACAATGAAATGTATTTATTTCAAATAATAAATTTTTTAATTAAAGTTAGTGTTGCTATGTTTTTTAAATATATGCAAAATAAAATTCGGGTATGTATTATAGGAAATAAATGCTGGAAGAGAGCTTGTAAAATAATTAAGTGGCCATTTCAAATTCGCACTTATGTATGCAATAAACTGATTGAACCAGCAAATTGCATAACTATAAAATTACATTTAAAACAAAATTGTTTCATTATAAAAAAATAGTAATTTACGGAACATATTTGGCTTTTTATGATAATTTAATGAAGTTGAATTTTTTTTAATATAAAAAAAGTTTTA
This sequence comes from Philophylla caesio, assembly GCA_963971545.1. Lineage (NCBI taxonomy): Eukaryota > Metazoa > Arthropoda > Insecta > Diptera > Tephritidae > Philophylla > Philophylla caesio. Next base: position 112,741,926 of record OZ020606.1, on the reverse strand, counting down.
ATGTTGAGTGTGTTGCAATAATCAAGATCAAGTCAACACTAACATTTTAAATATTTCATAAAATATTTTATCAAAAAGCTGCTGCTAACGTAAGGATCGACTTTGTCTTCTCTGTGACTTCTTGTCTGGGCATTTTATGGTTTAAGTGAGAAAACGAAAAGTTGTTAAATAACAAATAAAATAAAATAAAATGTTATAAGCTTAAATTATATTATTTTTAAACATTTTCTCAGTCAATATTTTATAATTTTATTGAGCTCAAGGCCAGTTTATGGAAGATTTGTTAGTGAAAAAACAACAACAGTTTTTATGGTTGAAGTTATAGTACTATTTCGGAAATCACCACATTTCCTCATCAGACTTCTTTTTTTTGATTATTAAATTAAATTATTTTTAATTTAATTTTCATAACCACTTCTCTCAGGCTTTGAACCCGGGAGCTCGGAGTTGCAGAGCCAATACGCTACCTATTGTGCTACGCTAGCCGAGTTGGCTGTTGTGTTTATTTCATCTTCCTTAAACAAACCAACTACAAACAAGAGCAACTGATCTGCCGCTATTTAACTTGTTTGTGTGGTTGTTGTTTGTGTTTTTATTTTGCAAATTCTTTATTTTATGCATTTTTAAGGCGTGCTCATCCTTGTATACAATGTTTGTTCATTTTTCTGTTGGCCTAGTAAAATGTTAATATTTTATAATTTTATTGAGCTCAAGGCCAGTTTATGGAAGATTTGTTAGTGAAAAAACAACAACAGTTCTCAGTCTGCAGAAACGACTTTTTGATTTCGCTATATTCTGTTTTGGAATAATTTTGTACAATTCGTTGTTAGTCTGTAAGAATAAATTATGCATTCATAGACTATATTTTTACAAATAAACCAACAGGCGGGAGTTAAAGTTAAGTCTGGGACTAGAGCTGATTAAGTTGATCAATATGTGTTACCTTCATACAAGCAAATACTAACACACAAATTGATATGTATTATATGTATGTGTGTTTATGCTTATAAGCACCGTAGTTAATGATTTGCTCGCCACGCATATTAATGTCGACCCAAGCAGCTAAATATCCATTCTAACTATTCGCTTATTCTTTTAAGCGACAATTATTTGCTTGATCAAGTTCTTTTGCTTTCCAACTGTACAGCTGTGACTGAATTTTTTAGGTTTTCTGTTTGTTTTATTTTCCTGGACATATGCAAACGTAAGCCTATATATGTGTATATGTATGTATGTAATTGTGAAGTGAATATCTAATAACTTTTGCCTTTTCTATTAAGATTCGCATAAGGCAGCAAACTATCAGTAGTTGTTGTTGTATTCATTTTCAATGCTTTGTTGATTACATTTGCTTTATTTATTTAATTTTTTTTTTTTTTTGATAATGGCTGATGGTAGTGATGGTATCACTGGTGTTGAATTAATTTTGCCATAGCATTACTGTTGTTGGCCTGTTGCCTATCGAATACTTGTAGCTGGAAAAGAAAAAATACTAACACGTGAATTATTAATAAGTCGTCGTCGTATTAGTCTACGTTGGCATCAAATGACGGCTTGTCTATTCCTGTCGTATACACTTCCACCTCACTGCGATTTGTCAGGTTATTTAGCATTCATAAAATGTTATTCGAATGCAGCATTTCGTACGTACGTATGTAAATGTGTGCATAGTGTGTATTGGTATTGGCAGTGTGTTCTTTTTTTTCTTCTTTTGTTCTTTGCTCGTTTTTATTTTGTTGTTGTTGTTGTTGTTTTTGTCATAATAGTTACGGTTGTTGCGCCTTTGCTATATTGCTGAAAGCCGCAAAATGAAATTGGTGTTTTCAGTTTGTCTTCATCAACGTTGTAAGGCCGCTGGCCTTGTTGCTCGTACGCCATTGCGTATACGTGCTATGAAAGTGTTTTAATGTTGGGTGTGCAGGCTTTGTTTTCTGGTAAATTTTTTTTTTGGTTGCTGCTTCTTGTATTTCAACGGATGTATGCATATTAACCAGGACGATAAGACATAAAATTGGTAATACTTGAAGGTCACCTTTAAGAGAATGGTAGTTGTCTTGAGTAGCTCTTGAGGTGGTTAAGTTTAGAAATTTTAAGAAGCGTAATATTTAAGTATATAACAAACAGTACTTGTACATACACGATACGGAAGAATTGTATATATATTTATTGGGAAATCTGCAGAAACCATTTACTATATGGGACTGGGTGCCCAATAAGCTCTCTACATAATTTGACTTACGCTAAGTTGTTAAGCCCCTATGGGATCGAATGGGTTTGTGAAATTAATCGACATTAGCTGTTCAGTCAGTGAATGCTTTTAATATGGCAGCCCAAATTTTGTCCACCTCCATTTGATGGTTCTACTAGACCAATTTTAAACAAAAAATCACCGTAGCAAAAATATATTTCCGTAAATGTTTTTTTTGTGTGTTTTAAAAATTAGTTTATGAATACATATTTTGCTGTATTTTAGAAATTTGAATAAGTTAATTAAACATATAGGTATGTTCTTTGAATTAAAACTAAAAATTTTAAAATTAAAAAATTTAAAATATTTTCCTCCCTTTAAAAGCAATTAAATAGATGTAAAACCTTTTTTACTTAAGTGAAATAGAGAACTTCTATAAAAAAATGTAAATCCTTTTGATCGTAATGTTATTTATTTGTTTATGTAATGTCAATTAATTTTACCGTTAACACGGTTGTATATACGTTTTTTTCCCATGTAACTATAACTAATAATAACAATGAAACAGCTTAAATGTCAAACGTTAAATAATATTCAAAATTACTTGAGATGTTCATAACATTTCAAAGTACCTAACCTTCGCTTATATCAGACATTTTCCTCATATTTAAATTTCAAAATTTTACGTGTCATCTTTCGGGAAAATAAAGCAATTAAGGATCGTCGCACTGGGATGAATCAGTGGTATCACAGATAAATTGGTGAAGAAGAATGCGAAAAATGTCTATGCATACAAAAAATTTTTAATAAAATCTCTGGTTGATTTACTTACTCGTACATACATATATAGAAGGAGTAGTAGGCCAACTTATTATTGCGGTACGTAATTAAATTCTTAAGAGAAATTTCAAATTTTTATTTTTGACAACTTTTAACATTTCCAAAATACCTCTGCGTTTTTATTTCAACGTCGCTTTATGAATAATTTTAAGCTGACTAAAAATTCGTGAAAATATTAAACAATTAATTCGTCTGTTGTTTTTTGTTGTTTGTTGTTTTTATGCACGTGATGCCAACAGTTGTTGGCCTCATCAGTACATCTGACACCTGTTGACTTGACATAATTTCTGGGTTTGGTTTTCGTTAAGTGTTTACTTAAATATTTCAGAACGTACTGTAATTTTTCTGTTTTGTGTGTTTTTTTTTGTTGATTATTTAGCTTCTAATAGTTTCGTTTCATTCATTCGATATTCACCTTATTCACACTTATATACATACACACATGCAAAGTAAGTTATTTATTTATGGGTGTGCTTTTCTAGTTATTCTGCTTCCAACAAATGTATTTTGATAAAGCTTCTAATTTACTTTCCATTACATGCTTCATTGCTTTGCAGCTTTAGAACGAAAAAAAAAAACAAATTAAATAAAGACACAAATAAAGATGAATATAAAGAAATAAAATATCATTTGTCTATTTACCCATTTCCGCTTACAACAAATCCAATACGTGACTTTTATACTTAAGTGACTTGTGCCTTTATGCTACTGGCTAAACCATATAAGGTGTGCACATAGTTAGGTTTCTCACTACTTTTGTCCAATATTTGTGATTGTTAATGTTTGTTTGTTCTTTTACTCACAATCAAACCAGCGTTCATTCGACTGGTGCATAAGTGAAGACAGGAGAAGATTATTGGAATTCAAAAATGAAAATTTAAGATTTCAAATTATTTTTAATTTTTATTTTTATTTACAACAGCGCACAGTAAAAATAATTTAAAAGTTTTAAAGCATTTTCTCAGTATCACTCAGTAGACCTTCAAAGCTGCTGATACAAACACTAGCTAATTATAAAAATTTCAGAATTATATAAAGGTGCTAAAATGTGAGACTTCGCAGTCAAGTACAATATTTCAAACCAGATGAATGAATATCGAATTACAATTTGTAATAAAACATGATCAATTCTAATTATTATATATTGTTTAAATTAAAATAGTAATGTGAAGATTTACGTAGTGATTAATTTAAGCACTCCGAATTTCTTGAATTGTTTATGAATTCTGGGTGTTAATTTAAGTGCCAAATCCATCAATTTTGATAGCGAAAGATGAGCCGCTTAATTGGGCAACCAGTAATAGACAACTAACGGTCATTCGAGCGTTGAATAGATAGCAGAAATCAACAGCGCGTACGTACAGCGCTGTCATATCTGTGTACATCAATGCATTCAAGTAAGTATGTATGTGAATAAGTTTGGGAGCAGTCGTGCTGCTTCACACACTCACTATCCACAGGTGGAAATCAGCCACGCAGCTATTGAATTAATCGCTGTCACGCCAAGCGGATGAGTGACCACTAACACTATAATACAGATGGGCACACAATCAGTAGACGGGACAACAACGAGGATAAATTGCACTAACAATTGTTATAATTATGGCAATGGGAATATAGTGGCATTAAAGCGTTGGGTTGCTAGCGCTCGGGACACAAACAATACATATATGTATGTATATTTGCAATATTCACCAATACTCTTAGCAACAATTGCATGTACATATGTAAGAATGTTGGATGGAACGGCAGTGGGAAAAGCGTGATTGAATTTAAATTAAACTATTTCTTTGTTTTCCTTATTTTCTCGATTACAAGTAGCTTTAAGGCGCTCTATAAACTTCGGTTTATTTAAGAAGAAATATTCAATATGAAAGGAATATTGTATCCTTAAAGATTTTTACGCATTTCTTGAAAATCTTAGCTTATAGTATAATAAAATAAGTAAACTTTCTAATTGAACTACTTTTTACACATTTTTGCTGGATAAGAGCACGTTTCGTTGGAGAACTCTTTTGTAATTTGTCACATTTAATAATAAAACAAAGTATGTTTTTTCCGACAGAGCGATATCTAAGCCAATTAACTCCGAATGATAAATACAACTTGTTAAGTTATCTTTATAGTTGCTCGTTTTTTGCATTGAAATTTGACTGGAAACCAGCTCAAGGTATACTTATATTAAACTAACCCACATAAATCCCTTTTTGATTTTCTTGACCAAAACTTTATTTATCAATATTTTTCCACAAAAATGTTTACAAGTTTACTTTGCCGGTACATTAATTTTCTGGAATTGTTGCGGTAAGAAAATTTTACTTCAATTTGGCTTCTCATTAGAAATTGCTCTCTTAAATTAGTAGTCCAAAATATTAAGAACGAAGTTGGTATGCATTTTTTTTTGCAATTTCTCAGTAGCTTGCGCGCATATGATTTTTTTAACGCCAAGTGGTGCTGTTATCGAGTCAATCCAAAAATCATATTTACAGCCCTTATAAACCCATGCGAAGTGAGTCACTTTACGCAAGATTTTTTTTATCTATTATTTCGAAATTGTGTTTTTATGTTCAGACTTATTTTTCTGCTCTCATCCGCATGCAAACTAAATCGGCTTTACTTATGCAATGTTCTGCCAGTTATACATAGGATTGGAAATTAAACTCAGAAGCTGAGTCAAGAGTCTGCAAGAACGTGATTTTATGTCCATCTAAAATAAATTTAAGTCGTCTAAGTGGGCCTTTGCATTGTACATATTGCTTTTTTCGGGATAACTAACATATACGACGATTTTGAACTACTATCTAATATATAATAATAATATATATAAATAAAATAAATACGGAACAATAGACCAAGACTGAACAGAACGTAGATTGACATTGAAGATGACACGGCGCCGAAACTAGTTTGTCTTCAAAACAAACTAGACAAGGGGTGACGGAAAATCGTTCCAACAAACATCTTTACCGACAACATGTCCTTACAGAAAACGAAACTTTTTGTACATAGAATGAAGGTACGAAACTAAGAAAAATTACAGTAATACATTAGCTTTTCATAGTATTTATTCTTTCTAAATTTCAAAATCATATATATTTCTGTGATCAATTTATAATTTTTAGTTTTCTAAAGTAGAAAAAAGTTGCACTAGGTTTCGGTTGAATATTGGAAAAATTGGCAGAAATTCAGATCGTAATCAAAACGTGGAGTTCAGTAATTTTTTTGTCTGGGGACATACCGTTTCGGCGAATATCTTCAGACAGACAGTTTAGCTCCGTACTGTATTTTTTTGAAAGGTCTCATTGCCATGTAGCGTTACTATGTAGTATCAAATTTATGTATAATTGTTTACATAACGATTGTCTTGTATAAAGATGTCTGATTAAAGGTCTATAGGTATATAAGCGTTTATAATTTTAAGATGTATGCAATAAAATAAATTGTAAAAATTTGTAATATTCGTTATTCTGTAAGAACTAAACCATTGAGGAGTTCACAAGTGTATCGTTGAACTTTAGTTAAAATTATAATACCAACGCATGTTTGGGTTTAATTTCATTTTGTTCACAAACAAACAAAAAATATAGAGAAAACGTTGTATCAAAAAATCACCGCACTTGACATGAACTCCGACATTTTCGGTTCTTAAATGTCAACCCAACGCCGAGATTTCGCAAACTAGGTTCTAACAAGCCAAGAATGCCCTCTATTTGTGTGAGTGTTTTAACGCTGATATGCAAATTGATGCGCGCCAAATTGTACATTATCGGCGTTGAATTAACTTCGCATTCAACTCTGTTGCAGATGGTTGTTGTCGCTTTGGCTACTATTTAAGCGCGCATTCAACTGGCTGCCAAATGTGGCATGCAACAATAACAACGTTAAGTAATACTACAAACTTAGAACACACATCAATTCGGTCTAACATTTAGTACCTACATACATGTCAAGCAAACTTAGCGCAGCTCTGTCTGTCGGTCTGTCGGTCTATATGTTAGCGACAAATATGCTTACGAGGACGAGCGAGTGCTGTTGTCGAATATTAAGTTTTGGTTATGGCGACACTATGCAGTGGAATATGTTGTTGTTGTTGTTGTTGTTGTTGTTGTTGCATTAATTATAGTATGTAAGCGTCTACATAATTGACTGCCTTAAGTAACACGCCATGATTCTTGATTTGGTGTAAAAGTTGTTGTTGCAGTTTTTGTTGTAAGAACTACAGTTTCAGTTGCTTTTACTTAATGTTTACGGGATATGTTGCGATTATCGAACCTTATCAGTTATTAATATCGTGTGGTATATGAAAATTAACTGTTGTCAATACACACACACATACATACACATACAAGTACGCACTCTCATAAATTCCAAGCACAGCTCATTTAAGCATCAAAAGTTTAGTAGAGCAACATTTACATACATACAAGTACATCATTGTTATTAATTCTAATTATGTTAATGCAAATGTGAATGAGCCCAAGGATTGATCTGGTGGGTGCTCTTAGGCCTCGTGAAGGAAACAGAAACGTCTAAGTCACAGCGCCAAATGGACTTGGCCAGGTTGCGTTGTGGTGAATATTATTGATTTTATATTTATGTGCATGTGTGTGTGTGTTTGTATTTTCAACTGCGGCGTCTTGATAAGAGCCTATTCACAGCTGGGCTTTTAGCAATTCACTAAGTGCTTAACACAGCGTGTGAATGGATTTGAAATGGTAGGCGCCGGCCATTCATTCAGTTTGGCGTTAACTTTACATATCTATCAAAATATATACACTAGCGGCCAGAATATTAGAAATTCGATGTTTTGATATGCTTTTACTATTCATATTTTTTAATCTTAAATCAGTTAGTTTTTCATTAAAAAAACATTTAGTTGAAAGAAACAATATTAAAAACTTGAGTTTAAACTTCCTAAAATTTTTTTGAATAGATCATACAAATTTCATTAAAATTGCGTAACTTTGTATTAAATTTTTAATATTTGGTGTTTACAATTTTTATGAACTTTTGACTTTAAAAATATACAAGCATTTTTATAAACTATTTTATCTATCTATTATTTCTAATATACAACATATCTTATAATTTTTAACAAAAACAATTATACCTTAGTTGTGAATCTCCTACAAAATATCTGAATAACTTAAAAAAAGTATTAAAGCCTAAGCAGTTTTGCCTAAGCGGTTTCGATTGTACACACCTAAGTTTTTATTAAGTTTGGTGCCAGTTTTACATATCAGAATAAATACAAAGAAATTTTGATGTTTTGAATATCTTTTTTATTTTATATATATGTATGTAAATAAAATTTTTAACAAACCCATGGAACCGTATAAAATGAACATTTAAAAAAAATTGAAAACGTGCCGAAAATTAACCTTTATTTTAATTTTATCTTATTCTCATAAAAAAATGGCAATACATTTTAGTGACTTGAGACTTGCACTTTATTGTACTAAAATGATTGGGCTTAAAATTGCATTTTCGATGAAATTTCGTTGCATTAATAATATTGTATGAAATGTAAAATTTGGGGAGTGAACTGTACTTTAACTGTAAAAGGAAAAACATTAGATAAAACGCAAAAGACTATAAATTTCCGTTTCTATTGTTTTGGCCGCCAGTGTAAATATGTTAATATATACGATATTTAATTAATATGAATTTATATTAAAGCTGCTCCCCGTACTGATGCGTAGATATGTAACTAAATAATAATGCGAGAAACTACATTTAATAGTCAGTAACGGCACAAAAGGCAATTTTGAAATAAAATTGTTGATTAGCGCAATGTATTTGATTTGAAATTCAGATTAGTAGGTATAGCAAAGCAAAAATAATGATATCTTGGATCAGACCTTGTCCCTTATTTTATTCGTTCTTAAGGGGGTCCTCTACTCCCAAGGCCTGAAATCGAGCGGGTTTTTTTGGAAATAAATTGAGAAGGATCAACTGAATGGATTTAAAAAATTGTATTTTATTTTAAAGGAACACGTTTTGACTGTAACATTTTTATATTGAATACCAAAAAAAAGAAACATTGTCGACCTTGAAACGTCATTGACTAAATTGATGTTGAAACAGCATGGGTCCCGCTTAAGTGAAATTCTGGCCAGTTGGTTAGTCTGTAATCAGAAATTAAATATTCACTATAATCACAATTACGTTGGCTATGTTTTCCCGAGACAGACTTTTTTTATTTTGCGAATTGCAAAATTAATGCAACGATTTGTGAAAATTTTCAATTTTCACGTAATTTTTGGACATATAAGATACTCTAAAAATATAACAAAATAAAATTTGGCATATCGTATTCGGAAAAAGACAGCTGATTAATTCAAATAAAAAAAAATTGTGAAATCGGAACGATACTTTTATGAAAAGTCTTGCTCGGCAGCTAAGAAAACATTACTTTCGGGAAAACGCATTTAAAGATAAATTACGGTGTATAACTTGATGAAGACGGGTACATTACGGAGCCCAGAATCATGTGAAGGAATGTTATTTCTACGAAGTCCTCTCTGTGGCTTATTCTTGGAAACATATAGATTAAAATTAAATTTAAAAAAATTGATTTTTTTTCAAACCGCGAGAGTAGAGGACGCCCTCAACACATTCAGTATTCAGTATTCTATTAAAAAGCGCCTTGCTTTAGTAACCTAAATCTATTAAATTAAAAAATGCTTGCTAAATACTATTTAGATTATGTAAATCGAAAAAAAAATACATTTTTGTTTTTTCAGCTTAATCTGTTCCAAAACTATCTGTTAACATCTCCTTAAAATTACAGCCCTGAATACCACGTATTTTAGGAGATATTGCCCGTAATGTGTGCACATGTCGAATTTCGGTGTACAATGTAAAAAAACTTTAAAAAGTTTTTTCTCAAAATCACATTTTGCAACTTTTGTACACGATTACGGGAAAACTGTTTAACCTGATTCAAGTTGCATTTTGTGGAGTATTAAAAACTGTTCTATATGAACTACAGTTTCATGCAACTTTAATTGTTTTTCATAATGTAAACAAAAAATAATATAGAAAAAGTTTGAGTTAAAATTTAATTTCCATATTCAAAACGAGAAAAAAATTGATTTGCGGTTTTCACCGGTTTATTGAGGTTCATATAGAACGAAATAGTAAGGCTCATCTTTTGTTAGCGACTTGCAAAAGAACACAAGGTAGCTTATCGTATAGCGGGGAAAGCAATAACAAAAATAAGCGAGTTGAGTCAAAATAAGCGGGTTGAAATAAGCTCGCTTAAAAAATAGCCGACCTCATTGAAAGTGTTGGAAAGTGAAAAAGTTGTGCTATTGTGAATAATCATTAGAAAGTACCAAGGGAAATTGGAAAATTTTTGCTAAACATCAAAATAAGAAAAAAAAAACAAAATAGAAAATTGCTAGCAAATTTTACAAACGACCATTAATTTCGACAGACTAGTGTTATAAAGTGTACTATTCAAAATATAAGAAAGTTGATTTTAAGCGAGTTGGACGTTCATATGCTAGTCGCTTACAACAGATGCTGACTAGTATAAAAATTAACGAGATACAAATTATTTCTGTTTCAGTTGAGAATTAGGAATGCTATCTTGTACATAATTGGACCATTTCATCAACGACACGCTCCAGTGCACTTTTGATTTCCTTGTCATTCAAAAAAAATTCCGAAAAATCACCTTTTTTTAGCATCACATGAGGAGACCCCCTTAAGAAGTGGTTAACTGAGTTCCGTTGTGGTTGCAACAGCAAAAATGATGTCGCTCAAAAGAGGTTGTTATGTCAGAAATCGGAGAATCAAAGTTTGGAAGGAATTAAGATATTAGGACAACACCGAACAAACTGTTTGCAGCTTAAAGTTAACTTTGACTTTTTGCCGAAAAATGGATACAAATTTCATTAAAAAAGCCACTAACTTTTCAAATATCCTACCGTGTTCTTTTCACGCGGCTAGTATTAAGTTTTATTGCTATCTAGTACCATTTAAATGATTCACCCACTACACAAAGGCATATTTACTTACGTACATACATATATATGTAGATATTTTTATTCACTGAGCAAATCAGTTATGCATCACAAAAATAGAATCTACATATATTTCGTAGAATACAAATCATGTGTAATATCTTCCCAGCGCATTTTCTCAATGAATAATGAATATTTGCATTTACTAATACCGCAAACGATAATAACAATTTTAATTTAACTGTGATTCATGGCTTTTGTTATTGTTTATATGGATATAAATATACATACTCTTAAAAAACCTACTTACTAGTGATAACAATAATATACTGAAAAAGCTTTGTATGCTTTAATGTATTTATTTATATTAAATAATTTGCAAAAAATTATATTATATAATTATAATTAATTTCTTATTTCCCTTATTTTTCAATTAAAATGAAGTCAATTTTCTTAAAACGATACAAAACAAAGTTTCAAATTTTGTGAGAATTTAAAAAATTATATTTACAAATAACTATCTATCATATACCACATTTCAAAATTTTTCAAGGAATTTCAAAAAGTGAAAGTAGCTAATAATTACCGTAGCTTCCACTTAATAATTGTAAGAATAACGTCAACTGCGGTAAAAAGCATTATCAATAATAAATGGTAACCGCGTTTTTTTTTATATGAAAGAAATCGTGAAAGAGCGTCGGTAATAACATTTTCTAATACCAACAATAATTTGTAGCCACTTGAAACTTGCTTTTTATTTTCCAAATTTGAATGAGGCACCAAACTTTAAGTTGTAGAAATTAAAATTTTATGTTCGACATTTTTTAAATCCATTACAATTCGATAGCTGAAAACAAAAAAAAAGCTGTCAAAATAGCAAAAGAAGTTCATTCAATTGAAAAAATTTTAATTATATGCAAATATGTAAACATTTGATCAATTCAGCTGTAAATTTTTAAGATCAGTCAGAGAGATTTCAAAGTTGTATCATTGAGAAACATAACATAAATGATGGTAGATAACATAAGAATTCGCTGTTACTGTTGGTGCGCTGGCAATTACAGTAACATAACAGCGGCTGTAAATTTGCTATAATTTTACAGAGCAGCGCGCTGTGAAAGTGCAAACTTGTATTGCCGTCATTTTAAAGCGAAAATTTTGCATTATTAAATGCAATATTCTTACATATGTACAATATATTATAATATTTGCAAAGGATTTTGCTTGCATCAATTGAGTTAAATAGTGTTTTTTGCGTTTAAATGAATGTGTATCGCTTAATATTATTAGCAGTACATAGTTCAGCTTGTACATACTATTAACACTTGTATGAATATAGTTTAGCAGTATATATTAGGATATCGCAAGTTTTATCAAATTCGGTAGCAAGAGTTTTAAGTTAATTTTAATTTTTTCCTCCTTTTCATAATTCTTTTTATTACAATTACAGCTACTTAGTTCCGAAATAACGGCATTTTTACAGTATTTCGAAGGCACAATACCGTAAATTCGAAATTACTTAACAATGTGTTGATGTACACAGAGTTTCTACGTTCATTTTAGAAATACATAGATACAGTCAGATGACCATAGCTAAATAATAAACGATATAGGTACACCCAGTAGCGGCTGTTTGCTATAATGTCTGCACGTATGTACATATCTTTGTCTCGCTTACTCATCATGTATTTCGAAATATAGCATACTTTATGAACACAAATTGCCGATGTGTTTGTCAGAGCGACTTTGTGTATGAAATCAAATAAGAATTCGAAGTTAGCATACAAATGGCGCTCTCGCTAATACTTGCATACCGATTGGAGAGAGCTCTATGTATGTATGTACGAGTATGTATGTATGTAGCTCAGCAGGCAAACAAAAATAGTATCTGACGGATGCGAGCAATTTCGCGTGTGCTCAGAATAAATAAACAGCAAGCGTGAGCAATCAAATCGGAAGTTCGAATATTCGAAATATGCGATATAGCCATAAATGAATGAGTATTGCTTTTTTGTTTGTTTGCGAGCACCGATGGTTGAGTGTATGTGTGTGAGTGAGTGTTTGTGTATGTACATATGTATGTATGTATTGGATTGCTTGCTTTTTCGTGCTCCCTATATGAATGTATTTATGTATGTATGTATGTATGTATGTGCACACATGTCTCTACTGACTCTGTTGGCTCTTTTCACTAGCTAAAACACCACCGACAGAGTCAAATTGACGTTACGTTCTCCAGCACTTTTAGCGGCTACACAGAGCATACATACTTGGTATCGGAGTTGTATATTGGTTTGGTTGGCTTTGGTGCGCCACTCATTCGTCTCCATAGCCAAATGCGACCATCTCGCTCTCGTCGCACATTTGCCGCATTTAGTCTTGTTTATGCCGGCTAACATGCAACATAAGCGTTGTCGTTGTCGTGTTTCAAATTGCGCGCAGCAAATATTGTTATCGTCGCCGTAAGTGCAAAAAGTTGCAAATCGTTGTCGTTGCCGTTGTTGTTGTCGTCGTCGCAGCAGCAGCAGTCGTCGTCGTCGCTGTTCTTCTCGTTGTCGTCATCGTCAGCAGCGTCAATCTCTGTCGTCTTTGTGCCGCAGCTCATCGAGTCGAGTTGTTTAATATCGTGCTAATGTACAACAAGCTTTTGCTGCTAAAAAAGTGCAATACTAAATAGTTACTAAAGTTAATAACTAAAAAAAAAAAAAAGAAGAAGAAGCGATTACGAAAAAGGCGATTTTAGTAGCAACAGCAAAATAGTGTGCAGAAAAAAACAAGAGTTTTTATTACAAAAGCTTTCAGCAGCACATCAGTGACAAATCGTGGGTTAGCAACAGTCTTGAAGTGCAGTGACGATAGCCGCAACATTAAAGCCAACAGACAGTCTGATTATAGCCATACAAGCAGCAGTAACTATAGCAACAACAACAAGTAAAGCGCGCGCGTTATACACGCATACCCATTTTAGCCAAGTCAAGAGCGACGAGATACATACGAGCACATACCTACATACATAAAGGCAGACAGACGTTCTGGCGTTCACTTTACTAACTAGTATATATGTATGTATGTATGTGTATACATATTTACGACAGTAAAAGCCGGTTAGACAGAGTAATAGAAGTTTGAAAAGAAGCGCTATAAAGAATTGGCGAAAAAGAAAATCGCGAATGGCGCGAAATTGGTAAAAAGCAAAGAAGTGTGTTATTAGCTAAGTTTGCAACGGCGAAGAAATTCAAGCGTTATAAAAAAATCATAAAGTTAGCAAGCAGCAGGCTACTAGAGTAGGCAACGTATGTACATATGTATGACTGCAGTCAGTGGATGGTGACGCGGCCAGCTAGTGAATTAGCCAGTTTTTAATGGAAAGCATTAAAAAAAATGTATTTTCTAGCTCATCAGCATTACTGTTTTTTTATTTGTCTGTATGAAGAGTCTACAGCACAACAGGACGACTGGTTCAATGCACGCGCAAAAGTGAGAATTTTTTAAAAGCAAACACGCACACGCACGCATTTGTGTAAAGAAACCTGCAACTAAATAATACATATTGACTGTAAGTTAGTGCGAGCTGAGAAGCGAGCGGCCAGTGGACTGATAGCATTAAAAGCTTGAAAACAAGCACAAAAAAGCGACGAAATCAAACAAATAATAACGATACAAATAACAACATAAAACGCTTGTGCTGCATAAAAGTTGTACGTGTGTGCGTATGAGTGTGTTTATATGCAAGTACATACATATGTTTGTATGTACATATGTATGAAGCTAGGTACATACACACAGGTGAAGTGAAGTGATAAGCGCCGCCAGCATTTGCAGCTGCGACCAAAACAGTAGCGACAAGTGCAAGTAGCAACAAAAAACCCACTAACTGCGCTACTAGAAAGAGTTTTACTACACAACAAAAATTTAAAAAAAATGTGTGGCAAAAATAAATAGTTTTTTTTTTTCATAAAATAAAGTGTGGTGCACAAACACAGACGTCAAGCGTTTGTTTAACAAATACTAAAGAGGAAAGCAGAATAAATCGCCACACACGCGCCCACACACGTAGTCGAGCGATACAGGCGAGCTAGCAACAAAAAAAAAACGAAAAAAAGTTATAAATAAAAATAAACAAAAATATTGAAAGAAAATAGATTGCAGCTTTAAAATGGCTTTTCAGCGCTTATGATTGCGCGACGTCTGGCGCTGCTTTTAATTTAAAATATTTGGTGTGGCTGAATTTGTAATGGTGAGAGCGCAAGTGAATTGAGTAAATAATTGGAAAAAGTATTTTGAAATATTTTTTCAAAAAATAATACGTACATGTGTCACGCCGAAAATAATTTAAGAAAAAAATGAATTTGAACACAATCACCCAAACATGCATTTAGACAAATTGTGCGAAATTTTGTTCTATATATTTAAATGATTTTCGAAAAAGTGCGTATACTGAAAAAAAAATAGCTACAAATAATGCAACTATTTGTTTTTTTTTTTGGAGCGCGTCACGATAATAAATTTCAATCGCCTTTGTTCCACTGTCTAGATGTCTAACAACTCGCCTAACGTTTGCGTATTTTCAATGCTAGTGTGCCATTTTATTTGAGAAATTTTCTTTTTTATTGGTGATTAAAATAATTTTGGCTGAATTGTGAAATATAAATTATGATAAATGGACAGTGAAAGAAATTTACGTAAAGAATATCTAATTAGAAATCAGCAAACTACTACAACATTTCAACACACAAAAGCAACTTATAGAAATTAATTTCGACATACACACAAAAAGCTGAT
Source organism: Philophylla caesio (assembly GCA_963971545.1). Lineage (NCBI taxonomy): Eukaryota > Metazoa > Arthropoda > Insecta > Diptera > Tephritidae > Philophylla > Philophylla caesio. Next base: position 112,726,143 of record OZ020606.1, on the reverse strand, counting down.
GAATTTGCGCGAAACAACAAAAACGTGAAGGTATTTTGTATGCGACATTATGTTACTAATTTAAATTGTTTAATATCTAAATACATTTTAAGAATTGAATTTGTGATCGTGCTGAGATATTTTACAATTGGCAGTAATCCGTGCAAATGCGAAGTAAAATTCACTTCAAATATACTTAACTTTTTTGGCTTATGAGCGCAAAATGAGATTTTTATATTGTTCTAATTTGTTTTAAGTTTTAAATGAAAAAGTAGTTTTTCAATTGAAAATTTATTTCAAAAATAAAAATTCATGAAATTTCTAAAATTATCTGAAAAGATTTCAATTAGTTGCTAATTAATTTTAATTCAATTAAATGCAATGAATCTGACTCGTGGGACCCTATAACATCTATTTTATTTCTTTACGCACTCAAACTTAATTAAAAATGTATTAACTTGGCTATTAATTTTTCTTTACTTTTATTTATAATATTTTTAATTTAAAACACGGTTTGTTCTCTATCTTTGACCATATAAAGCAACTTTGTATACAAACAAAATTTCATACAAATTCCGAGCTGAATTTTTTTAAAATATTTTGGAATATACACTTTTGTAGTTTAAGTATAATTTCTTTTTAAGTTCAAAAATTTTTTTTTTAATTATTTTATTTTTGGCTTTATTTTTAATAATTAATAAGAATATATATTTTTTTTAAATGTTGGTTTCTCCAATTGCAAGCGATTTTATTTATTTAACTTTCAAATGTTTCAAAAGAGCCAAGAAAGATGATTTGAAAACACTTTGTAGATCAATGTGATCATATATCTCATTTAAAGGTCATCTCAACTGCTAAACTATATTAAGATATTCAAACAGAGGACTTTTATAATATTAGGTTGAAATAAAATTTTTTTTAAATATTATCTTTAATTTTAATATAAAATCGATTTTGAATTTGAAATTTTACAAAAAAAAGTTTGTGCAATGAAAGGAAAAATTGAATAAACTAATCGATTCTAACCGAAATTGTTTGTTTGTTTTTTAAATTTTTGTCTAAAATAAAAAAAAAATATTGGTTTCCTGGAACAATAACCTACAGTCTAGAAAAAAAACTTAAATTTCAATTGTAAGCCTTTGAGGATATTTCCGCTATGAAAAAGGTTATCAAGTTCTTCGTTTGCGTTCATACAACAATAAAGTTAGTAGCTGCCTAGCCACCAATAACCAATACCTTTTCTTTTTAATAAAATTAAAATACTTTTAAATTACCCTCACTTAACATAGAACTCTGCGGATGATATTAAAATATAGCAATATCTATTAACGATCGACTTAGGTATATTTTTATTATTTGTAAGATTTTAATTATCTACAAGCAACATCTGCAAATAATTTATCATTTTCGTGGAAGTCTTAATTATTTTGCTTCCCCGATGACTTTCCTTAGCAACACACAATATACTATATTACTGGAAGCTCTTGCGTGTTTCGCCTAACAGCTGTTTAAAAATAACATTTAAAAAATTTTTAAACCGCATTATAAGATATAAGTATGTACGTATAGAGGCAAGCGTTAAACGCGATATTCAATGTATTATTCAGCATAGAACATCTGTCAAAAAAAATACATAAAATCTGTAATGTAATAAAAAAAATCAAAATCTAAACACTAGAAAGTCTGCGCCTTATTATTCACATGCATTTCCAATGAATTCAACAAGTCAAAGCTTCCACATGTGGCGTGCGGCATGTGGCGCCTACTTGGCGCGTGGTAACACTACTTTGCTCATAACAAAACTTTGCCACTCATTTGCAATAACTCGCTTTGGTCACCCAATACTATTGTTTTTATAGTCGTATTTTTATACAATTTTTAGCAAAAAAAAACATATTTCTTCTTTGCAGAAATTATAAAGTTTGCGTAAAATAAAATCTGTTTTGTTTGATTGCAGTTTTTTTTTTTTTTTGCCACAGCTGGTGCATATGTTTCCGTGTAGACATTTCATGCTCTAGTTTCATTCACACTTCTTAAGAGGAAATTTCTGCGTCATTTTGTAATTAAAGTAATATCCACTTATTTTTTTATAAAGCAAACGAACGCAGCGACTTCTAAACTGCTTGTGATTTTCTTGTGAAAAAATAATATGTAGTTATTAATATTTTACGAAAGCTACTGAAACACCAACCGCGATATGACAGCTGACGTAAGATTTATTTTTGCTTTATTAATGTGTTACTCTTAGATATGTAGCTTGTATTCATACCAAATAATATCGCTTTAAATATTTTTGCCAACGTTCTGTTTTAGCTTTTATTGCGCTTGGTTTCTTGGAATTTGTTCGATTAGAGTAACTTTGTGCAGATAAAGCACGCGAAAAAGTAGACTACTTATAAAAAAACGCAAAGTAAAAAAGTGTAAAATAACATAGTAAATTCAGTAGAAAACGATAGTAGAATAATTTGAAGCAAACGTCCGAATTCATTTTTCTTGAAGGGTCTTTTGATTATATAAGGTAATATTTTATCGCAAATAATTGCAAATACATCGATGTTCTTCTCAAATTTCAATCGTTCAAACGGTCCATAACACCGAGAAATAGATAGACGTTCCTGGAGGCCATATCTGGAGCGAAAGATGAGTGCTAAATGAAGTTGAAACCCATCTCTCGAGTGGCGTTTTTTGTAACTTAATCTTTTTTCTGCTTGCACGCTTTATAGTGCAAACACTCACCGACGTGTACGTGTGCCGTTTCTGTTTGATGTGAGATATACAAAATTAAGCAAAACTTGTGCCCGTATATATATGCGTTTTCTTGCATCAACACAATTTGCCATTCATTTGTTTGCATGCACTCTTTTACACGCATCCGCTTTATTAATTACATTTTTTTATCGTAAAATAAATCAAAGCCAAAAACCAACAAATCTAATTAGTCAATTTATCTATAATTAACATTATTAAACATCGCTTTTACGTTATTTTAATAAAAAAATAAATTTTTCTACGTTTCTTTTGTAAATGATTTTAAAATGTGCTGTTGGTAACGCTGTGTGGTGAGAAAGCAAGGCATCACGACAAAAATCTAAATTTTTCAGAGTACACACTTACACGTCACGCGGAGCCGCCACACGTACACGATGGTGACCTTTCATATACGTACATGGCACCCTCATCAGTTTGATCGTATTAGCTGACACGTAACGTACGGTTACTTCAATGACTGTTTGCACTATTATAGCGCAGTTACCCACTAACGTGTACGTAGCAGAGCGTAGACGGCGGTAGAATCTTATTTTTACAAAAACTCATTACCGTAGCCTTAGCGTAGAAATCAGCTGTTCTCTCATTGCATAAAAGCTCGCTTCTTTTTGGTTAATTTGTTTTGTTCGCTCAGTTTTATACAATGTTGACATTGATTTATTTATACATATGTTTTTGCATAAAATTACAATTTTAGTTAACATTTTTATAATGTAATCGGCTATATTCGGTAGAATTTTTCTAATAATTTAAGAATATTTCAAGTATTTGGAAACTAATCTTTTAATGATTTCAAAAAGTACGCGGTGGCAACCTGGTACGAGAATGATGAGAGAGAGAACAATCAGCTGATACGTTTCTACGGAAAATATCAAATTCGCTTGGGTTTCCTACGTAAGTTCTCCGTCAATACGAAAATTCTACGGTGGTAAGTTTTCATTAACAAGGCGCTCTCATAAGATAGGTCGAGTCAGCTGACACCTACGGCCGTTCTACGTCGGTGGGTAACTGCGCTTTTAGTCGTCAACGGTACGATTATCTCCATCTCGTCACTATGGATTATATCAATGCTTGCTCTTGAGATGTCAATTCGTTTTTCCTATGTTATACCAAGGATGCATTTAAACGTTAAATTTAACCGTTCCGAAATGTTTTCTCTTGTTTCGGTTGAAACATTTCAAAATATTATCGTTAAAGCAATTATCATAATACATTTCATTACGTTTTTAACCGAAGCGAAATGCTGGCGTTAACGTTAAAACGTTAAGAAAAACGCTAAGAAAAACGCTGGAGATTCACTCGTCGCAAACAGAAGCGCTGCATACTTTTAGGCACATTAAAATTAACGAAAACGGAAATTTTATAACGTTGCAACATTAACGATTTGATTTCGTTTTGATAACATGGCGCCGAAACGCAACAAACTCATTTCGTTAAGTTAATTTTGCTCGTTAACAAAACAAAATTGTATCGTTTCGTTTGTTGAGCAGCCCTGTGTTATACAATTAAAATTTCATGAAATCAGCACGGTGACATCTATATCAGCTAACGTTATTTGCCCGATGTAATCGATTTACTATCAGCTAAGCACCGTCTTCAACTTTTTACACATTTTCCTTGGTTTTTAGTATGGATAACTCACCTTGCAAACTTTAACATACAGATGACGCTGTAATAAAATTTATTGAGAAGTCCTGTACTTATTATCTGATTTGCTGAACGAAGATAATTTCATATAATAAAATAAAAATTCAAAGATCAACTCTGCATTCCTCGAAATGTTTTGTGAATGAGATCAGTAAAGTTGCATATTTTTAGCTGCTTTATGAAAAGTCATTTAAACCTTTAAAGTTTATATCTTATACATATATATACGAACCTGTTTTGACACACAAATATAGAGCTCTATTTTTTCCCATCTTATTGATGACGCCGGCATCGAAAAATAAAAGATAACTCTGAAATAGTAAATAATTAGTCGGCCAACTTATTAAAGTTATGAGAAAATAATTAAAAATAGTCGTGGTCGTGATCGAGCTGATAACGTTTCCAAGCCACTGAAAATTTCATCAGTTATTAAGAGGGGAGGGATTTGATATTTTAATTTTTAACAATTATTCTGGTGTCTTAGTTGAATTTAAAATATTATAAAATACTTGAGAGAGAATTTGAGTTTTTGGTCTGATCATAGCAAATTTTTGTTTCATATTTTTTTTCCACTGATTCGCATTAGAGCGCCTAGACAATTTGTAGGCGCCACCGGATGTTAAGTAGTATTGCATAATATATGTATGTGTATAGATGAAATGAACTCGTTACGTGAGGCTTAAATAAATTTACTAATTTCAAACATTTTGTCCCAATTTGTGTATACATATGTACATCTGTATGTATTCGAAAATATTTTTTTATCTAATAGCTATGGTAATAAAAGTAAAATAATATAAAAATAGACATGGGAAATTATAGTTTCGCTTTCTGCAATAAAAATTATCTAACCATAGACAAGTGAAATCATTTCTAGATTGTATGTATCACACAATTTTTTTTGTCTATTTATTCTATCAGTTATTTTGCATTTATCCAACTCATAGCTTTTAGCACCGATTCTTGCTCTTCAATTTGTGTGAACAAAATAAGCGTATGCGAGTATGCGCATGCTTGTTTGTGTGTGTGTGTGTACGGTTTATGCTAATACATAGAATCAACAAGCAAAATAACAAATGCAGTAGCTGGCTAATAAGAACCACTTGAAATTGAAACTGGAAAATTGTTTAGGTAGAGAGGGGCAACCAAAGAAGCATTATACTACATACATATGTTAGTACATACGAACATAGCAACAAAAACCAAAACAAGACAAAAGCGAAACGAATTTCTGTAGTGATCAACACAGCGGTGACTCTGTGCTGGTGGCGATTGAGTGGGGTACAATAAAAAGAAAAAAATTATAAATAAAATAATAAAACCAAGAATTCGATAAACACATGCGTATTTATTATTTTTGGTTGTTTATTGTAGCATAGTGAAAAATTAGGTCTCGGCATGTGTATGAAAATGACTGTGTTATTTGTTTGCGGAAATATAAACAAATCAAAGAAAGGTTTTAAGAGTTGCGCTACTGCCTTAGCGACTAGACACCAACAATGTAGCGGGCAGGCACTTATTTTAATTTCATCTAAATTTTGCTGAATTAAAGAAAGAAAAGAAAACATTTACTGTTATTGCTCAAATGCTAAATTCATATTAAATAAATCGAAAAAAAGACCGGTGTGCTAGTGAAGAAGTGGGTACGCGTGTTTTAAAAAAAAATGTTTGCTATTTTTTTGCAATTAGCCCGAAGTGATGGGAAAAGTGTTTGCACGTGGTAATGTACATATGTTTATAAGTGAAAAAATCTGCGTTGTGCATATGTAAATATGTACATACATCCCTGTTGCCATCTAGAAGTTACCTTAAAGAAACATTAGAAATGATATCCGAAAGCTTTAGAACCCAATCTAACAGTAAATTCAACAACCTCTATCTCCGATTAACTTCAAAGAGGAAACCACATCTACATACAAGGAGTCAATTCTACTCTCTAAAAATATCGAAAGCTTACAATTTGTATTTGAAAAGTACAACATTTTTTTAAAAAGCAGGCAGAGGGTGTGATCATTCTCTTTGTAATAAATTAATGATTTCAAAAGGTTTACGTAGTTATAATTTAAGTTTTATATAAGTAGTCAGTAATGTTAACCAATTTTTATCTGTTTGCTGGAACTATGTACATATCCAACACCGGAGAAAAAGTATTCACACTACAAGCCGTCCATTGTATGTATAAGTTTTATGTCTCTTTTGCTCTGATTTAAATCAAGTCGATTTATTAATTAATTGAGTATTCAACTCTACAGACATCTCACCCGCAAATAGTTCACTTATTCTGATAAAACTAAGAAGATACATTGAAAATGTTAGTGCGTCTCATCATCCCTTAGGTAGGAGAGCAAATAACATTCACTATAAAGTGGCTTGTCCAATAGACCGAAAGTACAAATTCGCTGTACAACCCAAAAACTAAAATATTTGTTGGGTCCCCTAAGAAGCTGACTTTTTACAATTTTCGTAATTTCTATGGCATCCATAATCAGCGTTTCCTGAGATCCGACTTTAAATGTTTAAGGCATGTCGCCCCTTGGATATCTAGTACATAGCTAGATCTTTCGAAATCGAGAGCACTATGCTCAGATTTCTGCTTGCCAATCATCATTTACCGCATTTCGATGCCACTCCGCTCTTTCCTGTCACAGCGCACTGTTCACATCTGCATGGCGGTCGAAAGAAAATATACGGAACAAAATGTTAGGCTGACTTTTGTCAAAAGTTTTGGAATATTTATTAAATTTTAGAGAACTTGCAAGAGCAAACACAAGTGCACTCTATAGACTTGACATTAAACCAGAAACATAGAAAACCCGATTTGAAAAATGAAATGCAACCAAATTTCTTTGCAGCATCCGAAACGTGTTTTTCTTTTGAATTGTTTTCCCTTATATTAACTTCCGTTATGGCTAGCCTACACTTTAACCCAAAGCATGCATTTGGTGTCTTTGTAAATTACTCCTCAGCCTCTGCTCCACACTTTTCACCGCTGCCAATATCTCGTTACAGCGCTCACCTTTGGTGCCTTAACACATTTTGCCGCTTTATGTTTTTCAACTTTGACTTTGCTTCATTTACTTGCTGCTTTTATGCGTATGCACATAGGCGTATAAACAAACATAAATGCATACACATTCGTACATACATGTGTGTGTGTGTGTGTGTTTATAGTGGTAGAGTCGGTGTACTCTGGTATATTGACTGTGTTTCGCTTATACTCGATTTTTGTTGTTGTTGCTCATGCCGACATTTGACTGCTTTGACTTGTGGCGCACACTTTTTCATTTCTATATTTTTTTTTCATTTATGTGTGTAGTTATTTTTTTCTGTGCTTCGTTTTTTTTTAGTTTCATTTTGTTTTGTATTCTTGCCACAAATACTCATGCATACATATATACATGCATATATGTCCCTGCTTATTTACTTTTGTGGCAGGTAGGTATTTTCCATTGGAATTCATACGTGCCACATGCAACAGTAGCCTATGCATACTATGTACAATACAACAGCCTTGTCGGCTGTTAAGTAAAGAAAAAAAAAAACAGAAAAGTACTAAAAGCAATATCTGTCTAGTGTGTGCAACACGCAACAGCAACAAATTCAATTTCACTTACGTCGCATTATAGCTGCTTCTTGTTTTTCTTCTTCTACTCCTTCTGCTCTTAGTATTTATTTACCTTTGTTATTACAAATGCGTTGCATGCGCGTGTGTATCACTTTGTGTTTTTTTTCTTAGTTACCATCTTCTACCCTTCGTCGCTTTCTGTTCTTTAACAACAACGAGCGTCGTCCATCAACCCGTTTTTTGTTTTTTTTTTTTCAAAAATGCTGCTGCGCATAAACAAGGCCGCGCTGTTGCACGCCGTGAACTTGATTTGCCGCTGTTTTGTTCCCTCTCGCCGCTGCACACCTCAGTTATAATCAGCTCACTTCACACTTACCGCTTGTACAACCCCTTTTCGGTTCTATAATTTTTATATGTGTGTATGCACAACAAATCTGTGTTAGCTGTGTTTTGTTTACATTGGAGTTTTTTTCTGCTCAGTGTTGACTGCACGCAACAAAATTTGAGATGTACGCCACGAAGACATACAACTCTTAAATACACATACACATACCATCTGAATAAAAATACATTCCAATTCGTATGCGCCATCAGCATTTTCCCCAACCCATCTCGTCCTCTACAAGCGTTTGTTGCAACATCACAACGCACATTTTTCTGGTAGTATCTTCTCTGCTCTTCCTCTGCCTTTTTCCAACCACTCGCTTCAGTGTAACGCATTTTTTCTATCACAGTTTTTTTTTCTTGCGTTTCGAATTGGATTTTCCTGACAAACCGTTGATTTGGTGCTACAAATTGCTGCTGTCTCTTGCGCAGCCCACTTCTCGCTTGCCACCGCACACATTTGTTGTGCGGCGGACGCATTAGCACACATTTATAGTCATTTCCTTTTTTGCACATTTTTGCCACTTCAACGATACGCCGCGGAGAGATTATTGCAATAGCAATGCAGGGAAGCGGCCGCGAAAATCCTTCAAGTGTGTTACGCATGTTGCTTCTCTCAGTAAACAAAAAAAAAAAAGAACAAAGCGGGAAAGCAAAATTGTTGCAATTGATGAAGTAAAATAAAAAATTGGAACGCGTGACAATGCAACAAAGTTGCAAGACTGCAAAGCACATGCGGCTAAAATGTGGCATTGAATGAGTGCCACTTATTTATGCGCTTTGCTATTGTTTTTGTTGTTGCTTCGCATTAATATGTTCAGCACGCATTTAGCGTGTACTATTAGCGGCCATTGTTTGTGAGCTGCTTGAAAATCGAAGGGTAGTTTATCCTTTTTTTTTTATAAAGATATTAAGTACGTCCAGCTACAAAGCAGCAGCAATGAAGCGAATTTGATGAAATTGTTCGCATCGGTTGTGCAACAATTAGCGGAACAAATATGGTTATGAAGTAGAACATAGGATTTCAGCGGCAACAAAAAGAAAATGTTTAAAGGTACGTGAGTTGCAAGTTGAGCGATTCATATGTATGTACACACATATTTGAGTGTACAATTTCAACGTCAACGAAAATGTGTTAATTTTCTCTGCTTAAAAATTATGAATTTATCAATAAAACAGGCGTATATCTGCGAGTTTATTGTTCTGTATAGACTTTATAACAAATCATCATCATACTTTGATTCTTCATCATTGAAAGTCTTATTAGGTGCTTTAATCTCAATTCGCTTGAAAGTCTTGAAAGAGAGATCCACTGCTTAAGAGGATTGAGTCTAAGGAAGATTAAATATTGGATTGGTTTATTCGAAGCCATTAAGAAAAATATAAATAAAATTAAACATGGCAAATTGGTAAAATGACGGATCGCTTATCAAAAAGGGTATATGATAGATATATTTATGCCGAAGTAAAGATATGGAAGAAGAGTTTTCTAACTGCTAGGCAGACATTTCGCCCGTGAATAGATGCGCATCGTCCGGAGCTGGCACATTGCATACTTTTCGAGCAGCCTTCGCTATTTGGCCTTCAGATCACATAAAGTGACGTCCAATCTGGTGAGTGTATGGCTTGTTTTTCGGATCAAGTTGGTATTAAAGGAAATGGGAGTGCGGGGAAACTCGCAAATACAGAGAACTCTATTTACAGCCTCTGAGCCTTTCTCTGCAATAGGGAAAGTAGTAATGACTGCATAGACTACTGAATAGTACGAAACCAAAGGCAAATTATACTGCAACAAACTGCAAAGTCCGCATTATTTTAACCTTGAAGGTTTAAGCGAATATTTGTACTTACAAATTAACAACTTAAGAACAGGACTGATAATTATTACAGAAAATTTCAAGATGAACTATCAGCTGGAGTATATACTTTCAAAATGCGTAAAAGCCTAATCTGGAATTTGAAATTATTTTCTCAAATATTTTAAATGAAATGCTTAAAATATATAATCTTGTAATATAGTCGTATAAAATACTTGGCTGATACTTATGTAATATATGTTTTTTTATTAAGTGAAAGAAATGTTTAGCAAATCAAAGCCTTTACAATTTTTTGATTGTTCAAATATGCCTATAAAAATTTTTGAAGTAAGATAAGTAATCACCAAATAGCAATTGAAATCTGGAAACGTGTTATCAAAAATTGGTACTTTGAAATGGACCAAAGTTTAAAGGAAATAATATAAAAATAAATCTATGAGAAAAGGGCTCGTGTCTGATTTTATTTTTATTTTTTATTTTTAGGAAGTTCCTTTAAACGAAGCATCCGTTGATTTCGTGTCACTTTTAAGCGCATTGTTCAACCTTAAGATGAAGATTAATTTCAAATGGTGATATACTCGTACATTGCGAACTAAAAGATCTATTATGATACCCCTTTTGTTCGTAAGGCGAGGGTAATCTCCCCTGAAGATCTTGAGGAAGATTTGTCATACATATATACTCATATATTTTGGATCGACCCAGTTTTGGAAGAGAATTTCCAGAAAGGGTGTATTCTCTAAAACATCTGAATCTAACATGCATTAGCATTCTGCACTCCGCGATCAAGTGCATTGGAGTTTCGTCACATTCTCCGCACATTGCGCAGATTTACTCTATGACCACTCCAATCTTATTTAAGTGATAATTAAGCAGGCAATGACCACTCAAAAACCCAGTAAGAATCCTTAGTTTCCCCCGATGCATGCCTCTCAGTGCCTTAGCTCTTCCGGGATTACAATCCCCCAGAAAGGCCTTCGACTGTCTTAAGCCTGGAGAAGATTTCCATAATTTCTTCAAATAGCAGCTAAAACAATTATTAAATTTTAAGATCCTAATTTTTTCCCTTTATCAATCCAAATGTTAGCGCATTATCGAGTGCGTTAATTAAAAAAAAATGAAACCGTCTAAAAAAATAATTTGCTCGATTCTGCGGTTGTTGTCCTTGGGAAAAAAACTGAGCATATGTATATTAGCCGAAAGTATTTTCTATCAGCATTGGAACTAGACGAAGTTTCGAGGTCGCAGTACAGACCGAATTCTAATCTCTCTCTCTATGAATGACTCTCAACTAACTAAAGCAAATGGATTTTTTTGGTGTACCAACAATAATTTTTACTAAGTTCTCTTGTCAAATTTTGCTTTATTCCTCTAAATTTCCACAAACAAGTGTCAACCACTTCTCCAGGCAAAGTCGGTAGACTTCTTAATGATTTTTCTTCTTTTTTCATATTTCTTATGGCAAGCCTATATCTGTCATTTCCTGTTCAATTTGTATTTCACATTTCGTTGCCCTTTTACATTAGCAGCTTAACGTAGCTGCATACACGAATATGAGTGTATTAGTATGTTTTTTTCTTACTTTTTATTTCTTCAATTATCACTTTTCGTACTTGTCTATTGAGCCAATGCATTTTTCTTCCACTCATCACTTCTTTACACTCATATCTACCTTTTCTATTTTCTATGTCGCTTAAGAATTTCTTGTTTTGGTCTTAAGTTTTACTGCTTCTTAACAAGTTTTTGGTTGTGCGCCAAGAACAAGTGAAGAAAACACAAAACTTGTAAGCGGGTGAAGAAAAAAGTAATTCAAAATTAATCCAACAAGAAAATAGTATTAGTTTTTCTTCTTTAACAAACTAGAATCCTAAAATGTGGAAAAATCAGAGAAAATGAGTGATCTGTGCTTGTGCTGTTAACTGGAAGCTGGCTGCTGGGGTACAGTTAATGCTTTAAGACAAAATATTAATATTTTTTCTATAACACATTTTAAAAGTATTTGCTATCGAAAACATAACCACAAGACCTTAGATAAAATTGTAATCATTCTAGTAGAGATAGCTTATTAATTCTGGGGCAAAGTGGCATTTACGGATTTATGTGATAGCAAATGAATTAGCTCCGAATTGGATGCGTTCCAAGCGACCGACATGGGTGTCTATTGCATATTTACAGCGCTTGAAAGCTTGGTAGTAATGGAAAATATACGGTATTATATAAAATTACTAGGAAGATTCAGAAAAATTATGGTTTCTCTAGGTCCTTTCGGCTCAAAGGAAGCATCTAAAACACTTTGTGTGCGAGCGCCCAAGTCCCTCCAAGATGGCTCACAGAAATATTGCTGGAATGGTACAGTTACGTTTTAAGCAAACATTTTATAATTTTTAATGCGATTAAAAACACTGATAATGACTAAACAATGCAATTACTTAGTATCTTGACACAATTGCCGTAAGTCAGTAATTGAGTGGTAGGCAAATAAAAACAAAAAACACGTAATGTTTCCAGCTGCCTAAAACAAACGAAGCAAAACACCTAACTAAACAGTATAAAAGTACATAAATAATGATGATGAAATTGACCGGAAAGAGAAGTGGAAATTACATTGGACAAACACGATTTAAGCCAAGTCTTCTCACATGACTGTGTGAAACAAAGTAACGAAAACAAACCATGGAAGTGCGTTAGAATCTATTGAAAGAAAATACTGAAACTTTTTTAGAGGAATTTTTGTTTTTTTCTCAAATACACCCATGCATTTGTATTTAAACTGAAATATGCACACACATACATTTTTACAGTTTTTAAAATTGTTTCGTTTCGTTACATTTTAATTTCTGGCAACACGTTTGCACGAGAGAATCGAATTCGAAAGGGGAATGCGGGCTCGCGCTACCAACAAAAGGTTACTGACCCGAAATTTTCGTAGACTAGTCAAATGTTTCATATTTAGTTACATACGTACGAGTATATCCAAGCAATTGCATATACTAGTATACTCGTACACTCTTCTGTAGTTTTTCTTCATATTCGTTGTCGCTGTTCCTTTGGTTGTTGTTGTTGTTGTTGTGTTGTTTGCCCTAACTGTTGGCATATTTGGTAATGTGAGTAGAAGAAAAACCTGGTTAATGAAATATGGTAAAAGCAAAATGCAACAAAAACAATATGCTGAGAGGTCAATCGTCCGTGAATAACCATGAAACGTGTTCTACTCGTGGAACCTAACAGAAATGCATAAAAAAACGTGAAGTAAATGCTGGTCGAAGTGAAGTGGACAAGTAATTTCATATTTTTTGTATGCAAGTCATTTCTTACATACATATATCTTACGTATATGCATTAAAAGTTATTGGCGGGAATTATAATGCTAGCCATGACAAATATAGAAACAATGATGAACGCTAACAAAAAAAACTAAGTCATGTTGCGGATAAAATGCTTCAAAATCATGCGTAATCATACATTCTAACCTGCATTTTTTTAATAAAAAAACTTAAATTGGTTTGCAGACAACAAAGGAATATTTCAGAAAATTTTGAATTGAAGCGAAGCTATTTATATACGAGTACCATATGTAGCTGTTCAATATATGTATCAGAAATATTCATAATTTCATTTTTAATTTTTTAGATATTTTCAAAGAATATATGTACACATATGCAATATTTTGTAAATCAATGAAACTTAAAATACTAAAATTTCTTTTGAATTGTTTTATTTACAGGCAAAATATATTACAACAAAAAAAGCGGCGCAATACCGAACTGGTTAGAATACAGTGAAATTGTAATCAAATCAATTTAAATAAAAATTAATATAAATAAAAGTGTAAAGTGTATATCAAAAAAAAAATCCAAATTAAAAAAAAAATTGTTTCATCAAACATCACAGCAAATCTCAATGAAAACAGAATCGCTGGATTTTCATAGCATGGATCTCAATATGGATATACTACCGAGCGGGAATATATTTAGCGAACTGGAGCACGTCTGCACCACAGGCTACTTCTCATCACAGACCTCGATTGAGGATCAATGGCAACAGGTGAGTGAAAATACAAATTTTATAATATCTATAATAAAATCAAAAAGTGGACATTAGAAATATATACGATTCTCTGAGACTTATTCATGCGTGCTTTAAGAGTTAAAATGGAAACAACTAAAAAAAAATATATTGATTTTTTTTTTGTTTTAAATTTGATTTTATAGTTCAATCGTCCAATGCGTCAGTTTTTCATGAGGAATGTTGGGCGTTTATAATACCGCTTAGACTTGGATATTTTAGTGATTTAGAATGTGAAGTTTGTAATTACGCATTTCTTTCACAAAATTTTGTTTTAACGTTTTTGTTTCTTCAAATATTTAAATATATTTAATAATATGAATTAAAAGAAAATTAAAAAAGCATATGTTGAGTTTTTAATATTTTGGTTTGTCGAATAAAGTTTTTTTTTTAAAACCGCTCAATATTATTTTAAAGTAGACAATTTTAATATAAAAAATTTAAAAATTACTTTAAGAAAACTTGGAAAATAAAAATCGCCTGTACAAATCTGGCACAACATTTCACAAAATTTTCAAAGTTTTGTGAATGTAAAACGTGCATCCGTTGAAATTTCAGAGCTCTAACATTTAAATTTACTCCAACGATACATATTTTTATAATTTTTTTTTTTTAATCTAAAATAATTTTATTGTAGTGAAATTAAAAAAAAATCTATTATTAACATTTGTTTATACTTCAAAATTTAGTTAGCAGCCACTTATACGGATACTATAAACAAATTTGCGAACTAGTGTACATTCGATTTTTTTTTTATAAGCAGTGATTTGCCACACGCGCCGCCATAAAAATCTTGAAATTAGAAACTGAGAGCATGATTTTTAATGAATTTCGCAAATTTTCAAAATTTCTTTTTAAATCATATGTGCATACGAAACTCAAATATGAAACCAATATTTTTTTTTAGAACATTAAAATATCTACTAATAGAAACAAATTTACTACTATTCGTGTCAGAATAATTTAATAATTTAAAAAAAAATTTTATTTTTGATTTTTCTGTAAATTACTACTTTTATGAAAGTCTGCATTTCAATTTGATATATTTATTTTCTCAGAACTCCAAATGACTATATTTAATTGTGATTTAGATAAATCATTCAATAAATATCGTGATTAGAGTATCTTCATTTTTATTAAATAATTTTATTGATTCTAAAAATTGTATGTGTTCAAATCAGAATTTGTCTGTGTCTAAAAAATTGACGTAAAAAAATTAATGTATTTGAACATAAATTATACGCTATTTCGTGCTCTCGCTCTAATGCATGATTCAATAAATGTGTATAAATAAATACATACATATGTAAAGGGTTTTCAAATAGGAATGGTTTTGGATATTAATGAAATTCTTTATTTCTGCGAAAGTATATTCGATGCCATTATGTATGGAACTCGATTTCTTTTGCATGGCCACCACGGGCACGTTTGAAGAAGTCCAGACGATGAACCCAATTTTCGACAGTTTTCAAGCATATATCGGCCGATACTGCTGTAATTTCACGTTCGATATTCGTACGAAGTTTATCAATCGGCGCTGGCTTGTTGGCATAGACCATAGACTTGACGTAGCCCCACAGGAAATAGTCTAACGACGTTAAGTCGCACGACCGAGGCGGCCAATTGACTGAGCCATTTCGTGAGATAACACGTTCACCAAACTTGGTTTTCAATAAATCAATTGTGGCATTCGCTGTGTGGCTTATGGCGCCGTCCTGTTGAAACCACATATTGTCCAAGTCCATATCATCCAATTCGGGCAAAAAATATTCGGTTATCATTGAGCGGTAGCGATTCCCATTCACAGTAAGGTGCCGGTCTTGATCATCACGGAAGAAGTACGGCCCAATGACGCCGCCGGCCCAGAAACCGCACCAAACCGTAATTTTTTCGGGATGCAATGGTAACTTATTGAGTACGTGTGGGTTGCTGTGTGACCAATAACGCATATTTTGCTTATTGACAAAGCCATTCAGCCAGAAATGAGTCTCATCATAAATTGCACGTAGCGCTCTTAAAGTTGAGGCCACTGACTCCGAATTTCGGTAGTAAATTTTAATAATTTTGACTCGTTTTTGGATCGTTTATCTTTCCATGATGAAATGGCAAACCTTACTGAAGAGAAATGTCAAGAGAGCGGAAAAAAATATGGCGTCGTTTGCTGTCCCTATTGGTCTACTTTTATAGCGTTCATATTGAAAACCCCTTTGTAGAGTATATTCATGTATTATTCTCTAATATATTTGCTCAATTTTAGTTTTCAGCTTTTCAACAATTTTATTAAATAAGTACTTAATCGGCTTAAGCAGCTATTTTTAACTACAAAATATGCTTTTATACATATCTGTGTATAATTGTATAAACCATTCTGCAAAAATGATTGTATACATATATACTGTTGTAGAGTCACAAAAGAAAAAGAAGAATACATTTTGAATATTCTATAAAATAGAATCTTTATCATACAAAATTTGCATTTTTATCTAGCTTATTTAATTACTTAACGAAATCGAAAAAATACAAAATTTGTTTTGAAAACTATTGGCAAGTTGATCCCTTGCATAAGAATGCAATCTTGCTAACATAATATATCTAAAAAATGGCAATTGAGTGAGCGGATTTAGGTTAAATATGCTTCATAAAGAGTTTAAAGTCTTTTACTGGCAATAATATATTTTTAAAGAGAGTTGCTACTTTTTAAAAAATGAATTACATTCAAGCAAATATTGCAAAAGAAACTGCATAAACTGAATTTTAAAAATATTTTTAGAAGGTCTTGCATGCTCTTGAAATTTTCATATTCCATAAAAATAATAATAAAAATTTAAAAGATTATCAAAAACATTTTATCAAAGCAGTTTGCCACCAGCTTAATTTTCATACCTTAATGAATTAATGAGTTGCAGCCATTTATAGAAAAAAAAGCTTTTTTTTAGAGGATTCATTGGGAAAATATTTTCAAAGGGAAGTGTCACTGTTTAAAACATTATAAAAAATTAATAAGTTGGAAAGAAGAAATTAATTGAATGCAACCATATTTTGGAAAATCTAAAAGTAAACTGAATTAAATGCATAAGGGCTCCAAGAGGTTAGTTACGAAAATATTTTGAATTCGTTTATTTTTTTAACTCATAAATAAGTTGTCCAACGAAATTGATTTATGAAAATATATTTTATAATCTGAAATCCAGTTATTTTTTTAAAGACAATTTGTTTTTAATCATAATAATAAAGAGTTAAGTGAAAATTTTTAAAAATAAAACCTTTAGAAAACACAACATAATTCAAATATTTTTTTTCATTTTATGTAATTATTTATTTCTGCTTATGTTATATAAAACAGTAGTATAACGTTAAATGGAAGGCCTTGCGGGCGAAGCAAATGAAATTTAAACTACGTATGTATTTATTGCAGCAGTAAACTATTGTACAACAAAAAATGCCAAAAACCACACAGCATTGTTGCATTTTATCAATGCTTCGTCGCCTTGAACTCATGCAAATATAAAAAATAAAATTTAATACTTATCAAATCGCACAAGTCTCAGAGGACGGCAGCTATCAGCAATGCGACTATACAATGCCGTAACTTTGTCTTTTGAATTATTAATAAAATTTTATGAAAGCACTGCGGTTTATCAAAGATTACAGCCTTTCTTACTAAAAATCCAAAAAAAAAAAAAGGTTCACAAAACAAACAAAAAATCCGGCGGAAAAAAGAAACGCACGAAAGAATGCGAAGAACATTTTTTCTTGCGATTACTTGCGCCTTGTTTATAATTATTTTTCCCTTTTTTTCGTTTGCTGTTACTGCTGATAAATTGCAGTGCCAAAGCATATAAAAAAAATTAAAAAAAAAACATTAAAAACAAAACAAATGAATAACAAATAACGACAATCAGCTGAGTTTGATAAGCGGCCGAAGCATTGCATACAATTGTTGTTTTCAATTATTTTCGATTTCCTTCGTCTTTGTTGTTTAGCGCGTTTTGTTTGCATTGTGCATTATCTGTAGCAAAGAAGCAAATAAAAGAGGAGCACATAAGAAATATGTTATAAAAATAATAAACGTGTATTTGCAGGTGGTTTTAAACTTTGTGCTTTTTGTTGTTTCTTAAGCGGATAGTTGCTTTATCGCTCACATAATATTACGCATGCTCGCTTCTATCTTTCGAAGTATAAAAAAGCAAGCACTTTTTTGCTGCTCAAATATTTTGAGCTTATACTCCTACTTATTCGTATATTCGCCAAACTTTCATTCTTCAATAACAGCCTTGCGGGAAATAATTGATTCAAAATGGACGGTTTATAAAATTTCTCCATTCATTTTCGATTTTTTTTCAACTTCTCATTACGCTTGGTTTTTCTGGAGTTCAGAAGTCTCATTTACCATCAGTAGAAAAGGAAAGGGTAGCTGAATGAAAATGTTCAATGAAACTTGGTCGTTGCTTAGTAAGGCAAAATAATTCATGAATTATACATATATTGCAATAAATTTGTGTAGAGTTATGCCGTTCACCTCCTCAACTTTAAGGAATGGCAAAATCAGACACATGTTCTTTCAGGCATTTCAATAATTTGCTCTTACCTCAGTTTTTATAAAAGCAGCTTCAGCTATTTCTGCTGTTATTTTCTTTTATACCAAATAAAACTTTATCTTTTCTTTATTTTTCCACTTTATTAAAATAAAAAAAAAAACGATTTAAAATTTTTAAATTTTTTAGCAAAATATTTGTTTACATAATTATATCAAATAATTTTTTTTTTATTATTATTATTAGCTTAGTTTCTAACAAAAGAGTAAATAGTAATAAAGAAAAATTATTTAGTTTACAAAATATGTTAAAATTTGAATCTACCATAAAATAATCTTTTCAAAATCAAAACCAAAAAAAACTCGCAAATGGATTTTTAACCTATTTAAGCCCGTCAAATAAATTTGTTTTTGTTATCAATAATTTCTTAGAGGGTTTGAATATTTGATAAACATATAAACATACATATATGTATATATATTCAAGTATAGTTAATCGTCTGCGTATTGTTGTGTTGTGACTCGTGCATTTTGAGTCATAAACGCATGCCATATACATACATACATACATATGTATGTATATTGTGACTACATTTATACTCATATGTAAAGAGGTAAATACTTTAATGTCTAGCTGTGTAAGAAGCAAATAGTTAAGCAGTATTGAAACATAAATTCATATCTTATCGCAAAAAAAAAATATATTTCCAAATACACCCGTGCATGAAATATTTAACATAAAAATAGAAATTACAATATTTTCCAAAACAATTTCTCGATTCCCTTTGACCGTGAAATTAAAAAATTTATGAATTCAGTGAGAAAAATTATCAAATTAATAACCTGAAAATTAATTAAATAGCTGCAATTCAATTGCAAAGGGTAAAATAAGAGCCATTAGTTAAGTGCATGGCATGTTAATATAATTTAAAAATACTTCTCCACTTACAAAATTTACAAAAACAAATTTTGTAAGTGGAAAAGTGAATCTAGGCAAAAATAAGCTGGCTTTACTTAAATAGAATTGTAAAGTAATCCATATAAAAATAGCACATTTTTAAAATTAATTAAATTTCTTTTCGCAAAAATAATTTTTAGAATTGCGGTATTTTCCTATTTCCCACAAAAATGTTTAGCTCTTTAACCCAACTAAAAACTTATCGAAAAATTAATTGCCAGTGTTTACTCAATATTTATGTTAAAATCAATACGTACATACTCATAGTACTCATAGATATACACACATCCGCATACTCTATATACGTTTGTGTTTGTAGATATTCTTGCCACTGTTGATACAAACAAAGATAAACAAATATGTATGTATATGTAAAAAAAAGTTTTCTTGCATAACCTTCTTTGCCTATTTTTTCGCCAATTTCGCTAGTTACCAACTAGCACACACTCATATACATACATGCATATAAATACAAACATATACATATGTATGTTTATACAACGTTCAATGCTTTTGCATGTGTGGAGCGGATGAGTGTTTATTTATACTGGCCTGAATCGATTGGCATTCGCAAAAATGTATACTTGCAGAACCAAGTATGAACAAAAATGAGAGCACGCCGAAAATTCGAAAAGCTTGTTGATATCGCAATTTTTTTTTTCCATTTTGTACGCTTTTTCGTCTACTTATTGACTTAAAAAATATTAGTGAAAAATGCAATTAAAAGAGTTTGATCATAAGATTAAGGCAAATTAATTCGATGTTTTCCTTCCAATTTTTCCTAAACCCGCACAACTGCATTATTAAGTAATGCCATAATGAATAAGAAAAAAGCACATTCGAATATTAAAAATATCAACACTTAAAATAGGAATAGTAAACTGAGTGTATCTTCTAGTTAAATAAAATATTTTCGTGCGATTATGCAATATTTGCTTGATTATATAATTTGGAATGTTTGTATAGTACTAACTGGCAGGCGATAATTCTATGACGCAAGCAAGTTTTTATTTTGAAATTTGACGTAGTCTCTTTGATAAAAGTTAATTAATGATTGTTAAGCAAACAAGCTAACATATATGTACATGCAAACATATGAGCGCAGTGAAACGAAGATAAAAGTTTGTTCAAGAGAAATTTATCATTTCAAGCAGGATTTATACTACGACCCAACTCAAAATTAAAGCCGCACAAACTTATGTCGATTATTTGACAATATTTTGCGCTCCTAAAATTTTTTTTTTTCAATTTTCACTTAAAGCGCATGTAATTTTCTAACAAAAAACCGTATGGACCCAGGCTTCAAAAAAATTTAAAATTTAATTTTAGAGCGTCGAAAAAAAAAATTCTCAAAATCAAAAAAAAATTATTTGCAGTTTATTGTTTTTACATTTATTGGGCTACACAGAACTGCGTATACTTAAAAAAGTATTAGATTAATTTAGATCGCATCTTTGTCTGTCTAATCAATAATTAAACAAAGATTCCCTGTTTGCTATAAATATATTCATCGTTTTTGATTGCAACAATTTTTTCGTTTCAGGAAATTTGTATGGATATCGCTAAAAGTATCGATGAAATTATCAACAAATAAGTTGTAGTTAATATTTATATCTTAATTATTATCTATTATGTTATACATTTTTTTGTCACCGTCGATATTGTTATTTATGTAGCCATTGTTATCGAGCTCTATAATCAAACAGCCGCCAGATTTGATACTAGATCTCAAAACTTCTGCTGCTTTAGTTCTCTGTAAATTTGTACAGTTCTTTGAAGATCAGAGCGAGCGAGCCGTTAACTCGTTGAAATAATTTTTTGGAATCGACCGACGCAGTATCTAGCCCTTAAGTACTGACAAAACTATCTTAAATCATCTTACCTTGAAGTTGATGAAGTAGCAATTTTTTATCTTCGTAAAACTGTATGTAGCAAGCCTATCATTTTTTTTAATTTTTAGATACTATTCTTTAAAAAGAAAGCTGTTAATTATTTAATTTATCAAATAATAGTCGAAATGCTTAAATTCACGATTTATTAAATCTTTTGATTAATATAAAACTCAATTGAGTAATGAATAAATCTAAATAATACCTGCTACATTTATACTTATGTAATATTAGAAAAGAAAATCATTTCCAGGATATGAAAAATTTCATTTGCTTTGGAAGTAAACACGAAAATATTAACAGAATTACAGAGATTTAAATTTTTTGCTTTTTTAATAAGTCCTAGTCACTTACGATCTGAAATTTTAGAAAGGCAAAAGTGATTGTTTAAAAACATATTTAACCGACTTCAACCCTTATTCGTAATATTTTTTTAAAGGACAGCTATCACAAATAAAACTAAACTTTACATGCTTGTAACATAACGCATTTACAAATCTGTGCCTGTGTAATATATAATAATAAATAATTTTGGCGCTTACACTATATAGCTCAGTGTTTGGCCGAGCTTCTCCTACCATTTGTGGTCTACGTCTTTATATTATACCACAAATGGAGGGACCTACAGTTTTGTGCCGACTCCGAATGGCAGATGTATTTAATGAGAAGCTGTTTCTTGGCAGAAATACCCTCGGAGGTTTGCCATTGCCTACCGAGGGGTGACCGCTATTAGAAAAACACTTTTTCTATAATTAAGATTTTGCTTGCCCTCACTGAGATTCGAACCTCGAACTCACGGGCATATCAAGTTATAGGACGCACCGCTACCAACTCGACCACTGCGGCTTGATATATTCACATAAATTTAAAACATCTTTTCACATTTAAAATTTCGCATTAAACGAAGTGCTTAGAGCTATGCATACATACATATATGTCTATAGGATAAATATTCAAAAGGCTTATATGTATGTATGTATATGCGCAAATTCATATAATTCCACCCTGAATACTCGAGGAAAATTCTTGGGCAGGTGTGAAAATTTTAACTCGACACCAGCGGCTCAATACATGCGAAATGTATTATACATACCTATGTTCGAGTGTAAATGAATTTATGAATACCAAGAAACTTAGCTGAAAATCTCATATGTCTATATACACAAATGTATGTATGTAGATCCATCTCTGCTTTACTATTCATAGGAATATAATTGTATAGTTTTTACGCAACAAAAGTATTCGCAATTGTATCGCTATTTTTTGTTTTTAGTTTTTCTTATTGCTACGCCAACAAGTCTGCGTATGAATTTCACATTAAATAGTTCTGCAAAATTTGCTTTCGCACAATTGAAAGGTGCTTACGTGTAAACAAGAATCAGATTAATGTACATACATACAAAATACAAAAGTATTTAGTATACGTTCGTAAGTAATATAAACACAAACATACAAACACGAAAACACTTGCTGTTAATGTGCTTTAATTGTGTGCAATTTACTCGAGCTTGCTTGCGCTTGACGCACACTTTTGAATTGGTTTGTAATTGCAGACGATTTTATGGAATACTTTATGGGCATAAGCATAACAAACATTTTCATGGCTTGTATATGGCATACATGCATGTTTTTATATATACATATATGTATATATATTAGTCATATACATACATATGTACATACTTATGGTTAAATTGTTCAAATTCAAAAAATAATGTAAAAAATGTGCAGAAGATGGAAAGATTTTAAATTGCTCTGTGTAGATTAAAATTTTAGACTTTTATATAAAATACAATTTGAATTAAGTAAAATCATCGAAAAAACTTGTTTAAATTCTTGTTTAGAACTACAACAACATTTTTTAGTGTTGATGTACGAGTCCATACTTCACATATTTTCGTCCTCTCCCGTCAAGTTCCGTTCATATGCAATGCTAATTTGGCGTTGTATTATCTATGTTTGCTGTTCTTACTTTTTTCAATATATTTATTTTAGATATGGTATAGAGTTTTACTTATGAAAAAACTTATTTTCGTCTATATAAACGACGACAGATACAGCCCAAAATATTTCTCTAAATCAATAGTTACAGCGAAATAACGTCCAGTCGCTTTCGATGTCAACATATTTTTCTTTTGGCATATGTACATGTACATACATATTTGAAATAATCTACAATAATTATGATTACTTTTCAAAATCCGATTTCAGGAAATAAGAGTACATTATTCGAAGTGGCCAAACAGTTTTATTTCAAGAAATTTAATTTAAAGTATTTAAAAAATTTTCTCAAATTGAATATTTTATATCAATGGTCAAATTAGTCTTTAAGAGTTTTTCGTGGCTCTGCATGATTGCGTAAATATATTCGAATGCTTTCGCTATACTCTGATTGTTCGTATTCTCGGTGGAAAAAAAATCCATCAAATAATGTTCGTACTACAAAATTAATCTGATATTTTCGCCAAGATTACCTGCCTAGGAACGAATTTGTAAAATAATTACTCATTTTAGAAAAATTTGCCATAATCGCTGCTCGGTAGCCAATCTATTAGAAAATATTAAAAAGTCTTGAAGCAATACTACTTTAGAAAACCATAATCAAACATATAAATTCATCTATTTTATAACATGGTTGGCTTTATTTTTTTTTTGATATTTTTGCTAACTTTCTTGCTTTTGGCCCTTCCCACTTTTTCTTGATTGTTATTGCGTCATTTATTTGTAAATTTACAAATTCTCTCATCGATTTCCTTAATATTGGACATTTTTTTGTGTCCACACATCGAAGAAATTATTATAAATTTTTTTAGTAATATTTGTTATATAGTGTGTTTGGAAATGGTTTCCGTCATCGCCAGTGAAATTTAGTTTGATTACAAACTGGTTGCGATGTCGTTCTACCCTGTCGGAAGCCGTAACAAAAAAAATGTATAATATATTTTCAATGTGTCTGAGGTCTTTAACGTGAGGTTAATGAAAAATGTAGTTCAAAGGTTCGCACCATTTTTCCACCTTTAAAAGTAATTTCGAAAAAGGTTTCTTTGTCTTTTAAACAGTTCACACATGTCATAGTTAAAAAAGAATCATTTGATTAAGAAAATTAGTAACAATAATCATTTGATATTGATGAGAAGAATGTACGAGTATGTATTCATAAATATGTTTTAACAAGTTATTGTCAATATCGCCTCGCAGTTTCAATATAATAAATTTCAGGCTAGTAAAGGCCCTTTACACCGCAACTTGGTTTTGAGGAATTCTAAAAAAATTTCAGCCATTTAAAATAATTATTTTTAATCGGTATTTTTTTTTCATCACTTTAAGTTAATACAAACTTCTTAAAAATACAACAAATAAAGAATAAAAGTAAATGTGTCTATTCAAAATTGATCGAATGTGCAATAATAAAACTTAACAAAAAGTTGTTTTGTTTTTGAATTGGACCAAACATTTGCGAGACATTTCGGTTCAATTAATAGTTTTATTAAGAATCCGTTTCAAAACTGCTCCACGCCCATGGTATACGTTAAATATCTGATTGTTTTGAACAGCAGCGATGTTATATGAATCAATTAAGGAAAATTAATCATATTCGCACCGCTGCTCAACACACATACATACATACATAGTATATATGTATGTATAATTAGATCACGTTGAACACATTCAATATAACCAAATTGAAACGGATATTTTGCTTATTTCCTTCGATTTCCGTTGCCTTAACCTGCTTGAAATCGAAGGATATCATACATTATACATATATTGTCATTTCTACATAGTTTATTGCAAAATTATTACCATTATTGCTATTGCTGTATATTAATAACGTTCACACGAATATGTGTATTTCCATATTTTTCTCATTCAATTTCCTTGTAAGTAAGCGCTCTACATACAAACATATGCTTATATTTCTCTATCGAAGTGCGTATTTTTGCCTTCTGTTTCTCATAAATATGCCATTCTATGTACCTAGTTCCATTTGAGCTGGGAGCTGCATACATACATAAATGTTATCCACTTTTACACAGTTTGCTTAGATAAATTCATAAGAATGTAAATATGTAAATATATACATACGTGCAGCAGCAGCAGCAGCAGCTGGAATTGTTACCACAAAAGCAATAATTTTATTAAGAACAAAAATGTTAGCAGTCACATCAATAGTTGTAATGAACCTAACAACAACACCACCATCAATGATATAGCAATAACTTCTCATCTACATACGTATGTTTGTATGTATGTATAGATTTTTCCAATATTTGTAACGCATGTGTGGTAAATATGTTCGTATTGCGTTCTCAATTTCCTCAAGTGTTTTTCCGCCACATGCAACAATGTGCGCCGCTTACAGCTTCTGTCTTTGTTTGTATTTTTGTTTCTGGTTTTATTATTTGTTTTTATTTATATTTGCATTGTTTTGTTTACTCGTGCTGCTATTGATATTCTAACTGTTCTTGAGCACACTTCCGGTTTTAGTAGTTCAAAAGTAAACAAGTAAGAAAGGCTAAATTCGGGCGAAACCGATTTTTATATACCCTCGCGATTTATTTTTCTATGGTCGGTGCCCATAATTTCATGAAAACGCCGTTTTCTTTGTTTCAAATCGCTGCTAGTATTAAACTTCACTCAATTTCTTCCAATAAATACTGAAAACGAATTTTTTTTCATTTTTCAAAATTTCCGTTATATGAAAGATGGGCGTGGTTATAGTCCGATTTCAAAAGTTTTTGACGGTGATGCTAATGATATCAAGGACAACATGTTCCCCAAATTTTGTGACAATACCTTCCATCGTTGTTGAGATACTAACAGACGCTTTTTTATAAGTGGGCGTGGTAACGCCCATTTTTCAAAATTTCATAAAAATCAAGTTTCTTTATTAACTATCTCTCTAAATAATAAATTAATATGTTCAGATAAAGAAAAAACAAAATTTTTGCATTTTTCAAAATTTCCGTTATATGGGAGGTGGGCGAGGTTATGGTCCGATTTCAAAAATTTTCTACAATAATAATAGCGATGTCAAAGAAAATATGTCCACCAAATTGTGTGACAATACCTCACACCGTTATTGAGATACAGACATTTTTTCATAAGTGGGCGTGGCAACGTCCATTTTTCAAAATTTCATAAATACCTATTTTCTTTATTCAAAATCGCCCCAAATACCGAATTTCACACAATTTCTGTTAATAGATACCGAAAAAACTAAGTTTTTGCATTTTCCAAAACTTCCGTTATATGGGAGTTGGGCGTGGTTATGATCCGATTTCAAAAATTTTCTACGATAATAATAGCGATATCAAGGAAAATATGCCCACCAAATTTTGTGACGATACCTTACACTGTTATTGAGATACGGAAACTTTTTAATAAGAGGGCGTGGCAACGCCCATTTTTCAAAATTTTATAAATGCCTAATTTCTGAGTTCATAATTGCTCCAAATACCAAATTTCACTCAATTTGCTGTAATAGATACTGAGAAAACGGAGTTTTTGCATTTTTCAAAAACTTCTGTTATATGGGAGGTGGGCGTGGTTATTGACCGATCTTGACCATTTTCAATACCAACCTACCCTGTCCAAAGGGCAATCTATATACCAAATTTCATTGAGATATCTCAATTTTTACTCAAGTTATTGTAACCACGGACTGACGGACGGACGGACGGACGGACAGACAGTCAGGGCTAAATCGATTCCTCTTTTCATCCTGATCATTTTAGTATATATATGTCTATATCTATCTCGATTATTTCTTGCTGTTACAAACAACCGTTATGCGAACAAAGTTATAATACCCTTGTGTACAAGTACGCTCGGGTATAAAAATATAGCTGATTTCAATAATATGAATATTTTTATACCAACACATATGTATGTATGCAAGTGGACGAGTAAAGGGCCGTACACATAAGACTTTCGCTTTGCTTTGCTTCAGAGTTTCGCTTTGACAGATAAGTTGAAGACCTGATGTTATATGAGTGCTGCTAAATACAAGGCGAGAAAAGTAAAGCAAAGCAAAACGAAGCAAAATCATGGCGAACTCTCAACTTTTGTACACTTTGACAACCAACTGTTTACATTTCCATTTTATTTCTGCGTGCATATACACACGATTTAGAGAATTCACTTGTATTTCATAATTTTTGCACATATAATTACTTTTAAAAAGAGAAAAGAAGAGAAATATGAACAAATAGCAAATGAAACACCTGTTTGTTAACCACCCTCATCGTTTTCCTAAAATCCCCTGGATCGGTTTTTTTATTTTGTCGAAAGATGCTGCAAGAAGACTTGTTACATCTCAGTCTTAATAAAGTTTATTACACTCACGAATTTCAAACATATATAAGTAGCTGTAAAACACATTTATTATTCTTTTATTAAACAAAATACTCGGCATAAGCACATATCGCAATTCAAAACAAACAATTATCGCAAAAACTGTCAAAGCGTTCTATGTAGCAAACCTTCTACACCTCATGCTTTGTTGTTCAAGTTCGAATTGTCAAGTAAAGCGAGGAAAGTTGTATGTGTACGGCCTTTAAGTTATGTATACTCATAAACGCACTCATGTACATACGTAACTCAGCTTACATTCCAAAGGACTCAAGCTTAAATTCACTCAAGTAAACAAAGTCTAATGATCGCTTAGATATTGTTAAAGCACTAGCTAGTCAGATTTCCATGTTCGAAATGAATAGTCGTCCCATATTTGTGTCTGCTTAAAAGATTATGTTTTAAGTCGGAATTATGTAACTTTTTAAATGTACTTATCGAAACTATATAAAAGTATTAAACTACGAATATTTTGAATAAATTGTAAATTCGTCATTAATCGACGCATTCTAATTCAAATCAACTGCTTTTCTATCTAGTATACGAGTATGTATGTATGTATGTACAAATGGATGTGAAATATCGAGTAAAACAAAATAATTTTCTTATGTATAAAATAAAAACAGAAATATCAAAAATCTGCTTATAATGTCTTTAATTAGTTTGTCTTCAAACAAAAATTATATTCCCTTTTACATTTTATTTTGGAATATTTTTTTCCAGATGAAAAAACCTACTCAGAACATTATTATTTTAGGTATTGGAATTTTTCACTTTTACAGAAGTTGTTTTCTCGTTAGGAACTCTAAAGCTATTAGAATACTGCTCGGAATAGTAGAGTTACTACGTAACGCGATTTGTGTAATTGCATTAATCTTGAATCGGGTTACATAGTAGTTCTTAGTTTTTCTACTCTTCATTTGTTTTAAATATTCTATGTAGATAATATTTTTAAATTAACAATTTTTGACTGCGTCTTATATCATTGTTAAACAAATATCTTCGGGCTTAAGCGGCAGACAAAGTTTTAATTGAGGAGATTAGCAAATTGTCTTCGTGTATTTTGAGTGAACAAAATTTACTAATAGACTCAATTAAGCGCTGTCTGAATGCCGCATAAGCCCCAGGCAGAGTTAACACCAAATCCAACAAATCGAAAAACACTTTTCCCGATAAAAAATATTCTTGAGCCGTTAGTTCATATTTCAAAGCCCGTAAATATTTTTTTTACTGGCGGAAAATTAATTGCAGATATGGCATCTGCTCTTATAATTTCAATTGGCGGCTATATTTTGCAAAAATATAAGCGTTCAAAATTTTTATTTCATTTTATAATATAAAACTAGCTCTTATGATATTCTTTCATTAAACAACACGAGTATTTAATTAGATTTTTGCCTACATAATTACAAGTTTATTCAATAATTATTGTTTATTTTTTCTCTATTGATGCTCATAAATTGATTGGAATAAAAATGAGAGCACATTTGTACACATTGGAAACCACCAGCTGTCTTCTTCCGGTCGAATAAGAAATTGAAATACATTTGTTTATGTTATGTTTATTTTCTTTGTATTCATAATGTACGAAAAATAAACAGCAAGTGCGAAATAAATTCAAACGTGGCACAGATTCTTGCAATATTTATGATATGCACAAATTATGAGCAAAATATTGTTTGATCCAATTACATAAATATGCAATACTTAAAAAAACATTAATCATAAACATTAAAGATAGTATGTGTTTGAATTCAGCGGTAATGTATAAGTATATGTGAATATGTATGTATGTATGTATGTGTATGTGTATGGATCTGAGTAATTTCTGTAATCGCAAATGGGTGTGTATGATTTAACATGAAGTTGTGGAATTTGAGGAATTCTATCTGATTAAATGCGGATGAAGTATAAATAGAGTATTATACAAAAGCTGATTAATAACTGAGAAATGTGATTATGCAATTTGCAATAAGTCATATGTATGTGGTATGAATGTTATGTTTATAAAAAAATAATATTTACATGCAAAAACATACATATATGTACATACATATGTTGTAATAGACAAACAGCCCTGTTGTCTGAAAATTTTGTAAGTGCTATCAACGTTGTGAAATCAAATATTGCAAATAGAAATTAAATATTTTTAATTAAAAAATGTGAGTGCACAAACATTGCCAATTAGGCT
Source organism: Philophylla caesio (assembly GCA_963971545.1). NCBI lineage: Eukaryota > Metazoa > Arthropoda > Insecta > Diptera > Tephritidae > Philophylla > Philophylla caesio. Next base: position 112,695,994 of record OZ020606.1, on the reverse strand, counting down.
ACTCTGCTCACCAATGCTACATACTTACTTACGTACATACTCGTAAACGCCAGGGGTAGGTGCGTCATGCCTATCGAACGTTTCCTCTTCCAAAATGTGCACACGACAGATTATACGAGAAGACAGCAATTTGTGTCTAAACTAAATTTAACCAAAAATATGACAAAAATTTGATAAAAAAAGAAAGCCGCTCTGCAAACAAAGTAGAAGCTTCAGTTGGATTTTTATTGTGAAGAAATTGCTTTAAATTTCGTCCAGAAAACATGCCCGATGGATATCAAAGAAATATATAAAGAATTTTTACATTATACGAAATATATATAGTTTTGAATATGGTTGCCACTTGATTATACAATTGAAATCAATTAAATATGTCCAAACGGTGAGCAGTTTTCCAACCCACCTAATAAAAATTAATACCATTGTAATTATGTTTTATTTTAAAAATACGAGTATTTTTCAGTAGAAATGAAAGATCGCCTAGAAAATTATATTTAGGCAAAATGTTCAAAATTAAGTTCGAATAGGTAGGCTACTAGGCCTCAAAACTCAAACTATTTATTATATCATGGACGAATAATAATCATTGCTTTTTCTAGTTTAATAAAAAATATCGAGATATTGTAACAGTCGTGCGGAGTTTTTTATTTTTCGATTTTAACCAATAAAAATTATAGTTAATAATTAAAATTAAAATTTTACTTTTAAGCTCTGAAGAAATGATAATAATTAGATTTTTATTTTTTCGCTCAAATTAAGTGATTACTTTAAAATAAAACTAAACTTGTGATATTTATATTATCGCTCGTGCATCATTTTTTAATTAATATTTTTATTCATTATAGGACTCTGCTACCATAATTATTTTTTGATTTTTATTGTAAAACGCGCAACATAAATTTCAAAATTTTTACAAGCTGGACCATTTGATTTGTTGGCTTGAAATTCTAAAGAAGATATAGGCAAACATTTAAATATAATCAATATTATTGAGTTAAAGTATACTCATAACCATCGATAGAAATATTTGAAATCAAAAAATAATCAATAAATATTCTTGAGCGAAAGGATAAAAATGAAATTAGAATAGTTTCATTTAAGCAAAAAGGAAAAAAAATCAAAAAATAATTACTAATTATGATTAAGAGCAAAAAAATTATAATAATAAGATTCCTAACAGTTGTTGTTTAATATATTTTAACTTATTTTTATCAAATAATTTAAATATTTGTTCATATAAGCAAAGTAATAAAGAATTGGTATTGTCGGGTGAAACATACTTCATATTGCCAAAAACAAGTTTGAAATATTTGTTATTTAAATTTTTTTTATTTTGTACAATAATTTTTTTTTGGTTTGTATTAGAGAACAAAACTTAAACTTTCTATAACTTTGTTAATATTTGTTTCACTCTATTGTCCAGTTATAGGCTTGTACATAACTTTGTATGGATGTACATATATTTTAGTTCTAATTATAAGTATGTACGAATATAAATCCGGATTTGATCCTTTCACTCTCATCCGAGTCATGTCGCGTTTCTTAATTTGTGGATGGGGTACGTAAAGAAAAAAACCCACCCTCCCTTAACCTAAATACAAAGCAACGAGTCTATAATCAATCGCTAAGCCGCATTCAGCTATTTCGATTGTCCTTTTGACTGTCAGTGTCAAATGCCATTTCAAGCGCGAAAGGGAGCAGCACACAATTGTGCGAGTACTCAGTCAAGGCTATGCAGAAATAGCACGTTCCAATTCTTTTGCCTTTAACTGTGCAAGTCAGTTAGAAACGTACCATACGCTCTATTGCCGCCACTAAATGTTCGCATTGTGTTGTGGTATATTATTTAGCCACGAAAGCAAATGCCATAAAAGTGAACAAATAATGCAACACGATTGGCAAAAACTAAAATGCCGAATTCTATGCGATACAAATGGAATGTTGCGAACGTGCTATAATTGGAAATATGCACGATAAAAACAAAAACAATAAAAACACCAATTACAATGGAATAACACCCACACCCATACATACACTTGGCATGCGTTGTTGTCGGTCGACGCGTCCATTCAACTGTCAGTGGGATTTCTTTTTCGACATTCGAACTCAATAAAGTAGCAATGAAGCAATGTGCGGGCGCGGTTAATGATAAAGCCCGCTGGACGACGCGAGGATGCAGGGACAGACAGATGGTGGCTTGGCTGGTCAGATGGGTGAAAAGTGAATGAGCACGCACACAAGGCACATTCAGCGCTAGTGTTAGTGGCGGCGGCAAATGAATTGTATGTAAATGTAAATCCTGCACCCTAACGCTAATACGTAATATGTACGTATGTACATTCTAATTGTTGTTGTTGTTGCTGTTGCTAGCATTTATATCAGCCAGCTAGAAAATAGTGGTATGCTGGCCTGCGCGCCATCCTAATGCTCGCATCCATTTATCAAGTTGGCTGCAATTAATCATCGAATGAACATGCCGCCTGCGCTCAGCAGTGGGCACACATCAGCGTGTGGTGGGTTGAAGTGCCGTTAGGAAGTGGTAGTGTAGTAGTGGTGGTGTAAGCCGGAAATACAGTTACAACTAATGAAGGCATGAGTACGTGCCTGTTGAGGCGGGACAACAACTAAGAGACTGTTTGAATGGAGTAGTGGTGCCACAAATACAATTTATATATGTATGTAACAAATGTACACATGTAAGTACGTGTGTATATGTATATATGATTTAGGTATGTATGTATTCACTTTTGTTATCCTTATTTTAAGTCAGCTGCCGACAAAGTATAGAAGTCAAAGTTGGTACTGTTGACATGAATCCGACGCTGCAAAACAGTATTTCTCCATTACTACATAGTAAGTATTTGTGTTATCGTATGTATACTGGTGGGAAATATAATAAAAAAAACACCACATTTTTTGTTCGCCAATAAAAAGAGATAATAATTGTGAGCACGTTTCATCTTACTAAAATTTAATGGGCTACAATATGGCATTCTAAAAAATTACAAAATGTTCTTGAAAGCTTTGTAAGTATTTTACACATTTTTTAAATAGCTTAAAAATTAGATTTACATGCCGTGCTTACTTAATGAAAAAAAAAATTTAAACAGAAAAACGATAGCCAAGATTTGAAAAAAAATGTGTCGTTTCTTATATCTATGCCGCTAGTTTACTTAAGTACCGCTAAACAAATTAAATGAAGCAAAATTAGTTTATTGCATCAAATTTGAGCCTAGCGAATTTAAGCTCATTCGTTGGTGTTAGCTCTATTTTGTGGTTGTATTAAAAAAAACATCTTTATCTCACACTTCTTAAACAACATTTTCACAACATTTTCCACTTATACAGTATATTTTTGTATCAGAACATATAAACTTGAACAATTTTCCTTGCGGCTCAATTGAAGTCGGAGAATCAAGTAATCGATGTAGCGACACATATTTTAGATCCGTTACATCTACAACGTATTCAAAAATGTACACCAATTCCTCGAAACTTCAGCATTTTAGGTTCATATTCAAAGTAAGAAAATTTAATTTTTTCGCTAATTGAATTGAGTTCGGATGTTCGCACATCAGAGTCCGCGTATAATAATTGTATATTTTTTGTAAGTGCAGGGTAGTGCAGCTGAATTGATTTTGTATTAATATTTAAATAAAAAGAAATATAATTCTTTTATGAGTGATTGTTAAACAAGGTAAGTAGCAATTTAAGAGATATTTGTATTTGCCATATTATATTGTATTCCTTAAAATGGATGTCCGAGTACTGAGCGCTAAATTTTCTTCTGTATTGAACTGTCGGACGGCCTGCCCGAGAACTGGAAATTTCAAAGCATCTACAGTTTCAGTATCCGGACATATAATTATTTGTTTTTAATTATTTCGGTTTATTTATTAGCTTTAATTTTGCTTCTCATTTGGCTTAGAATAAACCTTTTTAGAATATATTCTCAAAGTAGAATGTTGTCTGCTCTGGAGGAAACCGGCAACAAAACCATGAGTATAAAAAAAAGTCCGCTATAACTTATAATATACCCAAGTCTACTTTATTTGACCGAGTGTTGTGAAAAATCAAGTCAAGTTAAACCAAACAAGAAGAAGAGAATAAAATTACAGAGTATATAAACTTACCATATAAAAATGCCACTAAATGCAAATTGTAATTTTAGTTGCATTTTTACTGCCATAAAATTATTAACCCCCTCCTAAGAATCGTTTCTGGATCCGCCCCTGAAAATACACATGTGTAAATGCTGTTATCCTTTAAAGAGAGATAATCTTCTTTATACGGAAGAGAAAATGATCAGAGACAGTGGAATAGTACATCCCTTTAAAGGTCATAGACCAGGTAAATCTTGGCTCAAGTTATTACTCAAACAAATCCAATGCTGGTTTGTAGAGAAGCAGAGCATATACAAAGCCAGAGCTGTGACAACAGACAACAGAGTAAAAAATACTTAGCAAGAAGAAACTTGGGGCGAATATTTAATGGAGGTGAAATAAGCTTCTCTTTATTTGGATTTAACTAAAATTCACTTCCTTGAAGGAACTTAAATATATTAAGGCTTCAAGTTCGACCTTTTTTTTTTGCTCAAAACTGCGCGGCGTTTTGTACATGAATTTCTTAAAGAAATTTGTAATGAAGTTTTGAATGAACATATTTTTTTTTAGTTTATTTATGAATTAATTAATAATTTTAACTTTATTTTCACTTGGTCTTAATAAATAAATGTTTTTTAACCATAAACACAAATAATAATGTTGATTTTTCCAATGGCCGACTATTCAAGATGAAATGTCCGACTACTAAAAAAACATCCGACTACTAACGCAAAACGGTATTTTTTAATTCATAGCAAAAAACTAAAAAACATGAATCTCTTTCTTTAATATTAAGTTGCTATCAGAACATTTAAAATATTTACATAATCTCAATTATATTTTATAGTATCTATATTCAAAATCTTATAAAAGATATGATTTTTCAAAGTATAAAAATAAATAAATGTGCGAGAACTAGCGTCTTTACCCTATTTAAGTACCATTATTTTTACTCTAATTTCTTAAGTGGCAAGTCATACACTTTTTCTCAGAATATATTTGGCCTCCCTTTCTAAAATTCATCATTTGCAATCTTCAAAACCTTTTGGTTCAACAACAACCTAAATTTCTATAAGGCGAATTAATATTAGAATTTATTGAATATTTTATTCATTCCAAATCAGTTGATTTATAAATGCAGTCCATACATTTGGTGTTTGCGTATAGTTATTACACCCAAAGCGTTAAAAAAGGTCGTAGTTCATGCGGTTTTTTACTCGGGCTTACTTTAATAATATCTCTTTTCATCTTATTTAATATCTAGGTAAATTGTTACTTTAAACAATTCAATTCCATCAATTTACACAAAAATAATTTGGGGAAATTTGTGTTTGTATTGTATTTTTATTTATGAGAACATTTGTTCACATGAAATTTACAATTCCAATTACAATTATGTATGTATATGTAAATCACGAGTCTGAAAGGAGGAGTCACTTACCCGAATAATTTTGTACTCCATTTGAAAAGTGCTTTAAAATGTACATATTTAGAATAGTCGAAAATGTTGCATACTTCGCGGCGCAATATTTCTTTATGCAGAAGTGAATGCTTTACTCGCAGATATATGCATATAACAGCTTCACACATCCTACGACCTGACACTCTATTTACATATGTTAATATGTCGCAAAATAAATACTTACATATTCAAATCTGAAATTGTTCATCCTAATTTTGTAATCTATCCAACTTTCTATAATAGCACGAGTGATACTGAAAAATCGATTTAAGGCATTGGAAAAAAGGTCAACGATTTTTAAATTTTTAGCTGGCGATATTTATCAAAATTTTAATTCCATTAATAAAAAAACTGCAAGAAGTTATTAATGAAGCCTTTCAAAATCATAACAAAACTATATTTTAAAAACATACTTGCAACTCTCCACTGTTATTAGTTGCAGAAAAGATATTTTTTTTCTTTCTTGTTCGGTATAACTATAACCTATGTATAACTTGGCGATATTGTGTGTATGTGCATGTCTCAAACCTACGTTTTTCTTTAGTGAAGGATCTCGCTTTGAGACCGTATAAATAGGACCAAATTTCTTTAAGATAATAAATTTAAAAAATCCACGCGCACATGCGTGTGCAAAATTTCTTGAGTAAAGAAGTAAATAAAATATTTTTCTATAAATTATAAAGCCACCAGATAATCCACAGCATCCCAATACGAGTAGTGCCATCTACTTCTTACAAGACAATTTCAAATGCACGTTGAACTATGTATTCAAGTAAATGCAAAAAAATATAAAAAAATGTTGTCCCATTATAGCACAAACATATGTACGTATGTACATTTATTCAAAATCGTGTAGATTTGCAAACTTACGCAAAACAAAAATGGGCCAAAAGTATCTTGATTTATTGCGGTAATCAATACAAATAGCGAAAGCAATTCTTTTCGCCACAATCATACTTATACATATGAATGTGTATGTACATATATAAATACGTATGCATGTGTGAGCCTAAACATTTCATATATGTAAGTTAGTGGCAATCTGCTATGGACAGCGTCAATTAGGATTGGATATAATTCAAACTTAAACCTTAGGAAATTTGCTAGATAAAAATGTGCAGACATTACACATACATGAATAATGATTTTAGTTAAACCGCCGCTAACCAATCGTATAGCCGCATATTACTGGAGCACATTAGTGGCCAACAGACATGCCTTTATTGTTCAAAGATCCCTTTACTTGGCACTTATGTTCCTAATGGACACTACTTTGTTTCCATGCGCCTTTTGTCCAGTTGCTGTGATGAGCTCTGGAACGATTTGTTTTGTAACGTAGACAAAAATCAGAATTTAAACAAGATTTATTTGGCGTAACGAATTGAAGAAAACGATAAGTCGAATTTGGGGCGGACAATATATGTACATGATTATATTAAATTGTTTACAGATGTTGTGAGGCCTAGTAGCCAGCTCAAGTTTATTACTTTTAGTTGTATATCGATTGAAAATATAGGTCAAAGGCTGCTTTCGTATAAACTGAAATCATATAAGTATTTACTAGTATTGCAATTGTTCCGAAAAAGAGGAGTTTTTCAACAGTAATTTTTATTATCAATGTCTTGTGTTTGGCGGCTAGCTAAATGAGAGATAGTTTGCCTATGAAATAATATCTACTCAGTTGCAGCAATACATTTTCAAGTCATATTCATTATATTTTTGCATGCAAGCAAGTAAATTTTAATAGAAAAGTAATTAAATAAGATGTTTAAGCCAATTTCATCGCTATTTTCCCTTAGTCTGCTACAATTGTGCTGCAGAAACAAAAAAAAAAACAACGTCTTTCGGTGAGCTGTAGAAACAGATGCAAAATTTATATTTAACATTAAGTATGTTTTCGAATAGAACCGTGTTTTGAACCATGATTTTGTTATACTATTACATTATATAAGGGTTAAGAAAATTTAAAGAATGCCAGAAACTCAGATAAGCCTCAGCAATTAACTAAGTATGAGTAGTTTTTCGAAAAGAATTATCCGCAACATTTTTTTATACATGTAACTTTTAATACTGAAATTAATAAAAAAATTGTATTCATTTATTAAAAAATGGATTTCTATTAACGTATTTTTTCTCATACTTTTAGAGACAAATAAAATAGCGTCGTATCGATAATTTATTTGTGCTTTGAAACATTTTTTTTTAAATTTTTGTTCAAAGTTTGATTTGCGGGTTGATATAAGCTTCGTTGGAGAATGAACTAAAAAGTAATCAAATACTTATAAGTATATAAAAAAAAAGTTGTCAAAATTTAATAATATTTGATCGTGCTATAAGCTTTATACGTATATTTAGTGTTTAAAGAGGAAAATTTTTGTATAGCATTTTACTTGAGTCTATAAATATTTTGAATTGTTGAACAGTTGCAGAAGCTTTAAAAAAAATCTACACGCTGAATTGCCATAATTTTCAACAGACGGCAAAAATCGTTGAAATTTCGCAGTGCCAGCTATTGTGGTATAGCAATATTTTTTATGTTTTTTTTACTCCTACAATTCATTCGATTTTATACAACCTTTCGCATCATTTGGCTCTAATCGCCAACCAATTTACGCTGCGCGTGTAAATACTTAAAGCACGATAGGCTGTATGAGTCAAAAAATATGCCAGCTTATCGAACACAAACCGTTGAATACGTGCTCAATATACATCTCCACATGTACATTTGTTGTTTGAAAAAAAAAAACTAACTCGACTTGTGACATGCCCTTTGACATGGTTGCAATTGTTATTGTGCGTCAATGTTTTTTATTATTTTTATTTTAAAATCCTTGTCTAACAAATTTCAAATGACTTGCGTAGATATATTTGTACATAAATGGATGTGTATCCCTTAGATGGCGCCGAATTTTACTTATAGTTCTTTATTTATTTTAAATACAAAATATGTAAGTGCAAATGTTGGGATATCTATTTATTTCGAAGAAGTCTCTATTGATTCATTTTCGTAATAAGTAGTCGGTTCAAATAACACTAGTGACTTTAGGTGTTCATAGCTACTTACATACGTTTGCAATTATTATTGTTTTGGTATGAGTCCAATGTTGTTGGCTTTATATATGTACATATAAGCCATACAAATACAACTAACGAGTACATTGGCTCATAAAATAAATTTTTTGATTTTAATTTAACTTAATACTTTTGCTGAAATCGGACTACCTTGTAGTGACAAACAGACGCATAAAATGTACATATGTATATGTAAATGTATATTATAAAATTTAGCAATATTTTATATATATACTACATCGAAAATTGCTACAACTACAAATTATCGCAGTTTACACGTGTTATGTGTTATTTGGCAAGTGTGTTAAAATCATCCCTGCCAACGAAATTGCGTCTAAATAAAAACCGAAATATGTGTATAATTCAATCAGCTTGACTGCGCTACCAGTCAGCAGTGGATGTTCAAAACAAAGCGACCGAGTGTGTGTGTGTGTGTGTAGATATTTGCATGTGTGCGGCATATACCTGCTAACCTATTTGCTAGTTATGCTTTAGCTTTGCTAACAGTTCTCATTCAACGTGATAGCAGTTTTTAGCAGCTCGCCTAATTTTTATACGCATTCATTTTTCCCAAGGAAGTAATTGGTATTTTAGACGTTCATGTCTAGTGACAAACCAGATATTCTAGGATTAAAGATTGTAGTCTTACAACTTTTCAATTATTATAATTTAAATTGACAATTTAGAGATTAAAAATCGTAAGATTTCTCGCCAAACAACATTCCAAATCCAGGTTCAAAATCAACAGTATACTCCAATAATGATGATAATATTAAACATTTAAAGCTACTAAGTATAGTGTAGATTTAAACGAATCATATGCCTTGGCTTGATAAACTGACAAGAATGGTTGACGTTGTTTTAACTTTAAAATAAAAACTCATCGAAGAGAGTCATTAGTAATTTGTCCAACTCCGGACAAGTCCACTATTTGTTTTATAGGACAATGGTTAATGTGAACTTTCTACGCTCCGACATCGAAAATAATCTGGTGGGCTTGTTCTGCGGAAATATGTCCCAGCTATAAATGTTTTCAGGTAAGACAACGATCACTAAACAATCTCGTCGACTATTTGTCGATTCATCGCTTTGAGATTCGCTTTTCTAATTCGCCCCCAAATGTTGACTGGGTATATAGAACATGCACATACAAACATGCATACATTTGTATTTATTAGTATTTTATTGAATGTGTTAAGCAAAATGTTGCAAGTGTGCAAATTCATTTTTTTTTTTTGCCAAAAATTTCATTTTTCGTTCTTCGCTTTGTGCAATAATTCGCACTTATTTTCCACTGTTAGATGAGGGTTGAAAGAATCGTTAAAAATAATTGCAAATTTAAAATTTTCTCTACCATGGAGGGTGAATTTTTATGAGTATGTTGCGTGCAGCCTAGCGGCAAAGTATCGCACACACTTTTTTTTTTCGTTTTTGGTGTGTCATAGCTTTGTTCTTAGTGTTTATTTTTATTACATTTTATTTGAAACCACGCAATTATATACATACACATCTGGAACTAATAAAAAGTCTCAAAATAAGAGGGAAATAGGAATCTGTTTCTAGAGCAGTTACAGTAGATAAAATATAAAAAAATTAACTTTTCAAGCCACTAATTTATTTAAAATATATCTGCTAGTACAGTTTCTTACTACTATGCTATTTTTAAATACTTAAATGAGTTTGTAGTATGCTTATATATATATATATATATATAATATTTTTTAATAACAAAAAAAGAATCGCTCTATTACTTATTTCTCATCAAAAACTCCCTTAAGTACTAACTTTTAATGCGGCACAAAAGTAGAAATATATAGGCTATGGTGTAAATACAAATAAATGGCTTCACATATACCATATATGTATGTATGTATATATTTATATGTACATATGTAGTAAGCGCTGCAGTATAAACATAAATTATATCAATAGCCTACTTTAAGGCGCTTAAGCACGTGCATGTGGTACACTAACACTAAAGCTATCAGCACAATATGTCAGCCATGCAGTTACCTATAACGAGTACAAATATAAATATATACACATGTATGTACACGTAAATACACATACAGCACTAAATTTAGTTACATACATAGGTAATAAATCAGCTTAGGCTCAATTTGTGCAATCTACGCATTGATTTGTTACACTTGTTTGCACACTGGAAAGCTGCACAAATCGTTTGCTGTTGTGGGCAAGATGTTAAAATCCTCTTTAAATATTATACTTTTGTTTCACACGCACGTATTGAAACTTAAAAATGTGGATCTTTATTGTGATTCTTCTAATTTTCTTGCCAATGAGTTGAAATGTTCAAGTTTATTTTTTAATTTATAATTTCTTGAAAGCTTTTTTGAAAATTTAAAGCCTCAAGTAATTGTATGAGTTAATTCATGAATGCTTTATTAGCTTACTAGATTCCGTCATAGTTATGGAATAATTTATTAAAGCTTAGTTTAAAGTCAACTCATTCTCATATATTTCTCATATTAAAATGGTTCCATCGTTTGGAACCCGCACTAACTATCAAGTTCATTCTGACCGGATAGAGTCCATTCTAAAGCAATTTCTGCTTTTTGTTTTAAGAAATTTTCGGTACCCTTGCTAGTAGCAGAGAAATGTTAGGCTTAATATTTTTGGTCATGTTACTATAAAGCATTTTCTGGCCGAAGTGAAGTGGAACGTTCTCTCCCGAACTTCCAGGCATTTCCGGACTCTTTTTCTGAAACCTTGCAAAAATAATTTCGAATTAAACGAGCCACTCCGTAGTTTATGCCAGGACTCCGCTTCCTTTGACATTCACGCCTCAATTTTTTCCATAAAGAATACTACACTTGGTACTCTCAACAGATGACGGATTAGATACACAATTACGCTTAAAAACAATTTTTACTATTCAAAATAATTTTAATTTAAAATCAGCTTATTAAATTTTTTTTTGTAGCTGAACAGGTTTCGAGTCCCGACACCCAAAAAACTCCTGCCTTTCATGACTCGGCATGCAAAAAAAAAAATGGAATGGAGGGTAAAAATTATTATTATTATTATTATTATTATATATAAATATATTGATATACCTATGAAGCAAAATTCGATATTTAAGAGTAAGTTATTTTTATTTAAGTTTATAAAAAATATTGCAGTTTTACCTTTTTCCGTTATTGTGCGTTCAAATCGCTTGCTTTTTAGCAAATGTTGGCCAAACTTTCTTCGTTTATTCACAAAATTGCAAGCAAAGGAACTCCTCTTCTTCACAGCTCAATCTTACCAAATATTTACACGTTCAACTCCTTAGTGAAGTTATGTTAACTCTTGTTTTCGTTTACTTGCCTATCGATTTTTCCCCATTTTTTTGTTAACACTTAAAGCATGTACAACAATACTTTTGACTACGTAGCTACCTAATTTTAGTTCCTTCTGTTTTTTTTTGTTTCTCGTTTATTTGTTTTTCATTTCTTTACTTTATGACCTCTTCCCTTCTTTGTAATTGTTTCGCTTGTTATATGTAGGTACTTTTATCAAAAAACTTTTCGCAAGTAATACAAAGAACTTTTAACATAAATTGTACGCTTAACTTATCACAGCATAAATGTTTCATCTCAACAACGTAGACATCGTGTGCAGCACACTTTGAAGTGGAAAGCGGAAAAAAAATATAATAAAAAAACATAATATAACCAGCTCGCAGACTCACTCTTAAGAGGAGTTGTAAGTATTTTGCCAATTGGCTGGTAGTAAGTGGCGCCACTCGGTGGTACGCTGTAAGCCGTGTTATTGTGTGAAAATATAAGTAGCCTGAAAGTTGGTTAAGAGCGCAGACTTTGTAAGAAAAAATTAGGAAAATATATGACGCACGTAAAAGGGGTTAATATCTGAGTGTCTAAGCGCATTAGCGACTGTTGAGAGGTTTCAGCAGAATTATTTATACATAGTTTACAGCGAATTTACATAAAAAATGTGGTGAGCATTAAATATGTAGAATTTATGCCTAAAAAAATGTAATCGTAAATCTTCATCAATTCCAATTCGCTGTTTCAGTGAGTGCTTCAGATATCCCTACGTATTTTACATGTATACAGGAACATTACTAAATCACTGATTAACCAATTTTTCCTGTGAAAAGTATTATACAAATTCTGTTTTTATGATTCTTTTATAAAATTAGTATGTATCAAAAAGTTCCTCCTTTTTTGTAAATAAAAGTTTATTTTAATAAAGTTTTATAAGGAGCATATAAAGGAATACAAAAACAGAAAACAAATTTTTATTTCAAACATCAAATAAATATGTTTTACACTGTGTTACAAAATCAGTTGAAGTACTAAAAAAGTAATCACGATTCATCGAGTAGAAATGAGTTGAAACGGCTTGTCGCAATCTTGCTTTATAGTTTTATTGAGATGAAATGCAATTTTTCTGGTATTGTTATTCGGATTTCGACTGGACTTAGAAAGTAAAGATATGGACCTTTAAAGTGATGCATATGTATATTTCCTCAGAAAAAATTGAATATTTTCATTCTTTTGAATTTTAACGGAGTTCAAACTTGTCTTGATTTAAATTAACAAGTATGTTTTATACTTGCAGCGCAATAAAAAAAGTATCGGTATTACTTAAATATTAATGAAACTAAAACTATTATCGACAATTTAAAACTCTTCAATATAACTTTTTATTTATTTATAAAATAAAATAAATATTTAAAATCTACATTAGCCAGGCAGTTTACTCGGATTTTTCTTATAAAAAACAACTATCGGATTAGAGTTAATTATCTACTATGAAAATGGCATTAAGTACTAAGGAGTCGCCAGAATTTAAGGAAAAAAACTTTCGGGACGCCTTCGAAAATTTCAATTTAATTCTTTAATTCTTCTAAATACTTTCTAATTTAAATGTGATGTTAAATATAAGAACTGAAGTCGAAAGACAACAAAAAAAACACATATTCCACACAAGTTCCCTATCTCGCATCTACGCCTAAGCGCCACCTAAATTTGTGTGACTACTACAACATTGTTGTCATTTGAGTTGTCATTTCATTATCAAATCAGTTGATTGTCAAACCAGCATGACTGCCACATAAATAAAACACATGCAGACATAAATCTGATATCTATGTGTTTCTGATTTATTTGAAGCGAAATTCTTTCTGAGGACTCCTATTACAATCGTTTTTTTGTTTTTTTTTTTTGCAATTTCTTTTCATACGCTCATGCAAATGTAACATAAGTGCTTGTGCTACTATGACGTACATATGTATGTATGTACGTGTACAAACCCGCTGACACTGTAGTTTTAGCGCCACAATTATAGGCTCAGTCAGCATATCGAGCTACGAGTAACACCCTATTTAGCTAGCTGCCAGATTGTGGGCCTACCGCCATCCTGCAGTTGTTGCCTGCCTGTCTGCCAGTTGCCTTACTACAAATTTCGTACAAACCCATACATACTCGTATGTACATTTTGCTTGCTGTTTACCCGGCGCTACCGTGGCCAACAAAGATGCGCTCATTGCTGGCATGTTTGTCTGCCGATTTATTTGACTCGCTTGGCTCGCTGCTCGCTCGCTCGGGCTTGCGTGTCTCAAATGCCAGCTACCGTCTGGGTGATGCCTGATAAGCGATAACAATAATTTGTGTGCGCCTACTGTGTTGTATGTTGCGCGCGCGCCCACATAGTTTATTTGTTGTTTTTCTTTTATTTGCTTGTTGTTATTGTGGTTGTATGTCTGCACATACACACACAATATATGCACGTCTATTTTGCGGTATTATTTGCTTGTAAGTAAATAAGTACGTACAATGTGTAGGTGTTTGTTGCTATTTTACTTGGACTTGTACTATTAGTACTTTGCTATTTTTGTTTATATTTATAGTTGCTCGTTTTGCGCTTTAGCTTTGTTATCGAATTACGCAGCCTATTAATGGTGTTACTTCTTTGCTTTCTTTACCTCGGTGGGCGTCACAGAGCTAATGTACCTATGTACTCGTACCTAATAATGTTGGTCGCTGGTGATAAATCGCAAGTCTGAGGAGGCGCTTATTTTATCAGCATAGTTTCCAGCCGTTTCAGGCTCTCTTGCACTCTCCCACGCCATTCCTATTCTTACCCGCCCCCTACAACCTTACTATCACACCAGTTAATAGGCGTTTTTAGAAGAAATAAAAAAATTGAGCATTTGCAAACCATTGACAAAAGTCCTTAGTAAATAAAATTTAAGTGCTTGCACCCTTTCTAGCTCTTGACAACCTCGCTCTTTTATGCCAGCTCGAGTTCAAAGCATATCACATTACATATACGAACTGCCTTTTCAAATGTCTCGCAGCTTTCGTACCCAGCTCACTCTCTCACAGTAGGGTAGGTGTTGAAAGTCAATCGTCAATTATTGTTGCATGCTTCGATTTGGGCTTGACTTCTGACGGCTTACCAGCGCTGACTTTTGTTCGTGTCAGCGTACAATGAGCGAGGCGTGGACAGGGATTGTGTATAATGGTTGAGAAACAGGCGAATTCACAGTCGAAGAGACTGCATAGCAATAACCAAAAAAGGACAATACTCTTGAACTTGTGTGTACGCCAAGTCGGTAGTTTTATGAAACCTTGCACCGCAATAAACCAGCGCCGCTGAACTGACTGACTTGCGTTGAACTGCTTTGGTAATTTAAGGCTTTGTTTTATACGCTGCTGCTTATGTTGTTCATTCATTGTTGTATATACTTGAGTGGCTTGGAATTTTCGCGCTGTGATACAGTGCAAGTACCAGTTTTTTCTTTATTTTTTTTAATGATTTTTTTTTTCCTTTTTCGCATTCCACCCTATTGTTTGGGAAGGTCCAAGATATTAAAGGGATTTGCTGCGAGAATTTTGCGTTCATAAATGTGTGGGCAAATTTGTAACAAAAGAAAAATAAAATAAAATAAAATCAGGGGAAGTATAAGAATGGTATAAAAAAACAACAACTATTTGTTGCTGATACACCCAAAAGGGTAAACAAAAATAAATTTGTACGTAATGCAGCAACATCAATTGGCAGTAAGCCATTGAATCCATTTAAGCCGAAACACTCGTAATTTGCGGCATATGCCATATGCGAAGTAGTCAATGGAGATAGGGGCACATGGAAATATTGACACATATGTACATACATATGTAAGTGAGTATGTATGTATGTACATACATGACCTGCAGGAAATTTCGCTAGTAATGAGCTGCTTAATAAAAATATGTGGTAGTTTAAAACTAAATAAAATACTGGAAGAAGTAATAAATAAACAACAACATATTTATATTTGAACTTCTTCTAAAAAATAAATAAATCGGACATAAAATGACAAAGATTAGTTGCTACTTCCAAGGCAAAGAAGAGTTCGACAGTTTTTGGAAAGGGATATTTCATGCGTTTAATAACTGTGAGTACCAAAGAATAAATAACCTGCGAAAGATAATATAATTCACTATACTTGTCAAGAATCTCCAGGCCGGCAATATAGCGTTTTGAAGTAATTTATTGATCGACACGTTAACCATATTTAACTCGAACGAACCCGTTTTGGTAGAATTCGAAGAAGTGTGAATCAGCGTTTCGGATCCTGAAAGCCATCAAAGAGAATATTTATTCATCAACAATAGCTGCCCTACAACCGCATGGACACTCTCAAATGAATATTTTTGTGATTTATAAGTAAGTAGTATAGATAGATATTTTCGCTGCGAAGTATTCACACAGGCATTTTTAAACAAATTTACTTCTCTCACGTATCACAAACACAAACTCAAGTTTCAAGTTTTGACTTATACTGGGTTAGCTGGGTGGGGCACGATTAATACAATAAATCTCGTATTAATATTATTATTTTGTTAACACACACAGCTGCTAGGTCCCCTTAATAATTTTGTGTAATTAGTAAAAAAAAAACATTAATAAATGGCATTTTTTAAAATATAAAACAACACCAACCAAGCCTCAAATGTCTCAAGTCAATTGCAATATTATTGCTGCACAATTAATTTCTTAATTCGCTGCACATGTGTTAATTTCTTATGTACGAGTGTGTATGTATGTATGTATAATACCCTGCCTTTATTTTGTCATACGAGAAAAAAAAATTTCTCACGCCCAATTGACTTGAAAATTGTGTGTCCCAACTTCATGTTGATTTAGGTTGCAACAACTGTGTGTGCAATCAAACGCAGCACTAAGTGTTAAATCCAACAACAAATACTTTTTAGGGGCTAGCGAATACAAAACGGCAGCATTGTATGCGTCTGCTAGTGGGGATTCTTGCAGCTGACGCTAAATTTAATTATAAAAAAATTCAATATTTGGCATTTTCTGATATTAAACAAATGCGCTTACTATATTCAGTAATTTGTTTTGAAAATATTTGCTTAAGTTTAAAATATGAAAACCAAATAATACATAAATTGAAGTGCAGACATACAAACGCATTGTATTGTAAGCTAAAATTTTTGAAGTGGCCTGAGAAAATTTTTTGGGCAAAATGCACTTCACTGTCTTCTTACTTTGCCCCTTTTTTTAATAAGCTACTGAATGCTGCAGTAATATTTCGCTGTAGGAAAAAATACCAGTGAAACCTCTTTATTGTTGTTGACAAATCTTTAAATACTTGAATGTGCGATTCAATTCAAAGTAATCGTTTTTAAAGTTCTAGAAAAGTTCTTGATGTGAAAATGAGTTAGTTTTCTGGACAAAAAAAAAAGAAGAAATAAATGAATCTAAGAGCAAAATGCATATTTATATGTGGCCGCTGCTGGGTTCGAGGTTCGAATCTCAGTCAGGGCAAGCAAAATCTTAACCATAGAACATTTTTTTTTTTAATAGCGGTCACCCCTCGGCAGGTAATGGCAAACCTCCGAGGGTATTTCTGCCATGAAAAGGCTTCTCATAAAATACATAAAATTGTAGGTCACTCCATTTGTGATATAACATAAGAAACGCACACTGCAAATGATCGGATAAGCGGCAAATTATTATTATTATAAATATGGAAGTTTGGGAACGAAAAAAAAATATACTAAGGACTTTATTTTAAAATCACGGTCGGTGCGAAAATGCGACGAGTTTTTAATACATTAATATTTTAATGCTACATCATATAGATGTTGAGTATCTCCTATAACTTAGTGTTATATCTGCTCCCATTTGTGGTTTGCGATCTATTTATTTTTTTTTATACACATTTTTATTTCATTAATTCCCTCAATATATGTATGCCAATTACACTGGTATGCAACGGAAACCTGTCTTAAAAAATTATGCCTGAAAAATGAAGATTTTGATCACGTCTAAATTTTTCGGTATGACATTTTTTTGAAATTTCATTAAATAAATTAAAACAAATTTCGATTAGTACAATTTTTAAATTTCTATTTTAAATTTAATGGCTCTGTTCATAAAAAAAAAAAAAAATAAACTAAACATAAAACACTTGAAAAAATATGAACTTTATGCAAGATTTACGAAAATATTCGATACAGAATGTAAACAATTGAAAAACCCGATTTTAGCTGACTGTTGTAAACTCACAGCGAATACTACGCATACGTACTACCATAAAAATCACTTTCGACACTTTCCTTCTTTCTCCTATAACTTGCTAAAACTTGTTTTGTATGTTGACGCCCAACAAAAATTAAAAAAAAAAACCAAAATTTTTGAAATTAAAAACAAAAATCATATCGAAAAATCTAGACGTGATAAAAAAAATCGGCCAATTGGAGCAGATGCAGAGTATTAAAATCTTCATATTTAAGGCATAATTCTTTAAAGGAGGATTTCCTTACAAACCAATTTTATATGGTTTTTATTTAAATTAAATATTTTATTTAACTGATGACAATATTCTCCTTCCACCTCTTTTCATATTTTATTCACAGCCTAAGCCCGTTTTCCTTTCGCTGCTCAAAGTTGGCTCCTCGTTGTCTGTTCTAACAAATTAAATTTTGCCAAATGTCGCGTAAATTTCATGGCCTAATTTTCATTTAATATTTTTTCACATTTAGTAAATAGTAAATATACATATGCAAACAAATCATATCCGTACACATTTATGTATGTATGTAGAAGGTATAAATTAGTAAGTAGGCGATTTGCGCAATTCATAAAATTTTTTCCGTTTTCATTTTTCAATTCATTAATGCTCAGTTTTTCTTTAATAAGTATAAACAAGAGTGTAGTTGTGTATTCGTATGTATATATATACATACATCGGTTTATGCAAATATTATATTTTATTATTATATTTCGGCATATATATATTTGCTGACCACACACGCGTAAATCGAAATATTTCGTCGTTGTTGAATACTATTCAACTGCTTGTGCTATTTTTGCTTCCATTTGGCTTAGGCGGCAAGATGTCATATCATAAATTTCATTCCATTTAATTTCGAAATTGGCAGGGCCTTATTTCGTTCGCAAAATGCGTCGCAAAAAATATATTTAAGTATTTTTCCCACTTTTTTATTTACCAGGCAGTTGGTTACTTGAGAGCATTAATTTTTATTTTTTTTTAAATACTTTATGTTTCCAATTGTATTTCTTTTTTATTGTTGATCATTGATTTTCTTTAAGCTCTTAAGTTTTATTGTTATTTATGAGCTTTAACCGCTATCGCTTTCAGCATTAAACAAATTGGATAAAATGTAATATTTGCAGCGATTTGAAGCAAAGAAACTGTGTTTTTATATTTAATTGAAAAATGGGGAGAAAAAATCGCGTGGGTAAATAAAATTCAACTTCCCCCGAATTAAGCTTTCCTTACGTGTTCTTGCTTATATCTTTTCCAAAAAACCAATCGGCCTTAGAGCTCATTTACAAATAAAATGATAACAAGACTGAGCCTGCCTTATACAATTAAAATTCTATATAGGAGCATTTAATTTAATTTAATCAATATTATTAAAATGTTAAATTTTTTTATACATATTTTGGCAACGCTCTTTGGTTTTTTAAGGCATTCTCTAACTAACGCCAAAAGCACACGCGATTTTAACTGAATAGATACACAATTTGAAAAAAGGGCAAAATTATTTGTTCTTTTAAAGTGAGTTTTGCCCATTGAATTTTTACCTGAAATAGGATTTTGTTTTTATATTTGTTAAATGTTTGTTTTCATATTTACAAGATTTTTGAATTTTCGGTTTTGATGGATTTTGTTTTGTTAGAAAATGTATTGTATTTAAATTAAAAGATTTTAAGTATATTTTTAGTTAAAATTTGGAGATATTTCTAACTAAAACTTTAAAACAAATGTAACAAACTTTCATAAAAGGGACAAAATTGTTTAGTTTAAAAAAATTATCAAATAAGTAATACTGCATTTCATTCAATAAAGTGATTTTTAACCGATGCTCTTTTGAAATATCGAAACTTTTTGTATGAAAAACCGTCCAAATTTTTCAAATAAACAATTGTCAACAAATAGTGTTTTTTTTTTGCTATTTAAGGCAAATTGAATTAAATGGGGTACAAACCTGCAACCTCATAAAAATTTTACAAATGGAAAGAAAAATTTTTATTTTTCTACAAAATTTGAAATTTGGGCATTTACATACTCTTTTTTTTTGAGAATTGAAATGCATTTCAATTGAAAAAATAAAGGTTATTGAAACAATATTAGCTACCAAGAGGTAATATAAAAATTAACCAAAGAAATAGTTTTTTTTTAATTTTACCAACGTTAAGTTATTTAAAAACCCTCAGATGCAATCAATTGCTGTCATGAAAAATGTTATTTATCATCGATTCGCTTTAATTTGATTGTTATTGTTTATGTGTGTCTTTCATTTTCATTTCATTTCATACACACCGAAATCTTTTGTCTATGTATTTTCTTTTTCACTTCCATTGTTCGTTAATCAATATCGAATTCTGAACACGCGTACACATTAAAGTATCAACATCATGTTTTATAACAATATATTTTTCTATAGTTGATTTCCTCACTTAACACAAAATATATTTTTTTCGCACGAATATAGAACCTACATGATTTTAAAATCTATTTTGTGTGTATTCAAACGTCGACGAATGATAACATCGTCAAAACCAAATATTTGGAAACCGCATCATAAATCACTTGCGGATATTTATCTATTTTTTCGGCAATACCAGTATATCTCTATCAAATCCTTGACGGAGCAAAAAAAAATATAAATAAATAAACCACCTTTAAAAATCTATTTTGCTTTTGAATTTCGTTTACCTTTTTCATTTTTTTTTTTTTTACTCGCATACATATTCATATTCTTACGTCTTGCATGCGTCGTTTGAGCTCTCGCTCTGCTCGCTTGCTTGCCTGCTTATTTCCTGCCGCTAAAATTTGTGTTCGTTTAATTAATTTATGCTTTCCCGTTTTGTTAAAGCGTTTACCACAATTTTTAATTTTCTATGCAGACTTTCTAAGTACACGTGCACTTCAATTATCTCTGTTTCGTGCTATTTGTGTTTTGTTTTTGTTATTTTCTAATTTCCTTTCTACTTGCGGTTTTATCTTTCGTTGACATTTTGACACATTCTGTTCGAAGTGGATGCTTTTTGCTGTAGTCCGAAAAATTGTGTTTTATTTATGTTATCGATAACCTCTATTTTCAAGTTTAAGTCGGTTTTCAGTAGAAAGCGCGACATTTGATTAATTTATTTTTTTATTTATTGGGTATTGAGAAATTCCATCTGGTCTAATTAATTATTAGTACTAATATACTAATATACATTTTTTTTTTTTTTTATATGTATATGCCTTAAAAACCATCGAGGAAATTTGGTTGGTTTCTATCATCATTCTAAAAATGTTGCATCTTATTGAATTGACGAAGAGCGCCATTGGTTTTAAAGCAGCCCTTACTTATTTCTTTGTAAAAATAAAATTATCAATTCCCTCTCTCCTCCGCTAAGTTTAGCCAATTACTACCGCCAAGTGAAGACATGTCCTTCTGCACTTGCTCTTTTTTTTAATGTATTCAGGCGTCCTTGCCTCCGTTGTCCACCCATGTGTGCCGATTCGAAAGATTTTTTCACCAGAGCATCAGCATCCGTACGAACGACATGACAGTCGTTGAATTTTTAAGCGCTTGACTATGTGCATATCTTCGTTACTCGTCGTTAAAGCGAACCGGACCATAAATCTTGCGTAGAACATTTCTCTTGAAAGCCCCGAAAGACTTTTCATCGTAGTTTAGCATTGTCCATGTTTCTGCGCCGTATAAAAGGACGGACATGATGAGGGATTTTCGTTCGTCGGGAAAGGGCTCTACTTTCCAATTGCCTACCGAGCCCAAAGTAGCAACTGTTGGCAAGTGTTAAAGTTCGCTTGATTTCGAGGCTGACGTTATTGGTGGTATTAATGTTAAATCCATGGTATATTAAATCCTTGAAACTTCAAAGTTGTAGCTACCAACAGTGACGTGTGTCCCAGTACGCGAGAATTTTTAGTTTGTTGAGACAAGATACTTTGTTTTGTCCTTGTCCACTACAAGACCAACCTCTTTTGCTTCCAGAAAGAGCTTATCATAAAATACATCTGCCGTTTGGAGTCGACACAAAAACTGTAGGTCCTAGCTTCTCTGATTTCTACGTTTTAAGAAAATTAATATGAAAAAATATGTTATGCAGGCAAAAAAATGTAATGGCATCTCATGCAATGAAACGTCTTCATAATAATTGTATACAATAAATTAAAATAGCGTGAAATAAAACGATATATTAAATTGAACTCTCTACATTTTTCTTTTAAATCCTTGTAGTTTGAGTGAAGTAATTATTTTTTTGCAAATTTGATTTATGGCAACAATCGCCAAAAAATAGCAAATCCATTTTAACAATATTTCGCTATTTTTTGGTGATTCTGACATAAAAAAAGATCTCTAAAAATCTTCACTTTTGTTTTATTTTTTTTTTTAAGATTTTAGCGATGAACAAAATGAACTGTACAATGTACAATTGTAATTTATAGGACAGAATGGAAAACTACAACATTAAAAAGGTGACGAAGGACCAAAAATATATGCTCGTTCGCAATGCTACAAGAAGCCTTACAATTTTCGACGATCCAAAACTTGATTTCATTTTGCAGCATAAACGTACTGATTTCATTAAAAATAAAAGTGCATATTTCTTTTGCAAATCGAAAACTTTCTTCTGATGTTGAGAAAGCGTCCGTGGATTCTATATATTTTTACAAAATATGCCGAGATTGTGGAAATGTTTGCTTAATACTCATGTGGCATAAATGTAAACAAATTCTTATATTTCTCTTCAACTATTTAGAACAGCGACGCCTGCGGTGGATAAAAGTATTGGAATTTTCCTTTGAATGTTTTTGGCGATGAAAAAGCCAAAATCGCATTTAAGAAAAATCGCCAAAAGTTCGGATAATTTTTAGCGTGTGAAGTTTTAAGAATTTTAGCGATAGCGAATTCCTTCTACATACTGACAATGTTATCAGAGCTACTACACGCTTCTCCTGTACTCTTTTTAAATATTTGCAATCTGGTTTATATTCATTTTATCTCTCTTTATCTGTTAAATATTTTATTTCTTTTCTTATCATTACTAAATCGAACTGATGTTTATTCAATAATGATTAATGATTGTCGACGTTTTTGCAAGCGCGGTAGCAAAATGTGTAGCCAAAATAAAATCAATCTGAATCAGCAAATAATACAAATAAATGAGAGAAGCGAAACTAGGTTGTCTAGTAAATACTAACTAAAGCAATATTGTTCATTAAGTGATATAGATGTTTTCGTATTTTATGCCATGATAGGATTTCATCTCCTTTTCTCCAACGTTTCGTGATTTTTTTTCTTCAAATCAAAGAAATGGGACACCAGAAAATTGTTAGAAGAAAAGTCGAAATATGTACATATGTATGTACATATGTAAGTATGTATGTATAAACGTGCATGCTCCATCAATGACCCAAATTATTGATACACGGCGTATTGAAAAATTGTGTCTTCTTATTTTACTTTAATTAGTTATGAATAATTTTTATTGAAAAAAAGTTTATTATATTATAAAAAAATTTCACAAAATTTATTCAATCAAAATTATTTGTAATTTCCATTTTTAATATTATTTTTTTTTTTTATTTTTTTTAATATCATCATTTTGCTTGGCTGTCAGCTAGTTTATTTTTAAGATTTAAGTGGCCTATGAATGGAGCAAGAGTTTTTAATAAATATTTTAATATTTGGTCTTGGAGACTTTCTTCATCCAATGGGTTCATTTCAACGAAATTGTGAGGATGTGGTTGGGAAGAGTTATTTTTTTTACGCAACTAGTGGGTGAATTTTTTCAACAGTGGAACACAAAAAATAAATTGTCATTATTGGTTATTTCCAATTTCGGTTGCACTAAGCTTACTGTTTTTTTGCAACTAATTCCTTTTGGTTTTTGCTTCTCACCATCATTTTTTTATTGTTTTTTTTTTTTTTTATTTTACGCATGTCATGTTTCTTCTTCTCTTTCGCAAAATTTTGCTTAGTTTAACTGATTACTCTGTTACTAATGATGACGAGTTATTTTTGTACAGCTAACAAGCAAAACAATCAAAACCAAAAACGAAGCAATCAACAGAAGGACAATCACTTATGAATGTATGTAACTATACAGGAGTTTGTATGAGCGCATGTCGGAAGACTTTTATTGGTTTCTCGCACACGATTATAAATGATGAGATTGTTGAATCTGCGAATAGCAAAAGTGGGCAAGAGCGGATATAAAAGTCGTCAAGAAGAGTGGAATGAGTACTTGCTGCACATGCCATATGTAAAGGAAATAATCAAAACTAAAAAAAAATGAAGCAAAAACTTAACGAAGACATGGAAGAACAAAAAAGATGAAAAAAAATAATTGTTAAGGAATATAAGAGATAAAATAAAATTGAATGTATTTCAATAGAACGCCTGTAAGTGGAGAACGGCTTTCCCACCTACAAAACTTGCCACATACGGTGTGTCATGCTTTTTTCACAAACCACATTTAAACATAAGTAGCAATTACTTTTTTCCATTTTTTTTTGCGTGAAAATTTCATTAATCAAATTGCTGACTTAGCTCAAATCTCTGTCATCATTAAGTGCGTTTGTAATGGATATTTTTTTTGGTATATCTTTTTTCTAACTAAAATGATTTTTTTCTGTGAAGCTTTCGGTCAATTGCTAGTCGTACATACACATACACGTACACATGGACGTGGTTATGAATGTATGTAAAGCACTTTAATTAAAATACTTTTTCCTAAAATTCACAAAAATAAAAAAGGGGTACTCATATCCAAAAGCATCGCTGTAAATGGCAAGTTTGACATTCGGCATTTTCAATGGCCGCACAAGCCTTGTAATTATGCGACAACAAAGCTCTTAGCAGCCTAAAAAAAAAGTACTATAAAACTGGTGGTATTATAAATCGACTGCTACGTATATATACATATATAAGTTTGAACGTGTGCCCTTTGATTCTTTGCCTTTGTCATTAGCCGATACTAATTCAATTATTTGCTCAATTAGTCATTGCTAATGAAATCATGCATCACTAAATTTTGCGTTGAAATTAAATGTTTTTAAATGAATATTCATTGTATTCATTGGAAACGTTTCTTTATGTAGCAGTGGTTGTGTGAAAATTTTGTGGATTGTAGAAAATTTTGAGTGATTTTTAGTTTTGTTTGATTATAAATAATTAGACGCCTTAAAATTGAATATTTGTACCGTTGCAATTAATATTATTTGAGCTAGATTTTTTAACACACATTTGTGTAATTTTAAAATATGAACATTTTCGTTTAATTTGTAACTTTTGACAAACTGATTTATTTATGATTCTGATAATTAATATTTCATTACATGATTATTTCAATATTTAAGCAGCTCTTTAGTTATGATTAATTTTTCTAGTTTATTATTGCATACTGGGTAATTTTAACTAATTAATTATATGATTTCTTTTGATTAATTAATAATTTTTAAATTATTTTGAATTTAAGTGATAACTTGATCCTTAATAACTATTCAAATATTTTTATATTTATTTATTAATATATTTTTCTCGAATTGTATTCTCTAATATTTTAAGTTTTGATTATTTTTCATCTGATTTTGATTACTTCTTAATTTTATATTATGCATTTTACTTTTTATGTCTGATTAATAATTTGTAATACTTCCTATTTTTAAAAAATACTTGCACATTTTTTTTTGAATTCTTTTGCTGTTTAATTAAAGTTTTACTTAATAATTTTTATTAATAAATTTATTCTGCTTGAATTATTTTTGAATCGCATTATATGGTTATTAAAATACATGATGAACAAGAAAATAATCAAGAAATGCGAGAAATTTCAAATAATAAAAAAAATATCACAGTGTGACGAAATAGAAATAACATAATTTTTTTCGAGTCTTACGCGCATTGTAGGCCCTTCTTATTAAGCAGATACATAAATCAATATATTCAAAACTTCGAATACCCTTTCTGAAACTAGTTTTCGGGCTCCATGTCTATAATTTAGGCTATATTAAATAATCTGGAATATAGATTGTGTTTAGTTGAGAACGCGTACAAAGTAAGCTATGTTTCGCGAAAAATACATTTTCACTGTCAGCATAATCAAATTAAAAATAATGACCATATTTTGAATACCCTATAATTTTGTTATATATTTCTTCCATTCAAATAGATAATTATGAGTCAGGAGGTCCGATGGCAAAACATCGACCATTCATATGTGTTGAAATATATTTAATTTCATGTCTCGTTTCACTCCGAAGTAAGTCGATGCCACCGTTCAACCCGCTAATTACCTTGAACTTTTATAACAATGCTTTATAATTAATTATCAAATTGAAAGCAAACTTTATGTAAATAAGTTTGCCTTTTGAAATTCAATACTCACATCTATTTCCAGATATAACGCCTGTAAGCGCACACAATTATATAAAATAATGCAATGCAATAAAGCTCTCATATTCATTCCAGACACTCCGACCACTCCTACGTCTACGCCCAAACGCCCAACCACACATGCAATACTCAATCACTCACACGCTCATATGCTCACACTCAAACACACCCAACGTCTGTCAATTCTTTCAACATACACACGAGTCTATTAAATTTTACTATTTATCAAATACGGATGCCACGCCTCCTTAATACGCCATAGATGAACTAAAGTTTTGACTATCTTAAAAATGAATTTGTATAGTGCACTCACCCGCTGCGATAAGGCCTATTGAGTTCAAGCAAAAAACGCACGCATATCGTCTCGTTAATGTTTCCACGCCTAAAAGTATGCATGCAAACATATCCTTTTTCTCGTCCTCTACCCCTTTCCACTTTTTCAATGTTTTTATTTTATTCGGCCTTCGTTTTTTGTTCAGCCTTTGTTATTTTGTTTGAAAGCCTTATCTTTGGGCCTATTTGTTGCATATCGCATTCAATTGATGACAGTTATTATTCATCAATATTGGCCACAGTGGCTCAAGGAGGAGAAACTCGACGTTGGAATCGGAAAAATAAAATAAAAGGACTAACAAAATGAAGAAATGGGACCAAGGGGTATTCTCGCTAAAAGGAAAGTATTTTTTTTGGTTTTTTTTTCGTTTACTTTAAACGCATTTGTTTTGGTACCCCAAACATTTTGTTCTTTACCTTTTTGGTGTATCTGTTAAAATTTCTATAGTGATAAAATATAAAAGCATAATAAAATGCTTTGCCATAATTTATTTAAATTCTTGTCTTATTTGTATTGACCCCTTTTTTGGTTGCGTTTGGCTGCTATATTCCAGCTTGTTAGTTTTTGTAGTTATTTTGCCCTTGTCTTCGACGCCATTGTTTTCCTAGCACGCACAGGCGCTTACTTACATATTTGCACAGACTTTTTTATTCATAGCCGCAGCAGAAGAAGAAACGAAACATTGCCAAAGCATTTGGTATTCGATTGTAATTTCAGACGTCATTTATCATTGTTTGTGAAACTCAATATCACCAAGGAAGTATGTATGTAAATGTATACATATGTATGTGTGTGTGTGTGTCTGTTCGGCAGGAATGCAAATGTAGTCGGAAAATATTCAGCACTTTTAATGCGGCTTTTGAGTGTTCAATTTAGCATTTAATTTGATATAAAAACTGGGGCATTTTTTAAAAGATTTTTTCATAGCATAGTTAGTTATTGGAAAATCAAATCAAAAAAGATCAAATGGATACATTGAAATGCAAATAACTGAAAGTGATGGTGAAATTTAAGGAATCATTTTTAACGTTATGAAATATTTCAAAAGGTTGTTATGATATATGGACTTGAGGGTATTTTTTAAATCGAATCCAATCGAAATATCTAACAGGATAACCAATTATGCATTGGAAATTACATGTAATTGCCGAAAAAATTTATTACGATTTGCATTTTTTTTTTTGCTTTCCAGATAAAAAGAAAGTGGAAAACCAAGAAAATTAAATTGCTTGTCTGCTTTGTAAATAAGAGAGTAACATTTAAAATATGCCACAAGAATCGTTAAAGCTAAGCTTTTATTTGTTTGATTTACACATATTTAAAACTGTAAACTGATTTTAAAAATCAAAATTAAATCATCTTGAGATATTATTTTAAAAATAAAATTGCTTTACTTATTTTTTGCATTTTGTACAGTTTTAATTCAGGATTTATTGATTGTGTCTCAATATTAAAAAAAAAGAATTGTAGATGTTTAACGTTTTATATTTTTTCATAAAAATAATAAATTTCATTTTACGAATTTATTTCACAAAACATTTAATATACAATTTTGATAAGCTTCGAAAGCTTATAATAAGTTTAAACTGTGGAATAAAAAATCGTTTGGTGGAGAGTAAGCCCAAATATTTGATTTTAAATTTTAATTTTAATAGCATTTTAATTTTGATTAATATCCGAATTTTTTACATTTTATTTATATTTTATTTTTTGTTCTTTTTCTATCGGCCTTATTTTTCCAAATAAAATCTTCAATAAACAGGCCTCGAGCTCAATAACATTGTCAAATATTATATATTATTTTAATATATTTTATAATTAAATCCTTTCAATGTATCATTTTCAATATATTCTTTATTTATTTTTAGTTTTTAATTAAATGTTTGTTGTAGTTAGGTTTTTTTATTTTAATGAATAGGTTATTTACTTAGTTATTTATTTTTTATTGTAATTTTTTATAATATTTCAGTTTACATTAATATATTTTCTTTACTACACATTTTTTAATTTTCGATTTCTTATTGTATTCGGTATTATTTCATACATTTAATTGGCTATTTTTTATTTGATGTATTTTATTCATTTTTAGACATTCAATTGTTCATCGCACAAATAATTTCTTCACCTAAAAATTCACTTCCCTTTAACTCACACATGAAAAAAGCCTTCACTCACATTATTTCATTACCAGCTGCCATTAATTGATCTTTTGATCGCATCTACTGTTAATCGTCTCTGGCTTGTATATTCTTTTTCAAAAATTGCCTTAGCTATCAATTAAATTACCCCGAAATCACTTGTACTTGATTTCCAAATAGGGATTGAGCCCAACTTTTACAATACCTAGTAACGGTCGCATTTAAACATTGATAAGGGATTAACTTACGTCTGTGTCAAACAAGCAAATAAAAAGAGAGAAATAAAATGTAGTAAAAAGGGAAACATTCAAAGGACCCAAAAACAGTAGTCCTTAAGGTATCTATTACATCAAAGGCTTAGCAATGTTTGCGCATACATTTATGTACATATGTATGTAAGAGAGCAGCTACTCAAGATTTATCACTTTTGATATTGGTGATGTTCATGTACCAAAAACGTTTCACATTGCACATTTTTGCTTCGTAGCTTGAAATTGATGAAATATTTTTAGTTTACAGTCGATCTCCTTTAAACGCGGAGTTTTCTACAATCCCCTATTGTCTCTTTTTACACGGTTTTACTTTTTAACGCGGATTTTTTGAACACGGATTTTTCCGCAATCCCCCGTTGACTTTTTTAATGCGGTTTTACTTTTTTAACGTGATTTTATTTTTTTAAAGCGGTTCGGGATTCATCTGATTTTGTTCTTTTGCTTTATTTTTAACGCGTTCTGCAAGCGATAATGATCAACGTTTCGTCGAGATTTTAAAAATGCTATGAATTTATGTAAGGACATGCAGAAAGAGAAGAGATTATTTAAGAACAGAAATATTGATTTATCCCATGTTTAATATAATTTAGCGTAGTGAATATGTACATATGTAATAAATTTGCTTGCTTCCCATAATATGGATTTCGGCTGGAAACTTGATTATTTTAACGCGGAATTCTTTTTCTGCGCGGTGTTTATTTTTACGCGGTTTTCTTTCACACGAGGAAATTTCTTTCCTAGTAAACCACCTTAAAAAGAAATATACTGTGTTTTCAAAAACTTGCTTATATCCACTAAACTTTTCTTTCATTTCTGCATTTTTGTTCCTAAGCGAGTTGTGTTGACTTAGGGCTATTTTAAAAAATGTTCTAGGCGGGTTTGCATATCCAGCTATGTGCGCGCAAATCCCTATCGTCCTTCCGACTCTCTCCAAAATGTCACAATAAATTGACCGAAAAACGAAAATCAACGGCCAAATTTACAAAACAAGTAATGTAAATATAAATAAAGTAACGTTTTAAGCTTTAATTTTTTTCCCTTAGATACTTTAAGGTAAAGCGCATATTGTAGCATTTGCTCCTCTTCCATGAACACAGATTTGTACCACATAAATTTCTTCCTGTACCTATCTTGCACTGATTTCATTTGTATTGGTTTTTTGCAGTTATTTTTTTTTTTTCTACCTGTTTCTACTTGAAGACGGTCAACTAGCTGACTAGCTGACAACCCTTTGGCTTAACTTATTCCAAGGCAGATGCTGGATGTGCTACACTTCTGGGAGGGACCTTTAAGGGGAGGAGAGGAAATGTGCTGTGATTGAGCTAAAGGCATTTAAATGCGAAATAAATGACTTTTCTTGCAAATGAGAAAAAATTGAAAGTTTTATTAAAAAACTGTCAACTCAAATGAAAAACTGTATAGCTACGGCGAAAAAAATGTTGTAAAGAAAGATATGAAAAGAACATACTTAGTTAAAATACTGAGAGAGGGGCGGTCAAGGGAGAAATGTAAAAAAAAGTAGCTAATAGAATTGCTGGAGGCTTTCATTGTTGGCTTAAGTATATTGCGGGAAAGTGAAAGGCTACCTACTGTTGTAGTATTAAGATTTTCTTTTGAAAATTGAAAACAAGCAGATTATTGTTGGAAACTGCAAAAACTTTGACAATAATTCAAAGCGCGTGCATGAAAGCTGTCAATGCGTAAAGTTAGCTAGTGTGGTATAAGTAAGTGAATCGAAGTGTCGGTAAAATGTTTGCTTATAGGCAAAAATTACATAAATTGAAACTTTTACTTCCAAAAAAATGCTCTGAGCAAGACACAATGAATAGGTGGCAGCAGTAGCGGAATTCAAAAAAATGTTTTTATAAAAGGTTTGGGTGTACAGTTTTTGCTATTGTAAGCTAAAAAATCAAAAAATAGTATTGCAATCAAATACGTTGGCTTATACTGAAAGCATTATTAAACTGCAAATTTTTGACAATCCTAAGTTTAAGTATACTGAAATATCTATTTGATAACTTAGTTTTAAATCTAAAATAAAATTAATGTTAACAAATATTTTATTGACACACTTGAGCTTAAAACATCAATCAGTTACTAATTATCTCGACACATAAATTAAATTGGGAATATTTAAATGAAGATTTCGGGATTTAAACTCAAAGCGACTTCTTATTGACTAAAACATAAATATGTATTAAAAAAAATATATTAGAAATACCACTTACCTTTGTTTCCAGGCAAAACATGATACAAATTTCATTAAAAAATCGCAGAAACCCATAATCTGAAAAGCCGTTCAATCTTTGATTATTCGTTTAGAAAAAGAATAATTTGTTTTTAATACAAGTTTCCGATATGGAAAGTGCTTCTTTATCAGTCCTTTGCGTTCTCTTTGCAATAGCTTCCAATATAATATTCGTTTTTCTTAATATCGAAAATGCTATCGTTGTCCCAATTGTCTAGAAAGCAACATAAAATCAAGAAATTTCGATATTATTTTTCGTTTAATTCTTTAGCAACTTAGGGGATACGTGTGTTCTTCAATTGGTACTTGAGTAAAATTTTATTAAGAGTAGTCCGTTTTCATTAACTGATCGCTAGATTCTTGTCACTATTTTTGAACATAAAATTTTATTAAATCGTTCATTGATGGCTTAAAAAATAAAACTTTGCACTGCAACTTACGCAAGAAGAGTAAAAAACGCAATACTTTAGATCACTTAGAATAAAATTTAACTGATTAAAGAAGGACTCTTCTTCAAACTCAGTTCTTATAAAAAATTGTTTATATATTTATGCTCGTAACTTTTGTAGTACTAGCGCAACTGTTTCGAGAAGGATGAGAAAAAGCTGGGTGCTCAAATATACTAAATGCTAGAAGATATTTTCGTTATCTGATAGATGAAAAAGTACAGTCACAAACTGATTAAGTAAACAACTTCCAGAACGCTTCACGGCAACTTAGAACAGTGATTGCATAAGTAAATGCTACAAGCAAATATTTCAAATAACTTTACATACTGCAAGACAGGAAAGAGAAACGAAGCAAATACGAGCGCTCATCAGAAACTTTGCTTTCTTACTTTATCAAAGTCAAATTGCTAATGAAACTTCATTAAAATATTTGTTTTGTGTTCTTTCAGTAATTTGTAAGTATCCAAGCTTTTTTCAACTTTCGCCAACGCACACATACATATTTCTTGTACGATATGCAGGATATATGTATGTATATATACATATACATATATATATATTTGAATATTTGTACAATATTTATATGTATGTAATTGTATATTCAAGTCCTATGCATATTTGTTTTTGCCTTTTTTATGTTCATTTGTCTATTTGCGCACTTCAAGGGATTCGGATGACTGAAAAGCGAAAACTAAGTAGGGAAATTAATTTATGCTCAACTTACACGGACACATACATAACATACATGCAGAAGCTGCTGGGTCACACAATTTCCTTCATGTGCTCGTATGTATTTTCCATATTCCGTTTGTACTTTTGCCAGATCCACCAACGCTCGATAGACAAACAAAAATCGAGAAATAACCAAATATCACGTCTGATGGCTTTGCTAAAGGACAAATGCGTGGATCATACGAAATCATACTAGTCTACATATAAACGTATAAAAATGTATATACGAGTAAGTATAAAAGTAACTACGTTTTTGTTCAGCATATGTTTTGATTTAAGTATATGAGTTATGTGAGCAGATTTTGTACAGATTCCATATTCCAAGTTTGTGTGCTATTCGAAAGGCATGGGAGTATGTAGTATAAGAAATACATTTATGGTTAGAAATAAAGTAAAGCAATATGAAGTAAATATATAATATTATAATAAATTTTTCTTAAAGCGGAATTGCAGTTCTCTTTGAATTTAAAGTGTTAAGGGTAGTTTAAATCAAACAAAAAAAATTCTAATAAATATCGTGCAACATAACCAAACAATTAATGTAAAGTTTAAAAGTTTATTTTTCATTTAACTTGACTTCCAGACTAGCACCAGTCAAGCTTTAAACCCCTGGTACTCCTTGTGTCTATTCAAAAACTTTTCAGAAGAAACATTTTTAAGACACTTTAATGCTTGAAACACGTTGGTTTTTTAGCACAATACTCCTACCTAACGGCTTTTGAAAACATTGCAAAGAAACCTAGAGTTTTGATCAGAATTATACGCAGAAATAGGGCGATTCCGATATTCGTTTATCCTACCTTACTAGCACTCATTTAAGCCATTTTCAATAAAGGGTGTTTTACATATTTTGCTCATCATCTTAATGCTCTAGTCTCTATTCAAAAATTTCTTACGCAAACATTTTTTTTTCACATACTCACACGCAAATCTTTAGTTTTTGTAATTTCTTCAAACAAATTTCAATCTTGATTTACCAATGTTTACGAAATTTTTCTTGGCTAAAAATTATTTCAAAAATTGCTGTTTTTCCGCTATTTAATGCGAACAAATTATGCCAAATGTCAAAAAAATATGTGAGCTTTTATAAACAATATTATAATCATCGATAAGCAAAATGACACTGAGCTAATATTTTCCGAGTTGGCAAAAACTCTTTGCTTTGAAACGAAAAATGTGGTTACCCTGTCGGCTAGTGAGAATCACCAATGAACGTATTCAATGACCTGAAAACTTCAGTGCCGGGTTTCTGAGTAGTGCAGAAGTCCATGGTCTCTTCACAAAAGCTCGATTTGAGTACTGCTTTTATAGATGAACTGATATACATATGTACATACTTATGTAAGAAGGAATTCGAAAATATTCTCCATCTTCCAAACATTCGTGAAGTTGTTAGTGTGCACAGGTGTGTAGATAGACAAATTTTTCGAAACATTCCGATTTTTGCACGCATTCATTTCATCTTATTTTTTGGTAATTTTTTTTCACCAATTATTGCTGATCCTTTGACAAACTCGCTATCAAACTTATTGGCATATTTGCACCTGCCACTGTAGTAAGTCTTGCCACATGCATTCAGAAGAGTGTAAGGTAAAGTGCTGCTAACTCCAAATGCGTATGTATGTTATGAACATACATACATACATACATTTATATGAGTAGTGTATATAAAAGTCACCTGTTTTTCGGCAGCCACATTTCAGTATCAAATATTTTTTTTTTCAATTTTTCTTTTTTAATTTCATGCTACGTGTCACAGCGCGAGACGAGACATGTCTACCTGGCTTTGCTTGTTTTACTTTCAGTTTTCTTTCGTTTCGTTCAATTTTTTCTCACTCCTTTCATACGAAATTTTACATCGCACTTCGTATTGCTTGCTGCGTTTTGAAAAAAAAAATTTTTTGCTTATCAAATGTGTTTTTACTTTATTCGAGAAGTATGTACATATGTATGTAATGCAATTTTTGCTTGAAACTCTTAGCACCAGCTATCATTTGCAGGTCTACAGTTTTGTGCAAAAAAAAGAAGATTAAAATAGTACTAAGCGCAAAATTGTCAAACGATTTTGTAGGGATAAAGTGAAAATTTTGAACTCATACTTAGAAATAATAAAAAAACAATGTTGCTCGAGGGTGATGTGCTGCTGGGAGACTGGCGACAATGTGCAGGTGTTACAGTAGTGGCGGCGGGAAAGTATGGTATGTCTCGCATTGGCAGCGTTGACACGTACGCCAGACGGCAAGCATGTGACGACTGTGGTGTTCAGCTTCTACTACTTTTGACGTTCAAGATAAGTTTTTGTGTGCATTGCGCGGCTTTAATGTCATTCTCTTAACATTAAGCTGTTTGCCGTGTTTTAGCTGCGCATTTTCAAATGTCGGAACAATTTATACAATTTATACACAAAGACGTGGGTAAAATATCTACGTTTATATACACTCCATCTCAGAAAAATAACCGCAATCAAATTTGGCAAATGTAATTTAATTACTATTTATATTTTAATAAAGTGTATTCTGTAAAATAAATCATAAGAACCAAGCTTCAAACTGTGTTACTAATTTAAGCTATAAAAAAAATTTCATAAAACCAATTCTAACAAATATTTTGAATGTGTTCGAGTATGCAGTGTAGCGTAGTGCTACATTCTAAAAAAATCTAAAAATGGTTTAAAATGTGTTTCTTTTTAATTGGGAGAAAGAGTTTTGAAGCTTTTGATTATTATAGATTTTGATAGAGGGTGCTCTGAGTTTTAGTTGAAATAAATATTTAGAGTAAAATATTATTAAACGAAATGTATGTAAATGATAACATATTTTGTGCTTACAATTTTAATTTGGGTTATATGAAAATGAACAACAAATATTTAGTGTATAATGTATAGCTTTAGACAATACATATGCAATTACATAAGCGCAAGGATTTTCCTTAATCTGCATACACATATATAAAATGAAATTTGAGTTCTGCTTACTGTGGCTTTACCGCGCAAGTACAGCTTCATCTCCGTTCATCCACCCATTCATACATACATATGCATTTGTATGTAACTAATTTTATGTGCCCTTACAATTTTGCTTTCATGAAATTAACTTCATTTCGTACTCAAATACAATTTTTTTTTCAATATTTTTTTTTTCAAAACGTTGACACGAAACACCAGAGCAAACGGTTGTATGTGCTTGTGTCCCTACATACGTAAATACATACATACACCAGAGTATTGCCAGGTCTAGGGCCGCCCTTTAAACATATGAATTTCTCCTGTTTTTTTTTTTTGCATTGCTTGCTATTAAGTGTACACGTGTTGCAAGCAACACGCAGTCGAATTTATTTATTTTTATTAAGAGCAGCTGCTTTAAATTCCAAACAAAAGCTTTGGCACACATACAAATGCATATTTTTAACATAGTACTAGAAGTGTAGTGGTAAATTTATGCGCGATAGGGTGTTTCAAAAAGTTAAGTTGCAAATTTAAAAAAAAAAAGGTTGAAATGACTTAGATTTTACTTGCCTTGGCTGAGATTCGATCCCCGACGTCACTGACATAGCAATTGTTAAATAGTCATTTAGGTTTCTTAGTTTTACGAAAAATCCATTAAAGTGACCCATAAAATTAGTAAATTTTAAAAAGTGCCGAACTAAATAATTGGGTGTTTATGATGTAAAACTTCTAACTTGATGCTACGGATATCGCGACTAATGGTAAAGTGCAACCGGAAATGGTTGGGTACAGCAATAAGTATTAACTTCTTATGTTCATCATACTCGAACTTGAAGTGACCACAGTTAAATTCACTAAATTTAATGCCACTTTAAAAAAGCAACCCACAATTAAAATCGCTACGCCTAAACTCATGTTAGGTTATAATATATTATGTGAAATGTTATGTTATGTGACGTTACATTAATTGTGTTATATAATTTAAAATTATGTTACTTTATGTTCTGTTAGTTATATTCAACACACGCACACACATCACACTTAAACTGACCACAACTAAACGAAAAATCATTACATTTTAGCCAGAACGAAGTAATACAGATCACCCAGGACGGGAAGAAAGAAAAAAAAATGTTCGGCATTGACGTAATTTTTTTCACAGCCATGTTTCATGTTTTGAGATGGAGCAAAACCCAAAAAAAAAGTAAACAAATTACAATATAAAAAAGCAGCAATTTGTCTGGGAAGTATTTGCGGTCGTCAAAAAATAATTCTTACAAAGCATCTGCCTAAGTGTGTTTTACATATTGAAATAAAAATATACATATGTCATTTGAACTAAAACAAAATAAAAGAAAATATTGAAAAAATTGGAAAAATTGCAAAACTCAAAATTCCAATGCCACTTCAAAAATGTACGAACGAATTTCACCTGACCACAAATCATCACACCTGTCCTTACTTCACCTCATCTCACCTCACCTGACTTTAGCTCCCCTCAACTCACTTCGTCACACACTTCAACGAACCAATAGATAAAATGAAATATAACAAAACTGATTGTTATTTGTTAAAATCTTTGAGATTTGATTAACGTAATCTGAATAAATCGGAAATAAAATTTTCTTTAGTGCGACCCCAGTGCAACCATTAAATATTTTAATTAATTTCAAGAAAATAGTATTGTGCTTTCGATATGCCATAGAACTATATTAAGGGTTGAGTGGACTATAATTCAGTCTTAACTTTTCTTTTTGCATTTTTGGACCTTCCTAACGCACATAAAGGATACTTTTACAGTCAAATGTTCATATATAAATATAAAGGTATGATTGTACAAAGGTGCGCTGCCCGCGTCGAGTGGCTTCTATACTTACCTCATTGTATCTAAAGCGTGCAAGGTGACTACATTCGAGTATAAGCATACATATATATGCATGTACATACTAAACTGGTAAATTTTTTAAAGATCGCACGAAAGTATAAATTTGTCGAATTAACATGCAATTATGCGGATGAATTTTTCGTTGGAATACATAAAATACCCGGAAAATCCTTACAAAAAATGGCAAGCTCATACATACATATGTGCATCATAAGGACATAAGTATGTTTTTACATTTGAGTATTCGCCTGCAACATATCATTAAGTGCATATGTACCTACATACATATGTATGTCTATAAATGTATACTTTTTATAATAATATGCAATGTGACTCATATTGTGGTGCATGTCATTTCGTCGTAAAAATATTTAAAATTAAATAAAATTTGTGACAGCATAAATTACGTGTATAGGGTGTGTGTGTGTATGTGTTATGGTTAACAAAAAGTGTTTTTCAAGTAATTTATGCATATGCAAGCGTACATATTTGTGCATATAGGATATTAACTGTGTGTGGATGTGGAAAAAAATCCGGAAGGTTAAAAAATACACAACATGCCATGCGATAAGAAAGGGTCTCTAGTTCTAAGTATCTAAGTTAAGTAAGTCTAGACTTACTAGTCCCGCACTGCTTCAGATAAACCGAGTGCATAGGCAGAGTTTGTCAATCCTGACTCAGATCAGCTCATTTAAATTTATCCAAGAAAATATACGATTATATGCAAATCTTAAATCGTTACCTCTTAAAATTTTCTTACCGTCACTCGTCGAAAATCCTTTTATCTTCCTTGAATTTTATTGACAATTTTAACGAAAGCGATTAAGCATGGGAATCAAATGTTTTGCTCAGACCAGAAACTGATTGATTAATATAGAATAAAAGTTATTTGCTTATATTTTTAATCGTTGCAATAATTCTTTGATTTAATTCTCTTTTTTAACTAATAACACTGGCAAGTAAACCAAACCTTCGAAACCATCAACTTTGTGTGTTGAATTAAATCGTAACCTGACTTCTATTTGGTTTGAATATTAAGCGGACTTTGACCTGTAAGTTGAGTTATATTTTTATTTTATTTTTAACTTCTTGCTTGTATGTATATATATCACAAATTTACTTGAACATATACGTATGTAATTTAAGTATATTGCATACATACTCGTATGTATTCGCAAAACTATTTTAGCGATTTTTTTTATTTACATATTTTTTATTAAATTCGACACTGAGTAAACATTGAGCGGTCAGTATCGTATTACAAAGGCAAAACATTGTTTACTCCACGTTTTTTTTTTACTTTACTGCTCAAATGTTTTTTTATGTTGGTACTATCTGCACGCTGACGCATATCCGCCAGATAAATAATAAAAGAAACAATATAAATAAACGGAATGCGAAAAAGCAGATAATGCAAAATGTGCATGAGAATAAAAAAACGTTTATATCAGAATGAAATAATATGAAACTAAATAACGAAATTATAGCAAACTAAAATTGGAAAAAATAATTAAATTAAAAAGAAGAGCATAAGCTGAGGTAAAATATAGCAAAGTAAAATTAAATGAGCGAAATAATAAAGACTAAAATTAATTTTGAGTATGTATATTAATAAAAAAAATTCCAAGTACATATTCTCATTCAAAGGAAATAAACCACAAAAATATGTATTAATGTACATATGTACGTACATATGTTTATCTACAAGACGGTGTGGTATAGATCAACAAAATAGTTTTGCAAATTTATCGTGTCTTTAAAAAGTTTTTGTTTTTGTTTTCACTCATAGGAAACATGGACATCAAACGAAATATCTATACCAATAGCTACATATGTATTATATCTTTTATCGAAAAGCGTAAACAGATTGCCGAATTTCTGTAAACTGAATATGAATATATTTTTAGTGACACCTTTTACTGAATTTATTAGTTGGTAATTATTGTACTTTTTTTTTCGAAAATTTTACCCAATGTAGTTTTAAAGACTTGAACATTTAGTTAACAAAATTACCTGTAAATTTTAAAGATTTTTCTTAAAATTATTTTATTTTATGATGACCTTTTATTATTTTTACCTTTATTACTGCTACTTAAAAAAAAACAACCTGTAACACGTGTTGAGCAACTAAACTACGAAGTAATCATCAGAAACCATTAAACTTTGCTACAAAACGAGCCCCTCAGAAGGAGCAACAGGGAGTTCTTAAAAAAAGCGTCGTTTTAATTGTAAAACAAAGACTTTAAAAATGTTGCCAAATGCGAGGATGAAGGCAACAAAACCAAAAAAGGAACGTTTCCTGAAATTGTAAGCTTTTATATTTTTGGCTGCATATACATTTAACCGACACACACGTGTACATATAGAGACACGAGTAAAATGTCCATATATTTATGTACAGTATATAAGTGAACAAGGTTTGGAGAACAATAACCGGACAGCTCAAACAACTCTTCAAGAGGGGACTGTTAATAAACATTCTCGTGTAATTTAATACGCAAATTATGTGCGTCCGCTTGGTCGGGGATATCATTGCCTTAACCCGTCAATGACGCTTGTTTTTGGTCGATTACATCTAAAAAAGACTTGAAGACTTAAAATAAATAAAACCGTTAAGAGTTAACTAATTTAGCCTAAGAAGATCCTGAATACTTAAATGTTAAACTCTCGGCAGAAATTATCCGAGCTTGTATGTACAGCTTAGAATACACAGCTATTTTTGTGCCTGTTGTAAAGAGGATGTTAATTTTCGTAATGAACTGACGGGTCGGTAAGGTCCTTTACGGTCCTGACGTAGCTGGTGGTATTGAATAATAAATCTGAATTCATTGGTGTTTTAGACTTTTTTCTTTAATATAATCTCTGCTTTTACTCGTTTCGAAAAACAATCTATTAAAAAATAAATAATGAAGTTAATTAGTAAATATGTAGTAGAAAAATTGAAGCAGTGCTACCCCAAATGACCCGTGCGGGTTAATCGCGTTTGTATGTGATGTTTTTTTTTTCCTGTCAATCATGATGGTGAATATGAATATGAATGTGAATATAACATGAATATGAATATAAAAAAAATTATCAATAAGATTACGAATATGAGTATGAATGTGAATGTGAATGTGAATATGAATATAAAAATGTGTACGAATAATAATATAAATCTATATATATAAGATTGTATATGTATGCGAATGTGAATAAGAATATATATACGAATATCTATACGTATATGAATATGAATATTAATATGAATACGAGTATTCTTATGAATATGAATATGAATATGATTATTAATATATACGAATATTGTTCGAGCGGGGAGGAATTAGGGGCCGGGAATTCCTCATGAATTCCACGGCAACGGGGATCGAGGAAATAGGAAGCCGATCTTCTGAAAATTTATGATCGTTAAATCAACAAGCCGATTGCCGCATTGGTGTAGCAAGTAAAAAACACAAGTTATATTAAATTTATAATGCAAAAAAGGGGGCTTGTCATCGACAAGCAATTTATTTTATAATATATATAACACTGCTGGAAAAAAGTGGGGTTAAAATATACAAAATTTCAGATAACCTTACGTGTAGCGTTGGGGGCGTCTCTTCACAAAGTGAAAGAGTGCAGGAGTTTCGCAGAAGGCGAAACCCATCAAACGGGACGGGTAACAGGACTCGAGAAAAGGGAGAGAAAGTAACGAGTCCCTGTTCCCGTAATATCACAGCGACATCTGCAAGTGGAGTTAATAATAATTCACAATGGCAGAATACATTGTGAATGTTGAAACAGCTGGCGTAAACATGCCGCCCGCCTTGCAGTATCGCTGCAATAAGTTGACTACAAGATTTGTCGAGTTATATAAATTACATTTCATATTTCATAACAGTAAGTCCATAAATACCAATTCATTTACATAACAAATTTATAAAATAATATAAATCAAAAATTCATTTATGCACAACGCCAAACTTAAAAAAGAGAAAAATTAACGTAATTGTAAGCTACGAGCTAAAACTAGTAAATGGTGCCGCCAGATACCATCCACCCGAACATCGTGTTCTGCGCGGCTGGTCGAGTGGGAGTCGCTGCCATCAGTCCTGGACGCAGGATCATCGCGTAGACCTCAGCTCCCAGGATCAGCGATACCGCGCTCGAGCGGTGGAAATTCGGGTCCGCCAGCCGGAAATTGTCGAATTCGCTGACTACGCGTGCGTCGAGTGTGCGCTGGGGTGTAATGCGGGACAGATGGGTCTCCACATTCGCGGTCACCTGCAGCCGCTCGTTCCACCCTTTTAGGGTGAACTGGCACACATTTTGGCGCCCATTCGGCAGCAACTGCAGCCTTCGCGCTAGCTGTAGCGATATCGATGACCTCGACCGCCCTGGATCGACGATTGCCCTTACCACCTGAGGTCTTCCCCGCGTCATTATCCGCACTGTGACCGTTGGCGTGAGGACAGAGAGCCCTTGAGCGCCACGGGCTGTGCCCGTAATCCGCTCTCGGGCGTCTCTCACACCGCGGCGTTGGGGCTGCGGTTGTGGACGTCGCGGTTGCGGTCTGGGGTTGGGCCGCTTTGATGGCGTCGGTGCGGCTTTCTGTACCGCCGACCGGATAACCGAAAGTCTTGGTCTGGCTAC
This sequence comes from Philophylla caesio, assembly GCA_963971545.1. NCBI lineage: Eukaryota > Metazoa > Arthropoda > Insecta > Diptera > Tephritidae > Philophylla > Philophylla caesio. The sequence continues at coordinate 112,653,796 of OZ020606.1, read as the reverse complement.
CGGCGGCTCGCTGGACTCGCCACTATCGTTGACGGGCTGCAGGTCACTTTCGTCTGCATCTATTTCGAGGATCTCATCCTCGCTGGAGTCGGGCAACGGCTGGGCGCCGTAGACACAGCGGAGTCGTCTTCGGCGATCCCCTTCTTCATTAATCGCACCGTCTTCCTCCTCCCATGCTTTCTCATGGAGGTGGAGGAGACTGTGGTGCCGCTCTCCACATCGGTCGCACGTTCTCTTCGATGCGCAATTCTCGGCCGTATGATGTGCCGATAGGCAATTGGAGCAGTGCCGGTGGACGAGGACAGCCCGTAGTCTCTCGACCGGGTCCTTGCGGCGCATCTCCCTACAGTACAGCAACGGGTGGTTGCTCTTGCACACAGGGCATTTCTTCGCTCCAGTAACTTTGGATGAGTGTTCCATTTCGAAATTTATTTCTTGATTTGGGGTTATCTGGAAAGAGAGGGAAATGTTAAATTCGGTTTAACATGGCGGTAAAAGAACCAATTTTACAATTGGCCGAGTTATGTTTCCCCGCGCCGTTCGTAGTTCTACGACACGGACGCGGCTATCAGGACCTGAAAAAACTCTAACTACTCTGCCAAGTCGCCATTCATTTGGAGGCAGATTGTCCTCTTTAATAACCACCAGGTCATCTGTCTCGATGTTACGTTGGGGGAGCCTCCATTTGGTTCGTTTCTGCAACTCCTTCAGGTACTCCGCCTTCCACCTTTGGCAGAACGTCTGCTGGATGGCTTTAATCTTTTGCCATCGATTGATGATGGACATCGGATTCTCCGTGACTTCGGGCTCTGGAATCGCGAGTATCGGGGTTCCAATTAGGAAATGTCCTGGTGTTAGGGGTTCCATTGCCTCAGAGTTCTCAGAAATGGGGCTGATTGGTCGAGAATTCAAACACGACTCGATCCTTGCCAACAGTGTGGAAAGCTCCTCTATGGTGAAACGCATTGAATGAGCGACTTTCCTGAAATGTATCTTGAAGCTTTTTACACCTGCTTCCCAGAGCCCTCCCATATGAGGTGCTCCTGGAGGTATAAAGTGCCACGAGATACCTTGATGAGCGTATGTCTGCGTTGTCCGACTGGCCACCGTAGAGACGAACGCTTTGAAATCCTGCCTCAGTGCTTTGTTCGCCCCTACAAAATTGGTGCCGTTGTCCGAGTATACATTTAGAGGGCAACCGCGTCGGGATACGAATCGCGAAAAGGCTGCCAGGAACGTCGGGGTTGACAAATCGCTGGTTGCCTCCAAATGTATTGCCTTAGTCGCGAAACAGACAAATACGCAGACATATCCTTTGGTGATACGGCATGCTCGGCCCGTAAAACTCCTTATTTCGAATGGGCCCGTGAAGTCGATTCCAGTGTTCGTGAAGGGCCTGGACACTTCTATTCGTTCCACTGGCAAGGCTGCCATTAACTGCTCCCGCGCTTTCTTCCTGTAAATAATACATACTTTGCAATTGTGTACAGTATTTTTGATTAAATTTTTCATACGTATTATCCAGTATTCAGACCGCAAAAGTCTCAACATTAGCTGATTTTCACCGTGTAGGGAAATCAGATGTGAGAATTTTACGAGCAGTCTTGAAAACTGGCAATCATAAGGAAGAATTATAGGGTACCGTTCGTTATATGGTAAACTCGACAACGCGAGTCGCCCCCCCACTCTCATAACTCCGTTTCTGTCGAGAAACGGATTAAGAGTGGCTATTGGACTTTTCGCATTAAGGGGCGCGGAAGCGCCGCCAGCCCTGTACTCCTCTGGATAGTGTCGCCTCTGTGCTACAAGAATAAGGCGACGCTTTACCTCCTTGATTTCCTCGGATGTTATTTCGTCTCTCTGGTCGCTTATCACCAACTTATGGACAGGGTGAACTCTACGATAAAATCGAAAAATTCGCGCTATCACTCTCAAGGCTCGAGAGAAGTCCGAAAAACGCTCCAGGATATCTCCTTCTCCTGAGACACCTGTCGCGTGAACTCGTACTTTCCTCTGCTCTACATCTGTTTCCAACGTGTCATTGCAACTACTCGCTTGGGGCCAAGCTGATGGCTCTTTCTGTAACCACTTTGGTCCGTGCCACCATAACGCGTTCGCTTCTAAATCCTGTGGTGTGACCGTCGAAAGGGTAGCGATACTACATATCGTCCGCATTCATCCCTTACCGTCGTTCTCTTATAGAGCTCCTCGCAAAATGCATCTTCGGGGGTGATCTTCCTTTTGGGTGAAACTTCTTCCAACTCCCAAAAACGTGTCAGTTGGGGGTTCGTCATCTGTGTGCAGTACGACACACATGACGAAAAACAGCTTGTTGTGACCGTCCGAGGAACTGGCCCTGTAAGGATCCACCCGAACACCGTCTCCTGCGCCAGAAGTGATCCCAGCACGTTTCGCTCCACGTTGTCCATGATAACAGCCGGGTATACATCCGCACCCAATATGACATCCACCTGCTGACTCCTATAGAAATTTACATCGGCCAACCTAAGAGGGGGGAGTGATCCAAGATGCACCCGGTCCAATGAAAACTTGGGGAGGTCTCCTGTCAATTGGGGTAAAACGAGGCCTCTTGCCTCCATTTTAAACTGGGGGTTTACAGGAGAACCTATGACCAGATGCGCTACTTTTCGCACATTTGCCGATACCGTGGCACTTATCCCTGTTACCTGAGTATCAGCTACTTTCGTTGGCAGCCCGATGCGCTTCCGGAGCCGGTCAGTGATGAATGTCCCCTCCGATCCCGAATCAAAAAAAAGCCCTGACTTGGTAGGTGACTCCTAGATGGTAGATGTTGACCATGGCAGTTCCTAGCAATATATTGCAATTGCTTGCAGCATGCAGGGATTGCACATTGCTCGTGCTTGGTCGGGGTTGTGTCGTTCTGGGTTGTGCTGATCGTGGTTGTGGGGGGCGGGGAAACTTACTTCGGGGTGACGGTTGTGGAGCTGACGTGCTGGGCAACTGTAACGCAGAAGGTCGATGTAGAAGGGAGTGATGTCTTTGGTGACAACTCCAACAAGAGAAAGGGCTCTTGCAATCTTTTGCCATATGGGAATGTGCAAGGCAATTCATGCACAAGTTATGTTTTCTGGCAACAGTGACGCGATCGTCAACTTTCATTGCCAAAAATTTAGGGCAACCCTTCAATACATGGGTTTGCTCGGGGCATAACCTACAGGTAGGTTGAGAAAACTGCCCATGGTGTGCCGACACTCGCCTCTCATAGCTTGCGGCGGGTGGTCGACTGACGGTCGGCTTTACCGCTCTAGCACCCCGAATGTCGGAAACAGTTTCCAACGTTTGGAACCGGCTTGTGAGAAAGCTGTCTAATTCCTCCCACCTCGGAATTTCCGCCTTCCTCAAAATCCCTTGTTCCCATAGCGCTAGGGTGGTGTCTGGCAACCGACTCGACACCAAAAACACGAAAATTGCATCCCAGTTCTCAATGTCAATACCGTACATTTCTAACACTGAGATGCAATTGTTGACCGATCGTTGTAGATTCTTAATATCGGTTCCGCGTTCTACCGTGACCGATGGTAAATTAAATAGGATTTTCAGCTGACTATTGACCATTATCCGCTTATTCTCATATCGTTCCGATAGATTTTGCAACGCTGTGGCGAAGCCGTCATTAGTCAGAGGGGATTTTTTAACTATATCCTTTGCTTCACCCCGGGTCTTCTGATTCAAATGATACAGCTTTTCGACCGGGGTTAAGCGCGAATTGTTCACGTAAATCGCTGTGAATAAATCTCGAAACGATAGCCACGACATGTAGTCACCGTAGAATATCTCCGTATCACATGGAGGTAAACGGATATTTGAATACGCAGGCAGTTCAACTTCATGAAGCCCGTGATTGACCGTTGAACTGCTTTGTTGAGCAAAAGTGAGACCATGAGCAGTCTCACCTATAAGCGCACCGCAAGTCAAGTATGCGGTGTAGCAGTCCTGGTATCGGCACTTGGCCAACCGAAGAGCGGACTGATCGCTTTCGTTGTCGGACAAGGTCTTTGAGTACTTATCAAATTCGTCTTTAACCTTGACCCACAACGTCTTAAGCTCTTCTCTCTGTATTTCCAGAGAGAAGATCGAATGGCAGTTACTGGGCATCGTGTTATAGCCCGACTCAAACTCAAGCAGCGCATCGCATGCGCGCGAAAAATCGTTGAGTGTGGCCATGTCACGAAAAAGCTTACGAAATTTTTCTTGAAAATCTTTCGAAAAAAGCAAACGATTTAAATATAATGTCGTAAAGACTAATCCACGAAAAAAAGTTTCAAGTTTTCAAACTCCAACGTTTGAAAAATGTTTCGAAAAACAAGACGTTGTAAAGATTTTTACAGTGTATCGCACCACTGAATGAAATCCCGATTGAATCACGAGAAAAAATAAGTCAGAGACTAAAGTAAATTTATTTTTCTCAGTGTAACGCTTCGCTCGGGAAAATCACGAAAAAAAAAAAAAACCGGGAATTAAAATTCCGAAAATCCAGAAAAAAGTCGAATTTATTTCCCTCAGTGTCAGGCACCACTGGGGAAAATCACGGAAAAAACCGGAAATTAAAATCCAAAAAAAATCGAATGTATTTCCCTCAGTGTTAGGCACCACTGGGGAAAATCACGGAAAAGCCGGAAATAAAAATCCAAAAAAAATCGAATTTATTTCCCTCAGTGTTATGATCCACTGGCGATAACTTAATTTCTTCGAAGGCCTTCCAAATAGCTCGCACGAATAAAAAATGAAATTATTTAAAATCGTTAATTGTAAAGATTCTAACGCGGGAGAAATCCACGTTCGACAAAACGATAATCCAGAAAATTAATTGGCTTGATTTATTTCCGTGTATCGCACAACCGGAAAAAACCAATTAATTTTATATAAGGCAAAAAAAAACCTACTAGTGGAAACCAAAGTTTCTTGTCAAACCGAATAAAAATTGCAAAATTCGTTTAATAACGTGTCCTAGGAAAGGAAACGAAATTTTCAAAAACCAAAATTCAAAAAAAAAGTCGACGTTAACTAAAAATCAGAATACAATGTAATCTGAAAATATATATTTAAAGAAAGAAAATTCCAAAATTCAAGCTAATCTCTCACAGTGTAAAGCACCACTGGATACACTTTGCTCCACTCAACTCACGAACAAGTAGATTTCAACTTAAGTATAAAAGAATTTAAAACTCCGAAAAAAGTTTAAATTGATTTCTCACGGTGTAACTCACCACCAGCTAAATTTTCTAATATAGATTAAGTCCCAAAAAAACCACTTATTTATTTAAATTTTCAAATTCAACTTTAATTTCTATATATTCCTTCACTTCAAACCCAAAAACTAATTACGAACTAGTTTTTTAAAATTATTATTTTTTTTTGAAGAAATAGAGATAAATCTCTTACAGTGTACCAACGCAACACTGTAGAAATTCCCTTGATGCAGGCGCTCAGACAAAAATCGCAATAAATTTTTTTTTTTTTTTTTAAATATATAAAAAAAAGCAAGATTCCCTTTACTTTATTCCTTTTCTAGAATATGATATTTATTTTGCGTGTCCGCCCTTCGCGAATATACGTTGTAATGTCGAAGGCTTACCTGGATTGACTGCTTACTATATGTTACAGTTGGGCCACTGGTGGGGGCCTTGCAGCAACCGTTGGGCCGTTTGTTTGGGCCTTGCAGCAACCGTTGGGCCGTTGGTGTGGGCCTTGCTGCACGTTGGGCCGTTCGTATGGGCCTTACAGCAACTCGTTGGGCCGTTGGTAGGGCCTTACTGCACGGTGGGCCACTGGTGGGGGCCTTGTTGAACGTTGGGCCGTTCGTGTGGGCCTTGCTGCACGTTGGGCCGTTCGTAGGGGCCTTGCAGCAACCGTTGGGCCGTTGGTGTGGGCCTTACAGCAACTCGTTGGGCCGTTGGTAGGGGCCTTACTGCACGGTGGGCCACTGGTGGGGGCCTTGTTGAACGTTGGGCCGTTCGTGTGGGCCTTGCTGCACGTTGGGCCGTTCGTAGGGGCCTTGCAGCAACCGTTGGGCCGTTGGTGTGGGCCTTGCTGCACGTTGGGCCACTGGTGGGGGCCTTGCAGCAAATTCGTTGGGCCGTTGGTAGGGGCCTTACTGCACGGTGGGCCACTGGTGGGGGCCTTGTTGAACGTTGGGCCGTTCGTGTGGGCCTTGCTGCACGTTGGGCCGTTCGTAGGGGCCTTGCAGCAACCGTTGGGCCGTTGGTGTGGGCCTTGCTGCACGGTGGGCCACTGGTGGGGGCCTTGTTGAACGTTGGGCCGTTCGTGTGGGCCTTGCTGCACGTTGGGCCGTTCGTAGGGACCTTGCAGCAACCGTTGGGCCGTTTGGTTTCAGCTGCTTCCGCCGGGGCGCCGCTGAAGTCCAATTTAGCGGTGCTTGTGGGAGCACCCTCGACTCTGTGCAGGAGCACGGAAATTTCCTTCAACTTAATTTCCGTTCCTGTAAGTGAGATTGAATTAAACAACACCAATGTGAAATGGTTACCTTTTTTCTTCTTCGGATTCACTCCTCCAATCGTTGGGGCCGCTGCCCAATTAGACGCTGCTCCCGCCGGAGCACTGGTGTACAATTTTTCAGCACTGACGTACAATTTTGTCAGCACTGATGTATAATTCTGCCAGTGCTGATGTACGAAGCAATCAGCACTGACGTAGCACAATTTTCCAGCTAACAACGCCGGCAGTTGTTTTGCCGATTTCTGGAGCACCCGCTATTTCTTCAGTGCGGGCAACTCGGGTGCTGCAAACACACGATTCAATAAAATTCAAAATTTCAAAGGATTACCTTTTATGAGTAACGATGCTCCAATCGCTGGGGCCGCCGTGCCCTTCTAATATCCCTCGTTGTCGCCGGAGTTGTCGCGGTCGCCAATTTAGGGCTTATTTAAATTTATTTTAAAAAGAAAAACTTATGCACACGTGCAAATGGCGCTTTGCAGGTTATTTATCTTTTATTATTATTATTTTTTTTTTTTCTATCTTTGGCAGCTGCCAAATTGTGGATTGCAATTCGGAATCCACTGCTCGTTCACAATAGAAGATTGTGAAAAATCTTTAAGAAATTTTATAAGCTGTGTTTAATTGGTTATATGTATATATTAGTATATCCACAATATATTAAACACAACTTAATGGGGGATTAAAATGGGCAACTTGGCAGTTTTGGGGTTATGTTTTTAACTTGTGTTTTTCGATTTTTTATTTGCGAGTACAGCAATTCAGCCACAAAAATATTAACAAAAAAAAATCAGAATGATCCGGCTCGAAGGACCATGTTCGAGCGGGGAGGAATTAGGGGCCGGGAATTCCTCATGAATTCCACGGCAACGGGGATCGAGGAAATAGGAAGCCGATCTTCTGAAAATTTATGATCGTTAAATCAACAAGCCGATTGCCGCATTGGTGTAGCAAGTAAAAAACACAAGTTATATTAAATTTATAATGCAAAAAAGGGGGCTTGTCATTGACAAGCAATTTATTTTATAATATATATAACACTGCTGGAAAAAAGTGGGGTTAAAATATACAAAATTTCAGATAACCTTACGTGTAGCGTTGGGGGCGTCTCTTCACAAAGTGAAAGAGTGCAGGAGTTTCGCAGAAGGCGAAACCCATCAAACGGGACGGGTAACAGGACTCGAGAAAAGGGAGAGAAAGTAACGAGTCCCTGTTCCCGTAATATCACAGCGACATCTGCAAGTGGAGTTAATAATAATTCACAATGGCAGAATACATTGTGAATGTTGAAACAGCTGGCGTAAACATGCCGCCCGCCTTGCAGTATCGCTGCAATAAGTTGACTACAAGATTTGTCGAGTTATATAAATTACATTTCATATTTCATAACAGTAAGTCCATAAATACCAATTCATTTACATAACAAATTTATAAAATAATATAAATCAAAAATTCATTTATGCACAACGCCAAACTTAAAAAAGAGAAAAATTAACGTAATTGTAAGCTACGAGCTAAAACTAGTAAATGGTGCCGCCAGATACCATCCACCCGAACATCGTGTTCTGCGCGGCTGGTCGAGTGGGAGTCGCTGCCATCAGTCCTGGACGCAGGATCATCGCGTAGACCTCAGCTCCCAGGATCAGCGATACCGCGCTCGAGCGGTGGAAATTCGGGTCCGCCAGCCGGAAATTGTCGAATTCGCTGACTACGCGTGCGTCGAGTGTGCGCTGGGGTGTAATGCGGGACAGATGGGTCTCCACATTCGCGGTCACCTGCAGCCGCTCGTTCCACCCTTTTAGGGTGAACTGGCACACATTTTGGCGCCAATTCGGCAGCAACTGCAGCCTTCGCGCTAGCTGTAGCGATATCGATGACCTCGACCGCCCTGGATCGACGATTGCCCTTACCACCTGAGGTCTTCCCCGCGTCATTATCCGCACTGTGACCGTTGGCGTGAGGACAGAGAGCCCTTGAGCGCCACGGGCTGTGCCCGTAATCCGCTCTCGGGCGTCTCTCACACCGCGGCGTTGGGGCTGCGGTTGTGGACGTCGCGGTTGCGGTCTGGGGTTGGGCCGCTTTGATGGCGTCGGTGCGGCTTTCTGTACCGCCGACCGGATAACCGAAAGTCTTGGTCTGGCTACCGGCGGCTCGCTGGACTCGCCACTATCGTTGACGGGCTGCAGGTCACTTTCGTCTGCATCTATTTCGAGGATCTCATCCTCGCTGGAGTCGGGCAACGGCTGGGCGCCGTAGACACAGCGGAGTCGTCTTCGGCGATCCCCTTCTTCATTAATCGCACCGTCTTCCTCCTCCCATGCTTTCTCATGGAGGTGGAGGAGACTGTGGTGCCGCTCTCCACATCGGTCGCACGTTCTCTTCGATGCGCAATTCTCGGCCGTATGATGTGCCGATAGGCAATTGGAGCAGTGCCGGTGGACGAGGACAGCCCGTAGTCTCTCGACCGGGTCCTTGCGGCGCATCTCCCTACAGTACAGCAACGGGTGGTTGCTCTTGCACACAGGGCATTTCTTCGCTCCAGTAACTTTGGATGAGTGTTCCATTTCGAAATTTATTTCTTGATTTGGGGTTATCTGGAAAGAGAGGGAAATGTTAAATTCGGTTTAACATGGCGGTAAAAGAACCAATTTTACAATTGGCCGAGTTATGTTTCCCCGCGCCGTTCGTAGTTCTACGACACGGACGCGGCTATCAGGACCTGAAAAAACTCTAACTACTCTGCCAAGTCGCCATTCATTTGGAGGCAGATTGTCCTCTTTAATAACCACCAGGTCATCTGTCTCGATGTTACGTTGGGGGAGCCTCCATTTGGTTCGTTTCTGCAACTCCTTCAGGTACTCCGCCTTCCACCTTTGGCAGAACGTCTGCTGGATGGCTTTAATCTTTTGCCATCGATTGATGATGGACATCGGATTCTCCGTGACTTCGGGCTCTGGAATCGCGAGTATCGGGGTTCCAATTAGGAAATGTCCTGGTGTTAGGGGTTCCATTGCCTCAGAGTTCTCAGAAATGGGGCTGATTGGTCGAGAATTCAAACACGACTCGATCCTTGCCAACAGTGTGGAAAGCTCCTCTATGGTGAAACGCATTGAATGAGCGACTTTCCTGAAATGTATCTTGAAGCTTTTTACACCTGCTTCCCAGAGCCCTCCCATATGAGGTGCTCCTGGAGGTATAAAGTGCCACGAGATACCTTGATGAGCGTATGTCTGCGTTGTCCGACTGGCCACCGTAGAGACGAACGCTTTGAAATCCTGCCTCAGTGCTTTGTTCGCCCCTACAAAATTGGTGCCGTTGTCCGAGTATACATTTAGAGGGCAACCGCGTCGGGATACGAATCGCGAAAAGGCTGCCAGGAACGTCGGGGTTGACAAATCGCTGGTTGCCTCCAAATGTATTGCCTTAGTCGCGAAACAGACAAATACGCAGACATATCCTTTGGTGATACGGCATGCTCGGCCCGTAAAACTCCTTATTTCGAATGGGCCCGTGAAGTCGATTCCAGTGTTCGTGAAGGGCCTGGACACTTCTATTCGTTCCACTGGCAAGGCTGCCATTAACTGCTCCCGCGCTTTCTTCCTGTAAATAATACATACTTTGCAATTGTGTACAGTATTTTTGATTAAATTTTTCATACGTATTATCCAGTATTCAGACCGCAAAAGTCTCAACATTAGCTGATTTTCACCGTGTAGGGAAATCAGATGTGAGAATTTTACGAGCAGTCTTGAAAACTGGCAATCATAAGGAAGAATTATAGGGTACCGTTCGTTATATGGTAAACTCGACAACGCGAGTCGCCCCCCCACTCTCATAACTCCGTTTCTGTCGAGAAACGGATTAAGAGTGGCTATTGGACTTTTCGCATTAAGGGGCGCGGAAGCGCCGCCAGCCCTGTACTCCTCTGGATAGTGTCGCCTCTGTGCTACAAGAATAAGGCGACGCTTTACCTCCTTGATTTCCTCGGATGTTATTTCGTCTCTCTGGTCGCTTATCACCAACTTATGGACAGGGTGAACTCTACGATAAAATCGAAAAATTCGCGCTATCACTCTCAAGGCTCGAGAGAAGTCCGAAAAACGCTCCAGGATATCTCCTTCTCCTGAGACACCTGTCGCGTGAACTCGTACTTTCCTCTGCTCTACATCTGTTTCCAACGTGTCATTGCAACTACTCGCTTGGGGCCAGGCTGATGGCTCTTTCTGTAACCACTTTGGTCCGTGCCACCATAACGCGTTCGCTTCTAAATCCTGTGGTGTGACCGTCGAAAGGGTAGCGATACTACATATCGTCCGCATTCATCCCTTACCGTCGTTCTCTTATAGAGCTCCTCGCAAAATGCATCTTCGGGGGTGATCTTCCTTTTGGGTGAAACTTCTTCCAACTCCCAAAAACGTGTCAGTTGGGGGTTCGTCATCTGTGTGCAGTACGACACACATGACGAAAAACAGCTTGTTGTGACCGTCCGAGGAACTGGCCCTGTAAGGATCCACCCGAACACCGTCTCCTGCGCCAGAAGTGATCCCAGCACGTTTCGCTCCACGTTGTCCATGATAACAGCCGGGTATACATCCGCACCCAATATGACATCCACCTGCTGACTCCTATAGAAATTTACATCGGCCAACCTAAGAGGGGGGAGTGATCCAAGATGCACCCGGTCCAATGAAAACTTGGGGAGGTCTCCTGTCAATTGGGGTAAAACGAGGCCTCTTGCCTCCATTTTAAACTGGGGGTTTACAGGAGAACCTATGACCAGATGCGCTACTTTTCGCACATTTGCCGATACCGTGGCACTTATCCCTGTTACCTGAGTATCAGCTACTTTCGTTGGCAGCCCGATGCGCTTCCGGAGCCGGTCAGTGATGAATGTCCCCTCCGATCCCGAATCAAAAAAAAGCCCTGACTTGGTAGGTGACTCCTAGATGGTAGATGTTGACCATGGCAGTTCCTAGCAATATATTGCAATTGCTTGCAGCATGCAGGGATTGCACATTGCTCGTGCTTGGTCGGGGTTGTGTCGTTCTGGGTTGTGCTGATCGTGGTTGTGGGGGGCGGGGAAACTTACTTCGGGGTGACGGTTGTGGAGCTGACGTGCTGGGCAACTGTAACGCAGAAGGTCGATGTAGAAGGGAGTGATGTCTTTGGTGACAACTCCAACAAGAGAAAGGGCTCTTGCAATCTTTTGCCATATGGGAATGTGCAAGGCAATTCATGCACAAGTTATGTTTTCTGGCAACAGTGACGCGATCGTCAACTTTCATTGCCAAAAATTTAGGGCAACCCTTCAATACATGGGTTTGCTCGGGGCATAACCTACAGGTAGGTTGAGAAAACTGCCCATGGTGTGCCGACACTCGCCTCTCATAGCTTGCGGCGGGTGGTCGACTGACGGTCGGCTTTACCGCTCTAGCACCCCGAATGTCGGAAACAGTTTCCAACGTTTGGAACCGGCTTGTGAGAAAGCTGTCTAATTCCTCCCACCTCGGAATTTCCGCCTTCCTCAAAATCCCTTGTTCCCATAGCGCTAGGGTGGTGTCTGGCAACCGACTCGACACCAAAAACACGAAAATTGCATCCCAGTTCTCAATGTCAATACCGTACATTTCTAACACTGAGATGCAATTGTTGACCGATCGTTGTAGATTCTTAATATCGGTTCCGCGTTCTACCGTGACCGATGGTAAATTAAATAGGATTTTCAGCTGACTATTGACCATTATCCGCTTATTCTCATATCGTTCCGATAGATTTTGCAACGCTGTGGCGAAGCCGTCATTAGTCAGAGGGGATTTTTTAACTATATCCTTTGCTTCACCCCGGGTCTTCTGATTCAAATGATACAGCTTTTCGACCGGGGTTAAGCGCGAATTGTTCACGTAAATCGCTGTGAATAAATCTCGAAACGATAGCCACGACATGTAGTCACCGTAGAATATCTCCGTATCACATGGAGGTAAACGGATATTTGAATACGCAGGCAGTTCAACTTCATGAAGCCCGTGATTGACCGTTGAACTGCTTTGTTGAGCAAAAGTGAGACCATGAGCAGTCTCACCTATAAGCGCACCGCAAGTCAAGTATGCGGTGTAGCAGTCCTGGTATCGGCACTTGGCCAACCGAAGAGCGGACTGATCGCTTTCGTTGTCGGACAAGGTCTTTGAGTACTTATCAAATTCGTCTTTAACCTTGACCCACAACGTCTTAAGCTCTTCTCTCTGTATTTCCAGAGAGAAGATCGAATGGCAGTTACTGGGCATCGTGTTATAGCCCGACTCAAACTCAAGCAGCGCATCGCATGCGCGCGAAAAATCGTTGAGTGTGGCCATGTCACGAAAAAGCTTACGAAATTTTTCTTGAAAATCTTTCGAAAAAAGCAAACGATTTAAATATAATGTCGTAAAGACTAATCCACGAAAAAAAGTTTCAAGTTTTCAAACTCCAACGTTTGAAAAATGTTTCGAAAAACAAGACGTTGTAAAGATTTTTACAGTGTATCGCACCACTGAATGAAATCCCGATTGAATCACGAGAAAAAATAAGTCAGAGACTAAAGTAAATTTATTTTTCTCAGTGTAACGCTTCGCTCGGGAAAATCACGAAAAAAAAAAAAACCGGGAATTAAAATTCCGAAAATCCAGAAAAAAGTCGAATTTATTTCCCTCAGTGTCAGGCACCACTGGGGAAAATCACGGAAAAAACCGGAAATTAAAATCCAAAAAAAATCGAATGTATTTCCCTCAGTGTTAGGCACCACTGGGGAAAATCACGGAAAAGCCGGAAATAAAAATCCAAAAAAAATCGAATTTATTTCCCTCAGTGTTATGATCCACTGGCGATAACTTAATTTCTTCGAAGGCCTTCCAAATAGCTCGCACGAATAAAAAATGAAATTATTTAAAATCGTTAATTGTAAAGATTCTAACGCGGGAGAAATCCACGTTCGACAAAACGATAATCCAGAAAATTAATTGGCTTGATTTATTTCCGTGTATCGCACAACCGGAAAAAACCAATTAATTTTATATAAGGCAAAAAAAAACCTACTAGTGGAAACCAAAGTTTCTTGTCAAACCGAATAAAAATTGCAAAATTCGTTTAATAACGTGTCCTAGGAAAGGAAACGAAATTTTCAAAAACCAAAATTCAAAAAAAAGTCGACGTTAACTAAAAATCAGAATACAATGTAATCTGAAAATATATATTTAAAGAAAGAAAATTCCAAAATTCAAGCTAATCTCTCACAGTGTAAAGCACCACTGGATACACTTTGCTCCACTCAACTCACGAACAAGTAGATTTCAACTTAAGTATAAAAGAATTTAAAACTCCGAAAAAAGTTTAAATTGATTTCTCACGGTGTAACTCACCACCAGCTAAATTTTCTAATATAGATTAAGTCCCAAAAAAACCACTTATTTATTTAAATTTTCAAATTCAACTTTAATTTCTATATATTCCTTCACTTCAAACCCAAAAACTAATTACGAACTAGTTTTTTAAAATTATTATTTTTTTTTGAAGAAATAGAGATAAATCTCTTACAGTGTACCAACGCAATACTGTAGAAATTCCCTTGATGCAGGCGCTCAGACAAAAATCGCAATAAATTTTTTTTTTTTTTTTTAAATATATAAAAAAAAGCAAGATTCCCTTTACTTTATTCCTTTTCTAGAATATGATATTTATTTTGCGTGTCCGCCCTTCGCGAATATACGTTGTAATGTCGAAGGCTTACCTGGATTGACTGCTTACTATATGTTACAGTTGGGCCACTGGTGGGGGCCTTGCAGCAACCGTTGGGCCGTTTGTTTGGGCCTTGCAGCAACCGTTGGGCCGTTGGTGTGGGCCTTGCTGCACGTTGGGCCGTTCGTATGGGCCTTACAGCAACTCGTTGGGCCGTTGGTAGGGCCTTACTGCACGGTGGGCCACTGGTGGGGGCCTTGTTGAACGTTGGGCCGTTCGTGTGGGCCTTGCTGCACGTTGGGCCGTTCGTAGGGGCCTTGCAGCAACCGTTGGGCCGTTGGTGTGGGCCTTACAGCAACTCGTTGGGCCGTTGGTAGGGGCCTTACTGCACGGTGGGCCACTGGTGGGGGCCTTGTTGAACGTTGGGCCGTTCGTGTGGGCCTTGCTGCACGTTGGGCCGTTCGTAGGGGCCTTGCAGCAACCGTTGGGCCGTTGGTGTGGGCCTTGCTGCACGTTGGGCCACTGGTGGGGGCCTTGCAGCAAATTCGTTGGGCCGTTGGTAGGGGCCTTACTGCACGGTGGGCCACTGGTGGGGGCCTTGTTGAACGTTGGGCCGTTCGTGTGGGCCTTGCTGCACGTTGGGCCGTTCGTAGGGGCCTTGCAGCAACCGTTGGGCCGTTGGTGTGGGCCTTGCTGCACGGTGGGCCACTGGTGGGGGCCTTGTTGAACGTTGGGCCGTTCGTGTGGGCCTTGCTGCACGTTGGGCCGTTCGTAGGGACCTTGCAGCAACCGTTGGGCCGTTTGGTTTCAGCTGCTTCCGCCGGGGCGCCGCTGAAGTCCAATTTAGCGGTGCTTGTGGGAGCACCCTCGACTCTGTGCAGGAGCACGGAAATTTCCTTCAACTTAATTTCCGTTCCTGTAAGTGAGATTGAATTAAACAACACCAATGTGAAATGGTTACCTTTTTTCTTCTTCGGATTCACTCCTCCAATCGTTGGGGCCGCTGCCCAATTAGACGCTGCTCCCGCCGGAGCACTGGTGTACAATTTTTCAGCACTGACGTACAATTTTGTCAGCACTGATGTATAATTCTGCCAGTGCTGATGTACGAAGCAATCAGCACTGACGTAGCACAATTTTCCAGCTAACAACGCCGGCAGTTGTTTTGCCGATTTCTGGAGCACCCGCTATTTCTTCAGTGCGGGCAACTCGGGTGCTGCAAACACACGATTCAATAAAATTCAAAATTTCAAAGGATTACCTTTTATGAGTAACGATGCTCCAATCGCTGGGGCCGCCGTGCCCTTCTAATATCCCTCGTTGTCGCCGGAGTTGTCGCGGTCGCCAATTTAGGGCTTATTTAAATTTATTTTAAAAAGAAAAACTTATGCACACGTGCAAATGGCGCTTTGCAGGTTATTTATCTTTTATTATTATTATTTTTTTTTTTTCTATCTTTGGCAGCTGCCAAATTGTGGATTGCAATTCGGAATCCACTGCTCGTTCACAATAGAAGATTGTGAAAAATCTTTAAGAAATTTTATAAGCTGTGTTTAATTGGTTATATGTATATATTAGTATATCCACAATATATTAAACACAACTTAATGGGGGATTAAAATGGGCAACTTGGCAGTTTTGGGGTTATGTTTTTAACTTGTGTTTTTCGATTTTTTATTTGCGAGTACAGCAATTCAGCCACAAAAATATTAACAAAAAAAAATCAGAATGATCCGGCTCGAAGGACCATGTTCGAGCGGGGAGGAATTAGGGGCCGGGAATTCCTCATGAATTCCACGGCAACGGGGATCGAGGAAATAGGAAGCCGATCTTCTGAAAATTTATGATCGTTAAATCAACAAGCCGATTGCCGCATTGGTGTAGCAAGTAAAAAACACAAGTTATATTAAATTTATAATGCAAAAAAGGGGGCTTGTCATCGACAAGCAATTTATTTTATAATATATATAACACTGCTGGAAAAAAGTGGGGTTAAAATATACAAAATTTCAGATAACCTTACGTGTAGCGTTGGGGGCGTCTCTTCACAAAGTGAAAGAGTGCAGGAGTTTCGCAGAAGGCGAAACCCATCAAACGGGACGGGTAACAGGACTCGAGAAAAGGGAGAGAAAGTAACGAGTCCCTGTTCCCGTAATATCACAGCGACATCTGCAAGTGGAGTTAATAATAATTCACAATGGCAGAATACATTGTGAATGCTGAAACAGCTGGCGTAAACAAATATAAATATGAATGAGAATGTGAATACGAATACGAATACGAATAATAATATAAATATATATGTATGTATCTATAAGGATGTATATGTATGCGCATGTGAATAAGAATATGAATACTAATGTGAATGTGAATACGAATACGAATATGAATATGAATATGAATACGAATATAAATATGAATATGAATATGAATATGAATATGAGTATGAATATGAATATGAATATGATTATGAATTAAAATATAATTGTAAATATAAATGAAATTGTGACCATAAGTAGGAATATGAGTATGAATTAGAAGAGGAATAAGAAAAAGAAGATTAATCTTCATATATAAATACTACATCTACTAGCATGATTTGCTATCATTTATTGTTCAATTTGGTATGTAAGCAAACCAGCTTCTTTCATTCGTTGTGTGAATATAAATAATTAAATACGTACTAAATTAAATTTATATTTTATTTACTATGAAAACCGATTTGTTTACAAAGTTGTTTTTTTAAGTACAACAGAAAGAAGCCAAAAAATCACGTCAAAATTTTTTTAAAATAATCTTTAACAAACAGGTTAGGTTAGGTTAGGTTGAAATGGCTGGGAAGAGAACCCTCCCTTGCACTTAGGCCTAGCGTGGCCCATTGTACTGCCATATGCGAATTCGCTCCTCAATTCTCCTGCACATCGGGCTCAAACCATTCTGTTGACTTGATGAATTTCGATAGTGCTTTTGGGTTAATTAGCGCTATCTTCGCGAGGCTTTGTAAAGTTGGTCTGCCAAGCGTGCGAAGTCTTCTTCTTCTTAAAGCTGGATTAGACAGTGCCCTGTGAGGGTTCTTGTTAAGGTAGAGACTTCGCTTCTTTTTAGTCCCAGAAGGGTTGATGTGCGCCTTTTATCGTAGGACGGCCACGTGAGTTTGGAGATTTCGAAGTGTGGGCAACGTTCATTCGCCACATCTTGAGTAGCAGTTTTCTATAATAACCCCAGTTTGTTTTTTTGATATTCTGCATCACCTTAGGGATGGGTGGTGAGTCTGATATAGTGAATTCTATAAACCTATGGTCCGAAAAGAGTGCTCTTTCAGGACCTTCCAGTTTAATATGTGGTTACTAAACTTTTCAGTACAAAGAGTAATATCTAGGACTTCTTTACAATTGGCTGTTATAAACGTTGGGTCAGTGCCTTTGTTGCATAAAGCTGGATTTGCATTAAGTAAGTAGTTATAGAGTGACTCACCTCGTTCGTTGATGTTGGAGCTACCCCATTGCGTGTGATGGGCGTTAGCGTCTCCTCCCATAATGAGTGTTGTACTTAGTGGGTTTGTGTCCCTCACTAATTCATGGGTTTTAGCGGCAGAGGCCCCTCGTGGTCATGAGCCAGATAAAAGGAGGCCACCCTGAGCCTTTTCTGCGCCAGTTCAATGCTGACTGTGGTTATGTCTCCATTACTATACTGTGGTAGAATAAAAGAGTTTATAATAGTTTTAACTAGAATACAGGTAAGGGGCTTCCCTTTACCTTGAGCTCCGAACAGAGCATATTTCGGGGTCTTCAGGCCACGGATCCTATCACCAGTGATCCATGGCTCCTGGAACATTTAACAAACAAATATATTAGAATTATTGCCACATCCAACAAAGCAATTATCTGAATCGCCACCACACCGGAATATCACAAAGCCATTACCATGAATGTGAATATGAATCATCACTGAAAAAACCTATGAACCACAATAATAACAGCAAGAAAAAACTGCAATACAACAGATGCGACATTGCATTTAAAGTTTGATTTGCCTGTTGATTGCTGCCACTGTCAAATTTCATTGACTAAATGTTTTGATTTTATTCGGATAATTAATTGTTTTGCTTGCCTTTTTGAGATTGGTGTGATTTAAAAAATGTTTGAGTTTATATTCGGTGTTTAATTGCATCCTTTGCAAATTTAGTACAAATGGTGTTTATTGTTAGTTTTTTTTTTTTGAAGGGGGACCCTTTTTATTGCTTAATTCTCAGAATCAGCTGTCGCGCCTGATTTTTATGACAAATTTACAGCTCTTAATATTTATGATATCAATTCGGGTACCAGCGTTTACGAAAGATACAAAACGTAATTGAATATCTACATACTTACATATGTACATTTATTTGACACAGAAGATTTAAATATTTCGCTAATTTTTTGTTCTTTCATGTTAGTTATTATAACGAATAAAATTAACGCAAAAATAAATACCATTTTACCAAGTACTAAATACATTTTTTCTTTTCTCTTCTTTCCAGGTAAGTTCAAAGCACATCCAAAGTAAAATACCTAAAACCAGTTATGTACCTACACACCTTTTAACCAAATATTTACAATGTAAAGTAAGTAACTCATTATGGTTAACATTTTAAATGCCAGTAAAATCTCTCTTCAACTATTTCTTCGCCCTCATGACGATGTGCATGACTGCCGCGCTGGTGCATGCGCTCACATAAATGGGTTGAAAGCAACAATTACATCTCCATACATACGAACATTTTTACATTTACACATAGGTGTGTGTAGAAAGCCAAATCGAAAAAAATTGTTACATGCAAACATTTAAAATCACAATTCGCCCGCAAGAATTGGTTGGCTGCCACTTTTTAACAGCAAACAATTAACGCAATGTAAATTAAATAAACACGTTTACGATGAATTGGGTTGCCAACCAGTTTACATCGGCATATAGAAACTGAAAAAGTTGTAAAGTGCCAACAAAACTAGCTAACATAGGCTATGTGTGTGTTTTTTTTTTTTTTTTTTTTTTTTTTTTTTTTTTTTTTTTTTCGGTTACGACCAGGGAGGAGGAATCTTCATAGATACGAGCAGCCCGTGCTGCCCGCATGCCCGATTTGCCTCCTGGCACCTACGGACTAAACCCAACCTCCTTCGTACGCTGGGCCTGTGGCGCCCCTGCGGGACTATCAATTCCGATATTACTTCGCAGGGCAGGCACTGGACGTTATTCTTCGTCTTCACTCAGCGTGCGTTCTTAGTTTGCGCGATTCGCGTTTCGCTCGTCTATTCTTAACCGTTTCATTACCGCCGTGATGATGTCTGCGCACTTTTTCCATACATTTTCTTCAGCCAACATGGCTTTCAGTAAGCCCTCGGGGGTCACGGCACCGCCTATACATTGTTTCAGGTGGTTGCGTTCATAATCAAATCTGTGGCAATCCATTAGTACGTGCTCTGCGTTTTCAGTTTTCCCATCGCAATGTAGGCAGTGGGGATGATCGGCATGTTTGTACTTATGTAAGTATTGGCGGAGACAGCCATGCCCGGTGAGGAACTGCGTGAGGTAGAAATCAGTATCTCCGTGTTTTCTTTTGGTCCATTCGCCTACATTTGGGATCAATTTCTTTGTCCATCGACCTTTCGAGGACGAGTCCCACCTTTTCTGCCACTCGTCGATGCTTTGTTGCATTATTTTGCTGCGTTCGCTTGGACTGCGCTTGATCTCTGCTGCCGCTCTGGCAGCTATGTCCATCGGACATCTTCCTGCTAGCAAATTTGCTGCTTCATCTGACACTGTCCCGAACGCGCAGCACACCCTTAAAGACGATAGTCTGTGCACTGAAGCTGGTGCTCTCATATATGAAGTTACAGAGGTAGCGGTTTCCCATACTGGGGCTGCGTAGATCAGGATGGACGAACTGACCGTCGCAAGCAGTTTCCTTCTATGTTGTTTTGGACCTCCTATATTTGGCATGAGTCTTGCTAGAGCTGTGCTGACTTTTCTCGCCTTCTCGCTAGCATAATTAAGATGATCCTTGAACTCAGACGACGGTCGAGTATGACACCGAGATATTTGATGGTTGGGCTGGAATCTACAGTGTGGCCTCCTATTCTTATTTGGATGTTTTCAACTCTTTTCCGGCTGGTCATTAGCAGCGCTTCAGTCTTATTTTCCGCTAACTCTAATCCTGCTGTTTGAAGCCATGTTTTGGCGGAGGCTATGGTGTCGGTGCACATGCGTGACACGTCTACTAAGTGTTTTCCGACCACTACGACCGCGATATCATCAGCGTATCCTATAATAGACACTCCTTCTGCTTTTTCTATTCTCAGGATGCCATCATACATAATATTCCAAAGGAGCGGTCCAAGGACTGACCCCTGGGGCACGCCTCCAGTAACATGGTACTTTTTTGGTCCTTCGTTGGTGTCGTAGAAAAGCTCTCTTTCACTGAAATAGCTATTAATTATTCGAATTAAATAGTGCGGAATATTCATTGCCTTCATCGCAGTTATTATTCGGCTCCAGTTGGCAGAATTAAAAGCGTTTTTTACGTCCAACGTGATTACAGCACAGTACTGCTTTGCTCCTTCAAACCATCTCTTGCCTTCGAGGGCTTTTCGCGCTATCTCACAGACTGCCGATATTGCGTCGACAGTTGAACGCTTCTTCCGGAAGCCATATTGCCACCTTGAAAGTCCCTGATCACCTTCCGTGATTTTTTGAATCCGCGCGCAGATTATTGCTTCGAGTATTTTTCCTGCACTGTCCAGCATGCACAGGGGCCTATATGATGATGGCTCTTCCGGTGGTTTGTTGCCTTTGGGCAGTAAGACTAGCCGTTGTCGCTTCCATTTCTTTGGGAAGATGCCTTCTTGGATGCACTTCGTGTATAACCCACAAAAGAGTTCTGTTTTCTTCTCAATAATATACTTTAGAATCCCATTTGGAATACCGTCCATGCCAGGTGACTTTTTGCTTTTTATTTTGGCAGTAGCAGCGAGGCTATGTGTGTGTGTGTGTGTGTGTGTGTGTGTGTGAATGTTTACTTGTAACCGCAGTTTATATGCAAATGATATTTGACAGTCTGAAATCATAAACTTTTATATGAAGAATTACATGAAGTAAGCGGGAGGTATCTATGTTCATAAATAGGTAGACGGTCTTTGGAAAAAATGTGCTCCCGTGGATTCCATAATATACAAAAGGAATGTTGTGAAAATGCAAAACAAAAGTAAACACTTTTTTTTTTAATTTAAACACATAAAAACTAAGTCGTAATAGTTAAAAATGAAAAAGTTGACTATGACATTTGCTAGTTATCGAAAATTTCAGATTTCTAAAGTCCTCTAGAATCGACTCTTACTCGATGACATTTCGATTATTAATTAATAAGTTGACTCTAAATACAATCAGTTTGAAGAATCTGTTAGGAATGTAGCAAAGGAAAAAAAATTGCATTAGTTTTAAAGCATACTTTGTGCTTTAAAATGCTTCAATTCAATTAAGCAACTCAAGGCTGGTAGACAGTTGCAAAATGACACTGAATAAACTAGGGTCCTATAACAGATATTTGATGGCAATGAAAGGGCTGATTCTCTCAGCATTTCGTATTAATTTATCCAAAGAATAAATGCCAGAGCTTCTAATAAGGCGGTAAGACGCACTACAAAGAGCAAAATGCAATCCAAAAGATTTATAGCCGCTTCTCGAAGAATCTCTGAACAACTGCCTAACCTAAGGAGAGATGATTTTAGAAATCTCATTGGTTATCTGACAGATTCCGACTGGCTGAGGTACCATATAACACTATGAATGCCCGCGTATAAGTCGTCTGAGACTTAAGCAACTAAGAGAACGACTTTCATCTCCTTCCAGAATCTGGAACATGACGAGGTTCGAATCTCAGCCAAGGCAAGTGAAATGTAAATCACCGAAAAGTTTTTTTCTAATTGCGGCTACTCCTCGCCAGGCAAACCTTCGAGGCCATTTTGCCATGGAAAAGTTTCTCACAAAATACATCTGTCGTTCGGAGTCAATACAAAACTGCAGGTCCCTCCATTTGTGGTAGAATATAAATACGCATTCGGGTATGAATGGGTTCACTCAGTTTTTTCGTAGGACGTGCTCGAACAAAAGGAAACAGTTCATTCCATATAAAATTAAGAGAATTTTATTAGACGCATGTAACTTTGCGACTATTCCTTTTATCTTCCTAGACTAATGGCATTTTGTGCAGGGTAATGTGCCGTACGCGGTATTGTGTAGCATTTATTTTGTCCATACAAAACTTACTGTTAGCTGTGACCTACTATTAAGCTTAAGCAGAAACAAATTTTCGTGGTTTTCAGTCAACTAAAAATAAATTAAAATTTTGAAAAATGAGAAGTGAACGAAAAAAATTATGTTCAGACTTATTATTCAGCAAAATCAAAAAATAACAAATTTTGAATATCTAAACGCAACTACATATTTTGTGACGCTCATCGTTTGTGAAAAAAATTCAAAAGCCGTTTAGGTAGTTTTATTATGTTATTAAAAAATATATATATTTATAAAATTTCTCAGCCCATCTAGCAGCTCATGTGCATTGCTTTCAACTACAAAAACACAAAATTGTGTTGTGACTCGGTAAACTTCACAAAAGAAAATGTTAAGATTGTCTCGGTGTTTTGGCATACTATTTTCGATTACAACTCTTATAAAATGACTACATAAAATTTGTACGGCCACCTCATTTGTTAGAAAAAGTCTAAAATTTCATATAAAATTAAAGCAAAAGTGCGGCCAATGTCAGACACTCTTCTTAACCCCGAAATATGGGACATTATTTAATTAAAATTTTCATGCATCAAATATATTGTATTTGGAGTTTTAGATAGTGGTATCGAAAGTATATCCTTTCTTCAAAACGGGCAACCCTACATGCATCAAACTCACTCTAAAAGATTATGTTATTTTACAAAACTTGTGTTCTTACCTCAAACTCAAAACAAGTCTATCGACAAACTTCATGCAGTGATGGGTTAATCGCTAATTCACTGACCACTTCAAGTATATGCAAACACATTTACATAAGTATGTACTAGGGTGTTCGATTATTCGACTTTTTTGTAAAACCGGTTTTCAAATTATTCAAAAAATGGCAATTTAAAAAAACCTGGTCCTTAGTTTTTAAATCAAGAAGAAAACGGGTAAACCGGTTCTTGTGCCAAGTAAGAAATAATCCACATAAATGTACATATAACAAAATGCAATTATTACTCTGAAAGGATTAGTTTGAAAATAAATTGTTATTTTCAATGTCCGAATTAAGTCAGCAGTATCGGTATCTAATTGACAAAAGTCACAATTTTATACCAGTTGGAAAAAATTGGCCTCAAAATCTTAATTATGACCAAGTGAAAAGCAGGTTACAAAAATTAAAGCAAAAACAAAAACAAAAATGTAAAAGCGAGGAAGGCAAAATCATCTTCAACTCATACATAGTCTCAAATTTTATATCTTGAGATTATACCAAATTACTGAATTTCACAATGAGCAACCTGAGCTAGCTATAAAGACTTATTGTCAGTAAGGTGTTATACAAGTCAGTAAGGTTTTCCTGTCCTATGCGATTTGTATAAGTACATAGAATCTTCTAAAATACCTTTGTTGCGTTTTTTTTTTGCAAATAATAATATCTAACTGAAAAGCACTTTGTGGTCGCCGCTTCAATAAAAATTAAAGGATGTGAAAATATTCGATGTGCTGCCGTAATTCTACCATTTCTTAGATATAGATCTATACAATTTGGTATAAAACCGGGTTGGGAGCCTAAAAAAACCCGCATTATTCGATAATTGAAAAATCAAGATTTCAAAAAACCGTTCAAAAAGTTACGAAAAGACCGGAGAAAACCGGTTTGAAAAAAACCGAGTCAATCACCCTAGTATGTACATACATACATCTGAGATATTTTTGAAATAATATTCGACACTGTGCCTGTTGTGTCAACGCGCAGGCGTGCGCAATGCAAATGAAACTGCTGCTATGAGCCCATAATAGCCGCATCTACAAACAAACACATACACTTGTGTGCATGTAAATGTGTATACCTGTAAGTTTGCTTGGCCCGAATTAGAGGTTGAATTGTTCAAAATGAAAAACAATGGCTGGCATCAACAGAAAGAAGTTAACAGGGAATGCAGTAAAACTTGAAAATACGAGAGAACATCGTTTAGGCGTAAATACATTTTGGTACATACTCGCATGTACATATGTATGTACACATGTATGTGTATGTATGAAATGTATATGGGTATGTTGACTTGGCTTACCAACACAAAACAAACACAAAACCATAATAGGCTTGTTGCCTACTTGTAAGGGAAACATTTTCAATTAACACTAATGCACTAAACAATCGCTACGACAACAACATACACATTTCTAACAAATATCAGCAACGTCAAATGTAGTTAAGTGACCAGTAGGAGTAGTAGTTGCAGTAGCAGCAGCAGCAGCAAAACAGAAAAACAGCAACACTCAGAGCGACAACAAATGCAGCAGCAATTGTGAAAGAAAAAAATTACATACACAAAAATACGGACGACACAACAATCTGAAAGTTGGTAAATACCAAGCGACAAACAATTTGAAAATGCATTGCAACATCACGAATTTGATTTGTTGTTGTTGTTGCTGTTGCGTTGACCACATCGTCCATTAGCGTTCAATATATGCATTGTCACTTTTTGAGACTTCGACGGCAACAAGCAATGGTGGATGAGTTGTTTACATCGATTGTGCTTTTTTATCGTACTCACATACATTCTTATTTACAGTTAGGTGTTAACAAAATAAACATATATACATATTAACAGTATGTTTAACAACAAAAGTTGATATGAAATTCCTAAAGATATATCTATGGAGTAGCTTTTTCTCTCCCTGCCAATGCTATGAAACCGCGTGAACTTTCTTGAGAATTTTACCTACTCGTACCTCGACACTCTTGCTCTCTCGATTTCTGTGTCACTTTCTCTCTAAAAACGCTAGTTCTCCGTATTGTTGAACTATCAGTTTTTAAACTTTAAATGTACACTACTTAGTTAATTTGTTTACTTCGACTTAAAAGATATTTCGTATCCCAATGAAACATCCTTTAACTTGATTGTCGGAGAAAACCTTCAACGTCTCTACTAAATACTCATTGATTGGTAGAAAAATTCAAATTTATATTATAGGGGCTTGTTGAGGTAAAAGTTGGCGCTTATTAATATTTGCGTCTACCCAAAGTTGGCCAAATACCTTCAATAATTTCACTTTTCCAAGCCAAAGCCGTCAGCTTATCTTAGTAGACGCAGGAGGCGGTATATTGGAAAGGATGTGGTCATAGAAAATAAGTGAAGAACATTAGCGAAAAGTTCGTCTTCTTTCCAATAATGGGTCTTTAGTCCCAGAATCAGCGTTAATGCGTCATCAACAATTTTTGAAAAATATAAATTGAGAGCTTAGGCTTTATCCTTATTATTGTATATAACTAAATTTTAGGTCATAACAATATTTATCTGATTTTCTAATATATCCTATAGCAGATATCAGATTATTTCCGGTTGTAGTTGAGTTATAGATTTCTTCTCTTCCTTACTTTAACTCAGTGCCCATTAGTTTAGGAATTGTATCTGATTCCTTATTTTTTTTTTACATTAAAGGCCCCAAAAGACTTAGATAGACAATTGTGCTCTAAATGAAGGAATTGTTTTCCGAGTGTATTTAGCTTAAACATTGCAACAGCTGGGCACTCGAACAAACCTTCTCAACTGTCCCCTTTGAGTGTGAATTATTTCAGCTGCGACGATATCTTTTGAACTGTATGCCGATCTTGCCGGCAGGTATCACTACCGCCCTTTCCTTTCTCACGACAAAAATAGCTCTGCTTTCGATTGGAGCATTGGTCACCCAGATTTGACATATGATAAATTTCGTGTACTCTGTACTTGATTTTCCTGATTGTGGCGCCCATACCCATATTCGGTGAATCTATTCAATAAAATGTAGATATAAAATTTTATTTACATACATAAGTATATAACGATTTGTCACACACAATTTTTAATTTCGAAACATTGCTATGTTCCAATGACCAGACTTAAAGAAACTTTCTTAAATCGGCAGTTATGTCCTTTTTCCATACAGATTCGATGACACAAAAACATGCTAAATTCAGCCTGAAGTATGTAAACATTGAAAAAATAAAATGTTATTATGTTCTACAAACCTCATGTTTTAGAAATGAAAAAAATTTTAGATTTCACGATATATATGATACTCATATAATGGCAGTAACCTATATGCGCAATGTGTAAAAATTTAGCAATCAAAGAAGATGGTTTTAGTGTAAATGTACGTTGTGCGCATGCGCAAGTTTTACATGTTTGACATATTTGCAGTTGCGCCAACAAATATATTTGAAGAGGGTTGCTTCACTGTGGGGGGCTTATACCCTTTTTTGACGAAGTTTACTCATACAAAATAAAGTGTGCTGATGAATTATTAAAATTTTATTTTGTTGCTCCTTGGAAATCAAACAAAAACGATAGTAAAATTTAATCATTGACTATTCAACTAAAGAAAAAAAACATTATGTTGGCTCAACTCAAAACCGAAGTGATATTTTTATAATATTCGCAATGTCGTTTATTTGGAATTTGTTTGTTCATTTTTTTGATGAAGATTTCTAATTTTTGCACATAGTATATAATTTAAAAGCATATGGTTTTTGTCAAATAAACTATAATTTAAAATAAAAAATAAATAAACGAAACATTTTGAAACGATAAAAACAATTTCGAGTTTGAGAACTAATTTTTGGCTACACCACTGGATTTTTTTGACTTATGTACGTTTACTCGGTTTTCCTTTTCTAATTTTATATATCTGTACTGTAATGTTTGCTGACTGCACTTGCTCATACTACCAATATATGAGTATTATATGTATATGTATATGGATTTCACATATAATTTTTTTTTTTATAAAAATGGGAAGTGTTATGAATGTATACACAAAAGTATTTTGCATATGAAGAATATAAAGCAAACACTTATATTTTGGCATTTGTTTATGTTTTATTAAAAAATATGTATTCAATTAAATAACATACGCATATTTGTCCATGGAGTGCGCGAACGCAAAATTTCATCAAAAAATAGCCTCAAGAAGAAATTGCTAAGGGAATGGGAAAAAATACCACGTGAATTTTGTCGAAAGTTGGCAGAATTGATGCCACATTAGTTGGAAGCTGCCGCTAAA
Organism: Philophylla caesio; assembly: GCA_963971545.1. Classification (NCBI taxonomy): domain Eukaryota; kingdom Metazoa; phylum Arthropoda; class Insecta; order Diptera; family Tephritidae; genus Philophylla; species Philophylla caesio. The sequence goes on along the minus strand of OZ020606.1, from coordinate 112,626,292 downwards.
AGTTGCGGTTGTCATACGAAATACTATACAGTTTTTACAATAATTTACTATCAAATGCAAAATACTTTTGTGAGTTACCCAACGGTGGAAAATACTTTTGCGAGTTACAAATTCTGAATTATTTTCATTCTTCTACCTTAATTTGTTTTTGTGCTAATGAGGTCTCAACGAAGTAATGAGTTAATACATAGTTTATAAATAATTTATAAATAAAACAGAAAAAAAGCAAAAATAAAGTCTTTTGTTTGATTTTCTTCATATGCAAAATACTTTTGTGAGCCACTGTGCATATATGTATAACAAAAGTTGAAATAAAAATGTAGAGACTGCATTTGAGTACATTATGAAGCACTTTTAAAATTCCTCAAATGTTTAATGACTTCATCCCAAAAGCGAGCGAAAAATTTGACTTTATAACGTACAGGCATGTTAGCAATAATAAAAAAGAAAAAGGTGAATAAGAAATTACACAAAGGCAATATTCATAAACGAATTGGCAACAACAAAAACCTACACTACTAACATCAATGCACCCATAAACCGATTGCAATAAAATCACAAAAGCAGTCAGCAACACCATAACAACTCTTGGCAGCTTATCAGCAGTAGAAAGAAAAAAAACACTAAGTAAAAAATGTATGAATAAGAGGAAATTACAGAAAAAAAAGCACACTCACTTATCGACTCGTGCAGTGAAAAAGTGCCACATGCAACCATACATTTGTATGCACATAAAAAAATGTATGTATGTATGTATGTGTGACCATATACGGTCTGGAATATTAACAATAAACTATTGTTGCGCAGGCGTATTAAACCACTAACACAACCGCCATCGCCACCACCGACGATAACACCAACTACCACCACCATCACATCGATATTGCGCGCGGGCGCAGCATAAAACCTCGTAAAGGAAAATTAACTCACAAATTGCCACAGTAAATAGTTGTGAATTGTCTGGCCGCCCAGGCAGCGAACTGCAACTACTCTATAGTACGAGTATAACTATGGAAAACTGGCTGCTTAGCCGCTCGACTGATTGAGTGCGTCTGGCGCGATCGACTGACGCACGAACTATGTGTGTAGGAATGTATGCGCTACCGCATCTCTTGCCACAAGGTAGCTTGCACCCAAGAGTGGAATAACGAGTCGCGATTTTTAATGCATTGTTTAATTTTTTTTCTTATTGCTGTCATCTTTTAAGTTGTTATTGTTGTTGTTGTTGGTTTTGATTGCAAACTTGTTGGTGTCGGCGACGCATCGAAGTCAGTGATGTCGATGGCGGCTGATGCCATCATAATGGCATTCAATGAATTTTATGCTATTTTACATTTACATAATCGATAATGGCAAGAGCCAATGCAGCAAGGTGGCAAGGTGGCAACAAGAGCAAACAAGAGCAAAAATGGAGAATATTTATGTATGTAGATACAGGTTTGTTGGTAGGCATGTCCTTTGTATACTTATTTACAGATATTTTAATAAAAGCTGCATAAAAAGCTTCACGTTGCATAGCATGCCATGGCTAGGCTCGACAAACGCTGTCATTCGCGTAAATGGTCCACACTGCTCGTTGTGTATTTAGTGCATTCGATCGGCTGTCTCGTTGTTTTCAGTTTACGCAGGCATGTGCATCGACATTTTGGGGTAAGCTAAGCAAATACTACACAAGCGGATTGCTACGGTTAGCCCCACATTTACGTCATTGTTGCCATCGTCAGTGTAAAAGGCTGGACCAGTTGCAAAGGCGCGTATGTGATGAATACCATACATGTGTATTTATTTGTTTATAAGTATATATATATATATGTATATATGTATATGAAAATACTTAAACACTTTTTCCCTGTTCGATAGGCACTGAATGCCAGATAGTTTATATAATTTCTTAAGCAAGGTAGCCGCCGCCAACGCCAAAAAAAAAAAACGTACGGTGGATCCTTTTCTAAGAAAGTATACTCCCAAAAAGTTTCCAAACATTTTTGAAAATGCTTAAATACATCTTACAAAAATCTTTTTTCTTACAAAAATATATTTGCCAATATACTTTAATTTTGCGATTATAAAATTACGATAACGTTTTCGCCAGAATTCAACAGTGATCAAAGATTAATCAAATATTAATCTTTCGAACTCGCTCTCAATGACTGATCACACGCCTACACATATCTTGTGCTCTGAGTATATTCAGCCATTTTAAGTCTCTTGGAATTTGACTAGCAGAGACTAATAAAAATCTTCAGCACGATTTGAAAAGCGACGTATATTCACTTTGTCAGCTCGTTTGTGTGTGTCATGTTTCCTTTAACTCCGCGGTGACAAGGTCCAAAAGAGAATTATTGAGTGGTTCTTTGTTAATAACTAGAAAGTTTTAAAAAGTCTTATAACTTTTTGAATGGGCTGGATGTTAATACCTGGTTAGAATAAGCCTTAATATCCGCTAGAGCATCTGAAGTAATTTTAATAAAAACACGCACGCTGATATTTTAGAACTTCAGCTAGAAATACCTTATTTGAAATGCTGATCCCAGTTGTGTTCAATATCAAGTCCATAACGATCTGCTTCTGTCCCTTCGTCTATTTTTGTGCTTAAGTAAGAAACTTCTTCATTTAAAAAGCTAGAGGTCTGAAATTTTGCAAGAAGGTCCGCTATACTAAGTTATATAAGACCAGTGAAAATCTTATAGATCAAAGATACATTACATAGAGCTCCAATATAATTGATTGTTTACATATTTCATTTAGCACGAAAACCCCTCCATTTAAGCAGCTAAAATTTTCCACAAAGAATAGGCATAGTGAGAACTAATGTAGTGGTGAAAATCATTAAAATCGGATATATATAACAGATATTGCATTTTCGGTCAAAACTCTTTCATTTCATCAGCTAAAGACTTGAAATTTTCCACAAATATTAACCATTATTGGGACTATTATATAGCAATCAAAATCAATAATGCCAAATAAATAAAACATATGGCTCTTATACATTTCTTCCAATCATGAAAGGTATGAAGCCTTCGGCATACTCGTATAATATCTAATGTTCAACTAGAAAATTATAACTGCAGCTCCTTCGATTTTTATCTTGTTCAACAATGACATACCTCTTTATAATGAGCACCACAACACACTCGATCACAGCTTAAATAAATATAAAGCTTAAAAATCAAGGACTTAATGTTGAAAATGGACTCTAAATAATTATGATTTTCGAATAATTAATATTATTTAACAAAGTTGGAAAATTGAGTTTTTCGTACTTAAAAACTCTAAGTTCCAGTATCCTTAGCTTGAAGTACAATAATTTCTTATCAGTTATATTGGAAATTCCCACAAATTTACTCCATGTTCGAACTATGTAACAACATACAGACTAAGGGTCCAGCACGGGAAATTTGTCATATCACAGCACAAGCACGACCCATTGTGCATCTCCTCGGTTGCTAGCAACGCCAACACATGGTCCAGCTACAACGAACAACAACGACCAGAAACTATAGATTACAACAGTGACTAGGCAAACGGTGCCGCCAGTCGCACAGCCGTCCAGCCGGCCGGTCTTTTTGGTTGAGGAATAAACCGAATGTTGCACAAGCAAATGGCTTTCGCGCCTTGAGACTCAACCGAGATTAAGTCAGCAATGATTGTGGGCGGCATGTGATTTTCTGTGTGCATAGGATGCAAATCTAATTTTAATTTTAACACATACACGTACATATGTACATACAAACTATGTACATGTAACATATGTATGGTAAGTACGCTTGTGCACTGCAGCACCATGTGGCACCTCAGAAGTGTATCGGCTGTGAAGCCAAATGTAAGTTGTATCCCAAAACGTAACGTAAATACTGCGAGTGATGGTGTTTGCCGGCTTTTATTTTTATTTTATGCAATTATTTACATTTGCCACTATACATACACCTACTACTTTGTGGATGTGTGTGTGTGTGTGTGTGCGAGTGGTTTCATATTACGGAACTGAAATGTGCCCGCAAACTGTCTCTAGGCGCGAACGTTAGCTTCCCTGTGTTGTGACATGATGCTGAGTGTGGTTGTAGGTCAAAGAGAAACACACACATGCCCACAAACATATACATATGTAAATTTGTGCATAAATAAGTAATGTGAGTCGTAGGTTCGAGTATATTTGAGCGTACTTAGTAAAATCCGACACAATATGTGTATGGTTTTATCTTTCAGTCGCATACACACATAACTCGCACTTATTTCGCCCAGCTGTAATACATTTAATATATTTGCATTAGTTTGAAAATAATTTATTTGAAGTAAATATTTTAAAGTATGTAATTTTTTACGTTATATACAATTCAGTGATAAGCGCCAACTTCTTAGCGAAATATGTATAAGCGACTGAAGCCAGCTAGACATACAGCTGGCTCGTTTGTTCTAAAATACTTGGCAAATAAATATTTCACCTATAATTATTATCGTAATGCTGTTTTTAAAAGTGTAAAATCGAAAACTAAAATTCACTGTTTGCAAAGTTTTTATGTTTTTTATTTTACCATTGATATTCTTGATTTAAAATATAGCTCGGTCTTAAATAGAAATCTCTTCAATCGAAGCATCAAAGGTGGTAAAAAGTAGAAAAAATCAAATGAAATTAAGAAAAAAATTACCACAATTACACACTTTTATTTAGAACTCTTAGAAAAGAACTGCAACTGTAGCGCATTAAGTTTTAGCAAAATAATGTGTAAGTTTGTAGTCGGTACAAAATCTGTTGATTTTTTAGAGAAAAAATCGCAGTATCTTCGGTAAAAAAAACAACTGTAACTAAGCGAATGCCTAATCAAATGTTTTTTAGAATTTCTGGGTAAAAAGTTTTTGTATGCATGTACATATTCATGTGATAAGCTTAGTATACAACTCTCAAGAAAAATCACAAGAAATATTTTTGTTGCTTGAACAAATACTTTGCCGTTGCTTTAAAATTTCTTGAAGAAATAAATATATGAGCAACTTTTTCTTGAGAGCTTCAGACTGATTTAAAAAAATTTTAGGGAAGAAAATTTCTTTTTAATTTCTTGAGAGCCATTTCACATGAGTTTTTCGATTTTTTTGAGAGCTGTATACTAAGTTATAATTCAAACTAGTAATTCAATTATTTAACCGCAATATTTCTTTATTAAACTAATTGATATTTAGTTTTTTTTTTTAAAGAATTTTTATATACATATATGTATATTAAATCGTAAAAAAATAAACTAAACTTGCCGTCTAGCGTACCGCGAGAGCTCAAGTGACACCGTGCTGATGCGGTTCTCGTTCTTAAAAATGTTTGAATGCAATTTTTCGTGGTGCAGGATATTTACGTACATAGGAATTGATAAGTGAATTTCTTCTTCATCTCCACAGCCATAGTGAACACGATACCATGCAAGTATCACAATTAGTCATTATATTTTTAGAGATTGCCAGAGATTCCGCAACAAGTAGCAAAACACGCGTAAGCCACTTATGAGCTATTCATTGTTGCTACACTTAAATTTGCTTTTTTTTTGAAAATTGATCACCTTCCTTCAGTATATATTGACAATGAGCTCCCTGAAGAGATGTTAAAAATTTTTGAACACACTTCGCTTCTGGACTGTAGCAAAAAAGGTAAGCATTGAGGAAGCATTAAGCAAACAACCGAAATCTGAAAAAGCAAGTTCTATACGATTGGTCATTGAAGGTAAACTTCGTGTAGTACAAAAACTTGCATTTTCTTTGTTTGTATTTCGTATAACACAAAGAAATACAACCTAAAGAAATTGGGCTTATTTATAACCCTTAAACTTCGTGCTGATATACCTTGGTGTAGCGTCGTCAAATAAAGGCCGTGGAACACAATAGAATCCAGAGATTTCTTATTATTTATTTCTAAAGAAAAACGCATATAAATCCATAAAGGTGCATTAGAAAGTAAGAAAGAAATAGGTATTCTTTGAACATTCACGACACATGCAAATGTTGAATTGAAAGAGCGGCGAATATACAAAAGAGAAGGTTGCAAATAGCGATGAGCACCACACATCGATTATAGTGACATGGAACAGAGATCGGTATTTTGTTACACTTGGAATAATTTCTTGAACAAAATTTATTTTTTTTTTGCATCTAAATGTTCATCCATTGGCGCTTTCTTCAAACAGTTTTAAAGCATCTAACAGCGACATTTACCATTTAGCTGATAACTAAAAACATTCTTAACTTAATCGATGCTTAAATAAGCTTAAGTTTCCAATTATTTTCACAACTACATTGCACACCACAATAATATTTACTCTGTCTTCCATGGCGACCAATACGATTAATGCCTAACAATTTGTTTGTGCAGTCACGGTAATTTTACTAGCACAAACGTCGTGATTTTTCTGATTTTTTTATAGTTCGCTTGTTTATTTACATATTTCACAGTTCGAAAATGGTTTTTTTTTCTAGATAAGCTCTTACTCAATTCTATGTATGTAACTATATTTATACATATGTACGTATGTGTGTACTCGTACATATGCGTGTTGTAGGTAGGGCTAGCCCATGGGAGAGGTGAGTCGCTTCGTTTGGTCTTAAATGTGATTATGTGCAAAGCGCTGCACTGGAATGTCCACATACGAGTATATACATATATACATACATACTAGTACAAATTAATAAATGCCCAGCAGGGAAACCACGAAGTACATACAAACGTAATAGCTCGACAAATTTTTCCGAAAAATAACAATTTTTGAAATTTTTCAGTCACTTTTGTTTTTCTGTCGCGTTAAGCTTGTTGTGTTATTAAATAAGGACTCGATATTTAAAGATATGATCAAAACTAAACTTCGTTGTGGTAGCTTTGTGTCCAAGAATGTTTAAAGTTTTAAACGAAATTAGAAGAAAACCTTCGGGAATGTTTTCACAATAACGGAAGAGAGCACAAAACTGTCGAGTACATTTTTAACGAGAATTTTATTAGAACAAATCGCTTGGAAACTATCCAGAACAGCACTTTCAGGAACATTTTTATGAGAACAGTTCTGAAACAAATTAATCGGCAATGTTACCTCGAAGAACATATTGGGAACATACATCAAAATTATTTTGGCATATTATTCTATTTCAAGCACGTTTTTGTATAAAAAAATATCTGGAAGACCGCTGGCGAAGAAAAATCTCAAGAGTCAATGGCAATTTAACATTTAAGATTTAATTAAAGATATTTGAAACTTGCAATTTGTTATATTGAAGTAGAATTAACTATATAATTATCGTATTAAAAAGTTGAGCATTTATAAAAAAATATATTCGCTTTTACATATATAAATGCATTTTACAAACTGTTGAAAAACTTTCAATTAACCAGCTTATTAACTTTATATTAAAAAAAAAAATATTTTAAACAAGAAGACAGTCACTTCGAGGTAATATTATTTTATTTATTGAGTCACAGATGGCGCTGGTAAAATATACATAAACTCAGAGTAATGTAATGATCTTTTATTTATTAATTAATTAATTTCAATAAAAAGCAATATGAACATACATATGTGTTTCGTAATATTGAAACTGATTTGGGTTATTTACGTTAAATTGTTGCAGATACACTCGAAATAATTCCTTGTCATTTTATTTGACGGGTTATTAAAAAAACTATTTCTCCAAAAAACTTGTTTTTATTCACGATTTATGTAAAAAAGCCTTTGATTTGAATTTAATCACTATTCAACAATACTATAAGATATATAAAATAATACTACTACTAATTTGACACTTTTATATTACTAGTAATTTTTGGTGTTTGGCCAAACTTTTTATACCATTTGTGGTTTTTGGGCATTTTTATGTTGAATCAGAAGCAAAAGAGTGAGCGGGGACCTGACTCGGAAAACATTTTTTGTTTTCATGAGAAGCATTTTCCATTACAGAAATACTCTCGTACATTTGATATTGCCTGCCGAGGAAGCCGCTTTTATAAAAATAAAAATGTCTTATGACCTTAGATTTTACATTTCCGTTCAAAGATTAAAGCCTGGATACTGGGCTGGCTTCGCCTAACCGCAGCGGGCTAGTCCTTAAAAGAGCTGCTGAAATGGAAATAAATATTTAGTATGTATCACGAAAGGAAGAATAAACTAAAAAAATGGGTCAAATCGAAGAGAATTTGTAAAACTTCGTTTTAGAAAAGTATTTATTTTTAAGAATATACAAATTTTTTCGATTTAATATGTATTATCCCCAAGTATTATTTCCAAGAACGTAAAAAAATGGGATTAAGTATGGACAATTCCTATTGCTAAGGGCACATTTTTAAAGAATTCACGAGTAGTTTGCAGTAGAGTGGGAATAAACGCAAACAATTCGATGATCACTAAAATCAAACCAGTTCACCTTCAGCGAAAATCTCTTCCAGGCACATCAGGGCAACATATAAAATATGCACAAATCTAATCATCAATGTAGGTTTCTTTATACACATTACACACATCTGTTTGTACGCAAGAGTGCATGGTGGGAATGTGCATTGATTGGATTTTTTTTCATTATTTCTTTATTTAGTCATTTTTTTTTAAATTTTTTTTTTGAGCCACTGATGCGGCACATGTCGTCATGGTAGCAGCTAGAGCTAGCCTCTGTTGCTGGTGGTGGTCAGTCTGTAGCAGTAACCCCAACATGACGACAGGCAAACAGTCGTGCGGTGGGTAAGATGTGATGTAGGGACAATCCGCTCGTTTGGTTACCAACGTCTAAACGCTCAACTGAGCACACATTAATGGGTGTATATGTATGTACATACATATGTACAAATACTCTTATAGATATCTATAAACGGTGCATATGTGTGGAGTATGTAAATACATACATACATATACGTATGTGCGATTAAAAACGTGTAACCACAACATGTTGTAATTAACCCGGTTGTCATGTAAATAAATCAAAAGTCCCATCCTGTTTTTTGCTTGCTGCTTTTTGACTTTCTGCGCTGCTTGCTTTTTACCACTTTAATGCGCTTTTTTATTTTATTCGTATTCTTTTTATTCACTCTTGTTTTCCACTTGTGTAGCATTACATATGTATGTATGTGTGTGCATAAGTGTAGATAGGTAGTTGTATTCCCTAGGTTTGCTTGGTTTGCTTGGTTTTAAAGGACTTTCGTATCCATACCATCACAAACCACCGCTGTCACTGTTGCCAACTTAACTTATCGCAACGAATGTTGATGAATTTTAGCTGCCAACATTGATGTTGCGGGCTTCATAGCAGTCAGTGCAATGCCAAACAATCAAACACTCATTCATACATACATATGTACGAGTATATACACAAGCACACACACACACACACTGATGCGCTCTCACACTTCACGCCAATACCCGAGGCAATTGTAACTGACAGCTTTTGAGTAGGGCGCTTTTGTCAACTGTAATTGAATTTTTTTTCATTGTAAATTTAATTTGTCGCCATTGTTGTTGTTTAAACATAGTACGTACTTGTAGTTGTTGCTTTAGTCGGGCCTTTAGGTACTCTACTGGCAACATCATCATGTAATGTGGCATGTCTGCGTGCTGTTGCTACATTGTAGATGTACTCGTATATGTAAATATTTAAATGTTCGAACTCATTCTCATGCATGTAATATATGTGTTTTTTTATATGCAACTTTATATGTTTATATGTATGTATATACACGTACATACATATATATAAATTCCTATGCCCATGCCAGTGTAGAACAGTTGAACATAGGTAGGCGTGTATCTTAAGGATACTTCATGATTTATTTATTATCATTTGACATATTTTATAAGTAAATGCTGTTGCGTTGGCTGACTCAAGGCCATGTACTCATACTTACGTATGTCTGTACATACAACTTACGTAATTACAAACACATTTACAGGCTTATACATATTTACATATCTACACACATGCGTTTGTCGTGTTGCATATACGCATGCAACTGTTGCAATATGCCCATAGTGGGCATATTAAATTATTTTCAGTGTTTTAATTATAAATGATAAGGTTCTTGATTGATGAGTCGCGTTCTGGTTGCTAGATTACTTACAGGAATTGGTAGTGGTGAAGTGTTATAAGTAGGTTTGTGGGTTGAAATGCATTGTAAAATACGTAAATAGAGCAAACGTATTGCTGCTGGATGTGGTATCTGAAAAAATTCAATGATTTCTTTTATAAAAAGTTGTGGAAAAATGAAGTGAATAAACTATTGAATAGATATATTTATAAAAAAAAATTTATGAAATTAAAAACTATTTTTCCAGCTATCACAAACACTTACCTCAACTTCCGGAAGTTTTGGGAAGCGAACTTTAGATCTCTTACGCTGTCATAAGAAGATATTTTCAGCCAAATTTCACATATTATAACTTGAAGGTTCTGGTTATAATCGAGAAACTTATAATAAAAACGTAAACAACCAGCGCCTCCGACCTGGCCTTCAAGGTTCGTTGGAGCTATATGCTCTTAATTTTAATATATCAAAAGCAATGATTCGTAAATGACTCTTAACATAATATTCTCGTACTCTTTCGTTTTAGAACGATGCGATAAAATTCGCTTTTCCCTTCAAGATGACTCGCAAATGATTCGAGTATGTGAAAAATCTTTGAACAAAGTGAAAAAGCTGTTTTAGAACCTAAGCTAATCACTAGTTGATGTCCAAACGCTTGTATTGACTTCAGTATAAGATTACACAGTGCTACAAAAAAGAATGAAGTCGAAATAGCTGGGAAGTGATGTTATTTTCCTTGTAGGTCTTATCGAGTAGAACGAGAATCCAATTTTAGAATTTGTCAAACACCCCCAAAATCTCGACTTAACTTTAAAAACCCGATTTTTCGTGCTACGGTTTAAGAAAGAAGAAACTGAGACCTTTTGAAAGATATATATATGTCTTAATAAAGCTGAAGAAATGTACTTGTTTTTGCACAACAAACTTAAATTTTGCTACCCTTTTTCTTCTTTTTTTGACTTTGGCGATATTTTCACACACTATTTTATAAAAACACAAAATGAGTTGTGATTAGATTCAAAGAGTACGTTTAATACCGAGTTCAACGAATGTTTCTTTTAAAAAATCGGCCAAAAAGTGACTGAGTTATTTTACTTTTTATAAGAACGAAATTTTTGCAAAAATTTGATTCTGTTGTTCCCAAGGAAATTATCAATTAATTTTTGAGTTTTTACTCAATTTTGAAGTCTTTATAAATTTCCGTTATACTGAAGTGCACGTGTTGTTTATCTTTTGTTGTGTTTGCTGTTAAATTGGATAAAAATCGTGGTAAAGTAAAACTAAAATGTGCGACAAGAGTTTTGCTACATTTGTGGCTTATTTACGGATACAAGTCATCGACGTGGTTTTAAAAATAATTTTGGTGTTGTAAAAATATATAACAAGATTTTCGAATGGTTTTATAGTGCGAGTCGCTGGTACGAGCCAGAATTTATTTGTGAATATTGCTGCACAACATCAAAAAAATTTTAAGTTCAACAATCAATTACTTTGCCCTTTTCTGTGTCTATGACTTGGCATCATCAGGCATATCATAAACAAGACGATTACCATTTTTGCAAAACAAACGTTTCAAGTCACAATTTTAAATCGCGGAAAAACGTAAAGTATGCGAATGTTGTCACGGTTACAAAACCAGGTCTGAGTTTCTTCTTTCTTAAACCGTTCTTAGAATGAAAATCGGTTGTTAATTAGCTAAGATATGGGCTAAGAAGTGCGCAAAAGCACGGTAAATCGGGTTTTTAAGGTTAAGTCGAGATTTTGGAGGTGTTTGATAAATTCCAAAATTGGATTCTCGTTCTACTCGATAAGACCTACAAGAAAAATAACATCACTTCCTAGGTATTTTTGAGTGTCACACTGTGTTATTCTCAACTGGAGATCTTTGTTTGCCCAAATTAATAGATATATGTATGTATATATAGTCGTATAAATGAAATCGCTACAGTTGTCACAATTCATTTCAAAAGACAATACGCCGTCGTAAGCACAACAACACCAACAACCATAATCGCCGCAAGTCAGTTGAAACCTACACGTTTCCCCACTCGAAAAACTACGCAGGCGAGGTTTCTTTTTACATGTTTTTTTAATATTCGTTAGCTGTAAACAGTTATGTATATAGCTTTCGTTTTCTCATTTCTTTATTTAATTTTGCTTAATATTTATTTTTAAAACACACATAATTTTATGCATTGTATGGCCTGCTTTGAGCTTTCGTTTTCAATTCGGTTGTTGTGGGGTAACCCGTTGTTGACTTCAATCTTGAAATAATTAAAAATAAATACTCGTTACGCGCAACTGAAGTGCTGAGACTAAGTGGCTGGGAGTTGAAGCTGAGATTGCGGACTTCCATGCGGTAAAAATAAGTGGAGGGAAATCCGAAGGGAGACGACTAAAGATTTTGGGGAAGTTAAAAGAGACCACAAATGGCGAGCGGCGACGTAAACACGTTAACAACCCACACACGTGCACAAGCTACAAGAATTACGATAACAAAAATAAAAATTAAATAGAATAATAATGAAAACAACAACAACAATAATTAACAACAATAGCAACAACAAATACACTGATTACAACAGAGACCACAGCGAAAAGGCAACTGAAAATGAAAACATGTCAAAAGCTCGTATGCACAACAGCGACAACAACAATAACAATAAAAGCAACAACAACAAACAAATAATACAAACAACAACAACAACAACCTGAGCATCCATATGAATCGTAAAGTACTATGAAGGTTGAAGTACGAAGTAGGCAACAACAACAGTGAAGTTGCAGCAAAAAAAAAAGAGGACAACCACACACTCCCATGACACAAACGTACATGCATATATTTTTATACTATGCTAAATGTATGTATATGTACGGCTATATAAATGTACACGAATTAACAACAGTGCACTAAGATCATAAAGGGTTAATCAACAAGATGCGCAACACGACTAAAAAAGACAAGTAAAACCTAAAATGGCAAAAGCAAAGCAAAACAGCACTGGGGCAGGCAACAGTGCCGCAATACATACACACACATACTGCATACTGCCATCTGAATGGTTGCTGGAAGCTTTTGAGTTGCGGTGCATTGCTTATTTATGACAAGACACTTCATCATAATCAGCGCATGACATAAGGCAGGCAGCCAAACAACCAGCCAGCCAACCAAGTTCCTAAGGAGCTAGAAATGTGCTTGTATATGTCAGAAAATATGTGGGCCGCTCTGAGCAGAGCAGTGACAGCGGTGGCGTGTTGTTGTGAGTAGGCCGTTGTGGCGCGTATTGTGCCACATAAAGGATGACGTTGATGATCTGTGTGCATACACATGCCCACTCACAAAAACATAAAACAAACAAAAAATAGAAAAAAAAAACACCAACAACAATTGCCTTCAGTGATGAGAGCTTGAGAACAATATTAACATTAACAAGCTTGCAGCAAAATGCTGCATTAGCCTGTTGTTGCAAGCATGCTGTTAAGGCATTGCGTTGCATTGCATTGCGGTTGCCGGTTTGCTGTCTTTTTGTTGTTGTTGTGATTATGTTGGTTTTGGCTCTTTTTATTTTGCGTGCATTAATGTTGAATGAGTTTAATTGAAGCACACTTGCTCTCTCGTTGAACTGCCTATCACACACACACAAATGCTCACACGCACACAAACCTACTCACATTCCTATGCATCTTAAATTCTCAAAAGCATAAGAAACCCAGAAGGAAGGTAGGGTAAGGTATGTGCGGCGCTGAACGCTCCTTTTGAGGCTCAAATTGCGAAAAGCTGTAAAAAAAGCAACAAAAAAATTATGTGTTATAGCAATCACAATCCACAAAGTCAACAATATTTTGTAAAAGCCCAACAACCGCAAAAAAAAAAACATTAACGCCTACTCGTACACATGTCCTTGTGCTTTTCGCCATATCATACTCGTACTCCTTAATGTTTATTATGGCCGTGGAAGTGTTGCTTAAATTTATAAGCCAAACAAAATCAAGCAGTAAAAAGTGTTGCAAGTGGTTATTCCTTGCCATTGCACCAGTGTGCCTTGTCGGAGTGTTATCTTAAAGTGCCTGCTTAGCAAATTATTGAATAAAAGGAGGAGCGCGAGAAGCGGTTGAAGAGTGCAGCTTATGTGGACGAATGCATTACATACATGCATACATATGTGTGTAAAAATGTACGAGTAAGTATGATGTTTTAAGGCAAATTTTAGGGCGATTTTGCAGTTTAGCACAAGAAAAAAGCAGCTCATAATGACCATCAAAGGCCTCACAAAAGAGTTGATTAAAATGAAAGAAATGTAAAAAATCAGATTAAATAAAATAAAAATATGGACATGAATTTAATAAAGTAACCGCGGGTAATTAGGTAACGCAATGCTGTTTTTTTTTTTAAACGGACATTGAGATTTGATGGAGGATGTCATCAAGTGGCCCGTTTTAGAATCCTGTGCATTTGTCAAGCATAGAAATAAGTACCTAATTTAAAAACTCACTTTTAATTTTAAATGCATCGTTTTGAGAAATTGGTTTCTTGGGCCGCTCTCGGCGGATAGTCAGCAGCAATTATTTCCGAAAAATAAGGAAAACTCATCTAAAATATTTTATAACAACGAATTATAACTGCAAATGAAACTGGCACTCGTAAGCAACTCAAACAACTTCACTTTATTTAAGGAGATGACAACGGTATTGCTTTAAGAATTTCAAATATTTTTATTTTTGTTTTTGTTGATGTTTCCGACAGGGTACGAATCGAATGTATTTTGGAACGATTTTACGTCATCCCTTGTCGAGTTTGATTTTAAGACAAACCGGTTTCGGCGTTGTGCCATCTTTAGCGTTATTTTTCGTTCAGAACGAAATAAAATATTTAAAGTAGTATATGGGATAGTGTTGCGGACACGCACACCAAAATCGTAAACGGCAGCCAGGCTTTTTTATAAGCATTGGAAAACGCTAAAAAGCTCTTCCAAGGCTTTTCAAAAAATGGCAGCACATTGTAGCCTACATACATATAAAAGTATAGTCGGCGAGCTACAGTGTACAATCAACGTAATGTGCTACAAAATTTTGAGATCACAAAAATTGTAAACAATTCAAAAACAAGGTTTTTTTTTTAAACTTTAACAATAGAACTCTTTAGTTTAAAACTTTGATTTGCACTTTGTTAGAGAATAAACAGAATTTTAAGTGAAATATTGAAAATAAATAAATAAATAAATATGTATGTATGTATGTATGTATGTGTAAACATTTCCATAAACGATAGCTGCTTGTATGCCTCCAATAGCTTACAACTGACTTTTTGGAATATTTTATAATAAATTAATGCGTGTAGTTTGGTATTGTAAACAGTTTTTTGATTAATTTTTTATAAATTTTTGTAAATTTTTTCATCGTACATCTCATTCTCAGCATTTTCTTCTTCTATCCGTTAAAAAAAAAATTACCTCATAATCATTGTAGGGAAGATTTAGAAAGAGTTAAATTTGTGCGCATAATCCAAAAAGGTATACAATCAGGTATTTAAATATATACAAATGTATTTATTTTGAAAATGCTTATAAGCGACCAATATAGAGATGTTGGTATTACTTATTAAAATAGCGATATACGTACACATGTTCTTCGATAACTAGTCATATATTAGAATAAATAGAAATGATGTGACTATGTTCGCACCTTTTACAAATGATTTTGTATACGAATACAAAATGAGTCAAATTGTAAACGATTGTAAATTGTTTCAGCTTTAAAAATATATTTTAAATAAGTAGGTATGCAGTGGCGTCTGAATACCTATTCAAATTATGCATACATTTACACATCCACGCATAGCATATAAAAGTAAAAAAAAAAAAATATAAAATGCTTGCCTTCTTGAGAGGTGCCATTTTTTGCCAACAAGTTTTCTTTTCAAATTAAAATTAATGGCTGCTGCTGAATTGTAAAAAAAGTTAGCTTATGTCTATATTTAAATTGAAGTATATGACCACTTATTTTTTATTTTTTTCAAGTTTCAAAAGTTGTATCCTAAAAGTTTGCTTTTTTAAATTTTTTGTAATCCCAAGAATTTCTAACAATTTCTCTGTCCAATATACTTCAGAGTCTTTTAAAGGCCAATCGCAAGATAGCAGGAAAGACTGTTTGTAAGACTTCCTGTATGCCGGCAAAATCATGCTTTATATTGAGCTTTCGTGGTCAAACTCTTTTAGGAAAACAGAAAAAAGCTTTCTTTGTTTCAATCTGATTTGCAATTTTATTGAAGTTAAGCAAAAATAAAATGAAAAGCTCGATTTATTTTTTTTACATTGAATTTTTTCAAAATTTTTTTTTTTTAATTTTCCGTATAATTTGAATAACTTTATTTAAAAGCGTACATCGCGAGTATAATCGACTTACTAGTTTTTGTGTAAAATTTACTGTCGCACAATGTAATAATAATAAAACGGAAAAATTGCACTATGAAATCGAATATTATTACTCTATTGAACTAGAGTTTTTATTGGAAATATCATGAAGTTATTGAAACTTTGAATATCAAAAATTGAAAATTTTGTTTTATTAGTTTTTTTAAGTGGTAACTTTGTTTACGAGTATATTTACGGTAATAAACGAAAATAAAAATTCAGCAGAGGAAAAAGTTGCATATTGTAAAAATCATTTTTGACACACTGTTAACACGTATCCATACATACACATATTCATACATATATATACTAGGGTGATTGACTCGGTTTTTTCTGAAATCTTAATTTTTCGAATATCGAATAAATCGGTTTTTTGAATCCCTAAAATCGGGTTTTTACATAGTTGTAAATTTAAAATAATAAAAATATGGCAGAACATCGCCTAATATTACATCTAATATATTACCATTATATAAATTCGAAATCCAAATAATGTCCAGAAAACCCGAAGCAAATGTATTTAAGAATATTTCCAGTATTTAGAAAAACGTCATAAGAGGACAGTAAAACATTGAAAAATTTTATAACTTACTGACAGTAAGTCCTTGTTGCTCGCTCAATATGCTTAATATGGAATTCCGTAATTTAGTATAATATCAAGTTTTAATATTTGAGTCTATGTATGAGATGAGTTGAAGATCATTGCCTTTTCTCGCTTTTACGTTTTTATTTTTTGTATTTGTCTTAATTTTTGTGACCTGCTTATCGCCTGATGACAATTGGGAGACTTAGAGTAGAGGACTTGAGACCTATTATGGCCTAGAGACTGATACTGTTTACTGCATTTGGACATTAAACTGCATTTTATTTTCAAAAGATTTCTTTCAAAGAAATAATTGCAAGAATTCTTGATATAAAAATTAGGGACCGCTTTTTTTACAAATGCCATTTTTCGAATAGAAATTAGAAAACCGTTTTTACAAAAAAGTCGAATAATCGAACACCCTAATATAGAATACCCTATCCATATAAGCACACACAAAATTTGTATTTATCTGCAATTAAGTGTCTTAGTAAAATATTAATATTCAATGGTGCCACCGTCGTCTGACAACGAATCTTCGCCCGCAGCAACAACGCAATCAGCTTTTTCCCAAATAAGTAATCTCGCTTTTTATACGCACTGATTATACACACAATCAGTACATTCATATATTTATTACGATTTTTCTTTTTTTAATGTATTTGTGTGCGTGTGCTTGAGTGCATTTATGTAGCAATTCAAAAGGCATTAAAATCAATTCCTTTAATTTCAATGTGAACAATTTAAAATTTTTTAAAGCCAATCAAATTTGCTGTTTAGTGATTTGAATGAGACACACTCACACACACACACACACACATGCACTCATGCATATAAACATAAATCGTCTAAGCTCTTATTTTGCTGGTACATCAAATATTTTGTTTTGTTTCTTTTTGTTTTTGCACTCAAAGATTTGCACAGGATTTTGTGGCGCGCTCCAATGACTATCGCCGGCTGTTTGGTTGCTTGAATGTCTCACAGCCCAGCAGCCTCACTGCTTAAACGTTTTCGGTGCCCACACCCCCTCAATAAATACTCAGTTGTCTGCATGACTGCTTATATATTTGAACATCGCTGATTTGATGTATTTGCTTGCAAGCTGCGTTTTTTTTTTGTTTTTTTTTCGTTTTTATATCTGGTATTGTCGTGCTCGTATCCCTAAATATGTTCCTCTCATGCGAGTGGGTGATTGGGGCGTTTTGGTTGTTTAGTTGATTGCCTGGTGGGTTCATTTTGATTGCTGTCATCGTTAGATTGCACATGCTGTTGTTGTTGCTTTGGTAGTTATTATTGTTGTGCTTATGAGCATATGCAAGGCATTAGTAGACTTAACGCGATTACGTAGTATAGGGTGTTTTTTTACAGGTTTGTTTTGCGAATAGAGATAAAACTGGCATTTTGTGGTCAAATCTGGCAACTCTAATGTCATTTATGTTCAGTTTGGTTTGCCCTTTCATCATGAACAGGTTGACAAAAGAACAACGCTTGCAAATCGTGCAAATTTATTTCGAAAATAATGGTTCAGTTCGCGAAGTTTACCGTGAGCTCCGTCCATTTTATGGTCGACATAATCGTCCATCAGAGCAACTAATTCGGTTAACCATGGATCGTTTTCGCACTACGTTTACTCTATGTGATAATACGAATCCGCAGAGACGTCGAACAGTGCGCACCGAAGAAACAATTGCCGCTGTAGAGCAAAGTGTTGAAGAGGACCCGAATGAATCGATTCGCCACCGTGCACAGCAATTGGAGCTTTGTCCATCAACTTTATGGAAGATTTTGCGCAAAGATCTTGGCTTGCGACCTTACAAGATCCAGCTTGTGCAAGAATTAAATCCGCGAGACCATGCAATGCGTCGTGATTTTGGTGTATGGGCCGAAAATGAGGTTGATCTCGATGCTGATTTTCATCGCAAAATTTTGTTCAGTGATGAGGCTCATTTTTGGTTGAATGGCTACGTCAACAAGCAAAATTGCCGCATTTGGAGTGAAGAGAATTCACATGAGACCCTTGAAACGCCATTACATCCACAAAAACTGACTGTTTGGTGTGCTCTATGGGCTGGTGGAGTCATTGGGCCATACTTCTTCCGCAATAATGCTGGAGAGGCAGTTACCGTTAATGGAGACCGGTATAGAGCCATGATAACCGACTATTTTGTTCACGAATTGGATGGCATGAATGTGGATGAGTTGTGGTTCCAACAAGACGGCGCTACATGCCACACAGCGCACGTCACAATCGATTTATTGAAGGAAACATTCGCTGAGCGCATAATTTCGCGGAATGGACCTGTCAATTGGCCACCAAGATCGTGTGATTTGACACCATTGGATTATTTTCTTTGGGGATATGTGAAGTCGCTCGTCTACACCAACAAACCAGGGGAATTGGAAGCCAACATTCGTGGCGTTATTGCCGACATACGGCCCCATATGCTCGAAAAAGTGGTTGAAAATTGGACCTGTAGAATTGGCTTTATTCGAGCCAGCCGCGACGGCCACATGCCCGAAATCATATTTAAACATTAATGGCATAAAATTATCCTTCCAATAAAGCCAAATTGATGGACCTTAAAACGATTTTCTTGTGTTTTATTTCAATTCGAAGTTCTATACCCCTAAAAAAAACACCCGATACTTAATCTTATTTGTTTAAGTTGGCTTTTTCTTTATTTTTTTTTTTTTGCATATGGAAGGGATTGTTGGAAAACTCCGAAGAGAAAATTGATTTATGCCAAATTGAATTTAAATTACTACACTTCACTTAACACCATTCGAAGGTACATGTCTGTACGTGTGAGTGCTACAGCTTTTGAGATAATGGATTATAAAACTAGATTGAAAACTTTTTGTACTCCTGCAATTGGCTTAAGAGTTAATGCTAATTTGGTTAAACGAAGAATTGACTTTAGAATGAGCTTTTTAATACAACTTTGGCGTTCGTCTTTTTATATTTTTCTAACAATTTAATCTTCAATATTTCGATTAGTGGCCGCTGTGGTCGAGTTGGTAGCGGTGCGTGCTATAACTTGATATGCCGGTGAGTTTGAGGTTCGAATCTCAGTCAGGGCAAACAAAATCTTAATCATAGAAAAAGTTTTTTCTAATAGCGGTCACCCCTCGGCAGACAATGGCAAACCTCCGAGGGTATTTCTGCCATGAAAAAGCTTCTCATTAAATACATCTGCCGTTCGGAGTCGGCACAAAATTGTAGGTCCCTCCATTTGTGTTATAATATAAAGACGCACACCACAAATGGTAGGAGAAGCTCGGCCAAACACTGAGCTATATAGTGTACGTGCCAAAATTATATATATATATTTCGATTAGTCACTACGTATCTCCCAGAACGTTTTTTTTCACTCAGCGAAGATATGTAGCTTATCAATAATAAGCTATAATATTTTATTTATATTTTTTCATTTTATACAAAGCTTACATAATAATTAATTATTACTTAAACTATGCAAACGCAGCGCTAGCAGCAAAGGCTTTCGGCTGGAAGACCAAAATATATTTTGAAATGGCTGTAAATGTTTTGCCCTCAATAATTCTTCACATGTGTACTAGTTTAAAGGCCACCTGTTATCGATATTTTTATGACTTATGTTATCGATATCATTATTGTTTCAACACTGAAAATTTACATTTATATCCGATATATGTTTTGATATTGTTATCGTTATTTTTGTCGATATTTTCATCGATATTATGATACTCTCAGCTATTTAAATTCGTATTTTAATTAGTTTTTTGTATATCGCTAAATTTAAAGTCTCTGTTATCGCTAACATTTCAATTTAATTTTTTATTGAAATGCATATGTGCGTGCATAGATTTGGCTGTCGTTATAATTTTTATTTAATGCTTAAATAACTATAATTTTGTAATGCGAAGTAAAGTCTTTTTATATCATATTCTTTATCAAAACATTCGAATACATATAAACCATTATAATTTACGATCTTTCGTTAGTTGTTGGAATAGTAATCGCTTTTGCCAAGACTATTTTAAATTTTTTTTACAATTTCACTTTTTTGCTTTGAGCTAAGTTCTTTATTGATTGTAATCGATATTTACATTTTTCTAAGTTTATATTTTTGCTATCGATACCTGTATTTTATGGCGTAAAACTTTGTTTTATACTTAAACAAAACTTAAATTCAGACATGTATTCATTTTCACATTTGTATTTTTATTAAATCTATCCATTTTTTGTTGACGATATCATTTTTAATAATTTTTAAATTTTTTTTTTTTTTTTACCTATCTTATCGAATTTTTTATCGATATTTATATTCTTATTTTTAACATTTCGAATTTGAAGTGATAAATATTCATGTTTTTATTGGTTATTAGTATCGGTTTTCTTATTCGTAACACTTTTAATACAATCTTGTGAATTTGGATGGAAATTAATTGCCAAATTTTGTTTAAAATAATTTTTTTTTCATTTGTTTTATAAAAGATGAATTTTGTTTCCCGATCATTTTTCAAATCAAGTAAATTCGAAAACCCTTCACAATTTTCTTCTGAAAGCACTGATATATCAGTGAAATCCTTTTTTTCAAACTTTTCGCCGTTGCCACTCCTGTAGCGCGCTTCCCTTGGCACAAAGACCAAACAATTGCTAAGAGATTTTGTCTCTACCAAAAAGTTTTACATGCAACAAGAAATATTTAATAAAAAATCGTTGCATAAGCACACATTCACAAGTTTCAATCAGAGTTCTTCCGGATTGTGGGTGCGGAGTTATGGTTAGGAAGAAAGGGTGATACTCGTATGTATGTATGTACATAAACAGGAGACTAGACAACACAACTTTAAGTAATCCGCCTCCTCACTTTTATGGGTGTAAGTAGTATGTCGTTTGTGTTTTGCTCTTTCTTTAGCTCTTTGTTGTTCGAGCAACAAGGCAACCAAACACAAAAAAAAAGATCACACAAGAAATTTGCAAACTTGTTCTCCACATCCTGTACGCACGCATGCACACATCAGTTGCAAAAAAATAAAAATGAAAAGGGCCTTAATTGAAAATTGTACTGGGGGCATTGTTTCCACGAAACTACAAGCTCTAACCCAATAATTTGCAATTTATAAATTTTCTTAACTATGATTTCTAACTAATTAAAAACTGCTTTATATTTTAAGCTTTTTTAAATTTCGTTGTCTCTCTGTGTTAAGTGAGTTTATTTTTGAATCTTTTTTTCGAGTTATGTCCCTTTTGCACTCAGTGTGCAATATACATATCTATATGTGCATACATACACACACATACGCGTGTGCTCCGTGCGCCTGGCAACAATCCACTCAGTTTACACTTTGCTAAGCCAATCTTTTCCATTGCCTCTACTCGCTTGGATGCCCCTGCTGCTTTGTTATCGATGTGACTTCTTTGATTACTTCTGCTTTGAAAAAAAAAAAAATAAAATGTCTTCTCCGTCGTGCTTCCGGCGTCGCGTCGCGGCGTGACATCTCTTCGTGCTTCTACATCATCATGTGGCTTCAAAATGACATTTTAACTGGTGCGTATAACCTTGAGCTTTTTATGTATATTATTATCCATTTCTTTCACTAACTACGGTTCATATAATATGTTTGTTGTTGTTGTATTATTCAATATATTTACATACATACATATGTATGTTATCAGTGCCGTTTTGTTGCTCTTTTCTTTGTATTGAAATAAGTGTTTCTCTTGAAATTTTATCACTTATTATCTACCTTATCTTTAACCGCTCACACATGTGGGTCCAGAATCTTTTGCTAGTTTGTAAAAAAGATTTGTATAGCTTGTTTCTTGCTCCTTACAAATTTTTATTGTTATTAAATTTACTTGTTTATATAAAAAAAAGAATCCGAGATCAAAATAAGTTTAGAAGCCGATATTTTCTTAGGTTACTATTATTTTCATAGGATTGCATGGAAATAAAAATGTCACACATAAGTAGATATGTAGGTATTTACTATTTAACAGTTCATATATGCTCCACAATTTTTTTTTTCGTGGGGGGGTTAAGTATGATTATCAATTAAATCATACGTAACATTGTCACATAAATAAATCAGCAAAAAATATGTTTGACAGCGCGTTATAATAATTTGAAAAGTAACTTCAAGTGGGAAATACTTGTACCTAGAAAATTGGCTCAAATATATTTTAGTGGTCTTTTATTTTCCCGAATAGCGACAGTTTTTCTACTAAGATAGTGCATCCTCTTTCGCATTCTCTGTATCTCAAAATTCATATCTGCTCTGGCACTCAGTTCACTTTGTGAGACCAGGATTATGAAAGACGTAGTACACCTGATCTTCGAACCGATGTTTATCTGGAATACTTTGCCGATTGTTAATTTCCCATAACACTCCTCTTTTCAGTGCTGTTTAATATAAAATCTTCGACATTTTTCAAAAATTATCCGCCAAGTTATTACTGGCTTTAAATAACCTTATTGCTGCTTACTGATTTTTCTGCAATACTAACCGCAGATATTGGGGTTGGACGACAAGCATATCATCCACCATACGAGGGTTCTCTGTACTCTCTCTCCGCAAGTTGTTTTACGTGCAACGAAGGACAAGACCTTTAGTAGAGACTTCTTCTAACGTGTCTGGGATTATCTCTCTCGTCTCAACCCCATACTAAGCCATGTAGCTTTCATGTTTTCTAAGCCAAGCACTTACTCCAAAAAACAAAATTGTAAATGTATCAAAATTTTATTATATTTAATATGGATAAATTTAGGTACGTTCGGGCAGTGTTTGCAATTCAGGAAGAGTGCTGAAACTCTACAAAAATGTATTTTTTTAATTCGGATAATGGAAGGCAAGCAACATTGCCTAAACTGGCTATGTTGCTGCAGCAAGTTAAGCAGCACAAATATCGTAGATTGTTGTCAGCTCCCCTCGTTTAAATTTTTGTAAACAAGTGACTATTAAAACAGCATATGCAAACATATCGATTTATAAATATGTTGCGCGCAGATGTCGATAAAGAACCCTCAACAAAATCAACGATGGCAACAAAGCTGTTGCAGAACAAAAACCACTACACAGTTGCTCGCAGCTTTAAGTTTTTTTTTTTATTTTATTCTGCAATGTTGTTGTCGCTTTAGTGACTAGCAAAATGTGATACTTGAGTGTATCGCATTACATTTTGAAGCACAAAATCAGGCGAATTTCAAAAGCGTTGCCTGTACTTTTGAAGCGCGTCAAAGTCCTTTAAGCACAACATGCAAACAAACATATGGACACACATACATATATTTGTTTATATGTAGCTGCGTGCGAGTTTGCATATGTGACTGTATTTGATTTTGTTTTCATTCTATTTTTTTTTTCTGTTTTATTTTGCTTTGCACTCTCCTGCCATAACAAAAGTTTTTTCGTTCGATGCGTAGCATTATGCTCCTTTGCTCGAAGCTTTCGTGGGTGTTCACCGCTGGAACACCAAAATTACCTTATTTTGTTGCCATTTTGCAATGCTTGTCTCCCTTGCCACCTTTTGCTGTTGTTGTTTTGCGTTCACTCATTCGTTATGCGACAGTGATAAATGTCAGTTTGGAAGCGAAAAGAAAAAGTTTCGGCAAATGTCAAAAGAAATCACAAAATACTACTTGAAAATGAAAAGTGAAAGAAATGCCTGAATGGAAGTTGTGATTGGAGAAACTTAGGGCTGGCGGGGCCGAATGGTATCATTTTAAGTGGCTTATGGTGATGAAGTTGTGGAGGAGTAGCAGTGAAATAGAAACGTACTCAGTGTCTCAGTCAGCCTAGTTTTTGCTTATAACTAATGCCAATTTATTTTTTTCAGCGAATAGACCCATGTATTTCAGTATATATAATAATAAAATAAATGTATAATAACTTTAAAGCGACCCTAAAATATTGAAAATGGTAAAGACTTCCACTTAGTGGTTTCCCAGCGGCTATTAGTGCTCTGAGCGCGATAATTGTGCACCCGAGACTGGTTGAGGAATGTCCGATCTCAAGTGGGGCTGGGAAAAAATGATATTCATAGATTTGCTTGCCTGGTTGGGATGCTGATAACCATCGGTACTTCACCCTTGAATGGATGGAACTCATTACAGCTCTGGGAATGCTGGCTGGAAGCATAATTGTAAAAGAGCAAATTTGTCTTCCAATCTGGGTTCTCACAGATCACTGTCCAATCAATTTTTACTTATTAATTACAAAGCAGTTTTTCTACGCATTCTTTTAGAACTTCATTCATTCAGTCATTATATTCACTAAAATTTAAATTTTCTCAAATTAGTGCCTTTTCATGTTTTGAATGCATTTACCATTTAAGAAGAGTAAATAAGTCACATAAAATACTTTTGCTTTTGAACTTAGCGCTACGAGCGCAGCAGTTCACTGTAAATTAGCGATCCCTACAAGCGCAAAACACATCGCTGTATTTTATTCCATCATCTTGATTCAAGTGGTTCCACACATACATAAATATATATATATATATACTTCTTTGTTTGTATGTATGTATGTATGTAAGTATGTATGTATGTACACAATGCCATTGCAAAAGCGTGAAAGACAACATAAATACTTGAAACTCACAGCAATAACACAAATCAAATGAAAATTAAGGGTGACACCATTTTAGGGAGTGGGAGCTCATCAATCGATTGCATAGACACTTTAAAAAAAAATTTTGGGGAGCATCGTTTTTACAATCTATACTTACATACATATAAAGAAGCGAAATTTGGGGGTTTTGTATTCTTTAAATAGCCTTTAGGTTCATTCACTTCTCTAAATTGCGTGCGTGCGTGCGTATGTGTGTGTGTGTCGGAGTGTGGCATGCAAATTGATGATACACCCACAAACATGTGTACATGAACTGCATCCATTTATAGATACACAAATCTACACAATCGCTGGAGGGTGTGTGACTCGTTTAAGCTGCCAGTGGAAAGAAGCCGATTTCCTGCCTGGAGCTGTGCAATTGTCAAAGAAATTTTTGTGCGGAAATTTCAAAAGACTGCCTAAAGAAAGATTGACGCACGAAGGCATCTTTCTGGTGGATTATATAAATAGGTTTATTCCAAGTGGATGTGGGGTATACTGTTGAAGTACATCCTTGTACTGCATTTCTGAAATATTTTATAATGGGAACTCGTTACATATTTTAGTTCATTAAAGATATTTTCCCAAAATAATGGTGAACTGTGAAGATAAGGCAATTTTAAATTAAAATGCAGATGATTTTCTAATGAAAATCATATAAACGCTAGTTCCAAGCTTTGCAACCAAAGCAAAAAAAAATGTCAAAGTTTTCTTCCAAATTAAAATTTTAATCTGAATTTTGACACATTTTTTGAGTACGCAACTTTACATTTGCTCAAGTTTTGGTACAAAATTACGCAAGTTTGAAGTGAGTACAAAAACAATTTTGACTTCTAAACAATTTTAAGTGACTTTGCTGCAAATAAATAATGCAATTGCGTATTTTGCATTATATGGGTTAAATTGAGCAAGTGCAACAGCAGCAACGATTTTTACGATAATTAAAAAAAAATATAAATGATCTCTACGTACACTGGTTTTTGTCACTTGGACTTGATCAATAAATCTTCCGGTTGTAATGGAATATGTTATAAATTTTGCAAATTTCCGTCTCAATGTTTTAGGCTGTTTCTTGATCTTCTCCTTCGTGACCGACAAGGTGAAATGTATGTTGAAACGATTTTCAGTTATCCCTTGACAAGTTTGGTTTGGAGGCAAAACGGTTTCGACGTTGTGCCTTCTTTAGTGTCAATTTCCTAGCTTTTAGGCAAACATTATTAAATTTTCCATTTCAATTAGATATATTAAAAAAAAATTCCATAAATATAGCTTCAGTAAAGTACTAAAAACAACTTATCGATTCGGTTTTAACAGTGAATAAATATATAGATCCTTATAGATATATACATATATGTATAATAGGTGTGCTACACAAGAAAAATGCTTCTCTGGAATGATGTTACCTTTAGATTCCTAAGGCTTTTCTTATACAACTTTTTATATTGAAGATATTGTCCTAATAGAAAAAAAATCATGTATAAACAATTACCAAAGTAAATATAATCAATAATTATAATGAAATTTTGAAAAACAATATTAAATAGGTCTTCAATTATTTGATGTATACAAATGTACCTTAGCAGCGTCTTGCATTCATAGCATGAAAGTAATTAAAGACGTACGTCTCTGCCCATTTGTGGAATGCACAAATATTGCTTTACCTTGGTACGTTGTAAGCAAAAACAAATAGCGTGAAGAAAAAGTTGAAGTAAACTTATATCAAAATTTTAAATTTAAATTTGTTCGCACTTTCGAAATGTCAAAACTTGCTTAAACTCAATGCTGTGACAAAGGCTTCAACCATTTTGACAGCCAATTTCTGACTTTTAAATCCCTGCACAAAATTCACTTGTCAGATGAATTTCACGAAAAATTGCCCATAATCTAGTTTTCCTTTTCCCCTCTCATATACACATATAAGCATAAATTAAATCAATATATGTACATAACTTTATAGGCAACTCTGACAGTGGTACCATTTGATAAATAAAGCTAGTGACAAGCTAGTAATTGGCAGAAGCCTTCTTTGTATTGCCAATTTCATGCCTTTCACCGTTAACAAAATATAAAAAGCAAAAGGAGCACACAAAAGAAATAAAATATATATTCGTATTTACTCTTTTTATGGGTCTACCAGACTAAGTGAGCTGATGTGTATTTAATATTACATAGAAATAAATGCAAACAGTCTAATGTATTATAGGAAAATCCAGTAAATCTGTGCCAACACGTTTCTCGATTTTACTTTATACTTTCAAGCGTCCAACTGTCTATCTGTCTACTTCTTTGTATATCTTTGAAAGTTATCGAATAGAATTGTTTGAGCGGCACACACGTGTAATGCCATTCGCTCTAAACCCACATATACACATACACGTTGATAGAACGCGATGGCTAAGTATAAAAGTACCGGCTGACAGCAATAAACGAAGAAAGGAAGTTGGAAAAAAATGTGGCAACATGCTGTTTACCGGTTACCGGTTGGTCAAATACCGCATAGCAACCAGAGAAGCGTTGCAAGAATTGCAATCGGAAGAATGCCGCATCGAGCAACAAAGCAGTGAGTGGTAGGCATTCACATATACATACATATGTATGTATATGCATGTAGTTATGTTCAAGATTTACTAAAAGAAGAAAATCAAAATATATTTACTAAAAGCTGACTTGAGTGCGCTAGGAGCGGCTAGTGACTAGCGAAGTTGGTAATAAAAATACACATTTCATGCACGAAGCGCATCTTATGGGTGTTGTGGTGGAGTCAAATGCGCTGTAGCGTAAAATATGGCACAAAGTAGTACATACATACATATGAATGAATGCTTATTTTTTTGAGCCGGAAGGAAGCATTGAAAGTCAGAACTTGGGACTTCAAGCCGAACTAAACCGTCTATCACTTGAGTACCAAACCTTCCGGTTCTACCGTCAACTATTTCGAATGGAGATAGTTTGATCTTAAGCTCCAGCTTCGTTTCACTTTTCATGCAGTCCGTGGAGAGATGCGTCAACATTGAATCATCTCTTTTTGGCTAATTTTAGTCCCGCGTCTTTGTAAAGTTTTTGCGTTACCGCACTTTATAGTGTTTACCACCTATTAAGTAATGCTGTTTTTTTGCTTTAGATCTCGCTAGTTCTTTCACTGTTTTTTTTGTTTGTTTTAAACAAACAATCACTACGCGGGTATCTACAAGAATATAATTTCTAAACACAAATTACTGAACATTTCAAATATGTGTGAATTTCAGTCTTCCGCCAGATTTCATGCTGATCAGTTGGTTTGAAAGACGAGACTACAGAATCAGACTATCTTCGCTGCTGGATTGCTTAGGGATGGTTGAAACTGACATGACTCCAATATAACAAGTTGCTGGATTTCTTGTTGAACGAGTTGTCTCAAAGAACGCGCTTCAGAGCTATACTGTCAGCTTAACAATATTTTTTTTGTGGCAGTCGAAATATTCGGTATTTAGTGCCGCACGGTAGCTTAATTGGGAGATTAACAATTCACGCGGTCTTCGGATAAACCGCTGGACAGGTGACCTAAAAGTTCGATTTACAGAGTCACACTACCTGAATCTTTGGATTTGACATCCTATATTAAAACATTAAGAATTGACATTATTTAGAGGCGGCCGCTTACTGATTTTATCGTGATATGATGCTGAGAAAGTTCGAGTTTCAGAGCCACAATTCAAGGTTCGCTCCAACTCCAAGGTCTGTATTCATAGCATTGTAAGGCACGATTATCTTTCTCTCTTATTCGATTTTGAAGTCAACAAAAAATTAACCAGCTAATATAACTTTACACTCCTGAACTGAGAACAATTTTTATATTTTTCGAATCACCCCTACAAATATTTTTTCTACTTATTTACTATGCGCAAAAACGCGCCAAACAAAGTGCCTTCAATATGCTCACATATGAGCATTTCAACGTAAGCCGGAGCCACATGATTAACAGCAATAACAACAATGCATTGGATGCAATGCCATTTAGCCCACACGTTCGGTTAGGGGTACCCGACGCGTCACCGTCTCAACAACTCAGCAATATTGAACGCGGTGATTGGGTGGCAGACATGAGGCAGTAAGCAAGCAACCATTTGGCGCAAAAGTCAGTAGTGAGCAGCAAGCGGCGACTAGCAAGCAAATGACGACCCAACGACCGACAACCGGCGACAATATGCAACTTATGAACTGCAATTTATATAGTTTTTATAGACACTGGCGTTCCATATTAGGCATCATTAAGTTATTTGCTATTGACTCGCATGCCATACGACGACCCGCATACAATATGAACTACTCCATTGCACTGCGTCTGCGCATATATGTACATGCAACATGCAACATGAATACATGCATACATACATACATATGTAGGATTTAGATTTTCCATGTGCATGCAATTTTTCTGCTTAGCCGGCCTATTGACATGGCTGTCTAGCTCGCCATGTATGCGGCCCGTCCGTTTGGCTGCCGTTGGACGTCCCTCCAAGTGCATTTGGGCGGAAATTGAGTGATTTCTGATAAAAAGTCAATAGCGCAATGATTTTTGCGTTGGCTGTTGTCAGTTATGAGTAAGTTGCGTTGGCAGTTCAAATACTTCCATGGACTCGTCTGTATGTACATGTGTTTATTGTATGAGCGGAATTGCGGCTTGAAAAATGTAGTTTTTAATTAAAGCTAAATTAAATGGGGTTTTGTTCCGCATCATTTTTGTAATCTGAAAAAAAATAAATTTGCCATATGTGTTGAGTATTTAGAAATATTGCATTTACTTCAGCGAAGTTGGCTGACGATCGTAATCATAATTAGATATTTTACATTATTAATCATCTGTTTGGTATACATTTCATTGCAAAACATTGGCTATCCGGTAAGGGCGCGGTATGGAAACTTGGTCTCTCCATCCGCCCTAGCACCAAATAAAGGCGATATGACCATGGATCGGAAACACGGCCTTTCCGACCATGACAAACTGTTCGTATCAAAAGTAAGAAGTAGAATATGTATCGGAAACTCGTGCTTCCGACCATTAGAAACCAAGTAACATAAATGCGGAGCGGAAACTAGGCCTTTCCAGCTACCCAACTACGCAATTATTTTTAAGCAATTTTATATATGATTTGTAAAAATATATCTACCATGTACTTACGCTTTAATGGAAAATATATTATAACATTGTAAAATTGTACATTTTAAAGTCGCCAGACTGTCAATAAATAAATAAATAAAAAAAATAATTTGAATTAAGTTCAATTTCAATCATCCACATCAAAATGGGGTTTAGGATAAGGCAGGCGTATCCGAAGCGACATGCTTAACTCGAGGCTTGTTTAGCGCTCTTGGTATTCACTCAATAACTAATAAGTCATATCGATATATTTTCATTATCATTAGTCGTCATCTTTTTGTAAGCCACCAGCAAAAGAACGTCCAACTCGCTTATAATGAACTCTTTATATTTTGAATACACTTTACAACACTATTCTGTTAACATTAATGGTCGTTTGTAAAATTTGCTAACAAAAAAAAAACAAAATGAATAATTCTTTTAACAGGCGATTTTCCATACGTCCTCTCTATCTTGGTTTTTTACTTATTTTGATTATTATCATTATCATTATCATTACCATTATCATTGTCATTATCATTATCATTATCATAATTAATATCATCATCATTATCATAATTGTTATCATCATCATTAGCATAATCATTATCATTATCAATATCATTATCATTATTATTATCATTATCATTACCATTATCATTATCATTATCATTATCATTATCATTATCATTATCATTATCATTATCATTATCATTATCATTATCATTATCATTATCATTATCATTATCATTATCATTATCATTATCATTATCATTATCATTATCATTATCATTATCATTATCATTATCATTATCATTATCATTATCATTATCATTATCATTATCATTATCATTATCATTATCATTATCATTATCATTATCATTATCATTATCATTATCATTATCATTATCATTATCATTATCATTATCATTATCATTATCATTATCATTATCATTATCATTATCATTATCATTATCATTATCATTATCATTATCATTATCATTATCATTATCATTATCATTATCATTATCATTATCATTATCATTATCATTATCATTATCATTATCATTATCATTATCATTATCATTATCATTATCATTATCATTATCATTATCATTATCATTGTCATTATCATTATCATTATCAATATCATTATCATTATCATAATTAATATCATCATTATCATAATTATTATCATCATCATTAGCATAATCATTATCATTATCATTATAGTTCTTAATATCATTATTATAAACATTATCAGTATTCATATGCCATATGTTTGCAGTATAAACCAGAGTTTTGGTTATACATATATGTATAAAAACAATATCTAATAAATCGAATATCTACATTTCTTGCTTCTTGAAAATAAACATAAGTCTTCAGTGCAATACTTTTGATAATTTAATGAATACATCCACTTTCTCATTGAGCCATCTGCTTTTTGAGATACGAGTACATGAAATATGTATGAAAACAACATTTCTTCTTGACAATTATACAAATTCACACATTTTTGTTGCTTTAATTCTCCTTCTCTGCCATTGCGTTTTCCGCAACAACATTTATTGAAGATGACCATTAAATTGTATGTGAGTGTCATTGATAAACTCAATTAACGCTCAATTACTACGCCGACCAGCACCAGCGAAACTATGATTGTCGAACACTCTCTGCTTACGAGTACTAACGTAGCGTGCCACGGCGGTTACATCACTTGGCAAGCTTGCGCTGCTTGCGAATTTGACATTGCGGTTATTCACAGCGAATTCCAACCAATTCGTTGTAAATACATTGTGTGGCTGACATCCGGCGACATTGTGCCACTCGCTTGACAGTCAGACAAACAGCGAGAGAGTCAGTAGCCAATTGGACAGTCAGTCAATCAAATGGGCAAGCAAACGGTCATTGTTGAAGCGAAAGCAGAACATATACATACATATGTATGTATGTATGAATATGTATATATGTACATAAATACATTTATATATTGAGGTAGGGTTGCAGGGTCAATAAGAACGTAAAGAGTTAAAAGGAAGTGACGAGAAGCTGCATTGTGTCCATTGAGCGGTTGAGAATCGGTCGAGCGAACAGTGAGTCAGTAAGTGGAACAAGCCAACACAGCGCCAATGGCAAATTGTTTCCGCGTTCAAGGAAGCGCGAAAAGAATGCGGGTATGTACATATGTACATATGTAAGCATAGATGCGTATGTGCGTATGATTTTAAGTATGTATGTACGTGCAACATAAATACATATGTACATACATACATAGGTATCTACATACTTAAGTGATTTTCAAATAATGTTTTTAATTTTTTCCTACCCACTGCTGCAACGCTTCTTCACCTATACATACATACATACAAACGAATATGCAACACCCTGCTGGCCGTTTATTCAGTCGCACCTACAAATATCATTAAACGAGTAAATGCAATGTCAGCTTTTAAAAGTCTCGCTGTTTGTTGATTTTATTTCGCTGTTCTTTTGTATTTATTTATTTTGTGGCTACTGGCTGTTGTTAGACTGCTCCATTGTAAGCCGCAAGCATTTAAATGTGACTTTGCTTCAACGTTAAACGATAGCATAGAGGATGCCATCATTTTGGAGCACTACGCGTATATTTACGTATTTATATGAATGTGTACTTACATCTGTATATTCAATATAAAATAGCATGTGGTCTGCTTAACAGACAGTCAGACGATCGCTCACACCATCAGCCAGGCAAACAAAGTAGCGGCGATACTTGAACTTTCACTGTTTCGTGTTGAATAAAATGAATGAATGAACGAACGAACGGTGCTGCTAATGAATGAGTCATCGATTGAATGGAAATTGTATGTAACTGTGGCATACCTACTCATAAAACTATTTAGGTGCTACCGAATTTGAGCGAGACGTCAACAATTAAACGCACACGCGCTCCTCTGCATTAACTCTGCTGTGAACGTTCTAGTGGTGGACTATTTCTTTGGGTAACAGCTCTGCTTCCCGATAAACTCTGAAAAAAAATATAGAAGATATTTTTTAACGTAAGAGTGCTTAGATTAATGCATTCATTTGTACATGAGCAATCGTATTTAATCACTGTATCTCTAACAGTGACACTATTACACTTTTCGATCAGCTTTTTGTCAAGATAGCTGCAGTGTGTGGCTGATTGATAATTACCAGAACAATTCCCTAACTCAATTCTCACAGCAAGTGATGGTCCTTCCTAACTAGCGGTATACCACGATATCGAAATTTACACCTTACATTCGATTCACACTAGCTCCGAGGAAGTTACAAAGCGTATGTTGCATAAAAACCTGCCTCCTTAGAATACCATCCTCCACAACCTTGTTATTTATTCATGCGTATCTCAACAAATTCTTTTTGCCACTTTCAGCATCTTTAAGTTGTTGTCATTGCTCAATTTCTTTTTTTTTTTATATTTAATTTCTGCTAAATTGACAACTAAAATGACAGCTTCCATTATGCGTAATACGGAAGTTCCGTTGTGGTCACTTTGTGGCTACGTTTATTGTTTGTTGCCCAAATTATCTCTGCCTGCACAGCAGCGGCGTACGAGATTGATGACTTTAACATTTGTCCACAAATTTCGATTCAGTATTGTGGGGTAGTTTGTTTTTTTTTATTTTATTTGTATTATTTATTGTTATTATTACGAGAGCTGTTGTCGTTGTTGTTGTGTGCCACATCTTCTTCGGCGCACAAGTGAGTGGCTTTGACATCAAAATGAACACGTTGCGATGACACTGTTTATAACTCAATTTATTTTTACTTACTTTGGTGCTGCTGCTACTGTACGTGTATATTTATTTTGCTTTTATTCGGCTATTATTGGATCATTAATTTAATGCCTCGGCAGCGCATAAACAAAGGTAGCGAACGGATGTGTACACGCGTACATACATGCATACAAAGATACTTATATACAAATACACAAATGCATAGCGTAGATGCTGTTTACGTATATTATCTAGTGGTTACAAATACAAATAAAAATACTGAAAGCATTCTGTTGGCTACTACATGCGAATGAAGACATTTGTATGTATATTTGTAAAAAAAAAAAGTCATACTTGAAGATAGGCAATAAAAATTAAAGTCTAACCGCAGGCAATGACGTTGTTAGTGTGCTATAATTCATTGCTTTTCTTTTTAAACATCAGCGGCTTAATGCCTACGATAAATTACTGCAAATATTCCACGGTTATTTACGAACCAAAATTTGATTATATTCATGTGAAACATGTTTTCTCTCGCTCTCAAACTGTCCTGCAGCAATATTGGATATTTGTTTTCAATTATTTGGCTGCATTGATTTTTCTGACATGACATTTATTGCCGCACCACATAAAGATTGACAAGAAATCCATTATCACCATCGTAAGTGAGAAAAACAAAACCCAACCGCTGACCTCTTCACACTAGATTCACTCCATATCAGCACTGAAGCGTTGTTGAGCAACGGACACAAAGCGTTCAAATTTGGGGAGATGGGATGTGATGCGCACAATTTGCGGTTGGAATGTGCTTGCAAAAAAAAATTGCATATATCCCACGTTCATTCACAATTGCCATTTGATTGCCATTAATGCGAAAATAGATTGGCAATTCGAATAGGCAGCGACATAACGAATGATATCTCTGACAGCCGAAATTGTGAGAGTTGTGCGGTGTTTACATGCATTTTTTTTTTTAATATTACTGTCAGTGTAGATGAGTGCATGTGTATAAAGTTTTTGCATTAAAAATATTCAAATTTGTTTTTTTTTTTTCATTGACAGCAAAAATAACCAATTACTAGTTAGTTGAAATGTCACTCCAGAGGCATGGACGTGGCGTCGACGGCCATAAATAAGTTAAAAAAGAACAAAAAAATATTACACAAAGTATTAAAAGGGGTGACGCACAATTGTATGCTTTCTTTTTATTTTTCTTGTGAAACGAAAATGATAAGAAATGTGTTAGAAATTATGGTAGCTTCAAAGGCCAATTGCCTACTATATAAATAATTAAAGATAGGATTTTTTGTGCACAAGAAAACTGTTTAGATTTCTGAGTCATTCTTTGGTCTAACTACAAAAAAAAATAGTCTAATGAAATCTCTTTAAAGAGAAAAAAAAACAAGAGATCAAGTTAAGCTGAGACCTTATTATGCAGCTCAATATAAGACCGAGCTAGGACCAATCAGCAGTCGAATGAGAATTAGACACAATCGCTTATACCCGGACGTTTTTCTATCAACGAACTATCAGATCTCAATTAGTTATGTTGCTCAAAATTCATAAAAACTCTATGTAAATGTCAGATATGTACCTACAATGTGTCAGAGCCTATAGCAACAGTGTGACGCTACTGAAAAATGTTTGATAAAAAAATATATAAAAAAACTTTTCTAAATAAATAACTGAAGTAGTCAGGTGGCTTTGAAGTAGATATATATTGAGCAGGTATTTAAAAATAATACAGCCGAGAGCAACTTCACTTTGCTTTTTGTATCCAGTTGGCAAGCTTTTTTCGCAATTTTTTTGAAGGAAAGTGGGGGAAAAGGATCCATTTGTAGTTGACGCAGATAAAACTAACATATATCCGTATAATGAAGCACAAAAACTATTGAGACTGATCGTTGCGTTAAGAGGTTGCGAATTCTGTGCTATTTTTAAACATACCTACTTGCATGTACTGTACAATATGGGTATGCAAATAAAAAAATACACAGGCAAATATAACAATTTGCTAGGCATTTAAATCCGCATAAGTGCGATTTAAAAATGCAACCAAAAAGGGTCATCACTTATTATTCATTGTTGCTGCAAATCCATAATTGAATTGCACTTTATGCATCACAATAGCATTTTAATATGAATGCAAATATACAATTTTTTTTTACAAAACGCACTCACCAAAAAACAAAAACATACACATTGCAAGTGCACCTACAAAAATGGTCAACGAATAAAAGGCACAAGTTACTTAGCAATGTAACGAGTAGAGGAGAAATAACAAGTCGCCCTCAAAAAAACAAAAAATATATCAAAACTCCTTAACTTATGCAGCAAGCGTGTGCAAAATAGCATAAATGGCAAACCAGCGGTGCAAAAAAAAAACTGAAAAAATTTTATACCGAAAGCACTTTATGGTGATGGCGTGTACATACATATCTGCATGTAGTAAATATAAACCACAACGCACAATAATAACAGCACCGAGTATGACAAATGCATTTCTATTATTATAATTTTTATTAGTTCTTAATAAAAAAAAATAAGGTACATTCACAAGCTTCAAGTTATAAACAAATTCAGCAATATTTCTCAAATAGTAGAAATTTGTTTAAAATTTTTTTTAGATTTTTAAGACTGCACTCTGCGGCAATTTCTCCAATATTAAGGAGCTCAAATATGTTTTTTTTATTGAAAAAAACTACGCAACATAGTGATTCAAATAATTTTCAAAAATCAACGGTCAAGTTCACTTTTTTATAAAGAAACTGAATAACCAACCGTATTGGGTAGTCCAACATTTTTTAAAATTCTAAGATACAAATTTTAAGTTTGAATGAAAGTTTGATAATATTTTTTTAATTTTTCAGCAAATCTTGAAGTAAAAAAAATAACTGTACTTCAAAAGAAAAATAATGAAATTTGCATAAAAGGGAAATGTTCTGCATTTCGATTCCGAAAAATTGGTCGGGATCGGAATGAAAGACATTGCTATACATACATCGAGATCGAGACATTTTTTTTTGGTTTTAAAATATTGTTTCTGATTCCCCGAAAAGAAAATAATTAATTTTGAACCTCAAAGAACTAAATAAACTAACTACTGACAGAGGAGAAAGGATTTATACATTCCGTTTCTGACCAAATTTGTCGAAATCGAAATGTGGTTCGCTTATATTTTCGATATGAGTTGTACGTCTTTATATATAGAAATTTGCATGCTTAAATTTATATGCTGCGGCAGAGACAACTTGCAAATCATAGCCAGAGATTCACGCTTTAGTGGCAAATAAGCAGAGAGGGGAGAAATAGAGGCAGCAACCGAAGTAGTGGCAAAGACAGTCGTCGAGGTAGTTTAATGGCAAATGGCGCAGTCAGTTGCAAAAACAGCAAAAACAAAATAGAAGAATTGTATCAACAACAACAACAACTGCATACATACACACATACCAGTACAAATGCACGACGAGCATGCACCGCCGATAGTGCGAAGTACATTATGCATGTTGCATGCTAATTTGCAGCAGCATTTCACAATTGTTAGCGCGCCTGCGCATGAGCCTGTGTGCTGCTGCAAACGCGCGGCTTGTGTCGCGTCGGGTCTGGGTCGCAGTCAACGCGTGCGTGGGTGTTTTAATGGATTTTGTTGTACGTTATTGCACATACTTACATACATACATATGTATGTACGTGCAACGTGACTGTGGGTTGAAGTGCCAAAAAAACAGCAACAAACACATAATTTTATAGGAAATTGCTTTTTATTCCTACATATCTGTTATATGTATTATTTATTAAAAAGGGGGAAAAAATGTTGTTGTCTCTGCTGTTTGTTTGCCAGTTTGCTGTTTGGTCGCTTGCGATTATTTTCACATTATGGTATTCTGTTTGGCGTGCTCATTTTCATTTCCTTTTTAGGCAAACGCGACAAAAATTGCAATAATCAAGTGAGGCACACTCAATTCCAGCACGTCTGTCAGTCAGTGAGTGAGTGAGTGTGTTGGCGAGACACCAATGTGCCAGCTAGCGAATTGTCTCTTTTGCAATTTTGCCCTTGTGTCGGTTTTGGTCTCGCTCAGCGGCACTTTATCCAAAAAGGCGTCCTCGCTCAAATTGTGGTTGCATTAATGCTGCTATATGTATGTGCTTGAAATTATTTAACTTCATTATGTTGCACAAACACACACGCACACACACTCGCACGCACAAGCAAATATACAAACGCGTATGAAAATCAAATAAATTTGCAACAAATTGTCGTCCGCCATTGCTGCGGGCACTAATTCGCAAAAAAAAAAAAAAAAAATTGTATGCGTGTTTGTATGTAAACGCAAGTGTTGCATGCTATGTTGCCAGCCAATGAAGCGCATTTTTCTATAATTTGCATACGTAGCAAATACGAATATACTATGTAGCTGTATATTAATTCCAATTTGATGACGCCGTCATTACTCACCAGATACAAAAAAAAGAACTAAAATAAATTCTCCTGCATTTTACTTTCCTAGCAGCAGCCTCATCAACATGCGTGCCACCACACCATGCCAACATAACTGGCTGCTAAATTAACATAGCCGAACAATAACAACATTGCGATTTGCGCAGGCGCATTAATTCTTTGTCACAGTTGCATGTTGTTGACGTTGTTGTTGTTGTTTGTGGCGTGAATGGTTAGTGATGCGCTCAAGCCTACGCAAGCGATCGCTTATCCTTGTAATTAGTATTAGTATTTCGCTATTCTATGAACTTTCCGGTTTTTGCATACATACATATGTATGTATGTACGGTACAGTAAACTGGTATGAAGCGATTAAGAAAACTGGACCCATGTCGGGGTAACAATATATTCAGCGATGACATACATATATAACAATTTAAATCGATTAATAGTTTTATCAAAAACGTTATTGCGATTTGGTCTCACTCAACGTTTTTATTTATTTTTTATCGGAAAAATTGTGTGTAAGAGAAATTAATTAAAAGTCTACAGGTCTGTTCTAACACGTGAGTAATGTTCAAGAAGGTTTCACAAATCGTATACCATTTCAAACTTTTCATCTTTCAGAAAAGATACAATTTTTATTTTTTTTTATTAAATTTCCGCTATGAATAAGTGTTAATTAAAATAAGTAAAAATTAAAAATGTATTGTTTTTTATATTAAAAACAATATTAAAAATCAATAAGATATTATTAATTTTAAGTCACTATATAAATGTCGCTGCCACAAACCTCTCGACCTATAGTTAGGAACTTATTAATATTAGGTCGCCTTTTAATTAACAAATGTCACCAACAAATAGTAATAATCAATACAATATAAAGAACCAATACAATACAATATGCATTTTTTTTAATCCTTTGAATATTAAAAGTGCGACTCAAAAAATAAAGCCAAAAAATTATTAAAAAAGTCATCAATAAAACCCAGAGAGACAGAATTTATTTGTTTCAAAGACAACATTAAAAGTTATCCTCGATAAATTACTATAATCTTAAAAGTTTGTATAAAAAATATAATCATACAATGCCTTTAAATTGTTACATCGCAATGTTAATAGACTGTATTCTCGTTAACAATTTTAATATTCCAACTACAAAAAATTAATGCATCATTTCACAACTTTTATTTTATAACTGTGGGAATATCAAAACATCGATTTATGAATATACACATATTATAAAAATATAAAAGTCACTGATTAACCAATAAAAAGTTTTAAAATTTAGAGACTTTAAAAATGGGCGCTTCTCACTTATAAAAAACATCGTTAATAAAAATCAATTGTTTACAACTTTTGAATTTTTACATTGCAAAAGAAAAGCTTTATCAATAAATGTTACCGATAAAAATTATTTTGTTACATATTTGAATCTGACTTGTTGTATTTTAAACATAAAATTAATCATTGACTTATATAAGCATTTTGGGTATAAATAGCATAAAGTGCCTTTTATTCTTTATCACTAAGTAATTTGCTTTTTATATTGCAGTCTTAAAAAAATATAAAATAATAAATTCAAAGCTATTATTCAGTAAGCTAATTTTCATTTAAATACTTAATAACAATTCACAATTTTATTGAGCTCGATGCCAGTTTATGAAAGATGTTATTTGGAAGAAACAACAACAATTTTAGTGGTAGAAGTTATAATCGCTATTTCGGAGAGCAGCACGAAGTGTTTTGGCTCTGCAACCCGCGGTTTCTTGGTTAAAAACTGGTAAGCGATGCGAATAAATTAAAAGATGTCTGATGAGGAGATGTGATGAACTCCGAAAGAGCAGCTACAACTTTTACCACTAAAACTGTTGTTGTTTTTCCAAAAAAAAAAAAAATCTACCTTTAAACCGGCCTCGAGCTCAATAAAATTGTCAATTATTAATCATTTAAAGCCATTTAAAAACTTAACAAAATACAACAACAAAAAAACACCAATAAGTTCTCGACACTTTTTATTAAACCATTTCCGCTACTCACTCGAATAACTCCAAGTTGCAAAAGTGGTTTCTACAATACGAAATGATACTCGAAACACGAAATTGTTGCCACTACGGCTAGAAGTAAACAATAAAAAGGCAAATTTAGCACTTAACTAGTAAACGTTGGCAACCACAAAAAAAGTAATAATAACAGCGAAGAAATCAGCGAAGAAATACAAAAAATTAGAGACTTCAAGCAAAACGAAAAAAAAGAAAATGGAAAATGGAAAAGCAAACAAAATAGAAGTACATCAGCAACGGCTGGCTAGCAAATATAAATAATAACCACAATAACAACAATAACAGCAATGTAAACTGATATGCAGCACTATGCTAAATGTATGTATGTATGTAGGTATATTACGCTCTTCACTTACAGCGAGAAGTACAGCCCCAGGAGCGACATCAGCAACAATCACGGCATTGACTAACAACAGCAACGGCAGCAGCGTTGGCGGCAACAACACAAATAGTTACAACATTTTTTTGTTTAT
The DNA here is from genome assembly GCA_963971545.1 of Philophylla caesio. Classification (NCBI taxonomy): domain Eukaryota; kingdom Metazoa; phylum Arthropoda; class Insecta; order Diptera; family Tephritidae; genus Philophylla; species Philophylla caesio. The sequence continues at coordinate 112,584,841 of OZ020606.1, read as the reverse complement.
ACTCAAAAGCAAAAAATATATAAAACTAGAGCAATTTGCGAGCGCGCTAAGAATGAAATGCAAAAACAACAAATAACGCAAATGAAATAAAAATCCATATAGACATGCAACAAGAGAGGTGGCAGCAAACGCGCTTAAGTGCTTTTCAAAAAATGAAAAAGTGTGAAATTGCTAGTCGAGAAAGGAAAAGGGTATAAAAAAAAACATCAAAACATATACATAAATACATACATACATACATGCATATGTACATAACTAACATATTTACAATGCAAAATTTGAAATAAAAAGTGTGGAAAAACAAATGCCATAACAGCAGCAGCAATTACAAATAGAAAAAGAAATGTTGCACATCGAAAAGTAGATCAACAACGCGAATGGCTGGCTTCGGCGTTGGTGGCGCCGAGAGACGTGCAACGGACGTACGGACTGACTGACTGACTGCGCACTGAAAGTAGCGAGGCGCACGCAATGCCACTTGGGAAAGTTGCAACAGCGACTAGTTAGAAAAACAACAAGTGAGGAAAGCTACATGCATACTTTTGTATGTTCATACATATGTATGTACACATAGAGAATTGCGCTGTGCCTCGAAAAGTTTTATTGCAGCGCCGCCATTTTCGGTTGACTATTGCAATGAAATATCCTTACGCACAAAACTAGGCACTGTTGCCGCATCAAAAAAAAAAAACAAATTAAAAAACGATCGCTCGCTAATACGACTACCGATATGTCAATGGTTGTGTGTTGTTGTGGTTGCCTGCAACATTTTGTCATAATATACATACACTTGAAAATACTATTTCACATCACTCGCTTTCGATGTTGCTAGAATTGTTTTTATTATTGTTGTTGTCGCTTGCGTGACTGGTTATTTGTGTTTGAATTTTTTATGCGCTCTAGAATTGTCAACGGATATTTGCCATTCATAGTGTTGATGTGTGAAATGAAAATTTGAAGTTGTCACTTCTGTTCAGGCTGTTGCAATCAAAAGAGCGCAGTTGGGGAGGAGGGGGAGGTGGGAAAGATGTATGTAGCTAGAAACCACTACAGTGCTAAATTGTATTGCAGCAGCAATTTTGCGCAGCAATGTGAGAGAAAAATGAGCAACGCAAAGTTGTTTTGGCATTGAAAGCAAGGAATAGCAGAATAAATATTGCAAAAAAAATTAACGTTTAATATATCGCCAAACTGCAAGTCACAAATTTATTTCTCGTTAGTTTGTATACGATCGCTCTTCTTTTTTTAGTTGCTTTTGCACTAAGCTTTACTTCACTAGTTTTTGGCCAGTCACAATTTTGTTACTACTCTCCAATAACGTTGAACTAAAAAACATTCACAGTCGGTAATGAAATTTTTTACTGTTGAGCTATAAAAAATTTGTTATTATAATTTTCCTAACGTTATTTAGAATAAAAAAAAATACAAGGCCCACACATTTTTTAGATCGGATATCGATCAACGCGTGTAAATGATGCAATATCAAAACTGGAGTCCTTTTCCAACAGAACTTTTGAAAATATCTGTAATATTTTGGGAAGCATATACATACATTTTAGAATAATCAAATGTTTTTAAGAAGTTTTGAAATGTATACCAAAATTACAATTGACACATTTCTAATGTTATGTCTAAGGCCGTACACTCGCTAGCAGAGTAAATCGTTCAACTGCGTCAACATTTTAGACATTTCATACACCTCCGAATTACGCTACGATGCGGCAGTCAAAATATGAACTTTCCTATTGGCTACTTCTCTTAAAAGGTGTCATACAATTAAGTCAAATATTAACTAAAATATTTATATTTTTTATCTAATATTTTGTTACATATTTATATAATTTTGTGTATAATACGTCGACAAAATACTAATAAGAATATCTTTATTTTCTCTTTACAGGTATGGCATTACTCACTATTTTAGACCTTAGATTAACTAGCGACAGAAATTGCATGCGAGTTTTAATTTGAAGCCTATTTTTAATAAAGAATTTGGAAGTACATTGGTGAGTTTAAAGTAGGATAAGCTATAATAAGGATTAGAGAGCAATTTTTTGGTTTCTTCCAGTTCACACAGCACTTTTGGGTTAGATACTACTTTTTTTGTAAGCCATAACTTTGCCAAAGGAACTATTGAAAACATTAAATTGATTTTAGATACAAAAATTTTATTTATTTCTAAAGCCGTCAAACGTCCTTCTGAATTATCAAACGTACCTTAGAAAACAATATATCGGTTTAAGACAGCGTCAGAGGTAAATTATTTTAGATAAATATACTTAAAAAAACATTAAATGTACTTTAGAAGAATCAAATAATATGGTTTCTTCAATAGATTTTGTACATAAAGTACGTTTGACTAATCTCAAACACAACTCTCATTCTCACATTCTCAATTCGAAAGAAAGTTTTTATTAAGAATATTAGCTTATTTTAAATTATATCCAATGTTTAAAAAAAAAACAATTGATTAGTCTTGCATCCATATTAAACCTTTCGATTTCGAAGTTGCGCTCTTTAAAAGGGACTTGATGCTTTTTCAAGATTAATTGATGTATTCAAAAATGCAATTATTGGAACTTTTCATCTATCAAAAAAAAAAAAATCTGAAAATTCCGTTTACCTTTTTCAAAACTTTTTATAAATATATCTTTTGAAATAGTTATGAGTTTTATTAGCTGTTAAAATTCACGATAATGCGGTTGTCAAGAAATCTGAAGCCCACTATAAGTAGCGCAAGGTATTTCGATCAAACTCATGTTTGTTGTGCTTATTTAGTTGAATAACTCCACCCATAATAAATAATTTGTTGCTCTGTACTTTCCTCAACTTGCGAGCGCAGAAACCTCAGAAGGGATTGTAAGCTGGGAAAGGGTTCTACAAATCTAACATGAAATACCTTTCACGCGCCCTCACTTTTTGATAACACGAAATACCATTCTGTTCTGGGACTCAATAAAAGCTTCTGTCTTGACTCATTTTCATGTTCAGTGAAGAAATTTGAGAGCAAAATTCCAAATATCCATTCGGATAGGATTATACTACAAATTTATGTAGATTTTTGGGTATAATTATGTATCTTCGGTAAAAGTAAGAGGGGCAGTGTTGAATAAAGAACGAACCGACTGAAGCCAGTTTAACAATCGGTATCGATACCACCAACTCTAGTCACGGGAAGTTCTGAGCTGACTATGCCTTTGTGGAAAGTAATACTCGTATAAAGGGCATCCAATCAAACAGGGGAAATTTTAAGAAAAACTTATAGGCCAAATAAAACCGTTTGAATTCTAGAATGTTATGTATAAGGCTTAAGTAAGAACATTTTTTAGTAAAGACAAAATATGTTTCCCCTCCCAAAAATCAAAAAGATGAATAATTGCAAAAATTTTCTTTGCACGGTAAAATTTTAAATGAAGAAATAAGTATTGCTTATGAAAGAAATACGCGAATGACTTCCGAGTAAAACTTCTTCGAATGATTAATATAATTTTCTTCTTTCTGCAAAAAAAAAATATGTTTATGTAAATACATACATAACATATATGTATATAATTTTGAGCCTATTCTTCAAGATCCACAGTGGCTGAAGTATTGTTTTATTGAAATTTGAGTCATTACAAAGATGTATGCAAGACTCTTCTGGAAGATCTTTAAACGACCTTTGTCTCATTATGACGCAAGTTAATTTTGAAAGTTTCGGTTATACCCCTACGTGAATAAAAAACATTAAATTTTATAATCCTTCTGCAGTGAGTGAAGGCATCTGTTCTTGAATGTAATCACTTATATGTTTTTAAATGTATGAACTGCTGAGTTGATTAAAGGGAATACAGTTTTTGAATTAACGCAAATATGTATACATGTGTGCACATATCCTTTCACATCATTAAATATCTAACCGTGAAATAGAACAACCCGTACGTTACATTAATGTATTCACACATATAACTAAATTCAATAGGGATTACAAATAGAAAAACAAACAAGAAGGATATTTTTAAGTTATGGATTAAATACTTTTTAGTTTAGTCGTTTGGCAAGAGTGTGTTAAAAATTTTTATCCTCAGCGGAAAGCAATACCAGCTTACGCAACATTCCCAACTTTGTAACGCTTATCTCTACCCTCGCCCTAAGGAATAGCGGAGGGAGTGAACTAAAGCTATTGACAGCTGAAGTGATGCGCAGCAATCAACTGCTTGATGCCATGACAGCAGCAGCCGCAGTCACATTTATAGCCACCTTACGTGCTCCCAGCCCCTGTCACTTTGGCACTTCGAGACCAAGACACCTCGACATCTCGACACTTTGCTACATTGCCACAAAGCATATCAGCAGCACATCAGCACATCACATCGCGTACTCATTACATAAGCATAAAAACAAGTTGAGTATAAAATTGCGCTGAAGCGAATACATTCCTCAGTTTAATGTGTTGTAAAAGGAGCTCAAGGCTGTGAGGGCGATTGGATGGAGGAATCTGTCAGTAGCGCCGCCTACTAGTTGCTAGTGGTAACAAAATACTCGTTTTTTTTTGGGCCTTTCTTGTTGTCGCTGATGTATTTTTTATTGTTATGTTGCGATATTTATGTGCAGTGTTTTCAATAACGTAAACACGCATCATATGTCAATCATCATCAGCGTCAGCAGCATCAGCGTCGGTGGTTCGGGGTAGGCAATCATACGCAGCAAAGATTTGAAAAATAAAATCGTTTCAAAATTTTTAACTTAATGTTTTTGAACATTCTAATTTCTATGGCTGGTTTAGTAAGGAGGTCTGCAGCGTATGCGGACTATATTCTTGTAAGATGAAATGTAAACCTGCTAATTTTGTAAAATTTTTTATCGCTGGCTTAAATTTAAAAAAATTTTCAATGATTATGGAATGGAATAAGAATGATGTACCCTGTCTAACCGCTGCCATGGCAGGCCAATGGGTACCATTAATTGTCTTGGCTTTCAAACTAACTAAATCTGTAATCCAAACATGTATATTTCCAATACGATTGCAAGTAGATTATCCCATAATTATGCAAATTAGCGTTATTTCGATAAAACAAAATTTCAAAACCGAAATTGTATTCCTTTCTTCCTAATTTCTTTCGTCAGAAAGAAAGAATAAAGAAGCACACTTACAAAAAGATCTTCAAAATTCACATATTTATATTTCAAACACTTGTTTGAGTAACATTCACCTTTCAGGTTACTTTATGGTGATGATCTCTGGACGAACTCATTTAAACGTCTGTAAGTAGTCCATTGTAATACTCTAAGGTAATAACCGCTGCCCGACCATCAATTGAAGTAGAGAGAAATTGGAATACCACCCAGAGGAGCTCCTCAGCACATGATCGGATGATTCTCATAATTCATCGTCCTAAAAATAGCTAGGAAATTAGGGTCACAATCAATATTTATTAGGTTTGATAGCTTGAGTATTTACATAGTATATGGCGCACTTTTCCAAAAAATCTATAATCAGTTTTGAAAAATTTGGTGCTTTCGTAGCATAACAATCTCTTTTGCCTGCATAGAGTTCACCAAATACCACCGCACCCATATAAATCTGATCAAATAAAGAAAGAAGGGGAATACATGTCATGGCCGTCTAGAAAACCAAATAAACAATTGATAGGAAGCTCACCCTGAAATTAATTTGTAATAAATGTTTGAAAATTAATTTGGTGTTCTGTGATTGCAAATCATTTAGTCATATTAAGAGCATACAAAAATAAGACTTCCTTGTGATCCAATTATTGCAAAAGATTCCTTGTGTATTCTTCACATACCCAAATCACTTTTTGAGAATAATTGCAAGACAATTTCTAAAAGCAAGGCGATTTTTTTGTAATGCTCGTAGCAATCATTGCTTCAAGTTTTTCGAGAAAAAAAAACGATGTATACTTTTTGCGATATCTCTTCTATAAACTTTTTAACGCATTATGATTTTGTATACCAGCCATTTTTGCATAAAAGCCATTTTATAGTATTTGAGATAATTTCCCGGTTTTAGATAAATAATGAGAAATTGTTTCGCTACCAAATATGTTTACTGGGTAATTCGGTGCACTTGTTTGTGGCACACACAGTTAAGTTCTTACGTTCTTTATTATTGTTATTATTATTATTATTTTTTTAATGTATTGCGAGTTTTTACATTCAAATACATTGCTTTTCGGTGGATGCGTTGGCGCTTCCGCTTGGTGGTGTTGCATAATTTATTAGCAATTTCTAAAATTGTTTTGTATTTTATTGTCGGCACACAGCACACTCACGCCGATGTATATATGTATGTATGTATGCCGACTTTTTTAAGAGCGCCTTAATGGCGCTTACATCTCATTATCACCACAACGTAGCAGGAAAAAATTACTCACATGCATACATAGTAAGCGCCATTCAAGTGTCGTTGTAGAGGTTAACACTCAACCACAATTACAAACAATAAAAAACAACAAGAAAAGTGCTGTAAAATTACATGCGTGCAATCAGCTGAAAATCTCATTTTATTGTTGCCGCAAGTCAATGTGTTAGGTTTTCATGGCTTTAGTTTATATGCGTTTGTATGTATGTGTATACGTGTTTGTGTAACAAACTGATCGTTGCGTTCCCACTGAATTTTTACATTTTGCATTTACTTATTTTTGTACATTGTATGTACAACCAAAAGTGGCATTTAATTGGTAACGAAATTGCAGTCAATCACGTTGCTAGCAGCACACAGTGTAAACAATGGCATCACGCATAATTGCTATGCACACACACATATATGAACATATCCACACGCATGGCCATATACAAAAAATTCGTAAAATATTTGGGACAACCAAAAGCGGCATGCAACCTACACGCGTCACACGCCAAGCTTTTACCCTTTTTTTTTTTGCTTATATTATTTATCTGCTTGCAACATGCGGACAGTAATTTGTTTTTTTTTTCTTTTCTTTTTGATTGCCACTGAGCGCACATTAAATTACTCAACGAATTTCAGAAATTCAATGTTAATGTGTGAACAGTTTCTGTTGCTTTCCGCCCCCGGTTTTGGTTGCAAATTAATGCTATTATTTTGTTCATTATAATTATAATTATCTTTTTTGCTTTAATAGTCATAGTTGTTTAGTTGTGTACGGTTTTGCATGAACATCTTCTGTACGCGTGGGTTGTTAGTTAAGCGCACAGTTTTTTTTTAAATTTCTTACTGTATGAAATTTAAAATATTAATTGAAGTTAAGTGCAGGCAAATTATAGAGTATTCTAGTGATTGTGTTAAGTGGTAGTTAAAATTGACATTTTTAAATTTGGGAAAAATATTTGAATGTTGACATAAGCAAAAATTTGTTTCGTCTAATTTAAAATTGTTGAGTTAAACATAATTACATATGTACGTAGCTAATAGTTATAAGTACAAAAGTAGGTATGTATGTATGTAATTATAGTATTATTAGAAGAAACATGCATGGACAATTTTGCCTTAAGTTCTTTAATTGTTAAATGTGTAGCTAGGAATTATCTCACAAATTGTATTGAAAAAAAGGAAATGAAAACATTATAAATTTTATTATATTTATAGTTTTGATTCTCAAAAATTACTTAGGCAGAACCAAGGCTTCTGAAATATATAGAAGCTGCAACAAAAAATATTTTATTATTCAAAACTTTTTTTTTTGTATGAATACATAGTTGATACAGTATATGTTTAACCTTAGCAAAATCAAAATATACAGAGCTTTTTATTTATTTATTTTTTTTATTACTCTACTGTTATTAACATTGCATTGAGCAAGCAATTCTGAGGTGACACAATTTGTCGGTGTTTTTTTTTAATTTTATTGAGAATGAAATGTCATATTAATTATAATCCGAGATTCATTAACCCATATACGTCTATTTGACCGTCTATTTAAGTCCTATAATTTAAGAGTAATACTTTTGAAACACGGTATTGTGCTTCATAAGTGGTATTAGGTTTACCTTTTCTCTTAATAATTTCAGATATTACAAATGGAAATTTAACATAAATCACTTAAATTAGCTCTTAATTAGATTGCTTTTGAACGTCTAACAATTTCGGTAATTAATAAAGTAATTTTGCTCAATTTAAGTACTGCGAATCTTAACTTGAAGTTTTCGCAAAACCTGAATAAGCCATAGAATAGCAAATTTGTCTTGAAACAAAGAATTTTCGAACAATACATGTATATTTTTTAATTTATCTCTGAGTAAAATTTTTGGTATACCATTTAATATTGCGTAAGACTTTAAAGTAAATCGGTAGGCTACTTGACATTTTTTATGAATATAACGGAAACTTAAGTTATTCCTTTTTAAGAGAACAAGAAAGTTGGATAGTAAAATTCTCAATCGCTTATATCCATATTTCTTAAGAGTGTTTTCTGCAGTTAAAAAATACTATATCATCTAATCGGCATACTGATTTAGAGAATGAGTTTCCCTTGATTGAAATTAATCGCGACAACAACAGAGATTTGTGGAAAGCGTTAGTAGAGTATATCTTTGAATACAGAGCATATAAAGATTCGACTATAATTTGTAACCAATTTCAATTTAATAAGTTCAGAGACAAAAATTTTAACTGGATATAATAGAAGATTTAATACCACCAATAATGTCAGCCTTGAAATCAAGCGAATAATAACACTTACCAACAGGCGCTACTTTAAGCTCGGTAGGCAATTAAAAAACCGACTCCTTTCTCGACGAACGAAAATCTCGCTCTACAAATCTCTCATCATGCCCGTCCTTTTATATGGCGCAGAAACATGGACGATGCTAAACAGCGCTGAGAAGGCTTTGGGGGTTTTCAAAGAGAAATGTTGTTTGCAAGATGTATGGTCTTCTTCGCGTTAACGACGAGGAACGAAGAAGATGGAGTGATGAACTGTATGAGCTGTATAATGATATGGACATAGTCAAGCGCATAAAAATTTAACGACTGCGATGGCTTGGTCATGTCGTTCGTATATGAAGATGATGATGCTCCGGTGAAAAAATTCTTCCAATCGGCACCCATTGGTGGACAAGGGAGGCAAGGACGACCACGAATACACTGAAAAGACTAATTGTCTTCACTTTGCGTGAATAACCGGCGAAACCTAGCTAAGGAGAGAGGGAACTGGAGAAGCTTTTTTTTCTCGACCAAAACCGACAAATGGCTGTAGCGCCAGAAAAGAAGAAGAATAGAAGAACGAAACATCTTCTAAATCTGCCAGTCCATTTTTCATTCCTCAGCCCTAACCGACATGTTTATAGAAATATGATAAATAGTTTCTTAAGTTAAATTAAAAATTGCCTTCCTAATTAAAAATCCATTCTTCATCAACATACTCGTACATATTTATAAACTTTTGTAGAAATTTAAAGTCTATATTTAATACAGGTTAAATGAAAGTTTTATAAAAATGCTCAGTGCGTGGGTTTGTTGGGTTGATATGTTCACCTCGATTTACAAAAAAAAAAAAACATTTTGCTGTAAAAAATGATTCCAGGAAAATTTTGGTAACATAACACCGCACGTGAAAAAAGCTAATTAAATATCTCTTGAAAAGCACAAATTTAAAATGCCTCCGGCCATCTAACTCAATAAGTAAACCCGAAATAAACAAACCACAATTTAATTTTTGTGATACTACTCTACGTACATATGATACTTGTACATAGATGCGAGACCATATACTATATACTATGCATATATATTTATATTTTTCGATATACTACAAAAAATTCAATATATTTACATACTCCTATATATACACATACATAGGTACATTGAGTATAATCATGTCTGCGCTCATTATTGTTATTTACTACCATCATATATTTGTATGGTTTGTATTTTTTTTGTGCCCTTTAGTGCTTTTGTAAAATTTAAGGCGATTTATTGAATCTTTGTTGGTATAAAAAATGTGCACAGCGTCGTCTTTGCTTTGCGATTGTTGTTTGTGTTGCTGACAAATCCACCGATGTTGGGTGGTGAAAGCTGTGTATGTACACATATATTTCACCAACGATGGCTTTTGTTGCTAGAAAATTGAATTTGAAAGTATCCCATAGAGTTTACTACTATATTCTCATTAAGGATATTTTTTTTTTTGTTTGATAGACATAACAGAAAATTTGATGTCTGTTATTGATTCAAATTCAACAACTTGACAATAAGTTTTAAATTGCAGGGTATAAATGTGTAAATTTGTGTACATACAACCAAAGCAACATTTCCCAAATTAAAGTCTTCTTGCGAGTGTATGAATGTGTTAGTATTTGTGTTAATTGCACCAAACATTAAAAAAATAATCAATCAAAATTTTTTAAAAGGCTCATTGGCTATAAGGTTACATAAAAATTTGAATTGGCGAAAATAAATGCAACCAGCAATTTTAAAATTTTCAAAAAATTTCGTTTTATTATGAACTTTTTTTTGTGTAATCTGTTTGTAAAAAAAATCTATCCAAATTTATATGTTGTATTTTATTTTCTATTGAGTTATACTCTTAATTCGATATTTTATTTTATTTAAAATATATTCAAAGATTTTTTCTCTTTAATTTCCAAGTCTAAGTTATTCAAGTATATTCGTGAAAAAGACACTGCCTTTTCCTTTGTTTCGCTTACTCCAAATTATTTTCTCAGCTAACATTTTTACAGCAATGCATTTAAGTATATAGTACGTTTCACATTCAGCCTAAATTGAGGTCACTTGCAACATTCTAAAATCTGTAAAACCATATCTATGCATTTTACTATGAATGCATGACCTTTAAAATATCCGCCAACTTGTGAACTTTAGAGATTTTTATTTAATTACCACATTATTTCCTTCCTTGTCATTGCTTTATCTGCACTTTTTCAATGCTTTCAATGCATTTGCTTCAATAGCTAGTAGTTCGCTAACAACTTCCTGTTTGATTTCCCCGTTCAGAGTTTTGGGAGGATGTGCCCACCTTCTCTCTTCCCCTCAACCATCTTACTCAATGGCAAAGCGCGCTGCCAGCGCTGCTGTCATCACGCCATATTCATTCATTCATTTTGTCATTTTGTGCCAACAAAATTCACTAATTGGACAATTCAATCGTACAAATTGAATTACAGACACTAAAATTACAAACAAATGCGCACAAATACTCATTCATACATACATATGTATGTATGTACTTACACACACACACACACACACAGTTGTATGCAAGCACAACTATTTTTGTATGTTTGTATGTGGTTTTGTTGTAAAGAATTTCACACTTGAAAATCAGCAGTGTGTCATATTTGTAGGGTTGGAAGTACGGCGAGTGAGGAGGTGAGGCAGGCTAGGCTGGCTGCATGATTGCCTCGCAGGCAAGCAAGATAAGCGAAAAGGCAAACACTTGCATGCATACATATGTAAATGTGTATGTGTGTTATATATATGTACATTCATATACATATCTATTAATATGTATGTATACTTGCCGACAACGTTAATTGAATTGAACATTTCACAAGAGACACGCGCAATTATTACTATTTTTTATTATTATGAAATCTCTCTTCTTGTTCTTGCTTTTTCTTTGCTTTACACAGCAACTTTCTTTGCGAAAAATAGCCGCACTCGATTTAATTTTTTATTTTTTGTTTTAAAATTTTCGCCAACGGCAAGTAAGCATGCAAATGAAGTCTCCTGAGTCTAAGTGGGGGCAGCGGTGGTGCTGCTCCGTCTATGTAGGCGCTGACGCTGCCGCTGCTGCTGGTGCTGGCGCTCGAAGAGCAATGAGTAAAATTAAATTGAAGGCAGCTGCCACTCAGATTTGTGGCAGCGTTCAAAGTAAGAAAGTTCTACAAAAATAACACTCCAAAAATATAAAAAGAAATATTAAAAAAAAAACACTTAAAAAAAAACAAATTGAATGCCTCAAGTGTGCATCACCATCAGCGCCACAGGCATTGGCATGGCACTCGGCAAAGTCAGCAATGTTTACTCATTGAAGCGGAAATGAGATAATCTCCATGCAGGCCAGACCGAGCCGGGCTTACTACTTTAACAATTTTCATATCCGCTTCCTGTACTCAATACACACACATACATTTGCATGCAGCGAAGCAGAGTTGTGAGTATGTGTGGGTTGATGGGAGTGAATTGGCTGCCAGACTTGCATAAAAGTTCTATGAAAAAACATGGCTATCAAAATAAATTGCAAATACAGAAAAAAAAAACATTTTAATTGCACCGAAATTAAATTATTCACTCTTCCCCAAAATGGGATTGCCCTGGAAAAGAAGTGGGTAGTTGAAGTGATGCTATGAGAACGGTTTTGGAAAGGAAATTGTGGAAAGTAGTGATGCAGTGGACCCAATACGACGTATAAGCGAATACTTGGATATGCATAGAGGTTCGGAAAAATGTTTAAAATTATTTACCAATTTTCGCCAATAGTTTCGCTTTTTATGCAATGGATAAAAAAATAGTTTTGACTTATTTTAACTAATAATTATTACATGTCAATATTACGGTGGCGAGTGAATTTAATACAATTGTACACAGCTATTGATTGTTAAAACTTTTTCAATAATGTACTTGAAAAAGAAAGCGAAATGCAATTTTATAGCTCATATTAAAATTTTGAAATATTTTCCCAGTTTTGTACAAAGTTTAAAGTTTGGGTTTTTATGTTTTTTTTTGTTAAAAAGGAAACAATTCTTAAATTTAAAAATAATGAAAATGTATTTCTTTTGAATATGCGTACCTTCTGACTTTCTGATTTTAATTGTTTTCAACATTGAATGTTTGCTTTTTTTTTAAGTAATTGCAAATTCATACATTTTCGGCCATCTCCAACTGCTTATTAAAAATTGAAAATTCAGCAAGCTAATTTAATATTTTTTATATTTTTTTTGTAAATATTTAAATTCTTCAATATCAATCCAAACCAAATATGTAGTTAAAAAAATTCCATTTCTGGAAGCAAAGAGCTAATTACTTTTTAGATATTATCTTTTAAAGGAACCAATTTCCCTACCAGCCCTTTGCATAACAGCATCGCAATAATGAATCGAACTCGAGACACATTATCATTGTTTTTGTTGCAATTTTTATTGTTTTGTTATTTTGTTGCTGGCATTGCAGCTATTGTTGGCATACTCGAATTTCCAGACGGAACAGACAATTAGTTAGACGGATGCGCGGGCAGATATGAGCAAAATTGTCTGCTATTCAAAGCTTTCGAAATATGGACTAAAAATGCTGAAAAGAGTGCGGCCTGCATGAAGAAAATGAGCAGAGAGGCAGTCAGTTAGTAAGTGAAGAAGGCACGTATACAGACAGACATATATGCAGCACCATGCAGTGGTGGTTCCCTTACAGATAATGCTGTGTGCTTTTTGTTTTTAAATATAAATAATGTGTATGTACGTGTATGTATGTAGTATGTATGCAAGTTTGGTGTGTCATTATGAAAGTCAGTTTATTTGAGTAGGCAGCTCATTTGGTGGCATTTGGCAATTGTTTGGCTGCTGCGACCACCAAAGTTGTGGGAATTAAAAAATAAGCAACTGAAAACTGTAGGGGTTTTAAAGTTAAAAAAATGCTACAGAAATGACTTAAAGCTAAATTTATAAAAAAAATATTAAGTACTTGAATTTTGTTAAAATTTTACACTTAGTCAATACAGCAACCTAAACAAGAACAACAGCAACAATACCTAAATATATACGACAACGAATAGCAGCAAAGCAAAGTTAGATTTTACAATTAGTTAAGGTAAGTTGCGGTAGTTGTAGCGATTTGGGCACACAATTAGACAGGAACTGATTATAACATATCAAAACCTTAAAAGATAATTGCTGAAATAAGGTGAGGTGAGAAAAAATAATATGGTGTGAGATGAGGTAAAGGAAAAAAACGTACAGTAAATAAAGTGAGGTAAAGAGATTTGGAGTGTAGTGGTTTAGGTCTTGCAAGTTTGCATATGTTGAGTTTTAGTGTGATGTGACTAAGTGTGGTGAGTTTAGGTGTTGGGTGTTATTATAAGTGTGGTGAATTTATATACGTTAAGGTTTTGCAAGTTTGCATATGTTGAGTTTTAGTGTCACGTGTCTAAGTGTGGTGAGTTATTACAAGTATGGTGAGTTTACATAGTAGTGGTGAGTTTAAATATAGTTTGCAAAAGTGTAATAAATTTAGATGAGAAAAATTAAAATATGCTGATATTGCTTTTGCTGAATTTGGTAGTGATCAGTTTATGTATCGTGAGCAGAGGGTGTGCTTTTTGCAGTTATGAGGTGAGGTGAGGTGTGTTAAATTTATATTGGCTGAATAAATTTAGAACGTTTAATTTAAATGTTGGAAATTTGGATATGGTCAACTAAGGACGTGTCAATTAAGGCATGGTGAGTTAAGGTGTGGATGGTTAGGTTATGGTGAATTTAGGTTTTTTGGATTCAGGGGTGGTAATCTCCAATCATTTTCGTTTGCAAGACCACTACTGTTTTGGTCTACTACCTAAACTCTGTTGCTGCTTAGCATTAATTAACATTAACGAATTCATCAATAAACGGCCATTAAGGTACATATGTACATAAATATCCAATGATTTGTACACTACAATTGTATCCCTTCATTTACAAATTTTCACCCACCGGTACCTTGACCTTGTCGCCAACAAACGATTGCGCCAACTGTCAAATTTTATAAATAAATTTCGAAATGGCATAATTAGCACGCACAGAAAAGCAATAGACAAGATGACATTTGTACAGATATGTGCTTTCAAATTGTTGTACGTTCCTTGTCGCCGTCATGCGAATTTAACTTGGCTGACTGCCAAACTGGTCATCGTCGACGTGTGTACTTGTCGTACTTTTGAAAATTTGGCCTGTCACTGAATGCTCTTCGCAGTGCACTCGCTTCCTCGTTGTATTGCTCGCTGACAGTGATACCTTTGCCTTCTAAATAGCTGTCGATTGTTATATCGCTCGGTTTTTGTTGTTGTTGTTGTTGTGGTTGGCGTGTTAAATTTGTCAAACTGCCAAAAAGCTGAAAGACTTTGGGGGGAAAAAGCAAGAAATGAAATGAGTCTAAAAACAAAACCACCCAAAGAGCGAGCAAGAAGGGATTTTCCAACACAAACATACACGCACATACCTACATATTTACTGAAGAGTATCTATGCCTTTGCCTAGACGCTATGGCACACACGCTTTTGGCGCATTCGCATTTCACTTGCCTAGCATTCAAGTTGCATGATCGTGATCGTGAATAGATATTTACATATAACTATGTTCGTATGTACGAGTACATATATAAAATGCCAATGGCCAGTAGCAGTGTTTTTGTTTGCTCTGACTTTTCCTTTTTTGCCGGCGTTGAGGTAAAGGTGTTTGTTTGCTAGTTTGGCTGTCGTCTGCTGTGGCGGCGCGCTCACATTTTTATGCCTCAATTTGCAGCAATGCCGAGAATTTCGTGTACAATTTTTTGTTTGTTTTGTTTGTGCTTCTACAGTAGTTGTATGTATTTAAATGCACACCACACTGCTACTGATGTTAATGCCATTCGTGTCGATCACATTTTCGCCACACGTTCATGTTCATTTTCTGAGAGACACACAACATATACACACACAAATACTTGAAATACTGGAGCACCGCTATGCCTAAGAAGACGGATAGAAATCTTTGAAATTTGCTTAAAATAATATAAGTTTGATAGTTTTAAACAAAAAAAAACGGTTAAATCGCTGTAATAATTATTTTAATTATTTTGCTTTGGAGTGTGACAGTTTCAAGTGACCACTGATTTTTGAAATTTTTTTTCCGAAACCACTTCCATATAACTCGTGAACAAACGACTTTTTTTCATATAGAAGAAACCCGCAATACTCTCGTCATAAAAAAAAAATCAGGTTTTGAAACTTGGGCTTTATTATGTGAACAAGAACTGAAATGTCTACAAAATTGCAACCACAATAAAGAAAATTTATAAAATCTTAGAAAATTTTTGTTTACCTATAATTTCAAATTACTCTCTTCAAATATCGTCTCCTGCTGCCTGATTGCATTTGCAATTCTTCAAAAAAAAAAAAAAATGAATGCCTTCAAACTGAATACGATGCATTTTAATAAAAAAAAATCACGTAGTACTAACTTAGTAGAATAAAAAAAAAGAAAAAAAATATTTTGACAGTCAAATATCATATCATCATATCATATCTTTCTAGTGTTAATACGTGGATACTCACACCGTCACTGTAAGGCGGCAGCTGATTTGCTATTTTTCGATTTACTTCAATTTATTCTTACTCACCTTTTCAATGCAAATGCTGTCGAATTCAAGTGTAATTTTAATTCACTTTTTTTAATTTAATTCCATTGCTTGTAAACTCGCTTCTAATGGCTGCCCCTAACGCTTCAATATTTATTTTTGATATTCATTTCGTTTGGTAAGCTACCACTGAAGTTGCTTTTATTCTCACTTGCTTGAAGTGATGGCAATGAACTTCAACTTGCTTGTTTCTAATGCTGCATTGTTTTGTTTTTGTTTTGCGACTACTCAATTGTTGGCCGCCAATTTGTTGTTTGCTGCTGCTGCGTCACTCACTTAAACGCTTGATTGCTTCTGCTGGCCACAACCATGAATTGCAGCAATTGTTGTTTCTTTTCACTTGGTTTACATTTTGCTTTTTTTTTCTCTTCTAATTTGCTATTTTCACTTTTGCTCTTCTTCTAATGTTTCTTTCTTCTTTCTCTTCACCTCCTGTTCGCCTCTTTTCGCGGCATGAAAACTATAAATGTTTCCATTTTAATTATTTGGCAAAGTCATGTCGTAGACGAAATTGCCTTATTATCCGCGTGCTGCACGTTCATTATATTCAAGTGTAATAAAGAAATAGCAACACACATACGTTAAGTTTGTGGTCTTTAGATGCCCACCAGCTCATGCTTTGTGGTGACTGATCACAGGCACCTTGCCTCGCTACTTTCAGTCAACCTTTGAAATTAGTAATAAATTAGGCACAATTTGTACGCCTCAACATGAAGTGGCACTTCAATTGGCAGCCAACAATCGTTGTGGCATGTTGGCGTTAATGATTTTCTATGTACACTTTTACAATGTAGGTTGTAGTAATCTTATATCCATACAAATGTTTGTAAATAAATGTGTTCGTTTAAAAATGTTTAAATGAAATTGGCATGAGTGCTGTGGGTTGAAATGAGTTTAGTGCAAGAAAAAATGCAAAAAATAGTACAAAAAATTACAAAAATATGTAGATATAAGTAATACTTACTTCGGCGCCAATTTTCATGAGTCTAGCCAATATTAGGAAGATTCTGTTAAGCCATTGAAGGTATAAATGCTTCTATGTACGAGTATGTACATATGTCAGGACATTGCTACTTA
This sequence comes from Philophylla caesio, assembly GCA_963971545.1. Classification (NCBI taxonomy): domain Eukaryota; kingdom Metazoa; phylum Arthropoda; class Insecta; order Diptera; family Tephritidae; genus Philophylla; species Philophylla caesio. Next base: position 112,567,461 of record OZ020606.1, on the reverse strand, counting down.
CTGCCTATCCTCATAAATTAGTCTGAGTTACATACTGTAAGGATTTATGTTAGGAAATTTGAATGAATGTTACAAAACTATTGAGTATCTGAACTCTCCATTCTAAAGCAAGCAGTAAGTGCAAGTGAAAATATAAAAATCGTTGTAACCAATAAATTTCATTAATTTAGAGTGTAATTAGGACGTTTTAAAACATATTCTTTCGTGTACAAATATTACATGGAAAATATTAAAAACTTACTCGTCATATTCAAGATAGAAATGCAAAACGTGAAATTGTTTACAAACATATCCTTAAAAAAACTTAGCCGACCTAACCTTACCTACATTAAATAATAATAGTTTTCATAAATATATTATTACATCTTTTCAACTCACACTTTTATTACAAATGGAGGGAAATGTAAATTAATGTAATATTTTTTCTTATTTTACTTGCCATATATTTTCATGTTCATCATAGATAGCTTTCTTCTTACGACAACCACAAATCTCATCGTATCACCACTGTGACAATTAGGGCCGTTGTATCTTCTGCCTGCTATTTTTGGTTTCACCACTGCACACGTTATAATGCCTAAAAGTATGCAGGGCATTAGCTGTCGAATGTGTTTTAACTAGATCCTTCCCAGTTAATGTTTATAGAATACACGAATAGCACCAGTTTAAAAAGAGTGCAGCTAATGATTGCATATTTGGTTGAGAAAATTACCCTATTGAAATATATTAGAAAATTTGACACTTGTAAGCGTTTCTTAGGTCAAGTTTTATGGGCATAGTTGTAGGCTAAGTAGATATCATATCATCTTTCGATAAGACTGGCAGTTGATGAATACTTTTATGTAAAGTTTAAAAGAAAACCACGAATTATCATAACTACAATACCACAGCATAGCAAATACTAGGCAACTTGAAAAATATTGTAAAACAGTAATTAACGAATATGATTGATCTGTAGAACTTCTATTGCGGGATTATTGTAAACATCATCAAAAACATATCAAATTGGTTATTAAGCTGTAAGACTGTTTCAAGACTCAATTAGTAAATGTTCCAAAGGAGAATAGAGAAAACGTGGTATCTGCACACAGATTTCATACAGAAATTTGGATGACAGTAAGTTTGCGCATTACTGTAACCTCGTGAGAATAAAGAAGAAGAAATAAAGAAGTCAGATGTGGAGGTTAGTCAAATATCGTTATACATTCTACCAGTATACATTTTTTTATTTGCTAAACAAAATCTTACAGTAAAATAAACCTCGACCGCAATTACAGACGCGGATAAATCGCCAGTAATCCGATAAAACAAAATTATAAAACAGTTAGACCAACTGTTTACAATATTATTCATTTATGGGATCGCACAGCATGAAGATGACCAACTGAAATCCCTTGAAACACTAAAATTCTGAACGTAAAATATAGTACAATAAAATCATTAGCTAGTGTAGATGCCACAAAGCGTAACGTCATTCGTCAAATGCATGTTGCATGTCGCAAGAGGAGTAAACGAAATGAGAAATGAAAACAATAAGAATGCAATGCACTGTTCGGTGAAGATGTAGACTCGTAACCTTTTTTGCGGTTTGCATTGGCAAATCTTAATCGCTGTACATAGTAATTGTATGTTAGTGGTTTTTCTTGTCGTGCTAACAGCCACAATGAGTTCATTGTTTTGTTGCAGCAGTCAGCAGACTAACAGCACATCTTGTACAAATTGTGGTTTCCAAGTATGCTTTTTTGTTACTCTTTTCATTGTTAGGTTGTCAGCTGCACATTGCTCCTTACATAAGCGATTTTTGATTAACTTACACGCAGCGTCACTATACTGCCTTTGCTGCACAAGCATGGGTCCGTTCTTGCCGCTATTTGTGCAACAGCGATTGATGTTGAAACGATGATTATTTGTTAAATGGTAAATGTATACGTACGAGTATACCGACGAATATGGCCGTTCTCAATTACTTATTTCCCTTGCCACAACCATTCTCATTGCGCTTCATTTCCGATCAGCTATTCACGGACTTGCAACATCATTATCAACACGTACAACATCGGCAATCGAAAGAACACAATAACTACAATAACAGCAACAATGAATGACAAGCGTAGAGACAAATTATTCTGCAATAATATGAAATGTTCTTCCCAATACACTGACCATGCACGTGGCAAGGACGATGCGAGTTGCAAGCAAACGCGTTGGTCATGACGCAGGCGCTGTTGTTGTTGTTGTTAGTGTTGCTTGGGGATTTCGTGGATGACGCAGTGCTACAATTGTTTGCCTTAAAATAGTAAACAACATTTGCTACAACGAGAATAATCAATGCAATGCAACAAAAAAAAAAAAAATGAGAATATGGTTTGCTCCACTAGTGGAAGTTACAGTCGAAGGGGCAGCACGTGGCTGTGAAACGCTGAAATAATTGGACGGAATCGAATGAAATCGAAGTACAATAGCCACCGACACTACTGACGACTGCAGGCTCCTGTTTCCTGTAGGAATAAGGTTACTTGTTAATAAATAAGATTCAGTTGTAATATTCACTGGCAGCATCTGCTCGTTTTTGAAAGATTTAGAGGTGAAAAGCATTTCAATCTCAAAATAAAACTTTTTTCATTAAGTCGAAAAAATGATATCGGAATTTTGAAGTATAGACTTTCAAAAGTATTCCAAAAAAAAAACTCATAGAAAGAAGTATGCAAGTGTGTGGTCTCTTACCTCACATACGGTCATCAGAATTCCGGTTTTTATGCTGCATGGACCATAATTCTTCAAATCCAATTTATGTAGTTGAGTAAAGAAAAAATCATTAAACGCATATTTGTAGCGCTTGCCCATTATGATGATCTTAGTTAAAACTTATAGGGATTCTGGAGGACTTCGTCGTAAATTGTAAGCAACTTAAAAAAAAAAAAAAACGCCGAAAACTAGTTACAAAGTCATCAGTTAAAAAAATACATTAACATAAGTTATATAAAATGTGTATACCGTATATGTATGAGGTGGGGTCACTAATAGTATTTAAAACGTTTGCATTTTTTATGACTCGGTAAACTTCCCTACTGAGACAATTGCTGTTTTTCTATTAAAACCATTCCCAGCAATACTGCAACATCATGGACTCCTTTTTTTTATAGTTTCTTTGCTTGAATTTTAAAACTATTCGCAAATCCCCTGACTAAATTAATTTGCTACCCATTGCCGTTGCGGCCTTTTCAAGTGCAGAATCAAGTCTTCAATAGGCGCATCTAAAAATTGCATCTGCTACATTAGTAGATATGGAAAGCGTGCGCATAAGCGCGTGTGTGGCACATTGCAGCCGTGCGCCAGCTACATCTGCAGCAAATTTGTTGCACTTAGCATTTGTACGCTTAATTCATAGCAATTAATTGCCACTTGCATGCGCAGCGCCTAATCGCACTTGCAGTGAATTGCTTGCAACATTAGTGCTGCAACAAACAATCACACACGCACACATTAAATTAAGCGCAATTATATTTATTCGTTCGTAATCTTTGGGGATTTTCATTGTATTTAGTAGCAGAAGTTTGGTGTTTTTTTGTTTTAAAGAATTTTTCGTAGCTTTTTGCTTTGGCTTAATAGAAATCGTGCAACTCAAGTTCGTTGCTATTTCATTCGCATAGGCAGGCAATAATTGCTAGCAATTTCGCTAGTTCCTTTAATTTTCGTTGTAGTGCTGCGCTGCGGCTTGCAGCGTGTGGCGTGCAACAATCCAACGCTACGAAATTATTAATAATGGAACTTACGCTATGCCATTGTTTGACTTGCGCTGTTCTTGTGTTTTTTCTTTTTTTTTCAATCATCCGCATCTTCGCCTCAGCAAATTCAGCCGCAATTTCCGCCACAACTGCAATCGATGCTATCGCTTTTGTTCATTTCTACCGGCTGCCGTTGATTTGGGAATTGAAATTTCTACTCTACTTAAAATTAAATTGATCGATACAGTAGCTGTGGCAGCAGTAATTTCAGTGGCGGTTGTGGTACTGCGTGTAGCGAACAGCAGGCGCATATTCGTTACTCACCCACTTGCTGACTTGCTATTGTTCTTCGGTGCTGCCGCAGTCGCTTCTGCTGCTGCTGCTGCTGTTGTTGCTGCAACTCAGCTCCCCAGCGATGTGGCATTAATGATAGCAATATAGGAAGTTGTTCGTTTGTTGCGTTTACAACATTACTGGGAATTATTATTGCTTATTATACAGTGCTGACTCACTGCTGCTGCTGCTGCTGCTACTGTTGCTGTTATTGCCACGACTCAGGCGGCGCGTCAGGGTGGCAGTCAACTTGCGAATAAACTTATCTACTCAATGAATTCTGTCAAGGTCTTACTGTGTATGCAATCTGGGTTATTACGGCAAAAGTTAGATTTTGTGGGTATTCGTCGAATGCGATTAATTAATTTCAAGTAGTTTAAGTTGGAGAAAAGTTGCAGCACTTGTAATCAACGGAAAAAACTGTTCGAAAATAAGCAGAGCCGTAAAATTTAAGTAGTGAAAATGTTTCTTAATGTATTTAATACTTCGTATTTAAATTTAGATTAAATAGAGATTGTTGAATAATCAAAACAGGGTATATTTTATTTGGGTGACTAATTTAATACTTCGAGTGATGTTGGTTACTTTGTATAGAAAAGCTAATGTGTAGTTGCTAAATATCGGCAAGTAGTAAATACTATTGTGTATTCAAGATTTTTAAGGCAAAATAATATTCGTTTTACATTCCCTTATTTAATTAGTTCTCGAAGTTTATTCTTGTTTTTTTTGACGGACCAATGACGTCGCCTTTGGTGGAACTTATTAAGTAAAAAAGGCTCACTTTGAAATAGTTTGCTGTATTTATATAAAATTATTTTGCCATTATCCACTTAATAATACATTATTTTAAAATTTTTCAAGTTTCAGAATTCAGTAATTCTCTTCATTTTACAAACCTGCTTTCATGTAAAGAATGATTTTTTATTTTTTTAAGCTTTACGTACTTATATCTGCAATATTTCGAAAACTGAAATTAGTTAAATGTTTTTCGTAAATAATATGCGTACACAGATAGAAGAACGCTTTGAGATAGATCCAAGATAGACTTACAATCTATAATTATAATAATAATAATCCCAACGGTTTTTACCTTCCATTCCCGCCCCACCGACGCTAGGGGCGCATCTGCATGACGCACGAATTTTTTTTTTTTTTTTTTTTGCATATGCAGTGCCGAGTCATGAAAGGCAGGAGTTTGTTGGGTGTCGAGACTCTAAAACTATTCAGCTACAGAATTAAAGTTCATCTAAACTATTTTATATAGTAAAAATTGTTTTAAAGCGTAATTGTGTATGTAATCCATCATCTATTGAGAGTACAAAGTATAGTATTCTTTATGTAAAAAAGTGAGTCGGAAATATTAAAGGAACCGGAATGAAAGTTAAAGTCCTGGCATAAACCACGGAGTTGATAAAAAATAGCAAACCTTACCATAGGCTTGTAGACTGAGTTTTATAATTTTTTTGTCAAAGCTAATTCATTGAATTTCAACTTTTCTTCTTTTATCTTAACTTATTGTTAATGCAATTTTTATCGCTAAAACGAAAACTATCGTAATCTCTCTTATGCTTAATCCGCAACCTTATCGCAATATAAATCGCAATAATTTTTCCAAATAAACCGATCGGCCTTATGATCAAAAATATTTAAAAATAAATAACAAATAAAATGTATAAAAAAAGTATGAGCCAGCCTTATACAAATAAATTCTAACAAAATATAAATTGTACAAACAACAACTACACAGTCAAGTAGAAATAGCGGCAGTGCAGCCACACTTGATTGGAGTAAGTTGTGAAGGGAAAGCAGGAAGAAAGAAGTCTGATGAGGAAATGTTGTGATTTTCGAAATATTTAGTACTATAACTTCTACCGCTTTGAGTATTTTTGTGTTTTCCTAATAATTTTCACAATTAACCGATCGGCCTTAAGCTCAGAGATATTTAAAAATAAATAGTTATATGGTCAAACAATAACAAATCGTAATTGTTGTGTTCTTCGTAGTAGAAAACATTTATCAAAATTTCATCAAAGTTTCGAACTTTAAAAAAAAAAATTTAGAATTTTTTGGGATATGCAGATATATAGTTCATTCGATTTTAGCACATCAAAGTGCAAGTTTCTAGCGGCTGGGAATTAGTACTGAATTTTGACAATTTTCTTACTAACACTCTTTCGCAATTCCTTCCTTATAAAAAATAATCGCGGTTTTGCGTTGTATGCAGGAAACTGCCAGTAAAGAAATTGTCAAAAATCGTTAATAACTTGCAGCCACTTGAACTTTGCAAAATGCTGCGACTAAAATTTAATTAGCTAAAATTACTGCATAGATATTGAAAAAAATTCTAAAAATGTTTTCTTTATTTTTGTTCATATTTCATATCTTGATTGTCATAGTAAAAGTTTTACCTCAAAATATACTCAATTAAATATTTTGAAATTTTGAACAATCAATTTGCAAAACCACGCAGACATTTCTGAGCATCAACAAAAATTTATAAAATAAAAAGCAGCAGCTTCCACAAAGCGGCTTCGAGAAATGGAGAAAGGAAGCGCACAAACCAATAGTCTAGCAATTCCCTTTGCATATGTATGTATGTATTCATTGCCAATGCGCTAGTGTTGCAGCAATCTGTTCAAAGCAGCTGTGTCTGCTGCCACCATTGTATGGCTTTTTTTTATATAAGTACTCGTATCTTCATACAGACTTGCAAACTCCCAAACATACACACTTAAATAAGTGTATTTTTTATGTATGTGTGTGTGTGTGTGCATGGGTATTAGTGCGCTTTTTGTGTCTATTTTTTACCACTTTGTCTGTGCCATGCTATCTAACTGTCTGTTGCAGCGTCTACTAGTTGAAATCTCTCGCTAGTCGTTCTCAGCATCGTCGACGTCGACGCGGTTGCGCTTATTGTTATTGTCTTCAATTGTTGTTGCTATTGTTGCTTGATGATGTTACCAATAGAAAGCGGTAATGCAACTCCCTCCCCTTCATCCATTGCAATGCTCATCGAAAAAGTGTGGCATTGCAAAATGTCGGCTGCAGTTCTCATGCAACACCATTGTTGCATTATTGCCACATAGCTACCATTTTCATTGCCACGTTCTATTCTAATTTATTTTATCTGCTGCTGTATCCTTTCGCTGTCGTGAGTGGTTTTTGCTTCTTCTTCTTCTTCGCCTTCTTTCTCCAATTTCTTCTACTACATTTGATAATGTGGCAGCATTTGCACTTGGCAGTTGCGATTTGCGCAGCGAAATGAGTAAAGCACACAAACTTGCCACACGAAAGGTAACGCTCACTGGCTGCATGCTTTTTTTTTCTGTACCCGGGCGGCAGACTAATGCATATGCGTGTATGTATGTATATATATACGTATGCAGGTATGAAAACATACATACGCATTTGTATGTCTGCAATGTTACAACAATCGATTGCCTTTAAATGACATTTCGGTATGACTTTATTGAAAATTCTTGCAAATAATACGTGCGCTTTTTTCGAGGTGTTCAAATTGAAGGGTAAAATTTGTAACTTTTGTATGTGTGTGTGTGTGTGTGTGTGTCTGCTACCGTTCAATGCACTTGGTGCATCGTGTGGCGGTGAATACTTTTTCAGCTGCCAGAAGCGCGCGAATTTAATTTCGAAAAATTGCGAATCATTGTTTTAGCTGATTTTGAAATGGCAATTTTAATGTTCGCTGGAGTGCAATAAAGCTTTAAGTTACATTTCAATTTGCTTAGATAAAGGCGAAATATTTTTGTGGTTATTTCCATTTAGCGGGACAAAATCATCGTTTGAAAAATTGTACGAATTTCCGCCAACAGTTATCAAATTTCGTTAGGGTGCAAAGCGTTTTGCTCTCGACAAAATTCGCCACCTGAATTTTCAATTCTACTCTTTAAACATAATAATAAATACAAATAGAACGCATTGTTGCCTTCTGACAAGATATTCATTTCGTCGTATTCTTGACTTTTTGCTCTCTGTTTGAGTTTTGGGGAACGGACTAGGTTCTTATAAAGCGTACTAAAGCATCTACTCCCCAATCCATGCGGATGGTATTGTTGAACTATCTGCATCTAAAATTCCAAATATACATTGAACAACAAAAATAAACGTTTCACCTTTGAGCACACAAAAAAATGGACAACCAGCCAACTTGACCTCCAACAAACTAACAGTCTCAAAGCATTTCGTGGGCATTTGCAGTTTTATTACCTAGGCAACAAGCAACAAAAAAAAAAAAAAAACGCCGCTCATCAATGACTGACGAGCCTCCAGAAAAAAAAGTGGCATGCAATGTAGCTAGAAAAAACCATAACGGTAAACGATATGTTGACTACTTCATTGCCACCAAAGGTTAAATGGGGTTACGTTTGTGCAACAGCAGCAGTCAAAGGTAGTTAAAAAGTAGCAAAACAGTAAAGAACTAAAAGAGCAGTTAGCAATAGTGGAAGCAAATATAAAAAACAAAATATGCGATAAGCGTACAAAAGCCAAACGACTACACAAAACAAAGGTGAGATGCTTGGATTAAGATTGTTAGCTGTAAGCTCTAAAACCGACACAAATTGGGGCTTGGCAGGTGTTTGGCAAAGAGAAAAACAATACAACAATGCACTCTACAGCTATAGAGGTGAAGAAGAAAAGTGAAGTTGAAGTATGCAATTTAAAAATGTGCAAAAAAAAAATGTTGCATCTATTTCTAACAATTGTTTTTTTTTATAACTGCCAAAAGTTTAATTTATGTACATATTTAAATGTCATATTTAAACAACTTGGTCATATAAATCGCACATTGTTAACTATATTCGTTTTGTGCTCTTATTTTTTGCAGGTAAATTATGTTCAACATAAAATCATTTGCACACTTCAGTTATTTGGAAAATGTTATTTAACGCCTGGTTGATCAGCATTTCCAAATATTTCACATATTCAAATATGTACTCGAATATGTAAATATTAAAACAGCTGAGCAATAACAAATCAACTGAGAGAGATACTGAGCAATGATGCTGGAAAGAACGTGGTCGAGTAGTGAGTGAATAAGAACGGGTAAATTTGTTCGTTTAAGGTTAATGTATTTAAATGTTTGCGAGCGAATACACTCAAGTGAAAAAGAATAATTAAATTGCATAGTACTCGCACATTAATTGCTTACTCAAAGCTTAAGGCGGTCGCGTGCTATAATTCGCGCGGAGCCATTGTAAAATCAAATCATTTTAAAACCAAATTTATATAAACAATTTATTAAATAACTTACAATTTGTGTCAGAAATAACTAGAAACTGAAAACAAATATATCAGCATAAGATAAAAAATAGTGTTTAATGAAAATTAGCATATCAACCAAATTAGCAACTGTTTCTACAGCTATTTGATAAATGTTCAAACAAGGTTGTAGGTAAAAAAAATTGAGACATGCATTTGTTTAGAATTTTCAATATAATTATGTACATAAGTGTTAATTTTTTCCGAGATCAAAGCATTTCCCAGCCCTCTAAAGCACTGGGAACTTTTTCAAATAAAATTATTTGATTTGGCGTGAGTGTTGTGTTTTTCTTTCACATAAAATTTACTTGGTTTTAGGTATATCAACGCGAATTCAATAAGGTGATATTAAATGCGAATGGGTGATTTCATTTATTTTCGCTTTATATACAGATTTTTCGCTTTTTTCTTTAGCTGCACGCATTGTGCACCGTATACATACAAATGAGGCGCGAAGATAAAAAAAATATGTTAAAAAATATTCAATTATTTAAGAAAAGACAAAAACCAAAAAAAACACTATAAACATCAAAGTGAAAGGTTTTTTTTCAAGCAAAAATAAGCGAAATCCTGAAGCGTTTGCAGCTATTGCAAGATTTGAAAATACAAAAAAAGCGCTGCACTTTTTCATTATATTAGTAATAGAAAGACCATATAAAATAAATTGTCTGATTCCTAATTTTGAAGGAATTGAAGTAATATATTTTTAAAAGTCTTTTTATTGAGTTTCAACAGAGAATATACTATTTTAAAAGATTTTTTCGTTTGAGAAAAAATTCATTAAATATTTAGTAAAAGGGGCGTTAAAATCTTTAAAATCCATAAGTTAAATATTCCATTACTCTGCCAATTATTCAATTCTTAAATTTTAAGTTTTAAGACTTACTGCATCCGCATTCCTGTTCCGCAGGCACGACCGTTTTGTTAGTATTTGCTTTACTGATACCACCTAATTGAATTTACATATGCAACGTTTCAATATGGAGTAAATACTTCCAAAAAATCAGCGGTAATTTGCAGTGATTTGCGCAAAAAAATTCAAAACTTTTGAGAAAAAAAAATATAAAACATAGGTTAGGTTAGATTAGGTTAGAGTGGCTACCACCAAGCAGGAACACGGTGGCACACTTAGGCGGCAGATAGAAAAAAACCCCGTTGTGACACCACTGGTGTGGGTCATTCATTCCTTCGCATCCCTTAGAAATTGAACCATCCTGTACGTTTAATGTAGTAATTTTGAAAGAATTGGTTGCTCGTCTTGGCTAGGCTGGGACAGTAGCAAAGATAATGTTCAATACTCTCCATTTCTTCCTAGTTCCGGCATCTGTGGCAAAAATCATTGGCTGGTTAAACAAGTCTCTTCCCATGAGTGCCCATGAGGCAATGTCCGGTTATCACCATTAGTCTAAGGGTCAACTTCAGGCCAGCTTTGGCTGGTAATACTCGTATGACAGGTGGGGTCTGAGGGTCTGTGAGGAGTTAGAGATTTAATAGCAGCCTCGCTGTCAGAGTATATACTTAGTTATGCCTCGTTCTAAAGGGGCATACGTTATGAGGTTATTGCATTTAGCTCTGCCTGTAAAACTCTACAGCGGTCCGGTAAGCGCCAACTGAGTTTTAGATCGAATTCACTTGAATGAATTCCACTGGCTTCTACTTCGTTTAGCTGTTATCCATCTGTATATATAGCCGTTGCTCTTGGATCTACATAGTTCCACGGTACCTAACCACTCGTTCCTTTCTGATTTTCTTAATTTGTCTGTGAGCAATGCAACAAGCGTGACGCTTCATTGACTTTGTCATCAACTTGACCGCTGCATCATCAACGAACGACATCAACGCAAATGATAACACTAATGTACAACAACAACAACAACGAAGAACACATTGTTAACTTATATAATGACTCTATAAGTGGCTGCATGCAAAAATCGCCGCTCAGATCACAGACATTCAGAGGCGCGTCCGCCGCGGCTTTATTGCTTTTATTTACTACTTAATATTGAAGTTGTATGCCCCATAGCAAGTGCAATAGTAAATTTGCTATTGCTATTGCAGTGCAACGATCCAAAGCAATTTCACGTTTAGCGGACGTACATAGTTTTTTTTTCTTTATTTTCTTTTTTATTTAATTCTTCCTTTTGTAAGAGAGGCCAGCAAGAGTATTCTACAACAGCTTGGTGAGTCTCGGTGTACTTGTACAATTGTAGATACGTTTTGAACTCGCCAGACATAATTGATGCTGCTGCTGCTGCTGTTGCTGTTGTTGTACATCGATGGCACTCGTCGGTGGCATTCAAAATTGTTGTGATGCTGCCACTTAAATTGCGATTCTGCTGCTGGCACTGCCACTGCCACTGCCACAGCCACAGCGACTGCCATCGCCGCTGTTGTACTCGTAATAATTTACTTACATAAATATTCAACCAAACTTTTCTAGCTATCTGCTTCGGCCGGCCTTTTGTAATTTTATGCTTTCGTCTTCTTTTTATTATTTATGAATATTTATTTACTTTAATTTTACGTTTTTGCACTATCTACAATTTGCTTGTTGCTCTTGACGCTTAGCTGATAATGAATGGGATGATGAAGACTGTGCGAGGATTTGCGCGCGCTATGTTGATGAACTGTGAAAATTATTATCGCCTCGTTTTCATTGCAACTAAAGTGGCGGTCGGACAGCAGCAGTGTGTTGAAAAGTCCAATTTAATGTTCAAAACATGCTGGGAATTTAAGCGCGCAAATATTTCGCTCCTTGGTTTTTGTGCCAACATCTTCACAGCTATGGAATTTCTATTTATTACTTCAATGCCTGGCTGGACAAACAGATGCCCTCCGCGTTCTGTGTGTGTTCATTTGCCACTGAGTTCACTTATCACTTGTTGTTCAAAGCTTGGCTTGTCTTGTCATTTTTTTTTGTTGCTGATGCTGCTGCTGCTGCTGCTGCTGGCACTGCCATCTCATGCAATTAAAATCAGCAACTTTACTTGAAGTTCTGCAGTGTTGTCATCACCAGCAGTGACCAGAATTCCAGCAATTATTATATCTACAGAATAGCGTTGAGAGTAACATAAATTTCTGACACTACAATTCAATTCACACCCGGCAGAGCTGTCTGGCGCGAAGAAACGAGCTTGGTAGTGACATGCATTTGTCGGCGGTGCTACATTCATGTGAACACATAGCTGTTGTTACTTCTTCCTAATTTCACACTGTTGTATGCTAAATTTTTTTATTGCTTTAAAAAGCGCATTATGACTAAAATATGGATAATTGTTTTATATATTCGTGCAAAGCAGTGGGTGGAAATAAAATGGATAAAATAGACAAAAATGGTATAAGCTATTAAACACAATTGAACAAAGATAGAGTAGTTTCTGTGTTATGGCACCAAACAATTTTCAATACCCAGCGAATATTTTGCTATAGAACTTGCTTTGTTAACTTTCGTAAAAATCAATGATAGCATTTTAGATTATACTATATGAAAACGAATTAATGTGGAATTATTTTATTCTAGAATACAAATATAAATTGAAGATCCAGTTTCAAGATTTGTTGTTTTGGCATGCAACAATTTTTTGTTTGCAATTTATAAATGACATTTCACGACCTTATGGAATAATTCCCCATAGAGCTCTTAAAAACCTTAAACAACGGTTTTGGCATTAGTTCTATAATCCACGTAAACAAAGAAAATTTGCATTGACATACAATTAAATTGGTGTAGTTTGCTATCTAGTCGAAAAGTCAAGATTTATTTGAATCGGTCAGTAAGAAGTCTTTCAATATTAAGGGAAATATCTAATTCTACTTGACACTGAACGTCGCAGAATAGACTTTAATCAAGCGCAATAGGAGAAGTTGCCTAGTTGCTTGAGAAATACGTTTTGAGTACACAAACTTGTTCATTTTACACATATCAATGATATATTTTATATATTCAAAAGAGCTTAGATTTACATTTTTTCTACATAACTTATTTTTAACAAATAATTTAAATTATCATTGTATCCATCTTATCGCATGATTGCTACGATATAATTGAGCTGATCCAAACAAAACGAAAACATCTAAAATTACTTTAATTTACTATAATTCAAAAGTATAAAATATTACTTTCTGCCATCACAAGTGGTAATAGTATTTTCGATTAGGTTTTATGAAATATTATACAGTATTTTCTAAGTGATTAACTATTTCTTATTTTAAGCCTCAAGAACTCAACCCCGAATATATTAAATTAACTTTCAAAATTAATTTTATTGTTTTTCAATTGTAACAAAATTTTATTATTATTTTACTAGAAATAATAATGAATTTTTGTAATTTTTTTATCGGCCTTTTTTTAATGTTTAATAATTGACAATTTTATTGGGCTCCACAATCACACAAGCAAGTTTAAATAGCGGCAGATCAGTGTCTCTTGTTTGTGGTTGGTTTGTTGGTTCAAAGCCTGGGAAAGTGGTGGTGAAGAATAAATATAATTTATTAAATAAAAAGAAATTGGATGAGGAAATGTGGTGATCTCCGAAATAGCTGCTATAACTTCTACCACTAATTTTGCTGCTGTTTGTTTTTTCTAAATAAACTAGCCTCGAGCTCAATAAAATTGTCAATTATTAAACAAAATAATAATTAATATTTAAAAATATCGTTAAATCAAAAACTAAGCGCTGATAAAATTTATTTTTGTATTGACAAAAATACTCCCAATATTCAACGGTCAGTTTACTAGAATTAAAATTTGAATTTTTTTTACAAAACCAGAGTGAGCTTCAATAGGGCATACGAGAAAAATTTAAAAAAAATTTTAGAGTACTTGAAAAATGCCAAATTTTAAATATTATGTGTATGTAATACGGGAAGTGTGGCACATTTGAAGTTCGTCTGAGGTGATAACGCAATCTTATCGTAATTTCGACAAAAAAAAAACGCTTATGTCATGAGTATAATTTTTTGAAGACTTTTCAGTGCCACACTGCGCTTGCTTTTAACATAAATTTTTTTTACATTTCTTTATATAAACATAAATTCTTTGATACTATAGATGGCGTTGTAGCACTCAGACACTCTCAATGGCTTTGTTTGCTGCTTTTGTAATTATATATTTTTTTTGATTTTTATTTTTTTTTGAATTCGCAGCTTCACTTTGCGGTTTTCCGCTGACTGCTTGTTATTCCAATTGTCAGTTGCTAGCGGTTTTTTCTCTTTTGCACTTCATTTTATTGCTATTAATTCCATTCTGTGCCGTTTCTTAAATTAACTTTTTTTTTTTTGTATTTCCAATTCAACGCGCCTAGCAAACAATTTTTTTAAATGAAAACTCACAAGTACTTAGTTTTATTTTTATGTCAATAAAAATTACTGTAGCTGGGCGACATGAGTGTCCCCACTTGGAGCTTCCTGCTGAAAAAGCTTACAATTTCCATTCCTTGCGGTACTTTTCACTGTCGCTTAGTTTACTTACATACATATAGTACAGACCATATATACATACATATGTACATACTTACGTAGTACCTATGATGTAGGGCCCTACTTCATTGTCTGCCACTGACCAACTGTTGAACTGATTTTAGTTGTACGAGTTGCTGGTATTTCTTTGTTCCCAGCATCATCACTCCATCTAGTTGATAATTTTTTTTTTCTTTTTTAGTGTTATTGCACTTTACGAGCATATTATAGATATTCATAGTAAGCATGTTCTTGTAGTTTTTATTGCGCTCTTATTGTAATTTTTGAAGCGTGTTCTAAGGGCATCTCGAGTTGTTTCCGGCAACCACCATTCACTGGGGTATACTTAGTTTATCCTGGACTACAGTTAGAAATATGTATGTATTTATGTATATGTGTGCGACACTTAATGCCACTCGCCATTGCTCGTTGCATGTGGCACATGGTTGACCAGCTCGTTGTAGTTGGTTGTCCCATTCCTTACAGTTGCTTGGCTTTGTCTTTACCATTCTTATTTTTGCAATTTTCTTACACAATTTATTATAGCTCCTATTTTTGCTTCGTCTAATCTACTTGTACAACAAGGATTTTTAGTTTATTTGTATTTCTGTATTTTTTTTATATTCGCAATTTGCAATAAAATATTTTAAGTCTCACCACAGTGTAGGTACTGGTTTTATTTTGATGTATTCTTCGAAAGCGCATTGTCTATTCATTACTTGCAACATTTTCTCCTCTTCTTTCTCCTTTGATACATTATTTTTTCATTTCTTTTATTACACAATTTGTTTTGTGTTTTATTTTGTTCGCAAATCTTTAATTTATTTTTCATTACTCGTTTACCTTGCCTTCCACTCCAATTGCATATCTGTACATGCCGCAAATCCAGTGCTATTGTTTTTTTTTTTTAGAAAATTCTTTTAAAGCTTTGTCTTGTATTTCATTTGATTTTTATTTTTTTTTTTCGTACTCTACCGCTTATTTTCAATTAAAACACGGAACTGCCAATTAATTTTGCTGCAATTGTTTTTCGATGTTTTCTTCGTTTCTGTTTTCGCTTTCTTTTTCCTCTTCAATTGTATGGTTGCGTGTGTGTGTGTGTGTGTGTGTCTACTTCTGGTACACTTGCATTCTTTTCTCATTTTGTATTCTTTCGTGAAAATTAATTTCCTCGTCTTTGCGAAATTAAATGTTGTCTTGTTTAGTTTGTCGTTGTTTAATTAAAGTTGAATATCTGGCGAACGTCAATACCGCTAGCGTAAGTTGGCTGCTTAATAAATAATTTAACTTGTTCAGTTAAGTGCATTTAATAAAGTCATTGGGATTTTTAGCTTTATATGTTTATACCGTTTTTTTCTTAGTGTAACTTGTGTACTTTTTTTTTACAAAATAGAGAAAAAATTGTGAACAATTATCTTGAGCTCCTTTCTAGCTCCTGAGTATTCTTTATACTATGAAATAGATCAACATTTTTTAGACCTTGCACGTAAATAATTCAGACAAAGCCATATTTCACTCACTTTCGCAACGCGAGCATGTAAATAAGTGTTGTCTGAATATTTAATCTATCAAAACTTAAGAAATGCGGTCAATTTTGAATACCAAATTTATTAGAGGATCACACCTAAATTTTCTTTTAAACCTAAAGGCTTTAATTTGTTTTGCGCGAAGGGTTTCTGTTGTGTTCATCTTTTCTACGCTTTAAATACCTCTTCTTTGATATTAAGGAAAGTCTTTGCGTTCACACATTTGAATATAGCCAATTACTGCTTGAGCTAAGTCAAAATAATGAAACTCTATACAATTTAATTTTTTTATTTGTAAACATTTTATAAGTAGGGTTAGCGGCAACAAAGGTTCATTCACTTTTTGTCTCGAGAATATTTGTATCTGCACTCTACTAGTTTTTCACAGAATGTGTTTTCGACAGAGGATTGGACTTAATAAACAAGAAATATTAAAATAAAGGAATACTTTATATATCTCGTAGACGTGGTAATATGTCTGTAAAACCGTCTTTTGCGGTTATGAGAATATGCTGGAGGACGCAGTTCTGAAAAAAAAAACCGCTAAGCATTTTTGTATACTGAGCTTCAAAATTACAATGCCATCACAATTATACAATTGCGGCGAAATCGGTTTTCCCACTAATCAATTACAGTTGATACTCAACTTAAATATTGTGAATTTTTCCCACAGCTCGAAGAAGTGCGCGCTTCAGACGCTCAGCATTTAAGTATCGGATATTGCAAGCCTTTAACTCCATTAACGCACCAAAATTTATAGTAAAACGGATTGTAAAGACTCTTATTTTTCACCAGGTCTCTAATTTTGGAGTGGTCTATGATAATCTTGATAACAAAACCGAAAGTAAATTAAACCCTGTTCTAAAAATGCTGCAAGACTTAAAGTTTGATCACGTTTCGTTGCATAAAAAAAAAATATTGTGTTTTTTAGGCTGGAAAATTATCTCAAAGATTGCAATGTTACAATTATATTTAAAATAATTATTTTTTGTTTATTGATTTAACTCAATTTGCCGCTGAGTTCAGGGATCAAATCTCAGCCAGTTCAAAAAAAAATTCGAAATCATAGAAAAAGTGTATTCTCGACAGATTATGGCACAACTCCGAGAGTATTTCTGACCAAAAATACATCTGCCGATTTGAGTCGGCTGTCCGGTTGTGGAGTTTCTTACTAATTACAATTAATTGCATTTAATCAGTAAGATGCTTCAAAATGGCAGTTATGAATCGGTTTGTATACTGACATTTTACCCAGTTTATCTTAGCCTCTTATCAAATATAAAGGCATATATGGTTCTTGATTTTCTCTTCATATTCTCACAATTTAAAACTGTGATGTATGTTGGAACAATTTTCCGTAATCCCTTATCAAAGTTGTTTTGAAGACAAACGAAATGTTGGTAAGATTTTTTCCTCTTGCAATGTTTAAAGTAAATAAATTTAATTTACATTTTTGTTATTCACTTCTTAAACGTGTACACTGAAAGGACCCTATGTTTTATTGTACTTGTGAAAAATGTAAATAAAGAAATTTTGGAGCTTCCGGTTGGCTAATCTTTCGTACAAATGAATTTAGAACGTTATTTGCGTAGATATTTTGTGTCGATCTTGTATTAAGAACTGTTGAAGCTTAGGATATTTGTTTATACACTAAGCAGTTTATACGCTTTTGTAGATAAGTTTGTCTCCAAAAAAACATTACTTTTTTTTGGATTTTTAAGAATATTTTCTCTACGGTTTTGATAGCCGTACAGTGGGGCGACGGCCAGGTTTTGGTACATTTACTTTTCCATCAGTCTTCTTGTAAAGTTATGGCTTTATGATACACAAAATTTTGCTTGATTTTTAGTTGCTCCAAAATTCAAAATATTTCGTTTTCTTCGTTTCCTCATTTTTCGAAACGATTAAGAATACTTCGAGTTTCAATCGAGTACCATTTCATGATTGCGAATAACGGACGAGAAAAACTTTAGACAATACACCATTACGAAATTTACGTCTCTTTGAAACATTTTATGTTGGTTCCATAAAAACTGTATATGCATTTAATGCTCCCATCACAAGAGCTTTAATTGATCTTAATCGCATAGCAAGCAGTAGAGATATAGATTTCTCCGTCTGCAAAAACGACTTTTTGAATAATTTTCTACTACTCATTGTTAGTCTGTAAGAATAAATTATGTATTCATAGACTATTTTACAAATAAATAAATAAATAAATAAATAAATATTTACATACAGGTTTTTTTTTCATAAAAGCGGTGTACATATACTTATAAGTTCTCTGATTACAAATAATGAATCAATTCGTAAACCAAAGCATTTGCTTGTACCCAGAAACTCATTCTTAGTTGAATTATTAAATTAAAGACTTTTTTACATTCATACATAACATACATATATTTCTTCTGATACACACACATATACAGACATACATGCATGTGTAAACTGTTGCACAGCATCCAAAAAACCATTTTTCTATTTGGCGCCCGCATGTTGCATGTGGCGGTTTAAGGTGTAAATGTGATAACTTTTAAAATACCGTGTGCGTTTACCACTTCCACTTTTATCGAATTTTGTGTGCGAACTTCATTCATTGCGGTTTTTTTATTTTTATTTTTTTTGTATTTGCTTCATTTTTCACTCTTTGGTTTTTAATCGAAAATCTCAGTCAATAACTTGAGGCTGTTGCATACATTGCAAACGTTGCATGCTTGCACAAAAGCGTGTTTTTTGGTGGCAATACGATCGGTGGGCTAGAAACAAAACGAGGCAGCTGCTACAATAAATATATGTACTTGAATGCATGTGTAGCAAGTTATAACACCAACGCTCAGGACCGGCAATGGCAGTGACAGCCTTGCAACATCATACCGTTGCGGCAACAATGGAACTTTTTAGTGCGTTGCATGAAGGTCTGTTGTTGAGTGAAGGCCGCTTGATGCGCATGCAACAACTGATAGCTAACGTTGTGATACCATAACCTGAATAACGGTTTTGCCTAGAAGTTGCGGCATTTGAATCAATCTGTGCGATATTAAATTACGAGAAAAAATGACTAGCGCTTTTTTCAAAAAATTTTACAAAAAACTTTGTTGCATGCAGCAGCTGGCGACAGTTGATAGTGCGCGAGATGTAACGCGATAGCTTTGTATGTGTGCGTGGGTATACATTTGGCGTTGTTTTTTCCCCCCTTTTGTGGCATGTCAAATGCAAAACATTGAATAGCGGAAGTGTCGCGTTGGCATTGAGGTGCTGAAAATGCTGCACATTGCAGCAATGCACGGCAGCATTATTTGAATTGTGCCACTACACCAGCAGATGGTTTGTGTGCGGCAACAGCCGCCACCACATGTGACAATAACAAACAAAACACGCCCGTTCGTCGCTATCATTTATATAAAAAGCGTTTGCCGCAGCACTAAATAGTCACAGTGAGTGTTGCATGCAACATGGTCGCCCACATATGTAACTAACGCAAAGCTTGTTTCTAAATATGCTTTCAAACGTTTGTACGTACTTGTATGAATGTGTGCGCGTGACTGCGGTTGCCTTGGGGCCTAAGTGTGGGCCTATGTGCAACAAACGAAAATTCATTTGCAAATGCCATAAGTTGTCGCGCGCACACCTACACAACCACCCATGTAAATGCATCAGCACGTGCAAGTCTATGCAGAGCTGTGGCGCGCAGCTTCCTCTTGCACTCTTTATTACTTGCCGCATGCCTGCGCAGCACATTGCAATCAACCGCAGTTGCAATGAAGCGCGCAGCCAGATGCAGAAATAGTAATGCGATGGAGTACGGGAGGAGGTACAATAAGTGTGATGGCTGTGGTGGTGGCCGTGGCGGTGAATGTGGCGCAGACAATCAGGCAGCGCCGACTGTGCAATTTCTGCGCAGCTGAGCTTAAAAGTGCTGCCAACAGCCGCCGTTCTCGCAACAACTCGCGTCAGTTCGCGGCCTCTCCCATGCCAGCGTGCTTTATGGGCGCTCGCTATTTTTGTATGCTATCATTCACTCACCGTTACGTTTTATTGTTGTTGTTGTTGTAATTGTGTTGACTGCATCGTTTGCCTGCAATATTGCATCGAAGCATCCAGCTGTTTCATGCAACTGCGCCACGCCAGTTCTCTACCTCTGCTGTTCCCCACTAATTTTTTCTCTCAAATGTCATCCCTCCCCACCTCAGTTGTTGGATTTTCTCTATTTTGCATTCATTTAGATTTTCTATTTCCTCTTCTATGTGCGCATTTTTAAAGCTTTATGTCTGACTCGTTTCATGCCAGCCAACCTGCATGCCAGCCTGCTTGCCTGCCTGTCTGTCTGTCTGTATCGCCCGTCCGTCCGTCTACTTGCCTGTGGTGAAAGTATCTGTTAGATACTTTTAGTGCACAGACAATAGCAGCCAGCGTAGATTTATTTTTAATTTTTTCTTCTTCTTTATTTACAATGCAGTTCTAATGCTTTTTTGTTGCCATTTTGTTTTTTATATGCCTTTTGTGTTGTTTGTTTGTTGTTTTTTACTGCAGCGCTGAATGAATAGTTTAAAGCGTATCAAGTGCATTGGCCTCTTTAAATTTAAAGCAGAACAATGTTATGAGTAATTTTAGTAATTTAATTAAAGTTCGTAATAGTTGAAATGATTTGTTTGAATCATAGCGACTTGAGGGCAAAAGTTTTGGAAAATTAATTTCATTACTGTAATGTATGAAAAGCGTTATGCATATGTATTTTTGACGTCCAAATTTTAATTTTAAAATTTTACTTTGAACCTTTTGACAAGTGAATTTTTGTTTAATTTGCTGGCATTTACGTTTTCCTACATCTTTTTTTTTTGTAAATTGAGTCTTATCGCATAATATTTAAAGAATTGTGGTAAAGGCTATTATTATAATTATTATTATTTAAATACACTATATATTGTGTTCGACTCCACTGAAGGCTACATATTAAAAAAAAAAAGTTTTTAATATATTAATTAAAGTTTTAAATTAGTTAACTTGTTTATTTGTTTAGCTCGTTTATAGGAAAACTTTCAATGTAAAATCAAATATCCGAACAATCCTCAGCATGGGAAATTACTCTTACCTTACAGTACCTCGATCTCCGATACTTTTAAAATGGACTTTGGTGTGATTAAAAAGCGAATATTAAAAAATTGACAACTTAGTTTTCTTATAAAAAATTTATAATATTAAAATATACTTCATTATCTAACAAGCGCCATATAACTCAAGTTTTAAACTTTACACAAAATGTTTTTTTTATTAATTCTATTAATTATTATTAAAAATAACGGGTACCTTTATCCCTTTCAACCGAAAGAAACGAATAGCGCAGTCCGCACGACTTTATTTATTTTTGCTTATTTTTGTGCCGAGTCGTGAAAAGCATAAGCTTTTTAAGAGTCGAGATCCAAAACTGCTACAGAAAAAAATTCATCAGCTGCAATTCAAGAAATGATAAAGTCAATAATTTTAGAAACTAATAATTCGAACTTAAACAGAAAACCTTTTTCCAACTTTTTCGAGTATACAGGCAAGTGTTTCTTTAAATTAGAGGGCTGGAAGTTATCGTTAATTTTTGATAATTATTTTACTGACTCACATCCACCATTCCTGCAATTTAAAAATTTTGCGCGTTCTTAACGGGCGACAGAAAAAAGGTGGATAAAAATAAACGGTTTTATTTAGCTATATTAAAAAAGCAAACTTGTGTAATAAAATTGTATGAGCTTCATAACTGCATGTTTCAAAATATTGTTTTAAAAACTGAAATTTCGATTTTTAGGTTTTTTTTTTTACATAATTAACTGTTTTAATTGAAATGTATTCCTAAAAAAAACAGATAATATTTATGTTAAAACACCTCACATGTGGCTAGTCGAAAGCACCTAATCGGAAATGAGACAGTCGGCGAACTTTAAATGTTTGCTGTACTTAAAATCTAACACCCGACAATAACTCACAACAATTTAACAGCAAAATAAAATGATTCAGCAATGGCGACAAACGAAAACTTGGTTATCAAAACGGTTCTTCGTACATTAAAGTTTCGAAGTCATACATCATCATAGCAAGATATGTATGAAAATGGCAGCGGTAATGCGGTCCCCTTCATTCACATCAGCTTTCAAAGTTTTATTTGAAAAATTACAAAAAACAAAAAACCTACTCGCTATACACGTTCATTTTAGTGACACATGCAAGTGTCGGATAACCTACCTCAACGAAAAAGAAAAAAAAACTCACTAAACCACAGACACATTTCCCCCAAATACTTCACTGTGTGGAAATTAAATTCTTTCATTTATGCTATTAAGTAAGTAATAATGCGAATATTTGCGCATAACTGCAACCAAACTGGGCATACACAGCAGCACACACACACAGTCATATGTAGGTATGGATGTGTGTATGAAAAGTATGCTTCGCAGCACACCAAAGGAATGCCATCAAAGGGGAGCCTAAAAAGAACTTTTGTATCTATGTATGGTATGTATAGTATATGTGTTAGTGAGTGTGCTTGAAAAGCGCGCGCTGAATTTCTCACATATGCCACTGTGACATAAAAATATTGTGTGGTATAAAATAATGAAATTGCGACAGGGCTCATAATTTCGTGCTAAAAATGTGCTTCTCCAAAATTGTACACTTTTTTCACCACGTTTTTCTCGTTTTTAAAAAAGGAATACGTAAGTAAAAAGGAAATGGCAATGTGCTGCTTTGGCTTTGTAACCGATTGTACGCTCATTTTGACAGCAAAAAATAATAACACAACAAATTTTGTCGAATTTCTCTCTCGCTCAGCTCTAATGGAGCAACGTTTAGATGCATTGTTTTTGATTTTGGCATTTTTGGAATTCATGATTTCCGGCGCATGAACACAAAGTAACGCAACTCATTTGTGAAATATGTAATGGCTGCTCTCGATTCGTTAGCCAGGGCTGCTATTCTGACACCAGACTGGGCATTGTTTGGTGATATTTTAAATAAAATTGCGAATTTGCTTTCAGCACTGGCAGATAATTCCAAGTTTCAGAATGAATTAACAGCTTTTCGGTCAAATCTACAAGCTTTCGGTAGTTTAAAGAACCAAAAAATTTGTTTTCAATATATTCTCAACTTATTTTTTAATTATATCCACTTAATGAAAGCAAATCTGTTAACCGAAGTTTCTTTCTTAAAAAATATCTATTAATTTAACGAATTTTCATTAATTTTTTTCATAAAGCTTTAAAACTAGTAACTCAAGATTCGTACTTCAAAAGAAAAATCTATTCAATTAACGAATTTTCATACATTTTTTTTTTCAATAGCTTTGGAGAATTTTCGAGTAAGCAATTTTGTCTGATTTTTGAAAGTTTTTTGCCGCATTTGCTCATATCATGTTTGAGTTTAATTTATTTTTAAATGGAAAAAAGGCAACTTCATTGAAAGAAGGTTTTCAAATAAAAGCAATAAATTCCAGTGACTTGAAACTTACTTCTTATTGTACTAAAATTTAAAAGGATATAAAATTGCATTTTAAAAAACTTACTTAAATAACTGAGAAAAAGTTTTTTTGAAAACGATTTTGGTAAAAAAAAATATAAATTTTGTATGCAGAGTGTGACTTAATTTTATAATGTTACAGGTAGGGAATAAAATGAAAATAAACTACGATTCAATTGAATATAAAAATATGGTATACAGCAATAATTTTACTACATAACAACGACGGTAATATTAAGCTTAATATTTTAAATGTTTCTGTTATAGTTTTTTGTCATTGTGTATGCAATAAGTTATGCTAAATTTGTTGGTATATGGATGAGTACGAGTATATTGCATCAATCTTAACAGAGAGGTGAAAGGGCAGATCTCTAGCCACGAAATTGTAATTTGAAAACATTATTTACATTGACTAAAACAAAAAAAGCTTATGTCTTATCAATTTTTAAACACGCCTAGTTTAAGAAATTTACTTTTGCTCTATCGCCCTCCTTAAAACCCTTTTACCAAAAAGCCCGAAAACACTTTACGACGCCTCTGATGTTCATTCAAAAAAAAAAAAGAAAACAAAAAAAAAAACTTTGTGAATATCCGCAGCATATCCGCAGCGTTGCATTAATTTAGAGCTGCGGCACTATTTTTCATGCTGGCGACAGCAATTGGACAATAGCAAATAATAGCAACATAGCAACATGCAATTACAAAAACAATGGATTGGGAATGCGGCACAAAGGTACATACATACATACATAAATATAAATATGCATACGCACTAATATATTTTCATATGAACATATGAATGTGAATTAATGTGAATACTTTGTGCTAGTGTGTGTCCATGTGTCCAAGCAAATATCGAGGTTGCATTGCCAATTGCATTCGTTCGCTTTGCAAAGCACGTTCTAATTTGCATTCGTTTGTGCAGCTTTGTATATGCAATATTTGCCGTTGCTGCAACAGCAATTGTCAGTATTTTGCATTAATACACACACACATTCATACGTGTACGTGCATTTAAACAATTAATTTTTGTTACATTCATTTTTTTTTTTTTTTGTTGACGCCACATAGACAAATTAATAAGTATGTATGTTCTAAAAAACTTGCAAAAAACAAAAAAAAATAATGTTGTGAAAAACTTATACATAATTAGTTCCATAAACCTACATACCAGACGTTTATTAAGCATGCAGTGAGTTGTATGACAATTGAAATGAGTAAACAAAAAGCGGCAATGAATGAGTAAAATGTGAAGCTATGAAAAAGAACATAAGCAAATAGTACAAAAAATATTAATAAAAAAATTATGTAGAACAGTTTGTGGAAAAGTTTTAGGTTTGGATAGAGCAATCTAACGACTGTAGAGAAACACACTTAGGTTCCATCTCGACAAGATTAAATTAACATGAATTATTTCTCATCAAGAGTCCGCAAATACCGTCGTTGATTTTGGATTTCATATTCTTTACGTCTCTGGCATACAGACAGATGTATTCTAGATTTCTGGTGTCTGCGCACAGTTCTTGGTGGCTGCTTTATTAGAGTCTACATTCTGCATTTTGCAAAAGGCAAAAGAACTTCTGACATAATTGCCTATACACTCTCATTCATAAAATCAGCACTGGCTGTCAGCTTACCAGTAAAATGACTGCCAAAAAGCGACACTCGCGACTCGCTACGCTTGCTATGGTTGCATACATATATGCGAGAATGAGACAACGAAGTTTTCGCGTTTTCCCTTATTTATTTATTTATTTATTTATTTATCAAACACACAACCGAAAGTTATTTTACAGTGTTTGAAATTAAATAACTGATCTTAATATTAACATAGAGTAAGTTCATAGTGGATAAGAAGCGAATTAGCAGAAGAACTAAGTAGGATAGGATGACCATCAGATGTCTGGTAAAATGGTTGTCATTCATTGTGGTACAAATTAGACAATCACCATTTAGGCTAATTTCGCATATGCGAGAAAGAAACACACAATAAATTCATAGGAGTTTTGCAAATGGCACGCAGTATTCTGACAACTCTGAAGTGTAAAATTGACGAAACATTTTAATCGTCGTGTTTTTATAAATGATTTTTATTTTTATAAATAATTTATCAATTAAAATTAATTGAGAAAATAAAAAAACGCTTGTTTAGAAAATCAAACAAATCAAATCATTTGATGTAGGTATAACTGTATAACTGAATATTTTCAGTACTGATGGTTTTATAGGGAACACTGACCCAGTAAAAAGAACGAGAGTTAGCAGTAGAGCTGTTTGGCTGTCTATTCGGTTATATTATTGTGTTAGAGTGAAATACAATATCACACTTAGACATTTGTTAACATCCGTTTTTACATAGTGGCCCTAAGAAACTGATAGCCACTTTGTTCTAAGTGCTAACAAAATTTGTTCAGTCACTGACCATCAGATGTACGGTAAATTGACGCCTGTTTCTTTACTGTTCTGCATTAATTTTGTGAAAGTGTTATACGAGTATATGGGATTTTTTTCAGAAATTCCTGCTTCAAGTTCATAGTCTCTAATTGAGTAACATTCCTCTCGTTAACCATTTCGTCGAAGATGTTTTTTGAGCGAATACTCTAAGTTTTTTGTAGTTCAGTTGCAGTTCGTCGAGAATAGCACTGGGAACGTTTCTCTGCTAGTACATTTTGTAGTTAATCATGAAATGCAGTCTTGTCCACCTATTTGTTAGAGCTCTTGTTTTGATATGTTTGTATTCAAGTAAAAGATAGTTTTTCAGCATGAAAAATATTTGTTTAGCCAAATTCTGGATTTTGCAAGTATTCTATTATGAAAAGTAATGTATGCGCATTTCACTTTATGAATTACTTAATACAAAACAAGCTGCCAGATTTGTTTAAGATTTCCATCGCAATATCATAAGAAATCTAAGAGAATAATTCAATATAGATTTAAATTAAATATATGCGCCTATTTGTTCAAATTTGTTCGTTTGTGGGAACAATATTCAAAAAATTTTAATAATTATCAAAAAAACAATGTAAATCCTTTTAATGCATAAAAAAGCTGTCTAATGATTGAAGAACGACACTTAATGGCTGAAAGTTATTATTACAATTAGGTTACAATAAAAAAAAATATAGGAAACGTAATTTTAGATCGTTGAATTAAAGAGTATGAAATAATTTTGTTTAAAAATAAATATTGTTAGGTTTTCAAAATTCAAGGAAATTTAACCAAAAATGGATTTATATTTATATAAACTTTCGTTGTATTTGAGCTCAAGGCCATATTATAAATAAAATGTAAATTGCAAATTTGTTTTTTATATTTTATTTATTATTGTCGATATTTCGCTCTCAATCTGAGGGCATCTTCAGGAACTAATGGATTTGTCCGGTCGACTGGACAAATCCATTAGTTCCTGAAGATGCCCTCAGATTGAGAGCGAAATATCGACAATAATAAATAAAATATAAAAAACAAATTTGCAATTTACATTTTATTTATAATATGGCCTTGAGCTCAAATACAACGAAAATTTATACAAAAATATTGGCCAAAACAAATCTTACTATTTATATAAACTTTTTTTAATTCCTAGCCTGATTTGGGCAATCCACAAAACCACCTTAACTCCGCTCAATCAAAATAAGTTAAATAATAATAATTTTGCTTCTAGTAGTGGAATGAATATACATAATTCAAAACTGTTATAGCAGATTCGAGTTTTTGAAATTTAGCAATTGAACGCGGTAAAAAACTCTTTCTTTGACAAAAAGAAAAACTAAATTTTTCTTGCATACAAATTTCTAATCAAAACTCGAATTAAGTAAAAAGCCAAATTATTACAATTTCAAAATTAGTACTTAGTTTTTTGGCCGACACATGGAGAAAGATGTGCTTCCAGCAGGAGGATGCCAAAAGTGACGTGATGTTAAGAATATTTTTTGGGGAACATGTTTAGTTTAAGGGCATTTCCAAACCAATATTCAACGAGCTGCTAAAAACAACTTTACTCCGAATGCTTGAAACATATTCAGTTCATTATTTGTTCGCCTTTTCACGCCGCATTTTGATTTGAACATCTCGGCTGTTGCCATTATTGCCGAACGTCATTGCCACTGCAGTTGTGGCCACCGCATGCAACACTTGCCCAACAACAGCAGCAACAAAACGCACACATTTGCTAAAAAGGGATATGAAAGTTTTGTTCCTCTGACCACCGCACCACCACACCACCACCGCAAAAGCATATGTATTTCCGCTGCGGCCGCTGCTGCTGCTTCTGCAGCTGGTGGTGCTTCTGATGCAATGTTGCCATGCTCTGTTCAAAAAAAAAAAAATGTATTGCGCATTTATTTGTTTGAACGTGTGTGTGCGTGTGTGCTGGATTCATTTGTTTTTACTTTCGGTATGCGTGTGCGCATGTTACGAGTTGTTATACTACTCGCTTATTTGTTTGTTCGCATATGTCGGTTGTTGCATCATTGATTTTCGCATAGCAGCGAATCGCTGTTGCACACGCAGCCACTGCCACTGATTTATGCACAATTTGTACACTTGACACGCGCCGATGCGTAAACGCTGTCCGCTACCGCTCGTCCAACAAGCGCCCCGCATTTCTCCCAAATTGCCAATCGCTGGTGCATTTGTTGAGAGGGCCGCATTCATTGGTGACGCCAACGCACAAATATGCGGCATGTGGCATGCATTCAACTGCAAAATAGGCACATCCAATTGTTGCATTACAAGAGTGTGTGGTGCGCTCTGTTTGTGTTTCGTTTATTTTTGGTCCAGTTTTTTGTACTTTATTGTTTTTTTTTGTTTTTGGTATTCTGTGAAGTTGCTAGTCGCATTCCTACCAAAATGGGTCAATATATGAGTGTGTGTGTAAAAATATATGTTTGTATTGGAGTACCTTCCATGTATGAATGTAGAGGGTGTTTTTTTTAGACGTGTGGTTTTCAATGCGGAAATACGTGTTTTGGTGTTGGTCTTTTAACAGCTGTTACTTGATTTGTACTCAGTTTGGTTTGCCATTTCAAGACGTCTTTGAAGAGAATATTCGGCGCGTTATTGCTGCACATACGGCCCCAACTGCTGGCAAACCCTCATCTTTATAATAAAGCTAAATTCTTGGCCATAGCATTAAATTTTATGCGTTCCATTTCTTCTTAAAAACCGCATGTTAAAAAAAACACCCTCTACAAATATCTGTATGTGAAACCATGTACAGCCTTTTTCGTAGTATAATGTCGGCATTGTTTAAATTTGCAACATCACAATCGCATGCACTTAAGAATTATTCAAACAGATCTTTGTTTGTATTAAAGTACTTTCTTTTAAAGTCATTGCCTTCGCCATCGAATTCTCTAAACTCAAACACAAAATCTTTAAAGCAAACTTTTACCAATTTTCGGCTCAATTTAATTGAAAGCAGTAGTGTATGGAAACCCGAGAGAGCTACTTGAAACTAATAAAATGCGATTGCAGTTGTCCGGGAGAAGTTATTTCAGTCGAATTCTAAGACTTTCCACAATTCAAACCAAAAAAAAAAAAATAATAATTAAAATAGTTCATTTGGCGACAATTTACGATGAGAGCTTTTTTGTAAGGAATTTCACTTCCTTTAAGAATATACAGGAACATTTTTTCAGATGAATGATTTACAAGTTGCAGTTAATATTTGCGACTATTGTGAAGAAACTTTCAGTCGCAATGATCGATATCTTAATATTAATTTTAAGGGCTCAAAATTTAATAATAACTTTATTTTGTCACCATGAATGATAATTTCCGTGCACCGTTAAAAAAACCATTTATTTTGAACCAGTCTAGTGTACAGGGACCGAAAATAATGATTATTTTAAAATTTTCGATGAAAAAAATCTAAAGGCTCCAAATATCGGATAAATTATTTTAAATATACATATACACACATGTGTATATTTTTTTAAGCCCTCTACGAATTTGTTACGTTTAAAAACATTTTTTATCAAAACATAAAAAATATTTTTAATAGTACAGTCGCACTTGTTTGGAGTAAGCTGTGAAGGGAAAGCAGGAAAAATAACAACAGCTCACACAGCGTAAGCTTAGCTGAATGCGTTTAGTTGCCGGCTTAAGTATTCCGCATGTTGTCGCTGGTTTGACTCCCTCAGAAGCCAAAAAGAAAGAAGTCTGATAGGGAAATGTGGTGATTTCCGAAATAGTACTAAACTTCTACCGCTTTGAGTATTGTTATTTTTTTTTAATATAATTTTCCAAATAAACCAACAACAACAACAAAAAATAAAATATTTAATTTTCTTCGAGAGCACCATATATCTACGGAATAGCCAGTGAAAGAGTCTTTACACTATTCCTGATAGTACAGAAAACTATACGAGTACATATGGATCGAAATGTAAGTTTTAGTTGAGGAAAGAGTTGTCTAACGAAGCCTCGCCACATTCATTTTCGGTAAAAACAATTAGTAGCGTCATTCAAGTATACATTTCAGCTACCGTCTAGGCTTCTACGGAGTTTGGAAATGTGACTCTTAAGATTTTCGATCTCATTTAAAGGAAGTCAGGCAGTAATTAAAGCTCTGACTGAAAACATATAAAAAAGAAGTTCGCCAATGAGAAATATTCTGAGCTATAAAAAAAACTGAACTTTTTCGGTAACGGCAAACCAGGGTTCGCAATCATTCACTCACGTTCGTACGCGAACGCATCGTGAACGTCTCACAAGAACGCATATAAATTAATAAATGTAGGTTCTTATAAAAATATTTTTGAACCCTGTTTAAGAAAGCGTTCTTAACATTTAACGTATCGTTTTTTTATCCCAATTATAAACATTTTTTGCTATCATAGTTTTCTTCGTGCTAACAGCGATTTTATTTGCTCTCCTCAGTTATCGTTATTGTTATGACTTAAGTATAAAAATAAAAGGTTCTCTTCAAAAACTAATATAAGAAAAAACAGAAATTTACTTCCAATTAATTTCTCTATTTCTGAAAACAACCGTTAACATTTGATCACACACAGTTTCCCTTTAGTGACAGCCTTTCAATGCAAATGCCTGCTCATCTGCATTAGCGTCGCATGAAATTATTTGTTTTAGCATTCATTTATATTTCCCTGCATCCATTTTACTACCATTGTAATGCAAAGTTACAAAGTTTAGTGAAGCTGAGATGCGCAAGCACACTCAAAGCGATGCTTTATGACTTTTACCTTAAATTTGTTCGCTTCTCACTTGGCTATTGTTTTGTTGCATGCAGTATGTATTTATGTAGTATGTGTGTACGGGCAACCTGGTGAATAACTGAATGCTTGGTTGGTTGGCTGGCTGGCTGGGTGTCTAGTTGACCGTTTCACTTGAGTACCGCGTCACAAAGCATGCCCCATAAACTGGCTACAGCCACAGCTACAGCTTTGTAACGGTCTTGCTGCGAGTGTAAAAACTGTAAAAAGTTACAAATTTCAGCTATATCGAAAACAAATGTTTACAAAAAAAAAAATATTAAAAAACACAATTGCGGCCCTTGCGCTGCTACATGTTGCATGAATAATGTATGCGCTTTTGTTTGTTCATGCCGATGCTGAAGCTCACCAATAACAAGCAACATACAGACAATCAAACGTAGGTACACATTTGCGCGGCAAAGCTTTTCAATGCTTTTCTCTTTCAAGCCAAAGTCAACCAAAGCATCCCTTCCATCCGCTCGTTTGGAGTGCGCATACTTAGTTACAAAGCGTCATCCAGTGACTGCGTTGTCAATATTCACACAACATTGGCCAACTGACGGTCGCCGGTCGCCGGTTGCCGGTCAACGCCATCAAAGCCGATATACACAGCCAATCGACCAACCAACCAATCGACCGACAGGCATCGATAGTTGCTGCTGCGGCCACTGCCACTATTCGAGCCGAATAAAATCACAGTCTCCTATTCCTCTTTAATGTTTGTTGTTTTTGTTGTGCGGCGCAGTATCACACCACAAACACCACCGTCACTATTCTTGCTCTATTCCGCTCTATTGCAACTTTAATTTAGGCCAACAAAGCAGACATGCAGACAACTGTGACGACTCTTGGGCTTAGCTACTGGCGGAGTTATGTACATATGTACTCGTATTTTTTATTGTTGGTGTACGTTTTTTTGTGGTTACCGTAACAAAATCGGCGACACTACATGCGCGAACCGAGTAACGTGATAATAAAAGGTGATGTAAAATAGTAGTAGTGTAACGAATAACTGTGAAAGAATGTAAAACAAAACTAAAGGAAAATGAATAAAACTGCTACAAGTGAAAGAGAACTGTGTATTTGGGCAGATAATGACTGGGACAGAAATTGTCTAAGACGAAAGACAACTTTTATTGATCTTACAGTTAAGAGAAACGCATGAAAGAAATTATATTTCAGAAGCAAAAAAGGTTCTTCCCGTAACGAAGATTCTCATATAGAAAATACCTCCATTTCGGAGTCGTTAACGAGCGATTTTTTTCTTTCTGCCGGTGTGCGCTGAGTATAGTCGAAGAAATCACTAAAAAAATTCAATAAATTTGACACGTTTTATGATCAATTTTTCATTTTCGACGAATTTCGTAGCATTTTTTTAGCCATATTTGAACACTTTAAATTAGTGCATAAATAAAACTGCTTTCGAATTCTTATTTCGACACGCTACCCCTTTCTGGTATGTAGAATCAGTGAAAAAAAAGGTGCTGCATTAGCTGGCTATCAGCGTTATTCGATATAATTTGAAGGTCTTCGTTGATGTAGATCAAAGACATGTTGTTATATATGTGGGCTGAGAGGAATGTGATAAATGTTGTATGATAGAAGGATTGTCATGTCTTGTAATACCTCGTATCAAAATCTTTCTAGCTGCTTTCACTCGGTTCGAACCCTTTTGCTGATGCATTTGGTTGAACCCCAATTGCGCTATTCACCAGACTATATGTTGGGCACCAACTCCAAGTTTCTTTCTTCTTTTTGGGCAAACCTCGATATCATTTGCATACATGGGAGTATACGAGATGCGTTCTGCTTTATAGTCAGCACAGATAGCGTATCATGCGGTTGCATTCCTTAAAAAAACGTCCTGAAGCTTTCCGTTGTTCGACATTATGGTGGGTATCTTAGTCACCCTAATTGGTGCTGCGTTGTTAAGAACCGGCCCGATAAACGATTTTTTATTCCATCAACGTGTTTTTGACTTTACAGTAAACGATTTGGCGACCGGCTTGAGAACCGATGTGTCCCGCCCTATTCCACAATTGATTATAAAAGTTTGGTTTCCTTATCTTTAGATTTTTTAAAGTGATTGGCGTAAATGTCAAAATCAATGCTGCACTTTTCTTTCAATATAAAAAGCTTGTTGCCAAAACAGCATATTTGCGAAATGGTAAGGCAGTTTTTATTCCAATTAAATTTTAATTATTTTGAAATTTAAATACATAAATAAATTATTTTGAAACCAAAACACCATAAATACCATATCTATAAGCTCATGTTTCCAATTTTGTAGAAAAAAAAATTGCAATCGTGTCCCAGCCCATTCGATTTTGGTACAACAAACATACCACAGTTTCATCTGACAAAAATTTACTGCTTTTTTTCCAACATTTTTAGTGACGGTGTCGTGCAGATTTTTTGAATTAAAAAAAAACTTTCTAAATCTGTAAGAAGTTGTGCAAGAGCGCCGGTATTTTTGTTTTTTAATTAACGGTTATACTTGTAAAAATTTAAAAAAAAAATGTGTACATTGAATTTAAATTTGTTGACAATTTAAATTATTATGAAATTTGAAGCTTGTATCATAGCGGCTATTCTTCGAAATTGCGAAATGCAAAATAAAATTAATGTAAAATGTAATTTGTCAGCTAAGCGGTAGTCTATTAGATTAGCCCTGGATCGCTATGATCCGCTGGCGAAAGGGTGGATAAACTCACAATTGGTAAGGGCTAAAAGAACAAGAAAAATTCACCACGGCCTAAACTGCAGTTGAAACTCGAAGCAGAAAACTAAGCAAATAATTTTGCTCAAAAAAGAGTATTCGATAATCAATACAAGCAGCTTTAGAAAAAGTCTTAACTTCGAAATTTATAAAATTTAACAGCTTTTAATGTAAGCAATTTGAGAACAGCGCCTTCGAAAAAACTCATAAAGTGCCTTAATTTAATTGCAAATGCATGCAAAATGGGTTATTGACAAGCGAAAACTGCAAATAACGAAATCGTTACAAAAATTGCCGAATCCAAAGAAAAAAATATAAATATATATTTATACATAGATATATACTAGGGTCGGTTTGCTCCAATTTGTCCACTATGTGCGGGCAATATTCCGCGCGTACTTCCGAAAATTAATTTGCCACAAAAACCCATTGAGTAAATAAATTGATGCAACTTTGGAAAATTCATTAAATTGATTAAAGTTCAAGTGGAAGGGCCATTAAAATTAATACGAATGAAATGTAAAATGAATAAAAGAGCAACCAATGTGCGCAAAAAATCAGAGACCAACTGTGGCAATGGACGCCAAAAATGGATCGATTTAGCGAACGAAGGCTGCCAGGAAAAATTTAAATGTTTGTAGCAAGTTTGCAAGAAGCGGCGCGGCGCGCGAGTAGTCTCTTTGAACAGTTATGCACGTTCTTGGGTAGCTCGTGCTTCTGTTGTTGGTCTTCTTGTTTTTGTTTGTGCCACACAGTTGCAATGCAACTTCAACTGCCACTGCACTGGCTGCTGTTGTGACTGTGACTTTTGTCCATTTTAATTTAAAAGTCTGCATGAATATTCCATTTAGGCTATAGTAGGCAATGTAGCGCTTGGTTGTTGCTTTTTCTTGTTTTGATGTTTTTTTTTTGTGTGACTGATTTTTATTTTTAAGCTTTTTCTCAGTTTAAATTACTCTTTTTTTCTTGCTTTTTTTTTTTGTTAAGGGCATTGCTGTTTGGGCAGGTCGTGGCCAAATTGAAATGTCAGCCTGCTTGGGTGACTGTAACTTCAGTTAGCGCGCGCTGCACTCGAGATCCGCTACTGCCACACTCGTCGTCGCGCCACTGTTCTGCTCTGTCTTCCACTGTAGTCCCCCTGTGCTCGATATGCTTTGAGTGTACCTGCACATTTTACTCACACATGTATGTGCCTATTTATCTCTGTATGCTCACAAAAGTAAGCAAGTGTAGTTGCCAGCCAGTCTGCCAAAATGTATGTGCCTAACTGTTTTGTTTTTTTTTTCACATTCTGACTGGATGTTAAAGGCTGTCCCGGTGTCGCTTTGACACGAGAGAGCGTCCTCTGCTAAAAATCAAATTAATCAGATAGCAACTGTCTGCTCACATTTTTTGCTGCATCAAGTGTTTACTTTGGTGTTTTGTTGTTATTGTTGCATTGCCTTTTTATTGCATTAATTGCACTAAGGGCCACACAAGTGCACCACAATATTCCGATTTGGCAGTAAACACTCGAAATATTCTTGACGATCCTTCGTTATTTATTCTTTGTAGGAATGTATGCAGTGAATGCACAATATTTCCCAGGCGGCAGTTGAACAATTAAGCGAAAATGGCATTACATTTATCTGGTGATCGGATGATATCACCGACAGCCGTAATGGTCAGATTTTTCAATGAGATTGTGCTTTGTGGCGGATATGTCCAATTTACCAGAAGATTTCACACTTGGAGTAAGAGTCATGAAAGAACCTTGTGCTTTTGAGAGAGGAAGTATTGAGCTTGATAAATTTCAGTTGATAGTAAGATGTGCAACTTCCGTGCTTTTGTCGTGCAAAAATCATTCAAATTAGTGCTTGATATTTGAGACTTATTCGTTAAAACTCAGTGCCCATCATGTGTTCCCCTGCTGCTCGGAATAGCGAAATGAAATTCGGTAACGAATGCTTATAAAGCAGGTTTGGACATTTCAACGAATAGGACCCGAATCTTTCTTTGCAGAAAGTCAGCAGACTATTAGTAAGAAACCCAGGGCAGATAGCAATAAAAAGAAAAACTCCATAGACACAAATCGATAGAGCTGCGCCAGGTAGAGAGCAATATACTCTCTTTCATAGATTTAAGAATGTGATTTATCTCTTGAAAGAGAAACTGCAAACCCTCACAAGAAACTGTAACTTTCGCCTTGCCGTTTCTGTCTTGACTCCTCTTCCTTGTTTTCTTTCCGAACAGTCAAAGTGTCTTGATTTCTTTATCCAACGGTTGCTTGCAAATCAAAGCTTTTTAAAAAAAAAATATCATATGGATAATATTAATATCTATCTATAATCTTTACCTCGATTCCATTGCCATGTTTATTACTGCCGTTATTTTAAAATTATTTTTTATAACCGGATGTTGTATGAATCTCCGAGTCATAAAATATGCCTCACTCCAGAATATAATTCCGATAGTCAATCATAATCATATAGTTCAACCAGCCATCGATGGCGCGCCTTTCTGTTCACCATCAAATGATACACATGCCATTATTACTCTCGAGAAAAACCATGTTCACTCAGAAGTTGCTTCTTAAGCCAGTTTTCCATACTCGAAATGAGTCCATAAGTCCAGGGACCCGACAGAGGCGCGTCCACCGTTGCGGGCATTGCTACCTTTTTCAGCGATCTTCCGCGTTCTCATGTATTGAGAATGCTCTGCCTTGGGATCACTTGAAATTCGCTAGTCATTAGATTACCATTAATCACAAAAGCCACACGAAACACAAGCAAAGTGCTTATACTCTATTGCATAGTTATGCTTGAATATAAAATAGATTTGTTTTTCGTGATTATTTCTTTCAATGAAAAATTATAGCAGTTATGATATAAAATAATTAAACCAAAAAATATAAATCATATAACTTTTCTTGAAGCCGTGATGAAAACCTATGATCGACTGTGGAAATTTTCACCATAATTCATATAACTTTTATGGTGTTTGGTGGTTATCACGCATTTACCAAGATAGAGAAAATTTTTCTGGGGTTTTTTTGGTAATTTTTACTACTTTTTTTCTACGTGCAGAATATACAAAAACTGTGATAGCGCATTACATGTAAAAGCACAGAAATTTTACTTGAAGGTAATAAATACTGTTTCTATAAGTAAAGGATTAAATAACACATTTCGTCACCAGAACTATTAATCTATATACTGTTCGAAATACCATAAGCAGCAGACATTACAATGTTACTGATAAGTTGTTTTGCACTGTGTGCAGCTCACTTTGAGATTTAATATTCTGAACTCTAGGGCCAGCAACGTGATCACAAGCCTTTAATTCCATAAGAAATAAGTCTAAGCGGTAGAAGATACTTATCATGTGATGTGAAAGCTACCCTATTATTAAATTATATATATGTATTGCTTGTCGAGTGATAAGTTTACATCACTAAACAACAAAACATCTAACGAAATTGAGTTATGGAAAACTTTATTTAATATTTGAAATAAAACTTTCTACATGTCATTCCAAAAAAAATTTCGGGGGGCGGGGGGTTGTGGTTTGCTTATGCTTTTACTGGAAGCTATGCTATTTTATTGGAATATAAGCGAAGTTTTAAACTTCAAAAGTTACTTTTATATCATATAAAATGCTATATATATAACCCATGATTCAATTATACAAGGTTGGATAATTAGGCAGTTGTCTCACTCTTGCACGCTGCCTTAACGTCGTGTGTTGCTCTCTTTTAATTTAAAAAAAAAATGTTATCAAACACGTGGAAATTAGTACTTTTCTTGTGAAATGGCCTGGCAGGCAACACTGTTGCCTTTTTGTAGTTTTAAATTATTACAGCATGCCCTACATTAAATAATCGAATTGACGGGATTCTCGTATGTTTCCCAGTAGCCTTGCTTATCTAGCAGTGAACAGGAATTGAAATTTTTTTTCTTTGCATGTATGAAATTGATTGGTCGTTGGTTCGATTCCAGGCCAGGTCAGATCATTTTGTTTGATATTTTTTTTAAAGAAAGCATTTTATGTTTTTAAATTTTTTACTGTATATATTTTATATAAAATAACATAAAATTAAAAAAAAAGAATTTATATAAATATTAACAACTATAAAATTATACAGTTAAAATATCGAATAGAAGAACATTTATTAGTATTTTGACCAGTTTTGACTAACGTCTTTACTTGATTTCTAACAGATGTATATCAATAAAAATGCCGTTAATTTTTTGAGGTATTGTGTGATGTTTTCCATATACTCGTAAAACAAAAATTTTTTCGAACAACTAATATTACATTTTCAGTGACTTGAATCTTACAAATTTATGATCTACAAAAATAGTAATAATATTTTTAAAAAAGTTTGAAATTGTAATGAAATATGTATACAATCCTGGTTACTGGGCTTTTAATAGATACCTCTTATTTTGGTTGATAAAATTGATATTGAATTAAAGAAAAGTTTGTTATCAAAATTTTTCCAAATATGATAGTTCTATTTTCTGCATGTAAAAACTTCAAAAAAGTTGAAATCACATTGTTTTTGTTAACAAAATGTGTAAGAAATATTTGCTTCTAAATCACACTTGCGTTTTTTGTTTCTATTGTTTGTAGTATTAAGGTGCTATGTATATACATACATACATGTGTGGTTGAATATTCGGTTATATTATATTAAATTGAAATATTAAATTTCTGCAAATATGTTTCATTCTATGTATGTAAAAACCGCATTTCGCTACTAGTTACCTACTTTTCTACTATCTTTGCGAGAAAAGGGATAAAATATTTTCCCCTTTATCAGACCTTCCTAAATGCAACCTTACAAGGCAGTCGGAAAACTTAAACGTCAATAAGTATCCAACCTTTTATAATATAATCATGTATACAACCGACATTTTCTGAGGTTTGTCGATCTAATTTTTATATTTTAATTTTGTAATTACAACTCTTAGGAGAGGCTAGGCGTTTATCAAAAAAGCAATCTTTTTCTTAAAAGTTTGGTTTAATTAATTGAATAATACAATTATCAATGACTTAAATTGAGCAGTACGTTCAAAGGTAAATAACAAAAAATATACCTCGTTATGTACTTTCATTTGTCACGCAGACATGTTGCAACATTAATATTAACTATGACATTCATTCAATCACAGTTTAAGGTATGCCACTTCATGTACTTTTCCAACATTCAGGCCCAGCTGTGCACGTGTGTGTATACTTACATAAATATACATTTAAACTCACATGCAGAGGTGAGCATGGCTGTGTCCTTTACAACGCTTCCCCTGCGTGATGTCTGCTTCAGCAAATTTATTTCATTGCCCTTTCAATCGCTTACATACATACATATATTTTCATTTGAAATCTCTATTGCGTTATGGTTGTTGTCTCCTCTGTGGCACGTTGATTTTTCATTTCCACGAATTCTGTTGCACCAATTCGCATTTCCGCCACAACGATGTCGACGGTTACCCAGCAACTAACCAATGCCATACAGCCGCCAATTGCCGATTGCCGGTTGTCGCCTGGTGAGAATGATGAACGGCGACAGCGGCAGCAGCGCGGTGGCGGCAGCGACATTAAGTCATCAAAGGTGAGCTGAGCACACGCCCGACATAAATATTTGTGTGTACGATAGCGAATGTGTAGGAATATTTGCATGCGTAATGCACGCAAGGGAAGCAATAAGATGCGTGCGTGAGTGTGCATTTAAAAGGCAAATGTTTAAATACATTTCGGTGTTGCACGTTGCATTTATCTGCTTAAATGTGTCACTCATTTGTTTGTTGCTGCGCGCTTGCAATGTCATGTCTGATGGACGCCCGCCACGATGCCTTTGCTCTACTTACCCGTCTGTCTGCGCCGTCCACCCCTCAGCAACATTCACAGACGCATAAATAGTTTTGCCCACATTTCGTATATTCAGCATACACACGTCCTCATTTGCACTTTTGCCGGCATAAATTCTCGTATATTCATACATAAATGCCACAATACAAATATGTATAAATACGGATGAGCATCAATATATGTATGTTGGAGTACATTTACAGCTAAAAATGTATGAGCATACATGGATTATTACGCAAGCGTATATATGTATACATATGTATATATATATATATGTCCATATATAAGCTTGCAGATATGTGCTTGTAAATCCTTTTATGCAGCTCAGCTGCACTAAGCCGAGCATGGCTGGTTAAATGCGCGTGCAACAGCGAACAAGAGATGTCGCGGATACCTAGTGGCATCATATCACTCAAGCAGGTACATATTTGTATGTATGTGTAAGTTATATATTTACAAACATGAATATTTATGCATTGGCAGACATGCAGAATGTTTGTATCCATCGTTCTTAATATGCATGTGGCATGCATTTTGTTGCATTACAGCGTTGCAGATTCGCAGCGCGGCTGCAAAAATGAATATTTCATTGCGCAGCAGCTGGTAAAGGCAACTTCGTCTTGGTGGGCACTAAATGACATACAAACATACACACACATATATGTATATATTGATATACATATTTATACATAGAGAAATAGTTCAGCATTAGTTCTCGTCGGACAGCAGAGAAAAAAGTTTCTAAAATTACTTTCCATTTCACAGAAACGGTTTTATTATATCAGTTTAAATGCTTATAAAAGGCAATTTAAAAAGTACAACAAAATGTTTAAGAAAACTAATTCCCTTTTCTGTTATTGTTAATAAAAAAACAGGTTTCTGAACCACCCTAAAAGCATATTAACTAGCGTTTATTTTTTTTTAATTTTTTATATAATTATTAAAAATTAAAATAAAAACCAACAATTAAAAACATAAATAAATATAAGTTAACCTAAACTTAGCAAAAAAAAAAAAATAATAATAATAGTAACTATAAAATATGTAGAAATAAAATTTAGAAAAATAACCAAAATCGCATGATAAAATAAAAAAAATCAATATTTTATTAATTAAAATCATACAAAAAAGGTAAAAAAAAAAACAGTTTCCCTTTAAAGGTTGACTGAAAATCATTAAGAAAAAAAATGTGAACCAACTTAAAAAACGTCAATATTACAATTTTGCCAAAACATTGACACATCGATCCATAACTATCAAAATAACATAAGGACACATTAAACATTTTAGGGAAGAAGGGTGATTATTTTAAATTTCTCGGCAAAAGCAAGGCGCATTTTAATAAATATAGAAAAAATTAGATAAAAAGCACCTTCTGATTAAAAAAAAGTATGTGTCGCTTACGTTATTTTGCCGATTATGGCTAGACGATTTTTTGAATAAAGGAAATAAATAATTTATTTATTAATTCTGAACTTAATTTCTTGCATTTGAATTTAATTGACATGAGATATCCGAACTTTTTAGGTAACGTAAATATATATTTCTTTAAAATATTTCGAAATTTATATGCTATGGCATTAAGCAAAGAAAATGGAAAATATCGCACTTCCTTTCAACAATGAAGAATCTTGAATTAAATGCCAAATTTGTGAGCAAAATGCGCTATGTTCTAAACAAAAAAGATTACTCCAAGTGAAGAAAAGCTAATTTCTTTTAACTATTTTAAATCCAGTATTTTTAGTTTTTTCGACCTACTCTTATATTAAGTGTGCCTACTTATGCGCATATCACTTACCTACTTTTAAATGCCTCTAATCATCATGGGCACGCGAGCAAAACATGACAGCCTCACGTGACCGTAAAGTGATTTCGCATATGTATGAGCGTATATATGTTTGTATGTATACATATTTTCTATTAATGTGTGTATCTTGTGGCAGCCAGCAACTTCACCGCGCAACTTACAACGAATACAATTTTGCCCATTGATAAGTCAATGTGGAAAATAGCAGGAATGCTTTGGAATTTGGTCAATGGCGCATGGGTTATTGATTAAAATCTGTTTCGAATGTTAAATGGTACTCGTACTATTTTCAGCTATGATACATTTACATACATTACGTAATGGCTATTTCTCATTATTGAACTCTGAATTGGTTGTGTTAACACAATTTTTTATTTTTATTTTTTTTCTTTCTTTTGTTGAAAAATAATCATAAACGAAGAAGGGATATAAACTTATTATGGATGTATATTTCTACCTAAAACAATTTAATGGTTTTTCAAAATATTTGCTTTTATGATTCTTTTGCATTCAAAACAAGCAGTTCGAGTGTTAAATGGATACCTCATAAAAATATTTTCTAAATCACCAAACGGACAACTATTAATAAATGAGGTGAATATGTAAACATTAACTATTTATTAAATTTGTTGTCTCTTATGACTAATGAACTTGTGGTAGAGGATCATGCGATAAATTTTGTTATGATTTTTCTGATATATCAATAGTTCGATGTGCAAAATAAGGGCAGCTAATGATCGTATCGGGAAATTTTTAGGGTTACCATTACATTTAATTTATTGCTTCTTATATTAAGTTAAAGTAATTAGTTTATATTTTCTGTTTATTTTATTGAATTTTATATTATGGTATTTTGCTTCATTATTTTTTAATTTCATTTACAATTCACTATGGCCTCTTGTTTCATATAACTTGAATCCGCTAAATTTTTGTTGTTTTACCTTCTGTAATTCTGCATTAAATTTAATCTCTCTTTAATACGTAATTTATTTTCTTATCAATTATTAGTGTTCATTCCTTTTTATGGCTTAATGGAATAAAACAATTACTGGGACAAAAACTAAAAAAAACACCAGAAAGTTGAGAAAGTAGAAAATCTCAGTCACTCGCAATTCACGGAAAAGCCTGCGTGTATGGAGTATTAAAATATCATCCTCATTTGATAATTCATGAATTATTGAGTTACATCACCAGAGCAATACAAATAAATATTGTTATTTGACCTACAAGAAAACAAATCAAGCATTTTTGGTGTTCTCCTGCTATCCTGGAAATTATTTAGTGGCTATTCACAGTGGAATAACCATTGCGAAAAAGCAATTTGTTCGTTATTTGTGGATTTTATTACTGAAAATGTTAACATTAACACTTTCTTCTTAATAACTTTATGAATAGTGCAATTAAACATTTTATTTGATTATACAAAGAAAAATATTTATTTGCATTACGTTGCACTTTTGCTCTTGTAGTGTTTTTTAATTTATTATTTCGTGATAATAACGAGAGAATTTTACATAAAATTGTTTGTTATATGATTACTAAAGGATTGTATTAGCACGTATATATAAACACTTTTATAATGCAGAATAGAAGCCACCATAGTGGTATAGTGGTGCTGAGTCATTCCATTCGTAATGCTGATAAAACATTTTCAAATATAATTGAAGTATCAATTTCCTAAATTTATTCAGCGCGAACAAATAATCGCTTGAGTAGTGTGAAAATAATGTAAAAATCACGAACTTATTAAATATGTATTTTATATGTATGTATATGGAAACTGTAGTGAAACGACACGATGGAGCTAAACATAATAAGATCACATGCGCTTTAAGGCGCGCATGACTTACAATAGTTACGTATACGCAACACAGCCCGGCAAATATCAACAAATATTATTCATTCGTTAAACAATATATAAAAACTGCAAAAAAGAAAGTTCAAAAATTGTATGTATGAGCAAAGTAGAACTAATAATTTAAGTATATAAATATTTTCTGTGTATGCTTAATAGTTTAAGCATA
Organism: Philophylla caesio; assembly: GCA_963971545.1. NCBI lineage: Eukaryota > Metazoa > Arthropoda > Insecta > Diptera > Tephritidae > Philophylla > Philophylla caesio. Next base: position 112,524,026 of record OZ020606.1, on the reverse strand, counting down.
TTCGCAAAAGTGCAAATCACATGAGCAATTGTGACGAAAAAAATTATCAAGCATTAAAAGCTTATAAATCGCCGAATTAAAAATGATTCACAACAGTAGCAACTAACAACTAGACCAAGTGAATGGCACTCAGTCGCCAAATGAGCGAGAAATTATGCTACAATTTGCGCAACTATATTTTTATTTCATTATATTTCTTATGCATTTTTATTTAACGTTGTATTTTTTAAATTCGATATTTGTGCATTCAAAATATTTTTATTTAATTTCATTCGCTCTGTTTTGCTGGCAGTCGACGTGAATAGCCTCAGCAAAAAGCTTTCGTTGTACATGGATATGGGAGAAAGGACTAAGTAGACTTAAGAACATGATAGTTTTTTATAATATTAAAGAAAAATATTATATTATGAATAAATTTATTTATTATCTTTATCCCCGGCTAACATTTTCAATTTAATTTAATAAACAAACAAACATACATATTAAATAACACTGTTACTTCCTCAATACCATAATTTTCGGTTTAAGCTATTGTATCATATTAGCAAATCTGTATGCAGATACATATGTACATGTACCAACATACAAAAAATGAGTAAATCAATTAGCTGAAAAGTGTTGCTGCATACATTGACAAAGCATGGAGTATTTGGAATATTTGCAAAACGTGCGCATTCCACCTGCCGTGGTTTATACTTACAGATCGTATTGGCAAATGAAAATAAGTTGGCTGTAAGTAAGTGGTTTGAAGAAAAAAATTAAAAGATAAAAAAATAGTTATTTAATTTCAAAAAATATACTAACAAAGAAACCCGCACTTGCTTTAAACATAATTTCTTTTTCATTGATAAAATTTTTTAATAATTTGCACAGCATTTATTGACACTTTCATGAAAAGACTAATTTTAATGTTTTCACAGTTGCTGGAAATAAAAAAAAATTTTACTTCATTTAACAATAGATATTTCTGAAACTTTATATTAATTAATATTTGTATATATGTATGTTAATAAAAGATTTAAATTTTTCGAATATACAATTATATCTATCTGCTTTAGCATGAAACGTTTTGTAATTAAAAATGATTATAACAAAAAAAGCTTTGAGTAAAGGCTGTCTACCTAACAGAAAATTTTCAGCATAAGAAGATGCCTGGGTATAGTTTGAGGAAGAGGAGAAGACCAAAATAGCTCGCTTGTCACTGACCATTTTTTGCTTAACTGAGAGCGTAATCTCCCTGCAGATATTTCCCTAAGAAATTCCTTAAAGAGTCTATTGCAATTTGTTTTACGAAAACTTAAGTTTCAGTTTAAATTTAAATTAACTAAATGTTGATACATATTTCCGTCAGGAATTCAATGAAGTCGTATTCATAAAAATAAATCACTTTAAAAAAAAAATTCCTCAGCTTATCCTAATTTTAATTTTAATTAAGCCGCGCTTAAAAATAAGTACATTGTTCGAAATCCATGAATTTTTTTAGCGAATATTAAGAATACTGTGATAATATATCGTTTATTTCGTTTTATATGTATATTCAGACATATATTCTAAGCCAAAAGAAATAGATAGATAGAGTTTTTGTATAAAAAAGAAATTTATTTGGAACAACCTTTTGGCGATGGTAAGCAGAACAGGTCTTTAGACAATTATATGATGTACATAAGTGTATATATTAATCTTTGTATATTTTCAAAATTAAACTAAACTCAGAAATAAATAAGTTCAAATACAAAATATTTTGTTGCAATATTTAATACTTTCTGGGTATAAATGAAATATTACAAACTTACTCCATGTATGTGTTTGCATGTTTAACCCCTTGCAAGCGCTTTAAAATTTTCTAAAACCAGTTTATAATAATTATATAACCCTCTCGTATGAGCTCGCGCGGTGCAAATTTGAAAAAAAATAAACACAACAACATTACTCTCGCATCAAAACGACAAACCGTAAGAAAAAATACATGATTACTAATCATTCTGGTATGCAATAAAAAATAAAGCGCACATCATTTATTATTCATGCGACTTTTGCTTTTTAATTGTTATTTTTTCATTAAACGTGTTTTTTGTGCACTACATATTGTTTGCTTTTTTGTTTTGTGAGTCATTTGGGCTTTGTGTGAATTTTCAAACGAACTTTTTAAACTGAGCTGTGTTGAACTTAACTTAGTTTTTGCTTTAATTGAACAAGTTTTGTTAGCTTGTTGTGTAGGCGTTGTTTTACATCAAATTAAATTTATAAATAATTGTTTTTTCAAATAATTTTTTCCAGCGCCAATTAGCGCTGCCTGCTCAGCTGAATACTGTCTCTAATTAATATCTGCTGTGCACAAATAACTTTTATTTATTAGTTGTTGAGACTTTTTAAACAATACGTATATCACTGTTCTTATTTATGTGCGAGTATACTGGCCGATCCGGCCATAGCATTGCGTGCTGTAACGTCAAATCGTGCTAATTAAATACAATTTGTGGTATTATCATTCACGAAAATATGAAAATGTAAAAATGTTTTCATTTTCATCTTGAGCTGTGACCCAGCAAATTGAAATTGTTACACCCTTGGAAGAGTTTCAAACTATTTATAATTTTTCTTCTGAGATTGGTTGTTTTTCATTAATTTTGATACAAGTGTTCAAAAATAGAAAAGCTTTATAAAGGATTTTTACTCAGTGTAAAAATTAAGTAAAGGCTTGACTAGATATATTTAAATAATATTAAAACAAGATTTAATCACAAGTGCAAAAAATATGTTAATTCGTTTGATAATTTTTATTACTTTATTAATTTAATTTAATTAAGAAATTATTTTATGCTAATCAAAATTATTGTGCATGGTACATCATTTAGTTTCCTTTTCTTTTATACATACATACATAGATTTGAATAGTTTACAGATTCAAGTCAATCGATTGTCATGGCTGATAATAATAAAAGGAATAATTTAATAAATAATATATTTTGGATTTTTTCATACACACTCTGATGTTGCTTACTTAGCTGTTTGATCTAAAAAAATGTACTTCTATCTTTTTCACAGGCATACTTTTAATATGCATATGTTAAAATCTTTTTAATAATATTAAGTGAAAAACGATGAGCTTGGACGTTGGATTTTCAAAATGCTAATGGTTCTTTCAACTTTACTACGTTTAGTAACGAATAAAGAAAATTAAACTTAGTTCTTAAAACCCGTTGACGATATTAAGCATTGCTTTAATGTAAAAGGAAATGCAAAATTTAAGCTCATAGACCCACTTGTAAGTAACCACAATCTCTTTGTGCGACAGCCAAAGTACTATTGCGATCTTATTTTCATTCGCTTCTCCAAGCATAGTTGCTTCGCAACGCATAATAACAACATACTTTTATGTTAGCATATAAATAATTACAAAATATTATTTTTAAATATATTTTAAATCAGATAAATTTCCTGCAGGACATTCACCCACCTCAAGTTTACTGTTTATCCATATCAGACGCCTCTATGTAGGCAATCAAAGAACCAAATTTCTTTCGGATTATAAATCAGATACAATCAATGGCTAGATGTCTATGTAAATGAATATTGATGGCTGGCGATGTAGTAAAAAATAAGTGGCATAGCGGGAAGGAAAGAGAAATGACGTGGCAGGTTTACGTAATGCGAAAAATTCAGGCAATTGAAGTCTTTAAGAAGATGCCTTAATACTTTAAATCAAATTGACAACTTGACTGCCAATGAAAATATGGAAAAATATTTGAAAATTAGGTTAAAAACTATATAAGGTTTCTGTCTGCCTTCGAACTTCCGATGAGAGTAATACAACGTGCTTGGCTACTTGCAGCTCCATATGTCTTTAACCGCTTTAAAAAAAAATCGATCGTATTATTCCTACTTCAGAATAAAAATCTTTGATGTTTACCAAATATTAAAGCTTTTTTATTATATTATTTTTTTTATATTCCATAATGTGATTTTAAAAATTTCCTGTGAAAGTGAATTAGTGTGCACACAAATTTCACACAAATCGGTTATCGTTGTGGCAATTGACAAACAGCTGTTGTTGAAATTTCCCTTTCGGATTTAGCTGTGTATGCTTTCTTGAGGAGTCATCAAACACTTGAAAGTACTCAGATTTCAAAGAATAACTAATACAGAAATATCATAAATGGCTTCTACAAACATCAAAGAATATTTTTAAAATTATTCCAATCAAAAATAATTAAACATTCTCACACTTATTGTCCTTTACTTTTCTTTTCACATATAGCCAAGCATTCGTATGGAATTCACAAAAATGTATGTGAATGTGAAATTGGGAGCACCAAACATGTGATTTCAAACCGAATGCACAGAAAAATTTGTGAATGTGAAACTGGGAGCACGGCTGATAAAGTCAGTAGGTTTACAAAAGTTTTAAGTTTCATTTTGTTTATTCGTTGCTAAGCTAAGTTTAGAAGAAACAAGTAAGAAAAGCTCAATTTTTTATATGGTTGGTGCCCATAATATCATAAAATTCCCATTTATTCGTTTCAAATCGGTACTAGTATTAAACTTTACTCAGTTTGTTCCAATAAATACTAAAAAGCGAAGTTTTTTGAATTTTCAAAATTTCCGTTATATGGGAGGTAAGCGAGGTTATCATCCGATTTAAAAAATTTTTAACGATGATAACTGCGATATTGAGGAAAATATGTCCACCAAATTTTGGGACGATACGGAGACTTTTCCATTTTTCAAAATTTCATTAATACCTTATTTCTAAGTTAAAAATGGCTCCAAATACCGAATTTCACTTCATTTATTTTAATAAATACCGAAATACCGAAGTTTTTGCATTTTTCAAAAACTTCCTTTATATGGGAGGTGGGCGTGGTTATTAACCGATCTTGACCATTTTCAATACCAACCTACCCTGTCCAAAGGGCAATCTATATACCAAATTTCATTGAGATATCTAAATTTCTACACAAGTTATCGTAACCACGGACAGACGGATGGACGGACGGACGGACAGACAGTCAGGGCTTAATCGATTCCCCTTTTCATTTTGATCATTTTAGTATATACATATATGTCTATATCTATCTCGATTATTTTTTGATGTTACAAACAAGCGTTATGCGAACAAACCCTTGTGTACAAGTACGCTCGGGTATAAAAAGCGATAGTAAATCGAACTCCCAAAGACATAAAACATAGAAGTTCGATTAAAATGGTATGACCAAATTTTATTTTATTATTTAAAAAGCATTGAAATAATGTGCTAATATTATTCTTTCTAACTTCGAAAGGCAATAAATTTTAATATTAATACCAAAAAAATAAAATAATGCAATTTTTAATTTAAATCAAATTGTTCAGTGGTTCGCTTAGCTTAAAATAACTTATACAAAAAGTTATCTTATTTTATTCATAAAAATATATTTCGCACAAAAATTCCATTGGCTGCATGCTCATAATTCCAAAAGTTTTCATAAGAAATGCGTAATATAATTTTTCGCTTTAAATTAATCAAATATTTAGTGTTAATTTTGCGTGAAAAGTAAAATAAAAAAATATGCGCCAATATTTAAATTGTTGCCTTATATGTAAATAAAATATATGTATTTAATGCGCTTAACGCTGAAAGCTTATCTAATTTCTTTTGCTGATTATTTCACACACTCCAAACCAATTAATATCAAATGAAGAAATAAATACTTTTTATATTTAACACATTTTTTAATTCCTTTTAAACAGCGAAAGCTTCAAAAGGAACAATTGAATGCTATAATATAAAAAAAAAAAAAATATTTCTCTACTTCAATAGATATACATATATTTATTACTTAAAAAAAAATCGCAAAAAAATATTGGACAGCTAAGGCGTAATCGGTAATTTATTACGCAGCCGTCACAGACAAGAAATAAATAATAAAGGAGAATATAGAGAAAGCAACACATACATACCTACGTGTGAGTACATACCTAAATCTATATATTTATGGATATGTAACCATGAGTAGGACAACTCACTGGGCGTTAAAGTGGCTCTGGAAAAAAACCAAAGCTACATAAAACTTATTTTTTGCTTTTGTTTCTAGAAGTAATGTGTGTGGTTGCATTGAAGCTATGTACATAAGTATATTGTACATACACTTGTTTGTGTATTTCATAGCTGTGTTGTAGGTGTGGCGGCGCCAAATATTCGCAATGCTTTTTAGTGTTCAATGTTTCCTTTTTAATTTGTTTTGCTGAATTTTTGGCGCCAAAATGCTTTATTTGTCGATTAGCTAAATTGAGCGCGAATAAAAAATAGATGTAGAAACTGAAAATATAAAATAAAGGCAGTAGATATAAGCATTCGTATATATGTGCATACAGTTCACGACAAAAATGTAGTACACAAGTATCTTGCCAAATACTGGGCTAAGTATTTAAAATATAATAGAATTTTTTTAAATCAAAAAAGTTGTATAAAATCAAACAGAATATTTAACGGTTTTGAAACTTGCTCTATATTGAACTAAAAATCTGCAAACTCAAAGAGTTAATAACAAAATGTTGAAAAATATTTACTTCTTTGCCCAAATTTATTAAATTAATTTTGCATAAATTCAGAGTGTTGGGTATGTTTGGTATTTGCTTGAGAATTCTCTGTAATTCAAAAAAATATATACTTATATGTTGTCGTAATTTTTCAATGTGTGGGTGAGTTATATTTTATGCGCGGAAGATGCAACAGCAGCTTAAAATAAACTGTACGAAATTGCCGACAAAAAATAGTTATGTAACTACGTAAAAAGAGCGTATTTACCAAAACAAAACATAAATTAAATATTTGTAAATACGAGTATATGTGCTCATATACATATATTTGTGAATATGAATTTTGGTCGGTGTGTGAACACAAAAAAAAAATAACTGAATGAAATTAAAAGCTGCGTCAGCGCGGAAACATTTTTCAGGCAATTATTAACGAACACTGTCAAAACGGCGTTTTAATAATAAATATTTTTGTGTAAACAAAAGTCTCAATTAATTTTTTAAGTTTAAAACGCCATGAATTTTTTTTATTGCATGTGCAGTACAATAAGTTTTCTCCTTATTTATCAAATTGATTGCTTAGTCCTCTGATTTTCGGCAAATTAAAATTGTTTTCAACAAATTGTACACAATTTTACAATTATTTCAGTTTGTCATTCTTTGTTCAGGTTCTATTGAGAAAACTTAAATTTATTTATAAATTGAAAAATGAATGATCAATAAAAAATATAATCTGATTTGCAATTAATTTAAAACAGTTTCTTAAACGCTGTGTTAAAATTTTTTGGGCATATTGCGGTAATTGTTGGCTGAAAAAATAAAAAATATTTTTGCCAAAAACTACGAAACAAGTACCAGCCACGTATTATAATAATATTAATTAAAAACCTCAAGAAAAAAAATTAAAAATAAATAAAATTTTATTTATTGTGAATTTTTGAATTTCGTATTTTACTTTTATTTGTTGATTTGGCTTCGAATAAATGTGATAAGTTATATTTTTGAATGAATTTTCGTCATACCTTGCAAAGTTTCGTTTGACGACAGAGTGATGTTGCAAATGCGATATTTTCAGTTGCATTTTCGTTAAAGACCTCACTCCGACACAGCTTTAATTAAAACTTTATCCAATATTGGCTTCACATACTCTAGTGGCAATCACTTGGCAAAACACTTGCTTAAGGATATGATCCGATTTCGAAAGGTTCTCTTAACTCTTAAAAACATTTAACCTATTCCGACTACTCTCAGTTGAAGGTTTTAACGGATTTATTGATACTTATAATATCTATATACTTAAAACCCTTAAATAATGTAATTTTTTTCTTTGAAAAGCTGTAATTCTAAAAACGTGATAATGATAAACATACTTTTCCATTTTTATTGCTTCAAAAGTTATTGTAGAATCATTTATTTATGAAATAATAAAAACGTGCTCTTTAATAAGTCCTGGGTGTGATATTTTTTCCACTAGTGTATATGGTATTCAAAAGGTTTCGCAAAAAACCATTGGATGGGACATACATTTTTCTTGCATGGTTATTGCCCTTTTCATCTTATATTAACAAATTTTTAAATTTATATTTAACTGTGAAATAAAAAAAAAACAACGAAATAAATTTCTCAGTTTGGTTAGCTTTCTTTTTTTTTGCAAAAATAAAATTTGCAATCAACTGCGAACATTGCATATATATAAAATTTTACCTACATTTTTGTCTTCGCTTTCACAATCAATGCTTATTAATTGCAATAAGTTACAGTAATCCGACCACTACGAAGTTAACGAATAACATTCTCATTAATTTACTCACCACCTAAGATATATTTATGATTTTGCATGTTTTCGTTACTTAATTTGTGCAATTTTGTTAATCATTTTTGGTATTTAATATAAAATATTGGTCAGCTGTTGAAATATAATAAATCAATTTTTTTGTAGTTGTGAATACAATACATGATTAAATGTTTTTTTCTTAATATTTTTCGCTTAGTTTGCGCTTCCTCTTTTGCCTCATTTCTTAATCTATTCACTTCTAATATTCTGTTGCGTGCAGCCAATTATGAAGCGTGTAAATTGTTTAATTGGCAGAAAAAGGTTCAAACACCAAAATGGCCAATTTCCTTACTTAATTGGTTTTATTTTATATACATAAACAGAAGTAAGCTTGGGAGTTTTTGCACGCAACAAACCACGAATGCATTGAATAAAAGCTTGCATAAATTAAGTGAAATTAGTAAAAATATAAAGTATTTAAATTTTAAATGTGCTGATAAATTGAGAGAAGAGATGTTTTAATTAAATTGTTGAAGATAAAGGAATTCATTAAAAAAACCAATTTTTTTAAAAAAAAATGTTATTTGGTTTTTGCAATTTTTACAATGCTTAATTCGGCATAATCAGTCGAAGCAAAAAAACAAAATAACTATTCAACTAAACTGAAAGTCTGCATTTGTGTTGATATTTATAAAATAGAAAGCTTGAAAGTACATTTGATTGGAAATTGCTAGAAATCTCCGAAATAAACTTTTTTATAGCTTCTGATCTACGCTCCGATTAACACAAATCAAATAATGAAATAAAAATTGTGAAGGCTTCAAACAAAATTTCGTATTATAATTGGAGGTTTTATAAAAAATTTGTATGGCGTTACGAATGACTCTTCCTATTACACGTTTTTCTATTCAAAGTAATTCTGATTACTGAGAGTTTCGCAATAAAATGAATTGAAAGTTGATTTCTCAATGAAAAAAAGAAAAAATGTATTAGAAACCAATTCACATTAATACTTCGACATCGATTCAACACCTCAAAAAATCAGTTCAAAATATCAGATGAAAACAGTAGATTAATAAATCACATCATAAAACATTATTAAATAGTTATACCTGCCATGACATAATTTAACTTAACTTTACCTACAAAAAATGCGTAGGTGTGTAAATGAACATACTTCCGTCCACACCATTTTTGCAATATTTTTCAGGTTACTGCGGTCACTAAATTGATTGGGATTGTTTTTGATAATTTTGTATTTAAGTATTTTTTTCAGAAACGTATTTCTCATCTTCCTGCTCGGATCTGACCAAGTACATCAAGTGTACTTACAATTTGTTTCCTAAAATTTGCAAATGAAATTTACTTATGAACATTTATCTACTTGCAAACCCTACATTAAAATACTTTTTCATAACTAATAATTCATTTTTTTTTTACAGGTATGTACGAGTATCAAAAACTCTATTAATATAACATTGAAAATTCAATATCAAAGCAAAGCAATTTGGTAAGTTTTTATTTACTTTGCAAAAATCAATTTAACGTAATAAAAAACGCGCAGTGTTGCTAAGGAATGGTTCTGCAACAACAAATTAATACCAACTCAAATGAAATCGTAAAAATTTTGTATTTTACATTCACCTTGCATTTGTATTTCTCGCCAATATCGTAGTCATCCTCATCGTTAAAGTCGGCCGTAACGGTGGCGCCACCATTGAGAACTGAGCCAATAACACTTATAAGCAAATAAAATATTATGCTCCAATAAATACACCGTTATCGCAAGTCGGCAATTGACATGACGTTGAAATTTAAAACCACCGATATGTAATACTATTGTAAAGTAGGAGAAGAAGAAGGCTGGAATTGTGGTGATTATTATAAAATCAAAGTTAAAATGCCGCCAACGTTTTGTTATTAATTTTGCAAAAATTTAAGTGCGATATGGTTTTTAATAATTTAGAGATTTTTTTTTTTCGTTTTTGTTACCTTAACTTAGAAAGACCATATCTCACATTTTGTTTTTCGTTTTGAAAATTTAAAACAAAAATGTTTTATTTTACAAAAAAAAGAGGAAAATAATATTCGTGAATTGAATTGTATTAATAGTTAGGTCATTTCAAGCGCCACATCTGCAACCGCAGACAACTAAAGATTGATTACATATAGGGCGTCGCGTTTTGGCTTTTGGCGTATTACATGCACTTATTCGTAGTTTCATATTTAGCTGTGTAAACACTTGCCTACATTTGATAATGTTAACTTGTAAGCAACTCTATTACCAGATCAATGATTATAGTAACAATTTTTTTTCTGCGATGACACTGTCACTGAATTACTCAGTTAAAGCAATTGTGAAACATTTATAAAATACATCTAGAAACCTGCAACTTACTATGAGTGTCACGTCTTCCTTACTGGAAAATATTTAAAATCCCATTTAAGAGTAGAAAGTAACGAACACTCGCTTGCGGGGTGCCTCAACATTTTTGGTCTTGTCATAGAGCAAGCGGAGTTACCTGGATTAAACCATTCGAAAGCAGTCTCGAAACCTTTTCGAAGTTCTTAAAACATTTTGTGTTCCAGCAAATTATGTTTAACATAAAATAACATATTTACAGATATATAAAAGGACAATGACAGTATGCCGAGGTGATAAGAGCTTTTATGAAAAATCATCTGTCGTTCGAAGTCGACATAAAACTATTGAAAAACAATGACAGTACGTATAATTTGTAGAGTTATAAATAATGATTAATTTTGGTTTCTATTACAAACTACTGCATTTTGTAATAAGCTTCAATACGCTAGCTTATTTTCTTTTGCTAGGAATAGTACATTATACACCAAAACATATAAAGGCATTTTAGATCTGTTAAAAAAAAAAATAATAAATCCAATGCTCGCACAAGCAAGAAAATAATTATCAACTCCAAATCATTCAAACAATGATTGATTGACATTTTAGAGATCTTATTTTTTACTACAGTTGTCTATCACATAAGCGTGCAAGTCACAAGCGGAAAAAAGGCAGATCCAAATATACAAACGGACATATGTACATATGTATACACAATCATATTAATATGTATGTGTGTATGCCTGTACAAAAAAAAAGCAGATGTGGCAGCAGAGTGCTCTCTGCGTAGATTAATGATCACGAAAAAGTACGTATCTTTGTACTGTGCCTAAAAACTTTTACGAGTAAGTAGCTCCATGAGAAGTTTTGATGAGCCACAGACCTCAGCAGCTTTGTACACACGGTGATGGTCATGATTACAAAACAAAAATTATGATAATTATTGAGCAATGGGCTTTGATTATGAATATCGTTAAAAGGCAAAGTAATCAGCAACAAAACGAAAAAAAAACAACGAAACAATAAAAGCATAAAAGTGCCATTTTTTTATCATAATTCAATATTTGCAATGAGTTTTAAGTATAAGTATATGAGTTCATAAATCAATTAGCAGCGACTTTTTCTGAATTTTTGAAAAAGATTTTCAATTGCTTTTTACTTGATCCATTGAAATTTAATTTTTTATATAAAAAATTTGTTGTTTTTATGTAGGTAACATTTTCATAAAGCTGAAAAACGTTTACTTATATAGCACACAACTTCCAAATTGCACCACCGAAGTAATATATTTAATTAAAATTTTTACGCAACTGTTAATTAAAAAGATAAGAACACTTAAAAAAGTGTTTGAGCTAAGTTGCTTGCCGCTACAAAGCACCTTTGTTCTTTTTTTTTGTTAGGTTGTACAGGTTGCAATTCTGCATGCCTGTCTGGGCAGGCGCGTCCGCTTAATTTAAAGCTTTATTTATTTTTCGTATTTTTTTTTTATTAGCTGCTTTCAAACATTTGCAAGTACAATACAGGCAATAAAGCATGAGTTATAGCTTATTTTTGGTGTGTCTTTGTTTTTGTTTGACTTGTGTCTGAATTGCTGTCGAATTTATGAACACGCTCAATTTAATGACTTTTATGGCATGTTAAATGACCGGCGTACCATCAAAATGGAAGGTATAATATTTGCAATATGGTTAATAAAATGGAATAAAAAATTTTACATTTTTACGTATATGTAAATACAAATAAATTTATAAAAAGGAAGCAATTAAAGACATAGAAAGAGCTATATTAATGCGAAAGGCGTTGAACGTGAAATGTGAAACGTTTTATGGAGATCAGAGATGCGAGTTTGATACTTACAGCATACGGACGAGAAAAATATTGAAAAATTTGCCAACATTTTTACAAAAACAAGTAAATAAATATCAATTTAATTTTAACTTCACAATCATTGATTAATTGTTAACACTTTAGATGCTAATAGATACATAGATGGCTTTTCAATGAACGAACATATAACTATTTTAAATCTATAGTCGCTGCGTAAAATGACAAATATGATAAAATAACAAACAGACATTTTTAATTCGTTTGTTTCTTCATACTGAAATATAGTTGTTTCCTCCAATTAAAGCCGTTTAAGTTCGAGTTGCAAACTTTGTAGAAAATACTAAAAATTAATCCAATAAAACCTTCACCTTATCGTGAGTTTCGCGCGAAAAAAAAAATTCAACCGAAGGTTATACTTAGCGCACAGTAAAAGTTAAATGATTTCGGTCGAAACCCAAACTCACGATAAGGGCGAGTGTTTATAAGGAGAAAAATGTACAACGTCGTCACGTCTTTAAATTTAAAGGTGGTCAGTAAGCACTAGTCAGTAACACATGCGTGTTATTAAACTAAAATGAACAGGGCTGTGGAACTGCATTTCTAATAACAAATTGAAAATTGCTTGCAAATTTGTTAAACTTTAATAAAGTTAGTTGATTTCTTCTTAAAGTGTATGAAACTTTGATTTTTGTTGGAAAAGGCAGATTTTAACAAATATCTCGACGTCTGCGCCCCCTGGCGAAATAATAAAAATATGACTTGTATTTGTTCATAATAGTAACTCCACTAAAAAAAAATTGGTAAAAGGAACAGGTATAATGATAGCTAAAACTCAAACACATATCGGTTTTGGCCTTTGTCCTTACTACAGGGCACTTCTACCAACAAACCATTTAAAATCGGTAAAAATATAAATTTATATTGATATTACCAATACAGGTACGATATCGAAAAATTTCAAAGCCAATTTCTGCAGCTCATTACGATAACTGTCGTTAACGCTTTAATGATAATAGTCTTTTGTAGCTGTAAGTATGTAAAAAACTATCGCATCAAACCAAATGTCATCTCACAATGTCAATACTTCTAAGCTTATACGATAAAAAGGTGTATGTATACTTGTAGACAAAATGATCACATTTAAGTACATAAAAATAAATTTACACATATTCACTGCCATGTATGCAAGTTCACTGTGAAGCCATTATATATTTTAGTGTTTGTCAATGGGAGGTAATGGTAGTTTTTTGTAGTAATTATAAATAAATAGAGGGAACTTCGTAAATAACTTTGACTATGCACTTAAGTGCATTAATTGAGAAAAAACTAAATATACAGGAAGTTGTAGTAAAATACACTACAAAAAACTCATTGACACCTGCATAGATAACATTTAAAATGAAAAATGTGAGATTCTTCATAGATATAAGTATAAGAAAATAGTAGTAGTAGGAATTCAAATGTTTTGACACTTTTCATCTTAACAAACATATCATGCTCATTTGTTTATGGACAAAATGCATAAGTTCTTTAAAAAAAACACAAAAAAATACTATTTCGCACATACTTTGGCGAACATTTTTAATATATACGTCCATAATATCAGACTGGAATACGATTTTATTATGAACTTGTGATATAATAATATCGCTTTTTATTTTACCATATAGCTTAAACACAATTCCGACCACGTTCTCAGCCTCAGCGACGCCCGCCTTCAAATTTCGCTCACTCAAACACAATTACAGCGACAACGTACACAGCTTGAATGACAGCTGATAGAGTCACCATATTGAACAGATTAAATTTTTAGAACAAAACAAAAAATTGTTGAAAAAAAATTAAGTAAAGTTAAGTATTTTCAATAAACGTAGTCAACACTGTTTAATTTAAATTTTGTCTCTCGCTTTGGTTGTGCGCATTATCAAATACGATAGAGTGTTTTATTTTTGACGACGAACCATCGCGACGAAAAATTCGTTCAACGCCAGTTCCTTATAGAAAAAGCTGTGGACGTCAAGGGAGAGAAACTAATAATGAGAAAGGCTATGAAGATTAACAACTTAATAATAATGAAGCTGATAAGATACATACATATGTATTTGATAAGAATGAGAATAAATTTATGGCTTAAAATTGTACCTTTTCTATATAAAATTATTTTTCTTTATGCAATAATGATTATATATACTTTAATTATTACTTACAAACATTATTTACTAATTTTAAATATGAGCAGATTAGCAATAAGCATTTTTGTTTTTTTCATTAGAAATTTATGGCATTATTTGGCAGCTACACATAGAAGTTGATGCTCGATAGTTTTTTTGACGGCCTCCCGCAATTTCTGCGAAAAGAGATGGCTAAAATCAATGGCTGTTTAATGGGGCTTTGATTTAATTCATGAGGCTACTCATCCACACGTTTGAAAGTATAAATAATCCTCATTGAAGCTTTGACAAAAATCTGATGTTTTTTGACTATGCACTACATATTTGGATTAAGAATATTAACACATAATCAACTAAGGAAATGTATATTTAGTGAAAATTAAGTAGTTATAATGTGAAACGAAGGTATATATATATAATATAATTATGGCGCGTACACTATATAGCTCAGTGTTTGGCCGAGCTTCTCCTAGCATTTGTGGTGTGCGTCTTGATATTCTACCACAAATGCAGGGACCTACAATTTTGTGCCGACTCCGAACGGCAGATGTATTTAATGAGAAGCTTTTTCATGGCAGAAATACCCTCGGAGGTTTGCCATTGCCTGCCGAGGGGTGACCGCTATTAGAAAATACTTTTTCTATTATTAAGATTTTGCTTGTCCTGACTGAGATTCGAACCTCGAACTCACCGGCATATCAAGTTATAGCACGCACCGCTACCAACTCGACCACAGCGGCCACGAAACGGAAACGAAGGTATACATTTTTTATAATTGAAAATTTGTACTTTCTCCCGGTGCATTATCCCTCTCCCTACTCCTTTCTCCACCTTTCAACACTACTCTCATATTACGCTGCAAATAAAGTATTAAGTAAATATTTTTCACTCAGCAGGCACCAAAATAAGCTGCACACTATTTCTGTTGCTTTCTTTCTACAAAACATGTAAATAGTGTTTGAATATAAGGAAACGGTAGAGATGAGGTAGACGGAAGCACTAAAGAAAATGATGCAGCAGAAAACCCAAAAGAAAAGCATTTGTGAATATATACATGTTAATGCACTTGTGTGTCTCTGTATTGGCTGATGCTACATAGTTGATGATGATGGTTAGGTGACAGCAGCCAAAACAAAAAAAAAAAACAAGAAAACCAAAAATATCAAAAACAACATAGCAAAATACTAAGTAATAGCAGCAGTCAGGCGAGCGACTCAACACTTGAGCGTCAAAAGGCGAAAAGCGAACAACGGTATCATCATGCTTTTTGATAGCGACAGGACAACGGCCCGAATGCAGGCGCATACATACATACATATGTGTTAGTGTTTAAGTAGGTGTGCGAGCATGCGTGTGTGTGAGAGAGTTCTCTGTGTTTGTTTACTTTTTGAGTTTGGCTGCTGTGCAGCAGTTAAATCGACATGTAAAATCCCGAAAGCAAATAACTTTTGAAAGGTACAAGCAGAGCAAACACTGGCGGAGCTTTGGTTGAGCGGCCGCAT
The DNA here is from genome assembly GCA_963971545.1 of Philophylla caesio. Taxonomy (NCBI): domain Eukaryota; kingdom Metazoa; phylum Arthropoda; class Insecta; order Diptera; family Tephritidae; genus Philophylla; species Philophylla caesio. The sequence goes on along the minus strand of OZ020606.1, from coordinate 112,507,874 downwards.
ATAAATACATACATATGTACATACACATTCACCAAACACATAAAAACGTGTAGTGTGAAAACTGACTGACTAGCGTTGAAAGCTGCTAGCCATCTTGCCTGCTGCCAAAGGGTTCCACTGATGTTGGCTATGACCTCGCCACAAGTAGACACTGTAGATATTTGTGTTAATGTTATATGTTGGACATAATAATGTCGAACATGATGTTGCCAGGGTGTTGATTATACTCACACAAACACACATACACACACACACATACATATATGTATACAGTTAAGTACATATTTGCTTGGGTTTGGTAACTAAAGTAGAAAATTGCAGTTGACTCAAGTTTGGCCAATGCTATTGGCCATTTATAAAATACTATTAGTATCTGGAACGTAGAGTTAGTGTGAATATATTTACATATATGTATATGTATGTACGTATGCAGATACATATTTATATGCAAAAGTATATAAAATAATGCCAGCTGAGCCACTGAGCCACTGAGCCAACATCTGCTCTAACTAAAAGGCAGAGTGTAAACTGGATAAAATGGATTTCAAAGCAGCTTTCCAATGTCTACTTACCATACAATATTGATGAGGGTGTAGACTCTTAGACATACATTTGTTCATGTTTGAAGAGCATCAGCTTATCCGCATAGCTGTATATACATACATACATACAAACATTCGTGCCAATGATATTGGCTTTGTCTGTATCTAACTTCTGGAATATGAGATTAAAATTACTAACGTGAGATTAAAATACTCGTATGCACTGTGTGTTCGTATGTGTGTTTTTAAGCATAAATGCATTCTAAATATGTATGTTTATATAAATACTTAGATGTTCATTTTAATTGGTCGAAGAATGGAGTTAATGACATCAATGGTAGGTCAAAAGCAGTGGCGGCTACACGGTGGGATTTTCGGGTTTAAACATAAGCACATATTCTCAAAGTAAAACACGTACAATTGAATAAGTTCATTTAAATTTAAACTTATAATTTTTGTATATTTCGACCGTGGATTTGTTTTCTCCACATTCTGACTTCAGAAATGAAAATTGACTCACAACAAAAGAAATTTTTTTCATAAAATTTGTAGAGTTTTGCATAGTAATTTTCAATGTTTTGAGTGCCAATGCTGCTTCGATATTTCTGACCATCACATCGACTTATTTTCATTTCAATGTCGTAACCTGAACAAATTGTAACGGCTTTTTCATAAAGTATACGAAAGTCTGAATCTGCGTTCTCCTCAACACCTTAAATTCATTCTGACAATTTTGTATCAATATTAACTGAAACGTACATGGTTCGTAAAAGTTATCCCCACCGCCTTTAAATTAAAACTATGTATGTTTCCGCGGCACATGATTCGCTCTCCCATTCGTAATTCGCTCTCTCATTCGTAATTGGGAGCCCCCCATACAACCAATTGATTCAGTCCGAATCACGAAAAAATCGATGCTTTCTTTAATTTTAATCGGAAATTTATCGAAAATAGCTGCCAAAGTACATATAAATATTAAAACACTACAAAAAATAAAGCAATAAGAAATAATTAAATGCTTAAATGGTTCTGAACGTTGAGTTTGTGAAGAAAATTATCATGTGAAAGAGGTTGTTGGGCAAACCTAGAGTGAATGAAGACGTAAAAGTATGTATGTAAGTACTCGTATTACAACAGCAACAGATATTCCAAACGAATTACGAATGTGTCGTGTAAACGGGATAATTCGCCAATCGTAATTCAAATAGTGAAACTCGTTATTCACTTGCCGTGGAAATACCGTTTAAAGCAGTTTACAATTCATCTCGCAAATTTTAATATACTTTATTACATTTCCAGAAATATTTTCGAAAATAGTGATAATTATATTCAAATACTGTATTCAAACTATTTTCCTGTATTATTCATCCCTAGAGAAGAAAAAGTTCCAATATATCGACTTCTCATTTCATTCTGAGCACAAGTACACGAGTATAAAAAGGCTGTCTTCGGCTATGCCGAAGGCTTCATGACTTTCATGAATGGAAGAATCGTATAGGAGCCATATGTAATATTGTTCTCATAATAACTATTTATTATCTGTGCACTTTAGCTGTTTAAATGGAGGGGTTCTCTTGCTAAATGAAATATCTGTACAATCGGTTAAAGTAGTTTTTGGCTACTTATTTTATAAAAAAAAGAACCAAAATCAAATAGAGGAAAATGAATATTCAAAGCACGTCATTATGTAGTGTGCAAATATGTATTTAAGAAGAATATACAGTCAAACGATGGCAGACCTTTCGTTATCCGGTAAAATTTGAAATGACCAAATATAATTCACCGTTTTTTACCTTTTTTAGTTTTCTCGATTTGCTTACGTCGCAGTGTCATCAGCGTAGGTGTCAAATCGCAGTTTACACTTCCAACTGCCCCGCGTCCATCTTCCATACTATTTCTTGATTATTATTTGCGTAAGTAAAGCTTTGATGTGTTTGTATTTTCAGTTTTCCTTTGATATCAAAGACACGCCCTGTGTCTGTTAGAGGTAAAAAAAGGTCATGCGCTTTTTCAGAGTCTCAAATTGCAACACACAGTTTTGATTGGATTTACATTTTGACTTTCGACTTTTTAATACAATCGCCATTTCAGAGGTGCGGTAACATAAAATCATAACATGATTAAAATAATCCATTTTAAGTATTTAAACTACAAAGATCTAAATTTATTAGAAAGCATAAAGTGAAAGAAAGATCTTTTCTGGTTGCTCCTTTCTTTCACTTTTAAGATTACAGTCCACGCTATTAAGATTATAGTCCACACAACGGCTCTCAGAAACAAAATTAATAATTAAAAACTGATTTTCTGCTGATTTGTCAAATCAAAGGAAGCAGGAAATAATTTGTGCATATCTGCATTGAAATCAAATCCATTTAATAATAAACTTTAATTAATTATTTTTGATTCATTTTATTTCTCTATCGAAAGTGAAATAAACCAATTTTCTAATTTCTATGCAAAGTGTTCATTTCATCTTAATTTCGATCTCAAAATATATTAGAACTTTTAAACGTATACAGTTTCGTGCCTATCCGTCGATATTTGAACTCTTTTTACTAATGCTCCTCTGCAATGACTTCCAATATCTCATAAATATTTTTAACATTTTAATAAGAGTTAAAATAATTTGTTTGAGTATTTTATTTTGTAGCTCACTCAATTCTAGCCCAACCAACTGCAAGTTTTAAGTGGCTAACATTTTTTTTTTTGGAATTTTAAAATTTTTTGCCACTATAGGAACACCATATTCTTTTTTAAAACGCATGACTGAGATTTGTTTTTCTTTTATGGAAAAAAACGAGCAACATTGTTGACGAAAAAATTCTCAAAATTCAAAATAAATTTCAAGTGAATTAAAAGTCGCTGTAAGACTGGATTTGAATTAGCTATAAAACTGTATACTCAGATACTTTCTGCAAATTCTAATTAAGCAGTTTTATATTTTAATAAAATGTTTAAAATTTTTTAAAGCCACTACTAATTCGGTACAAAAATTGAAATTTTAGTTTAAAATGTCTCAGTTATATTTTGAGCATTAACATATTAATCATGAAAACATTGTAAAAATTTGTAAAATAAATCAGAGTTAGCAAAGCTTTGGCGCTCACTGTAAATTTGTATGTAGGCATGAGCATATCAAACTTATTGGCAATTGCCCTGACACCAGCTGAATGATAACTGTCACTTTGACATTTGTTGTGCGTGACATTGGCGCACTTACTTATGTATGTGCGTACATAATTATGTATGAATGTAAATGTGTTTATATACAAAACGTGGCTCAAATAAATGTAATTTTAATCGTTTGTATTTTTAAAATATTTACACAATTTTTCATGGATCTTATTTTTCTTTAGAAACATTTATGTACATGCATATGTAGTTACATACATATATAAAAAATTTAAAATGTTTTGCAAAATATTAAAAAAAAACTTTTAAATATGCTGTTCTATTCATAGTATTACCATACAGAACACCATAATTGTAAGACACGAGCATTAGTCAGGCAGTTTGCTATCTTATCACTAATTATACATAAACACATGCGTATGTAAGTGTAAATTTATTCCGGCAGTATTCACCACGAAGACATGATAAACGATGTTTTTAATGTGCCCTTTGGTTTAGCAATAAAAAATTGCAACAATTAAGCATTTTTAACTGGCGAATAAACTACACCACACAATTAAAGTATAACAAAAATACACTACTGAAAAAAAAAAAAAATAAACATACGTTAACATTTTTCATGCATACAAGCATATAAACATACAATGCCAGAGCAAAGTTACTAAAGCACGTTTATTGCTACCCAGTGCAGCCATAATCATTCACACACTCCTGTGAGAGCAGCTGTAGATGGCAAAAATGTATACTCGTATGTATATTGAGTATGAGAGAATGAGTACGTGAAGGCTTTGTGGTCGCTTTAATTTTCTAATTACACAAAACAAATGAAAATTTACGGCGGTTTGAGCTTGCAAGCGTGCAATGGATGTAATGAATATAAACACAAATATACTGTGGAATATCCCGGCAGTGAAATGTTAACTAGCCAACAAATACATGCATTAACTTAGTTCATGAACTAGTTTTGAATGCCGGCGCTGGTTAGACTACTTCGATCTCTGCTTTTGGAATGCGTAAACTTTAAAGCAGTAAATAAAATGAAAATTATTGCCTATGGTGCCTTTATTGAGAATATGTGGTCACAGCCAAGTGGGGTTGGCGATATGGATATTTTTTAATTAAAATGCTCGGTAATAAATTCACGATATGAAATCGAAGATAACAGAAATAGTTAGCGAGTAACCGATAGTAACATTATTCGCATTTGAAAGATTTTGTAGTTATAGCAGGACATCCTCGAGATGATTATTCACTGAATGAATATACTCCGAACGATTAATGTGCAAAATGTACATATGAACATATTGTTGTTGTATGTAGATAAGAAATGGAACCGCTTGATAGGGCTGATATCGACTTCTCGACAACTACCTTATCGGTCCGGTAAAAGCTGTATTTGATATCTCTATATACTCTTATTATTCTATCGGTGCCTTGATAATGGAAAACGTATAGACATATATTTTTTCGCATCATTAGTTTTTCTTATATTCTATACTAAGGATCTGGAATTCCTCTATTACTTAACATCTAGTATGCTTCAAAGGTCCCGATTTAAATTTAACAAAATTAAGGCAAAACATCGCCTACAGGAATATAAGAAACTTTTAAAGTACGATTGTATTTTCATTTACACGGTACCCATTTATTTTGTCTATCTATCCATCCTCTAAACAAAATTATTGAATTACTTAAATATCAACGAAAGAGAGGATACGTAAATACATAGTTTTATCAAAATATTTTCCACTAGATTTCCCAAAGTGTTCGTTATTAAGTCGATTTCGTCGTTATACGCTGATCAAATGTAAAAACCAGAAACCCTAACTTCAAACCAATACAATTCTCCACATAAGGCCGGTTTAAAAAGTTGCATACAAAATTATTGGGTTTAAAGTAATAGCTCTGAAATTTTTGAAGAAGATGACTGTTAGTTAAAGTCAGCAAAGGGAATAAAAAGAAGGCCCACTAGTTGGCTCTCGGGTCAAAATATATTGTGATTTCCTATTTTACGAATATATTTAACTAAGTTATGAGACATTAATATGTTTGTTTTAATAACATTTGTATTTTTAAATTGTTATTTTTTAATTCGTTTATTAGAATAATAATGCTTATAAGAAAAATTATTCCTAAATACGAGTATAGATCCGATAAAATGGAAATTATTCAAAATTGCTGTTTATCCTTAAGAACATTTTTTGCGTATATAGCAGTGGACTTTTTTAATCAGGAAATACTAGAAAAATTTTAAAATTCATGTCGGCACATTTCATATGAATATCGAATGGATTAATGCAGATGCACTGATAAGTTCCTTAACTGGTATGATAATAATGCAAAGCCTGTCAATTAGGGATGCAATAACTAAAATACGAAGATATTGATTTGCTAAACAAAATGGGGCAAAACGTATGCGGCGCTTGTATGAATGACTGCAGGGATACTCATATATTTGTTTGTACTTAAACTCATATATTTTGCAATAAAACAGGATACTTGTACTTGTTCGTTGTACATACATACATATATATTAACTTGTTGTATACACATGCATATGAGCTGATGGTTGAAAAATAAATTCCAAAGAATGCACAATTACACAAATGTTTTAGTAGTCTTACATACATATTAGGGATGCCAATTTTGGGCATTTTATTCCCGAAGTTTTGATTCGTAATTTTTAATTTGTTAAAATATGTAACACGTCTGTAATCGTTGTAGTATAGAAGTATGCAAAATAATATTAATATAGCAAAGAACGATTTCTTGTAATTCATGTATGGATTTGTTGGTGTTTTCAAGAACAAAAAAGAAATAAACGTAAAATTGGACACACATATAAAATAATTTATACTTCAAATAGAAATATATATATTTGGTGCAGAAGCAAATGCACCTACATAAAGTAAAATTATTTTTAATCACTGATTCAGACCAAAATAAAATATTTATATATTACCATTCAGTATAAAAACATCACCCATTCCATTTTATGTGAGACAGAATTATTCCATATTTTGATTGAAATGCAATCTTAAAGAAATAAAAACCTTTAGTGTGTTATCATCGAACCTGTACAAATTTAGGTACAGGTTGCATTTAAAATCCGAAGTGAAGAAGCACCGCTCTGACTAAACACTTGTTGGTTGGATTGTCGACAAAAAGTTAAATGCTCTTTGTAGGAATTAGCCTTTATTGCCCCCATTACAAAAACTATCAGTTTCTTTTACATAAACTTCTGATTAATTGTATGCCTTTCGATTATTGGACAATGGCGAGCTGCTCGTTAAAACTTGATGCAATTTATCTTTCAGAATTTCTGCCTTGTCCACTTCAAGCATCTCGTCGTTAGTACTATTAATATCGCTTTCATAGTAAGACTCATTTTTTAATCGAGGAGGATATTCTCCAGTTCACTTATAATGGCAAGGGGAAAACAAAGCCTTAAGGAGTTAACTAGCAGTGTTATTCGTCTTATTGTGTTGTCGTAATATAACAGTTGTAAACTTGTTGTTTTTGTTTCTCATGTTAAATTTTCTTATTTCAATACCACTCTGAAAGTTATGTTTAGTAAATAACACACTAAACATACATACCTTTGTGTGTTTTACACGTTCGGCTCTTTCTGTTTTAAATCAATTGAGGTTTATTTTTGTTTGCAAAAATTTAAATTAAAAATTTAAAAAATAAATTAATATTAAATTCACTGTTTTCTGCAATTCTGGAATTTGAATAGATTGATCCCGGGATATTTGGGAGTTGAAAAAGGCCGGGATCCCGGAATACCGGGATTTCAGGATACAGGGATTGACATGCCTTATATATATACATACATATAAATATTTATATAAATATAAAAGGTGGTTGAAAGCACGAACTTTAGCTGGTAAAGGTTACTACAACACCAGCTGTGGAGCTAGTAAACATTTTTCATACAAGAGTTTAGTCAGCAAACGCAGGTTTTAACTATATGGCAATGGGGAAGTGGGATTAGTTATGGTTTACAATTGCACCTTCGCACCACCCCACACATGTGTACTTACATGCAAATATTCATATTTGTTTTTATAATGTTACTGGTTTGAGTACCAAAGAACACAAAACGCATCCCTTTTCGTACGCATGTTGGCAATTTTTATGAAAACGACTTGCGTGTCTGCGTATAGAGTAGGATGAGGCACGTACATATGTATGTATGTATGTACTTAGTCATGTGAACGTTATAGATATTATGCCACGACGCAATCGCCTGACACCAATAACAATTTTAAAACACACGCCGGTGGTGTGGTGCTTAGAGTACTTATTCGATTTTATTTCGTTTCGGTTTGCTTTAAAAGTCAGCTTTGACCCCCAGCAACTACGTAGAGCAACACCCGCGCTCGCAAAGTGAATTTGTCGGCTTTTACTGCTTTAAAGCTTTAGTGAAATGCAAATGCAAATGTGTACATACATACATACATACATACATACGCACATACATATATACATACGCATACTGATGAAAACAAACGGAAAACATATAAATTCTTGCTGTTTATTATTTTTTCCGTCAACCCTTATTGCAAACGAAAGCTGCTACGCCACGCGTTAAAGTAAATTAGAATAACAGCAACAGCAACACATGAAATTGAAAACATTTTTTTTTTTGGAAGCAACAACGTATTTACTTCTGCAATGCATAAAGGTTTGCAAAGCCTTCTATAGTCAATGCACACGCACATGCATACACAAGTACGTATCTACATATGTATGTGTGCGTATACAGGAAGCGCCATTATGAGGAGCATGGGGACTTTTAGCGTTCCAGAAGTTTTCAAAGGGAAAAAATATAATCACGCACGTTCTTTTTTTTTGTAGCACACGCATATAAAACGCATCTAAAGTATGTTTGTATGTGTGTGTGTACATACACCAGAAGAAATTTCTGGCTGTTGCTTTCGTCGTCGCATTTATTCCATTTAAAATAATATTTACTAAAGCATAAAAAGTCATCTGTGCGCTAAAGCGACATTAGGGAATAGCGTCGAAGCATGCGTAGACTCTTCGTTTGTTTGTGGTGCTAGTTTTAATATGGCATCGCTTTGAGCCTTTGAGTTGTCAGCGTTTCCGCTTTGGTACTTTAAAACAGTATAAATATTTTACGCACTTTGTGCACTTCACGTTTTTTTACGTTTGTTAAGTTAGCATTTTTTTGTGAAGTTTTTGCCTAAACAACTTACTCAGTACTTACTCGAAAAAGGAATATAAAGACTTCGGTTTATGCAACCAAATTTTTACTAGTCACGTTCTTTTTTTTCAGTTCGAAGTTTTATATCAAGCTAACTTATAGCTAGTTAAGAGCTTTCAGTTCATCATTTTTTTATTTATGCTACAAAATTTAGTTTTTTCAAGAATGTCTATAAGGCAATGCTCGATAGGAAATATTTTCTGCGCCGGAGCGATACTTTGCGCTCAATCCGTTGTAGTTTTAATACCACTAAGGAATATTTCATTCGAAAGCACAGAATTTTCTTAAAAAACGATCAGTCAGAGACTTTTACATGGTGCTCTGATTTATAGTGCAAAGTTTGGTTCGGTTTCAACTCAGACACTGACAGGTTTGGTGATGGCTTTCGATAGTTCTTCTTCGTAAAAAAGGCTGCTATCCGGCATCTTATGTCGGATAGTATTTGACTGACGTCGTTTGCCTACCTTTTACAACTTTTCATTGTGTACATAGATATTATGCATATGTAAGTATGTTACTATGTATTATCATGTGAATTATATTAATCAAATAAATAAGTCAAGCACTACTCCGTACAGAAAATAACCGATTTTCAAAAAAAAAGAAAATGTTCGTTAAGGAAATGAGATTTTCACAAATAAGTAATAAATTATTAATTAAAAATTTTTTTTAAAACTTAAAAACAAAAATCTGAACGAAATATAATTTTCACTTCTGCCGGTTTTCGTATAAATTTAAAAATAATAATTTCTACTTATTTACATAATTTTTCATTTATTTGAAAAAATGAAAGATCATTTATTGCAGACTAATAATGCTTAAGACACATTTTTAAATCGGAGCAACATATTTTCTAAAAGCATAGAAAATAAAAAAGTTATATAAGATATTAAGTTGTTGTCCTGACACAGTTTGTTAAATTTCGAAAATTAAAATTAAAGTTTTTAAATTATATACAAAATTAATTAATATATCCTGCCATTTCTACAATTGTAAATGAAGTGATCACTTAAATTTAATACTTCGAAAAAAGTTATTTTTTTGCTTTAAAATCCTAAACTTTTTTAAGTACCTTACTTCCCGTTTAGCAAACGTTTTCGTGAAGTTCTCTAGTTAAAGCTACCAAAAACTGAGTATTGCATACAGGCCCATACAGGACTTAATTAACATTAAGCAATTTAAGGCACCACAATTTAAACACAGTTATTTTTAAAATCTAGAAATATTACTTTCTTTTCAATGTAAGATTCTTGGCATTTATTTTTGTTCTTCTTCTATTTTGCTAGTTTTTGCTTTGTAAAGGAAGTTTGAATTTTGAAACATTTTAATAATATCCACTCATAATAAAACGGACCCGTTACATATACGGACGGTTTTATTTTAAAATACTATTTAAAAAACCTTTTTTTTTTGCATTTACGGTGGTGGTCGTATCATTTGCCGCCAAACTGATATTTTTGGTAATGAAGTTTTATTTATTTGTTGATTTCTTAGGTTTATTAATTAAAATTTATCTTATTTTTCAAAAGACCCAGCGAAAACCAAATAATTAATCTATGTAGAAAACTGAAAAAAACAATAATTAAATTTACATTCGAAATTTTTTCCCAGTAGTGAAAGCATATTTTCAAGCAAGCTGTGTTCAGAAAAAAGATTGAATATATCGGCGGTAAATTTCAATCACTTGTTACTAAACTTTATTACTTTAAAATTTGAAAAGCTGCTAAAAATTAAAGAAATTCTATTGAATGTTCAGTTTATATAGTTCATGTTAAAAAATGCAGTGTACTTTAATAAAAAATTCAGAAAATAAAAAAACAATCATGTTGATTTTGGTTACAAATGATAGACTTCCTTAACTGCATTTAAAAAAATTCATATTGAAAACATTTTGCAAAAGCATATCTATTGGAATATGTGTAATGCACTAAAAGTACTCCTCTAATTATATTTTGATCAGTACTTTTGAAATAGTTGAAACCAAATATTCATAAACACTGAGTGATATCATTTATGTATTTAATTTTATATATTCCTATATTAGGCTTGTACTCGTTGTCCTATATATAGACTCCTTTAACTTGCCACTAAAGCGTTTATCTCTTTGATGAAAAGAACTTCACTTAAGTGTGCCAATGTTAGTACAATAGCTACTTTGAGAGTCCTTTAGCGTATTTGTAAACTCACTTCCCTCCACTTCTTTCCCAAAAATACATAAATGATGTATCTTTAAAGTTATTGAACATGATATCAGTATTTTTTCATTATACTCGCGCTGCATACCAGCCAACATCCTTTTATTCGTTTTGCCGATATCTTTCATTTTTATCACGCTGCTTTCGCGCTATAACACCTACATCGACATGACTTGACTTTACTTGACTTGACTTCAATATGTGCATGTGAGTGCCAGTGCTACTGTTTCTTGAGCTTTTGCAGCAACCTGCACCCTGCTGTGTCAAACAACAGCAACAATTTTAAACTTATACACGATTATTGGTACATATGTTTTCAAATTCATAAATGTATGTAGTACATGTATGTGTGTATTTAAGTACTTATACACTTCAATACTTTATATCTGATTATATACACACACATAAGCGTATGTCAACCAATGAAGAGAATTTCAATTTGCGAAAGTCACTATAAACTTTATGACATCGGTGTGTGTATGAGACACATGTGTTACGGCACTTTCAACCGCAAAATGTGCGTCAGTTAAGTATTTGCTTAATATTATAAATTTCGCGCTGCTTCATACTGTTTTTTTTTTCTTCAATCTTTTCATAAAAGTCACCCCTTCGGCGATATTTTTCATATTATGATTGACGCGTTAGCGAAGCGAGAAGGTGGCAGTTGAGCAAGAAATATATACATACGTATATCCACTTAATATAAATACATATGTATGTTTGTACCAGTACTCATATTCTTGAAGCTCTTTTAGGCAGCAGCTTAGCTTATTTTGTGCACATAAGTTATTTAGTATTTGCTTAAAGTAGACTTGAGTGTATGCTCGCATTTGACGAATTTGCTGAATTTTTTTAGCGCTTAAAAATTATTGATATTTTAATGGCATTTATTTTTTTTTTCATCACCGTAATTGGTTGATTGAGTCATGCATACAGACGAGCATACATACATACATATTATGTACATAAATATAGTTATGTGTGTACATTAAGCATGCATATATTGACAGCGCACTCAATATTGCAAATAAATTTATAAACACATACTACCATCAGTCATTTGCATGCAAATAATAAAATTTGCAATTTTTTCGCTGACGCAGGCTACACTTGAAATTGCTATCAATTATCGCTTATGACAGACTACTTTTCACATTGACACTGAAAGAAAAATATTTACAAAAAAATTACTTAATCTTTAGTCTATTGCAAAAAAACTGCAGAATACTTTTTGCCTTTTTTTTTCAACTGTGCTTGTATTTAATTGGGTTCAAAGCTATTGACTGTATCGTTTTCATCGAAAATTATATTTAATTCCATTAATACATAAATTAACTTAAACACTCAGAACCTGCAATGAACTCAACACAACACACATATGTACAAACAGTGTAGTAGTGTACCGGAAATAACCAATCGCAGGTGTCGCCGGCCGTTGTACTGTCATTTGTAATCGTATGTTGCGCTAGTGTTGCTGGCAACAGGTTTGTGTTGCTAAGTGCTCATGATCATAAAATATTTATTTGAGATCGTTATCTCAACTTAAAAATAGCTCCTACGTAAACATTTTAAAGGTAAATAAAATCATACACAATTAGATCCTTTATCAGCACTTGCTTTCCAAGAGCAAGTAGTTTCATGTGCCCCAGTTTTTATTTAGTGCTTGGTAAGCAGATTTATAAATTGTTTTTATGTACTCAGATAAAATGTTCCAAACCATTTCTTTACGCAAAACCATTTTCAGTCGATAAGTGAATCCGAAAAGGTATATTTTGAAATGGCAGCACAGCTGATGTTTAAATACATCTCTGTAGAACAAACTCGCTTTCGTAGAAAAGTTTACCAGCTCTTAATGTTGGACCGCCAAAGAAAGATTCAGTGCACATTGCCAAAGACAGCAACCTTATTTATTTTCAATATCACTTTGTCAACCGTGCGAAGAAATCTATATATATTTTCGCGTTTTTCTCTTAACTAAGGTGGAACTTGCCTCCCAGAAACAAATCACCTACCGCGTAAAGTCCAAAATCTAGAACATGTGCTGAGCTTTTGGCATTTATGAATTTAGTATTTTGTTCATATACAACATTTCGACATAGATTATTTAATTTGACAAGTTAGTTGGCGCTTCAGTGCGATACTAAGATAACTCACATTTATGCTCCGAGCAGTTTAAATCTTAAAAGGTTCATTAACGTCAGCAAATCATAAAGGCAATAGATGGCGCTGTAGTCGAGGTATTTATGAAAGCTTAATAAATGATCTGATCAGTTTCAAATTCATTCCAGAGAAAGGAGGTAGAAGCTTCGAATCGAATGAGTATATATGTATATATGTACATATATAGTCAATGATCTACGATCTACTTAAATCAAATTTCCCTAGTGCATTGTGTCATGCACTGTGTCCATTACCTAAATGCGGCTACGAATATTTGCAACATCAATTTGTGAAATTGTAATAATTTCCAATTCATTTAAAATCAGCAATAAAACGTTACAGCAGAACTAGAATAGAAAGGTATAATAAAAAAGGAGCAAGCCACACATAAAAATACTAAGAAATGAACAAATGACAACGAAACTCGTAGTACGAAATGCGCTACAGTGTTAGCAAGAGTAAATGAGCCAGCAAAACGCTAAGTGAAGTGGCAACAAAAAACAAATTGCTGTTGTACAAACCGACAAACCAAAGCGTTTACAGATTTTTGGCATAAGGCATGCTGCGGCAAACTGATGCGTTGCAATGAACCCCAAACGATGACTCTCCATCACCACCACCACCACCACGAATAGCACTGGCTGCCCCACCATATTAACACTCTGCACATTCTGTTGTGACTTCGACGATTACACTGTTTTATGGCACTTTCAGAATTTTTATGCTTGAACACGTTTTGAATATAACCACAAAACCGATATGCGTGCGATTACTTTGCTGAATGGCAGTGGAGAGCTGCAGCAGCAGCATTACTTGGATTGCTTGATGGGTGAGGGGTTGCGTTTAGGTGTTGCTCAGAAGGCAGTGTCACTCATTTATTTGCTAACTTGCCAGCGCTCGTTCGTGCGTTTGATCATTCAAAAGTGACCATAAAATTGCACGCGTGCATTTAAAATTCAGTCAAATTTGCAACAGTGTTGCCATTTGCAAACTTGGCTGCGTTTCAATTTTAGTGGCCACATAGAAGGCAAGCATGGTAAATGATATGATGGAAGTTGTTGGGGCCGTGTGAGAGCCACCGGGTGTGATGCACGTAAAATCCCTTGTGAATGTTACACTTCGTGATGAATTGACAGCTTCCAAGCAATTATTGCCTCACGTTTCCGCTGTGTTCAAATTGCTATCCCTGCAAACGTAACTCATTCACTTCACTTCACTGAAATCACTTTTTGACGAACATTTACTCTCTGCAAATTGTAATGACCTTATCAAAGTATAAAAAACAAAATTAAGGGAGAAAGATGGGTTGCCAGACTTTAGTAAATATTGATGTCATTTCGATAATAGTCCTTTGAGGAGAGCTGAGAAGCAAAATAGATTTGACTCAAAATATTTATAGCATTATGAAGATGCATATGTGTATTTTTTCAGTTTCAAATTTTAAAACCTTAAAATACATAACTTTTTTAAAAGACTCTTGGAATGTGAAATGCAAATTATCGTTTATAATATTACAACAACCTGCAAATAAGTCTAACAAACAGAGATAACAATATTCAAATATGTCTCAGAAAATAATCATATAATCATTTAAATATGACTACAAAAAAGCTGCCAAATTCACTGTAAATGAGAATTAAGCGTCACCAATTAAATGCAATTTAGCGCTCTTTCGCAGTCTTGTTTCGAAATCTTTCCAGCATGCCCGCGTAAAATAAAGATCTACCATTTAAGGTTTTAAAAAGTGCTCGTTTATGAGAGAAGATGAAGAGAAGTGCCGTTTTGTAGGAGAATAGCGGGTAAAATCCTTCAATATAACTTCGGAGTCACAAAAGATTTTTTATTAAATTATTTCGATAATTACACTAATTCAATTGAGGCTATGGAATTCAGTTACAGTTTTAGAGGTATAGAGTAGGAAAGGATTTAGCATCGAATCTTAACATTGGAAATTTTTCAACAAAAAAGAGGAAACATCTATTCTGTTTTGTGTCACAAATCAATGTTGTTTTCAGCATATCTTAGGTATTTTTTTTATTCGACAGATGGTACCATTTCCAATTGTTTATATTAAAGGGCTCATACTGAATTAAACGTCGTTTGTTATTTTTTGTTTGTGTCCATTTACCAGTATATTGTGCTCAAACACCTATTGGAGTTGAATACACCACGAAAAGCTGCTTTTCTCAAGTTAAGAAAAAAAAAAATTTACTTTTTTTTCAAATATACTCATATACAGTTAACTTCATTAAACTCTCATAAATAATATTGGGTAGCCATTTACAACATAAATTTATGAATGTCGGAGTATTCTCGCTGAAGCTCTTAAAGCAATCATCCTTAATTGCTTAATGATGAACTCATTTTCTAAGACATAAAAATTTAAAATGGAACAGGCGCTCACATACATACATATGCTTACAAATCCATTAAATATATAAAAAAAAAATGCATTTACGTTTAACATTCTGCACGTTTGCAGGAAAAATGTAATATATACATATAGTTTTTTTGTATTAAACAGGCAAAAATGACAAACCAGTTTTTTTTTAATAAAAAGCACTCTTATATACGAGTATCTCAATTGAGAGTGAAATTTTTGTCTCTAAAATAATAAATATTAAAACTTTAAATCGCGTGTTACTCAACATTTTAATGGCTTGAAAATATGATGTTCTTGCTGCCAAATCGTGATATTTATAGAATTTGCGCAATTTTTATTTCTTCTCAAGATTATTTTGTGCACACGCGTATTTGAAGAATGGCATCTTCAAGGGCTATTGTACTAGTGTCGCACTCATCAAATACACGTGTTGCAAGCAGCGTTGGCATGTTCATAGCATAAAATATGAAAAAGCACTCAATTAAAAACAAGTTGCAAAAGCGGCTGCAATTGACAACCACGTACATACGAGTATGTACGAGTATATATGTAAGCTTTTAAGTATATATTTATTTATATATATATGCCATACATTGTATGAGTATATTGTACACATTTGTTTCCACTCGGTGCAGCATTTGTGTCTTGTGGCGGCGATGGCGCGCCTCTGTATAAAGAGCACTTGAAATGAAGAGGCCCATAGTCTATGTAATGAGTGCAACTTCATTAGAGACAACTTAAGCAAATCAAGAGGAAAATTTAATTAAAAACATTTACAAACAAAAAATGGCTTAAGATAAATAGGGTAGAAGTGTGGTAGATAGAGAGAGCGAGATTTGATATATTAAGGCAGCGAAGCTATTAAGGCGTGTATTCATCTCATGTTAGCTGTATATTTCCTTTCAACAGAGCGATTGTGGGATTTGCAATGTTTTTGTGCTTTATTTCAAAAAGTTTTGTATGAGATAAACTGTCAATTTTAAATTCACTGGCGCGATATTATTGCATATTTCTTTATAAATTTTCTAAAAATTTTTAGAGCGCTTGTAGGAACATACATATTTTCCATATGTATTAATGATTACAAATGCTTCACAGTCAAAGTATATTACCTGAAACCAGTTGAACGCTTTAAAGGCTTACTTGATCGACGACCTATGTCTTTGAGCACGCTTGATTACCTTAAAAGGGTTTAACTGCTTATTTAAATTTTAATGAAAGACAGGATTACCAAGTATCATTAGATTTTTTTTTACATTCTGTAAATAAGTTATTGAAACCAGAAATAGTACTGCAGTTACACTTCGAAAAATTTATGAAATCAAGATTAAAAGTATAATAAAATCGATTTCGGAGCAGAACCAAATTAAAGTAAAAGGCAATTTCGCAGGAATAGATAGATCCACATTTATGTGCAAAGTAAGATCACTAAAATCCTACTTTTATGGACAATTTTGCTTAACTTCTTTTCCTCGTTGAAGTAAAAAGGTTAATTTCAATAATAACTGATTTTGATTCCAAAATTACTTAAATTGGCAAAAAATTTTCTCTTACCGAAATTTCTTAAGAAGCGCGTTTATTAAACTTTTAATTTTTTAGCACTACGATCAGTTAGCGGAAGAACCTAACAATATAATGAATTGTTTAAAGTTTGTCTTCTTCAATATTAAGTAAATATTTCCTTTTTGGTTGTTGTTGAAGTTTTTGACAGGGTAGGAATCTATAGGATTTTGGAACGATTTTCCGTCATCCGTTATCAAGGTGTGTTTTACGACAAACTGGTTTTGGCGTTGTGCCATTTTAGTGTCGTGTTTCGTTCTCCAACATTCCAAAATTCAATTAAGTAAATAATTAATGACATGAACCACAAACAAAATTTGAAGATTTAAACAATGTATGCCAAATTGAAAAGAAAAACTGCACAAAATGCTAACAGCCAAGAAAAAGTGATAATTTAACATTAAAAAAAATGCAAACCTCTTTAAATTTAAGCTAAGCAATTAGACATTTATCGTTACCGCCAATGGACAACTTAAGCGCTGAGATGCGTTACGATAACTTATAATATACATATATATAATCGTTCAATTATTATTATACCGATTTAACTAGGAACAAAATAATAAACAGAACAGAACAGAATAAAAATGAATGGGTACATCATTTTTTTCGTTTCCTATTTCGGCCTACTAAAGCAGGACAGCACTGAATTGATCTGAAACCGAAAACTTTTATATGAGAAGATAGCAGTTTTTACTTGAAAAATTGCGGCTTAAGGGCTCGATACCAAGTCCATGATTTATTTTTTCACATGATATATATAAAAAAAATACAGTTTCCTTTATAATCCAAACAAAATATCTCTACTGAGGTGCAATAACATGAGAAGCTCGGCCAAAACACGTCAATATATGCTATTATTGTTAGACACATAACGCAACGCGAATTATTATATTTTTCTACTTAGAAAACCTAGTTTGGATGCAGAAAATACTGATCCGATTGTATTTATTTGCAATAAATAAAAGTAAATTTTTCAATGCATTTCTTTTCCTCGCCGCACTGCGCCTTTCACTTTTCATTTTTTACGAACTTTTCTTTGTAAATGTTCATTATACATATACTTACATACATACACATTTTCGAGCGTGTGCTTTGCGCTAAACGCCTTCATTTGTCAATCGACTGTCAAACAAACTGTCAGAGTGCAATTTTTTCGCTTTGCCAATTCACAAATTGCAGAAATTCAGAAAAAAAAAAGAAAGAAGAAAGTCCTCGCGCAGCAGCCCTTCACTCGAATCTGCGTTCACAATAACAACGTCGCAGCAGCAGCAGCAGCGTGGCGCTAAATCGACGAAATGCAAGTTGCAAGTTGTTGTAAGTGCATTAGCGGTTTGTTTTTTGTAATTTGTAATTCTTCATTCATTTTTTTTTGTAAGTTTCTCCATTTGAAGACTCAAAGAAAATTGCCACTTTGTATTTACAAGCAGTTTGACATGTTGCAGAAGCAATAATAAGAGTAACAGCAATAGCAACATGCCTCATGCCACATGCCACATGCCATACGACACTGTCCATGATGGCATTACAGAGCCAGCTGAGGGCTAAATACTTATTTACTTAAGGCAGAAAAAAAAACCAGCAGAAAGAAATGCAAAAGCGTAAATGCGCTCGCAAAGAAAGGCGGCGCAAAGCAATTCCGTGGAATCAATTTTGTTTGTAAATATATGTACATACATATATGTATGTACTTATTTCGTGTTGCACACACACTCAATTATTGGCTTGCCAGTCGGTTGGCTTGTTTGCATTTTTGTTTGTTTTGCTCTGCCTGCAGTTGCATTTACAATATTTTCCTAGCTGTTCGCTGCGAATTTTTTTTTATTTTTCCATTTTTCTATATTGTTTTTTGACTCAAAGGCAAAAGTGGCAAATAAGTTTTGCCAATTTGTATGCCAATCGCTTGTTCGCAACTAAGTATTTACTTGGCTCCCCAGTTCGTTACAGTTGAAGTTTGCCTTTGTTTATTGTTGCTGCAGGGATTTTGTGCCCTTAATGCGTGCACGTGCAATCAATAATGCAATGCACACAGACGCTGAAACACGCTGTGCTTTATCGCAAAAGTCTTTCTTTTGTGAATGCGACAATTTAGTGACTTTCAAGACAAATAACCGTTTGCAATTGCCTCCAGCTGGCGACAAGATTTGCTGAGGTCTATAATTTAATATTAGTTTATTTTGTTCATTATATGTTGGTCATTTCTCTTTTATTGAAAAAAAATCTCTTCGAATCACTCGAATAGTATTCATTTCTACAAAAAAATGTATAGCAAAAAATGGCAAAAATTATTTTTAAAATTAAACTAATTACTCGGATGTACGCCAATCACTATAAGTGAAACTTCACTGTACTTTTTTGTGCGATTGTGATAAGAGGTTCCTATCTTTCTCGTGAAAATGAGGAAGCCCAGCGACGATTATACTGGGCAAATATAATATTACTTATTTTAAGACGCTTTTGGTATTCTTTATCGACTTGGAGAATGAATATATGCAATGACCGTAATTGATGCACAAACATAAAAATATGTTACTTTGAGACTACTATCTAATAATGAAATTCTGAAATTTGGATTAAATTCTTAAATTTTAACCCTGAATAAATATACTATACTCTTCATAATTCAAGTTTAAGTTCATAGTGATCACACTGAATAAGTGAAAATGCAAGAAGTTGCCAAAAATATATTATTTTTCTATATATAACTATAAATTCTTAATATTCAAAGTTTTATTATATTAATTTGGCCACTTTAGTTAGATCCAGGCTTGATTATGCGGCCTTTCTATGGAGACCAAATCACGATACCCACATTAATCGAATAGAATGAATTCAAAAGATCTTTATTAAATATGCCCTTCGTTTCTGAAACTTCACCTATCCTTTACCTATGAATCTCGTTGTCAGCTGATATCTCGGAGTACTCTACAATCTAGATCTGCCTTTCTTTCATGCAGCTTTATTATCAATATTAATATTGGTACAGTTGACTGGCCTGCGCTCTTGGAAAAACTTAACTTTTTCGTTCCTTCACGTAGTCTTCGTCATGTTCCTTCCGAGTTCCGAATTGAATAATGTTCTGAATTTAGATCTTTCTCTGCCAACTGCAGTAATCCGTAATATATTAAGTAACTATTTCTAACTATGCATAAGTATCTTTTAAGCATTTGTGATCTTTAGTCTGTAAGAAATTAATGTTCATTTGACTGAAAATAAAATATGAAATGAAATATGAAATGAAAAATATACAAAACTGGTCTAAATTTCATAGAATGATTGTCTCTGTAATTTGTATTAAATCTTAAAATGTGATATGCAACAGGCGCTTCTTATATACAAGGAAAAATATGATTATTTTAATATGATAATATTTATAAATATGTCGTTCGAAATATGCTTTCATTTTTTTCTTAAAAGAGTACCATCACTTAAAATTATAAAATTTTCGAGAAAAAAAGCGGTTAAAGCTCTTAATTCATTAAAAGTATTCAATTATTTTTTTATTTATTTGCTTTTTAAATAATTTTGTTAGTTATTTAAACTATTTATTGATTTTGTACTACTCAGCAATTGTTTTAAACACTATTTCTTTATCTATTTTCAGGTAAGCTTCAGGAATGGGACTTATGTCGAAACACCAGAGAAAGTATAGTATAAAAAGACATGACTGGATGAAAGTGATTTGCAGCAAATTTAAAATTTCGGAAAAATTAAGTATAAAGATTTGCATACACATGTTGAGAAGTTCGAAACCTTTTAGAGAATATTTCATTAAAAGTGGTATGAAGAAGCGTCAAGTATTATGACTTGACACTTTTGAATGTCTTCAAGTCAGCCAATTTCATGACAAAGTTTAACTATAAGTACTTACATGTAGTTGCGCACATACCTGGCGATTACTAGTGGGAACGATTATTAAATGGTACCGAGTATAAAGCCTTTGGTTACGGCATTCTTTCAATATTTCGATTTATCTAAATATCACATCAGAGTAGAACTACAAGACTCATTCATTAGTAAAATGACGTTTACTACAGATCTGTTGAATAGATCTTCAACTGCTTAATTTATTCATCATAAGTTTATTCAGTATTTTTTTAACTAATCATTCATCTTTCTTGTTTCATTCAAGAGTGGACTTTCAGTTGATATAATCAAGCAAAAAAACTCACTTAAGTATTCTTATATTAAAATAAATTTATATTGATTTGTAGAGCCACCAATTTAAAAAAAAATATATTTTCATATTTAACTCAACCTTATTCTGTTGACAATTGCATGCATTATATCTGAATACTTTATAGCTTTATTATATAAAAGACATGTGAGTGTGTGTTTTTAGCCAAAACAGAGGCGACTTTCAAAAAAGTTGGTAAAACTGGGTAGATACTATGGATATATTTTTACTTGCAAACGGATCTGGCTTTCAGAATATTTGGATAATAGCACCAAACCGTAAAATGGAGAGTGGAAAACTAGCATAAACACGAAATTCAAAAACTTC
The DNA here is from genome assembly GCA_963971545.1 of Philophylla caesio. Lineage (NCBI taxonomy): Eukaryota > Metazoa > Arthropoda > Insecta > Diptera > Tephritidae > Philophylla > Philophylla caesio. The sequence goes on along the minus strand of OZ020606.1, from coordinate 112,486,165 downwards.
ACACTTTTGAGGTGACTCATTGACAAAAACACAATGCAAGCGACCAGTCGGCCCGACCGGACGGAAAGTCTGTCGACCGACTAGCCGACAAACTGGCGTCGAAGGTGTAGCGCTAAGGCACAAAAGTTCATTGTCTTTTTGGTTTTCAAAGCAAAGGTGGAATAACAAAAACAGACACGGCAACAATGTAATGAGGCATACTTTTAGGTGAAAAAGCCTGTTGTATGCGGTGTTTTTTTTTTTTGTTTTGTGGTATTTTTTGTTGCACTGCAGTGCTTCGTACATTGAAACAAATACGGGTTTGTGTTGTGGACGGCTGCGCTTTGGTGTGGCGCATTGACTGTGGCTCCTTTGTGATAAGTTGTTTTTGTTGCATGTAACAGTAACTTTTGTTTTCTTAGTAGCACATGCTGCTCATACATGAACATACATACATTGGAGGCAAACGCATTGATTTGCTGTTCGTCGCTAATTGCCAACCATTTTTACATATAAACATTATGGTGAGGACGGGCACGCAATTAAGACCACTTTTTACTGTTGGATATTTTAAGGCGCCGAGGCTTATCAATAAAATATTAATAAGGGCAATTGCTTTTACGTTCATTTATATATAAATAAAATAAATAAAATTTCTGTATTGTCGTTTGTGTTGTGGCGGTTTTTCACTCTTATTTCGAAATCGCAATTTTGCCGGCATTTGCGCCTCTAATTATGCAACAGTTTCTATATTTTTGTTATTAATTGAAGAGTTAAGATATAGAGGGTGCTTTATTTAAGGCAGCATGACGCTGGTGGAAGCGCTGAAGAAATAGACGCATGTTAAAACAGTCAAAATAGTAACTGCAGCAGCCTAAATATATGCCTCAATTCACCTTTAGTGCGACACATATGCACTTAGAGTGCGCTGCCAACTGCATTTAGTTTATTTCCAAATTACAAGGCGAATTTTGACAGCTTTTTAAAAAAAAATTTTTTTTCAATTCAAATATTGTTCTGGATTTAAACTCTATATTCTGAAATATGTTCCTCAATCTTAAAATGTATTTTGTTTTAGTACGCAGTTGTTAACTCTAACATATTCAGTAAAATAAAGTGAATGATTGAAATGGCAACAAAAGACTGTTGATTTTTGATGAGTTTTTATTGCAGCAATTTTGTCCTTATTCGAATCTTTGGTTGTATGTAAAAAACTTGCGTAATAAAAAATTAAAACTTATGTTTTTTTTCTTAAGTTTTTGCGAAGTTTTTATACTCGAGGTTTTATTTCATAGTAAGAAATGTATTTTAATTGAAAATAGTCGTTATTTAATAAAATGAAAATAAATAGTCAAAATGTCTCAATATGTAGTGACCTTATAATTTTGATATAGAGTGTATGTATGAGTGAATATATGAGCACGTGTATGGTGCAAGTATGTACTTGTGTATATTCGCTGCTAGCCCTTAACGCGCCATTACCCTCGGCAATGAATTTCCGGTTAACTAAAACAATTTGCAAATTGCACAAGCCGCAGCGAGAAAACACACACTTTCAAAGCACACACATACATACATACTCAAATATGTGTACACGTATATTACGAATATCATGCATACATATCCAGTTTAATATCTGCCATTTACCTTTGTTGCGTTGCACACTCGAGCAGCGAACGCAGAAAAAGTTTTAGAATTTTGGCGGCCAACAGCATACAATACACCGACGCGCCACACACCTTTACATACTCGATAGTGTTGGTTTTTTGTTTGCTTTCTCTTGTTTTTTTTTCCATATCACCTTCTGGTCCACCCCTTTTACTTGCCTTTGCATATTTCTCAACCAACAATTGTGATTATTATCGTCGCAAAGTCCTGAGGTGACGCGGCGCTTTTGTGGTGGCCACCACTTGGCACTTGGGTGCCATGGCTGTCAGAAGTCTCACAAACACCCACACAAACACACAGTGTCCACCTACTGTGTGGCGGCAGGTGACAGGTGAGGTTTTCGTTTGTGTGGAAGCTAGTGTCAGCAGCAGCAGCATTGGTGGCGGCAACAACTGCACGCTTGCCATGAGTTGTGGCTCTAATAGGTCTGTTGTTGCGGTCGGCGCTGAGGTAGGTAACACACTAGTACAATAACAAATATGCGAACATGTACATATGTACATATATTTTTAATATTGTTTTGGCTTAATTTTCGAAAATTTTGTGTATTGTCAGTTTGCCGTTGAAAGTAGCAGCAACTCAAAGTTTTCAGCACGCCATGATGTGTCGACGGCAGTTCGCTGTATGCACACACACACGTACACACATTGACATGTATTCGCAAAACCATAAGCCATTTTAACCCTTCACTAGAAATTCCTCCCTATCTTGTTGCTGGCTTGCTTACCTTTTTCCATTTGCTATATTCAATTTTAATTCCTGCAATGAATTTTTTTCTGTACTTCTGCACGTCTCTCGTGTGTGTTGAGGTGTGTTTTTTTTTGCTTAGCTATCGTTACAGGCAGGACTAAGCTACCGTTTTTATTGCTTTCATTGTTGTTGGCAACTAAGTATAACACCCGGAAACTTTCAACGTCATGTAGGCGCGCCATAGTGACGCCGCAAAGTATGCCTCATCGTTTAGGCATTTTCATTGCACGAAAATTTGTACAAATAGTTGGCTGGTTGGCAACAAAATTTGCATGAAATGAAGAACACAAACACACCAACTATGTTATTACTATGTGGTATTACTAGCAGAAAATGGTTGTACAGAAAGTGGTAGCTTAATAGTGCGCTCGAAGTTGAGGCAACGAAGGCGTTTGACGGTTGCGCCCAACTAAGTTTCACATTACTTTTTCTTTGCAGAGGTTAGATTTGACATTTGTACAGTTACACCCTAGCTAATATATTTATTTACTTAAACTTATTTAGCAGGTTTTTGTTTAACATTCGAAATTACTGTGTTCTTGTTTGTGAATTATTTGTGTTTGGTGGGTAGCTCAAACTTACGGAATCAAATTTATATGAAAAAGAGAAACTCGTTGTTTTGGGTAATTTATTTCCCTTTTTGGTGGTTTATTGAATTTATTGTGCTAGATCGGTTTAAGTTCAAAAAAGAGACGAACAAATGTCGAGCCTGGGAGTTTTTGCTTTTGTAAAACTAAAAATACATTTTTTAGAAATCAACAGTATTTTCGGCTACAAAAAGTTACTTGAAAATAATAAATTTATTTGGCTGTAAGGTTGCGAATTTTATTATTAGTAATATCTCATTTTTATTAAACAAATTATCTTGAAACCAGAGGGTCATTGCAATTTCGCTGATTCTTACAGCTTTGTGTTTGCTGAGCTGAAATCAGGCATATCTACCTAGGGTGTATAAGATATGTTGAGGGACATTTCCAGCTGCTCTAATCGTTGATAGCACTTCGAGCCTTTCTTTCATCGATAGCCCAGCAGTTAAGCCATTTTCCGCAATGTATTCTTGAACTCATACGAGTCTTATGAAAATGTGTTCTGACGCTGTCGAGAGGGAGGTCGGACACATTCTTCGACCAACCTCGAGTGCTCTGATAATCGCTTCGATATCTGAATAAAGGTTAAGTTCCCAGAATAATTTTGCATTATTAAGTAGCGAGTAGAGTAGTTGCCCACTTCCTTAATGATTGCTTGTTCTGATTGAAAAACACTGCGACAATACGAAAGCTTGAACTAAGCGCGGATAGAGAATTATCGAGAGAATATACCTCCACCAACTCTGCCATCCAGTTTCGATCCATTCGTGTTTGGAGAACATTTTGGTGGTGCAGTGATCCCTTATTTTGGCGTTGAGGTCCTTTCAATACGCATAACAATTCGGAATTACTTTTGTTGAAAGGTCCCTATTGCTCCCCTCGATGTTAGGTCTTAATGAGAGCGTTCATTCACCGATAAAGCTGAAACACTTGGCACTATATAAAATCCGTAGACAGCCGCTTCCAGTCGAGGGAAGAGATACAACGTTCATTTTGTACCTTCTGTTAAATAAAATCGTTTCTGTCTAGCTAGAGTTGATGGCAAGGCCACTCATTCACCATATTCAAGTAGCCGCGATTAGGCTTAAGTCTGAGCTAAATTAATGATTTTAATATTGCTGCTGGCAGGATATTAAGAAGGCTTCTATTTCAAAATGGTTGTCGAAAAAGGTTTCCTCCATCGATCTTACTTTTATGTGCAACAAGTTGTCTATGCATATCGTTGTACAATAAGCATGCACATTGATTAGTATCTCCAATGTTTTTAGCAAAACCAGAACGTTTTTCCGATGATCGTGATAAAAGCTAACAAATGCGAAATTTTTAAATATTAACATAAAAGCAATTCTTAACAGTGGTATGCAAAGATTATGTAGCCAATAACAGACCTATCCCTAACTAAAACAAAGCTATAATATGATATATACTTACCAAAGGTATGGCTAATAAAATATCTATACAAATAAGATCTTAAATAGCTAGTCCATACTTTTTTATTACCTTTTGCAGTAGTCATCGATAGATGTGTTGATTTCAGACATCTAAGCCAGTTATGTATGAGGTCGTATTTTCCTCATCTTTTGAATACCTTGTTTGAGTTTACTGTCTCAGGTACTTATGGCCGTTGGGCCTTCGACATGTTCGGCCATGTGGAAATGGAATTTGAGATACAAAAATTGTTGTTTACTGGGTGTTATGAATTCGTCTATCAAGCACCTTCTTGCGTTCGTTAAGTATTATAAAACTTTCTTGAAAATCTAGTGATATGTTCGCAGGGATACCAAAATTACTTCAGGTTGCTGCATCGATATCTGTCTGCGTTATACTTAGACTTTTGAACAAAACTCTACATCTTTTTTGAAAACATTGCAGTCATACACACTCATATTGAAATTCGTTTGAAAGTTGTTAAAAAATTGTTCGTTGTATATAATACAACTTCTACTTACCTTTTTAATTAAATCCAAAACATATTTATTTGTGTGTCTGCAATGGAAATAACATATGCCACTCACAGGTATTACACGCAACAATAACCAGTCAAGCAACAGTAGCACCTACAGACAAACTAACAACAACAACAACGGCAATGTATCATCATCGCAAAGGTTACATACGCAGTCATAAACACATTCGCCTAATACAAAAACTCAACAATGTCTCACCCTGTATATATAAACTACATACATACACGAAAATGTTACGGTACTTACTAATCTACTTATATATATATATATATATATACATATGTATGTATTTCAGTACATGTTTGTTAAAAGTTATGGGTTAGGTTTTATTTGATGACGGTCTAACTATCCCTAAACCCACTTGTACACCGAATAAACTCTATCTGACATTTCGTCCCGCACTTTCTCTATGCAATGGCGCATATTTGATTGTGTTGTCTACACCCGTTTAACTCTTTCCACGTCCGGCGCCCTGTCAGCCTGACAAATTACTGGTAAACCGCGATTTGTCAGCCATTAACGATTTGATTGCTTGATTTAAAATTTGCTGACATGCGATCTGTATTTATTTACTGTTTATGTGTAGGTTTGTGGTATTGTATACACTCTCACACAAGCACTGTGGTGGTATGTGGTTATCACTTAAATTTGGAATTAATAGCGACAACGCCTATAGGTAGGCAATATACAGGTTTCTATTTATAATTTTATTGCTACTAAATTTATAAAGTCATTATTTTTACATGACAAAATAGTTATGAGAAAGTAAACTAGCATTAAAACATTCTAATTTAGTTGAATATTCAAGCTGCATTTAATATAAATGTATAAAATTAAATACATGTAATGAAGGCCGAGAATTAAGGAATGGGGAAGAAAAAAACTATTTGTTATTTTTCATTAGAGTTATTGCGCTTTAAAGATTAAAAAAATATATAATTGCAGTTCTGTCAATCAAAAAATCTTTGAATAGAAACTTCGATATTATTGCCTTATTTTCACTCTTATCAAATTATTTTCGCTACAAAAACTGAAACAATTTTTTGAGATCACCATATTGGGTTTCAAAATGGAAGTTGTTCCAATGAAAAGTGTCATTTCATTTAATATTAAATTCGTATTACTTTGACAATCTTTTTCTTAAACAAAATTCAAATACTTATCAACACTTTATTGAATCAATTAGTTTTTTCACGCCATTAAGGTAATCGGTTAATGGTTATAATATCTTTCGTTTTTTAACAACAAAGTTAACATAAATATATATTTGGGTTTTTTTTTTAAAGTTACATACTTTTTTGGAATCACATAATTGGATGACCTTGTAATCTAACGAGAAGTCTTTATTAAGAAGTAACATACTATACTATACTATATCTTATTACTTTTGTTTGATGAATTTATTATTTATTTTTCTGGTTTGAATCGTCTTCAGCATCAGTTTTTATTTTATTTTACTAAATTATCTTTATTATTAAGATATTCGGTGCTTTACAAAAATAATGTCTCTCCTTATTTTTTTACTGTTAATTTATCTTAAGGCTATTATTTTATTTGATAAAATATATTGATTTTTAATGCTTTCCATAAAGGGAAAATTTTTAAAATTTAAAAGATATATCCCAAAATATTTTTTTTAATAAATGGCATATAAAATAAAAGTTCTACAGTTGTATTTTCTGTACGAAATAATGCTTAAAAAATCAATACAATTCGTTACAGAACACGATTTTAAAATGTACAGAAACCTCATAAGAACCTCTACATCGTTGATTTAAGAGACGTATTTTTATAAAACAATTAAATAGACTATGAAACGGCATACATAGTTAAAACCATTTTTTTTCTATTTCTAAATTGTATTCACACGTTAAATATTTTTAAACTTTAAGTATGGTTATTATATTTAAATAGAAACATTTTGTTAAGATTTTTATTGACCTTATAAATGAATAATAATTCACAATTTTATTGAGCTCGAGGCCAGTGTGAGGAATATAATATTTGTAAATAAATAACAACAGTTTTTAATGGTAGAAGTTATAGCCGTTATTTCAGAATTCACCACATTTCCTCATCAGACTTTGGGGTTATAGAGCCAACACGCTACATGCTGTACTACGCTTGCCCAGTGGACTGTTGTGTTTATTCCATTTTCCTTAAACAAACCAACTACAAACAAAATCAGCTTGTTATTGTTTGTGTTTTTAGCAATTCTTTATATAAGATATAAATATTTTTAGAATGAATTTTGGCGTGCTCATCCATGCATATAAATTTGGTTAAGACTTGTTGTTTTTCCAAATAAAAATCTTTCACAAATTGTGAATTATTATTAATAGAAAAATATCAGAGATTAAATGAAAAAATACAAACAGTCTACACCTGCCAATATCTGGGTGTCGTATTAATAAGGAGAGCAGTTTCCATGTACATATAAGTAAGTTAAGGTTTACGGCTTGGCAACATTTTTTCATATACATACATATGTATTTACGAACCAAATTGTTTAACTATTTTTTGTTCGAAAGCAATCTATGTATGAACAGCAAATACAAATAAGTTCTTTTTTTCCGCCAGGTGACGCTGGGCCGAGATATTCCTAAAAGTAGTATTTGTGATCACTTATAGCAGAGAGATCAGCTATTTATGGGCAGAGTTTAACCTAATTTATACTCTATTTTTTCTTGTCTTATGTACAATCCGCGTGGTCGAATTTCTAAGACTGCCCGATAGTAGTAATTTATGAAAAAGTCGCTCTGATGAAAAAATATATTTGTGATAGAATATTATTTGATATGCGGTAGTAGGTTGAAAGCACAAATTTAAATGGACAAGGAAAATATGTAAATTTTATATAGAAACCTACGAGTAGAAAAGTTTGTGCTTTGCTTGAAAGTTTTCGCTTGTAGTTAAAGTAAAAGTTAAAATGAAAGCGCTTTCAAATGCAAATAATTACTTTTTAATGCAGTAATTTATTGTGAAAGTTAATGAGTACACGTCTTCGCCATTAATAATTTTCACCTATCGCTTTAAATAGTGTGATTCAAAAGCAGAAACAAATTTAAATTTTACACTCATTTCAATATCACAGTAGTATAATATTTTCACACAATTTGCTTTAACTTTTTCACGTGTATTATAAATTCCATTGTTTGCCTATTCAATTAATCAAAAAATGTGTCAGAATATTGTATTATGTATATATACTCGTATATAGTTATGTTAAAAATGTTTTCTCACAAATAGTTTAGGCAAGCAGCTGCGTTCTATTGGAGATTAGAATTGTTTGCTAATGGCTTGAATTTCAGTTGACCCATTAGGAATTTAGTAGCGAAAAAAATAAAAAATAATACTAATTATAACAATACTTGTACCAGAAAATGATTTATATGCTAATATGACGTCTGAACTAATATTAAGTGTTCAATTTACTACTTACATTAAATCGTTAGTATTTCTCACAACCGTGTACATATTAAAAAAAAAAAAACCGCTTAGTCGTGCTTGTTGGTCACTTTAATATGTACAAATGTACATACATTCATCATATTTCCAATCTATATATCTATTTTCGCGCGCTCACTTCACGCTTAGATGATTTTAAAAATTTACATTTTATTATCTAAACAAGACATCAATTGCTGTCAGCTGTCATGCGTCATCACGCATGCAACAAAATGGCAAGAATATCTATGTATGTATGCCAATAAACAAGATTTACACTGTGAGCATAAATACATTTTATGGGAGTTTATTTATGTTCGTAAATAAATATGTATATATAAATATCTTTATATGTGTACCTGCATTTTGTGTTCGCTCACGTTGGAATTATCTAGCGTCTGTTTTTTGTTTTTCAATAACCTACATGGCTTATACATTTTTTTAAGAAACATTTTATTTGTATATTTTTTATACGTTTGTTTGAGCAGTGATCGAGTGTTGACTCATTATCTACTCACTTATTTACTTATATTTATTTTATTTTTAGTTTGCACACTGTTTGTTTAAAAAAAAATGCATTGTTTACTGGCATTAAATTCCATGTAAGAAGAAACCACTTTTTACAATGTTTTCTACTTCATTGACTCGTGTTCAAATAAAATGTGGTATATTGAGAATTTCCATAAACGGCAGTATAAGTTTTAAGATTCGTCACGCAACTATAAAATTAATTAAAAATAAAGCGTATTTAAGTAAAATGATTTAAAATACATGCCATCTCAGAATTATAAAACCACAGCATATTTACTAATTTATTTCTCACCTTATTGTCCTATAATATTTCTTTATTAATATACATTTTGTTCTCTAACAAATATAACGAAGACCTAAATACTTTAAACTTTCAACAAACTTTTGACTAAGATATTTTTAATTCTGTGTGTGTCACAATAGTTCAGATATTTATAATTACTCTTATTTATAATTAGATTTGGTTTATATGAATAATTTCCTATGTAGCAAGAATATTCTCTGGGAAATTTTATACCGGTAGGTGGCGCGTGGTATGCCATATTTTAGTATGTTTATTAGCTCTGAATTTCGCCAGATATTTAGGTCTGCCAACACTATATTGTTTTTGAGTAAGAAATCAAAAAGTTTTTTTCCAGTTGTTCTTCCAAGGACTTCTACAAAAAATTTGTGTCCTAGAAAAAGATTGCGTACTAAATAAATTAAAGTTTTTTTATGCTAATGAACGGCTCAACAGTCAAATTGCATAGCTTGTTTTTTTGAATTATTCTAAGTCAGAATAAGCTTATTCTGCCAAAACCTGTACTAAGACTTTGTAAGCATTATAGCAAAAGTAGGTGAAAGTATACCAAGATTGAGGAGTAATGCTTTTTTTTCAAACTTGTATATTTTTAGGCGTTACTCTTATTTATTTAAAAGAAAAAAAAAAAAAATCTTCCATAAACTAGCCTTGAGCTAAAAAAATTTTAAATTATTAGCATTTACTAGGCCAACAGAAAAATAAACAAACATTTAAAAGACATTTATTAAAAGTTATTTTCATAATACCACGAAGTAGTTTTGGAAATCCAAATTTTCGTCTATGTTTTTCGCTTTCAAGCTAATTTAGAATAATCAATACGGTTGATTGCAAAAAGTATGTTAAGGTTTATACGCCTTAAAATTGGCAAATTTAAATCCAACCAATGACAAATCTTGCAAAAAAAAGTTTTTTTTAACAATTCTTTTTAAAAAAGATCTAAAATATAGGGCGCCATTCATGTAGTCACGCTTAAATTACGAGCATGTCATATGCGCCTAAAAGTATGCGTTTATGTGCAATAATTTCTAAAACTATATGCGCTATAATGAAAACAGTATGCTACACTGCCGCAGCTGCAGCTGAAATGCTGCATTAATTTTCTCTTCCCTTTTTTTTGTTGTTATGGTAGTTGTTGTGCGATGCGGCAGCAATGCGACACAACTCTTTTGTATGGAGTTGCATGCCGCTATTTTGCAGCATGCAAGCTGCGCAAGCCTCCAAGGAAATGACCCCGCGCCCTATGAAATGCCAACTGCAGCAACATGACAGCCGTTTAATGTGCGGCAGATGATGTTTACCCAAAGACATAAACAAAAAAAAAATACAAATAAAAAAAAGTTATAATAATCATAAGTACATAACTGAAGTAAGCAAAGTTCTTATGTACATACTTGCTTACAGACAGATATATGAACAGTTATTTTCAAACATAAGAACAGGAGTATCACTGCACCATATCTTCAGCTACAACAACACTTTCATAAAGTTACCATGAAAAAAAAAACGAGTCGTAGTACGAGGAAAGTGACAGTTGCAAAAGCACACAAAATGGACGAAGTTGTGGCAGGACCACCGCTTAGGCACTAGGCACTTTTGGTGCGCTGTGGCAAGTGTGCGAAAGAGTTTAAAATTTATGATAATTATGCATTTTGAATATGAAAATTATTTTTTCAGTTTTAATACTACTTTGGCTGTCGCTGCCACAATTCTGCATTATTATTACGCTCATTTTATGCTCATTCCCATACTTTTGTGGTTATTATTGTTTTGCCAACAGTCTAGCAATTGTTGGGACATACGCTCTACACTATGTTTGTGTGTATGCTTTTTGGTTTTAGCTTTGAAATTTATGCGAAACAGTTGTTGTTGGACGGTGCGGACGAAATGAAAATGGGAAAAGTTGCGACAACACTTGCAGCTGTAACAACACGCCTAACTGACAGCCGAGTGGAAAAAGGTCGCTGATCGCTGGAGTAATAACTAAACGATGCAACATCTGCGGTTGTAGTTGCCACTTTTTTTTTGTGCTTTAATTTTGAAAAGGCCAAGCGTGGGCGGTAAGAGTTCGTAAGCAAAATGCAGCGGTTCAAAGGCTTTTTCAAAACTTTTCCTGCTCAGCCACGCTTATTAAGCGTTTCTTGTTTTTTTTTTTTTTAGTTCGTGGGTAAAAGTAGTCCCACTAGTACTTATCTCGAACACTTGGGAAATTTTCACAATCGGTGGGAAGTATGTATAAATTTGTATATATTTACGTATGTAAGTTAAAGGCAAATATTGTTTAAGTAATCCGAAGGTGTACAAGTTTGAAAAGTATGTAAAATGAATGCGAATATGCTAATAATCATTTTGTATGGATATAAAAACCAGGATAAAGCGGGAGTTGTCAGCTATTACGAATATTTTTTAACAAAAACCTCTATATTTTTTACCGCAAAAGTCTCTTAAGTAGATAATATAAGTTTCAAACATTGTATATAATTTCAAAGTGTAATAAAGCCAACTGGCTTCATATAGAAAGTGTATAAAAACATAAGCAATATACATATGTATAATCGTTGTCGATCTGCCGCGATTGACCGCTCAATTAATTCGTAAATAGAAACATTAGACTGCATTACAATAAAAAACTAGGGATGTGTTTTGACATCAGAATTATAAAATTTATTATTCATATATTAAGACTCCCGCTAAGGTATTGAGAAAAACTTTTTCAGGCTTACGTGAGCTAGACCGGCACAAATTACCCCTTGAAATTGAGTTTTGTATACTCGTATACGAATATATTTTCTATATTACTTTAGTTTTTTAATGACATCATTTCATTGATAAAGGAATAAAGGTGTACAGAGACGGATAAAATAAATTTTCAAAGGTATATTACAAGTTAAAACAACAGTTAAAACAGCTCTTGCAAAAAAAGGTGAAAAACGGCATGAAATTTTCAAAGTTAGAATTTTGTTGGAAAAGTTTTCAATTAATGTATACAGCCATTTTATAAATTTTTCACTTTCTGTGATTGATTTCAAAAGATGATAGGTAAAAATATTTTTAATTATGAAAAACTGCATATATAAAGGTATTTTCAAATCGGATCAGCTGTGTTAAATCTTGCGGGTTCAAAATTTTTAATATTTTACATATATCAACCTATGTATATAATTCGAGAAAGTTATCGGCATTAATTTCGGAATTAATTTCTTTACCGCAATTCATATCAATCTTTTCGACTTTCTATCGGAACTTTTATCAAAATTGAAATTGAAATTAAAATTATTATTATTTATCGTTGACGAAAAGCATATGGTAAATGGATACCTTTAATGCCATCGTTGTTGCTATCTATTTAAATTTAATATTGTGGCAATTTACACTGTTTTTTAAATTTCCTTTTAAAATTTAATCAATGGTGGGAGCCGAATGGGAGTTTTAATGAAAAAGTAAAATCATTTATTCAACGAAATGAGAACTCAACCAAATGACAAAGCAAACTTTCGCTATTTAATAATGATATAATAAATAAAATAATAAATAAAAATAAAATATTTACCTATGCGCAAGTCAATATATAACAAAATAATAAATATATTTGCAACTACAAAAATTATAAAGCTCTTGAAATAGGTTTGCTGAAAATTAAGTTCAAATTTTAAACAAACAAATTTAGCTCGAAAATAAATAATTCTCTCGAGCAATACAAAATATTTAACAAGTGTTATTTTCGATTCAACAAATTAGACTAACATACTTGTATTTTTTACCTAGAAAAAAAACTAAACAAATTCTCATTGGTAATAAGAAAAGACATGTATCGTTAAGCAAAATATTCATAGCCGATTTAAAAATTAAAATTAAAATTGAATTACTTGTTTTTTTCGTATTGCTTGTGAATTACGTTAACTATCGCTGTATTAACGAAATAATGTATTGTTTTTGTGCCTAACACTTGTGCTATAAAATCTAAAATTAAATCTTAATATGTCTCATTAGTTATTTATAATATAATGAGGGTTAAGATTATGGAAATCAAATAAAATCTTACTTTTTTAACCAAACAAAAACCAGTTTCATCTGCCTTAGTTAGAAGTACAAATAAATAAAAAACAAGTTCCTTCTTAACTTATTGACATTCCTTATTAAAACACTTTGTTGTCAGCTTCTAGAAACGAATACCAAAATACAAACATACAACACCCCAACAGGTTTGAATGCGTGTATTTAGCCAAGCGTTTGTCATTCACAAAAAAATATTTAAGACGGACCATTCATAAAATACACGCGCCTTCGAAGCGTGGTGGATTCATCGAAATTCTCAGTATGTCAGCGAAAACCAAAGAATCGAAAGCAAAGAAAATTAAATGAAAGTGACGCAGCAAAAAAACAGGCAAGGAAATTATGAGCAATTTTAATTGGCGTACATTATTTACAATTGTATGGAAAAGTTTTTAAAAATAATACAATGAAAGTACCCAATCGGAAAAGTAAGGCATGATCACACAGTATCGAAGATGCACTTCACGACTTCCTTTCCTCACGCAGACACCGATGTATGTACATATGGAAGTTAGGCAGAGGATGACAAGCTTAAGTTTTTAGTTCAATACAAATATAATGTAATATGAATGGTGCATAAATTTGTAGGTCACGTTCAGGAAGTAACCATTTTATAATGCATAATCCGGCGGTCTGAATAATTGCATAGGGCGGCATTTAATTTTATACAAAAAACAAACGATACTTATGTATATAAAATCTAGGGGCAAATGTAGTAAAACTGCGCTTTGTTTTCTTGCTGACGTCAGTAGTTTTTATTAAATGGCCTAAAATATTCAAGGTTGTGGTAAATTTAAAAAAATGTCTTAAAAATTTGGTGTTGTGTTGAATATCTGTAGGACCCAATAAATGAAACCATTCTATAACAATATTAAATTTTGTGGATCTCAAGGATGAACTAGTACTACGAATTTTCAATTTTAAAATTTAAGAAATATTTAAAATATTTCGTATGTTTTCTAATCTTTTTAGTTTGTGTCGCATGGTGCTTTAATTGGTACGCTTTCGGCGACAAAAACGCGCCAGAATTGATTTCTAGGAAGCTCCTCAAAATTTGGTCACCTATTGTCGTTGAACACTTATTGTAGTTTTTCATTAAAAATTTTACAAAATAAGAAAATTTTTTTTAAACTTCTTAGACATTTTAGGCTTAAAAAATTTTGTATAATTTATTTAAATTTTGTTCAATATTTTCAACTCGGATGTTTGCCAATTTTTTTTTATATTATCTTAAAAACACGGGTAATTATTAAGAAATTGGGCAATATTTTATGCTGTTGCTTTTTTTAACTTTTCTTAAAATTTTTATAGATTTCATTTTTACTGCTACTTTCTATGAATATACATACAAGTGCCACGGCCAAGCAAAATCAAAGCTGCTGTGTGAAGAACATACTTCTATGCGAACTTGTTGCCAAACAACTGGTTAAACAAGTCAAATGCCCAACCAGTGGGGCAGTCAGCCAATCAGTCAGTCAGTCAGCCAGTCAGTGAATTGAGTTAAAGAATGCAACAACCATAATTCAAACATTCGTCTGAGATATGAGTCGAGTTCGTTGAATTCTACATTCCTTCGTTGCACTTAGCAAAAGTTGCCAATGCCAATGGACTATAAATACAATGCACATGCACTTACTCACCCACTTAATTCAGCATTCCTCGACGCTTCCCTCGCTTTGCCACATAAAACGAATACATTTCATTCACTCATTCACTATATCAAGCGCATGCATCGAAGCATTCATTCATTCGAACGCGAGCTAAGCGCTTGTTGTGAGCATTGTAGTAAATTTTTTCACACAGCAATTATGGTATTTAAATGTCAGCGGACAATAACAAAAAAAAATAAATAAAAAACAAAAAAGTTGTGCTCAAAATAGTAAATAGCAGCGAACCAAGAGCCAGCACAGGATAGGCAGTAGCAAGTAAAAAAGACAAGATGCACCAAGCATTGGCATTGATGCAAGACAGGTCTCAGCCTCTCCACTCCTCATCCATACAAATCATATTCGCTTTTGTTGCTATTGTATGTATGTGCATACATATGTACGTATTGAGGCTGCACAGCTGCTATTGTTGAATGAGCGTGTAGCAGCAAGTTATAGCGCTGCAATAATAGCAAAAAAGAAAAACAATACACGTCAATTACATCGCTTAGCAATCGCAAGATGGCAACAGGACGGCAAAGTAGTAAATAAAAAAAAACTTAGTAGTTGAATTGAAAACACAAGTAAGCAACAACAACAAACAGCATGACAAGAATAAATGCAAATAAATAATTTTAAAACTCAAAAGCAACAACAAAATATGCACAAGTGCTGCTTGTCAAGCAACAAGAACACAACGAACGTACAATTATTATCACTCAGCTGCACAACTATTTACAGACGTAGCTGTTTGTTTACTTTTCCACATGTTGACATACGTACGAGTATATACATACATACATACATACATATGTACGTACACACAAAGTGTACGCCACGGCGTATGACTAATGCGAATTACCATAGAACAAATAGAAATAATAGGCGCACCATAAACTCACACACACTTACACCGAGTACCGAGTACGCCGGCATTTTTTTTTCTGTTTCGCTATTAATTCATTTTATGTAAAGTGTAGATAAGTATTTTTTTTTTATTTTTTTAATAGCATTTTAATTCGCTATTTTTTTGTTTGTTTTATAATTTGCAATTTTATTGCCTTTCTGCTTGGTAATCTTGTCATTAAAAATAGCAAATATGATGAGAAAAAATCCACTGCATTTTTCACAAAATTTATTTAATCGTTTGTGTTGTTGTCATTGGCGTAGTAAATTGTATACACATTAGTATGCAGCAGCTGAACTGAGTGCCTACATTGATTTACATGCCAATGCTCGTTTAGGTATGCGGGCACTTAGCCAGCCAGCCGGGCAGCGAGTCAGTTCGTCAGAATATGAGACATTTAGACATTTGAGTTAATGCCATAATAATAATTATAACATACAGTGGTAGTAAGTTTATGCAGCTGATGCAAATCTCGGTACATTTTTTTTTTATCTGTTTTGCTACTAAAGTAAGATATTTGTTAGTTATTGCACGAAAATACCAGAGTTCGAAAAGTTATACTAAGAACACAGTTTTGAATCAAACATTTTCATACTATAAGCGAAACAGTTTTGTTATGTTCAAAGGGCAAAACACTTCTATCGGTGTTAACCGTCACCCATTTTTGAACCGCTATGTCCCTTCATATTTCTCATTACCCTTAAATAAAACATAACCTTTTAGGGTTATTTAGGTAAATTTAAAATTAAAATTAAAATGAAAAATTAATTAAAATTGAAACAAAATAAAAAATGTATTTATTTATTTATTTATTTATAACAAATTAGCTTAAATAGGTAATCTTATAAGCTAATTGAGTTGAAGCTATAGCGACTAGGCTTTAAGCTTAATTTTGTGCGGAGTTAGATACATGTATGTGTGTATATGTATTTACACTTTATTATAATAAGGTAATTGTGTGTGTTTCGTATTCCATTTTTTCTTATGTATATGTACATACGTACCTAGTTTTAAATACGATGGTAGAGATTGGTGGTTTTAAGGAACTTCATTATTAGGAGCGTATTTTCTTTAGAGGGAGAGGAGATGATTGAAAGGGGATCTAATTCCCCAAAGATTTGGTTTCTGCAGAATAAATAGGGCAGTGTTGCATTAAGTGGGGTATGGTGATATTTGTTTCGGAGTCACAGTTGCAAGTTACGGCGCTGGAGTTGTTCATGTGGTGTCCATGGGTAATTTTGGTGTGCCCTAGTCGCAGTCTCAAAAGTTTTATTGTGTCGAGTCGGGAGATTTTGTCAATGTCAGGTAATAGATAGTCTTTGATTTGGCTTTTTTTATGATTTGTTTGTCGATACCAGTGGTTAGTATCGTTCCATTCTGTAAGCGTTATCTTCGAAAAGTGTTGGTTGGTGTATTTTTTAATATCTGACAAATTATGGTTGTGCCTGCTGTAGATTGGCATTTGGTGTGCTTGTTTGGCGGCACGGTCCGCAAATTCATTTCCAGGTATATTAACGTGGCCTGGTACCCAGCACAATTTAAGCTTAGGGTGATTTGCTATTTCTTATCTCTGTAGTATAGAAATCTTGGTTGTTGATGTTTCAGATGGCGTCAAGGGCGGATAGTGAATCTGAGCAGATAAGAAAATATTGTTTTTGTTTTTCGCCCAGTTGATGGCTTCGTGTAAGGCAATCATTTCTGCCGAGAAAATACTGTTATAGTGGGGAAGGTTTGAGATTTTAACAACTTTATTATGACGCTGTATGTTGCGTTCCCGTTGCTAACAGACCCATCGGTGTAAATTATGTTATATGTATTGTGTTTTTTTTCTACTTCTTCGAAGGCTACTTGGTATTGTATTGGACTAGTTTTATCCTTGGCGAAGGCTCGCAAAGAGGTAATGATAGAGTTTTGGTTTAAGGTCCAAGGGGGATATTTGCATACTGTTCGTTTCGCTATTTTTGATGGAAGATGTAATTTGGAACATTGTTTAATTATGTTACCTAAGGCTGGTTGTACTTTAAATTAAATTACAAATAAACTAGCGATGACTGAAAATCTTAATTAAAGATAAAAAACTAAAATAGAAATTCAAATTAAGATTATAATTGAATTAAATAAAAAGTAAAAAGATGAAAAATTTTATTAAATGAAAGAAAGAATGCTAGTTAATGCAAAAATTCAAATAAAACTTAAATTTAAAACTATTTAATATCAATCAGTATAATTCAAATTAGAATCAATATAAAATCTGAAAATAAAATTACTTTCACGCAGTATGTGCGGTACCGAACCAACTTAAATATAGTTAAAAACAAATTTAAAAGCAAAGCTGTTATTTGAATAAGAGCTAAGTCAAAGGAAATTTTTATTTTAAACTTAAAATATGACTGAATATAAATCTTAAATGATAATAAGTTTTGAATTTATGATAAGTGTATAAATTATTATTAAATAGTGTTACTAAATCATAAACTCCTAAGTTAATTAAAAATTAATTTATTTGAGAAGAAAAGTTTCATAAAAATTAAAGTATTTTTCTCAAAATATGTTTTAATATAAAACAAAGTATAAAATGCTAAATTTTGTTTAGCACCTCTGTGTTGAAGAAGTCGATTGTTCTCAATATAAACATTTTTTTTTTACTCTTCTTCGAAGTATTGCCAGCCTGAGAAGAGTTAAACTTGTCGCATATATTAACATAACTAATTTATTATGATTTTAGTTCTAGATATATTTTGGATAAAAGCCAAAAGAAAACATTTAACTTTCGCTTGATTAATTGAAGTTGTTCCGCATTCATTTTTGTGAGTGGTTTTATGCGCATTCAGTGATAATTTGGCAATAACCAAGAATTTTTCTTACAAATATCTATGTACATACCATATATACAAATATAAACTTTTCCGTACTTTTGATATAAGTATTTAGCGGAGTAGAAGAACGAATTAATGAAAATTGTGTAATCAAACAATAATTTACAAAATATTTAACGAAATGCTTTGTAGAATATTAACAGGCGTTAATTTGTGACTAACACATTTACTAAATTAAAAAACATATTCAATTTGATATTTTAAAATATCTAAGTTTAAGGTCCAAATTCAATTTCCGTAGAATATATTGGTTTATATTTTAAATAAAATACTTAAAGGTATTTTGTTCTCCAAATATCTCAGACTTAAAATGTGTACTATTTATTAAAAAAAATGCCCTCTCAATTTTATGAAAGGCTGCTAAGAGATTTTCAATAATGTTTTTTGTAACTTTCTTCCTTTTTATATGCATACATAACATACAATATAAATGTACACACATGCGTCATTATAGTCGAGTAGATGTAGCTTTGAGGTACCCAAACTCGCCCTAATTTTCTATTTTTCTAAATTAATTTTTTTCAATTAGCGAGTATTTGAATTATTTTAAAATATTTTTTTAATCGTTTGCGGTTAGACATTTTCACTGCATTTTTTCAGTTGATTTTTTATTCAATACCTTTTTTAAATATTAAATTAATTTTTTTTGATATCTTTATATATTGATTTGATTAAATTGCATTTTTCGTTAATTAATTAAAAGTCCTCTTTTGATGTGCAAACCACTTTCTTGTTTCGATAAAATTTATTTATAACATTCCACTCTGGCTTTTTTTTAAAACAATAAGTTAATTTTAAAAAGTTTAGATACTGATTTTGCCACTTTACTTAACAAAAGATTGTTTGACTTTTGACTAAACTTTGAATAAAAATAACGAAAATTTAACGAGATTTATAGCCGTATTCACAAATCGATTTTACAATTTAGTATATTTTAAAATTGAAATAGCAAAACGTCCAAAAATAACAAAATTGATTGAGAATTTTTTGTTTTTCATAATTTTGTAAATTGCCTTCTAAACTTTCAAGTTTTTAAAAAAGTTTTATTTCATACATATACGAGTATAGGTACTCTTTGGAATGCAATTTATTCTCAATATATGTATATTTATATTTATGTATGTACGAGTATACATACGAGTATACGTTTGCTTTCAGTTCCTACGAGCGTAATACCAATGACTTGATTAATTCCAAGTCAACTGTCAACAACAAATAACCGGTTCACACATTGAAACAACTACTAACCGCAATTCGTGTTGCCACATTGCTGCATTTTCTATAAACTGCTTCCCGCGTTTTTTTCTCGCTTAATTTTCCATACTTGCACACAAACAAACACAGGCTCAGTTAACTCTCCTCCATTTAATCAATTCAGTTTAAACTGCGCCATAAATCAGTCGAACAAAAAATCCAATTCCAAAAATACACAATATTTTCATGACTGGTTTTGTTGACTATTTTTATTTTTATTTTATTGATATGTGTATGTGGCTCAGTTTTGTAATATTTGTACATACAAACATGTATTGAAACTAAACTAAAAATAAAAAGAATTGTGTAGTTGTGGTTTTATATTTGTGTACTCCACTCACCGAAGTGTTTATAAAATTGCAACTGAAATATAAAAACAACAACAGCTAATGTTAACAGCATTTTTAGCTGCAAGTTAGTTAATTTCCTTTTTGTATATCAATAAATTCAACAAATTTTGTCAGTTTTGTAGCGAAACTAGTTTTTATTTCCATATTAAATTAATTTGAGTAGCGCAGAGTTTTGCTGGTGGTTTGGTAGTTACTCGATTTTTGTTTATAAACAAAAAATTTCAAAATCAACGGCTAACAAAGCGTGGCAAAATAAAAGCCGAAAATAAGAATAACAGCAACAGGTAACAAAAATTTTAAATTCGTATTGAAAGTGAAGTGTAATCTTTTGCAGCCAACAAAAGAATAAAAAATCCAAAAGAAGGTGTGATTTAAAATCAACTGAAGTGATGTAAACACTCCGTTTCGCTTGTTTCGTTTTGTGCGTACATAAATGTTGATAATCAAGTTAGTTAACAAAAGAAGTAAAAAAGAAATAAATGCTCGTCGCACAATGAAATTGAAACTTGAAAAGAATTTTTGGTGTTATAACTTCGAGTTTTTTATTTGACTTTTATATTTGCTTTAATTTATATTTTGGCTTAGTGTGCATTTTTTGTGTTTTTTTTTATGTTGCTTTTTGGGCTTATGCTTCGTCATTTGTTTAAAAATATATTTACATACATGCGCACACATATTTTTGCCGACGGCTATGACATCATACTGTCTGTTTTGTTAGCTTTAACGACGTTGACGTTTGTCACTGACAGCTTTTGACAATGACTTTAAAACGGCCAAGTTTGAAATCTTGTTTGTCTTCTGTCACGAACTCTTAATAAGCGAGTATTTAAAAATGCAAATGAATGTATGTTTTGTGTATCTATTAATTAGTTATTTAATTTTTGCCAAATATTCAAATGTTCATATATTCGTAAATTCATTCATTCAGAGCTTGGTGGCTTACGTTTTGATGTCTCTGCTTCCTTTTCGGCTATCCTTTTAGTAGAAAGGACAGTGAATTGCTGTCTACGGCTGACTTTAAGTACCTTGTCTATTATCTAACTCAGTTTACCCCACCATATTGTAAAGTATTTAGTATTTTTAATTTTAATGTTCATTTTAATAAGGGCTGTAATATATTTTGGGCTTAAATTTAGCTAGTTTGAGTACAAAAACTATATAAAGCGACGTTTTAAACCTTATATGAAATAAATAATTGTTTTAAAAAAATTCATCACAATTATCAAAATTTGAAACCACTTTTTCTAAGAAAATTTCCGTGTAAACAGTTTTGAGGCCGCTCTCAATTCTAGTTTAATAAATGATTAATTTTTGAGTCGCTAAATTTTACTGCCAATTTTTTTTAAACTTTTTTACCGAATCTGATTTCTATTCATATATGTAAGTATGTATATTTGGTTGGCTTATACTCGTTACCATCTATCTACAATTTTCCAAAAAAAACTGCTGTTTAAACCAAAAATGGGACTAAGCTGTGGTTCATTGCATGGAGGCATTGCCAAAACGGCTTGACCGCTTTGAGTTTTTATTTGTCTGCCTTCTTCCCAATAAACTCAAGATGCTTTTAAACTAAGAAAAAAAATTAGACGTGGGTTTTTAACATTTGAAATAGAGGGTTGCTAACTATTTGAAAAATTTCGGTTTTAATTAATAAAATAAATAATATAACAACTAGAGTATACACGAATTTAGAAATTACTTTTCGAAGAGGCTTATCATAATTTTAAAAAATTTAACTAAATGTTATTGATGAGGTTATTATCAAATTATGACAATATTAATTTCAAAATAAAAAAATGTCTTGATTTTCAAAATGTTTTTCCACCTGTTTGAAAAAAGACAAATTTCGAGGCAATCGGTAAAGTAACTGAAATGTTTTGGTATGGATGCACAAATATAAAGGAATTCAAAACATTTTCTAGAGGGCTGCCACATGTTTGAAAAATGCAATTCCATAAACTAAGTTATATTTTAGTAAGGGTGTAAAAAATAAAAAAAAAGTAAATAAAATAAATTTAAAAAAAATGGGTACCAAACGATAGACCTTTGAGAGGCTTTATTAGGAAAAAGCTTTAAAGAAACAAGGGACACTATTTTACCCAACGAATTGTTCTTATTTCTCAAAAAGATTGTCTCTGATACACATTTTTTTGCTAAGTATTTTAGTTATAGAGCTGAAAAGCAAATTATTAATTGTTAACGAAACGAAAAATATTGAAAATAAACTTATCATATGGTCGTAGGTTATATCACAATCGTTGGAAACATTCAACTTACAAATTAAAGCTGTGCAGGAAGTACCAAATAAAAACTTAAACCTTCTTTTAACAATTTTCTTAATACGAACGAACTATCAATATTAATCGGGCACATATACATATGTATACTTACACATGATACTATTTGGAAGCAAATTTTATTTGATATTTTTATAATGAGTATTTAAGACTTTAAATTACTGAAATGTTGTAGCAGAAAGCCTATGAAAGCATAATGTGACTTTGAAACATATCCTTTTAAAATAACTTTAGTAGATAAAAAAAAACCATGAAATGTCAATTCAAGCCAATTAGCCTTGTAATTCGCCGACTTTTCGTTCAGTCGTGTTAAATTATCGCGATTGCATACAATTTTAAATGAAACACAAATATGTACGCATTTTTTTGCTATAGCAATACGACATTTTATCACAATTATTACACAGAATAAGCGGAAAGTAAAACAATGAAGCCAAAAAAAAAACGCATATTGCCATTTATTCATAATTCAGCAGGCGCCGCAAGAGATGCAATATCAGATGACCGACCAAATAGCCGCAGACAAACAAATTAGTGTATGTGAGTTGTGATGCATGCATTTACTCGTATGTATGTATGTATGTATATACATACATATGTATTTGTGAGCATTTGTACAATGCTACTAAATATATGGCAAACACAAGCAGGCGCGCTTGCAAATAAACTGAAAAGCATAAATACGTAATTTTTATAAATATTAAAGTCGCATGCTGTTATGTGGCAATAGCAAGCAAATGTTTTTTGTTGTTGCATATTTGCTGATGCCGGTGATAGAGAGAGAGAGAGAGAGAGAGAGAGAGACAGAGGAAGGGACGGAGAGAAGAACCTGTCGGCCACAATTTAGCGCCGTTTTGTAATTAAGCTGCAACGGCGGCAACAGAAACACAGTGACTTAACAAAAGCCATTGACGACCGTCATACACACATACATATACACATTTGTATAAATGAACATAAATGCATAAATAAATTAATGTGTGAGTATGCGAACGCGTCATAACAACTTGCACATGTAACATTTACGTATGTATGTATGTGTAAACAACACTTTAGTAGCGCGGTATGTCGCGCTTGATTACAACACCGCTGCCACAAGCCGCCAGCGTGGCAGTAAAGCAGGTTGCCAAGCTGTGATAAAATCTCGCGGCAAGTAAATAGCACGCCAAGTACTCGTATCAGCGCGCAGCCAACAAGCTGCCAGCAAGAGTAAATAAAAATGCAGCAGTAATACAAAAAAAAAAAAGAAAAAACAAATTCTTGCTTACAGCACCAAAAAGTCAAAATAAGAATAAGCGCCACAAAATGAAACAGATTTTGCCGCAAATAATACAACAAAACAAAAAAAAAATATTGCACGTTTTAGTGAATTATTGCGCGAGCCTTGCCACAAATGCCACAAGCGGTAACATTGTAACTTAAGCTGCAGCAACAGCATCAGCAGTGGCAGTTGCGCGTGATTGTTATGCCTTTTGCGCCTCTCATCTATGTAAACTGCTTATTATATTTATACGGCACCCAAAAATTGAACCTGTATTTCGCTTTTGTTATATATTATAACTATTTTTCCATTTAAATACACAAAATTCTCTAACAAAACTGCACTTTCAAAATTGTGAAACCAAAAACTTTCGTTAAAAGTTTTCGATTTTTTTGTTGTATGCAGTTTAAGAGCACAATACATTTGTTTGTATTTAATTTAGGACAGCTCTTAGGTGACAGCCAATAACGGCCGATTTTTGACACATTACGAACGTATGCAATTTTTTTTGAATTCCAAAAACTTCTAAAAATCTGCAATTATAACTTTTATATTTAAGTTCGAAATTTCTACTTAGATTTCTGACACATTACGAACGTATGAGAATTTTTTTGAATTCAAAAAACTTCTAAAAATCTGCAATTATAATTTTTATATTAAAGTTCGAAATTTTTATTTAGATTTTTTTTTAGCAGAGAAATTGTATTTAAATAGAGAAATATTAAAAATTAAAAAAATGTGAGTTAAAATTCGTTAATATCTGGTTGTCGTATAATTTTGATAATCAATAAAAATATATCTTTTATTTTTCAACTTGTTTCTGCTGTTTTTTTTTTTGCCGCTTTAGTTATGAAAACCGAAACTACGAACGCATTGAATTACACACGAACGCAAAAGATAGACGCACTCGAGACCGCACATGACAATCGAAATAAAATAAAAATCAACGATAACAGCAGCAACAATAACAATAACATTGAAGCAACGACATTTTTGTTACATCAAAATGTTGCTCTGACCAAATTTGGTTGATTGGTCGATTGGCTGAATTGCTGGCGATGGCGTCGGAGGTCTCGTCATAGCGGGCAAAACAGCAACAGCAAGCAACATCCACAGCGACGGCGATGGCGACAGCGTCAATGACAATAACAAAATACCAGCGGCAATTGCAATATTAACAACAACAACAACAGAATAGCAACAGCAGCAGCTATAGCAGTAGTAGTAACATTTGTACACACAACAACATTAAGCGGTCAAGCTGTTTGGAATTTTTCGTTTATTTTAGCTACTGAGCATTTGTGGTCATTTGTTGTTGCTTTAACGATTATTGTCTATGGCAATGTACCGCATATTTAGTTGTTTGCGTTTTGGTTCGATTCTAACAGAGCGATTGCGTGGTTGCTTTGGAATTTTTTATTGCATACCTGACTTGTATTTTTTTTTGTTTACTGTGGCTAACATATTTTTTTTTGTAGCTTCTTGCTATCTACCTCTACTCATATACATATTTATGTATGTGGCTAGATTTTCACTTCATTTGCCAGCAATTATGGAAACCAACTTTGGTTTCGTTAGTAGTTTTCCCTAATGACTTCAGTTTTGTGTTTTAGATTTTGTTGTATTTGGTGTTAACCCCAACTGGTTTCAAACTAAAAAAAAATCATATTAAGAAGTAAGTAAAAATAAGCTTAGCCATTTTATAATAAAACACGTTTTCTTCGGTCGAAATAAATGTTGCAATGACTGGCGTGATTATGCTTTTTGTAATAAGTTTCTTAAGTAGTACGGACTTCTCAAGCGTTTGCTACGCTTTCTAATGCCAATGTTAGCTTTTAAAATATGCATGTTTTAGATTTAGCATAGGAATATTGAATATGTAAAAAAAAAGTAAATTTTGTTAAAGAAAATGATGGTGAAAGTTTTATAGCAGCCTTTTCTGGGAACATTTTAAGTTTCTAAACTGTCAAATGTAGTTGTCTTTGCCGGCTTAAAATTTATTACAATTGTATAGAAATATAATTCTTTCATAAATATACATAAATCTTTCAAAATGTATGTATGTATGTATGTCGCTAAGTAGACTATTTAACTAATTCTTTCCGATTGTCGATAAAATCATGCATACAATTTAATTACTTATTTCTTCGTTAGGTGAGTGACAGATTAATTTTATAGTATAAGTTGAATTTTTCGATCAATAAGTTTTTTGAAAAAATCAACTTTAAAAATGTCGCTTTTATTTTACAGTCAAATACAAAAGAAACCTGTAAAAGTAGCAAACCCAAAGAATTTTAAATGCTGGAGAACGACAAGAACATCAAGAATTTTCTTCTGTAAATAATTTATGCATTGATTTTTAAATTATAGCTTATTCAATGAATTTATCTAATACAAATAAATTTTTTTTTCCATATTGTAATTAAATTAAATGCGTGTTTGAAAAAAAGCCATACAGAGATAATGCAAACGTAAACTAAAGCATACTTTAGACAACTGCTGTGGAAGCCAACGGAAAAATTAAGAAAATAGTAAAAGCTATGCTGTCAGAGGCGATAAAAATTCGCACCAAATGACAAGTGAATAGAGAAAAAATGCAGCCAACGGTTGTGATGAACAACAAAAAAAAAATATCAAGCCACATAAAAGTGCCGTAACTTTGAGAACTAAAAAAAAAAACACGAAAACAAACAATTCCCGACGCGCACGCGCAATTAATCAAAGGCTCAAGTGAGAGATAATAAAAAAGCGGAGCATGTCAAGCATGCGAGCAATGAAAAAATGTCACCAAAACAAGAGAGAAATGCGAATTGTTGCAATTTTTCGCACTTAAGCCACGTGACAGCGCGTTGCATCCACGCCTGCGGGACGCCTTCCAATGCTATGCGCGCGTGTGAGTGTGTGTGTGCGCGCTCGTGTGGCATGCAATGCACGCGTGCGTAAAGTGCCATTCGGCGGCAGCGTGGCGACGTTTAATCCACCGCCAATGCAAAATGCGGTGGTACAGTATGAAAATACTCGTTGATGGGTTGTTAGGTGGCAGCAATGGTGCCCCAACATATGTCTGCTCTTTATTGTTGCTTTTTTTGTTTTTGCTTTTCTTTTGTGCTATTTGTGTGCAATGGCGGTTCTGCCGTTTGCCGTATTGTTGGTCTATACCTTTTTTTGGCTTTCAATTTCAGCTACAATTTTACACTTTGTGGTATAGTATGAACGTTTGTAGCACTGTTGCCTTGCTACTTGGAGGCTTTATGCTTTTTTTGAGGGATGGTTTGTTTGTTTTGCTTTGCTATGTGCCAGTTTGTTGGTGTTTCTCTACTAGTTACTGCTTGTTTCTGCAAGACATTTGTGTTGCTCTTGTGGACCTCTTTATTTCAACGCAGCCATTAAACGTTTCATTCGCGCCTCGCATAAACTTTATTAGTTTTGTTTTGGTTGCTTTATATGATTTTTTAGATGCAGAACCCAAACTTTTGCTGCCTTATTTGAGAAAAAAATGAAAAATAAATCACAATGGTCCTAGTGTATTTGATAGCTCTTAACTCATCACTTCGTAGCCATATTTCGTTTTATGCTTTCCTTTGCCGTTTGCCTGCGGGTATTCGCTTTCGCACTTATACAGCTGTTGACCCAAAAATAGATCTCAGCAATCCTTCTGTAAGAAGCGATTTGTGGCTTTTTGAGTTAATTGTTTTTCGTTTTGTTTTCTTTACAACAAGGCATTTCGCGGCACATGTTTTAACACAATATTTTGCATAAGGGTGAACTTAACTGTAGCTTTAATATATCCCAAAGCATTTTTGCTTTGTGGACAAAGAGTGAATAGTGTTTCTTCAATTTTTTTTTTGCGGCATTTATGACAAGGTCAATGCATATCATTAAACTTGGCGATCCTTTTTTGCAGTTGTTTTCAAATTAAATTAACTAAAAAATTATTTTTGCAATATTTGTAATAAAATTACTCAAAACAAATATAATATAAATATATGAAATATTATTTTTGAATTTACATACATATGTATATGTATGTATGTACATATGTATATATAAAAATATTTATGTTTAAAAAAATCAGCATTTAATTGTTATGGCATATATTTAAATTAATACTCAAAACTTAATTTCAAATCGATAAAAATGCGCCAAAAAACATTTCTTATAAATTTAAAGTGCATATAATATTTACTCACAAATCAATATCTACCAAAACAAGGTGATATTCTATCAAGATAACATGTACCTTATACTAAATAAAAACCATTTAAATTAAGTGATTTCCATAAATTTCTCCTACATAAATATTTGATCCACCTCAAAGACACGTATTCAAGAATATCCGCAACGATCGCGTGATAAAATTACGTGAATGATAAAAAGTTCTTCATTCACGTAATTTTATCGTCGTAATCAAATAACTATTTATAGTTTAAATTATTAATATTTGGACCACAATTCGTGATCATCCTTAGGAGCTCTTACTTGCGCCTTACTTCTTTCAAAATACTCTTAACGTAAGCTTTCAATGTCAAAATGTTCTTCTTATTGAACCATTTAAACACCTTAAATAATATCATGTCACCCGCTACAGTTTTCATTTTCTTTACATTTCCTTAAGCAGTGACATCCTGTAATTTATTTTTCAATTAGTTCTAGATCTCGCACGAGTACTACACATATGCTCGTACATATATATGTTATGTATTTATGTATATGTTTTGCTTAATTATTATTAGTAGCTTAAAAGAAGTAACTTTTCAAATGACACTTCTTTCCGCATATATACATATGTACATATATACGCGAATATTACACGACACAGCAAAATTATAGATTCACGATATATCAATATTCATAAATAGTTTAATAGAAAAATTGTTTGCGTTCGATCACCACTCAAGGAAATTTAAAACGGTGAACAATTATGTAATTTAAACATTTATAAATCTCTGCAATATTCTTTTGAGCTATTTTTTTGGAGAGTTTCAGTCATCTTGCCCGTTTATGTTTACTGGTAAACTCGTTTTGCGTTCTGTATTTGTATTCGTTATTACTTACCATATATGTTCGATAATCTTCTGTGTATCGATATCACTAAGGTTAGCATTATTAGCGTGGCTATAATTAATACATTTTTAATCATTATCATTAGCGTTTTTAGTTTATTTTTTCAACGTTATAAATATGTATATAAATTTCTCTAAAAGTTGTTTCTAAGCAGTCGAATTCATATTGATATTCGTCTTTATGATAGAACTACTGTTGTCGGTATTACTATTGCTAATGGAATTCTTATTTCCTTTCTTGAACAACATAGTTACAGCATCGTTATATGATTTAGAGTTGCTAACGGTAGCGATATCAGTGTTGGTAACAATATAATTGAGGTCGAACTAACTTGCTAACGGCATATAGCTATAGTTATCGATATATGTATATATAACTCCAATATTGTGTTTATAGCAGTGGCATCTATTAATATGACGTATACCTAAATTAAAACTTTTCGAAATCAAAAATTTTTACATTGGAAACTTTATTTTTATAAAACACGCGATAAGCATCCTCTATTTCACTTTTGAAGTTGCAGAGTGCTCTGCATATCACATTTCCATCCCAGCACACACTTCATAAACCTTTATTGAACCAAACCACTTTCAAGTTTGGATGATTCTTTCTAATCACCTGCTGTGCCTCGACCTCCAAATTGTCCACATCGATACTCATTTTCTGCGGCCACAAAGCACAACCCATTGGTGTTGCGAATATCAACAGCATACCACAGCAGACCGTCTGCAATGGTAGATTTAACCATGGCAGGCGATTGAGTAATTTCCCTGGCTTATCAAGCTTGTCCACCAGCACCGGAGTGAAGGTCATGCCCGGTATAGCCATCGCAATGCGACTGAACACCACCAGCGTTATACCAATGACGGCCGCACGCTTTGACACACCCACTTCATGTCCCTGAACGTTCAACAACACAACACCCTTGCGAATCTCATGCAACCGCATCATTGGCACATTGATACAATTCGCCGCCGATACGGCCACAAAGGGCACGAAACGCCCAATAAGCGGCGACATATTTGCTGTAAGCCGATTTAGTGACAAAGCCGTGACCATAGCACCACCGGTCGCTAGGCAATAGGACGTGAAGAGATCACCTTTGGTTAGTGTTGAAGTGCCCGAGCGATTCGTGTAATTGACGATGGCGTTGAAGGTCTGATTGAACCATTGCCAGAAGACAATGGCGCGTGTGGTTTTATGGAAGGCGAGCATACAGCCTGTAATGATGGTATTCATGGGCATTTGCGCTGACATTCGTCCTATGAGTGGTGATTTTTCACCCGTTTCCGGATGAAATGCTGAATCGTAGATGTATTTCGCATGCCATAGTTCGTCTAGTGAGTTCACATCGCTGGCGATGTCTTTGCTGGCGCGGTAATTCGTGACGATGCGTTGGGCGCGCTCCAATTCTGCGCTGCTGGCGAGCAAGTTGAGCGGATTTGTGAGCAAGAAGAAGTGTTTGAAGCGTCCAAAATAGGTGATTTGTTCGAATTTTGGCTGATCGATGTTGATTTTTGGTAGCGTAGACATTTGTGAAGGAAGAAACTTTATTGACGTGGAGAAAATTTAAATTTCGGATATATGTATAATTTTTGTTTGACTTTTTCACAATATATAATTATATTTATTCGCATTTATTTTATTAAAAGGAAAAATGTCAAAATACAGGGTGGTATCTTATGTTTATAGGAAATGTGTGTTGGGCAAGGCACTTTATTTTTTACTCAAAAATTTTATTTTATTCTAATTTTTCGAATAAGTTCGAAAATTTTTTTTATAATTACATACTTTTATTTCTCTCAGCTATTTAAATATAAAACAATATTCCGCCTGAACTGTCAAGCACTGATTTCAGTGAGAAGTCTTAACAATTAAGTTTTCATGTATTATTATGATAACTTGTTCGCTATAAAATACAAATTAAATTAATTTAAATTAAGCTTTAAAAGTATACTGTGCTACTTTTTGTATTAAATGCTTTTTGCGTTTAATTAAAAGTTATATAACAATTTGATAACATTCGGAAATACCAAAAAAAATTATCTTCAAAGTATCAACTATAATTTATATCAAAAATTTTGATACACAAAAATAAACTGCTCTCAAGCTGGTGTAACAAATCTTAATATGAAATGTTTTCAATTAAAAAAAAAAACTAATAATATATAAATCGTATAAGCATTACTAATATATATTTATGTTTCTCCTTTCATTTCAGGTATGTTCAAGCTCAGACTGAAAATTTTGATAAACATGTGAACGATATACACACAAAAAATTAAATATGTGTAAGTTAAAAAGTGTTAATTTTGTAATTTAAAAGAAAAGTATTTTATTTTCAAACATTTCATTTTCTTGCTCAAATCTGAGGGAAAACATAAAGTTTTTTTTTGAAGTCTGTGGTAAACTGTCCTGTTATAAGCCAAAACAGTAAGAGTTTAAGTAGTATTAAATTATAAAATGGCGACACATTTTAAGTAATCTACGTTTATGGGTTTCAAGTTCAGTATCCTTGCGAAAACACGTTTGAATATAGGGAGAATCGCTCGTTTTTATAATTTTTTTAAATAAAAAGTTCAGTAGAACAATTGAAGTTATTCGAAGTGAAATTCAGTAAAATGTTTAACTTAATGCAATATAGGAGGTTTTGACAAGATAGCATTAATAACAATAATTACTATACAACACCTGCTTATAATCTATTGAATGTATCCATGCCGATATATGGAAATTGCCTGATTTCGTAATTCAAGTTTGGTACAAGATGTGTCAATATTTTGAAGGAGAAAATAGTGGAAAATTCATAGTCGAAATTTATTTTGAATTTATTCAAAACTAGAAGAAATACAGATATTCTTAGTAATTAATGATTCATTGATAATTTAATACTTTTAGGACCAAGCAAAAAAATAATTAAAAACAATAGATAAAAAAATATGATATGAAGGCTTAGTGCCATTTTCTGTATTACTGATGAGTGGGTCGTATAAGACCCACTACATAGATTTCTACACATTTACATATGTATGTACACACATTCATATATATGTATGTGACAAACAAAAAAATTTAAGTCAGCTAAAACAGCCAGAAAAGGTAACTTGTTGATTAGATGTAGTCTAACAAAGCAAAAATAAGTCAGGGTTTACGAGCGTTTTTTTTTTTCCTTACCATTATGGGACGGTTGATACCGGACAGCCGCTATTTTGTGAGCTGCTTATAAGCCGGCCGGTAAAAAATTGATATCCCCAAAACACATGGACACGCCGAAAAAAAATTTAGTACCAACATTTTGTGGTTACATATTGATAAAACAAAACAGAGAAAGCTTTGACTGCCAAAATTGTTCAAGTGTCTACATATGTACTTGCAAATACTTTTGCTACATCCAAGTACTTATGCTCTCCGCACGGTTCTATTATTTCTATATGTGCTTACTTATTTTTGTTTTAATTAAAAAAAAAAACTTGCGAATACCTTAGCTGTTTCTTCTGTTGGTGTAGACTTAACTTGCTTACTTATTTTGCGAAAATTATTTTCAGTGGCTTTGCGTTCAAACTTTTTTTCATTATACTCCTTCATACCTGCTACCATTGTCACTTTGCAGTGTAGTTGTTCAATAAGTTTTTCTATGCGGTCACACACTTTACGTTCCTCTAGTTTTTAAGCACTTCGTTAAGTATCTTAGCACTTTGGAATGCTTTTGTTCGTCTTTAAATTTTTTTTTTTGCCAAATTACGTGTACACACCAACATATGTATGTATATATGCAGTTGGAAAAAACATGTCGTCTACAATAAAACAGATAAAAGCTGCTTCAATACAGTTTCACGCTTCCAAAAAAAGCATTTGAACAATAAAAACAATAATGCAAGCATTCAAGGTTAAATTGGTTTTCGCGACGTGGAAGCGTGGCTGTAATTTGCACGCATGACACCACTTCACTTTGCACTAGCATAAGATATAATTTTTAATGAAAGGAAGTAGTGGGAAAAGAAATGACTGAATCGATAAAAAAGATAACATTGAGGTGCCTAAGTCTTATAGGGTGGAAACGTATGTGCTTTGTTTTAAGGAAAAAAAATGTTTGAACGAATTTCTGTGCAACTGTTTAATAGAAATTTAGCCTTTCAGCTCTCTAGCCAACTTTGAAAAAGCAAATCGGGCACGTAAATAATTTTCTTAACAGAACTTTTTTAAACAAACAAGTTCTTTAATTTAGCAGTCAGTAACTCGTGTTGGGTAAAGTTAATTTCATATTCTACATTTTCTTTTAATAAATTAAACAAATTAAAAATGTAAAAGTAATATTGTAAGAATGAACATAAAAATCAGCGGACGCAGTATAAAATTTAGTACCACGCCTACATTATTTTAAAAATCTTGGAGCCTAGACAGCAAGGCGATAGAACTAAACTTGTAGATATTAGACATGACGTGCTGATTCCGTCGAAATCGCAAAATTCGGAGTGGCGATATCCTAATCGGTGTCATCTTTAGTTCGCTGCAACATAAAAATGAAAAAAAATAAACAACACTTTATAAAAGTAATGATTTTGTTTTGTTGTAACCGTTTAAACAATCGCATCGTTACATCAATTTTAAATCACAACACATCTTATAATCAATCATGTCGTCACATCTTATCACAATTTCATCACCACATCAGCATCACACATCATGATGACACATTACATCGACACCTTCATATCACGTCAAATAAAACATCACATCGCATCAAATAAAAATATTGCATCACGTCGCATCATAACTTCACATCACGATATCACTTCAAATTATATAAAATCTCAGCTCATAATTCATCACATACATCAACACATCATTTTGCATCATACCACATATCAACATAACAATTTTTAAGATGTAATAGAAAGATTTCATAACATAACATATCATGACATAAATTAACTTAACTTAGAGATATATCAAACAATATATACGTAGCATTCATATCTTGTTTACGTTTTACGTGAACTCAACGGGCGAACGAAAGTTTCACAACAAATATAACCAACGCTTTTGGGCTTATAGTTTTGGAAAACTCAGTAGTAATAAAATACTTTATTGTTAAAGTGTGGCCATATAACTACTTTTATTTAATTGTTTTTGACCTTTGTAGTATTAAAAGCCTTCAGCTAAAAACTTTATAGTACAAAAAATTATGTTTTCTTTGACTTTGTTCGAATGACATTAACGTTTAGCAACAATTTCTTGAACTTTATTTCATTACACTTTCCCTATGATTACTGCTTATAATTAACTCTATAACCCCTTTAATAATTACGTTTGCACAAATCATAATCAATACATTTACTTTTTTTATTTTAAATTACCATTTTTATCGCATAAACTATTAACAAGTATTTGCTTTACTGTTACTACAAGTATACAATACATATGGTATTTATATACATTTCCATTACATTTATAGTAAGTAAATATAACATGCGCTTGTTAAAAACAAAATAAATCTTTTCTCAAATTGAATATTTATTTTAGAAAGACATACATATGTATATACCTATGTATATATACATATATATAAACATATGTATATACTCGTACTTATGTATAAATGTTCAAGTGCGGTCACAGCTAATAACAGTAAAAATAAATTTATTAATATAATAATACAAAAATTACGTATTCGCCAGCGCATTCGCCGCACAATTTTAGCGAGTTCAAGGCCAGACACGGTATGGATAAATACACACACTATACATCATTTCAAATAATTTTTTATTGCAAACTTTCCATTTCAAAAGACTTAGCAATAACACATGCAAGTGCAAAACTTATTGTGAGCAGAAGAAGTGTTGATCTATTTATATATTTGTGTTATCCGCTGAATTGATGGTGTTGAATAAAACATATGGTTTGTAGTATGATATTAAATAAACAATTACACTAACTTACACACATATGCATGTACATAGCTGTTTTTGAACTCAACCACTTGTGTGTTAAGTTATTAGTCACCCACTCACTGACTCACTGACTCACTGACTCACTGACTCACACACTCACTCATCACCTCACTCTCCTACCCACATACTCGTATATTTTTTCAATGTTGCAGACTCTACTGCTGCTATTTAAAACTTCAAGGCTAACAAATATTTCATGCATTTATCTTCTTAGTCTGTCACATATGCAGTTAAGTCAGTTATGTTTGTCTGATAATTTTCGTAAATGAATAAATAGTAGAAAAAATTAAGCACTTGTGCAAATAAATACATTATATGTATGTATGTATGTATGTTTGTATGTATGTATGTACATATGTATGAAAACAAAGAGTTCCTAAGCATGCATGTCACTTTGGCTTAATACCACTTCTCGGCATTTCTCATAATTAGTAAAGTAAATATTTGCTGACAATTAAATAAATTTTTTTCATAATTCTATTTGTATTTATAATAATTGTAAGTTAGCAGTCAAATACTAAATACACTTATATACTGACCTTACAACAATATTTGTTTATGTCTAAATATTTCAATATTAAATGAAAAACGAAATATAAGAAAAATAAATGGCTTAGCGCTGGCGGATTTTTATATTCTATCATTTTTCGGGACCCTTAGTATTAAAGAAAATTAGTAATTTTACTACAATTGAGAGATATTTTCTTTCCTTCTGTTTAATCGCATATTTTTAATTGTATTTTAGTATTGTGCATTATAAGAAAAAAGCATTCTCTTAATACTTTAAAAATAAAAAAAAACTTTTTTGTGCGCTTTCGCAAGGTGATCCGTTAGTGATCTTTTATAGATTTTTTAATAAGCGCTACATTCAAATTTTTATCTTTCGTATTATATCTACTTGTATTTTACTAACAAACAACAATCGCTTAAAATTAAACATTTAGATATTTGCATTTTGTTTCTAAAAAATGTGTTTATTTGCTAAGCAATTTAGGGAGATTAAAAAAATGTTCTTATTACTTTGCTTCTCTACCGTTCCTTACTTGTTCCGCTTGTGAGCGACTCACTTTCAGCCCCGTTGGGTAATTACAAAAAGACGCAACTCAAAATTTTGTAATTGCTGCCAAGCGTTTTTTCTGCAAAAAGTTTTCTTTATGTTATCCATATTCTTTACAAAATTCATTTGATTACATACAAATTATTTAAATGACTTGTACTTGTTTTAATAATTTTGCAGCTTATTTAGTGTGAGAATGTTACATTTTTTGCAATTGTTAATAAGGAAGTGGTTCTTACTTGTAGTGTTATGTAGCTTTGTATATGCATATGTATGTTAAGTTATAGCATTAAATATTTCCTAGTTTTTTTTTTTTGTCAACTAATTATTTAATTGTTTCCTTAAAACACATCATGCACAAATATTTTTTCGTTTGGCTTCATGTGACATGCAAACATTTTTGTTCTTTACCGGAATTTTTGTTTAATTGCTTTAATTTTCAATTGTTTTTTTTTTGTTATACATACACGTACAATTTGTATTTGGGTATGCCAATTAACAGATATAAAGTTTGGTGACATAAGCGCACATATGTTTGTATGCTTATATGTACAGTACCTACAATTTCTCAAATAATTTATCTTATGTTATTTCTTTCTAATTTTTTTTATACACTTCATCACAAAATTATAACCACACTACAAACATATTTACATTTTTTCACAATTTAGAATACTTTTTTTCATTATACATACATAAATACTCAAACAAACATAATTCACAACTTTTCATAACCATTATTCCAAAATTTCAAGCTTCCAACTTTTTAGAAAATGGAATTTTTTTATTACTTCTGAGTATGCACTTTAGTAGGCCCTTTAATTTTAGGGTCATAAAATGCATCTATTAACATATGAACCAAAAAAACAAAATTTGACAAGGGTTGACGGAACATCGAAAGTAATTACAGCTGAGTGCCAGTCAAACATTTTTTGAAAATACACGGTTAATTATTTGCAGCTACAAGAAACTTGCATATTAGTATTCTAAAATATTAAACACAGCTGCATTCACAAAATAGTTTGAAGGAAATTTCGTATTGTTATGTAAGTTCGCTGATTTGTTCAAATTGTGTAAATAATGTTGGTTTGAAATCCTATAAATATGGTTAGAGAATGTATTGTGATTTAATTAAAAAATACTAAACATTATTGCTAAAAGGTATGTGTATAAAGTCAGCAAAATAATTTCTCTAAATGATTTCCTAAGAGAAATTATTTAAATATACCCATATACAAATTTTCAACAAATAACAATACGTATTATTGGATCTCTAATGAGTTACAAAAACCATTTTTTTTATCATCATACGCATATATTTTTCCTCACATTGTACTTGGCCCATAGAAGAGTGATCGCGTGAAGGCCGCTTATTGCTAGGAAATTCGATCCAAGTGAAATTTGTGAAATATAATATTAATTTTTTTATTTAAATTGTGAAAATTAAATACATTTTTTAATAGTACAAATAGCTAAAATTTCGAAATTAAAGGTCAAATATACTAGTGTAGTATACACAAGAGCATTTAACGCTCACATCTTCATCGCAAC
Source organism: Philophylla caesio (assembly GCA_963971545.1). Classification (NCBI taxonomy): domain Eukaryota; kingdom Metazoa; phylum Arthropoda; class Insecta; order Diptera; family Tephritidae; genus Philophylla; species Philophylla caesio. The sequence goes on along the minus strand of OZ020606.1, from coordinate 112,448,671 downwards.
TAAGGAAATGTTTATTTTTTTATAAATATAATTCTATAGATTAATTAACTGTTTTTGCTACAAAGTTCCAAAGCGTAGAACATCTTTTATACAAGAAAAAGTCTTGAAATTTATTTTTATATCGTGTCATTTTTAATTAAATTTTATTATCAAAAGCTATTAGGAGTAAAACACGAGTTTGGATTTTAGTTGCTTTAATGACTTCAATTAATGACAGCTTACAAAGGACTGACTTCAAGTATGTAAGTAAGAGAGAATAACGAATAAGTACAATGCGTAACAAAGAATAATTCATAGTTGCATTTTGTGTGCATGAATACAAAAGTATTAAAAGTATATGTTGGTAGTCGAAACTACTTTGCTGCGCCAACACCTCCCCTCGAAGTAGTAAGGCTACTCGTCATGCCTAACGCTGTTGAACATTGACAATGCTTAACGCTGCATAAGCTTTTCGTGAGGATGTCTGCTGGCATTTCTTCGGTCGGCATATACTTAAGAGCGATCTTTCGGCTTTGGTAACATTCTTTGATGAAATGATGTCGCACGTCGATGTGTTTTGTGCGCGAGCTGTAGCCTAAGCACTGAATGAGTTTTTGTGCGCTTTGGCTATCATTAAATAAGGTTACTTTTCCGCATGGTATACCCAAGTCTTTTAAGATACCGGTGAGATACATCGCTTCTTTCGTCGCCTCTGTCATAGCCATGTATTCGGCTTCGGTGCTGGAGAGTGCAACGGTGCGCTGTTTGCGCGCCTCCCAGCTCACCGCTGCGCCCGCTAATATGAACGCATATCCACTATAGGAACGCCTATCGATTAAATTCTCACCCCAGTTCGCGTCGACCACGCCGTAGAGAATCTCGTTGGATTTTGTGTAAAGGAGACCATGATTTTTGGTACCGCTTAGATACCGCAGAATTCGTTTTGCCGCTTTCCAGTGCTGCTCGTTGTATCTAGTTTGTATTAAACTGGCTCATGTAGTTTACTGCAAAGGATATATCTGGCCTTGTTGTAACTGCTAGATACATGAGGGCGCCTATTAAACTTTGATAGGGGTACCTAGCCATAACTTCTTCATCAGCTTCGGTTGGTTTTTCCATTTTAAAATTTTTTTCTAAAGGTGTTTTTACTGGTTTACATTCGGTCATGCTAAAACGTTCTAGTATAGTTTTGGTATAGGCTTCTTGCGTCAAAAAAACTTGATGTGAATCCAATTTTTGCTGAAAATCAACGCCCACACAACGTTTTACTGGACCAATGTCTTTCATATCGAAAGATTCGCGTAATGACGTTTTTACGCTTTCGAGCCATGTGCAATCGTTTGACGCTAATAACAAATCATCTACGTATATAGTAATTATTATTATCTGTTTACCTTTTTGTTTGATAAAAAGACATGGATCATGCGTCGAAGCATTCAAACCAAGCTGCTTCAGTTTCGTTGTCAAACGGTTGTACCACATTAAACCGGACTGTCGAAGTCCATATAATGCTTTCTTCAGCAAACACACAGGATTCTGCTTATGCAATGCTGCTAACCATTCATCAGTAGTCTTTTCGACATTTTTACTATGTTTTGTTACTTCGCGAGAACCCGTTGGCTCACCTGATTTTATTTTGTTTAAAACTTCGATCAGCATTTCTGGAACTTCCATGTACACCGACTCTTCGAGTTCTCCATTGAGATATGCTGTGACTACGTCCATTTGATGGATTTCCAAATTTCTTTCAGCTGCCAATGCAGCAAGTAAGCGGATTGACGTAGATCGTGCCACTGGCGAATAAGTCTCGTGAAAATCCTGTCCCTGTCGTTGAGCGTTTCTGGCCATTATCTTTGGTTCGAAATACCAAGCGACTTCCAACTACTTTGCGTTGCGCGGGTTTTTCGACGATATCCCAAGTTTTATTTGAGATTAATGCCAAATACTCGTCTTCAATGGCTTTTCTCCACCCTACTGCATCTCCGCTTAAGTTTGCCTCGGACAAACTTGATGGTGTTTCACTTATGCTGACGCACGCCAACTCATTAATTTTAAGCTCATCGTTTTCATATTCTGTGTCAGAGTTATTTTCAACAGACATAATATCTTTGCCTGGCTGGTAGACCTTTTTTGGTCTTCCTCGCAAACCAGTTTTTAACTTTTTGGGACGACCTTTACCGCGTTTTGCGCTCGTTTCAGAAATTTGACTGTCACACTTTTCAACTTCGCTTGCTATGTTTTCAATGTCTAGTGGCGATTCCGATATTTTATTCGGTTTTGATTCAATTTCGATTGTGTCATTTTTCGATTCAAATATTTCATTATATTCGTTTTTAAATCCGGGTTCGTCTAAAAATTTCACGTCGCGACTTATTATAACGTCTCTTTTGTTCTTAGACCATAAACGATATGCTTTGGATTCGGAAGAGTAACCGACGAACATACACTCTTCAGATCGAGATTCGAACTTACCCTTTAACTTTTGCTTATTTAACACGTATGCTTTTGAGCCAAACACTTTCATGTGGATCACGGTTGGAGTTTTTCCAGTCCACGTTTTGTAGGGAACTTCTCCCGTAGATTTGGTGACGCACCGATTACGAATGTAACACGCAGTGTTTACTGCTTCCGCCCAGAACGAAGGAGGGACACCAGCTTGCTTCATTAAGCATCTGGCCATATCTAAAAGTGTTCTATTTTTTCTCTCAGCTACTCCGTTCTGCTGTGGAGTGTATGGTGTCGTTAAACGACGCTTTATTCCGTGGGTTTGTAGATACAAATCGAATTCGCGATTGCAATATTCGCGCCCGTTGTCGGATTGTAAAGCTTTTATTTTGCGCCCCGTAAATGTCTCTGCCTCGTTTTTAAAAACTTTGAAAGCTTCTAACACATCTGATTTATTTTTGATAAAGAAAATTTCGCACCAGCGCGACTTATCGTCAATAAACGTTACGTAATAGTTTTTACCACCATTTGAGGTGCACCGCATTGGACCGCACACGTCACTATGCACAATTTCTAATATATTTTCGGTTCGATTGCCGCTTTGTTTTGGAAAAACAGTACGTGTTTGCTTTTCACTTGCGCATATTTCACAAACCGATAGCTTGTCTTTCGAATTTATTTTCAAACCATGTACATTACCGTTTTTTGACATTTCTTTTAGGTCACGTTCGTTCAGATGTCCCATTCGGCAGTGCCACAAGTTTATTTCCGAATTGGGTTGAGACACACATGCAATATTTTTATCGTCTTTTATGAAATATAAATTACCACTTCGTTCTGCAGTGAACAATACTTTTTCATTTTTATCAATAATGATTGCATCGTTTTTACGAAAACGAACTTCGTACCCTTTGTCCGTCATTTTCGAGACTGACAACAAATTTGTACGTAAATCTGATACATAGAGAACGTCTCTTAATGTAATATTTTTTTCATAGCCTTTTTCATTCAATTTTACTATAACATCACCTGTGCCGGTGATATTAGTAGAATTATTGTTAGCTAAATTTAACACTTGATTTGATTCTACGATTTCAATGAAATTATTTTTGTCTGCACACATGTGCGAAGTGCACCCACTGTCCAAGCACCACTTGTCATTTCCATTTGGACACAAAAAAACTGTTTCGTTTACTCTTAAGGAGGTATTTCTCTCTTCACTTTGGTTGGCTCTTTGGTTACTTTGGTTTTTAGAACGGCATTCTCTCGCGTAGTGGCCGTTTTTACCGCACTTATAACAACACAAATTACGTTTTGTTTCCAAGCGTTTTCCGCCGCTATACCGATCATTGCTGTTTTTGTTTTTGCTATGCACATTTGCCTTTTGCATGTTTTTTACATATAAGGCATCGCTTTCGCCACGTTCGTTTTTTACTTTCCGCGATTCCCACTCTTCTAATATTTTTACACGTAGCACTTCGGGCTTTGGTAAATCATCGCGAGTTTCAAGTGCACAACGGAATGTTTCATATGAGTCTGGTAAGCTGTACAATAACAAGATTGCGAGCAATTCGTCACCGATTTGAACACCAATTTCCTTGAGTTTCGCGACCGCGTCAAAAAAGTCATTTAAATGGTTTCTTACTAGATCGTTCTCTTTCATGCGTGAGAGCGCTACTCTTTTCAATAATGTCGCTTTTCGAGCGGGGCCTTTCGACTCGTACGTTGCTTGCAGTCTTTGCCACATTTTTTGCGAACTTGTGCACTCAGAAATTTGGTTTAATTCCGTAGGACTAATTGCTAGCATAATATCGGCACATGCTTTTTCATCATTTGTTTTCCACAAATTTGCAGCTGGTTCGTCAGCTGGACACTCTTTACTCCCGTTTACGTATGACCATAAATCATTTTTAATTAAGACCGCACGCATATGTAGCTTTCACGTGTCGTAATTTTCCGCATTGAGCGGCTCAATACGAACAACTCCCGCCATGCTTGCAGAGTTCGCGAATTTTCTTTTCGAAATTTATACTGCGCGTGTTTCTTTTTTGGAAACTTTCGGTTTTGCCATTTATTTGGCGCCGCGGGAATTCTATTTTACTTAACAAAGGTCTTTTGCGATGGGTCTGGGCCCATAACCTATTAGGAGTAAAACACGAGTTTGGATTTTAGTTGCTTTAATGACTTCAATTAATGACAGCTTACAAAGGACTGACTTCAAGTATGTAAGTAAGAGAGAATAACGAATAAGTACAATGCGTAACAAAGAATAATTCATAGTTGCATTTTGTGTGCATGAATACAAAAGTATTAAAAGTATATGTTGGTAGTCGAAACTACTTTGCTGCGCCAACACCTCCCCTCGAAGTAGTAAGGCTACTCGTCATGCCTAACGCTGTTGAACATTGACAATGCTTAACGCTGCATAAGCTTTTCGTGAGGATGTCTGCTGGCATTTCTTCGGTCGGCATATACTTAAGAGCGATCTTTCGGCTTTGGTAACATTCTTTGATGAAATGATGTCGCACGTCGATGTGTTTTGTGCGCGAGCTGTAGCCTAAGCACTGAATGAGTTTTTGTGCGCTTTGGCTATCATTAAATAAGGTTACTTTTCCGCATGGTATACCCAAGTCTTTTAAGATACCGGTGAGATACATCGCTTCTTTCGTCGCCTCTGTCATAGCCATGTATTCGGCTTCGGTGCTGGAGAGTGCAACGGTGCGCTGTTTGCGCGCCTCCCAGCTCACCGCTGCGCCCGCTAATATGAACGCATATCCACTATAGGAACGCCTATCGATTAAATTCTCACCCCAGTTCGCGTCGACCACGCCGTAGAGAATCTCGTTGGATTTTGTGTAAAGGAGACCATGATTTTTGGTACCGCTTAGATACCGCAGAATTCGTTTTGCCGCTTTCCAGTGCTGCTCGTTGTATCTAGTTTGTATTAAACTGGCTCATGTAGTTTACTGCAAAGGATATATCTGGCCTTGTTGTAACTGCTAGATACATGAGGGCGCCTATTAAACTTTGATAGGGGTACCTAGCCATAACTTCTTCATCAGCTTCGGTTGGTTTTTCCATTTTAAAATTTTTTTCTAAAGGTGTTTTTACTGGTTTACATTCGGTCATGCTAAAACGTTCTAGTATAGTTTTGGTATAGGCTTCTTGCGTCAAAAAAACTTGATGTGAATCCAATTTTTGCTGAAAATCAACGCCCACACAACGTTTTACTGGACCAATGTCTTTCATATCGAAAGATTCGCGTAATGACGTTTTTACGCTTTCGAGCCATGTGCAATCGTTTGACGCTAATAACAAATCATCTACGTATATAGTAATTATTATTATCTGTTTACCTTTTTGTTTGATAAAAAGACATGGATCATGCGTCGAAGCATTCAAACCAAGCTGCTTCAGTTTCGTTGTCAAACGGTTGTACCACATTAAACCGGACTGTCGAAGTCCATATAATGCTTTCTTCAGCAAACACACAGGATTCTGCTTATGCAATGCTGCTAACCATTCATCAGTAGTCTTTTCGACATTTTTACTATGTTTTGTTACTTCGCGAGAACCCGTTGGCTCACCTGATTTTATTTTGTTTAAAACTTCGATCAGCATTTCTGGAACTTCCATGTACACCGACTCTTCGAGTTCTCCATTGAGATATGCTGTGACTACGTCCATTTGATGGATTTCCAAATTTCTTTCAGCTGCCAATGCAGCAAGTAAGCGGATTGACGTAGATCGTGCCACTGGCGAATAAGTCTCGTGAAAATCCTGTCCCTGTCGTTGAGCGTTTCTGGCCATTATCTTTGGTTCGAAATACCAAGCGACTTCCAACTACTTTGCGTTGCGCGGGTTTTTCGACGATATCCCAAGTTTTATTTGAGATTAATGCCAAATACTCGTCTTCAATGGCTTTTCTCCACCCTACTGCATCTCCGCTTAAGTTTGCCTCGGACAAACTTGATGGTGTTTCACTTATGCTGACGCACGCCAACTCATTAATTTTAAGCTCATCGTTTTCATATTCTGTGTCAGAGTTATTTTCAACAGACATAATATCTTTGCCTGGCTGGTAGACCTTTTTTGGTCTTCCTCGCAAACCAGTTTTTAACTTTTTGGGACGACCTTTACCGCGTTTTGCGCTCGTTTCAGAAATTTGACTGTCACACTTTTCAACTTCGCTTGCTATGTTTTCAATGTCTAGTGGCGATTCCGATATTTTATTCGGTTTTGATTCAATTTCGATTGTGTCATTTTTCGATTCAAATATTTCATTATATTCGTTTTTAAATCCGGGTTCGTCTAAAAATTTCACGTCGCGACTTATTATAACGTCTCTTTTGTTCTTAGACCATAAACGATATGCTTTGGATTCGGAAGAGTAACCGACGAACATACACTCTTCAGATCGAGATTCGAACTTACCCTTTAACTTTTGCTTATTTAACACGTATGCTTTTGAGCCAAACACTTTCATGTGGATCACGGTTGGAGTTTTTCCAGTCCACGTTTTGTAGGGAACTTCTCCCGTAGATTTGGTGACGCACCGATTACGAATGTAACACGCAGTGTTTACTGCTTCCGCCCAGAACGAAGGAGGGACACCAGCTTGCTTCATTAAGCATCTGGCCATATCTAAAAGTGTTCTATTTTTTCTCTCAGCTACTCCGTTCTGCTGTGGAGTGTATGGTGTCGTTAAACGACGCTTTATTCCGTGGGTTTGTAGATACAAATCGAATTCGCGATTGCAATATTCGCGCCCGTTGTCGGATTGTAAAGCTTTTATTTTGCGCCCCGTAAATGTCTCTGCCTCGTTTTTAAAAACTTTGAAAGCTTCTAACACATCTGATTTATTTTTGATAAAGAAAATTTCGCACCAGCGCGACTTATCGTCAATAAACGTTACGTAATAGTTTTTACCACCATTTGAGGTGCACCGCATTGGACCGCACACGTCACTATGCACAATTTCTAATATATTTTCGGTTCGATTGCCGCTTTGTTTTGGAAAAACAGTACGTGTTTGCTTTTCACTTGCGCATATTTCACAAACCGATAGCTTGTCTTTCGAATTTATTTTCAAACCATGTACATTACCGTTTTTTGACATTTCTTTTAGGTCACGTTCGTTCAGATGTCCCATTCGGCAGTGCCACAAGTTTATTTCCGAATTGGGTTGAGACACACATGCAATATTTTTATCGTCTTTTATGAAATATAAATTACCACTTCGTTCTGCAGTGAACAATACTTTTTCATTTTTATCAATAATGATTGCATCGTTTTTACGAAAACGAACTTCGTACCCTTTGTCCGTCATTTTCGAGACTGACAACAAATTTGTACGTAAATCTGATACATAGAGAACGTCTCTTAATGTAATATTTTTTTCATAGCCTTTTTCATTCAATTTTACTATAACATCACCTGTGCCGGTGATATTAGTAGAATTATTGTTAGCTAAATTTAACACTTGATTTGATTCTACGATTTCAATGAAATTATTTTTGTCTGCACACATGTGCGAAGTGCACCCACTGTCCAAGCACCACTTGTCATTTCCATTTGGACACAAAAAAACTGTTTCGTTTACTCTTAAGGAGGTATTTCTCTCTTCACTTTGGTTGGCTCTTTGGTTACTTTGGTTTTTAGAACGGCATTCTCTCGCGTAGTGGCCGTTTTTACCGCACTTATAACAACACAAATTACGTTTTGTTTCCAAGCGTTTTCCGCCGCTATACCGATCATTGCTGTTTTTGTTTTTGCTATGCACATTTGCCTTTTGCATGTTTTTTACATATAAGGCATCGCTTTCGCCACGTTCGTTTTTTACTTTCCGCGATTCCCACTCTTCTAATATTTTTACACGTAGCACTTCGGGCTTTGGTAAATCATCGCGAGTTTCAAGTGCACAACGGAATGTTTCATATGAGTCTGGTAAGCTGTACAATAACAAGATTGCGAGCAATTCGTCACCGATTTGAACACCAATTTCCTTGAGTTTCGCGACCGCGTCAAAAAAGTCATTTAAATGGTTTCTTACTAGATCGTTCTCTTTCATGCGTGAGAGCGCTACTCTTTTCAATAATGTCGCTTTTCGAGCGGGGCCTTTCGACTCGTACGTTGCTTGCAGTCTTTGCCACATTTTTTGCGAACTTGTGCACTCAGAAATTTGGTTTAATTCCGTAGGACTAATTGCTAGCATAATATCGGCACATGCTTTTTCATCATTTGTTTTCCACAAATTTGCAGCTGGTTCGTCAGCTGGACACTCTTTACTCCCGTTTACGTATGACCATAAATCATTTTTAATTAAGACCGCACGCATATGTAGCTTTCACGTGTCGTAATTTTCCGCATTGAGCGGCTCAATACGAACAACTCCCGCCATGCTTGCAGAGTTCGCGAATTTTCTTTTCGAAATTTATACTGCGCGTGTTTCTTTTTTGGAAACTTTCGGTTTTGCCATTTATTTGGCGCCGCGGGAATTCTATTTTACTTAACAAAGGTCTTTTGCGATGGGTCTGGGCCCATAACCTATTAGGAGTAAAACACGAGTTTGGATTTTAGTTGCTTTAATGACTTCAATTAATGACAGCTTACAAAGGACTGACTTCAAGTATGTAAGTAAGAGAGAATAACGAATAAGTACAATGCGTAACAAAGAATAATTCATAGTTGCATTTTGTGTGCATGAATACAATAGTATTAAAAGTATATGTTGGTAGTCGAAACTACTTTGCTGCGCCAACAAAAGCTATAATTTAATTTTTTTTTATGTATTCGTCAGGACAAGCGTAACGTTTATTTTCTTATTTTTTTTTTTTAACACTGAAACTTTTTTATTATATTTTTATTTTAAATATACCCTTGACATTTCTCTGGACATGTTTTGCTACTTTTGCTCCAATTTGAAAGCAGTAAATAAATATAAACAACCATTTTACGATGAGCTCTACAAAGCAATCACCTTTAGACACTAAAATATATGCTTTAGCCCTTTGAAGTGTTTAAAAATAATAAAATTGAACCCCAGTAGCTGGAAGTCTACTATTTTATTTTTGTATTTGCGAACCTTCTATATGCAGAAAATTTCAGTGGAAGTTCGTAAATATTTTCACCTCTGGCAATGACAATCTCAAGCCCATAAATTTTACTATTCACAAATTTAATGGCTTGACAAAATTCTATAGCCACAAATAAATATTGGTAGGTTGGAGAAAGCTCGTAAATATTGGTGCACACGCATACACATATTAATATATATGTTTGTTTATATATACGTTCATGCAAATTCTATATAAGTGTATTTATGTTGTACGTACATACATATATCGCTTGCATGGATACCCACGAAATTTTCACAAGAATGAAAAATCAATTTGCCACCATGCTACACGGCATAAAGTTGCATGCAACTACATGGAAATTTGTGGCCAGAAGCTAGCGTTAGCAGCATAAGATACGAGTATGTAATATGGATGTGTACATGTTTGTATGTACATAGATACATACATATGTGTGAGGCAGAGTTGCAAGTGCTGCTCGTATCATTCGAATGAGAGCGCCAATGCCTATTTGCCTGCTAGCCAGCCGCCTTTACGTGCTCATTACAAAGGTAAACAAAAGTTTTATTACCTTTTTATGATTCGACTGGAGTCGCAATGTCGCCAACCAAGCCAACTCGCACACACACACACACACACACTCAAACTCATACAAATACTCGTAAACACAAATATAAGTATGCAAGCAGCAGGAAAATGTATTATTATTTTTTTTGTAGAGGCGGAGTTGTGCTCCACTGTCAGCTCTCGATTACACTGCCACGCAATTGACGAAGGGGTTGGCAATAGTTGCAGTAAAAAAAATGGAACTAGAGTAAAAAAAAAATTAGGTGAGTTTGTGTTTGGTTTTTTAAATAGACTAAAAAGCGTGCAAGTTAATATTTATGTAGTTGAAAATGGTACTTTGCGGTCGTTTTCATAGTTGAAAAAAGTTGCTAAAAACTAACTGAATTGAAAAAAAAGAAAGCAAAAAATTAAGCACAAACGAAATGTGGTTTATGTATATACATACATACAGATGTATGTATATGAGTAACATGTGTGTACATAGGCGCCGCACGCCCATGATGCATTCACAACCAACTAAAAGTTCGAAGTGCAGCAGCAGCAAATATTAAAGTGCAAAGACACATATAATTTTTTTTTTTTGCTTCAAAAAGAAATATAATTCCGACAGCCTGGCGTCTCACTTGTACCCATACATATGCATACATATGTATGTATGTGTGTACATATACACATACTTGTGCTACATAAGCAAGCTCAGCAAAAAATAGTTTCGTACTTTAATATGTATGTAAGCATGTTGCAATAAATGTTTGCATGCGAGTGTGCAAATGTCAGGCCATTGACACAAACTGACACCAGCGCAATAAAATACATTTAATATTTGTAGCTGCAGTAAAAAATTTCCGTTAAAATAAAAATTATGCAGTTGTTCATACTGTATTATTAAAATTTAGTGTCGTTTGTATGAGGAAAACACATACATACTTGTATGGTAGTTACATGATAACAGAAATTATATATTTTTTTTAAGAATTTTATGTGTTTTAATAAGAATTTTCGAGATATTTATTTTATGCTTTGAATTTATGATTTCGAATGCTTTGCATTGGATTTCGGATTCTAATATTAGATAAGTTTGGAATGGGGAATTTCAGTTATTAAATTTCAACTTTTAATACATCGTTCAACGAATTCTTATTATTGGCTATATATGCAAATTGTATGTTTTGAATTTGGAATTTCGAATTTCGAGTATTATATTGAAGCTTTGAATATACATATCTACATACATACATAGATGCTCTAATAGTTATCATTGTTAATCAAATTTTCAGACCTGTGTATTGATTTTAGTTGATAAAAATATGTCCAAAAGCTGATTCTTTCTTTAGAATAAATTTTATCTTATCCATAAATAAGCTCCAGAATGTTTGAATTGCAAATGAATAATCGAATTCTTAGCAATTAAATTCACAGTAACAAAATTTAGAAGTTTTAGTTTAAAAATTGAGTTTTTAATTTTTAAATCTTGAATTTCCAATTTTTATCGAATTTAATTTGAAAATAGATTTTTGTGTTTTTTGTGTAGAACTTTGAATTTGAAAGTATTAGTCATGCTACAAATACCATAACATTAACATGTTCCCTCAGTTCATCGGCCATGTGAATATTTGAAAACATTTTTACAATGCTGGCAAAATTTAAATATGTTCTTAGAAGTTTTACCTTACTATATTTTGTATCAAGATATTAGTTAAGAATTTCAGTTCCAAGATATGGGTTCAGGCTTTTGAATTTAACACTCATAAAAAATATCTTTTTTTTTACTTTACTGAAGAACCAATTTTGATTTTGTGCATTTGCTACTAAGGATTTTTGATTCCCTCTAAGAAAATGAAAGGAATTTATTCGCCAAATGTTTTTTATTGACTTACATATTTCTTACCAAATCGCTCAATTTGTGTGTGACTCTTACGAGCTTAATTTGCTTCATCGTTTAGACCTTGATACTTTTGTTATGGTAGTCGAATGCACAATTTTGCACATAAACTTACATTTACTCATTTTTTGTTCAACCATTTCTGCATTTATTGCCAAAAGTAAGCTGATTTAAGTTAATGTAATAAATAAAGCTATAACACGGCACAGCTTTTGCAAGTGCATTGATTTTGAAGTAAATTCTTTATGCTATTGAAAAGAAGATTTGATTATATAGAGAATTTCATTGGCAAAAAGTTGCAAGTACTCAAATTGTGTGGGTGCAAAAGTTTTGTGTTGGTGCAACAATTTTTTCCTTTATTTATAAATTTGTAGCTGCATAGTCTAGGGATATTGATGATGACTAGAGGTTTTGAGAAATGTATACAAGTGATAAAACTAAATTAAATGATTATTAAAGAGAAAGTAGATTAGAAGTGAAACTCAGTCAGGACTTTTAATTTTTACTATATTTTAGTGACTTAAATAGTAGCCTTTAATCACAATTTACTTGAATAAAATAGTAATTATCGTATTTCATAACAGAAATGTCTTTCATTTCTCATTACACTTACCATATTCAAGCTATCGCTGACTATAAATATCCAAAATATTGATTCAGTGTCCCTTTTAATGACACCAATATCATCATTAAACGTACGTGCAGTTATCAGATATACATATGAATATCCTTTCTTCAATCTTGTCTTCGTATATGTCAAGTTGTCATATCACACTTTTTGTGCTATTTAAAGGTTATTTTTATATTTAATGTAGGTGATATGCAAATTGGAAGCCGACAATTCAAAAATATTGTTTAAAAGAATTAAAAAATGTCCTCGCTGTAATGTAGAATCCACCGTTGATGTAGTGGTTTTAAGCATACTTTGGGGCTTTAGCATTTAGTTAGCCAAGGTTGAAAGAGTTCGAAAAAGTTGGTTATTTTTGAGCAGTACAAGATCCGCATTATATATTTTTGGAGTTTTCGTTTGAGAACCATGTTCTTATTTGCATTTAAAAGGCGGTTAACTTTAACAGGATATTTAAAGCGACTTTTTAAAAAATGTTTATTAATCTCAAATTAATTTAAATAAGCAAGAAATAATTACTTTCTTTTATTGCCTACACTATTTTACCTGTTGTTCGGTACCTTTATTTTCAGTTACTCGGTTATACATTCAATAGACCTTTATTTTGTTTTTGAAAAATATGTTTTTAACATACCATTTGAATTTGTTTGCATACTTAGCGGGTGCTGGAATAAACAGTCATTTTTTCTATCAAAATATTAGTTTCATAAATAATTATAATTATGACGTAAATTTTAAAATCTTCAATATGATATTTGCGACATCGTTTTTGAAAATAAAAATTTGTTAAAAAAAATAGTTTATCAAGCTTTAACTTTCTTGCTACCTAGTTTCATCACTTCGTTCTTAAATTCCACTCTTATTTGCTAAAGCAATAATACAAATTTGCGCACAACCGTTGCATACTTCCAGGTGACTTAGCATATGTGTCCATTAAATATTGATTTTTCATTTTTTCCACTGTCACTGGCGAACGGTGTTAGAGAAAATGGCACAGATGAAATTTAATATGTGCACACATCCGCACCTTAAACATAACCTAGTTATATAGTACATAGGGATATGTAGCGTTTATGTATGTGTTGCACCCCATGTGCTAATTTCTGTTAAATCAAGCGTTTTAATTAACTTAGCAAAGTGTCATAAAAGTGGAGCAGATAATATTGTTAATGATGTTGGCTTGTTATGAGTGCCTAAAGAAGTGTATTTTTTTCATATTTAAAAGGAAATTTATTTAGAACTTGTTAAAGTGAAATTTACTAATAATGTTATGAAAATTTTAAAGTAATAATTTAGAAAATTGTGTAACAAGAAAAACCATATATATATTTATAAGAATTTTAATTATATATTCATTGAACAAATATATAATGTTATGAAAATTTTAAAGTAATTTTTTAGGAAAGTTTTGTTACAAAAAAAAATATTTTATAACATGTTTTATTTTAATCTTTATTAAAGTAATTATTCTTCGAAATAGACAAACAAAAATAACAAAGTAGCATTGGATATAAATTGGCTAAGAGTTGCAAGGCGAGAGCCTTTGTAAACTATCCTTTTAAACGCTCAGTACTTAGTTTTTCTAAATAACAATAGAAAAATATATTTATTATTTTTAAATATTATCTGCAAATTAAATTATTACTCTAAAATTTTTATGGTATAAATAAGAGCGCCAAGAAATAAAATTCGCTAAAAAGCATCGTAGCTTATGTCTTGTCTTATAATATCAATATATACTGAGCATATTTCGATGACTTTTGTAACCACCCGAAACCAGTAACATATTTACGACACATACATACATACATATATGAATGCACACATTTCTCTCAGCCTTTATGCAGTGCATAAAATTGCGGCTTGCTTTGATATAAACTTACCTCTTATACGTTCTATTTATTTAAATTTCTTTGGCTTAGCATACTTCACGGCGCCATAGATATCGTCAAGCGCATTATGAAGATTGTCCAATAACGATGCTAATATTTCATATGCTAATAAAGGTTTTTGGGTAAAGCAGTAAGGCGGCAAAGTTTTAGTAGTTTAATGTGTTTTTCGGAAATTTTCAGTATTGCATATTTATGGGCGCATATAATGATGACAATAAGCAGCGCGATAGGGACATGAAATCCTATTAGTCAGCTAACATGTTTTTCTTCTTGTTTAAACAATTTCAAGCTGAGCGAATTTTAAAGGTCTATTAGCGGTAAAAGTTTACATATGTATATGAATAAATTTATACTTAAGCATACATTTATACGAATGGTTAATCTTGCATTTGCCCATTAATACCCTGTAGATAAATTTAGAAGGATAAAGAAATTCTAGGAGCTGACTGTTTTGTAAATTTTTCAGTAAAGCCTTTAGCTTTAAATTTGCCTATATGGTTTGATCTTCGACTCTCAAGAAAAATTAAGTTTAACTTTTATTATTCTCTATTGCTTTTACGTGCAAGTTTTAAGTGCCTACTTAAAGTTACTGTTAATTTTAAAAAAAATTTAACTGAGAGAATTGCCATTTTATTTCATTTATAACTAAATTTTAAAGGAGATCTGATATAAATGGTAAACTTTGGCCGCATGAAATTTGGACACTTTTTTCAAATCAATAAACTAATAGCTTCAAATTGCAGATATTCACTTTTTTAAATTTGCCATTGTTACAGGGTCAAGTAAAGCGGAACGAAAAAAAAATTTTCGTTCGTTTTAAAACATACGCAGTTTCACTCAAAAGGTCCTCCCTAAAAAATATTATTCATAGAAACTCCACAAATAGCAACTGGGTTGGAACATACTCGTATGTGCATACTTTTGAATGAGCTCATTACACAAGCTGACTTGCTGAGTGCAGTTTGTCGTCACCAGCTGCTGCAGCAACGTTCTTACGTGACTGAAGATTTCATAGACGTATGCGGTCGTAGATATTAATATAGCGTTGTGATGAATATTAAAATTCAACCGAGAAACGAGCGTAAAGTGTGCGCCTCAACGGACGTTAATATTTTTAGTTTAAGGCTGTTGTGAAGCTCATTTTTGGCAAAGATTTTTTTTCTTCAGGTTAAGATACGCTTGCATACAAGTAAGAGTATATGCTAATATCGGATTAGTTATTAACATATTAATCGATAAACAGCTTGCTGTTATTTTCTTATACACACAAACTCTTAAACCGACCGATATGGAAGGTTATACATAAATAAAAGTAAGAGTATAATCAGCGCATGCTAAGCTTGAACAAAGGTTAAAGGGGCGAAAATCAACATATCATCATCGTTGCATATTTCTAGGCAACTTATATAACTCGACAGATGCCATGCATACTTTTGTGTGCTTAATGCATTTAAATTGGAAATTTATTAAATTGCAAAATATACATAAAGGAATACCTTTTAGGTATGTTAGCTTGACTCAAATATCGAGACATAAATTGATGTAAGCGACAAATGAAATACTTTATATAAGAAGGCTTGTTCTCATAAATTTCTCGGCAGAAGCAAATCGCGTTTAAATAAATATATTTGCGTTTTGTAAAAAAAAACAAAATAAATCTTGTATACAAAACTGCATTAAAATTTGAAGCTTAACAGCGCAGAAAATTAGCTAAAAAGCATCTTCTAATTAAAAAAATATATTTGTTGCTTACGTCCTTTTGGCGGTTATGGCTCGATATAGTAAAATACATACTCGTATAATGACTGCGCAGCCCTGTGCAAAAAAACATCTATATACATATTTTCATTTCAAAACCAGAAGAAAAGTATGTACCCAAATATTCTCGAATAATTATGACGTTGCATATTTTTAGGTATATTTTTATAATATAGAATTGCCAAGTCTTTAAATGTGCTTAAAAATTAAAAAATAATTATGTTGCATAACTAATATTACTTTATATCACAGCGAATGTTTTTAATTTAACATTTTCTTTTCACGCATAATTAAATTCTCCACCTGTGCATTGCTACGCGTGCCTCGTAAAATGCACTTCATTTTAATAAATTACATACTTTTATGCGCTCCCATTAATATTTGTGTTACAGCGACACTTCAGCTTCATTGCCAACGGAAGTTCATTTCCGTCACAGTTGCGCAGTTATTTTGCCTGCCTGTCAAGCTAACAGTTGGGCATTTAAGCTGCTCGCTGAGCTTCACTCACCCTACGCCAACACGCCCGTACACTTACATATGTATGTATGTCGCCTACTGCCTGACTTAACAGTCAAGTGTTGTGCTTAAGTGCGTCAAGCATAACGCCTAAAAGTAGGCTGTTGCATTTGCGCCATCTTCCAAAAAAAGAACACTGCATTTTCTACATATGTACAGACACGTCGTTTTATATTTACACGTGTATACTATGCATGTATTTATGTATGTGTATGTATCACTTGGCTTCGGTACGTCAATTAACAGCAGCTTCACACACTTCACTTGAGTCTCAAGTGTGCTTAATGATGCTCGTCGCTTGCGTTTCATGCACTTAACTGCTACACATGTATACATATGTATATGTATGTCCATACACGTATATATTCACATATGTATATGTACTTGTACCCAATATATACTTAGCATGGAAAAGCGAACAAGTGCAGCATAACTGTAGGCGTTATATATGAAATAAAAACCTTTAAATACTTACGTATATGAAGGAGGACATCTATGTAAGAAAGCTGCATACATTTTGGCGCAAAAGCACTTTAAGTGTATTGCTGGCAGATAAGCAATTTCGTTGCCATTGATTTCACTTTTAAATGCAAATTTTGAAATTTACAGTGAGACTGCTACTGGAAAATTTAAAAGTACTTTGATTGAAAGCGCTGAGACCAGAGTAATGCAATAGCTGAAGTTAAAAACCTAGTGTTTTGGGTGTATTTAATTTTATTAACAATTCGCCATAAAAATAATTGCTCAATTTCCACTTTTCTCATCGTTATCACTTTAAAAAAAAATTACAGCAAAAAAACTTCGAGTTTTAAAATTTCTTTTAAAATATTTAATGCAATTGTTTAATTTTTAAATGTACATCATATAAAAGAGGAAAGTTGTGACTATTTAAAAGTATATTTGCTTATTCAAAATCTAAATTATTTATACGAATACATACCATACGATGAAATGTATACACAACCTAAAATTAGGGAGCCTGCCATTTTATTTAAATGCTTATGTGAGATACAATAAGGAAGTCCATAACTATCAAACAATAGATAGGCATAAGTTTCATTTGCCTGTTGTAAGATCAGAATTCGTAAAAAATCATATTTTATAAGGGAGTAAGAGAATATAATGAAATACCAAAAAACTATTTACCTATTACATAATTTGTAAGACTTAAAATGCAATTTTAATTCAAATTTTAAAATAATGTAAAAACTAAAATTTTGAGAAGCCTAATAGGCAATCAAGGTCTATAGGACCATAATGAATAAATAAATAAATAATAATAATAAAGCTTTTCAGAAGAAGAAATGGAAATGATAAAATGTATAATGGTATGTGTACATATATGAAATGTAAGTATATTAAATTAATAATAAGAAATATTTGAAATAAGGTAGTTCTTTAAAAAGTTAAGTTAAGTTTTATTCATCTACTTTTTTTTTATTTCCATTTTTTAAGGGGTTTTTTTTTTTTTTTTTTTTGCTGGCTCGAGGTCAAGTTTTTATAGTAATAAAACACGAAGTTTTATTTTCTTTGTCGATATATTTCGATTGCACTCCAGCAAAAAAAAAAAAAAAACCCCTTGTTTAAAATGGAAACCAAAATCAATGTTATTATTTCCATTTTTTTTCTTAACGATCCTCCAGCTTAACCTGATTCGTGATGTCTGATGGCAGGCCTGCCTCTGTCGATTAAAATGCTCAATTCCATGGCTTACTCTTCAAAACTCCCGTCTCCTTTGTATAGGATTTTGGCGGCCTATCGACTTCCATTTATATCGCCAAATTTGAAGCTCTAGGGTCGTCATATTAGTTCTTGTACGCAAGAAAAATAATCTTAGTATTCAAGACTATGAAATCTCACTTAAGACTTCAAGCAGTTAAATCTCGGAGAGCGCCTGTGACTTCTTTTTAAATACCTGATTCTTAAAGTAGTAAATACTTATAGGATATACAAAATTGTTTCACAATTCCAATTACTAGAAATAAGCAAGCAGGCATAGCGCTGCTACTTCATATTTTCCTGCGCACCAATAATACAAGTTTCCGACTTTATTTTTTGTTTCTCTTTGAATTGCAAAACAAATTTACTGTTAACCTTATCCACAGTCTGCTAACTTTGCCAATATTCAATGAAGCAGACTTGCCTGTCATCGTCTGCGTTACTTTGCTATATTTCACTTCCACTTTACTAGGGTATGCGTGTGTACAAAAATGTCCTTTGCCCTTTCTATTTGGCAAAATTTTGGTTGTTGTTTCATGCAATACGATATGATATTTTCAAGGTTATTCAGTCATGTACTACTTTCTGCCTTAAATCACTAAACTATTTTCTTCTACGCAGTGCAGAAGCAAGCGAATTCAAAGCCAATATAGTATGCTTTGCAACGATTTCACTCACACACCCACACACACACACATGTTAGTATAGAATTTGATTGTAGTATACCAACATTGGTAGGTAGTTCATCATACAAAAATATTTCCTACGCTACTCGTTAAGCTCAGCGCTTGGTGCCTAGTAGCACGGAAAAACAAATAGTAACGAAAAATTCGCAAGCACACAGCCGACGCCATATTGTCGCAGTCATTGTTATTTTACTACAAACGCAGGCGGCCATTGACGTACTCATTGTTATAGCTATTGTTTTGTCATATTTTGTTGTTGTTCTAGTTGTTGTTATTGTAGCACTCATTCTCTACAATATTTGCTTAACGCTTGTCATTCTTGCTTGGCCATTTGAAATGTTGAAGTGTTTGTTTGCCTGTGTGTGAAGGCGTGCAAGAGGAGGACAAGGAAGTTGTCGCTGTTAGCGTACGAGAGCGTACGAGTATGTATCGCTGAGCTCGTATGCGCATTGGCATTTCTTCACTTTTATGAACGCTCGTGTTAGCCCTGAAATATGCTATATGTATGTACATGTATTTGATTTTTCGTTTAACTCTCACTCTCCTTCATAAGCGCTCATTTCCACTAGCTCGCACCGCTCGCATTCAGTTCATTACTCTTAGCGTCATCGCTTCACGTAACCATTTTATTACTATTCTTATTTCTATGTGTTGGTCTAAACGTTGTGCAGCTGTGTATGTGTTTAGGTTTTTGACTTCATTTATTACATTTGACCCAGTTTTTGTCGCGTTGCGCTTAACTCCTCAGCAGTATTCACTACTTTTACTACGTCATTTTATTTTTTGTTGACTTTTGCTATTTGTCTATTTTATTGTTGAATTTGTAAATTTGTTTGGCATTGTTTTTACTTTGTTGTTGTTAGTACTGCTAGTACATATGTATGTATATTTTGTTATTATTGTTGCTGACTTTGTTACTGTACTCCAGTTACTATTGTCTTTGGTCGCAGCAACGGCGTCGCCAGCAATTATGGAAATTCTTCGACAGACAAAAGTTTGCGGAACACAAAAGGCAAGAATAACATCTATTTTGTGTGAGTAGTAAAAATAGATGTAGAAAAGTAGAGCATTTTTAAAGACGCACAAGTCGTATAGTTAAGTTTAGGAGTAGCTACAATTTGTGAGTCATAACTTCAAGGATTGGATACATTAGAAATTTATTGAATTTTTATTTTAATTCGTGATTTTTACTGGCCGTTGTGGTCGAGCTGGTAGCGGTGCGTGCTATAACTTGATAAGCCGCTGGGTTCGAGGTTCGAATCTCAGTCAGGGCAAGCAAAATCTTAATAATAGAAAAAGTTTTTTCTAATAGCGGTCACCCCTCGGCAGGCAATGGCAAACCTCCGAGGGTATATTTGCCATGAAAAAGCTTCTCATTAAATACATCTGCCGTTCGGAATCGGCACAAAACTGTAGGTCCCTTCATTTGATGTATAATATAAAGACGCACACCACAAATGGTAGGAGAAGCTCGGCCAAACACTGAGCTATGTAGTGTACGCGCCAAAATTATATATTATATTAAATAAGTATCTTTAATTAATTAGAGAAACAAAAACACAGTAAGTGTCGAGGCATGACGCACATGCTCCATTTTCCTTTCAGGAAAAAAATAATATTATATGGATGTGCATACAAATATCTTTCATACTTAACTTTAATATCCAATTTTCACAATTTCCAAATATAACTCAAGATAAAATTATTTAATTGCTGAATATGCGTTCTCTAATAGAAATATTATTAATTATAAATTTTGATTAGACAACATATAATGTGGAAATGCAGCCCTTGTTTATCGTAAATTTGATTTTGAAGAAAGTCTAAATCCTACCATGCTCTATTAGAAAAACAATAATTGTTGCCCACTTTCGAGTTTTTCATTAACGATAATGAATTTATAAAAAACAAATTGATCGTTGCTGAAACTGTAAAACTCTTATGAGAGAGCAGTAGAAACAAAATTATATCAATCTTTATTATTATAATAACACTAGAGAGCACGGTTTTCTCACCTTTGAAGTGGCATTATTGAAATAAATTTTGGTTTGCCCAAGTTGGTGCGATTTTCTTTATTGCAATTTTTTAATTCACTTTTTCAGATCATCACTGAGCTTTTGGCCCTATAACACAAAAACGTGACATCGTACATTAAAAATGCAATAATTCCTTTTATTGGGGCTCTGTTTTTAAGAACAACTTAATCACTTCGCTTTCCTCTGTTTTGTAGATGCCATCATATGTCCGTTGAAAGTTTTTGTGACAGTTATATCTGATCTCTTTGGGCTTTGGTGAGATTGCAAAAGAGACTGTGAAATTTGAAATGTTGCATTTTTATTATGGGATCAATAAAGAATTTTATTAATGACCCGTCATTTTTCAAATCAGAGTTGAATAAAAATTACTTACCTCTCTTGGCCTTAAAATGTCAAATTAATTCGCGATTAAATGTTAATTAAATGTTTGTCGAATTTTATGGTTTGCGTATTGCTAATATGATTGTCCATTCGCCTTCAATTCCGTGCCTTCTACATGTATCAGTTATCATAAATATTTTGACTTTGATTTTGTCTTACTCATTTTGCAGAAACAAAAATGTTTCAAATCTAAAATTAAAGCAGTACATTTACATATGTACAAATATATGTACCTATCTAGGTATGCATATCTACTTGAATTGAAGCATTGCATAGAGCCCAAAAAATGATTGCTTACAAGCAAACACGAATCAAAAGGTAAAAGATGGGCGGTCATGGCATATTCATGGCCTCACCTCCTCAATCAGCTCTACTACAACCATATTGATGAGCTCAAAAAGAAAACGAAGCTCAAAAACAATTGCTGGCAACAAAAACAGTTTGAATGTAGCGTGCGCACATACACAAACAAAAAAAAAATACTCAACCACAAACACCCACACTGCCACAGTAGTATGACGTGAGGCAGTGTAGTTTTTGCATGTCTGGCATTGTCATCGCCATTGTTGCCGCCAACGCCGCCACCACCAGCACCACCATTGCCACTGCCATTGCCATTGACGCTATTGTGGCATGACAACTTGGCGTTAAATTAACTTACGACGAATATGAAAGTGAAATGAATTTTAAATTACACTTACGCTTTGGCGCTTTCGTGACTTTGGTTTTTTTTTTTTTTTTTGTATTTGTGTGACTGTGTTGTGTGCGCTGCATGGGCTGTCATTTGCGGTACAATGCGTTGTCGGCAGCGCGCAAAATGAAAATGAAAGAAAAAAAGGCAACTTTTGTTTTTATGTAAAATGCAGCAAGCAGAAAATTCAACACTTGCTTGCTACTTGTCTTCGCATGTCAAAATGTTCGTTTACTCACATAGATACATACATACATGAAAAATTTGAAAGTGATGCATACGAAGAGATTCTATTTTTTACGTATATTCAATTGCTGTTTTGGGAATTTGTGTATGTTTAAATATGACGAAACTATAATAAAAAAATATTAAAATACATATTTCAATCATCTTGAGAATCTGAATTAAAGCTGGAAGAGTAGTGATAGTCTCTTAATAAATAGGATTGCTTGTACTAATCAGGAAATCTGAGTGCGAAAATAGGAGCTGTACTTCGATTGACCGAGCTTAACTTAGAGTTGTTTCTATCTATTGGTACTAACTAGAAATATCTCCAGTGTCCTTTGCTACTGACTTTTCTAACGAAGAAAAGTTCTATCTCATCTCTAGCTTAGTCAGCGGAGCCGCCGTATTTTGGGCTTTGCGCCGCAGAATCTTCTCCGTTTTCAAAATTATAACTACTAATATTGCTTTTCAATAAGCGATTCCATTCAATCGATGCTAGGTTTATCTGTAAAACATAAGAAATACTTAAGTAAGTTTTAATAAATTCTCAAAAACTGATAAATAACAACACTGAGTTTTTTTTTATTATTATGAAGTACAAAATAAACTCACATATCGAATGACATCGCCTTACAGTACATTCTCACCATACCACTACTAATTTTTTTTTGCCATACATTTATCATAACATCTATAACATGCCACATATCATTGTAAAACACTTTCAACACATCATTAAAAAAAGTGCGCCACAAAAAACTATTGGATATTACAATCAGAAAAAAAGCTTACAAATTTATGAAGTCTAGCAATCGATGTGTACATTAATGTAACCACCATTTAAAAATGAATTGCGGGTAATAATTCAGCAAATGCATAAGGCGAATGTGCACATTAAAAACATTTTTTAATTGCCAAACGAGCTTGTTTATTTACGAGCTTTTGTTTTTGTAATGAAAATTTGAGAACTTTTACACAATTGGCATTTCATTATTTTGCGGTTAAGCATAAATTGTATGTGTTAATAGCAGCCGCAGGAGAGAAGAGTGAAAAAAGTTTGTGAAATAATTTGAGTTAAAGTGTGAACATTTCTTTGTGACGGCATGTTTTTAGTACCGAAAAAACATATTTTTTGTATTGAAAATACTATGCATGCTTTGAAATATGAGTTTTATTGTGTAAATACATATGTTTCAATCATCAAATGACAGATACAAATATTTTTGCTTTAACTAATGTGAACTGCAAATTAAGTGTTATTAAGGAAAATAAAAGAGCAGATTAAATTAAATTTTTTTTTAAATAATAACATTCAACTAAGTGTAGCAGAAGATTGCTTAATATTTAAGCCCTTAATTAGGCGCATAAACGTTTCCAACAAATTAAAAAGTGAGAAAACAAAGTGTAAAGAAAATCATATTAAATAATTCTTAACAAACATAACTAAACTTAAAGAAAAAACAGTTGTATGTTTACCCAAGCTCGAAGAAATATTTAGTCTAAATTAAATTTAAGTTAAATTTAATAAATTCTGAAATAACCTCTGATCTTTTTATGTTATTTCTGTTTCTAAGATTGAGATGTTTAAAATGTTGCAATCGTATGCAAATAATTTTTCAAAAATTTGATTTTCACATAATACGAATCAGTGTTTAATCATATGGCAAAACTACTGACATAACTATTCTCATAATGAACTTGAAACAGATTGCAACTGTAAGGAAATTTATTAAGTATAGTGCTTGAATATAAAATACGTAAATTGGCTTATCTTTCGAATTAAGTTAAGTTTTTGCCAATTAATTTGCCTCCTTAATAATTATTATTAATAATAATAATAATAATAATTAATAATTATAATTACTAGCGTTTTTGGTAACTTGGGTTGCCAACACAATAATATAAATCTATTTAAAATGCTTTATTGAAACTGTGAAATGTTTAAAATAAATCAAAGTTTTTTGGAAATTAAAAAAGCTGTTTTCAATTTTAAAGGGTTTACTATAGGGCTTAGCCTAAAAAGCACATTTGTGGTGAAGCTTAAGGAATGTAATAAAGTAAGCATCAGAAGCACATTATAGATAACGCTGCTAAATTGATTAGTATATAAAGAGAACAAACTGCCGCCTGGTGTATGCTTACACGTACACGTATGTATGCATGATTATAATTTTAATATCGTATTATTGGGCAACGGCTGTCCAAGTCCTAAACTAAACGGGAATCCCTTTTAGAATAGCTGGCGAAATTTGCTCTAAAATGTTAACAAATAAATATAAAGAACGCAAGTTAATATAATTGTGTTAAAAATGCAATCAACTGGTAGAACGATCTAATTTTAGTGCCCGAAATTTCTTTTATATGTCACATAAACACAAACGCATGCAGCGTAAATTGTGTATATGAAAAAAACACTTAGTCTACTGTGTGGCGCTTAAATGCGGCTTTTAATAGCTGTTGTAAAAAATCAACTTACAATTTGTGCAAACAAAAAGAAGCATTTATGTGATTGTGTTCTGATTTGGATTTTCGGCGTTTTTATGCGTTATTTTCTTTTTGTTTTCGTTGTTTTCTTTTTTTGTGCAACACAATTACTTGCCATAGATGCCTTAATGTTGCACTGTTTTTTTTTTTATTGTATAAAATACATATGTATGTATGCATTTAATTTGATTTTCATTTTACACATCGACAATAAAAGCCACCATTACATACAAACATACACATAAGCTTGCATACGAGCTTTTGTGCGCTGAGCACTTGTGCCATTAAAGCTTTTTGTACTAAATAATTATATCAATTAAATTTAATGAAATGTGTCAAATACAAAATGCGAAATACAGAGTACGAAATGAAAAAAAAAAACGCTACAAAAATTCGTAATGTCCATGCATTTGATCGTTTTGTCGCAACAAATTAAATTTGATGACAGTGAAAGGAATTCCAATTTGCCTAAGCGTTTATTCTAAATGAAAAAGAGTTGTATTTTACCTGATTAATTCACATTCTACCGATCGTTTCAAAATTATTACATCATATTGACCCGTTTTCGACCAATTAATTATCTTTCCTTTTTTAAAATCCCATTTATTTTAATAAAATAAGTTAATTTAAAAAAAAAAAACAACAAATTAATATAATCTTCATGCCTTGAGCAAAAATATGGCAAAAGAATTTCGTAAAAATTTCAATTTGAATATTTTTTTCGCATTCAATTTTGAGTTGATCTTAATTAAAATTTTTCTACTATACGCAAAGAGTATTAGTGATTGTAAAAGAGGGATTTGTCATTACATATATGTACGTATGTATGCAGGTGGATCTATATGCAAAAAAATTACATGAACTTTATATGTATATATATACATATATTGCACCGAATCAAGGTATTTCAGAATCGTTCGCTTTATTTTTTGAGGATGCAAAAACTTCAAATTGGCTTTCGCAATTTGAAACTTGAATAAATTTGCGTTAAGACTTAATTTAGGAAAGATAAATTTGAAATTCAAAAGAAATTTTCACACTAGTTGAAGCTTTCAAAACAAACTTAACTCTACTGCTACACCCTTTATTGCGCAAAGCTATTACATGGCCGACTGCTTTATGATTAAAAAATATTTGTTAGTTCTTTTTCAGTTTACCTTAATTAAAATATGCGTTCACAATATAATATTAACTTTTGTAGCTGCGTCAGGCGGAACTTGTTGAAGTGCTGAAAACATAATAAATATTAACAGATGTTGCCACGAGTCGTGCCTTGTTTAATTATACATTTTATGTGTGCACAATTTTTAAAATAAATACGTTCTATTTTTTCATAATTTTCGTGTATCAGAAAATTAAAATATATTTTAATAAATTAATTTTCATATAAAATTTAACAACATTCTTATGCAGGTCACTATACTTTGATTTTATATGTTTTAATTGAATGAGTTTTAAAGGTGGCTCAAGATAATATTAGGTTCATAATCTTATTTTTTTTTCTAATATTTTTATGTTGATAATTATATATAATTATATAATATAAAAAGTTAAAAGGAATCTAAAAATTCATGTCGAATTTTGTTAGACACCTTTGACTGCATTTGACTGGCAGATCTCAAACTGTGCTTTAAGGCAATGGTTGCCGAGGTAAGGTAGGAGCTACATAGTAAATGAAACTGCAGACCTGCAGAAATGTCACACTTATTCACCAACTTTTGTCCCTGTAATATCTTTAGTTGGTTAACAATTCCATCAAGATTTAGCAGAAATAATATTTTACTCCCACAGTTTGGCTCAACACCGACCTGAATATTAACTCCTAAGTTGACCAACTAAAAAATTTTAGTGAATGTTGATAATTAATAAAGTTATACTAAAAACGATATGCTGATGCATGCAAATTTAGTATCATTTGCTAGGAAATTCCGAAAGACGAGCCATTGATAAAAAACTTCCCTCGTATTTTGGTTTCTTAGTTCTTAATCTATCCGTCACTTTATTTTGGCCGGAACTTAAAAATTTTAATTTTTTTAAATTTTATACAAAGTTATACATATATTACTAAACACCATCCAGAAGCTAATATCATTATACGGCAAATGTCACTTCTATTTTGAATTATTCGATTTAAATAGCTAAAAATTACAAGTTTAAATTATAAAAAATGCCATTTTCGTCACGTAGCCCGAGGACATTTGATGTCGTCTTTTAGATAACATTGACTGGTCATCAATATCAAATATTCCAGGCTTGTTTTTGTGGAGTTCACTGAAGTATTTGTTATATTTAAAAAAAAACGTGCAATATCTTAAAACATTAAAGAAAACATTCGTCAAGTATAAGAGAAGTTAACATTGGAAGTTTTAGAAAAATAATGGAAAATGCATTTATTAAGTCTTAAAGTGGATTATATATGTATATTCGAATATTTTTGTACGTACGTTTTACTTTGTATTTATGTATATTTGTAAGTTTATTCAAACCATTTTATTTTTTAAATCGGAAACGAAAAATTCTATAAACATATTTTTGAGTACGGAAATTGTCATATTACAACACTCAAAGTGGCCATTCCGTGCCATCACGAAAAACGCTCTTCTTCATGCAAACTAGCATTACACTTTCTTAAAGTAAAATACGCCTTTCACTTAACAACATCCGCCCTTAAGGAGATAATACCCACACTCTAATTTGAATATTCACTTTAATAAGTTTCTTACAATTTTCACGAATTAGTAACAGCGTCTCAGCGCAAGTACAAGGTGATTTTCTATATTTTTCAAATTTACGCAGTCCACTCAACTCCACAAATTTCACGCCAAAACGTATTCTACTCAAAATGACTTGACTTTGCGTATTTCAGGCCTTTATTAAGATTGTTGTTAGCAATGTTGTTATTAAGTATGTTTTTGTTGTTGTTGTGGTTGTAACCGTTGCTATGCGTGTAAACTCCCAAGCCATTACACTTTGAATGATGGAACATTATTATTATTCAAGCTGGGTAATTTGTGAAATTTGTGAATAGTTAACTAAGTGAGTCAAAGGCAAGATGGACATGCAGAATGACAACGATGGTGAAGCTGTAGCTAAAGCTAAGGATAACAACAATAATAATAAGTAGTTTGAAGTAGGACACTCGTTGTATTAAAGTCTAGATCAGCTAGAGGGCAAATTTGTTATTACAAAATGTCATTCTGTGGGACTTCAAGTACAAAACATATAAAAAAATACAAGTGAAGGAGGAGCTGTAAAAGTAGAGGGGTGATTGGGGGTCGGTTGAGGAATTGGTAGTTGTGTAGATGGCTTACCAAAAATTATAAGCAGGCAGCTACGAATGCAGCATACAAATTGTATACATTTTCTTGTTATTTCTCGTTTTTGTTGCTGCGCTGTAACAATTTTTTAGTATGAGTACTAGAAATGAAATTTTCCAAGCAGGTGAAATTTACGTAGATATAGAAATGTCAGCTTCAAGGACATGATATTGATTAACGCTCTTTAAATATGTACTATGTTTCTTCTGCTATAGCTTGCTGCTGGCAAACGTTCCTTTAATTGCCTACTTAACGGCAAACGCAAACTTCCGCTCTAACGTTTATGCTTTTAATTAGGCGCACAAAAGCAAATGTTAACTTTAAACATGTTCGTTTCTGCCTTGTTATAATATTCTTCACACATTCATATCCGCTTGCTCGCAGATATTTTCCTTGCGTCTAGACAATTAATTAATATTCAATATTAGCATATGCAAAGGCGCGTTGGAATAACAAAATCAGCCAGGAGGATGAACACAATTTTTGTCTTACTTTGTAGTTTTTTTTTTTACTAATTTGAATAATGTAATACTTATAAACTGGAATTTTGTTAATTTGCGATGCTTCACAAATAAATATATATTATAAACTTCCGGTGGCCTATTAACTTTTATTGAGCTAATCAATTTGTAAACACTGATTTTGTGTTTTTTGTTCTTAATTGCTCAAAAATAAAGAAAACAGTGCTGAAGTAAAACAGGAAGTGTAATGAAAATTTTATTCAATAAACAAATTGTTGAAAATTAAAATATGTGTAGTAGACTTTCATAACGTACATTGGAGCGCGCCACTTAATAGGCAAAAAGAAGTTCGACGTATGTTAACATTCCGATTTATTGTATTTTTGTAATTTCGAAAAGAGAAACGCAAAAATAAGTGAAAATGAAGAGTGGGAATTCGATTGGATAAGATTTGTGAAAGCATGAAAAACAAAATTTCCTCAGCATTTGAGAAATTGCGTGTAAATATGCGCCAATTTCAGGTTGATATAAAATATGTTAAATATTTTGTATTATTTAACTGACTTCCCCTGCATATAAACTTATGTACAACTTGACATACATTTTCATATTTTCTCACCGCATACCTCAAGTAGCGCTTTTTCAACAATATTAATGCACCGTGAAAGCTGGCTCAGTATTGACGGCCACACATTTGTTAGGCGTTGTTAATCCCAAAAGCAAATGCTGCGCGCGCACAGGCATGGTGGTGGTACGCAAAGGAGTCTGTTTATGTCCAACAACACCTAAAGCGTGAGACAGTTCGTCTCTTTAACTGCCACCATTGTAGCGTCTACATCTGCCTTCAGTGTCGGCTGTGGGTTTGATATTAATTAGTCAACTGGCATGAACAAGCAAACGCATCCTCGTACACTGAGAACAAAACCCAGCTCAATATTAAAAAATAAAGTTTGATACGGTTTTTTGGTTTAATTTATTCGTCTTCAATATTATTCCGAAGTTTAAATATAATCTTAGAAGTTAGTTATAGATGAGAAATTTAATTCAGGCAGATCTGCCGCGTACTGTAAATTTTTCGTACCAGAAAATAAACGGGCCTGATATGCGTGGCTAAGCGCGAAGACTACAACGTCAATGTTTCCGGCTCAAGGTTGGTTTAGAAACTTGGAAGTTCAATAGAAAAAATTTTATAATATCTATATATGTTCATGAAAAAACGTTATCAATGCTGTACGGGAATTCGAACCAGAAATCATTTCAATATATTTTTGATGCGGTCTTTTTCATTTATTTCCTTTTTGTTTCATTTTACAAATTTTTTATGCAGTGTAAACTTTGAAATAAACGTAACAAGAACAAAACCAAGCAAAAATACAAAAGAATATGCACAAATGCCTACACATATGGTACATTAATACTACATTGCCTATACTATACACAGCGAAAAAACTCATTTTATAAAGCTTACTTATTTAAGAAAATTGCAAAACACAGCTGTTACTAATGCATGATAATACCAGCAACAAATATCAAAAACAATGCCAACTATATAGAGTAGCAGAGGCGGTGCGGCAAAAAATCGATATGCCGGATTTCCGCGCTTAATTAAGGTGGGTGAGGATTACGTTTTACTTTTTGGTTCGCCTTAAGTTGCAAATCCAGCGCGTTTATTATTTTTAATGCTGTGCCTGCGATTAAATTTCCAGCACAATAGCACAACGTTGGTAGTGTGCCTTTAATGCGTGGCAATAGCTTACATACTCTTACAATGCAGCCTTAACAACGAACGCTTTGCCCTGTGACCTGGTTTCGGTTGCTCATTTGATTACTTTAGCCAGACGCATTTAAGGCAGCTGGCTCAAATTAACTTGCCTGCTTTCTTTATTTGCCTGCGTATTTTCTTGGTAGGTGTACACATTTTTTTTTTTTTTTTGATTTCACACTACCTTGGCTTTTAGTTTAAGGTACTTTTATTCATATTTGTTTTGTTTTTTTTTTGTTTTTGAATCGCATATTTTAGACATTTTAATTTTTGGCAACATTTCATGTGCTCTCATTTTGTGTGCTTGAAATGTACTTTTCCGCCAGTTAATTTAATATTAATAAACAATGGCGTTGCCCGCTTAATTTTTTCGGTATTTGTAGGCAGTCTGTTGTTGTTTTTTTTTTTTTGTTAAATGAGCGGTTAAGTTAATAAATAAGTTTTTAGCAGCCTAACTTCTTTCAAGCTAAGTTTGCAAGAAAAATTATAATTTAATTTAAATTAAGCAAGTTAGTTAGTTAAGTTATGCGGTGTGACAGAAACAAAGGGAACACTTTGGCCTTAAAAGATAATTGGTACCTATCTAATAGTTCTTATCCTGACGGCCTCATTTATTTATTTATTTATTTAATCAACAAACAAAATGCTTATAGACTATGTGATAAGTATACATACATATTATTTTAAAATAAAAAATAATGAAAAAATAAGGATAGAGGAAACTCCTATGACAAGTGCCTTAAGAGTTCATTCGTAAAAGCTAGTTTTGAAAAAGAAAAATCAAAGTTTAAGACTGAAGAAAAAGTATTAAACTCAGAAAGTGCTCTTCGCAAAAGGGCATTCAAACATTTCATTACAGCGAAGAATTCGTGAGAGAACATTAAAGGAAATCTTCATTAGAAGGTAAGGGCAATCAATACCACCTGTAATTAAATCAAAAACAAAGCACATTGATAACAAAGTATGCCTGGACTCTAATGACATTAGATTAATCAACAAACAACGAGAACGATAAGACGGTAAGAGGTCACTTAAGCTCAAGGAGAGCGAAGCAAAGCGTATAAAAGCCCTTAGCACAGACTCGAGTCTATTAACATAAATTGCATGAAAAGGGCGCCAGATAAATACCGGGTATTCCAAATTAGACCGAACCAAAGACGAGTACAGCAGTTTGAGTGTATATGGATCGGAGAATGAAGAACAATTACGACGAATAAATGCTAACATCGCGAATGATTTATTTACAATGAAATTAATGTCAGTGGTGAAAGAGAGTTTGTAGTCAAAATAAACCCCAAAATCTTTAAATTCACTAACTAATTTAAGCGGTACATTTACAAATTCTTGCTACTCAGAGACCCTGACTTTGACTTAATTAAAATACTTCACTATTTTGCTCGTCCAACTGATTAGTGGTTTTCTGATTGCCGGACTGCACATGTATGGATAAAGAGTATTATATCCTCCTAATGTTACCTCTAATTAAGAGACTAATATTCAACATAAGCAAATAATAATATTATGTTTAACATCTCCTTTGTATGAAATAATCGAACTTGTTATAATGATAACAATTACAATCAATGAAAAAGTAATCAAGATTATTTACAGTTAATTATAAAAATTAATTAAGTAAATATTTTATGAAATTTATTGAAATAGGTTTTTTTTTATTAATTTCATTATAAATAATTTTCTTGAAAATATTAAATATTTCGCCTTATTTCTTCAAAAATTTAATTTTTTTTCTATTGTTAAAGTTTCTTTTATATATATTTTTATTTCTCATAAATATAATAAATATTTAATATCACTGCGATGCTAACAAATATTTTGTAGTAGAATAGAAAAAAATATATAATAATAAGTAAACCAAATAAATATGAAAATTCTTAAAACATATTAATTCATAAAATATCATCAAGAAAATATTTAAATTATTCAAATGATCAAAACAAATCAATATAAAATTAAATTATGATTAGTTTCAATTAACTATTTATCTTCTATTGATCTTATCTGCGCTATACTTGCGGTTATACCATTGATGATAATATTGAGCTGGCCGTAACGTTTTGTGTCGCAATTGTTGAAGTTCTCTGAAGTGGCTTTGAAGTTGAGGCTTAGATGTTTACAAGCAAACTAAATACCATAAAAAATATCTAAATTGTATTCTTTAAATAATTTTCTCAATTGCAGCTTCTTTTTGTTTTCATTAAAGAGTGGTTGTCATTATCAAATATTGTTAGAGACGCCATTGTTTCCTTCCTTTAATTCAACTCATGCGAGGCTTTAGATAAAACAAAAAAAAAAACGAAATACCACGATGCACGCAACATGTTTCAAGAGAATTTTCTATGAGTTCACAATTCCACATCAATGAACGTAAATGGAGGGCCGCGCTGTAATTGTATAAAAAATAAAAAAATAAATCAGCATTCAAAAGGTGTTGCATGCAGAAAATGAATATACATACGAATGAATAAGAAAGAGGAGAGTAGTGTTTGAAACGGAAGTTGGCGCATTGCTGTCCGCATTTTCGCTGCAGGATGGATGCTGCAAAAACACCTTTCAACATGCCACAAATATTTTACGCCATAATAGAGGTGTTGCAAATTGTACTCGTGCACGTATTGTGCCGTGTAGAAGTGTGGCGAGGTGCTACATTTAAATTGCATTGAACTGTGAAAAATAGAAATGCGAGCAAAATTTGTTGATGAAAGACGTGCCACACTTTGGCTGACTGAACAGTGTGTGTCAGTGAATGAGTCAGGCTGCGACTGAGTTAGTGTAAGATGTAGTGACTACTTGCAAAACGAAGCAGCGCAAGTGCACTCGACTGTGAGCATGCGCATAAATGTAGTCATATTACTGATGTGCTGATAGTAAAAAGAAATAGCAGTAGGAGCAACAAAATAAAACAAAACAAAAAAAACCAACAAATATTTACTACTAAAGTATGCAATCAAATGATGATGAATAGTGAGCGCTTGGGTGTGTGAAGCATTTTTCAAATGTCAAGCACACTTTGCAACGCTCAAATGCCTGCGTTTTTTTGTTGCTTTCCTGTTTGCACTCTGATATTAAGTAAGTTGCATGCATGCATGATTGCCAACAAAATGCAAAAGCAACAGCAATTCTTTATATACCATACATATGAATGCACTACATATATGTATAAAAATAATTTTGTTTACGTTAAAGTGGTGAAGCATGTTCGGTGCTAAAATCACTTGAAAGTTTGAGTAATCACGGCGCGATAAACAATCGTAATCAGTAAGGCTTGCATAGTGAAAAAAAACGAATGAATTTAAATTGAGAGAAAAAGTAAATATTTAAGTTTCTGCAGATGAAAATACATTTTGGTAGCATATTGATAAATTCAGTAAATAACGAAATGAGTGCAGTGTGACAATTTTATGTTGAAAAAGAAATTTTACTGCACGTCTAAAATTAATTAGTATTACGGAAACTTCGAGCAGGAAATTGATGCAAATTGCTGCAATAGATTTTTCCATTTTTTTTGATAATAACTAATCCACAAAATTTATAAATAAAATTACATATGTATATAAAAAACAATTAACAGAAAGGAGGAATAGATACTATTTAGATTCCAAATAAATAAAAAATTAATAAAAAAATTACTGTTGAATGTTTGCTTGTCGCTTCTATGCTAATAACATTTTGGTTCGTTCCTTGAATGCTGATATGTCTTAATGTCGCCAATTTCACAAACAGTAACAAAAAATGTCTCCAGTCTTCAGCAATGAGAACATAAATGAAGCTGACAGCATATTTCAAATTCTTAAGAAAAACATTTCATAATATTAAAAAAAAAAAATTCATTAAACCGAGTTCAAAATCAAACTTTTGACTTGAAACATATTTTGCACTGAAACTCAAAACTTAATGAAATAAGAAACTCACTTAAATGCCACAAAATTATGCAATAAGTAAATAAAAAAAAATAAAAAAAAGCACAAGTTAAATTGCGAAATGATTGTTGCAAGTGTCACACACACTCAAATTACATATGTACCTACTTAAATATCAACGGCAGTCGCATGTCATATGGTTGTCTGTTTTCATTTGGCTGTGACAAGGTTGTTATTGTGCCGCAAACATGCTGCAAAATCACAGCCGGAATCGCTCGGCATATGTAAATTCTTATACGTTTTTTCTGACTTATACAATTGTGTGTGCTGAGATCTTTTATATATATATAAATCGCTACCTTTTTATTCTTCTTATCCTTCTTTAGCGGCAAAGTGCAATCCCAATGTGTTATTTTTAACCCTCGTGCGATGTTGGGAGCAAAAATCAGTAATTTCAAATATTATACATTTATTTTTTTATTTATTTAAAGGCATAATTTATAATTGTGGACATTCCAGTTTGGCCTAGAAGAGCGTGCTTTCATAACTTAAAACCGCTTTTTTAATTAGTTTAAAAAATTTATTAGCTAATGAAAAAAATACTGTTTAAAAAAAATATGTTTGATTAAAGGCAAAGAAATTTTAAAATCTGTGCTTAGATGTAGATTTCTAGGTTGTCAGACCTCGCTGGGATTGAAGAATTTGCAACAATGCCAGATGCTGTTTACTTCATCTTTCGGAACGGTGAAATGATTTTCTTTCTCCTTCTTAAATCCATTGATTTGGTACTACACCATTTCCAGTTGTATGCGAGAAACCGTCAAATGAAAATGAAAGATTTTCGTAATGAGAAATGTCTGAATTGAGAATTTTGTAGGGAAAGCTCCAAACAAAAATGGAAAACGTCATTTGGAATTGCGACAAATGAATTTTGAATAAGAAATTGTGAAATGAAAATGCGAAAGCGTCATTTACGAATGATTAATTTAACTTTGTTCGGTATAATTTTATATATAAACAATAAAGGCCAACAAATAATCAAAGTCGTTTTGAAGTGACACCATTGTATAGGTTTTACCAGAGATAAGCGATTTTAAATTATTTTTTATTTTTTTTATTATTATTGTTTATACTATAGTAACCATTGAGTTTACTTTGATATCTCATTATTCATTGATATTGCTCGATTTTCAATTGACAAGTTTGGTTTAAAATTTACAGATGAACTTCTTATAATTCCGCGTTCACATTTACAATTTACATTTCTGGCATTTCCGCAATAATTATTGCATATTTTCATTTCCAAGCGAATCTTTTGCTTTTTCATTTGAAGTGTTCGTATTTGCTATTCATATTAACAATTAAGAGCCTTCCTAGCACTTTAATTGGTATCCTGCTTTAAGCGTTCTGAAACGTTTAGAACGTTTAAACGAAAAAATAATTTTATATGTTTTAACTTAATATGTATTAATATTAATGTTTAAAACTAATGGTGGCCATAAGAACGTACATATATCTCAAATAAGACTTTAAATCAACTTTCTATTATCATTTAATAAAGTTATTATACCCATCTCGAGGTCCATTTTTTCACCTACTTACTAGTATTATTTTTTAATTAAGTCTGATCACACTTGAACTATTTTTAGCTCACGTTAATTATGTATTGATCAATTATGTAGAAAGTCGTTATATTTATTAAAAGTAAGCAGCATTTACCCCGTTGGTGGCCGCTGTAGTCGAGTTGGTGGCGGTGCGTGCTATAACTCGATAT
Source organism: Philophylla caesio (assembly GCA_963971545.1). Taxonomy (NCBI): domain Eukaryota; kingdom Metazoa; phylum Arthropoda; class Insecta; order Diptera; family Tephritidae; genus Philophylla; species Philophylla caesio. The sequence goes on along the minus strand of OZ020606.1, from coordinate 112,412,514 downwards.
GCCGGTTAGTTCGAGGTTCGAATCTCAGTCAGGGCAAGGAAAATCTTAATCATAGAAAAAGTTTTTTTTCTAATAGCGGCCACGCCTCAGCAGGCAATGACAAACCTCCGAGGGTATTTCTGCCATGAAAAAGCTTCTTATGAAAATACATCTGCCGTTCGGATTCGGTACAAAACTGTAGGTCCCTCCATTTGTGGTATAATATAAAATACGCACACCACAAATGGTAGGAGAAGCTCGGCCAAACACTGAGCTATATAGTGTATGCGCCAAAATTATATTATATTATTATAAGCAGCATTTACTACCATTTTTTGCTGTTAAGAAAATCATTTGAAATTAAAACATGGACCCTGACATTAAAATTTTTTTCCGTAATTTCGATTGCCCTTTACAGGCGCTCTTCAATGCAAAAGGTTCATTTGCTAATACAGAGTTTTCATTCACAAGTAACCATTCCAATTTACGATGATCGTTTCTCATTTGCAATTGACCATTCTTATTTTTGAGCGCTGCATTCTCGTGCAAAGACGAGGCATACTTACCACTTGAGCAACTACCGAAATCGATGCCTATCAAAGTCGCCCAGTCTATCGTTTTATTATGGGTCTTTGTAAATTCTGAGTACCATGTGTGGGTTAATGCTATTGGTGCCACTGTCAGTGTCACTGTTGTTGTCGCTGTTTCGTTGTTGGCTATGAAAATATTGCTCCACCATTTCTTGCTGATTTCTCCATTGCAGGTCGTTGCCTGGCAGCCGTTGTTGTTTTAGTCTGCGACTGTTATTGCAGCAGCATGCCAAAAACTTCAGCTACAACAACCAGAAATAGTATTCGAATGTGCAAAGTTGCAAGCCGCAACAAAAATAATAACAACACCCAGCAAAATGGAATGCAAGCAGCTGCAGGAACAAACACAAAATGCATTTTCTTGCCGTTGGTGCACGCAGCGCTGATGAAGATGATGAAATAACAATGTAGCACCCAACACATACACACACAATATCTACATATGTATAACCAACAAGCATGCGTGCTGGAGGCTGTCGTGATTGACTGCGTGCGGCAGTCATCATGCAACTTGACATTTCGCCTGGCTCTTGTTTTCATTTTCAGTGTCATCAATTGCTGTTTTACGCGCTTGCTCGGATTGTTATTGTTTTTACTTAAAATTGCACAGCAGTGCGTTGATTAACACTAGCACAAAGCCATACAAACATACATACGTGTTCGCCTACATATGTACGTTAGAGTCCAAGCATGCCCACGGGTAATTTTGTTGCATTCAGAGTGTTTGCCTTTTTTGTGTCTTGTCAATATGCCGCTACAGAGTTGCTGTCTATCACACACACACGCATAAAATACGCTCATCAGCAGGTTCCGTCAGACAGTCAATCAAGCAACCACTTAGCTGTGGTGCAAGCCAATAGTGGCAATAGGTAGTTGCGTGCAACACAGCATGCAACTGCTGGAGAGCAGTATTCAGAATTTTCCTGTTAGTCTACCTGCACGTCGCATGGCGCATGGCATTTTAACATGAAAATTGCATGCAACGAGCAGATGAGCTGCATGTTATACACGTGCAACGGCTATAGACCGAAAGCAGGCAACAATTGTGCGGTAATTGGTTGGCTGTGAAAAGACCAATGCATTGCATACAATCAAGATTGCTCTTTTTCTGTTTGTGCAACAACATTTTGTCGAACTTCGCTGTTATAGATACATGTATGTTGTGTGCACATATACATATATCTTTATTTTATTTTTGCTATAGTTTTCTATGACTAAGTAGCATTTGAAGCAATTAAAGGCGCGCATCTGTTGCATGCTACATGAGAGAGTGTTGCATGCTGGCTGTCTGTGCAACCAACGGTGACAACTATGCCAATTAGTCAACGGAAAGCGGATAAGTGGGTCTGTGGGCCAACTAAAATTAAGCTTTTCTTTGCTTGTTGCTGAGGAAAGGAAGAGGAGAGATAAACTAAAAAGCATTCAGGTATGTTTTTACCTGCTTTTTTCACATAACAAAGCAGCGGAGTTAGCAAATACATATGTAAGATAACGCAACACCTAACGCAGCTGACATACAGACAGGAAATTCTACACCCCACACGCGCATACCAAAGGTAGCTTGCGCAACACCTAGCGCAGCAGACATACAGACAAGAAATCCTACACCCCACACGCGCATACCAAAAGTTGACCAGACAACAGAGCAGCGACTGCCGTTCCCGTGGGAAACGCCTAATCAGCAAAACACCTTACAGCACACGGGCTTAGCTTAGTTTTAAGACAACATTGTGAATTTAGTTTAAGAACTTACGTTGATGAATAAAGTTCGGCATTAGCCGGAACACATTTTTTTTCGTAAAAACCCTACCGGGAAGTTTAATTGGCGCCCAACGTGGGGCCCAGCGCGAAGTGCAAACTAAACGAAGTGTTCAAAGGCTCCTGAAACAGCAGCAGGACATCTTCTTGCACCGGTGCAACTTAGACGAAGTGTTCAAAAGGCTCCTGAAAAACAGCAGCAGGACATCTTCTTTCACCGATAAAGGATAAAGGCTCCTTGACCAAATAAACAAGCAGCAAGTCCTACGCGTCTGGGCAACACATCAAAACCAGTGAAGAACGCCTAGGTCAATAGACGCAAGGCGTGTGCGGATTAAGGATCCTGAGTCATCGTTGGAAAGGCGAACAAAAGGGAATCATCCTAGCCGTCACTTCACTATGGAAGTCTACTTTATTTTGTAAGTTTACTAATATTTTTAAGTGAATGCATGTAAGAATATAAAATCCTGAATTGTGAAAAAATAGTAGAATTTTTATCCAGTGAGATAGTTGAAAAACATAACGCAAACGTGTTTTATGCAAAGAAAAATTTTGAAAATATAATTTTACATTTTGTGAAAAAAAAAAATTTTTAATTAAATAAGGAAGATAATATTAAGCATACTGCACTACTGATATAAACTAAATACCAATAAGTGATTTGTGCTAAGAAATTAAAATAGGAAAATTAATAATATTTTAATAGTGATTAGTAATAACTAGCGTATTCAAAAATGCCTGACGATATCACACCTACAATCCTCAGAGCCCCGATCCTTGCCACTGGCACCGCGGCCAGTACCAGTAGCACCTCAATGACAGGATTAGAAGACACAATACGTAGAATAGTGAAAAATGTTTTCCAAAGTGAAGGTAGTAACCTAGTGAACAATATAGTAAACCCCAACCATGAGTTTCTTAATTTAAGGGACGAACCATTAGTTGCTCCAAGAAGCGCAGACTCGGATCGTATACCCGATATAACCAGGACTATTAGGGAATTTTCAGGGAATCCTAGTGAGTTTAGTTCTTGGAGAAAAAGCGTTGAAAGACTCTTAGAGTACTATGGACAGTCCCAGGGAACGTCAAAATACTTCGGTATACTGATGGCTATCAGAAATAAAATTGTAGGACATGCGGACGAGGTATTGGAATCCTATAGTATTCCTTTGAATTGGACGGCGATACGCTCCTGTCTAACATGGCACTACGCTGATAAGAGAGACTTAAAAACTCTCGAATACCAGCTGTGTAGCCTGGTCCAGGGACGATTACCAATTCGTGAATTTTACCAGCAGATCTATTCGCACCTTTCTTTAATATTGAACAAGATAGCCTGTATGCAGGAAAGTCCAGATGCCATTAAGGTCCTTACAAACATGTTTAGGGAAAAAGCAAGAGATGCTTTTATAAACGGACTTAACGGCGATATGCCAAGACTCTTAGCAGTAAAAGAACCTAAGGACCTTCCACACTCACTGCATTTGTGCGAAATCCTTGAGAACCAAATAAATTTTTCCCCTCACAACAGATCAAATAGATCAGCAATATCAGCTCCTGCTAAATTAAATGGACAAAGGAATATTTCCTTAAATCCGCGAGCACACTACAATGTCCCCGCACCATATTATCCACAACCAACTCCCCCACCATTACCTCCAAGGAATATACCACTATTCCAACAAAGGACTCAACCTATACAATTTGGTTGGAATACGCAACAACCTATTCAACCTTACCCTACATTTGGTCAACCATCAGGTCAGCCACGACTTTTCCAACCATCCCCCCAGATCCAAGCTAATTATACACCTCGACCAGGAGCCGCAAAGCCATTACCAAAACCGGAACCTATGGACGTCGATCGTTCAATGCAATCTAGAGCTATTAATTACATGAACAGACCAACAGCAAGTAAAACAGCTGAAAAAAGACCATCAAACACCTCTAACCAGATACCATATAAGTCCCAAAGGAATTTTCATATTCAAAGCGAAACAGAACAGCAGGAAGGACACCAACAAGACCATGATCAACAATGGACGCCCACAACGGACGAATATGAGACGGCACTAAATTATGAAGACAATTTACAATTCTCTCAGGAAAACGAACAAACTCCTTCCGACTTTACTGACATTCATTTTTTAGAATGACGTGTTCTTCGTTACCGTACATAGAGTGCAAGACGAAGAAAGGGGAAATTCTAAAAGTACTTTTAGATACTGGCTCCAGTAAAAATTACATCCAACCACATCTTCCTCCAAAACCAGAAATCCAAGCCACTCCGATACCCCAAAATCCTGGAGAAATTGTTCATATAGATATTTACTCTACGGAGAAAAGGTTTGTCCTCACTTCCGTTGATAAATATTCGAAATATGCCCAAGTAAAAATAATTTCTTCCAGAGCAATAGAACACATAAAAGACCCAATACGCGAATTAATGATTGCATTTGGAATTCCCAAACTCGTGGTAATTGATAATGAGAAATCATTAAATTCCGCCTCAATTTCATCGTTATTAAAGGATCAATTAAATATAGAAGTATATGTTACTCCCCCTTACGCTAGCACAACAAACGGACAAGTGGAAAGATTCCACTCAACCCTTTCGGAAATTATGAGATGTTTAAAATCCGACAACAATAGTCTTACTTTCGAAGAATTACTTTTCAAATCCGTCAAAGAATACAATTCAACAATTCATTCCACCACTAAGAAAAGACCACTAGAAACATTTTTTGGTACTAGACTGACCACAGACCCCCAAGAGTTAGAAAGACATAGACAACAAAATATAACTTTACTTACAAGGAAGCAAGCAAAGGACCTTGATTACCACAACAAAAACCGGAAGAAAACAAAAGATTACTCCATAGGTAAAGAAATATTTGTTAAAATTAATAAAAGATTAGGCTCTAAACTATCATCCAGGTACAAAAAAGAAATAGTAGCAGGAAATAACAGGACTACGGTAAAAACTCAATCAGGCAAAATAGTGCATAAAAGTAACATCAGGAGTTAACCTCATAACAAGAAAAAAAACACAAAAAAAAAGAGAAAAAAAACAGTTTTTATTATTTTTTTTATTTTTTATAGAGAAAATTAAGGAAACAAATTATCAAACAAAATTTGAAAATCGAAAAATAAAAGTTGCCACACATTTTTTAGGTAACAGTTGAATTTCTTTTTAATTACGTTAAATTCGTATCCATCGAATTAAATCAATTAAAAAGAAATTATATTAAAGTAAATACTATTAAATTTATTAAAATTTCAATTAAATTTCTTCAAATCAATTTAAACTCGTATCCATCGAATTAAATTGATTTAAATGAAATTAAATAAAAATTTATGTTAATAATTTAAAGTTTCAATTACAGTCTTTCAAATTAAATTGAATTCGCACTCATCGAATTGAATTAATTTCAATAAATTAAATTGGGAAAAAAAATAAATTTAATTAAAATATAATAAGGGTAAGATAATAAATAAAATCGAGTAAAGTGCTATAGGCGTTCGATCATTAGATAATAAATAAAATCGAGTAAAATGCTATAGGCGTTCGATCATTAGATAATAAATAAAATCGAGTAAAATGCTATAGGCGTTCGATCATTGGATAATAGATAAATCGTCATAATCGCCATAGGCTAACGATATAAATTTAAATTAGTAAAATTGCTATAGGTACATAATAATAATTTTTTTTACAGTATCCTTGCCTCCACGGCTTACGCGGAAACCCAAATCCTAGACTATTCCAATTCACAACTGATAACTTTGAGAGACGGCACAGCGAGAATACAGGAGGGAACATTTAAAATTATCCACATTATAGATACGACACAGTATGACGAACTGACGAAAAAACTTGAAAATACAATTATGCAGAATATCCCAAGCAACAATCCCTTATACCCTTTCCTCACCCATGAACTAACCCAAGTTCGGACACTCCTATCAAAATTAACCCCTAGGATAAAAAAGAAACGTTCATTAGATTTTATCGGTACAGCATGGAAATGGATTGCTGGTAACCCAGACCACCATGACTTAGAAATAATTAATACAAATATCGGAAACTTATTAGAAAATAATGATAGACAAATAGTAATAAACAACAAATTTTTAAGTAAAATTAATGAAGCAACTAATAAAACTAATGAAATCCTTAAAAATCTAAAAGAAAATGAGAACGTTAAATTAGAACTAGGACTTAAGATTAAATACAAATTGCAGTTTATTAAGGAAGAATTATTGAATATCGAATATGCCTTACATTGGGCAAAATCAAACATTGTTAATTCATTTATATTATCAAATCTAGAAATAAGCGCAATTGAGAAAATTATCAAAAAGGAAGAAATACCTTACATAAATATTGAAGAAGAATTAGAATTTAGCGATATAAGAATAGCCTCAAATGGCACATCAATAATTTATATTTTAAGTTTACCAACCACTAATGAAGAGTCCTGTGAAAAAATAACACTCAAAGGAGTGAAAAAGGAAAATAAAATTAATAAAATAGATTACGAAAATATACTTAAGTGTAAAACAAAATTGTACGGATTAATAAACGATTGCAAAGGATATAATAAAATAACAATTTGTAATGAAAAAGATTTTAGAGAAATTAGTAATAATAGCTGCATTAGCAACCTTATAAATAGTAAACGCCCGAATTGCACGCTCGTAAATGCTGACCACATTAGCAGTCTTGAAGAACTAAAGCCCGGAATTTTATTTTTGAACGATTATAATGGTTTAATCGAAATTGATGGAAAATCAATAGGATTGAACGGAACATTTATAATTCAACACCACAACTCCACCATCAAAGTGCAGAACAAAATTTTCTATGTGCATGAGATGAGCAATTTGCATCCCCTTCCAGCCGTTTTACAACAGCCAAATCTAAAAACACCTTTTGAAGAAATACTATCCTTACAGATGATGAAGGACCTCCAAATACAAAATACAAAGAAACTGGAGACGATCGGCAAAATCAATAAATTTGGCCTGACCTCCAATACAGCACTCATAATATCCATCGTAATAGCCATCATATTACTTACCTTTAAAATTTTCGAGAAAAGGGAGCCTAAGGAATATCAAAGGAAATGCAATAAACCAAACGACCCTAGTACTTCAAAATCTATGGATTTGCGAACGGGGACGTCCGCACTTGAGGAGGGAGGAGATAACGCAACACCTAACGCAGCTGACATACAGACAGGAAATTCTACACCCCACACGCGCATACCAAAGGTAGCTTGCGCAACACCTAGCGCAGCAGACATACAGACAAGAAATCCTACACCCCACACGCGCATACCAAAAGTTGACCAGACAACAGAGCAGCGACTGCCGTTCCCGTGGGAAACGCCTAATCAGCAAAACACCTTACAGCACACGGGCTTAGCTTAGTTTTAAGACAACATTGTGAATTTAGTTTAAGAACTTACGTTGATGAATAAAGTTCGGCATTAGCCGGAACACATTTTTTTTCGTAAAAACCCTACCGGGAAGTTTAATTTGTATAAATATTATTTTTCCAAAATTTTACAACTTTTATTTGAATTTTAATGTTGATAGTATTTTTGCTTTGATTCTTACTCAAATTTTAATTTTAATTTTCATATAAATATTAGTTTTACACTAATTTTAATTTAAATTTAATATTAATTTACATTTGAATCTTAATTTTTTTTAATTTAAATTTAGTTTTTAAATTTAAATGAATATTATTTTTAAATAATGTATTTTAACATGCTATTTTTAAATAACAAACATTTATATGCATCGATGAGCATGCCTTAAATGCATTCTAAATATTAGTAAATAACTAAAATAAAAAACAGAATTGCCAAAACACAAACAACAACCACCCAAGCAAGTTTAAATAGCGGCATATTAACTGCTCTTGTTTGTAGTTGGTTTGTTTAAGGAAGATGGAATATACAACGACAGTCAACTAGGCTAGCGTAGCACAGCATGTAGCGTGTTGGCTCTGCAACTCCGAGCTCCTGGGTTCAAATCCTGGAAGAAGTGGTTATGAAGAATAAATTTAATTAATGTAATAAAAAGAAGACTGATGAGGAAATGTGAAGATTTCCGAAATATTACTATCACTTATACCATTTAAAAACTGTTTTTTTTTTTAAACACAAAATCTTCCATGAACTGTCCTCGAGCTCAATAAAAATTATCAATTATTAAACATTTTTTTTTAATTTTTAATTTTATTTCTATTTAAATTTTAATTTATATTTAAGTTTAATTTTAATTAAAATTATAATTTATTTAAATATAAATTTGAATTTAAGTTTAAGATTTAATATTATTTTAAATTTTGATTTCAATTGAAGCTACATTTGAAAATTTCAATTTTGATTTTATTAAACACAGATACTAAATTAATAGTAAAAAATGTGTATTTGATCTCTATTTAATTTTGTGGTTTATTTTAAAATTATTATAAAAAATTTAATTTTGTTTCTATCTGCGGTTTTAATTTTGAATTAGCAATTTGAATATTATTTTAATTAAATTTAATATACATTTTATTAATAATTGAATTGCTTGTCCTTTGGAAGTAATCATTCTTATGTCAAAGAAGTAAACATTTTACAAGTACTGTAAAAAATAAGAGATTCTAGTGTTTAAGGTTACTCTATATAAACAATTTGTGATTTCCCCTTTAATTCGGAAATTGCTTTTGAATAGAAAATCACAAATTGGCAATATATTTGTATTCTGACCGACATATATTATATTACGCTTTCAATCTAATGTTATTACCGTCGTCAGGATTTTGTGGCATGTTGCATGACATGGGAACTGACAGGCAATTTATTAGTGCCACATTATCAATGAAATATTTTTTTCTAATTTGTATCCTCCGAAGAAACAACAGCTTTGGCCGTCTACTAATCATATTATGTTGTTGACAGTGATGAGGAACTGAATAATAAAAACACAAGAAATAAATAAAGGGAGTTGGCGTGTTGGTTAGACGAATTACATAAATGACATAAGCTAGCGAACATTCATATATTTATATCAACTACACCAAAATTTCTACAATTTTGTATTAAAGTTGTAATGCTAAGAAAGCTTGTTAAGCGTTATTACTATAAAAGATATTGTACTAATATGCATTTTTGTTGAAATTTAAATTTCAGTTTTAAATTGCTAGTTTATCACAACGCACGTGTTTCCACTTCTTTTTTCCATCCGGAATTAAGCAAATAGATATTATTTTAAGTCAAGCGTATTTATTTGTTTTAATTTCCGCTGTTAGACTGAGCATTTTCGGCTAACATTTCAATATAATTAATGCAGTTGTACAGATCTGATTATGGGAATTGAGTTATGCATTATTTAATAGTTTCAAAAATTAATTTAAACTAAATAAATAATTTTTACTAAATGTACACATGTGAAAATAGTACTAAGTTATATTCAATGAACAGCTCGAAGCGAATTTATATGAGGAATAAAAACTCTCATAAATATGTAAAGTTAAATTAATTAGAGCTAGCAAAACCGAAACAAACTGAAATAAAATGCAAAATAGCCAAACAAAAAATTTAATCACACATCAGTTTGGCTCAATATTATACTAAAAGTCTGCGTGCGCCTGAGGGTAGGCAATTCGCTGGCAGATACAGCTAGGAGCGTAAGTAATTTCGGTACAATAAAAAAATTAAATAAAAACAACAACGCATTTAATTTATAATTACAGTGCGAAAGAAACAACAATTCTAAAATGTGTATGTCGATTATGAAATTCACTAAAGTATGCAACGTTATGCGAAACAGCTGTGTGCAGTAGACTGCAAAAAGGCGCATCATGCATTAGAATTAGGCATACTTGCATAGGTGTATACATTCGTATTGACATTCACATGAGCTACTAAGTATATTTAAGTTATAGAAAACCAGCAGTTCGGTGGTTTTCATAATGTTTGCAATTTATTCGCTCGAGCACCATATTTAACGGTATGCATTTACCTATTATTTTATGTGCAGTTAAACCGCTTTTTTTGAATAGAAACGCAGGTAAAGTTGTGTTTGTGTATGTTGTAATTCACAATTTTGTATATTTTATGCATTCAACTACATAATTATGAATTTAAATTTCGTTTCACTGCGCCATAACTGCTATCACGATTTGGTTTAGTTTGTCACATGTTGTTAGTTCACATATTATATAGTCATGTTAAGGATACGTGAAATTGTAAGTTTGTACATACACTGGCGTAAAATATAATATAGATACATGCTATTTTTGATCAGATTTTTCAATTTCTATTTATATTCAGTTCAATTTCTAAAAAATTATATGTACAACTATTTTTAAACTTAAACAATTCTAATTCGACAAAATGTCATAAAATTTTCATACTTAAAAAACATTATAGAGTTTTTAAGCAAGTTGTAGATCATAAAAAAAAATAAATAAAGTAAAGTGTAAATTTCAAGTCGCTTAAGTTTACAGCCGATTTTTATACCCGAGCGTACTTGTACACAAGCGTATATTAATTTTGTTCGCATAACGGTTGTTTGTAACAGCCAAAAATAAGCGATAGATAGATCGATAGATATAGACCTATATGTATATAACAAAATGAACAGAATACTGACTGTCTGTCCGTCCGTCCGTTCGTCTGAAGCTATTTTAAACAAAGGAACTGTGTGTTTATAAAATCTTGAAAAATAGGAGTCATAAAGGAACGGGGTTTTTATGAAATTTTGAAAATTGACCGTGGCACAGCCCATACAAAAATACATCGCGAGGGTATATAAAGTTCGGTTTCGCCCGAATTTAGATTTCCCTACTTGTTTTTTTTTTTTTTTTGAGGTTGTTAAGTTTACTTCCATATAAATTTAAGTTTCGTCCAAATGTTTTATGGAAAAAAATGCTTTTGATATTTTTTTCCAGATGAAAATTCTAACCAAGTTTTGTTGAAACATTTTAAGTTTTACGTATAAGCTACAAGTTTCACAACAAAAAAATATGTTATTAAATCAATTATAAATAAAGTTTCGTAAAAATGTTTGAATAAATGTTATTAAAATTTCGTTTTATGTGTAGTATATATAATTAAACTCCAAATTTAGTAAAGAGTATGCACAACTTATTAAGAGTCGAAATTAAATAAGCAAAGCAAAAATAAAAACTATTGTTTTTTGGTAGTTTTGACAAGAGTTCTGCCGTCTACTTTAGAGTTGTAGAGTATGTTAGCAGTGATAACTAATTTTTAAAATATTACATTTTTTTCTTTGGAAGCCGAAAGTATTTTTTTTAAATTTTAATTGATGAGCTGGTGCGCTTAAAATTTTACAGAATTTAATTTTTAATAAATCCTCTTATAAAAGGTTATTATGGTGTTTATTTAATCACTTAAAAATATTTATTTGTTATTGTTTGGCGACATAACTATTTAATTAATTATTTTGAGCTTAAGGCCGATCGGTTATTGGGAAAAATTATCAGGAAAAAACAACAATACTCAACGCGGTGGAATTATAGTATTATTTCGGAAATCACCACATTTTCTCATCAGACACCTCTTTTCTTGGCTTCTGCGGGAGGCGAACCCACAACATCATGCGCAATACTTAAGCAGGCATATTTATGTTGGATATTTATTTATTTTTTAGTCATACAGTCTTTTGTAGAAATTTTTTTTAATTGAAATTAGTCAGTGAGTTTCATTTTTTTTTTTTTTATTTACTGCAAACAATTTCCTAAAAATGTTTTTTCGAAACACTCGCACCCCTTTAACACACAGCGTCTGCCCATCTGAGTTGTTCCTGTGCTTTTTTTTTTTTGAAAAGTTTTCTCAAGGTCTATTTTAGCGAAAGTTGAAGCTGTAAAAGAGTTCAATTAATAAAAGTAAATTTTAGTTAGCAGTTAATTATAGGCGTTATTTTAAGACAGAGCCTAGATATAAAACCATATTTAAGATATTTTTTAAACAAGTTTATTTCTACAAAACTTTAATCTTATTAATTTTTTATATTTCTTCTCTTTCAGGTACGTTACTTCAACTGGATTAAAATTGTGTTTTACTCTCTCAAAATGAACAATATATTGAATTAAAAGGAGTATTCAGTTAAATTCTGTTGACCTTTACAATTAAAAATAAATATCAAGGTATGAGTTCTAAAAAGTATTCAAATAACTGGCGTGTACTCAAAATATTCAGTAAAAGACTTACCATACAATTTTTTTTAATGTTTATTCTTTTGTTTATTTCCATCTTTTGGCATACAGTTCGCTTTGCTACATAGTCATAAACACTTTTATAAATGCAGCTATATTTTAAGGAGCACTCAGGTATATTATGTTTATATAAAAATTAGTTTTATGTTGATGTAATGAAGTGTAACGAAATAGCTTCACTCATAATTCCACACATACATAGCGCGCACACAAACACATTCAAAAACGTTTTGCGTTCACATATTTTACCAAGCATGTAGAATGCATAAGTATGTAGATGTAGATATGTGAATATGCAGAGGTAAGCAATCATTCTTGCAATGTACTTTAAATTCAGTGGGGGTATTCATGAAGCCATACTAGCGTGGTTGCAAGCTTAAATTTCATTTTAATTGAAAGTGCATACCGCCTTAAAATTACAACCTCAACATTCATTGAAAATGTTTGTTAACTTTTTTAATTCATTAAGTTTTCGAAAAATTTTAATTACAATATAATTAATTTTCAAACAAAAACCACTCATGCCCAATTTTCATATTGTTTATAGAAAATATAATAATTCTAAACAAATTTTACTTGAACTTTATTTACATTTTGGCAACCTTTTTTTTTGGGCGTAGATGCGTGTCTTTTCAATAAAACAATCTCAAATACATGTTTTAGAAGTAAAATATGCAGAAGAGTACCAATTAAAAAAATTGTCGAAAATGAACGACACTTTGTGGGCACATAAATTAGTTATATTAAACTTGAGTGTGTTTCAAAATTTTTGGACCAGAATATACAAAAGAATTTTGAAACAAAATTTCACCTTTTATGTAAGTTTTTTATAACTTTTTATATTTAATCTTAGATAGTTATGAACTGAACTATAAAGCATGCACTGTAAATGTAATTAAAATTGCATAAATTAAATGAAAATTGGCATGTATTTTGATTTTCTTCTGATTTTCCAACAGGGTGGAAATTTGATGTATGTTGGAACGATTTTCCGTCATCCCTTATCAAATTTGGTTTTATACAGTAATATGATATGCTTAACGGGGACCAACAGATAGGGAATATCCCTATTTATTCAGCTGAGATTTTATGCATCCTTACGTTTTCTTTGCAGACATTTTATAACAATATTTCACCTTTTTATTTTCTACACTCAAGATTTTGGCAACATTTTTTTTTTGGAGAATGTACCAGCAAAACATATATTTTTTTTCTTCCTCTAACATATCTGCGCTCTTTAAATGCGAAAGAAAATCACAGAGTGTGGAAAAACTTGCAGTTATGATTTTGCACATGTGCTTGGCTGCGTGTTTGTGTGTTTATACTGCGCCATCTGCTTGCATGCTCCGCAGCTGCGAAGTAACAACTTTTTTGCACTATACGCACTCTAACGTTAATGTTATCATAATAAAATATCAATCAAAATTTGCATAAATGTGTTGTCATATTTATTTTAAGCTTAACACTTTCTGTGCAAACAAGTTTGCTATGAAGCTAAAAATAAAAACATATATTTTTTCTTAAGTTTCTCAACATCTTTCAGCAATGAAGATTGAAGTCACATTGCACTTTTATATGCAAGTTTAAACAGTCATTTAATGTAAGTTAAGAAATTTTAGTTGGTCCTATAATTTACTCGATCACGAATAGCAACCGCAAAATTTTAATGGAAAAACTATGGTATTGAAAAATATTTAAAACCTTGTTGTTTAAATGTAGTAGCAAATTTTAATATTGCGAATCTTTGCATTATATTTTTTTGCTTAGTTTTGTTTGATGGAATATAGTGAAATAAATTTATTTATTTATTTTAGTTTGTTGTTCCAACTATCAAGAAGAAAATAATGGAGTTGATTTTTATAAGAAAAATTTTAAGAAGATTTCAGAAATGAAGCACAAAAATACTTCGACCGTCACTCACTTTTTTAAAATTTCTAAAATATTATATCACCAGAAGTTTCTAGGAAGAAATTTTCCAATATACAATTTTTGCAAAACAGAGAAAGTCTAATATTTATTAATATTATTCTTTCCTTCTAGGCTTTACAAATTTTCTTTTCGAAACCACTGAAGCATACCTCTTGGTATTTGATATTCTTCCTTCGAACAGTATCCATGTAAGGTTGCATTCATTTTCTTATGAATTTCCTTAGAGATTAAACGAAAACATGATGAGATTTTTATGGAATTTAGCTTAGCTCTTTATTTTAAAATGAAGTTTTAAATTGTTCCCTGGCCGCTGTGGTCGAGTGGGTAGCGGTGCGTGCTATTACTCGATATGCCACTGGGTTCGAGGTTCGAACCTCAGCCAGGTCAAGTAAAATCTAAATTATAGACATTTTTTTTTCTAATAGCGGTCACCACTCGACAGCCCATGGCAAATCTCCGAGGGCATTTATGCCATGAAAAAGCTTCTTATAAAAATACATCTGCCGTTCGGATTCGGCACAAAACTGTAGGTCCCTCCATTTGTGGTAGAATATAAAGACGCACTCTGCAAATGGTAGGAGAAGCTAGGCCAAACACTGAGCTATATAGTGTAAGCGTCAATTTATTGTTATTGTTGTTGTTTGTTTTGACCAGTTCAGTTTCATTATTTTATTTTTAAATGAGCTAAAGGCCAATTTTTGTTGCAAAATTAGAGAAGGCGCGGGTTCGACTCCCGCGGAAGCCGTGAAAAAAGAGGTATGATGAGGAAGTGTGGTGATTTCTGAAATAGTACTAGAATTCCTACCGCTTTGGTGTTGTTATTTTTTCTCTAATTTTTCCACCAAAAATTGGACTTTAACTCATTTAAATTCATATGTAATATTAATATTATTATTATTAAGTAACAACTTTCAACGAAAGAAATTTTCATGAACAACTTTATAAAAAGCGTTTACATAGATATTTCCAGATGAAAACCCAAAATAGCTGCTTATTGTGAAAGAATTGGATATCTATAAATCATTGGACCGAAAAATATATTATAAATTATTCAAATACGTATATTGATATGTACTTATATGTGCATAAGCATATAAACTGCTCGATTCTGTGTTGTTGATATACAATCAAACATTTTCAAATATTCTGTATTAAAAATGGTCAAGGCTTTTATATTCTTTGCTTATTAAAAAAATGTGAAATCTTATTAACAAATTATAAACTTCTGAATATCTGTAAATGTTTAATAATTTATCGAGAACACAGAAGTTTATTTTATGTATTAAAAAAAGTACGTTCTGAATAGAAAAAAAAAACTTTAAAGAATGTTTCATATCAACCAAAAGCTATGAAATTGTTTTAAATTTTGTACTGTTAGAATATGTATGCCTTCAATTTCCCGAAAATTAAATTAATAAAATATTAAAAACCCCTTTTTAGGAGACCTGTATTTTTTTTTTTTATTAGTTTGAAGAAACCTTCAGATTTTTTTTGTTAGTTTCATGACCAGCTTCTTCTCATATGTTTAAAAACAAATGGGAGCTATACATTTTTCTACAAAACTACCTTAATCAAAATGAATACGCAATATTTTTTAACTAGAAAATTTGTTCTCACACTCACAAATTTATAAACCGCTCTTGTTTGCTTGGCAGATAGCGCTTTTAAAAACTTGCGGATGGACGGACACAAAAGAATTACAAATGACATTATTAAATTTTCATGCAAAAGAAAAAAATTGCACGCATGCCCTGCACAGAAAAGTGGAACGTGAGAAAATTTTTGTAAAATTATATTTACGCATTGATAAACAGTCACAATCTTTTTTTTTTTTTAAGTTGACTAACTTGTTTCTTACTATGAAGGTTATAGACATTCCCTCACTTGCCCTGAAATTAAATATTTCAGATAATGAGGGTTGGACTTTAACAAACTTAATGCGACTTTGAATCATAAAATATAATAACCAGCAAAATACAAATACATATTGCTTAAATTTATATCGCGGATAACAAAACGCAGTTCATATTTATTTTAAAACCACTAGCCTTGCAAAATCTTTCTGTTATTTAGGCCATCTTTCAACATTTGTTCTGTGGTATGCATCAATTTTTTTTGACTACTTTTACACTCTCTACTTTAACATAGATTTTACTGTCAGTTCTGCTCAATTTATGTAGTTATTATTTTTTTTTTCGTGTTATAAAATATGTGCTTCTTTATATTATCTGTTCTCTCAGTTGGCGCGTATATTGAAATCGAGCCTGAAAAGCTAACAGTTTGGTGCGAGTGAAAAAGTCAGCTGAAGAAAATTATAAATATAATGACAACCAACATATTTAAAAGCAACAACAAACAACACCAAATGTACGCGCCTTGTTGGTTCTTTTTTCGTTCTTAAAGTCAGCTGAAGAAAATTATAAATATATAATGGCAACCAACATATTTAAAATCAACAACAAACAACACCAAATGTACGCGCCTTGTTTGTTCTTTTTTGGGTAGCTTAAAACCGCCAGTGGCTTCGAGCAGCCGCAGCGGCAGTGGTTGTGTGCCAGCAATGAGTTTGGTGCTGCAGCTACAGCTGTCCTACATTTTCCCTTTGTTGTTATATTTATTGCGCGCTTTCTTTTAACTCCTTTTTCTTTTTCATTTCCTTTTTTTTATATATTTTTTTTCTTTTTTACTTGTTTCTTATAATAAATGAGCACGTAAGTACTTTATATCTTAATTGGGTAGCATGCTTTGTACGGTTTGAGGTGAGGCAAGCAAAGGGAAACCTTCACAAACATACTTAAAATAAATTGAAAATTTGAGTTGATGAGAAAATAGTGTACGGGGTGGAAGTCGCGTAAATCATGTATTGCTTTAAAAATTTTGAATCAATTTTCGCTCACTTCTTGCGATGACTTATGAAAGTGCGAAATACTATATTTTGCTGATAGGTTAGATTTAAGAATATCTAACTCTTTTTAGATAAATCACGCTTTCGATATGTGAGAAAAACCACAACGAATTCCTGAAATTAATTTTGATATTTCGTCTGTACTTGTTTTCAAATTCTAATAAATTTTTGGGGAATTTTATGATTAACTGGTAAATATTAAAAAAATATGGGAGTTCCCATTTAAAAATGATTTTTTGAAAAATCGGTTATTAGTAGAAGACTCAGTCAAATTAACTCAACTCAAATAAAACTAAATTTTTTGATGCCCACTTGAAAAATGGGTTGTTAGTATAAGGGAGCAAAAAATTCTAAACCGTCTGGCTTTTCAATTATTTTTAAATGATGTATACATCGATGAGTACGCTGAAATTTCTGGCAACTGGATTATCGATAAGTTCAATATAAAAGAGATGAAAGCAGTTATTAAAAATTTTTTCAAATGCCGCAATACCCCTAAGTATCCTAAGCTACCCCGCGGTCCATAGCCTGCGACCCACAGCCCTCGTTCTCGGTTTGACCGCTGCTCTTCCATATAAGCAGTCGGGGTAATAACCGAACACTGCCTTGTGAACGCGCTTGAGAGGGCGTTGGGATATACGACATTCAACCATTTGTATCCCAAGAATTTTATCTAACGATTTTTACCGCAGCTGCGCAATGAAATGTTTGGCCGGCCTGAACTTTGCGAGCATACTGAACTTTTTGCTATCTATTAATGTAGCCCCGTTTTGTCCCCTTGGTTTGGTTTGAGTCTGTCATTTTCCTTACAAAACTTAATATTTAATACATACCATACCATAATAAAATTTAAAAACATTAAAAAAAAAAATATTATCGAGTTTATATTTTAAAGCTTATAAAGTATGACTGTTTAAAAAAATTATTAAAATTTTTTCTTTACAACTGTCTCACCAGTTATATGATTAAATAGTGTTTTACAAATTAAGCTAAAGACATTTTTAAACATTTCGAATGATTATTTTTGCGGCATCTTTTTCGGCACAGTAGTGATGACAATTGTCAACTCATAACGTTTGTCAAACATATGGGAATAGAGCTTGTTAGAGAAACGATTTCACTTGAATTTTTTTTTATATTCTTATAATAGCTGGGGTGGTAAAATCTATTTTTGTATACTTTCTTCAATATAAAGATGTTTATGAGGAAATGCATTTTTCTATTCCAGAAAATATTACTAATTTTTTTCGTGAGGCCTGCCTGATTATTTAACCTTTTGCTACAAAATTTGCACGTAATATATATTTGCAATAGCAGGCAGGAAGTTAGGAATGAAACAAACTGCATCAATTTCCAGTTATTGATACAATTTCCATTTTAATAAAATGCTTGAACAGACATAAAGTAATAATAAAACAATAACAGCAGTATAATAAAATTACATAAAAGAGCTTGACTCAAGTGCAATACTCTACCGCACTCAAACCAAGGGAAAAAAATCTAACAAGTGACTGACAGCATTTAGTTACCAATATATCAAATGTTGGCTGCGCGCATTTGCAGCTTCACTTACTTTATTGTATACACATATCTATAAAAAAATCATACATCCTAACATACAAAACCACGCCAATAAAAAAAGTAGAAAACATCAGTCAGCGATAAGTAGGAGAGAGACAAGGCGAGAAAGCTGTGGTGAAACCAAAAACGCAATCAACAAATTGTATAGCATTTTCAAGTGTACACGTATTTTTACAACTGCACTTATACGTTTTATGCGCGTAGTAATATGTATTTATGTAAATGCGAATGTATGCACGAATACATACATAACAATGTATGAGTATATACTAGGGTGTTCAATGATTCGCCATTTTTGTAAAACCGATTTTCGAATTATTCGAAAAATGGCAATTTGAAAAAAATCGGTTCCTAATTTTTAAATCAAGAAAAAACCGGGTAAACTGGATTTCTTTAGCAATTTTCATGTGTATAAAAATAATACGGTCGGCTGAAAATAAAAAGCGAAATTATTTAAAAATAATTTCGAAACAAAACCAATTCACATTATTTTGAATTTAGTTTAAAACAAAAAAGAAAATGAGATCTCATGAAAAATTCAAAATTTGTACCAAGTAACACAGAAGCTATTTGTAGGTACATGTAATTCAATACAATAATTTCTACGAAGGAAATCTTTTAAAAGTAAAATGCAGCTTAAATGTTTTGGAGTTAATCTATTTTTTTCTTTAGTTTTTATAAAACTTAATATTTAAAATGCTCGTTCACTCAATGTGATAGTAGGACTTATTATCAGTATGGCGTTATACAATTTTTCAAGATTTGCCGTCCTTATATGAAATTTGTCTTAATATAAAAAGACTTCTAAAATATCTTTGTTACCTTTTTTCTGCAAATTATTTGGGTTTTGAATATTTATAATGGTCTTATATAATTGATAAGCATTTTGTGGATGCCGTTTCATTGAAAATATTATGGATGTAAAATTAGTCGATGTGCTGCCATATTTCTATTATTTCTCAAAGGTTACATATTGACAACTAGGAAGAAAACCGAGTTTGGAGATTATAAAACCCGAATTATTCAATAAGCGAAAAAAACAGGATAAAAAAACCGTACAAAAATTTATGAAAAAACCGGACGCTGGATGAAACCTAACATACATACTCGTACATACTTCAGTGAAAACTTCTCGAGTATGGCAGCAAATTCGCGCTCATCAGCCATTCAAAACAGCTGCATATGTATGCACATGCATACATTATTAACCCTCTAGTGTGTGTGTGTGTGCACATACATAGCTTTTCATTTTTTTGCTAACTTCACCAACATTGCTACTCATTTCGCATCGTTTCAGCGTAAATTTGCGGTCTTCATTCGTGTTGTTTCTGCAGTGTTTCCGTTTTTTGCTCTCTGCCCCATTTTTCGTATTGCTCCACACTTTCTGGTTGCATGCGGCAAAGCTACCACTACAAAGAGGAATTTTTAATGAAAGCATTTTGGCCATGCGTAAAGGTGGAGCGATGAAGGCTATAATTTGAATGGATAGGGTAAAATATTAACCCAAATACATATTAAAATTTAGCAGCTAAATTTAATTAAAACTTATTGTTATTTTCCATTTGCTTTCAAAAAAAAAAAACCATAAAATTAAAGTCATTTTTCATTTAATAATTTTCGTGAAAGATACTTATTACAAATTTTAAAACTACGATTCCTATTATTATTAGGAAATTTCGTCGCATATTTGAGAAGAATAACTTTGGAAAAATCTCATTTATTTTTTGCATTTTTAAAAAATAATTGCGATATATTTACGAAATGTTATAGAATACAAATTTGAAACTGTTTTAATTCTTAAGTAAAACAGTAAACAAAAATTGGTTTCAAATTTTTCGTCTCATATAAGAAAATATTAGTATACATTTGAAAGCATTAAAAAAAACTATTAAAGATTTAGTAAAAAATTATTTTTAAATAAATTAGAGAGATAATAAAATCTTCGATTATATGAAACAGCTTGTAATATCAAAGTTATCAGAATTTTATATTTTTTGGTACTTTTTATATAACAAAGAAAAAATGAACAAAGCTAAATACCGGGTTTGAATATAAATCAAATTGATAACTTTTTTCTAGTTATTTTTTTTCTAGTTATTATCCATGCATATTAAATACTAAATATTTCCTTATGTAAATTTTGAAAATCTGAAACACACTTGCAGAAAGAAATATATTAAATTAATTGTTTAATACCAATAAAAAATTTACGTTCAATATATTTCAAAAAAATAATCAGCAATTTTCGTTTTTAATCCACTGAATTTTGTCACGCAAGTATTTTCAAAATTTTGAAAACTTTTGAATAGTTATTTAAAGTTAAAATAATACGCATATTAAAATTGGAAAAAAAAGTTTGTAATAAAAAAATATTGAATACTTGAAATCAACTTATGAAAAAAAAAATTAAAAGAAAATGTAATTTAATAAAGTGTTTTTTTAATTTAACAAAGAAAAAATTAAAATAATTAGAAACCAGTTTTGCAAATTTTTTTAAAAATAAAATCCAAATCATATTTAAAGCTTTTTCTAATATATCTTATCTATTGTTATATCCATCACGTCTCTCCATCCACACTTTGTTGCGGCATAAATGAAATTGAGTTCTGTTATTGTTATCATTGCCACCTAACCAAGCTTGCGAATATGCTCAGTGCTCAGTACATATAGTTGTTGCTGTTATTGTACTTTTAATTTTTTATATACCCGCACACGCGGGCATTCATTTCTCATTTTCATATGCCAATAGCAATGAAAATTTTCACAAAGCACTCTCCCACACACATACATTCATACCAACACCACACACTCGCCTAGGAATGCAGAAAAAACGAAATGAGTTAAAAACGACGATATAAACACACACACACATTTCACATGAGGCGCGAACTTGTAACAGCAGCACTCGGTCTCAGTTTAATGTTCTCTGCTCATTATTTATTCTTATTTTTCTTCTTTTTTTTTGTTACATATGCATATTTGTCTGTCTGCGTTGTTAACCGCAGTCGCTGCCAGCATTTATTGTACTAGCACAGGACGCACACGAACACACCGGCATGCTACCTTGTATTCGCTATATTAAATAGTTACTCATACGCCCCGCACATAGCGGCCCATCGTCAATAGCAGCAACGCCTGTGTGTATGCTTTATGCGTTGAAAAATGTATTCTCGCTTGTTTGTTGGAAGAAAAAAAAAAGTAACAGTGAGCTAAAATTACGATTCACATATTTGCATTCACAAACAAATGCTTATTGCTGTGTGTATTTAGCGGTCGGAGTGATGGGCGGAAATAGTGAAATAATTTAGCTGCTGGTTGTTGGAACAACAGCTGTTAGCGTGAAATTGTATCCAAACAACACATGCATTGGTAGCAAATTTTTTTTTTTTTTTGATACTCAACTGAACGTATGTGAAAATGTATGTAGATGTGTACACACTGTTCACAAATTATAGCACAAAAACATATTAACACATTTGGACAATTTATTTAACCTGTAATTATATAAAATTATTTTTCAATTAAATAGCTTTAATTATCTATGAAACACCATTAAAAACAACTTTTTAAATTATATGAAAAATGTAGAATACAATTATAGAATTTCATCAAAATTGCGATCTTTAAAAAAATGGTTAGGATTTTTTGGGGTATGCAAATAGGTAATTCATTCAATTTTAGTCAGGAGCAAAGTTTTAATGACTACGAATTACAAATGATTTTTGACAATATTTTTACGGACGCTCTTTCAAAATTCCTTTCATATAAAAAACAATCGCGGTTTTGCGTTTTATGGAGGAAACCTGCAGTCAAAAAAATTTAAAAAATCAGTGATTACTTGTAGACACTTAAAACTTACATTTTCTTAGACTTAATAGATTAAGCAAAAAAACTGTTTTGTCGAAAAAGTTCCAGAACTTTTTTTTAGATTTGAAATTTCGATGAAAGTTTGTTTAATCATTGTATATTTTAAAAATAATTTAAAAAATGGGTTGGTTTTCTTAGAGAATGAACCATACTGAACCTGAAAAATAATTTTAATTAATTAGAAGAAAAATAAAGTGCCCAAATCTGTCAAATGTGGTCGTGCTATATTATGTGAACAGAGTATATAGGTTTCAGTAACACAGGCACATGCGAAAATTAGCAAGAAAACGTGTTGGCGACAATGCTATGCAAAAGTTTTGCTTCTTTCATTTTTTTTTTTTGCTGCAACAGTTGCCGGAGTTGCGGCTAGTTACTGTTACCCAGTATCTATTTCAGCACCCAGTTAAGTTTTTTGCGATATGCTGCACTTTTTTCACGCTTTAGATACAACTAAAAGTTACATGGCATATATTTTAAAGTCGCACATGCATTCCTGCATACACCACAAACTTTTTGTTTGCTTTACAAAGAGTATAAACTTTTTCTCATCAGCGCTCGGGTATTTGCTATCAGTGATATTTTTCTCATTTTCCGCTCTAACTTCACTGTATTTACATATGCATTGAAGCGTACGTACAAATATGCACGCATATAAAAGTTGGTTTGTGCATATGTGGATTCGCTTTTTCATATTTCCCACCTTCGCGTAATTTTTGTATTTTTTAATTTAAATACTCATTGTGTAGAGTACATTGGCCTTATTCTTTTGCGTGCAGCTTCTGATTTGAGTTATTCTAGTTACTTCAATCCAGCTGCACACCAGCTGCCTCAACTGCTTGCTTTAAAATTGTTTTTTTTCTCCTTGTTTTTTTATATATTTCGTGATTCTATTTTTCGCTTTCTTTGCTGCTTTTTTTGCATTTTGTAATATTTTCATATCATTTCGCATAACTCATATTTTCATTTTCCACTTGAATGTGTAATCATATCATTCACACGTGCATACTTTCTAAAATACTTATCTGCATACATATACACATAAATATACGAGTATGTGTGTAAATACTATACAAACATATATCTACTATAATTCGCATACCAACTTGGGATTGGATTCTATTTTTTTAGTCGATCTGCTTGTTTATGTTATTTATTGTTAAAAGGAATTCAGTAAAATTATGAATGCAATAATATTTTGATTGCACGCTTATCATTTAGTTTAGTAGCTACGTTCCGAGCAATGTATGAATTTATGCGCGTATTAAAATAGTAAAATTATAATAAAGAGTTTTGTGCTTTATGAGCCGTAGGTAGAATAGGTGGATACAAAGCAGAGTTCTGCTAATTTCAATTACGATAAGTTAATAATGAAAAAGTTGAAGAGAAACTGTTATTATTTTCATACGGTTGCTTATAAAACCATAAACGATAAAATATTTGAAATAAAAAATTAGCAGGCACATAATTTGTTTGTTTACTATTACCGACTCAGACAAAATTATGTTTAAAATATTTTATTCGATCGGAAGTAGTTCTTAAGCATTTCGCTAACAATACGAGTATCGAAAGCTTTTTGTCATTGCCAGCTTTTTGAGAAAAAAAATGTTTGGTTTAAACTATTTGATTTTCAAATAAAATTTAGCCAGTTATTTTAATGAAAAATATATAAACTTTCGAATTCTGTTCTGAAAATAATTTTAATGAAAAATATATAAACTTTCGAATTCTGTTTAAAAGCAGACCGATAACAAAAACAACTTTAGTTTCACTTAAATTTCTGTTGAAATGTGTTTCATAAATATTGACGTTGAAGTTAAATAAAATAAAAGTAAGATTCAAAACAAAAAAATAGTTAAGACAATTAGTTAAGGTAATTCACAAAACACCAAAATTATAAAAGAAACCTATTATTTAAATGTGATACTTTGACTAACCTGAGTGACATTGCAGTACACACATTTACTTGGAATTTTACTTAGATGGGTTTCAGGTTTTCGCACATTAATTAGCTCGCAGTGCGATTTTTTCAATAGTCACTTGCAAGGTCAACACTGTTAATATTACAAAAAAATTTATAGACATTATCAAAGCATTTCAGCTGTATAAAACCGCCATTCGCTTTGTGCTGCAACAAATGGAAAAGCTGAAAACTGCATTTTTTGTTAAATTATGTGAGAATGTATAAACTATAAAGTAACCAATATATAAACAAGTACTTAATGTACATACGGACGTATATACGTGTACATGAAAGAACATATGCAATCGGTGCATAATTTGAAAGAAAAAAAAAGCACATTATTCATTGCATACAAAACGGCGTGCAATTACAACTAACTAAAAGCCAAAGTGTAGTGCCTAGTAAAATATTCTCAAAAGAAAATTGTGAAGGTAAAATGTTATGAAAAACACAAAAAAAAAATATGGTCGAGCAAAACGTTTAATGAAAAGCTTTTATACAAGTGAATATACAAATACTTGTGTATGCACATTCACATATGTTTATGCATACGTATTTAAATTCAAACAAACAAAACAGCAGAATATCTTGCCAACAACAATATCAAAGCCCTTATAATATTTACTCTATAGACGGATGTGCTTTTTAACTGAAGCTACAAAATGGCTAACAAAAATACTAAAAGCCTAACATTAGGCGCTGCAACTAACACTAACACATGTGTCACATGGCCCCATTGAGACATTTTACAGCAAAGCAAGTCAACATACTCGTATACTTATGTATCTACTTATTTATATGTGTGTGCATGTATTCATCTGTGTCTCCCAGGTGGCATATAACTCAGTCTGGCTGTCGCCCATAACTCGGCGTGTCGGTTGTCTCCTGTTTGCTTGTTGCTACAACTATCTCCTTTGCAGTCGGCGTCATCATTTCGCCATTCACTTTTGTTACACATTTTCTGCCTTTTTTCTTTTTTACTTCGCTTTTTTTTTATAGCGCCCGCAGACTGGGGTTGCCTTACATTTGCGATTAGATGCGTGTTGCATATTCATGTCAAAGATAAGCTCTTTTAGTTGACACTTGCATATAGCGCTATGTTAGTATACAAATATATATTTGTGTATATAAGTATATGTCTTCTTATATAAAAAATGTTGTGTCTACATACCCTTCTCTTACAAATACGTTATTCATTAAGTTTTTTTTTTATTTCTTCTCTTTTAGAGCGGTTTTGTTTTGTGGCACAAATGCAAATATTTGCCATTGGTTAGTCATTTCGGAGTTGGGACTATATTTAAAAAGTAAACAATTCCAGTTGGGCAATACTTTTAATAGACACTCGCATGCGCTTTTAGTTAGTAAGCAAATGTGTGTATGTTCCATAAGTGGAATTAAATTAATATAAAATATGTGTTGAATATTCAATAAAAAAAAAAAAGAAAAGAAAGAGAGCTGAGAATCTGCGATGTGCTTTTTATCATAATTGTAAAGAATGTTAGAAAATGAGTATCACCACTAAAGAGGCTAAAAATTAAACAGATAATCGTCAAATCTTTTGTTATCGATGTCACTTTTGTTGTAAATTTTGATAACGATTGGGTAATTATTATCTGTAATGAATTTATTCTGCATTGAAAATATTTCGTGTCCATTTTGATAACATTTTTGTTCCCGTTGCCTGGAATTATTGTGAATTAATTATTCAACTGTTTGGATATTGTTATCGATAT
Source organism: Philophylla caesio (assembly GCA_963971545.1). Classification (NCBI taxonomy): domain Eukaryota; kingdom Metazoa; phylum Arthropoda; class Insecta; order Diptera; family Tephritidae; genus Philophylla; species Philophylla caesio. Next base: position 112,385,969 of record OZ020606.1, on the reverse strand, counting down.
TGGAGATTTTATCGATATCGAATTTGAGTCCCGTATCATTTTCATTTTCGTTGAGTTATTTAATTCGGAGGCATTTTTGTTATACATAGCGGTTTTAGTAGATTCCCTGTTATTATCGATGTGCAAACGTAGTTTTTATAGTTTCTTCTTGTTTATCGATATAATCTAATTTGTTTTCGATATAAGTTTGATTTTCGTTGTTTTTGTTGTTTTGCTAATGTTTTTGTTACCGATATTTTTTTTTTTATCATCGTTAAGTAAAATCGACGTCCAACTTTTTATGTCCGAGCGTATTTGTACACAAGGAAGTATTAACTTTGTTCGCAAAACATCAATCGATAACCACGCCTACCTTTCATATATTGTAACAGCAGTTGTTTAAAAAATTCAATTCTTCGATATTTTGGTAACTATTGGACAAAATTTACAAAAACAAAATTTAATATTTGCGGCGATTTTGAATAAAGTATCTGGAGTTTAATGATATTTTTAAAAATTATGATAAAATGTCTGTACCACAATAAGAGTGTTAGCTATCATATATTTCATATTTCATATCAGTAACTTTATTTTTTTTTTTGAATTTTTTGAAAAAAACTGTGTTAAATTTGATATTTGCAGCGATTTGAAACAAAGAAACTTTTATGAACTTGTAAACAATGGTCGTTTCCACGACAATCTAATGTCTGTATCTCAATAACAGTGCCAGATATCGGAACGTAATCTTGTACACATATTGTCCTTGAAATTATTAAGCTAATCGTTTAAAATTCTTGCAATCGGAATGCGATATTTCAATAAAAATATTTTTTTTAAATTGGCTATTTTATATACAATATTACATCGCGAGGGTGATTGATGAAAAAGTATTTTGTTTCATTTATTTCTAGTTAATATCAATTTTTTATTATACATACGGATTTGTTTTTTACCATTAACAACCAAACACAATTTAATTCATTACATTGATTGCACATCCCTGCTTGATTTCTACACACACTTATATGTATTTAGTGTAATCAAAATAATCCTATCTGCTTAAAAGTATTACTTCTCATTATCTGCAACGAAAATATTACCCAAAACAAATGCTTTTGTATTCATCACCTGGATTTTATTCTATGCGCGTATACAATAAACTTAAGTAGTAATCCTTCCTAGTATATTTCTACCACCTCAAATCAATATAACAATAAAACATCTTCGATATAGATAAGTGTTTTGAAGAGTATTGTGAAGGCAAGCTTTATTGTGTGGATTTCATTGTTTGGCAGTATTGCATGTTCTTTGATTTTTTTTTTTTAATATTCCACCAACACGCGCTCGCTTAATCCTTAGAATATACTTAGCGCAAAGCTCAATTTGGCAAAATATCTCCAAAGCGCAACATCACCGGAAGGTGTATTGGAAACATATAATGGTGCAAAATAAATGTGAAATCCTAAAATTACTTTTCCAACTTTAATGAAAATGTGGTCAGAGTATTTATGAAAGAAAGTAGTAAAAAAAAAACAAAGTTTAGAGTGCGAGCTTATTAGAGTTGTCGAGCATGTAGAATGTTCAGCAGTAATTAACCGATGGTAAATATTTAATAAATTACAATGAATATTCGTCACAAAATTGACTTGAATGTTATAAAAATTTGGAGATGAATGCATTTTGTGGTGAATAATTTGGAAGATAGAACGCAAGTTAAAGCAAAGCTAACGATATTAGTATCGATCGACAAAATTTTAATCATAGTGTTATAATAATGTGGTTAGGAACTTATGATGCCAATTTTACTTATATTTCTTACCTACTGTAAGGCGAAAAAATCAGTCCCCAAATTTCGTCTTTCCTACCGGTCACTCTTGAATTGTGGTGAAAACAATTTCGCATCATTATTATGCATGTCATCATGGAGAATGAAAAAGCCGCACATAAAATTGTTCAAAATGAACAGAATAAACCAAGATAGAGACGAACAAGATTTTAAGAACTTTTTGCACAAAAACCAAAAAAAAAAAAAAAAAAACCACAAAGATAATGAAGCGGCCAGTTCCTTCAATGACAAATAATAAGAAAACTTCCAAGACGACGCGTTTGGCAAGTGTGAAAAGGTTTTGACAAAGTGGACGAAAACTGATGACTAAATAATGCGACATGGCATACCACAACAGCAGCCGACAAAAGTAATAACACACAACAACAAATGAACAAAGTAATGACAATAACTTTTATAAGGAGATAAAGTACTGAAAGGTATCGAAGAGATACAGATGCATGCAGTAAAATAAAATTAAAAAACAGTGCTAGAAAGGCATAGCAGAATATTTTCCAATAAAACTTTAACGCTTTGTCTACTCCAATATTGCTGAAATTACTAAAAGCTGCAGGAAATAATAATGACTTAGCCAAGTCTTATTGGAAAGTGTTTAGCAAGTAAAGGGAGGCAATATATAAAGTAATGTAGTTGGTTAGTTGCTGTTCGAGGACAAAATGACTTGGCCAAAGTCAAGACAACACCGCTGCCTTTGTAGAGGAAGCACTTGGCAAGAGTCTAGCCTAAGCGAAGCATCTGCAAAAGTCGCAGTATCAATAGCAAATAATCGATTTTCATTTCAGAGTTTCCCATAAATTCTATGTACTTTCTTTCAACTTCCTGTTTACAAAGTCATGCCATTGTCCTTAGTTGTTGTTTAGTTGAGCGGCGAGAGTGTTGTCGTCGTATTCTTTGTTAGCCCTCCAGCTGTATTACTTTCTATGTGTACTTCTGCTTTTGTATGGATGTATGTATGTGTGTGTCTGTTTGTATAGTTACTGCAAGTACGTAACGTAAACATTGCTGCGAGATTATTGAGCATAAGACAAAAACTTTGAGCAAAGCTGAAGAAAAACAATACGAACAATAAATAAAAACCATAAATTTTCGCTTTGTTCGCAAGTAAGAATAAGAATAAGAAGCGGGTACATTCCAACTTGTTTGGCTTTTGTTTTTGTTTTCGTCTTGGGTTGCTTCATTAGTTTTATTGCAAGTTTATTTCTAATTTTATTTTTATCTGTTTTCATTTTTATTTTTTGTCAGCCCGGCATCGTCGCTTGTTGGTCCAATAAGTGGTTTGTGTCATTATAACCTTTAGTGTCATAAACTTGGTTAGGTTTCATTGTATTTCTTGTAGGGCAGTTTGCCTTAAGTGCGTACCTATTTTTCTCTCCCTTTGAAAATTTTTCAGTAAGTATTTGCGAGCGTGTAATTTTCTTTTGCTTTCTCAGCGCGAAACTTTATTGGTGCAAGCTGATATAACTGACTTAACTTTCATTCTTCGACTTTCGTACGTATTTGCTGCGTTGTTTTAGAATTTTCTATGCACTATTCATATTTGTAATTGGTATATGTATTGCATTAGTTGGAGAGGTTAGTAATGAGAAAAAGTGGCAGAATTTTAATCAAAGAATTATATCAGAGCTTTGTCGTATACAAGATATTGATTATTTGATGTTATAAAAATATCTGCACTTATTTAAGTAAGCCATAAAAATCTTCGATTAAAGCCCCACAATTAGGAAGCCTATTGATAGAATCTATGAAAAAGTTGTGCAGCTCGCAGAACATCAAATGTGGCAGATTAAAAAACATGCGTTTCTAAGACACTCGCGAGAAATATTTTGCTATGACAAATTGCATTATTTGCGAATAATTTTAGGACATACCTCGCAAAACTTTTTGCACATTTTGGCAGTGTGTGAGCCAGTGTAAAATACAATAACCAGTTTTAATAGCTAGCTCGCTCATATTTTTCTTTCTTTTTTCTTCTCATCCTTCTTCTTCATTGTACCTGCCACGGCATCGTTGTGTTTTAGCAGTGCGATATTTGTTGCGAAAACCGCTCCGTTGATATGCTCCCAACGTGCAATGCAAGGTCGAGACTTGCATGACAATGAGCTTGTTTATTTCTAGCGAATTTCTTGCTTTGCTTTTCTTACCGTTGTTGTTTTCAAGTTAATATAATGTCTTGGCTCTCATTTCAATGGTAGTTTTTTCTGAAGTTTGATTTATTTTTATTATGTTATGTTGCCTTGTTTTGGTACTATTGTTGGAGCCACTTCGGCCTTTTAGTCTCTTTTTCGTCACCTTTTTTAAATGAGTTTCTTGCCTTTAGCAAAATATATTATTAAGTGTTAGTATTGGCGCACGAAGGTAAAAAAAAAAGTTTAATATTGTAGCACGGAATTTTATCCAGCAAAAAAAAAGCTAAAACGCAATAGGAAAGTTTTACCGCTATGCTGTTTGACGCAATGTGAGTGCGTGTCGCTGCACGTAGATTACGGTCCTAAGCTGCAGACTTTTTCTGAATAAACAAAATTGTATTACCTAACTTCCAGATGTTGTCCTGATGTATAATTTTAAGTTGTACTTATATTTGCCAAATTAACAAACACTTTTTCTAACTAATATTTTCTGACAAACGGTGTTCAGGTTTTCATTTACAATTTAAAAAAGAATTTTGTTATTTGTGTACGCAATAGGAAAAGTTAATGAGATTTACCATTAAAATTTGTTTGGTTGAACATTTTTTAAAAGAAACTATATCAATAGGAAAATTTAATGAGATTTACCATTAAAATTTGTTTGCTTGAACATTTTTTAAAAGAAACTCTTTTGATTATGTTAACTAATTAATTTAATCAGAAGTGTTTTCATGGCAGAAATACCCTCGGAGGTTTGTCATTGCCTGCTGAGGAGTGGCCGTTTTTAGACAAAAACTTTTTCTATGATTAAGATTTTCCTTGCCCTGACTGAGATTCGAACCTCGAACTAACCGGCATATTGAGTTATAGATAACACGCACCGCTACCAACTCGAGCACAGCGGTCACAAAAATATATTAATGCACAGAAATATCATATAATTATGATATAATTGCAATTTCAGGCAATAAAGAAAGGGTATATATAATAGAGGAAAAGATGAGAGATGGCCCGTTTAGGTGGCCATGGCTTTCTGTCTTTTGTTTACTTTGTCGCCATATCTATTTATTACTCATCTATTATAACCGGATGAAATAAAAAAATTTTAATTTTTTGTATATCAAAGAAAATAAAGTGCATTCTCTAGCTACTTTAAGCCATAGAAACTCAAATTTCAGTTTTTGTTAATAACTTAAAAAAATTTACCAAACTTTTAAGAAAAGTTCAAATTAATTTTGTTTATCTAAGAAATTTTCGAGTATGTAATTATAATTTTTGTATCCCATTTAGTTGAACACAGTCGTAGTATAAAGTGGCTTAAGGTGGTACATTTTAATTACAGCATCCGATAAAATCATAACGAATGGAAAGGGTAAAACGGAAATGGTTGCGGTATGCAATAAGTATTTGCTTGTTCATACCTGAATTCAGCATGACTTTTCGCAGCACTTCACTTCATAGCCTGAAGTCCCATGATAAGTTCGTTATGGTATGATACAAAAGGTTATGTTAGATTTCGTTGTTTTTAGTGTTAAGTAGTCTTATGTTATGTTATGTTATAGTTATGTTATGTTGGGTTCTGTTATATTTTGTAATATTATTTTATATTATGTATTTTTATGTTATTTTATGCTAAGTTTGGTTATGTTAAATTATATTATGTTATGTTACAATATTTTAAGTTAAATTTAAATTCGATGTGTTGGGTTATGTTGCATTTTTTTATATTATTTTATGTTATGCACTGTTATGTTATTTCAAGCTAAGTTTTGTTATGCTTTGTTACCTTTTGTAATGTTATGCTATTTTCTGCAACACTAAGTTATAATATGTTTTACATTTTTTTAAATTTTGTTTTGTTATGTTAGGTAAGATTAAATTACATAAAAAAAACCATCTTCTTAATCGTCGCTAGTAAATTAAAAACCCAACACTGTTAATAAGACTAAAACGGTGTATACGGCAAAGATGTAGACGGCGAAAAAGGTTCCACTACGAATAATGTAAACGTTTAGATTCCCCACTCTCAAACTTACCACATATAAACCCACCATATTCTAGCAACCACACCTTAAGTCAACACACCAAAACTTTACATATATAAACTCTTAAGACCTAAACTGATCACCTTCCTCACCTCACTTCTTCACTTGGTTAGATCAAACCCTCAATTTAACTAATTTCACCTCACAGCCTATTGGGAAGAAAAGATATTTAAAATTGATAAGAAATTGTGACTAGTTCACTTTAAAATAACGAAACCCCAGAAGTAGATATACCTTACATAGCGCGGCTCAGTCTCTTTTCATACTAATGCTCTTCTACTATAAACTACAGGTGAAATGTTCGAGGCTGCGTTACATGGAAAACGATTCTTGAAAGCGCCTGTAAAAAATTTGCAAAAATTTTAAGTAAATTAAATCCACTAGCGACTAGCAAAATATTCCAAAATCCTAAGAAAAAATTGATCTCTATGATTTTTAAATGAAATGTATCAGCCGTGCTCCCAGTTTCACATTCACTAATTTTCCTGTGGATTCAGTTTGAAATCACATGTTTGGTGCCCAATTTCACATTCACATACATTTTTGTGAATTGAATCCGAATGCTTGGTTGTATGTGAAAGTAAATGACAACAAGTGTGTGAATTTTTAATTATTTTCGATTGGAATAATTTTTAAAATATTCTTTGACGTTTGTACAGGCCATTTACGACATTTCTATATTAGTTATTCATTGAAATATGCGTATTTTTAAGTGTTTTGCTGATGACTCCTCAAAAATTCATACATAACTGAATCCGAAAGGGAAATTGCAACAACAGCTTTTTTGAATTGCCACGACGATAACCGATATGTATGAAATTAGGAGCACACTAATTCACTTTCACAGGAAATTTTTAAAATCACATTGTGTAATTGAAATGTGTAACTGAGAGCACGGCTGTATATATAAGTATGTAAGTCATAAGATGGTACTCAAACCTACAAAGCCATTTACGCTAAATTCACTGCTGTGCTAAAAATTGCAAGTAAACGAACCAAAATACTTTGGTCGATTTAATTAATTTTGATTGTTTTGCAGTTGAAGTCGATTTCCATTGCCATAATTTGATTGCTTAACACTTTTTCAACACCAAAGCATAGAAGCTGCATTCCTAGAGAATACCAAAAACACAGCAAACAGGTAGACGCGCATGATTTAATCTGCTGCCTCGAATAAGCGCCACCACTAAAGTGCTAACCTGTCAGATTGAGTGTGCTTTAAACTTCAACATTTGCCAAGTGTTTGCTTCTATGTAAATACATATCTTTGTAGAGTTTCTAGTCAGCTTAAAGCATTTACTTACCTACGAGACGGGAATATTGTGTGTTTGTACATACTCGTATATTTATCTTGTATCAGCACTAAGCGGAAGAATAAAAAAAATCTTGAAAAGGAAATATCCAACTGTAGTTTACGAGTATAGTCAAGTCAATCTACCTTAATTCAATAGCAGCGAATTTTCGCAATTAAAAACTTCACGCTTGGCACAAGTCGCAGAAGTTGCTGATTGCTTACCCCCTCACCTACTCTTGTAACCGCCTAACCATTCGTTACCTTTGCTGTTGGCATTGAAGAAGCAGCGTCATTGCGTTGGTAATGAAAGTGTTGAAAAGTGCTTTACTTTTGTTGTAAGTAGTAAGCGATTTTTTGCTGTTCGTGTCATATTATAACTTGGCAGCCGGTTTCGCTGATACCCTTTGTGATTGAAAACCTGTAATGAAATTCCATTTAATTTCTGTGTTGTGTCACCGTCTCTTGTTCTCTCATCTCGTCTGTTGCAGTTACATCAATCAAATGTTTTCAAGTAGTTTAACATTATTATATTAGGATCTATAGTTTTATAAAAAGTATTAAAATTGCAATAAATAACAGAAAAAAGGCAAAGCTGTTTATTTAAGTATTTTAACTAACTTTTCGTTCGATTTAATTCTAACTTCTCTTCAAACTCTGCTTTTAAATGACTGAAGCTTACCTCTGTTGTGCGGGTTAAAAAGTTTTTAAAGCTAAAAGTGATCGACCTTAAACTATAATTTAATTAATGATACACACAGTGAAACTCATAAGTGAATTAAACTCATATCTTTTATTTTATTTTATTTTTTTTACCGCGAATATATATTCTCTTAATGCTAAGACCCGTCAATATATGCATATGGATCGGCATTTGAAGATATTTTCCGTGTCGATTTTCACTTCATTTTGAATAAATTATTTCAAAATCTTCATTTAACGCTGTCAAATGATACGTTCAATATATCTTTTAATGAAATCTTACCCATAAAATAGTTTTCAGCTATTAAAACTGCTTCCTTAGCCAATGAACATTGGTTTAGGGTAAGTTTGTCGAAATTTGTTTTATTTTCGTGCTAAAGCTTAGTACTCAGCTCCTAAGAAAATCGAAATATTCGTATTAAAGCTCACAAGAAAAACATATGTTCGAATTTTAATTGCTTCAAGAAAAATTTAAGCTAAGGCAAAGTACTTTTTAAAGCAATAGAAATAATGAAAATTATTTCTTATAGTTTTTCTTGAGAGCTGTATTCAAGCACTAATTTTTTTTTTAGAAAAAATTCATGTAGATACATAATAAAGATTTGGCAGAAGTTTTAAATATATATTATTCATATTCAACCACCACATGTTCCATTTAAGTCATTCGCTTTAATTAGCAATTCATCATGCAACACTTAAAGTGGTCATAAATATTATCACTTCACTTATTTCCTAAAAATATCTAAACTTATATAAATGCACTTTTCTAAATGAAATAAATGAAAACCTTATTTCCAGCCATAAACATTTGCAGCAACAAACTTTTCACTTCATTTCGCAAAGCCTGCTTTAGAAAGCATTGCTATCTTATCTGGAAAGCAATTTCAAAATAAAAAATTCTCAATCAAAAGTGTGTAGAAATATACATTGCTTCAGTTAAAATTGAAAATGAAGGGAAATTATTGTGATTTAAGAGCCATTAAGTCTTGTACATTGCCGCCATATAAATATGTAGGTATGTGCTTACCACAGCAAGTATATACACACCCACCTATGTTCATACTAGATTCATACTAGGGTGATTTCGTTAGCAGAACAACCACCATTAGAAGCAACTGCTTGCTCGGTCACTGCTGGCTTTGTCGCCACCACAATCTTTGTTAGTGTGTATGCGTTTAAAAATTTATGTATTCGACAGTTGTCCACTTTATACTAAATAAGTATAATATTTGTGTTATTAATATGTGCGCCTTCCACAAAAGCATTGTATTCTCCAAAATACTCACTAATGTTAATTTACTGTTAACTTTAACAAGAAATTTGCTGAGACCACGCGTCTACCTACTATTTATTATATATAATCTCCCAATCAATTTATTTACGAACTTTGAACTCAAACTTGGCACGCAACCAAATTAACTGACGATCTCAATATTTGAGTGACAACGCTCGCATGCTACCAAGCAACCACGAGTTAATTCGTTTCTATTGTTACCACTCCTTGTTCTTCTTTTATTGTTTTCACCTTCGTTTTTGCCACGCAGCAATTTCGTATACTTGAATGGTGGCAGCATTTTAATATCTGTACAACTTTTGGTACTATAAATAAATTAGAAATTTTGTATAGCAAGCCCAAGTGACTGGCTGTGTTGTCTCTCTGCCCCGCAGCAAACTAATTTGTGGTGAACAAAGCGTACAAATTGGGCAATGAAAAATGTTGTTGGCTTTGTTATTGTTCCTGCTGCTGCCAGCGCTACAACCATGAAAAGTGTTCTTGAATATAACCCTATTAACTTTGTTTATCTTATTTCTATAGCAAATACTTGGCATGCTATTATTAGGCATACAACAAAACTTAGAAGGCGTTGAATATAAAAAAGCAAAACAAAAATTGAACATTGGAGAGCATTCACAGGGCATGAGAGGAGAGAAAATGAAATCACAACGTGAAATTAACAATTTGAAAATAACAACAGCCAAACCGGAACTGCCATGCTAACTACTACATATAGAGCAATGTCGAAAGCCCGAATTTGAAAATCGAAATAAATGATAGGAACAAAAGGAGCTATTGAAGTACTTCATAAAATAGCAGAAATCCCTTTAATGTCACCCAATTTTCTTCTGGCGTTTTTCTCTATTTGCACTTTTGTCTACGGCGCTTTCACCTTTTGTTCCACTCAGCCACTTGGTTTGGTCAGTTAACAAATTTTAGACAGGTGTTGCGTGTGCGCTTTGTTTGAAGGCTACATAGCCTGAAAGTATGCTATGAATTTTTGAATAGGCTGCTACTGTTGCTAGACGTTTGTAGAGCAACAAGCGTTTGCTTAGATTTCGTTAACTGCATAACAACAGCAGCATTTAGCTGCTTGTACTGTTTCTAAAGAATTTCTAAGAATTTGTATTGCTGCTCTGCTCTTTCGTTAATTTCAATTGCTGGACGGAAGTTTGTTTTTGGTGTTATTGTCGGCACGTGTACAATACATTTTCATTTGTATTCTCTGATGTTTGCTTCTGTATGTATTTTATTTGTATATATGTGTATGTATGTGTGTGTGTGTCTGTGTGCGGTTGCGGTGCAAGTATGAGTTTTTATTTTGGATGCTCATTGTTCAAATATTTAACTGCTGAGATTCTAGGCCTAGCCTCACAACTGTTGTATATTCCGTTGATGGTGCTGGATAAATTCTTGTTTGTCGACGCCAGTTTATTACGCTCCAGCCTACACGTAAGATAAATATATATTTTTTTTATAGATATACATGAACCTCGAACGATTTTCGCTTCATTTTTAATTGAAATGTTGGTAATTCATGTTTTTTTTTGTTTTAATTTCACAAACGCAATTTTAAAACCACTTCAATAACAATTAAAAATATTATGCAGAAGCCTCATAAACGGTTGTATCTAATTTTATTGAATCAGAGAATAATCACTTAGCACTTTTGAGCAAAACAAAAAGAAATAAATAACATTTCAAGATTTGACTTCAAACCAATCGGTTTCGGTCTAATGTAATTTTAAGTTTAATTTTGCTTACTTTTATATCCTTTTGTATTTTTATGATAAGAAATAGAGCCTCGCATTTGTTGAAACTTTAGAGCAAAAAGTACAATTTCACATGCAAATATAATACCTTATCGTATCTTATAGTCGTACCTTGTACCTTACTTTTCAAAACATAACCATTTCGATTCTGACTGGTATGAAATGAATCTGTTTCAATTGCAGGCTGATTTTTTTTTTGTTTTAGGTCTAGGTTACAGGAAGAATTGAAGATGTTGATGTACCTTTATATAAGAGCACAGATTAATTACAAAGTTTTTTTTGTGACAGCTCGTTAAGAGTGTCAAAATATCAACTGAGCTATAAGTGGTAGACTAAAATTTAATAATAAAAAAACATATACAAAAAAAAATTTAAGCAGATCAAAGTAACGAAATGGTTGTGAAGACCATCTCTGTTTACATTTATTATTGATTAATTTATACGACAGAGCTGTTAATGATACAAACTTTAAATATTGCAAACCAGAATATTACAGCCACAGCTAGATAAATTTATGTTAAATCATTAAGTCCATGCGCCTAGCTTCTATTAAAACTTGCTTCATCTTTGGTCAACTCAAATGCAAGGAAGCTTTCTCGCAAAACATGTCCATGTATCAGACAACGCTGGGCATTTCCTACAAAAAGATGCAGTAAATGCGAACTAGAGTTCTATTCTACGTGGGAAATGGATGTGCCAGTATATGTTTTGCAGCTTAAAGTGTTGCAAGCCAATGAGTTGAGCATGCAAGTTGCCAGTTTTTGTTGTGTTGCCTATGTAAGTGCAGATTTATACACTTTCTTGTTGCCGCTTTGCTTCCTAATCCAATTCAACAACTTATGCACCCTTTAGCGCTGCGCTGACTTACACTGCTGCAGCCATTACTAAATGTACATAAGTACTCAAAAAAACAAAAACAAAAACAATACACAGCGCGCATTATCCAACTCGCGTGTAAATTAAATTTTCAAATACATTCGCGCCTTCTAGTTTTTGTTGTGCTCGATATTTGTTGTTCTGCTTTTTTGTTGAGTTGGATGGTGTGAAAATCTTCGCAGCTTAAACGTAATCTTTTCTTTTCCACTACTCAGAACTTTCCGGCTACACTTTCTTTAAAAGAATTTGTAACATGAATGCCAAGTTGAATTAATTCCGCTTTGTGCGCGCCGTCGCGTCGCTGTGTGTGATGGCTTTTTAGTTGGAAGATACTCGGTTGTGTGTTGGGCGATTATGATGTTGGCGCTTGGTTGATTTCACTCTTGTTGTAGTTTTTGCTGTTGTTGCGGTGTGGTGCAACTCATTGCAATTCAATGCATAGCATTTACATCTTGTTATTGCTTGATTAATTCTGTTGCTGCTGCTGTCAGCTGCTGCTGCTACCTAACTGCCCGTCTGCAAGGAATTTGTCTGCACTTGGCAGCTGAGTCGGCTTTTTAACAACTCAATAGTAGCATAATAAAAACAAAATAAAAAGGAATTACTACAAATTGTTTTTGCAGTTGTCAGAGTACTTTACAGTTGTTCGAGTTTATTTTATCTTACACTAAATATTATCATAGTCTCAATTGACATCATTTCACTTCATTTTCGTGAGTCGCAATTTGCAAACTTAAGCCGATTTGACTTGTCGACACAACACTCAGCCATATTGAATGATTAAAGCTTATTGTCCGGCGACAGTGGTATCTAGCTTAAGGCACAGATTGGATTGTCGGTGTTATTAGTGTGAAGCCGGTTGAAGAAAAAATGTGATTATCAACTTTATTCACGGAGTTTTGCTGGAAATAAAAAAAAATCATCGCACTCACTTGGACACTTTGTGCACTGTGAAATTGGAGTGTCGCTTGACATGGCAGAGCTGTGTTGCATCTTAATCTTGTGCCAAATGAAAATAAAAATTAAAAAATTGAATTTTCGAACACTTTATTCACTTACATTGATAACATATTTAATTTCTAAAGCGAATAATTTTTGATATTTAAATTAAAACCCTTTTAATATTTAAGTAACCCTTCCATGAAAGTGCTATTGTGGAAGTTTTTTGTTCAAAAAACCATGGAAAAATCAAAATTAAAGCTATTTATGTAATTCCTGAACTTAACTCCGCACATTTTATATTTTATTGACAATAGTTGCCTACTTAAAGAGATCTTTCCGGAAACCTTTTTTCCTCACTAAGAAAAATACTAAATTTGTTGCAAAATGTATACTTGAATTTAGTATATGAAATAATAAAAAATATCTACTTTAACAAATACCTTACCATTATTTTAAATTATCTAAACTGTACAGAACTCCATAAATATTAGTGACAGAGCTTTGTGAAAGATAACTAAATTATTTTTGAAAACATATTTTGTTTCTCTGATAAATGAAGATTTTGTAATATATATCTAACCAATAACCTTAGACTACAAATTCTTATTTCAAAACTTCAATAGATTCATTAGTATTTGAAATTTTTAAAATTTTTTTTAAATTTTTCTACATTTTTTTAAATTTTGTTTATTAACTCCTTTAGAAATTCTTACATACATATTTATGTTAAATTGTTTTTTACTTTAAAATGAACATATAAAGTCAACATTTAAAGCAAAGCGTGTTTTTTGTAAACGATCTCTCATAAATTTAAACATTATAAGGAAAAGAACTTAAAAAGGTTTACAACTGTTCATACAGTTAAAGTTATAAAAAATAATCACTCTCATATAAAAAAAATTAGATAATTTCTTACTTTCAAACTATTTTGCTGTAATAAATTTCCTAGACTTTTAAAAATATATGACAAGCGATATAACAGCTCCAGCCAACAACGAGCACGATATAAAGAAATAGGAGTGAGGCAGCAAGAAGACTGAATGAAGTTTGAATGTTTGTTCCTTGTAAAATAGGATTATTAAATATTCTGACATTGAATTTATAAATAATAATAAATAACTTATCCGATTTAAAACTATGGCAATTTCTTTGTTTAGTGTTCTATAATACCCTTTTCTTAATTATATAATGTTTTGATATAAAGTAAACTTAAGAAACTAATCTCGCCTAATAATAGTTAGCTAAAGATTTTATTCCGGACCCTTTAAAAATTCTCAGAAATAATACATTTATCAAGGTCCATAACAAGCTTTTCTTAATACGAATCTGCAATATATACACAGTGCATTTCAGAATACCCTTTGGAACTGTTATATTTTTCTAATCCGCAATAAAATTTCCCATCAAAAAAGTGTAAACTGTTATAGCGTTATATAGAAATATATAAGTGCAGCACGTTAATATTTTATGCAACAAAAACTGATTCTAATTTATAAGTTATCACTAGAAGCTTAACTAATAGCTACTTTAAATTAAACACTCAATTTATTTCTAATATTCCAATATTTATTGCCTACAGCAAAGCGGTAGTTTTCTATCTGGCAATTTGAATTTAAAAAAAAAACAAAACAAATAACTGAAAATAAACCAAGAATGCAAAAAAGAAACTCTTAAATAATGCTCTTTCAAATTGTGTGCCATGCAAGTTGGTTATGCAAATAGCAAACAAACACAATTCAAATAACAAACATTTCTCTAATAATGTTATGCAAAAAATTTAATATGCAAAATAATATATGCACTAACATATTTGTACGAAATAATTATAATTTGAATAATTTTTATTTAAATTTTAAGCAACTTTCTGCGCTCAGTTGCTCGCTGCAAGCAAGCATTGAAGTCTATTTGGTGGTTAATGGCCCTACGTGCCTAATTTACATTTTATTTTTAACATGCAACCCTTCTTTTGGCTAACTCGACCTTCAACTTTTTGAGATTTTGTTGTACAAAAATTTCATGCCTAAAAGTGTACGAGCATTGTGCTATGTTGGTACAAGCAAGAGTGTGCTGCCACCTTCAATGCTAATATTTCCTGTTATCGGTTTGTTATTTAGTTAAGTGTGTGTTTTTTCACCCTTTTATTTTCGATCAGTGCAAATAAATTTCTGCGAAGCGTGAATTTTTTTTTGAATGCTTATATAGCATATGATTAGACTTGTATGCCCATAAATTTACCTCAACTCGGGTCGCCCGTCTTTATTGATTTCTCAACATGATTGCTTCTTACAGGAATTTATTTTCTCGGTTAACGTTGTTTCCTCAATTTTTTTTATGTCCTTTTGTTCTTTATTGTATTTATAATGTGTTGCGCTCATTTGAATTCTTTATTTAAAGTCTAACTTAAAAGTATGCAATAAATATGCACACATCGCATTTGTTTACACTTACAAATATTTTTGGCCTCAAATAATATACTCGTAGCATGCTGCTTGATAAAAATGGTATGTGAGGAGCGAGAAGATTAAAGGCAGATCAGATAATAGTGAAAGAGCTGCTGCTTGCCAACTTATAAAGCGTTACGCATTGCTAGAATATTGAATCGACATTTTGCCAAATAAATAAGTATCTGCCCTTAAAGAACCCTTTAAAAAACGACTTTATACTTTGTTAAAAGCTTATTTATGTTTGAGTATGAGTCCCACAGTGCAAACACGCACTATAAGCTACCATTACATAAGAGTAAGCGCATGAAAGTGTGTGGATAAGCTTTATTTTATTGTTTTATCCTTTGACTTTATTTATGAAGCGACGAAAAAACTAAAATCTAAAAACATTAATCAGCCGCATAAAATATAAAGAAATATAAAAGTCATCAGCAATAACCCCAAAAATGTAAATAAATAATTTATAAAATAATTTAGGGGAGCACTTTGAAATTTTCTAACACTTAAAAATCTTTTAAATCGTAAACATTTTTTATTTAAAACACTCTTTCCAAATAATTCCATCACACTTTTTTTTATTAATGAATATAGCCCTGTCTATGAGCCAAAAAGTATGCAACAAAGACTCAGCGGCTTGACCAAATGTTTAGAATGTAATTTCTTTTAGCAGAAATGTATGTGTTGACTAACTCATTTATGTACTCGTAGGTATATGCACATATGACCATGATTTTAAGCAAGAGCGAGTCGCTTGTATTTGTGTTCTGTGTGCATTTTGTAAGCCGCTTAGTTCCAACAAAAGTCCTAATTATCGCGCATTTATCTACCTGACAGCCTCTCTGGCAGTTGTGTGAAACAAATTTTTTATGGCAAGATTTTAAAATTAGACACTATCTTTGTATACCCGAAAACACTTCCGTATTCTGGTATTTTAACTTGTACTAGGTTATAGGAATTTATTTAGGTGTACATGCTCGTAGATATGTATGTGCATAAAGCTGTTGTACTTATAAAAATGATAGGAGTAGAATGACAAATGTGTTTTTGTTCACCCTTTAGGGCATACGATAAAATTGTTAATATCAACCCAACCTAGCCTTTGTTTCAATGCAAATTTGTACTGATCAAACTGGTCAAATCGGTTAAATCACCGACTTCCCGATTAATTTAAATTTTAAAAGTTACAAACGAAAGTATTTCGGACACAATGGTATATCAGTGTTCTACTAGAACAACCGTGTGTTGATTTGTGCCTCGACTAAAAATCTTCGCCAGTTAGCATACTCCTCTCACATTCATTAAAAAAACATTTTATCAAATACTTTTCCAGGAAATAAAATAATAAAATACAAGACTTTTTCGTCTTAAAATAATATGTTTCAAATTAAAATTTTGTGCTACCACATACGCTTTTTTGCACTTGAAGCATACATATTTTGTCATTCTTTATTTTAAAGGGGGCTAAGGTAGATTTATTCTTAACTGAAAAAATATTTTCTATTATATCTCAAGTCGTGTGAATCGAGAAATATGACTGACAACAACCAAAAATTTTCGTCAACTAAAACCACACCAATATTTCAAGCAGGGGAAGCAAAATTTACCACATGAATTAAAATCAATTTGCAAAAGCACTATTGGGTTTAATGTTAAGAAAGTATGCTTGCAAAAAAATGTCAGCTTTGAAGATATTATTCTAAAAACAAAAATTTCTTCAGTTTGTAAAGTTTCTAATAGGAAAATTATACCAGTTGGCAGATTTACTAAACATCAATATTTATTAGCTTTTCAATTGAAAAAAATAAATAAAATACAATGCAGATTCTAAAATATATATACGCGTATATTGCAACAACTTGAACAATATTCATCGAATAACAGTAGTACTGTGCTTTAAACATTAGAAATTTGCTGTCAATATACATATCTCTAAAAAAATGCTTATTCAAAATGTATTTTCTTGTAGTATAATCATATTTTTTTCAGTACAACTTAGGGTTGTTGACGATTTTCTCGCCATTAATTTTTTTAAATTTTTTAATTTCACTTTTGATATTCATTAACTTGCTTGAATTAATTTGGCTTCGCGTCGGCACGACATACAATAACAAGCATATTTCATTTATCTGCAACGTCGACTTAGCTTCAGCGCCTAGCAGTAGTCTACAATAGCAGCGAAAACGAAAGCTATGTATGTACTAATTACATATATGTATGTTCATAGCTGTGCATGACTTTTCGTGTTTGTGTTAAGCTGTGTTTGAATAAACTAGTGACAAAATTGGAAGTGAAAGAAATCTTTGTAAGCTGCATTCCTCGAAACGTACGCGAAAGGTATACATTTTTGCTTCTTTTTATTTACTTTCTTTTCTGTCGTACATCATGCACTCCAAAAAGTTCCAAAGTTTACAAGAACGCAAGTAAATTCTGCTACATTTTGCTTTTACTTATTTTCACTCCTCCCTCCTAAAAACGCACATTCCCTACCCTTGTAGGCGGTTAAGCGCACTAAATTTCTTGTTTGCGTTTAATGTTGTCGCTCGTCAATTTGGTTTGCCTTTGACTTTGAGTTGATTTATTGACAGGATTTGTGTAGGCATTAATGCCAATTTTTTCTGGCTTTAAATGTCGATCTGATTGGCATTAAATTGAAAATATTTCTCAACAAGTCAAACGTGCACAAGATGGGCCGTTGTGTAGCAATTAGGTGTGTTTGTGTGGCTGTAGCGTTGTGGGCTGTTTAGCAATTTGTTTTGCTGGTTATATGCAATTATGTCAAAATGTTATGAAAATGTCAAACTGTGAAATGCGTGCAAATAAAAATCAATTATCTCTAGCTATGCACACATTTATTTTATAAAATTTTGTGTGTATTTAGCTCTTGTACTGAAAACGGTGTATGTGGAGTTCAATAAAAAGGTTGTGTAAAAAATACATGAGTCTGGAAACTGGAGAGACGAACACGGTTGCCCAGCGGTTGCTAAACATGAATGACGTTGCACCGTAGAATTAAGACTGTCTGTTTGCCAAAGCAACTTTAAGTTTGTAAGAGTAGGAATTTTATTACTTTTAAAAAACATCTGTGAATGTCTTTTATTTCGGCAAATCTCTGAAAATACCAAATGGCTAGTATTACCGGAGAGAAAATATTAGTGTAAACTGTGTTCTCTCGCTTCAGATCCTTTGTAGGCTCGTAACAATCTGTGAGCAGTTCTCTTTAAAAAAAAACTTTTATTTTTTCATATAACAGAAGTGTATTTCAGGCTTGTCGGTTTTCAAGCAGAAATCAAGACCAAAAAGTTCGTTACTAAAACATTTATGCAGTACACTCTGTATCTATATTGTATAAAGTTGAGTTTCGGCAAATGAGGAAGCAAATGAGAGTACAAAAAGCGGTGTGAGGTAGACTTAAGAAGCTGCACTCATGAATAAGATACTCGCTGAAATACATTTTTTCGTTTCAAGAAGCAGAATAATCTGTATAATTTCATAGTATTGTGAAGGATCTTTCTGGATTTAACTAAAACAAATACTGAGCTTCTCACCGGTGTTAGGCTTGGTTTACCCCATAAAGATTTCCAGAATTATCCGTAGTCCACATAATTATCATCCCCTTTGTAGCAAGAGCTAGTCCTTTGCAAATAACAAAAAATGGAATTTCAACACAGGGAGCACCCTTTCACACATTGCAGTCTTTATTTTATTGAAGCTATATACCTGATTAGGCCTTGAGTAAAACCTCACCCCAAAAGGTAAGCAGAAACGACCCTATGATAATGAGAATAAGGGCTCAATGATGCGTGACTGACCTGCTCTACGGAAAATTGGATTTAGATATTTGTGAAACGATTTTTCAACAATCCTGACATTGTCTCACTGTTTCTGTAAATAGTTGTGGGAAATTATTTTCCTCGGCATTACAATAGACTTTGCGAGTACAAATTAACGCCAAATCCAACGCAACTCAAACATACTTTTTAATAAATTGCAATTAATTCTGCAAGCTTAAAAGCAATTTAGGAGCGTTTTAAATTTATTTTCGCATATATTATTTTTATTAGGTGTCTATTAAGTAGTTTATATTAATTTAATTTAAATTCCATCATAAGCTTTAACTAATAACGGTTATCTCTCTTTGCAGGTAATTACAAATAATCACGTTTGGAAATCAAATATCAATAATTTGCAGCTCATTATTACATCGTGTTTTGTATTTATCCCAAACCGAAATGTAAGTTTCATAAAATCCATGCTTGTTTATCACAGTAAATGAGATAGATTATTTACAAAATTGAGTGATGGCATACAAGCGACCACAAGTTAATTTGATTGTCAAAAAATATAAATGCACACACTAAAGCATTTAAACGTATTTATGCGAGTGCAAATCGTGTACAATCAAAAATTATACAGTATTCAAAAAAATGCATTTTATAAGCACAAATAAAATTAATTTGTATGCATCATCAAAACGAAATGAGTGAATTTTTAAAGAGAATTTCATTGCAACGCCGCTCCGATTGACAGCAGCGCCCGCACACATCGCCCTCGCAAACGTGGCAGCGAAAATTATATTGTACGAGTATTAATAAAAGAATGCAAAAAAAAGTCAAATAAATCATTTACCCGCCATAAATCAAAGTATACTTGAATGTGCAGAGGATTTCGCCACGCATTTCACAGCATCCCACAGGCGACCTAAATACATATCCCCTGTTCACACACACACACAGACACACACATACACCAACAGTTATTCATGCGTGCGCTCAGCTGCACTGTCAGGTTTGCCAATGGCAAAAAAATAAGCAAATAAGTTGAAAAATAGATGTGTATGTATGCACAATGTATGTACGTAAATATATTTGCATTTGAAATCAAAATAAAATTTATGCCGCCTAAAAGTATGTCTGCAAACATAAACCAATTATATAAACATCAGTTCGCATTGAAAAGCGTCGGTTTGCGCAAACGTACACATTCAGCACTCAGCATTTTCACAAACAATAGATATAACATGTAGGAAATTGAGAGGCGGCAGAGAAACTGAAGTGCCATGGTAGGGCATTGAGTTAAGCGTCAAACGAACATTCACTTTTTCAATATTTTACAAAAGTCGAGTGGAGTTTTAATTTGTTTTGTTAAAAATGAATTGTTCTGAATATTTTATACTTAAAAATTGCTAAAGACTAAGGCCCATAGTCATAGTCAAGATAAAATCGAATCTAAAGTTAGAAGTAGCTTTTTTGACATACATATGTTCCGTATAAAATTATTCAAAATTTCATAAAACTCAAATTTCTTAATTAACTATCTTTCTAAATATCATGTTCCAATAGAGAAAGAAAAAACGAAATTTTTGAATTTTTTTACAATTTCCGTTATATGATAGGTGGGCGAGGTTATGGTCCGATTTCAAAACTTTTTAACGATAATAACAGCGATATTAAGGAAAATTTATTCACCAAATTGTATAAGATACCTTACACCGTAATTGAGATAGTGACATTGTTTCCGAAGTGGGCGATTTCAAAAATTGTATACGGTGATAATAGCGATATCAAAGAAAATATGTCCACCAAATTTTGTGACGATAACTAATACTGTTATTAAGATACAGAAAATGTTTTATAAGTGGGCGTGGCAACGCCTATTTTTCAAAATTTCACAAATACCTAATTTCTTATTTCAAAATCGCTCCAAATACCAAATGTCACTTAATTTGCTTTAATGGATACCGAAAAAACGGAGTTTATGCATTTTTAAAAAACCTTCGTTATTTGGTAGGTGGGCGTGGTTATTGACCGATCTTTACCTTTTTCAACACTAACCTGCCCTGTCCAAAGACCAATCTATGTACCAAATTCCATTGAGATATCTCAATTTTTACTCAAGTTATCGTCTGCACGGACAGACGGGCGGACGGACAGACAGACATCGCTAAATCGACTTCTCCTTGCATTCTGAGTATTTTGGTATATATACATATGTCTATATCTATCTTGATTTCGTTATAGTGTTACAAGCACCCGTTATTCGAACAAAATTATAATACCCTTGTGTACAAGTACGCTCGGGCATAAAAAATGTTAATTATCTATCTGCTCTCAAGTATTTTAAATTAAATAAAGTATGTGTGGCATATTTTAGGCGCGTTAGTTACAATAACAGTGTTGCAAAGAGCGTGCATATAGAACTGAAGATTCAGCTAGCACAAATAACAAAAACATTCATTGCAATTGCCATCATTTTTTCTTACTGGGTACCCAAAGTTCTCTACAATCACAAATCACTGAACCATTTAATCAAAGCATAATTTTTTTTTGTCAGATTTACGCCTCACCATACTCAGTCTAAAAGCAGGCTATGCAAAAAACAGGCAAGAGTGAGCGCAGTGTGAGCAACGTGGCAACGGACTAAACAATGTGCCACAGCTGATATGACGCAAATACAATACAAATCCAAATACAGCTATCAGCTGCGACGAAATATTTGTATAGCAAATTTGGTTTTTGCTTTCCGTAGGGAGAGACAGAGGATGGAAGTGGTATAAGTAACGTAATAGCAAAGCTGCGCACTGTAGATTTGTTTCCATTTTGTTCGTTGGTTGTTACCGCCATTTTTCGTTTGTATGCTTTTCCGTTTTTCGAACGCACTTTGCGCTTGCTTGGGCATTTAATTGTGCGGCGGTGAGTGAGTGGGTGTATCCTGTAAGCCAATCTATTAGAGGTCAAACTTTTGTAATAATAAAGAGAACATAGCAAGGTTATTAACATGATGGAATGGTAGCTTGCGGCCAAATGTTTGCACCAATTTGTACTTTAACTGAATGAAAAGCAGGCAAGAAAAAATGCGGCAAATTGCAGCATTGAGTGATGTGAATTAAATATTCCTCCATTTTGTGTAAATCGCTATTTTTGATTTGCTTTGCGTTCTACTTCTCTGTCTCTATTACCTTTCTTTCTCAATTTACATTCTTTTTTACATATATTTTGCCTGCAAGGTAAGCAAATAGAGTCAGAAAAACGTGTGTAGCCACTTTCTCGTTAATTCAACAGCTGCTAAAATTCTCACAACAAGCGAAAGTAAAATTGAAAAATCATGCCATTTAAAATTTTTTTTTTTTTGTCTTGTTTATCTAAGCTTTGCATATGCAAATGCCTTAAAAGAACAATAACAAGATGTAGCATCGTAAGCTGCAAAAATCGAAATAAAGAGCTGTCATGTGTTTTTCGTTTTTTTTTTTTTACTTTTGTTTGTTGTGCACTAGAAAGAAAGATTTGAAGGTACTTATTTCCAATTACATGTGTTGGCAAAGATCAAAAATATTCAAATATTTGAGTAATAAAGAGATGTATGCTTATTAATTCACCCTTGGTTATTTGTAAATATAGCGATTTGTATATTGATTAGCATTTTCGGCAAACACAGTTACGTTTTGTAGCTTACTTTTAATTTTTCTTAAGTTTAAAAATAACATAGCAGAGTACTAGACACAGTTTTATTAGCTTGACGATAACGATTGCTGGTGCCGGCATATTTATTGTGGTGTAACAAGCTGCTACAACAACAAAACAAATTTATATTAAAAATAATTTTTTCTATAAGAAGCTTATATTTTTCAACTTTAGAAAAGTAGCTGCTTTATTCCGCAACAAATTTTAGAAGATGATTTGAGGAATGAAATACAACAAAAAAATTTTATTATTTTTTAAGCACTAAAAATCCTGAAACCTTTCTTCAAATGCAAAAAAAACATCACTAACCTTTTTTTCCTTAGAGAATAACAAAGCTATGGCGCTTGAGAATAATTAGTTAAACTCGAATGTGAATTTTTACAGTGCCAAAAATTTATATACATACATACATATGTGTTATTTTAAGACCGATACTAACAATTATTGTATATTTAGAATTAAGGAAGAATTTTTGCACAATTTCATAAGGCTAATTAGCAAATATCAAAATATTTCAAATGGTGTATTATAATTGCTGATATAAAAATGTAAAATATTTAATATTATGACTATACTTTTAATTAGGATTGCACCACTAATTGAATGGAAAAAAATATTTTTCTTGCCAATATTTGGTAACGTAACAAACAGTTGTCTTTAAAAAATTGTATTTAGTCAAGCAACTAAAAATAAATTATACTTATAAGCAACTAATTTGGAAAAGAAAATCGCATGTTTTTTGCACGTTTATCAAGATAAAAGTATTAGATTTAAAAGGGCAGTGATTTCTAACTCAAAATTCTTTCAAGAATTCTTGAAATATTTACTCAAGCTACTCAATAATAAAGGCCCATGAAATTATGGAATAACATACATATGTGCATATGTACATAATACAACATCTTGAGATTGTCCTGACGCTGCGTATTTCTAATCTAAGTATGAAGAAAACGTTGTCTCTGTTAAAATAATTTTCGGGAAATCAAGGAAAATAATTTCCTTATTTTAAAAGTAATTTGATACCAAATTGATTCAACTATTTCAATGGTGAAAAGTTATTTTTATTTCAATAGCTTTTTTAACTGCGTTTTTGAAAACTTTTTTTAGGGATAAAACTAATATTCTTAAAATTCGGAAGGCCTCTTCCTGTTCTAAGGAAATTTAATTGGCGTTTTTGAAAATGTTGCTAAATCTCATGAATTTCTTGAATAAATACTTCATTTTATTTATTCTCTTTATTAAAAATCGTTCACCAAATAAAATTGTGTTCGTGAAAATGCTTTGGCAACACGTTTTCAAAGTACCGTTAAGAAGCCAATTTGGGTCATGCCGATATTGTGACAAAATATTCTCTCAATTTTGAACAAAATATATAAAAATATTCTTAATTTGGCAAGAATGAACTTAATAAAACGAAAAGTTAAAATTCAATCCGTACTAAATCGAATAATGGCAAAAGCTCAAGAACTGGATATACCCATCAATAATAAATTCAAACCGACATCGCAATTAGCTGAATGGCAACTACCATTTATTTCCATAGATACGTCACTCGACCAATATAAAAAGGGTCACCACCCCTCCAGTAGTATTTCAACAAAAATGTAAGCTTATCTTCACCAATGCTTCAAAAATACGCAATTTGTTCCGATTCCCTGGCCTCGTTGAAAGTGATAAGTATTATAAATAATACAAATTATTACACAAAATATATCAGAAACTTACTAGTAAAAAACATATATAAAATCAAGCTAGCTAGGTAAAACCGACCTCTCACTATGTCCTTAAATCTTATGACCACAAATCTAAAAAAATACATAAACACAAAATTCTAAAACAAACAAAGCTCCACTTTTGAATTTACATCAAACGGGTATCAATACTCTAACCACAAAAAATTACAAATAAACGAGTGGAAGTTTGCACGCTACACTAATATAACAAGAAGAGAAATTATAAAAATAATAAGTCTTCGACTTGGACATATGTACAAGATTAACACACGAATATTTAATAAGAAAAGAAACATACACTTTAAGATATTGTGATACAACAAAACCCAATATAAAACATATCCTAGACGACTGCGCACACTTTGAGCACCACAGGAACTCATTAAACAACACCAGACAAACAAATGTATGTACTTTTAAACGAATGTACGGACATAATTATAAAATTCATTAATTATTTAAAACATTGTAATATTCTTAAAGAATTCTAATTAATATACTTCATGAATAATATACACATGCCTAGCTTAGCTTAAGGTCACTGTAGCCATAGCTATAAGTTATTGTATTTATTCGGTTAACCATAAATACATTTATCAATAATAATAGTAATAATAATAATAATATTTAATGATTTTCTTCTGATTTAAAATCCTCGATACGAGTATTTATCAGTAGTCATTCAAACGAACGCATTCAGATTAGAAAATCGCAGTCTTCATGCGACAGAATTTGGTTATTTTCATTTATTTCGGCTTCCAAATTCCCACATTTCTAATACTGTCTCATTCGTTTGACTTGTACCATTTCCAGTGGGTATGAATTTTGCCCTTAAATACTAGTCCTAGAACTAGTATGTTTGTAAACAACGTTCGTTTTTAACTGCTGTGGCTTTCGCCAACGGATTTGCATTACGGAATTCTACATATTTTATGGCGCGATATTTTAATATTAGAATGAATGCCTGTGTGGAAAAGAACGTATTGTATTCGTATGTGTGGATGGCGGAGAAATGCAAATGATAAGGGTTAAATGTAAAAAGCGACTATTCGTATAATACAAAGTACTTCCAACATCAGGTAGCTAACAGCAATAGAAACGAACATTGGCTGCAATGTTTCCCATGTGACTAACCACCCAAGCACACACAATAATGGTTGCAAGGCAAGTGGGGCGCGTGAGGGTGTGTGTTTTTTTTAAGGTGCGCTAAGCACCGGAAACGGATGCTTGTACAGCTTGAAAATTAGTCAGAGTGTGCGTGGGTTGTTTAATACTCATAAAAATAGGAATAAGAAGTGGTGTTAGTGGCGCAAAAGCGGCTGACTGGATGGTGAACTTCTAAGTAGTGGGAGTGTAGGTTTAGTGTAGTTTTGCAAAAGGACTCACACGCGCTTACCACACATAGAAAGTAGTGGTTATTGCAAGCAAACGTACAGCGCGCATAAAGTTGCAGAAAAAAATTCGCCAGCCAAATGTGGTAATGTAAAGTTGCAAATAAATTAGCATAGCTTTATACATTGTTGTAATTTTCTGCAAGCGAGTCAGTGCTAACAATCACGCTTGGCAAGTTATAATCGTACATCGTAAGTTTGTACATATGCATGCGACGAAGTATGAATATACACCTACGCGCACGCATACATTAACAAAAGTTGCTTTACCAGCCAAACCGCGCGAATAAAGTGTTGGCAAGCTGGAATTTATGCAACAATGCGTTGCTATTATTCGGGCTAAGGTGCAACTTTACTCGCTTAAGTGTTTAAACAGGGCGATTTAAAATTATAGCACACCCAGGTATTGACAAATTTCGGCGAAGTTAATATCTTTTGTTATATTTCTCATTAAAAAAACAATTCATGCGAAACCAACGTAAGAAAAACATTTTAGAATTATTATCAATACGTGAATTTGTAATCCACACAATTTTAGTACGAGCAAGTGGACGTTTCAAGTTGCTTATTAGTATTACCGTTGATATTCGAAAATGTGTTTCGCCCCATTTTCATCTAATTGGATTTTTCTGCGTTGTGAAACTCGAAATTTTTAGAAATTTAGATTTGAAAAAATCGTATCGAACAAAGGAGACTTAAAAAAGAAAAGCGTCGTGGTGCAGCTTCTATAGATTTCTGTAGTATGAACAAGTGGCTTTAATTATTTTTGTAATTTTTTGAGAATTTCATTTGCAACTTCAGATTAGATACATATAACATATAATCACAATTTATTTTTATACCAATGTTCGTAAGTACCATAACGATAAGAATTAGACCCATCAAAAATTATACCGATATGATCAGGGTGACGTGCTGAGTCGATTTAGACATGTCCGTCTGTCTGTCTGTCTGTCTGTCTGTCTGTCTGTCTGTCCGTCTGTTTGAACGCAAAATAGTCTCTCAGTTTTTGAGCTTTTAGAATGAAACTTGGCAGTGAAGTGCTTTTTTATAATTTATTAGGCATTTGTCGGAACCGGCCAGATCGGATGACTATAACGTATATAGGAACCGATTGTTCAGACATCATATTTTATTCATAACTACTTAATTTAAGTTGCCAGAGGTTTGAAATATTGCAAGAAGATCCGCTATTCTTGGCTCTATAGAAGCAGTGAGAATCGTTTTGATCAATAATAAATAACATATAGCTCCCATATAACTAATTAATCAGATATTTTATTTAGCATGAACATTCCTCCATTTAATCAGCTAAAGACCTGAAATTTTTTACATAGATATATTAACTATTATTGCGACTATTAAAGCAGTCAAAATCATTAATATCGAATTAATATTAAATATGACTCTTATACAATTCTTCCATTCATGAAAGCCATGAAGACAGCTTTTATTTAATTTGTTAAATAGGAGAAAACAGCTTCACCCGCTGCTAAAAATAAAAAAAAAGATCAATATCAATGTCCATGTACTCTTAAATTTAGTTAGTGTCTGAGAAATCAGTTTGAAATTTAGACAAAAAATTGTAGAAATTTTTAGTTTTCTACAAAATTTTAAACTTTATATGAATTTTGTTAAACATTCATTTTATTTAAACTGAATAATATTAAAAATAAATTAATGAACATAAGTGGAAAACAATTTCATTTTGATAGTGGCCAACTATGTACTATATATTATGGAAACCGATGGAATAACATTTGTGTGCTCTTCTATCCTTCTATAAAGAGTTTTTATTTCGTTTGCTTTGGTTTACTCTTTCTTGGAATCTTCATTATGACATATGCATGCTTGATAAAAATTAGTATTACCAACACCTTGGCAAAAAAAATACCTAAAATCAAAAATTCTAAATTTGTTTTTAATTTTGAAATAAGTATAAATTTTGTGCATGCATAATTCAAATCTTTATACAATTTTTGTAGGAGAGTGAAAAGTTGTATCATTGAAAAACACTAAAAATTAAATAGTAAAAAAGTAAGTTCTCAAAATTCATTATTATGTTGGTGCGATATACTTATAAAACGTTCTGTATATAACTATAAATGCATTCAAAAATGTAGGTATGTATGTAAAAAATTAAAATACATGTGTGTGAGGTGCGTGCGAGTGGTAAGTTGCAGCATTTTAGCTTTGCAAAAACCGCAGAGTATGACGCTAATGCATACAGAGTGCCGGCAGGTGAAATTAAAAGGCGGAAAATTATGATGTTTTCACAAATGAAACAACACTATATCTCAAATGAAAATTAAAGCAAAAGCGGAGAGCTTGCAAATGAAAGTGAGCGGAGCGAATGAAATAGTTTCGTGCAAAAAAAAAAGAAAAAAAAAGATATGAGAGCCCTTTTCTTTTTGCTATAAACTTCACTGAAAAACGTGCCAAATTTATTGCAAGCAATGCTTGGAACTTTACTTTACTTTACGCCATTATCGTAAAAGCAAAAAAAAATTGTATTTTATTAATATATATTTTAGTTTTCGCAACCTTTTTTGTTTGACGCAACTTCGAGGGCGTACAAAACAATATACATTTTTTGTTTTCTTGTTGTTTTACCATTTGTATTGCTCACATGTGAGCTTTGATTGCTGTTTTTAGTATTATTATAGTTTCTTTTATGGCCAAGAGTTGATACACATACAAACTCATATATTAGCAGTGGCACACGCAGCTTCGACTTCGTTTTGCCATATTCACGCACAGACACATTCGCCTTTACACAGGTCGAAGAGCAATTGCCAGTTTATACTTAAAATGACAATAAAAATCATTGAAGCTGAAAAAAGGATGCGCAAAGGAAACAGAAAAACGCACACAAAATATTTTCATATACACCCAGGCAGAATATGCTTAACAAAAGTAATGTATTTTTGGCGTTGTGTTTTTTAAATAACAAAAAACTGATGCGTTTTCTGCAATAGGAAATTGGTGTGAAATAGCAAAGTAACAATTTAGTAGTCTCAATCTCAAAATTGGTCTCTCTAACTCTGTTTCTTTCCACGCAAGTAAAGTGACGTCTGACAGATTTTCAAATACGAAGCTTTTAAAACTAAATACCTGCTTTTAAAAAGGCCAAGTGGAAATTTCTAATTGAGCGCTTGCATCTAGTGTTGAGCTATTTGAATAAATGGTTTAACAACAAGAACTTCCAAGTCCAACTGGGTATTTGAATATCAACAAAAAGCACACATACACTTCTTGCCTCAATGCAAGCAGTTAGAAATATATGGTTAAATGTAATAATGCGCCACGCATAGTCGGACAGACACCAAAGTAAAGAGCGAAGCAAAAAAAAAAAATCTCATAGCAATATCACAAACCAAATAAAATCAGGCAAATATAATAAAATATGGAACCAACGTGGCATTGAAAAGGAAGTAACTTTTTATATATCTTATGTGTTTATATACATTTGTACGACCGTTTTTCGATAACCTGCAGTAAAGCAAACTAGTCCACTACGCGCACATACTCCCAGTTCCTTCAGCTAGGTGAGCACAATTTTCACGCTTTGCTAATTTTTCGAACGCCATCTGCATATTTCGTTTTTTCATAACTAATCACTTAAAATTCGTTAGAAGAAAATGCAAGCAAGCTTCCGTAAAAATAAAAGCCAATCCTCCTTTTATTTTGCATGTATCTTAACAAATATGTAACCAGTTATGTTAAAAACTACAAGAATTTTCACTATGTGGCTATCACAAAAAGGAAACGTATAAATTGTTATAAGTTACTTTGCTTGTTAGGATGACAGCGAAGGATTTGTTGTAATAACTTATGTAATTTATGTTATTATATTCTTTATTTTATTACACACATATATATAGTTTTTTAATGTTAACGTTAGTTGTTACATCTTTTTATGCATTTGGCGAAGTTGCTTGTCCATGGAGTAAATTTTATTACGAAGACTGATCAAATTATTTGATATTTTATGGTGTAGAGATTGAAGTCAAGCGAAAAAGAGAGGCGTATACACATAAATATTGAGAAAATATTGTGATGAGGAAAAGTGCGGTTATAGATAACAAAAATTGCAAACATATCTTTTTGGTGCTATTTTATTTGCCTATTAAATAACGTTTCCAATCATTTTAATTTCTAGGTATCAATACACTTTTCTAATGAATTTTTAATTTTATTTAAACAACATTTTTGGGTTTGCAACTTTGAACCGGAAAACATTTTTTTTAATTAATCATTTTCGAAAATCTTTTACCTTATTTTGGGAGACAGATAAACGAGAAGTTTCCTACCATCTAATTTTTTATAAGACAGAAAGGGAAAATGAGGTTCTGAGAAGAAGAACTTGTCACCAATACCATAATGTGTATGCACATATTTATTTGAAGCTTCTGCGATTGAAAATGCATTATATTCAGTTCAAACGAGCATGTGGGCGCTCGATGTTTCCCTCCCAACACGTTGGCATAGCTGGTTGAAGGATCTCCGGCAAAACAATCTGGTTAGAGCTTTTTCTGGTCAGGTGGTCAGATATGTTATTATCATCTTTTTTTTTTTGTTGCTGATCACCTAATCTCAACGACTCGCAGTACGTTCCTTTTAATCAAGACGTAGGACAAAATATATTATTAAACATTAACTACAAAAAGGTTCGAATCTCAGTCAGGGCATACAAAATCTTAATCATAGAAAAAGTGTTTCCTAACAGCGGTCACCCCTCGGCAGGCAATGGCAAACCTCCGAGGGTATTTCTGCCATGAAAAAGCTTCTCATAAAATACATCTGCCGTTCGGAGTCGGCACAAAACTGTAGGTCCCTCCATTTGTGATATAATATAAAGACGCACACCACAAATGGTAGGAGAAGCTCGGCCAAACACTGAGCTATATAGTGTAAGCGCCAAAATTATATTATATATTATTACATACAAAATTTAGTTCAAATCGTTCGGAGCGTTTTCTATAGCATGTTTTTGAAATGATTGAATGCCTTTGAAAAAGTCATGATTACTAAAACGAAAAGGCTTTTCTATTATTGGTACCAGAAAGATATCGCACTTTTGATTTATTAAATAAAAATAATAAAAATTAATTTTAGATTAACCTTTTAACAATAAAAGGCATTATTTTATTTATTTAAAAACTAATTTGAATTAAAAATAAAGTGAGTGTAAACTATGAACCTCAATTTGATTAATTAATATAATTTTTGTACTTCTAAGCGATTATTAATCGAAAAGTGAAAACAGTTACTTAAGAACATAACATAAGTTGCATTCTTAAAAGACTAAAATTTATGATTCAAAAGCGTTAACCTCAAATACATTTCCGCTGCATATTATTATTTTAAACAAAAATTCCAGCAGGATGATCATGAATAAATAATCTTATTATTAATATGAAGTACTCCTTTAGATATCTAGAACAAAGATTTTTTAATTTTTCGTGCTTAGAAACACACCATCTTGAAGTCGCCAATAACTTCCCACTAGTATTCCTTAATATGCCGTTAATAGCATTTTAATACTATCGTAACTTTCTTTGAGATATACGGAATGTGACAATTGAAAACTTTCATGTCGTTTTCTTTGATGGGATATTCGAACATCAGAATTTAGTAAATTCCATTGTTTTAACCGCGGTGCCAATAACTCGGCTATATTTTTTGATAGGTTTCCTCTCTTTCGACGGCAACAGCGCGCAAAGACCGACATTATATGGGCGTGAAAAACAAAAATGGTCAAATCGCTACAATTGCTTAAAAAGCAAATATTTTTTTGTAATCGTCCTATCTTATAAATATTTGCTTATATAACCAAAATATATAAAGTAAAACCCATGCGGAAAAAAAAATTTGATTAACTAAAAAGAAACGTGAAGCTTATACCCTTTACCTTCGGCCTTAACTCCAGATTGTAACCCTGTATTGTATTAAGAGCCATAATTAAAAATATTGCAAAACATAATCAGTCATATACCGCTATTATGAATGGAGACTACCTGAAGACCAGTAGCCGCTAGCCCTTTTAAAGAGATCTTTATTTTTTTTTTACAATTTCTTTAAATATACTTGTCAAGAAAGTAAAATCAGGGATCTTGTCTGCGCATTTCTGTGTATTGAATACCAAATGCTATACATAATACAAAGAACGGTTTTAGTAGCCGTGGAAAGTAAACCAGCAACTATACACTAGTCTCCATAAATCATAAGAACAATAAGCTTACACCCGATTTCAGGACATCCAATATTGTAATATCTCCTTAGCGAAATTACGTGAAATCCAAGGCAAAACTGAAAAAATCACTTGCACGTCAGTGCTTATCTTACAGCATTTCCCTATTTTTTGTACATGTACATGTACACTTAAGATGAAAAAATACGCCTCTAAGCATGAAAGATTTGAACATTCTAGTCATTTTTTTTTTATAGAGTTCATACCCTACCGGTAGTTAGTAGGAAGTTCTTAATTAAAACTTATAGCTATTTTATGCAAAATCGCATATGCTTTTACGTGGAAACTTACTGTATGAACATCAAATATCGTGCGCGCAACATTTCCATCATAGTGAGAAGCTTGTATGTATGCACACATGCATACATACATACAAATATGAGAGTACTTGAATATTTAAAAAGACATAAATTCTGTTATAATAATATATTCATTTATACCTTTATCGCAAGCACATATCTACCCTTAACCGGGGCGGACATTGGAGTCAGTCTAGATCTGATATGCCAAAGTGGACATTAACAAAGCTACATTTATACTTGATATACATACATACATTAACTCGTACATACATACGTATGTAAGTATGCAAATGGATGTGTTAGCTTTTGTGGCGTGCATCGACATATCTGTGTGTGTGGGTCAGTGTGCGGTTTTGCAACAGCAGCAACTGCAAAAGGGTATGTATATAGACATCCGGCTACTACTCTAATCAGCAAATGAGCTGCTGAAGTAAGGGACACACCTTTGTTGCAGCAAAAGTGGTCGACGTTCCCTTTTTTTTGGCTTTTGGCCAAATTATAGTTGCACATGTTTGTGTATTAGTAGATATGTGCTGTTTTAACGCTTGCTGCGGTGATAAGAACGATAAGGTCATGCTTGACAGTGCGACACAACGTTGGGGTTAAAAACCCCTGACCTCAGCAGTAAGCGAAAAAGCGAGTAAGCGTTAGCATTTCGTTTTTTTTTTCATCTTCCTTTTTTTGTTTTAAGGGTTTATAGAGTTAAACATATGCGCATACTACAAGCACGCATTCACCCATCATGTATGTGTGTATATGTTTCTCTCTACACTCATTGCTTCTGTGTGTTACTTGCATTTGAAATGAAAGTTAGCAAAAATTGAGACAAAACTTGCCAGCAAAGTCTGGTCTGCTGCGGCTCTGCGTGCGAGCGTTCGTGCGTGTATGAGTGTGTGTGCTGGCGCCACAATGAACACACCTTTGTGCTGCATATTTATTTTACCCAACTACTACTAAAGCAATTAGGGACATTCGTGACGTTTTTAATTCGCTTGTTGGCCAGCATTCGCCTCAACACGGCACTCTAAACCTCTTCGTCGCCATGCGGCTTTTTTGCAGCAATACGGTTTGGGTTTTTCCGCCCACTTGGCTTTTATGCTGCACTGTTGGTTGTCCATGGCGTTTTTCGTTAATGTTGCAATGTTTAAAAGTTAATAAACTTCAGAATTTTAGAACTTTCTCACTATGCTGCTGCACTCAGTTGCAAGTAAAATGCGAGTATGTGTGTGTGTGTATGTGTGCTTTGCTGTTGCAATATTCAATGGGTTTGGTTGTTCTATTTGCATCGGAGCACAGGCGTACGTATGTACTATATCTTTGTATGTACAAAACTCGTATAAACGGTGATAACCATTTGTGAGTTGGTTGAAATTTGAAAAAGCTTTGCTAGAAAATTCGTAACCTTAAAGTTGGCCAACATATGCATTTAGTGCTTGTTGGTTAGAAGTTTGTGGCACATTTGCTGTGACTCATATTTTATTTGCATACAGGGTGATAGTTAACTATTGATGTGAATGAAACTTGGACTGCTGATATGCAAAGCGAAATAATCTGCTGCCATTAAAAATGTATTTTTCTAGTTAAGCTCGATCAACGAATTATAAATTTTTAGGGGGAAATTGCTGGTGGCAGAGTTATGGACACTTGCGTCTTTTCAATGCCACAGGATGGTACGCCCCCATTTCCTTTGCTGATGAGACTCTATCACGTTGAGTTCCCTGAGGCTGAATGCGAACACAGAGCCCGGTCTTACACGTTGTCGAATCTTTACTGATGGCTCCAAAACTGACTCTGGGTCAGGATCTGGAGTTTTAATAGAAGAAAATTACGATAAGCTTCACTTTTCTCTAGGGGAATATGCCTCGCTCTTCCAGGCCGAAGTATTTGCAATTCTCAAGGCCATGGTGGAAAATAGGTGGAGGGGGAGGAGTATACGTGTCTGCAGTGACAGCCAAGCTGCACTCAAGGCATTGGCCAGCCCTCTAACTACTTCTAAACTAGTTCGGCAATGCAAGTCCCGGCTAAACTATGTTGGTTAACATAATGAACTTGCTTTCCTCTGGGTGCCTGGTCACTCGGCAGTACCTGGTAATGAGACAAGTGATCATTTGGCCAGAATTGTCTCGCATCATCTATAGCACTCCCACCTTCGGCCATCGATGCTACCATCAGAAACTGGGTGAATACTTCGCTCAGCAATGACTTTGAGGCGTCGAGAGGTTACAGATGGGTAAAACTAATGTTACCTTCAATCTCAGAAGAACTATCAAAACACTTGCTCTCGGATAACAGGCGAAGCTGCAGGCAACTTGTTGGACTATTGATTCGTCACTTCACATGGCATAGACACCTGACAATGATAGGCGTACATGACTGACAACCCTATATGCCCATCCTGTTCTGAAGAGGAAAAGACGGCGGAACACTTTCTGTGCTTCTGGCCCGCCTTTGCAAGAACTAGCTATGAGGAATTTGGTCGGGAAGTGTTGAGAGACGAACAGCTAATCTCTTTGACACCTCAAAATCTGCTAAGATTTATCCGAAAATCCTTCAGATATAAAACAGATTAAAAGAAACATGAAAACAGTACAATGGACGTCATGTAGTCTGAGTGCTGTTTTCTGCACGCGTTGTTTCGTGTCTGATTCCAGCAAAACCAAAAAAAAAAAAAAAGCATTGATATATTTCAAATTTACGAAGCTTCATTTATTTAACAATGTAAGAAGGCCAGCAATAATAAAGTTAATACATACTTAACATTTAAAAAAAAAGCGCAAACAATAATCTTAAAAAATAATATTATAATTAATTCTTAGAATATAAAAGAAAACAATTGCAATATTTTCATATATTTTTTATTTTGTAATAACTTGACATAAGAGGTTTTCGCTTTATGTTTATGTTTTTGAAAACTTGTGAAATATTTAACCGAAAGGACATATGTACATAGAATCCGTCTGCAAACTAAGGAACTGAAACTGATTTATTAAAAGTCAAAACAAAAAAAATTACGCATGAACATTATAACTAGATATTCACAGAAATAAATATTTAAATTAAATGCACGAATCTAGAAACTATAACTACTAAACGGTGAAGCTTTTGTGCAAAAATAGGTTATGATTTAATAATTTTTAAATGATTAAATCTTTCTTTAAAATCCATTTTACAATTAAACACCCTTTAAAAACAGTATAACATTGTAACCTTATACATTTACGTTTTCTCCAGTAATTACTTATGGACAAACCACCTCGCTTGTAAATGTACATAAGTATTTGTATGCATGTGAAAGCACGTAAAAGTATGTGTAAAACAGCATTGTTAACTTTACTTAATTTACTAAAAAATTTAAATAAATGAAGTCATTTGTGTGTAGTTTATTAATTCAAATTAAGTGCTCTTACATTTTACAACACACTCCGCACTCGAACCCGCACAGTGGTCGGAGGTTTTCTTACGCCGCAGGAGCAGCAGCAAGAAGATGAAATTACGTTTAGTTAAAATGAATAGACGGCAGACACAATACTAAATATTTGTACATATATTTTGTGCTAGTTATTTGCATGCATACTCACTTACATACAAACATGTATTTGCACATAATTTTTCTTGTCGACGCAGCAATGATGTGAAAAACCACAAGTTTGCTCTGAGCTTCACTTAAAAATATTACTACTGACCAGCGGTGCTTGTGGAAAGTGGTAAATTGCCTGAAGACAACAATTTAACGAATGTTAAAATAATTTTTTTTCAAATTTCTAATGCTGCATTTGCAGCGTATTAGTTTTCATAAAACACTTATACACATGCGCACATACGACTATGTGCTTATGTAGCCTTAATTAATTGATTAGAAATTTTTTCATTTGAATGTTGTGGGTATATTTATCTACATTTTTGGTTTTGTTCAATCACTTACAGAACATAATTTTCTCTTTTAATTTTTTTAATTGTTATCACATATTTATAATTTTTACTTCAAACGAGTCGTCGAATTGAATGAGTTGAAATGTATGATAATTGAATGAACTACAAAACTGTGCATACGGAAAAATACTTAGAAAAATTTTGAATAATACCGTGTGCTTTTTATGAGAACCTGTTAATTTTAACAGCTTTCTAGAAACATTGATTTTATTCGAAAATTCTCTGTATTTTATTGTTTCACAATTATGATTTAATAATTGCCTAGTATTTTTTTCTAACATTAACCGTAAAGCGTACTAGTTCCAAGCTTAATTTAAATATATAAATTTTCAATTTCTTTACATTTTCGTAAACTAACAAACATAAACGAAATGAAAAATTTTAAGACTTTAACAATCATATCTTAAGTAAAATATTTATTTGTAAAAAATGTAATAAAATTAGAGAAGCTTATCTGAAAACTAAAGGCAAGTTTAACTCTGTTAGTCGTTTAAACTAAGTTTAAACTCAGTATGTAGTTTTTTAGTCAACTTTAATCATGGTTTTAACTAAGTTTAAAAGGCAGGATTAAACTAAGTTTAACTTATCAGCTGATTGCTGAGTACTTTGTTTAAGTTGCAACAAATTAAGTTGGGCGCAAGGAAACGAATTTTAAATTTAAACTGAGTTTAAGTAAAGTGTGGTTAACTTTTTAGTTTTTCTATTCAATTTATATTTTCAAGGTAGTATATATTTTCCACAAACTGATAATCAAAAACCAATTTGCTCACATATAAAATAAGTTTTTAAAATAAGTTTTTTATTGAAAACATCAAAGAGAAACAATCGGAACACAAATTTTAAATAAACCATTATTTTATGTTTTGCGGATTTTGAAATTTTAAGCTTATTTTAGTTTTGAATTGAAGACACGCGGATAAAATTTGCTCGCACGGTTCTATAGAAAGTCGTTTTTGCATCGAATTGTCATTGGCGTTGAAAAATGGATCTTTTTCGAGAATCCCCAACGCCAGAGATCATGGGCAGACTCTGTACAACCGTCAACATCGACTGCTCGGCCGAATCGCTTCAGCAGAAATACGATGCTCTGAGTTTGGTGGGACCAAGAGGGCGTTGTTTATTATGAACTTTTAAAACCCGATGAAAGGGTTAATACGGCTGCAGAAAAATCGGCCGCAATATCGAAAAAGGCAACACAAAGTCATTTTCCTGCATTACAACACTCCATCACATACGTCAAGTCCGGTTCGCGACACGTTGGCAGCACTTAAATGGGAAGTGCTCGCGCATGCGGCCTACTCACTTGACCTGGCCCCGTCCGATTACCACTTGTTCGCATCGATGTAACACGCACTCGCTAAGCAGCGCTTTGACTCTTACGAAAATGTGAAAATTTGGCTTGATAATTGGCTTGCCGAAAAACCCAAAGACTTCTATTGGCGTGGAGTTCACAAATTGCCGGAAAGATGGGAAAAATGTGTGAAAAGCGAGGAAGCTTACTTTGAATAAACTATTATTCCTTTAACTCATGAATTAAACTTTATTACTTTGTTATACACCGTATATAAATGAATGTGAAAACAGTTTAAACATACACACACACACAAACAGAGTACCTCTTCCGAAGGCGCTATGCAGAGAGAGAGAGAGAGCAATTTACTGATACAAAAAATATATTGCAAATCTGAAATTGGCACGCGATCAAGATTAGCGCCAGCGGCGTGTAACGCGCACAATAAAATCAAAAGGCCACAAACAACAAACAGGAGTATGCATACATACACATTCACACATTTTTACACGAGAAGATATTTGGTTTCCCCTTAGATACTGAATTTTATTGCACGTTTTCGACTGCAAGCAACGGCGCTGCTGTTCACCTAAGTGCTGCTGCACTCAGCATAAATTTTTTGAGCTACGCACAACACTAGCTGCACACTTTAGTGTTGCCAAAGTTTTGATTTTTTCGTAGCAATTGCAACAGCACTTGTTTTTGTATGTTTTTTTTCTTGTTTATTTTTTCTTGTTATTTTTATTGCTTTTGTTTATTGTCGCTTGACCAGTTTGTGCACAGTGGCGACGCAGATGGCAATCGTTACGACAAAATGGCGCCTGACGGTCATCTGACATATGAAGCGCATAGATCAGGGTATGCGATTAAACTATGTATTTTATTTTTTTACTATGGCTAACTTTGGCAGTTCGTGGTTACGTGAGGCTGTGCCATGCACGTCTTGGGTTGTACATATATTTGTTACAAATGTAACTAAAACATGAGATTCTTTGTGTAAATTTCCAGTGTTTGTTATACAAAAATAATTTGGAACTTTGACTAGTTATTAAACTTTTTTCTAATAAATGAAGTGGTTTGAATATAAATAATACTGCGCCAGCCGAAAAACTGAACAACCAGGACTGAATTCAGCGAATAATAATTTACAAAGTTAGGTCATTCTAGTGGATTTTTTTTAATCAAAATTGATAAGTGGAATTTTTTGTGTGTTACGTTATTTTATTTCAATAAAAACATATAACTAAGTTAACCTCATGACAAACAAATTAAACACTGAAATATTTTATTAAGAGCTATGTCAATACAAGTGAAGAAATCCGAAAAAAGCCGTCAAAATCCGCCAAAATCCGTTGAAGAAATTTTGAGATAAGCGTGTTCAAAATATATTGACTTTGTTTTAAAAAATTTAAAATTTAGTAACGTCACGAAATTTAAATCTTTCAGTTTACCGTTTTGACCAAATGATATCACCATCTTTGGTATAACTAAATCGGAAGAAAAATCTCTACTAAATCCAGCAGATAAAAACTTCCTCAGTGACATATCTGCGTGTACGACTACCAAACAGTGCCCTGTAAGGATCCCAGATGTCATGCTAATGTCCCGTCATACCAGTTTGTTGG
Organism: Philophylla caesio; assembly: GCA_963971545.1. Taxonomy (NCBI): domain Eukaryota; kingdom Metazoa; phylum Arthropoda; class Insecta; order Diptera; family Tephritidae; genus Philophylla; species Philophylla caesio. The sequence goes on along the minus strand of OZ020606.1, from coordinate 112,346,688 downwards.
GAGACATTGTTCCATTTTTGTTCATTGTTGACCAAAGTGCCTTTGCTATTAGGCAGGAGGTTCACCTTTAATCTTTAATTTGCGATTGTAGCAAACCTGTTATCAATTAAATGCTTGATTGTAGGCAGTGGTATGCCAAGATTTACACTGATGTCATTATCCCAGAAGTCGCAATGACCGGTTACCCAAACGATATGTTTTAAAAAGGTTTCAGTTATCTCGCTCAGAGATCGTCGGCGTCAATTTAGTAACGGATTTGATTACCCCGTAATTGTGTCATAATTTACCATTTAAGCGGCCATTGATATTGCCATTAGCTCTGCCTAAAATACACTGCAACAGTCAGGCAAGCGTAAGCTGAATAATATACCCAATAACTCTTCCGAATATACATAAATACTCCTTCGGGCAGTAGGGTCTTTAACCTGATTTTGATGGGCGGTTTGGGATACTGTGGTCGATACAAGCGGAGAGCTTTGGAAGTTTGGTCATAATTAAAGCAATTCTTATATATTTTGTTGCATATGTTGTTATCATATTTCCATTTTCACGCAATTATTTTATATATACTTTATAATCACTTTTACTTTTTCAAAATAAGCTCACCCAGCATCACCAATAAAATTATGTTAAGCAGAAAATTCTGCGGCGCACTCTTTGTAATAGCAAAAACCTGATAAAAGTAATAATTTCATTTGAGATAAATATGCAACAAATTACCTCTTTTTAATATAAAATCTTCGATATTCCTTATAATTTTATATCTTTACCACAAACACAGATCCAAACCCTTAAACTCTAACGTACTTGCAATTCTGTCAACATTTGCTTATTTCTTCTATGTTTGTACTCTTCAGTACATTGCCACCGACTAAACACGATGTGACATGAATGTGCTAAACGTCACAGCAACCGTACGTGCGCCAATCAATCGATCAATTTGTCAGCCAATCAATAAAATACGTTGCGTTGCACGGTCAGTGCGCAAGCAGCGGCGCTCCATTTAGCCAAAATTTAACTACACTTTTATTACACACATATGTACATTTATTTATAGCAACTCAAACGATTGTTGTTGGTTGCATTGGGCAATCAAGCCAAATTGCTTTCCATTATGTTGTCAGCACTGATAATCTGCGAATTGAAAAACGCCCGCAGCATTGAATTTGCAACACTTTAGTTTTTACTATCAATTTTCTAAGAGCGCAAAGGCATAACAACAACAGCAATAGCAAATTACAAAGCAAATGCAACGCTAACGAAACTCATTGGGTGATTTTCTTAGTGCTAAGTAATAGTGTGGCATACAACGCGTTACGGTGGCGGCAATTTGTTACACTTTTTGAACGGCTGCTGTCAATTGGCAGCAACATGCTTGGGCGCTTAGGTTACGCTCACCACGCTCGACAACAGCAGCAACAATTACAACAACAGTGAGTGCTACAAAAATGTCAACTGTCAATTTTGCTGCTTGAAAGCATTCGCGCGCGTGCGTATACATGCTCCCACTTACGTGAAGCTGGGAAAGTGCACTCGAGCGAATGGCGCCTATTTTCAATTAACAAAATTTTGCTATTACCTGAGGCAGCAGGCACAGTGCACAAAATAGGAGAAAAAGCAAACACAAAACAAAGAAAAAAACAGAAAAAACCTTGCAAAGTGTAAACCCATCAACGGCGCGAAAGGTGTTGCGGCAAGTAAAAAGAGCGTTAATGCCACACGCCAGGCATCGCCTGAGAAGCCAACAACAACTATTTACAGCAGCAATCAGTAAGCAGCCCATCACTCCGCCAGGTTGGCCATTGACAGCCGCCTTCATTCCCAACCATTGCTGCGCTGCGCGTCACTTTCCTTCTCATTGTCTGCACTCCGTCTCGGCGCATTGTTCTTTCAGCCTGGCCACTCGCCACTCTGTGGCACGCCACTTATGAGGCATGCTGCAAGCATTTCACACACAAACATCAGCCAACCAGTTGCCACAGCGATCTATTCAAGTTGTTGAAGTAGAAACTTTGCGAAGTTCTAAGTGCATCATTGCTGTGGTTGGTTGCTGCTGTTGAGTTTGAAGTTGGTCGCGTCTTGAGTGGAGCCGATGAAGTTAAAGATAAGCGTAAATGTTGACGGTGGCAACAATTGTGTGGCAATAGTTTTGCTTTTGTTGACTGCACTTATAAACATTGTCTTACTGCCGCAAAATAGTAGCTAAGCCTTGGTAACGGATTTAAGTAGCAGTTGAGGTATTTAGTGCACGCGAATTTTTCAAGTTAGACTGTATGGTTGGCATCGAAGAATTAAAGAAGTTGATATAATTAATTTTTCCTGACACGATGTTTTAGTTCGGATTATAAAGGTTGAACGCAAACAAAAAAAAAACAGAGGAAATAAAATGAAAAATTCTCTGAATTTACGATTATTGACAAACGGAACACTTTGGTTCAACTTTGGGCTATTGTCAGTAATTTCTGCAATAGTTTTTCGCAGCCTTGGCTGATAATCTCTTTGTGGGTTCAACTAGTTTGAGAACTGTATGAGAAATATTTTTTAGACTTCAGGAAGAAATTGGTCATTAAGTCTTTTTATTTGTTTATTTATTTATTTTAGTCAATTGAACGATACATTCTTACTCACTATAAAGCAAAAACTTGTTCCGAAAAAAAGGCCTGGTAGCTCCGTTCTTTAATTGAGCTCGTGGAATTTCTGTAAAGGAATATCATTAAGCGAAGTAAGACCAGGCCGTTCACAGTAGTTATTTAGCCCGCAACATTAAAAAAAAAAATATCTCTCGATGACGGCTACACAGTAAACAACACACCATTAATTAAGATTCAGCGAGTGTAATGGGATATTTTTGTTGATCCATAATTCTGTTAATTAACATATTTAGAGATATGGCAATGGACTTTGTCTTCCACGTGGTAAAACTACGAAACAAAAATTGAAAAAAATAATACAATTAGGAATGCAACAATGAATATTTTTAATGTAGACTCTGGTCCTGAAAAGAATTAATAACTAGATGGATATTTGTTGGAACGATTTTCCGTCATCCCTTGTCAAGTTTAAATTGGAGACAAACCGGTTCGGCGTTGTGTCATCTTCAGTCTCAATTTTCGTTCTGTTCAGTTTATGTATGTTGTTCCGTATTTATTTCATTTTTTTTTGGTCAATCAGGTATTGGTGCACCATCGTAAATGTTAACAAATGTAAGTGTCCTGGGTATAGGTACCTAAAGTCTCGCACGGTTTGAGTCCAAAAGGCTATATTTTATCTCAAATTTGCCTTTGCGGTAAGAACAGGTAGATAGTCAGTAATATTAGATGGAAGCATATTAGATCATTTATTTATTTGCAGCCGTTTCGAAAATATTTTGGTTTGTTTTTCACCGTATATTATATTAGGAAATGAGAGGAGATGATCTCCACTTAAAGTAAAACTGCGTTTTTTTGCATACCAATTTCTACGAATGAACTTGATGGTTTTCCTTAGCCCTTAGAAACAAAAGTGCTATAAATGCTAGTTTGATTGTATACTTTTCTGTACTAAACAATAATTTGTTAAGCTTTTTATTGGCCTTATAAATTAATAATAATTCACAATTTTATTCAGCTCGAGGCCAGTGTGTGGGAGATTTTATTTGAAAAAAAAAAACAACAACAGTTTTTAATGGTAGAAGTTATAGCCGCTAATTGGATATGCAACCGAAATGATCTCCGAAATAAAAACTATTGTTTTTTTTTTTTTTTTGAAAACAAAATCAGCTTTTCAACTTTATTTTCCTTTTAAAAAACCGAAAATTTATGAACATTTAGTAAAAAAATGTTGTGCTTACCACGTACAAAGATTTATATTTTATAGAATTTATTGCGTCACCAATTGTATTGAGTAACTGCTATTGTAGGCGAGCGTTATAAGCGATACGATACAAATACAATATACGCGAATATATTTACAACATGATAAGCTTCTGAACCCATCCACGCCATCTTTTTGCCTCTAAATCAGTGGCAATCTAATTTTCACACGCCTTCTTCATTTAGACAATCACCAATAAAATTGCACCTGCACACCCACACAGCCATGCAGAAACGTGGTAGAGCATAAATGCATACGTTTACCACACACGCTGCGCTTGACGAGTCCACTGCAATAGAACATTTGTGGTAAAATCGTGAGAAATTTTCGAAATTTTCAAAATGCAACCACAAAATTGTCACTCAACACGCTGAGCGCACAACAATAACATTGCTTTGCGACAATAATCAGCAGCAGCCACTGGCCAACAACTTGCAATTAAATTACAAGCTACGCGCACATTCACTTTTATGCAGCGTTAATTTGTTGCACCTACTGCTAGCAATGTTCTGCGTCACAGATTTTATGCATTTCGTGCTTGCTTATTGTTCTTGTTGCAATTAGTTATTGCAAACTGTGTAGGTTTGCATGTGTGTATGAGAATATTTGTATATGTATGTGTAGTAAGCGTGAACGTTATATTCCTTCTGTATCTGGCATTTCGTGGTCAAATGCCACATACGCGCAGCTCAACTTGCTCACGTGTCGTGCGTATTCATACATATAAGTACGAGTATGTATATATGTACATATGTATGTAGATATGTATGCACACAACGGTGGTAACCAGTTGACAGGCTATGCAGAAGATAGGCTGTCTGGCGGTTGCTGTTAAACGTTTTTTCGCCTATTCAAAAATTGTGTAGCCTAACAATGCGGTACGTATGCTGAGTATTTGCGCCTATTGCCGCTGACAGCAGAAATTTGTACGCTCTAAAGCTGTCATTCACAATCGCTGTGCAGCTATTTACATATTTTTGTATTTGTGTGTGATTTATCGTATACATTTTTCATGAACATTTTGTTATTTCGTTGATTATTAAATTTGTATTTACTGTGAGCAAAGCAATTTATACAATTTTCGCATATATTTATATCAATGTTATATGAAATATAATAGATTAAAAAAAAAAAACACGTTTCAGCGTGAAAAAAAAGTAAAAGCGAGTATTTCATTTTTTTTAAATTTAATTTAACAAAACACTTCCGTATTATGCGCTCAATAAACTCTTAAAGAAAACAAAGATCTTCTTAGGTCTGATACTGATATCGCGGAACTTTAACGTTAGTCGTACTTCATTGAAAAACTAGCTATACTGAAAGTCTATCCTTAGCGGACAAGCATTGTAAGTTTTTTTAAATTTTATAAATAATATAAATTATTCTTAATATATTAATGTGTAAAAAACAAATGTCAAAAACTTCGCCCATTTAGAGTTTTACTACAGCCGGTTATATAACATAAGACCACAACGCTTAATGAAGAGACTATCTCTTCTAAAAATGAAATATTTTGGTGGCTTCCCGTCATGACCAAAAAAGTCACTTTTTTTGCAAAATCAAGTTAATGCAAAATTTGACATCTGTGTGTGTTAATAATTCGAGAGAATATAAATAACTACTTTTAAATTCTCGCCATTTCCAAACCCATTAACTGCATTTTTCATACAGCTTTAAAACTTTAGGGCGCGTTTCTCGAAAACAGCTGTGAGTGACTTTTTCGGTTATGCAGGGAAGCCACGGATATGATTTATCCACGCATTTCTGCCGTGAAAATGAAGTGAGGTAAAATTAACAGTTTGTCATAGAGTGAATGAGAGTAAAAGATACTTGATCCATGGTACTTCAAGAGTAAATGATACGGTAAGACACAAATAATGAAATCCGCTTAGTTTCATCATCAAGAATGTAAACTTAGCCATAAGTCAGTGTTTTTCCTAAATACTCAAATGAAATCTGAAAAAATACCCAAACTGAAAAACTCTGAATAATACAGATATTTTGCACTTGGAAACTTTATTGCAATAAAAATATTAAAACTTTTCCATTTAATATATCAATTTACTTTGTTTTTTTTTTCATTTGCTTGTAAATAGAAGAATATTCGCATCGGGCAACCATAAAAAGCTCTCAGGTAGTTGCTTTCTTTTTTGATGGGCTCTAATATTATTACCAATAAAGCTCATTGTTAAGCCGAAACTCAACTGAAAATCACTGCTTTCAAAATGTCATCGATCTTAATAGTTCAAGCGGTACGAAAACAAATTATATTATTCCAACTAAATAATATTTAACTACCCAGGACTTATAGGTATCACTACAATTCACTTAAGCTGACCCATAAAGGTCGCCATGACGTATGAGCAACCTAAGTAGGTGCAAAATGTTGTATAAATAAAAAGCATGCCTAAAAAGAGCAGCTTAAAAAGCTATAATTCTGTGACGAATGACTACCACAAAATCAGCTTTAATGTCACTTAAAATATGTACGAATGTACATATCTTTCATTTGGTTCAGTCCTCAAGCAATTCCTTGTATATGTGGAAATGCTCCGTTTTGTGACCTAAACATGTGTGCGCAGGTATGTAAGGGCAAACAGGCCATCCATTATTTAAATGTACTCACCTATTTCATTTGGAAAAATACAACAATCAACCTAAACAATAGAATGTTAACCGTTGGTTTCTATCAACATTGTACTTTTGAGATTTCTGACTGACAATAAACTTGCGGCCCTAAACACCAATGCAGATATGAGTACATACACTTGCTCCCCTAGTTGTTTTGTTTTATGTGTGCCACACTGGTTGTACTTCTATTGTCTCACAAGTAATTTAAATGTACAATAAGTATCTGCATACGTGTGTGCAGTTTGGCATGTGTAGTGCTGCGGTCCAGTGCAGTTTTAAGAGGCTTTTGTTGGCAAATAAATTAAAGTTTTATCATTTAATTGTTCTCCCCTTTGACTATGGCTTTAAATTAAAAAAAAAAGTTTTTGTTTGCTAGTTTTGACTTTTTAATTTCTTTTCCCCGTACACTAATTTTGTGAAAGAGGAACACAGCTAGTTTTCATTTGTATGTTTTTTTTGGAATTTGAATTTTAATACACAAGCGCTTTTATGTGCACACACTTATACTTTCTTGAATGCGGTGGTTTAATTATCGTAATTGTGTGTTTCACCTAATTTTTAAATGTTATTTTAATTGAAAAGATAATGCTTTACATTTCAGCACACTAACACATTGTGTCTGTGTGAATATTTGTGCATGCGTAACTACCCTGCAAAAAATGCGATAAGTCTACGATTGGTCCGGGAATAGTCGCAAAGGAACATGCGACTAATACAACTTCTGATCTCTTTATATGGAATGAACTGTTCCCTTTTGTTCGAGCAAGTCCTATGAAGAGAATAATTATCCGAATGGGTATAAATGACGACCAGTCTATTTATAAAATCCAAAATAAAAATTTTTGCTTTAAGAGAGAATCGAAACGGCTTCTTGAGGATTTTGTAAACGAGAGTTTTGTAAACGACGCGCATAACATTTTGTTGGCTAAGCGCGTACATATCGCACCCTAAAATAAAAACAGTCACAACTCAAAAAACATCAAATGTTCAGGAGAGGCAAAACAACAGTCTCTACAATAATGATGATAATTTTATAATCATACTTTTCTAGTGAAAAAAGATAGTAACTACGAAAAAATTTCTGGAGCTGTTGAGGAAGTATTCTGTGAATTAGTTTATATGGAAAAAGGATTTAAAATTTGTTTTTTTAATATTCAAGAGAAGTAAAAAATTTTATGTAAAATTGGTTGTAATATTTTAAACGTACTTTTCCAGTAAATAAGATGTAGTTACGATGAAGAAATTTTCGGAGCATGTTGGGAAGTATTCTGGGAATAGGTTTATGAGATAAAAGCGATTTTAAAAAATTTTGAGTTGTGACGGTTTTTGGTTTAGGGTCCGATATATCAATTCTTTACTTATCATACCCGAAAATGTAAATATAGGACTAATCTACAATTATACCCGCTTGAGACTTGTTACAATTAATACCCAATTTTACCCGAATGAGACTAATCCCGGAATACTCTCTTTAAAGATTAGTCGCACAATTTTTTGCAGGGTATTTAAACATACTTGTACTTGTGGTGTGTATTTGACTGATATATAAAGGTATGCTGCGTGATAGAGAAAAATTTATAAATTTAAGAATTTTTTTAAAATTGAATGCGTAGGTATGTGAAATACTTAATCTGTCTAATAAAATAAACACTTAAATGTAAGTAATAATATAAAATAATTGTTTTGTAAAACCCCAAAATATAACTGACAATAAAATAGTTAATTGCGCTATTTGGAAAATTGCCAATTCTTACATACGTAGATGTAAAAATATGTCAGTCGCTTCAAGTTTTGATCGATTATGAGTGACGTTATTTAGTAGAAATAATAAAATAAATGTAATACCTTTTAAAATAAAAATGATTCCATTCTAGGATATCTTTTATACAAAAAATAAGCAGGCATTTATTAATTTTTTTTCAATAAATTTATTTAAGATCAATTCTTTTTTTTATCATTTACAACTTACACTGGCTTTGAAGCATTCATCAGCCTGCACTATAAGCCAATCAGACTTAATTAGAAAGCCACTAAGTACCTATATAGTCGATATGTTAAAAATTAAACCACTTAGTGCCGTAACCACGATTCTCAGGTGTTTGTAGCACCACTATTCCATAGACTCTTTTAATATTTTTATTTTGAAAATGTAAATAAAATAATTGTTGGTTTTTGTCAAATATATACATTGGCCGATAGCTTCTATTGGCAGTAGTTGATAAAGATTTGTAAAAGTATTAAAATTATGAATTTAACAACAATAAACTTGGGATGCATGTATGTAGTAGACTTCAAATGCGTGGGAAAGCGATTGAAGTAGAGGAATATACAATTAAAATATAAAATTTCAGTTAATGATACAAAATTTCGGTATGTTCTATGCACGACTTCAATTGAAAAATAAGAAACTATGATTTCCAATAAAATAATTTTTTACTGCGAATGTTTACTGCGTACTAAAAGTGATGAATTCGGTAATAATTTTTTATAGAGTTCATTGCTAAGGCTTCAAAATTTAAAATGAGGTAACGTACGTAACATCTTTTTCAAAAAAAAATTAATAATATTTTCACATTTGATTCATTTTTTATTATAGCTGAGATCACGGAGATAAGCAGACCTACATATTACTACATACCTTATAAAATTACTTCTATTGTACTACTGTTAAAGTCATATGCAAGCATATCGGTGATTTAATTTAACAGCTGTTATTTTTTTTAAATTAATAAATTAAATAATTAGTTAAAGTTTTTCTAATATGCATACAAAATATCACCACAAACAGCTTAAACTAACCACAAAATCAAAGAATAAAATTCATATTTGCAATTTAACTCATCAGCTGTTCAAAAAACACAAAAGCACACCTATTTGTACGAAACAAGCACAAATACAGCCGTATATAAATGTTTGTTTAAATTTACATTTATGTTCTATATGTACGTAACTAAGAGTCCGAATGTTATAGATATTTGTGAAAAAAGAGTATTAGTAAATTTACGCTTTAATCTAGAATATAATCGTTAAAGACAAATGTTTCCTTAACAGCCTTTCGTGTTCTTAAAATGGTTCATACATGTAGATTTAAACATATACTCGTTGTTATGTAAAAACATTTGTATTTAGCACACCACAATTTAATTTGATTTCGTGCTGAAAACGTTAGTGGTTGCAGATGACTTCTCCCAATGTTAAACCTGAAAACAGTTGGAATCCGCACTGAGCTTATTTACACATACTTATTTTTGTGTGAACGAGTATGTAAATTTATATGTACGAGTACTTTGAAAAAGAACAACTGCTAAAACTACCTTTGTAGTTGACAAGCAATTTGTAGACGAGCAGACACTTATATAATTATTACTTTCCCTAATTATATGACGCCATAAAACTTAATTCAATTTATTATATTTTACGTAAAACACACACACAGTTTTAACTTTTAGTAGATAAAATACGCCAAGGATGACCGTTTATTTCTAAACAATTTTACTGCAATTTTCTGCGATTTTTTTCAAATAGTATAAAGGTTCGGGCAGGGGTGGATACAGACAATAATTTTTTTGGGATTGGGGTATTCCAGAAAAATATTTTTGTAAACAAATCATGATTGATGAACTGTGAGATACATTTAAATTTGCTCAGATGGTTGTCGCCAATCATCAAAGTTCGACTGATAATTATCCGATTAAATCCTACATGAATAGAGGTACAAATACACTATGCAAATATGTAAAGTGGAAGATTATTTTCTCATAAAAATAAAATTGCCATAAATTTCTGGCAACAAACGCTTCCAAGCATGAAGTTAGCACTGAAGTTTTAAATATTTAATTTGACCTTGCTTTAGCGAAATTGCCATAAATTCTAGCATTAATGCTAGGCTTGGAATGTAAGCCTCATGTTTGACTGCAGAACTCAAACAAATATGTTTTCCTTCTGGACATGGAATTAGAGTAAGGTAAATGTACCAGTCCCCTTTAAGTAATTGTATGGAAAAAAATGGAAAAATCCTAAGAAGCTTTTATAACAAAAATTTCAAAAATCAAAAGCAATTTATAGTTCGATGAAATGGGCACTTTGTTATACTAAAATTATTTTGTTCTTAATAAATTCATATTCATTGAATTCAAACTATTAAAAGAAGGTGTTTCTTATGGAAATTTATTCTTTCTTTAAGAAAATTCTCTCTTTTTTCAATTGAAAAATTATAAAAGAAAGTATAAAAATATTAAAAAAAAGCATCTGGTTGTCGCATAAATATGGCAGGCAGTTTAGTTCAGTAGATAAGCCAACATATTCATTTATAAATTTGTAGATTAGTATGTACGTTGGTGCCACTTACCATGCCCTGAATTCCATATGCTGAAATAAAAATATATATTTTTATCCATGTTTGTCCGTTTATATGAATATGCATACGAGTTTATATCTTTATAATAACTGTATGTATTTTAATGCAACTGATAACTTTATGTCACCAAAGTGAAATATGTCAACTGCACATTTTAAATCTCACCAATCGTAGAATTCACAGCTAGACAGCAATCAAGCCATGCCCTAAGTACGTAAATACGTAGACACGCATGTAAGGATATGGTTTTGTATGTCTGTCTCTTCGACAAATCATGCAAAATTCTTGTGGCATGTTTTTTAATTGCACAAGTTTAAATATATGTGAACGTATGCATCGCAGCATATTTTACGGCATATAGATTTCATGCTTTGCTACTGAGACTACCGATCGTTCTGCAGTTTGTTGTTGCATTCATTTCCGTTTTCTAATTTTCAGTTTCCGCAAAAGCCACTGTTAAAACACACACACACAGCCAGATAAATTTTGCATGTACACACTCAATCAATTGATTAATTCACTTGCTGTGGAGTGCTTGTGTAAACTCAGGCAGACAAATCTGTATATTTACCTACATACATACCATATATGTATGTATGTATATGTATATGTGAGTATTCTGGTATGAGCTTTGGCATGCGAATCTATGGAATTTTAATAAAGTCGCTTATCTAGAGCTGCAAACAATTTCTACATGTTAAATATTTTCGTATTTCTTTATTGTGTAGTTGGGATGGCAGTTCTTTAAGTTTTTTAAATTTAAGTTTTCTTTGAAAACGAATTTAAATGAAGCGAACTATGTAAAATCAATAAAGTACTCCAACATTTATGGTAAAATTTCTCATATTTTAAAAAATTTATTTTTTACAATTTTTTAAATTATTTTTTATAATTTTGTAAATGACTTAAACTAATCATAACAAAGTTTTAACAGTACATCCTTTTGAAACGTTTTCAGTAAGATATTCAGTTTTTTAAGGTAAACAAAAAAATTATTAAAATCCGCTTTTCTGCTACACCACGTGGAATTTAATTAATTTTGCTTTTAATAAAATATCACAACGGAAACAAGAATTACAATCAAATTCAAGACTTTACTATAAATACTAAAAAACAAAATTTTGTAAGCAAATACTTGTATGTATATATTTTTATATTCCCTCAAAAGTTAATAAAATCGACAAACGTTGTTTTTCGAAAACCTTACAAATATGTGCCTGTGTATACTTGCACTTTAATCGCAAGTCTCTGTGTTTGCACACAAATACATTTACATCTGGAATCGCTTGATTTTATGTTGAGTTTGTGTGAATCTAGTCTGGGATTGAGGTGATTGATTTCGAAACTGACGTATGTATGTATATTTGTATAATACACATGTAGTTCATCATTTGATGGGACAGCAAACAGTAGGTTTTTAAATGAGTTTATGCTCTCGAATTTCAGAAATGAAGGTTTTAACAAAAGTTTAGTGAAATTTCTTAGAAGTATGCTTATAGAATGAGATATAAATTAAAAAGTTATTAGGTAAAAGCTCAATTGACTATAAAAGTATTCGAGTCAAATACAAATTCATATATCTTATTGAATATGATATTGAAAACACTATTGCAAGTTATCATTATGAACGAAATTTATTTAGACAGCAATATAAATAAGTATTATAAATGGAGCTGACAAATTTTGTCATTTCAGTGTTCTAACTTAGTTGCGCAGTTTGATAAATTTCCATGGAGGTGCCGTCCAATCAAAGTATCAACAAATTAGCAATTTTCTACAATATATACTTAGATTTTAATTTATATTATTTTAAAAATTTAAATACAGCTAATTTCTTATTAAAGGCTAGAGTAACCAAGCTTAAACCCCATAAAAAAATCAACAAAACTAAAAAGTTTTTCTCAGAGTTTTTAGAATTTTCGGAGTACGAAATAAAGTGCTAGTTTCAACTATGATCAAATGTGATCCCAAACACCTTATGAAGGTTATGCTTTTTTTGTACTGACTCCACTTGAACAATTTTTCGTAAACCATTTCTGAAATTAATGTTCTTCGTGTATGAAGCATATTTTCTCTTCTCTGTATTTGTTTCGTTTATTTATTTTCTTCAAAATAAAAGAACAAAAAAAAACACAAAAAAATGTCCTACCTCAAACCACAGTGCCACATCAAATCTATTTATTTTTTCCTTACATAGTTTAACCGAAAATCTGATTGGTTGACAGCATTTAGCTGTAAACCCAAGTAGAACAGCAAACAAATATTCGCATGTGTTGAATGAAAGCAACAAAAGCAAAAGCGAAATCAGTCAGTTTTAACATCACAAACAGAACTCAATTTAATTTGATGACAAACTGTAAATGAATTGTGTTGATTTTTGTGATTGATACCCGCTGTGCTGCAGAGATGACAACCAATGTAAATACTCACAGGCACACATACACATTCAATCTGAAAAATATATGTTGCAAAATATATTTGAAAGTGTGGAATCAAATGGTAACTTGCGGCATTCAAGGGTAAATTTTAGAATATTGCATTCGGTAGCAAAAAACCCAGCGGGTGGGTTTAAGTACTTGTAATTTGCTTGTGGTGAGCATATTTTTGATTTTTAATATACCTCCTATATATATTTTCTTTAATCGTATCTCTGGCTAACATTTCAGCGTCTACCTTTGAGTTGCTAAATAATTTTTATAACATTCTTATAAGCTGTTCTCAGAACCTCAATACTAACACAACAACCAACAAAATCTCTGCAGGGTACATTTCAGTCAGACTATGTAATTTAATCAGCAGATTAAAACAAGTGGTTAGCCGGTTGTGTATGTTAGTTGGAAAATCATTGAACTACATTCAACTATTTATATATGTAGATAGAACTTTCAACTGTAAGAATGCGTGCACACACACACCTTTGCATTTAAGTGCATTCTACATACAAGTAAGACAATGCATGTACGAATATTCTAGTAAAATACCTGAAATATGCCAAGTTGCCCATAGTTGAAGTCATTTGCAATAAAATGGAATCTAAATTGCAATTAGCAAGCAGATTGTGTGCTAACACTATCTTATCGTTCTAACAAAGAGACTTTCATATTTAAATATGAGATTGTATTAAAAAAAAGGAGTAAAAATATATTTGCAAAATAATTTCCAGGAATATGAAAGTTATTTAAAATGGATTTTATATTTACCAAAGCATTGTGTTTTAAACGAAAAGTTAATTAATTTAGATTTAAAGTTATGTGTGTGAAATATGTTAGATTGGATTCAAGGCAGATTTCACAGGTAACCCCAGTTGAGTTAATAATTTGATTTTTTTTCATTTATCTTAATTGTCAAACTTTGTTTTCATTCGATAAAAACAAAAAAGACATTGTTTACATCTGATACGTGCTTTGTAGAGAAAAAATATATTGTGCATTTTGCTCATTAAATGCATGAATATTTGGTAGATTTGCATTGTGTAGTCTGTGTCCAACTTGTACAGTGTTGGGAAAATGCGACCTCAGCAAGAAACAGCTAGAAAAAGGCGAAGTAGGCCGCAAGAGCCACGCCTAAGAATTGTTAGGCAGAGAGCTTGTGGCATCACGTTAACGGAAACAATGTGGTGTCCATAGATCATTTCGCGATCTGTAAATTAGTTGCTGGCTTAAAACGCGAACACTTGGTGCCCAACTCTGTCCCAAGGCTCATGTATTAAGTTCTGAAATAAACATTTACATTTTGTAATTATTTATTTTGGGTAAATTGAATTTGTGAAATGTCAACTTTTGTTTTTATTAGACTGATTTGATAGTACTTATTGACAATAAAGATATATCAACATATTTAGCAGGGTTGCACAAACGTTTCATATAAGTAGTTTTTTATTTTTTAGTAAAATATCAGATTATACTTCATGCTTTTATTTTAAGTGAAATTGTGCAGGTTTTTGGAATTCAATTTATCTTTATGAAGACCCTGAACTACATATTTTGGATTTCACTTAATAATAAAAAGTATTTTTTTAAAAATAATTTCCCTTTCTTATGTATATCTGTAGCAATTGCTGTTCCTCTTTTCAAAGTTGGATTGCTCTTCTACTATTTCTTATGCATATCACTACAAATTTTAATATATAACGGCATTAATAGAAAATCGTTGTTTATATGAGAATGATTTCAGATGTATTTTTATTCGCTGATTTTCAGGAAAGCGATGATAAATACTAAAGATTTTTCTTTGTATGTATTTTTATTGTTTTAAATAAAATGCGAACTGTAAGTTATTTAATTCTAATAACCTGTCTTCCAAAAGTAACAACATCCTGGAGTTGTTGCGGTCACTGTTTAAAAATCCGTCGTTCGTATTTGAATTTTGAAACTATTCAAAGTGAAAAATAATGGTTAAAAGCTCCTAACGTAGCCTTTTTGAAAATCCAATTTGTCATCTGTGGATTTTGCAAAGATTTGGTCACTTCGTTACAAATTTTAATTTTTAACCATTTTGATTTTTATTATAAAACTTTATTTTATAAGTGACTTTGGATTAATATCCGGTCGTACATGTATTTTATGACAATTGCAAACAATTTCTAAAAAAACATAAAGAAACGAGTTTTATTGGGTGACACATTTTCGAAATTTTGTGAGAGCGTATTATTTCATAAAATCAGCTTCATAAAGTCAACATAAATTTTTTCCTACCTTTTTTAACCGATAATCACACTGAAATTTTGTGCTATGTTAGCAATTAGATTACTCATACGACATGGTCAACAATTTTTCCAACGCAATAAAACGAATATTAATTAAACTGGATTGTTGTTTAAAAAGCAACCACTTCTCAATCGAAATACAAAAATTCATGATACCAGTTCATGACCCTTTTTCTACACTTAGCACTTTTAGGAACCTTTTTTACTCAGCATTTGCACTTGTGTTTAAGCACAAAAAAATTTTCATATTCACAAGTTCAAAAAGTTAAAACAATTCACCAGGCTTCAAATTTGCTAAACATTGTTTTTTTTCACTCTTATACGGTTTTCTTTTCGCACAACTTTAACCGCCGCTGTCAAGACTGTATGGCGTTAAATTCCGTTAAAGCCGCAAACTTTAGCCGCTTTAAAAGTTGGCAATAGTGTCAAAAAGTTACATTTACAACAACACTGTGTAGTGTTTCGAAAATATCAAGCAACAAAGAAAAAAAAAACACAAACACCAAAGACATAAAAACTTGTGGAAAAGGCGGAAAATAAAAAATAATCTGCACATGCAAGCAACCAAAGAGCTTCTCATGAGCGCGAGGTTGAATTCGAGTTATGCGCCGTGTGAAAAATCGGAGCAAAGCGAAGTTTCCACATAAGTGTAAGTGCAAGTGGTGTACAGGAAGTGGCGAGTGTCACAAACAGTTTTCTGTGAGTATGTCTGGATGGGCTTGTGTGTGGGTCACGCGTGATTGCGAACGGGCACACATAAGGTAAAGCGCGTTTCAAAAGTAACTTTATCCAACTCAAGAAGTTTATGAAAAGTTCTACGCTCGAAGTATTACCACAAAAATTCATATAAAAGTTTTAATATTTACAAAAAAATTCGAATGTATAACTGTTTAATTTGTTAAGCTACTTGGAATTTAGAATGCAAAATGGCTTTGCTGCTGCTTTCACAGTACAATTTCCTTCATAAATAAATCTTAACCTAAACTTACGTTCTATGTTTGAAAATCCACAATCTCTTCAATGAAATTAACGAAAATAAAAAATATTGCATAAAGCTGAACTAATAAATTTCCCAAATATGTCTAACATTTCAAAAAATGTTTCACACTTTTTTTTTGGTAACCTTTCATTTTTTTCTTTTCTCATTGTATTGCTTAGAATGTCATTTATGGCTGCACTATAGCGAAACCAAACGTAAATTTGTCAGAAGCAAAAATAAAAAAAATACACTAAAAGCAAATTAAAAAAATGTTACCAGCAGAAAGCAAAAACTGCTAAAAAAGAATTCAAAAGTGAATTATTTTAGAACGTCGCTCTGCCTTAGCTGCGCTCTCTGCATGCATCCTTGCCCTCAGAGTGGCTATCAAAAATGCACAAAGGATCTGACTTGATTTATACTCTGGGGTCTAGTGTACTTTGCACTTTGCTTTTTTAACACATCATTGTTTAATGCTTCTTTTTTAACTTCCATGTATGTGGCCAAATGTGACAGGGTAAATAATGAAAAATTCCATATGAGCTCTCTCGCCTATTTATCATGAGCAGCGAAAAAAAACAAACTGCGGCTATTGTGAAAGTGCATATTGCCAGAAAAAATATTAAGATCACAAATATACATAAGTAAAACAAAAAACGAAGATTAAAAAAATTAGAATTATAATTACTTTTTAAAGATAACTAAAATTTATTGTTTTGGAATTTTTAGCTACTGTATTAAATACGAACTTAAAAAAAAAATGTAAAGGTAGAGTTAAAGATATTAACATATGAATAAAAAAAATCGAAAAGAAGCAAAGCTTCGATTCCCCTGAAAATCGATATTTATGTCTTATATTAATAATTTTTTTATATTACTTTTATTTTTCAAACCACTATTTTAAAAGTGAGTTTAAACAATCAAGGAAAAAAAGTGTAATTTGCAACTAAAATGCTAAAGAAGTGACTTACATATATACATATATTGCAATTACTCGCATACTAAAATTCTAGCGATTTGAAGAAATTTACTAAAACACTAAAGTGACTGGCAGAATTTAATTGAAGTAATGCTGACGTCTAAAACAAATCAAAAATTTATATACACTAAAATCTATATTATTGAAGCTAAAGTCTATTTGTCAATAATATTAAAATCTGTTATAATTAATACTTGAAATTTTTTCGAATAAAAAGTTGATACAAAATTTTAAAAGTTTGTAAATTCAGTATTTATAAATTTACCAAACACTAATAGGAAATTTTTATATCCATTTGATTTGGCAATATCAAAAAAAATCTACTAACGTAGTTCAGTTGGATCAAAGTACAGCCCTGTGCATTCATTTTCATTTATCATATTGCTTACTTTGAGGATTTGAGCTTCTTGTGAATTCTTGATTTATAAAAACAAATGTTTCATAAATTGCGCCTTGAAGAGAAGTGAGATATGTAGTTGGATGATTTCAAAAACAAATAAAGAACGTTTTTAGTTGCTTTGTAAAATTTTTTTACGTATTTTTTCTTCCCTTGCTTTTTTCGACTTACTGTTTTACAGTTAAACTCTTTTTTACCTAGCATTTTTTTCTTCAAAGTAATTGATCAATGGAATAATTCGTCATCCATCAGTCGGTGTACCATTGACACTTGCACCATCAACAAAATTTACCCAACAATGTTGCATGCTACTCACATACAATGCACATACACTTGCAGTAAACCAGATATTCGTTGGCACTATACCACAGGATTTCGCTCTGATGAACGAATAAATGACGAACGGTCGGGCAGCGCGTGTGAATACTTCCACTTTTTTATTTCTTGTTGTATATATTGAGATATAGTATGCATATACAAATGTGCGCACACCTATCTAAGTATGTATGTATAAATGGATATCAATAAATTTTCCATAGCATAGCAGGATATACATACATATACGCTTCTACTCACTCATATCACATTCGATGTGTGTAAATTATTAATTGTAATTTGTTAAAAAATTTAATGCATAAAAATGTCACGTCAATAAGTGAGTATGAGAGCATCGGCGCGCACCTCTATGTATGAACATATGCATTTTTTTTTTGTTCATATGTACTACATATATTTAATTTGTAGAAAGAGTAAAAGTAAGCCAGGTGAGTTTGCTTTATATTTTTGTAAAACAAATATTAAAGTTTGCACTCATAAAGTGTGTGAGCATAAATGCTTTGCTCAGAATATAAAATGTATATCATTGAAATTGACTACACTTCACAACGATTAACTTTGTAGTTGCACATTGGGCAAAATATTTGCAATGAAATTTACATAAATGACACTTTTGTAAATGTGACAGATATATATTGTACAATATCAATAATCCACATAGCACAAATCAATTATAATTAAAATTAATCAAACTTTCATTACTTTATGCTTAACCCCTCTCGCTACCTATGTTAACTTTTATATAATTAAACCATGACTCTAAGATTTTATCCAAAACTGTTTCAATCAAGTTTAATATTTTGACAAATTTTTATACTTTGTTTTCTTTGTTTTAATATCAAATATTTGCCAATAAATATTATGTGCCTGCGGTCACAAAAAGCGTTTCAAATTTCATGCAAAATTCATTTACAATAACTCAAATAGATTTCCTCTAAATGTTTCACTTGAAAAAAAAAATTGGTAAGCAGTTTTCAGCCGCAGGATATTGTAAAATAGTGCCAGTAAACTTTTAAAATATTTTTAATAAATAACTTAAGGCTTTGCCAGAAGCTTTTGTTAGGACAATTTGACAAGCGAGTGGGGGATGTACTTAGTTTACGACTTTTCGATATTCCAGGCAAACGTTGACTAGATGAAGTTCAATAATATCCATAAAGAAGACCTGCATTAGACACATAGAAGCTGCAGGGATTATAAAGAAAAGAAATCGATTTCCTATCCACATTATAAATTTATCTCTCTTTAAAGAATTTGATTACGTTATTTAGATATTTTTTTTCTGCTTGCCCTTACTGCGCTTTCAAACATCGTTTAAAAGTTTAAGATGCAAAACAGTTCGGTCAGGAATATATTTTTAAAACAAAATTTAATGAAAAATTTTATCACAATCTGCTTATATATAAGCCATTTGAAAAAGCCAAAGAATTTGAATATTTAAAAGTTTATATCTAAACTAAAATTAAGCATTTTTTGGCCAAAAAGTTTTTAGTAAAAAGGCAAAAAAATGGATACAAAATATTTGTTTGAATTGAGATGTTCCTGCGGTTTGATAGTATGTATATTTAAAATAAATACTGCCGACTAGAGTAATATAATTAAAATGTCTTCTTGAGTAACATTTTGCCACTAAAAGTGTTCGCTTGACATTCTAATTTTTACTTAGTTGGCAGCTCTATACAAGGACAATTCAATATACTGAAAATTTTTTAACGATTTTCCATCATATGCTGTCGGAAACTTCAACATTATCAAAAAATAATTAAGTTTGGATTTTGTAATATTTTTTTTTTTATAAGCAATCTCAATGGAAATAAGTTTTACGGTGCGCTTCTTTTTGTTTGAATTTAATATAAAAAATATTTATTTCTTCGCAAAATTTAACCTTTTCATTTATGCTTCAATGAACAATAAACGATTTCAATTAAAAGGCCACTACTAACAAAAAAAAAAGAGCGTCACGCTTAATATTAATATTACTGCCACTTGTGCCACCTCGTTCCTAATTTAGTTAATGTGACTAAATATGCTAAATTTGAGTGCATTAATCTTAGGCGTTCATAAAAATTACAGCCACTATCTCATACCAGTTGTACACCTAAAGTGTAATAAACAGTCCCTTCGCGATAAAAATAACATTTTTCATGCGCTACTTTTACGTTTTTAACACACCTAAATCAGCTTAAAAGTCTAAGTTAGTCGCTAACTAGAGAGAAAGATAAGAAAAGAGAGCAAGAATGTAAATATTTAAAAAATATTAAAAGGTGATGTTTTTAAAAAATGTATTGTTGTATAAGTGCTGCTTAATGCACATAAACAATTTGAAAGTAGCTATGTGCAGGCGTACAAAACGATGTTGTGTGCAAATAAGCACCTTTCAACGACAACACACACACACACACATTTAATTTGACGCAGACCCTCGATGTAGTGAAAAAGTTGTTATTTTTATACATTCCTCTTTTGCGTGAGTTTAAATGGCTTTCGGTTGCCACCGCACCACCGTCGCACTAAGGCAAACCAAATGATAACCTAATTAAGTTGAAACACCTTTAGGGAATTATTTTTGTCCCAGCACGCATTCTGCCGTCACCGTCGCCGTCGCCGCTCCTGCTGCGTTCCTGTGCTTCCTCTCCATAATTTTTTTCATTTTTGTTTAATGCTTTATAAGCACTCACATAATAACTCTGTTTGCTTGCTCGCCAATCCCCAAATCAACGCTGCACACCAACCTTTCCACAATTTAATGTTTATATTGGGCACAACTTCCTTTTGGCTTTTTTTTTTTTTTTGTAATTGGCATACGCAGCCATTTTTGAGTATATTTTTTCTGCTTTTCTTGTGCCACCTTTTTTGTGCCTTCCCTTCGGAACGACCGCTCGTTAGCGCCATTACCGCCGCTGTCGCTTTAATTTACAAGCGAATATCGACCATTTCGTTCGGCTTAACAAATTTAGTATTCGTCGGTGAGCGTTCGCGCCAAGCCTTTTCGTCGTCAATTCGAACTTTGTCGGCTTTGTTGTTGGCAGGATATTTTTTTTATTTTGAGCAGTTTTTGAGCAAGTACACTTACGCGCCACTGGATTACATATACTCACACAAAAGAAACGCTTACATGCATATACATATGCTCATATTAATATGCGTCCTAGTCCATAAAAAGATAGCAGTATTCGGTGAATTTTTATTAATAATGAATTTTAAATTCCTTAACTATTTAAATTATTGCTGTTTACTGCAAAAATAGTAAATTTTTACTCACATCGAAATTTAATGTGCACTTCCATTAAAATTATGCTTGCATTAAGTTTCAGAAAATTTATATTTCGATGTACTCGCACCGGCATAATTGATTACATTATTAAGTATTTAGTACACAAATATATTTAGTTAAATGATTTGAAGGTAACTATTTACTTATTTTTAGCTAATAAGACAAAAGAACGGGTATTATTTTATATTCAACAGAAGAGTAGGTAAAAATATACTTACTATTATTTTCAAGTAATTAGTAACATTTTACTGCCTATCGGTTCTCAGTGATCATTAAAAGTTTTCTGAAAACACTTCGGAAATTTCGTTGTAAGTAAAGAGGGCAAATCATACTAAATTGTTTTTTTTTTCGCGATTTATTATGAAATGCATTTATTTTCGAAAAAAGTGTACAAAGAAAATGCAATTATTCTCACGATATTTTCTTTTAACGCCACCAACTATCTAAAACAGCAGAAAAAGGTCTTTTAACTCCACTTTTTTTAATATTTAGATTTTAATCATTGTTTTTTATTGCGCTCAAGGGCAGTTTAATAGAAGATTTTATTTTTTAGTTTTAGTCGCTATTTCTGAGATCACCATAATCATCAGACTACTTTTTAATTTTGTTTATTTATTTATTTTATTTATTCTTCATCACCGATCTCCAGGTTTGAACCAAGAAACCTCGAATTGCAGAGCCAACATGTTTTATACTGTGCTACGCTTGCTTCGAATTCCATATAAATAATGATTATTCATTTTGAAGGTCACAAAAACGTAACAAAATTTTTTAGATTTTATTTAAGTTTACGGTCCAAATTTAATCAATCATTTTTAGCGAAAGGTATAAAAAGTGGTAACTTTTAACACCAGCTCTTTTCTTCTTACTTAAAGACCTAAGCATCTGCAAAGACATATATTCCAGCTTTCAATTATTTGATAACGAATCATGATACTCGCCCAATCGATTTCTATTCGAAATTTTTATTTCTGATCACGGCACCAGACAACACGTGAAGAAAGAAATAGCTCTTAAAACACGTATGCCGCAATGTCGCCTATGTTTCATTTCAAATGGAGTTAGAGGAATTGCAAAGGCCGCATGACTACCGAGTAGTGCGATTCTTGCAAATGAAATCACTAATCATCCATTGACTTTCTTGTAAGTTCAACTGCAACCCGCTTTGCTGAGTTTGCCAGGGGTTAGAGTCCTATGCATTTAACGTCCAAATATTTATTGAAACAAATCAAGAAAGTTATTTTTCTTTAAAATAAATGTTGTTTGATGCCTTCTTAATTAAAGTACAAACGTTAGAATCTAAAAGTTTATCTCAGTGAGCTGCCTTAATGCATGTACATACATTCCCGTGCATACAACAGTGCTTCATTCATATAAAAACCATCCGCTTACAGATGTATGTATGTACATACGAGTATGTGTGTGCGTTAACAACAACAACAGAAGTCGCCATACAGTTTTGTGGCACATAAAAGGATTTTTTCATGTTTTCACATTTTCACGTACTCCAACTAGCGGCACAGCGCCTTTCACCTTTCTCCTCTTTCCAACAATTCAAAGTGCCACGACGCTCGCCTTACAGACTTCTCGCATATCCGTTCACAGCTTTCCGTCCAACCTCTTGTACTTTGTGCATTTTTATGCGACTGCAGTGACGGCGTATTGGGCGTTCATGAAGCGCTCAAAGGATTGAAGAAAAATGCAATGGAAAAGGAGTATGAAATTTTAAAGCTAGTGAAAATAGTAGAGAGAGCGCTCAACGAACCGCCTTTACAATGATGCAAGTCGCTCTAGATATCACTGGCATCGTCAATGTTGTCGGCTTTGCCGTTGCTTTGCTGTTGCTTGAGTGGCAATAAAATTTGCAGCGTGCGCCACAAATAATGCGCGTGAAGTGCTGTAAAGCTGATCCGCATGGAAGCACTGAAGGAGCAGCGGATGTGTATTGCAACCAAAAAAAAAAAGTCCTAGAGAAGCGGAGTAGTTGGTAGTTGGTGCGCCAAAAAAAAAGTCAAAAGCAGCGCGCAAAGAGCAAACAAGATGAATAGCACAAACAAAACAAAAAAACAAATTAGAGTAACAGCACAATAAAGGCAATAACAAAAGTATGCAAAATAAAAATTAACAAAAAAACACAAAATTGCTGAATGAAAGCGCAAAAAGTGTAAACAACCAACGTAAATCTGCATAGTATGTTTAAAGCTTGTTTCACAGTTGTCCCTTGGCGCGCGTATGCAACAACAATAATAAAAGAACAAAAAAAACACACACACAAAAAATGAGTGAAAAGCACACACAATGTTACGCAACACTCCAGTTTACAAGCCATAAAGTGCATAGTGCGGATGAGCAGACAAAAAGGAAACAAATTTAAAGGTATAAACAAAAAGATCTACCAAAACTTCGACTGTAGCTGAAAAGCCGTTACACACACACATACGCATACATATACATAGCTGCATACACATAAAAACATATATGTATGTATATGTTACACGTATGTATTGACCCGAAAGGTCCAGCAATGCTTGTGTTCGTTTTGAGCACCATTTTTTCTGTTTTTTTTTTTTTTTTGAAAACAAGATGGCGTAAAAAAGTCACAAAAGTCAATGAGTCGCAATTCATCAGGCAAAGCAAACAGCATACAGGACAGTGGATGTGCCGGCTGTGTCTGTGTGTGTATTTGTGCGGCCAATTGGTAACGCATTTGTAGCTTGTGCAAACATATTCGAGTACAATACAAGCAACATGCGCATATACCTATACAAATATGTGTATGTATGAGTATAACCCGCAGCTCACAATAACGTCCAGCCGAAACTTACACCTTTGAAAAGTATATTTTCGTGAATAAAGTAAAACAATAATGAAAAAGCTGTGTTGTATAGCTCTTGTTGTTGTTGTTGTTGTTGTTGTTGTTGTTGTTGATGTTACACTGTTGCTCGTAGTTGAGGCGTGAAAGTGGAGTGATGTTAAATGAAAAATGTGTTTAAAGTTTACAACCGTGTTCATACATTTTCGTGTATGAGTGCTTGGTTGGCTCTATTTATTTTGCTTGCAGGACCAATTGCCCTCTGGCAGGAAACAAAGTATTTGGAATTTCGTTGCAACATTGTTAGCAGTAAAATACTCGTAAATTTGGTGCACTTTTAAAAGACTTTCAAAGCACACAACGAATACTATTTCTATTTTCAAATTCTCGTATCTAACATTACTAATTTCTGGGAGCTATTATTTAAAAGCTTCACATTTGGGTATTTCCTATCATTTGTAAAATTGCATAGCTTAATTATCTTCAGAAATATTTAGACCAAGGTGTAGTCAGAAATGCGCTAAAGTTGATGAAAAATTAAAAGAACTTTATATAACATACTTAGGGCCGTTTGCACCAGCTCTGTTTAAAATTACCGGCGGTTAGCAGCAATTCAGCTTACTATTCAGCGCTTACTTATCTGACGTATGGTCTTAACCGGCGCTTTTAGTTTCGATTAAGCACTTAACCGGAGAGCCTTTAATACTTGAAATTATAAAATGTCTGTTAAAAAAGTTTAAACTCGTGCACAGTTTCTGCAGAGCTTACATCTTTTTGAAAAACAAAAAATAAATGGAACGAGCGTTGGTAAAATATATCAAAATATACATAAGAAATCAACAAAAGATGCAAATATTTTTAAACATTATGTCGAAAAACTTATTTCATTTTAGACATTTTTAATTGCTTAGAGCAAATTTTTACTTGAAAAACAAAAGGATCTTTAACAAATACGTCTTTAATCAATCAAATTTGCTTGCAGTAAATGTACTGAATACATTTTCAATATACGATAAAAACCATGACATTCGTTAAATATTAAAGATATGTGAAGGATATTAATCTGCGTAGAATGAAATAAATTATCACGCCTTTCACTGGATTTGTCATGAACATTTTGTAATGAATTTGTCAAAGTCGGTTCTAAACAATTAGTCTGTCGCGTAGTGTCGTCTAAGAATACGAAATGAGATAACAAAACATCGGTCGAACTTCACCACACCTTTACTTAACTCGACACTTATAAACTCACCATAGCTAAACTCACCACAGATGAAGTCACGCGAGAACAAAAATCGACACACACGGATTCATCTCAGCTTAAGTCTTAACACGCAAAATTCTCTCACCGAAGTATACTACAACTTAATTCATGTGAACATCTCCCCTAACTTAAATTCATATAACCGAACTCACTTCACCGGGCAAATCATAAATTAAGTTTACTCCTGAAATCGTTGATAGATTGCGAAGTGAATCAAGAGAAATTACTATTCCTTAGCGTAGCCGGCATACTTAGGGGTTAATACGTATACGGAGCTTTTACCAAATGTTTTTTCAAAATTCATATAAGCTAATTATTTAATTTTTCTAATATAGTTTCCAACGAATTAGCAGACAAATCTATGGATGAGTGTGGTGTATGTTATTCTTTATCATATCATAAGAAAATGTGGATATTTGACTGTGTATGATTTTAAGTACTTTCACAAAATATTTTACATTACTAATTAAATTATTTTTTTTTTTTTTTCATTGCAGGTAATCGTTTATCTTCCCAATCTACAACTAAACAGGTTAAAAATGTATTTTGTAAGTAACTAAATATACAGGTATCTAGAGAAGTTATGGATTATCAAACGGGTTGCCTTACCATGGTACAAACATTTTATTTTTGAACGTAGATAATTTCAAACATGCATATAATCTTGAATTGATTTCCTGCTCAACTAACTCCCTTTCTCAACTTTTGTTTTAATTATTTTTATATTAATATGGTTATTAATAAATCAGTTAAAATTATGAACCAGCTTATATAAAGATTTTTGTCTTCTAAATTAGTTCATTTAAAGCTTTTTTTTTTAATTTATAATAACATACAAATACGTCAAATTGGTATGGTAGTATGAAAATTTAAAAAACTGCATAATATTTCAAAGTAATTTAAAGCTTCCCAAACGCTTAAAATGCACAAACTTCATTAACAACTAGCTAATAAAAAAAAATGTATCTTAAATAGAAAAATTGTCCCACTTTCCTTTAAAGTAGTTGATTCATTAATACCTTTCCATTCCTTAACCTCATTCCAACCAGCTCGCAACTCAACTTCGCATCTTTCCTTTGCCTTAACTTCCCATTTAATTACCTTTATGCTTTAAATTCCTCTACTCCAGTCTAGCTTTGTTGCAATTTCTTTGTTTGGGCTATGTGAATTGCGCGCTTTGACCTATTTCCTATACTCGTATTTTACTTCACATATTCATACAAATTTCTTTACCACTCTTCTCGCGCTCTTGCTTTCTCTACTTTTATGGATTTTTATTTAATTGGATATTCCTTCCATTTCTGTCGTTCACCCTCCATCACTGTTGTCATGTATTCACATTTTTAATCTTATTCGCATTAAATCAAATGTCAGTTGTGTTAATTAACTATGCTTCGTACAGCCTTTTTCTAACGCGCTATACTCGTATGAATGTGTGTGTGTATAATTTTTTTGTAATTCTATTTTGCCTCATAGCGTGTCCTTTCTACCGACTTTTGTTATATTTTATATTTTTTTGTTTGTTTTTATTTGTTTCGGTTTATCCTGAGTGCTTTCGTGACGCTCGTTACATGACCGCGCGCCGCGTTATTTTCATTTATTTCCGTTTCCTCGGTTGCGCTGGCTAACAATTGCTAATATCCGCTTTTAATTAAGAAACTTCCTTCATTTTGTTACGCGGGTTTGCATCGACTGATTGTTGTAAATGTGATTTAAATTTGTAGTACAGTTTTTTAGGTTCAATGATTTTTTTTTTCTTAATTTGAAAAGTTTTTCACAATCTTTAAAATGTTTGTTTGATTGACTTTTCAGCAGTGATTTCACTGAAAATCCGCTGCTTTATTGCTTGTTGTTATTGTGAGGCTGAGTGCTTACTACAACTAGTATTTTTGCCTATTTTTGCTCCGCTTTTCAAAGGTCACTTTGACCGTGCAGTTTTTTGTTTTGTCGTTCTTTTTTTTCTTTTGACCTCAAAAGGTAATTTTGTGTTAATGAGCCTCTGATTACATTATTCGTTTACGGCTTTTAGCAGACCCTCATTTTTCATTCACTCTTATGTGGCTAATTTTATTGAGTTCATTTTGGTGTCTGATTTTTCTACAAAGGGCTAGTCATTTGTGTAACTTTTTCAAATAGATTCAGCGAATTTTTCGATTTGTTGGTACGAGTATCATTGGAAACAACATAAAATTTATAATTTATTACATTGCGTAAATAAGTTAAAATAAATGTAAAGTTTTGAATTGTAGCTATTGCCTACACATTGATTACAATTTAATATTGCTCGATTTTTTTTTGTATGCCAGAACTCGCGGAAGAATGTCAATAATATAAATTATCAAAAATTTAAAGTTGTTTATAGCTCTCTTAAACTTGTATTTTGTTACACTAAATTAAATTGGCTACAAGACCGTGCTCCCCAAATTGTCTCAAAATACAGAACGAATTTAAAATTGTGCTAAAAACTCAATGACATTTACAAATATTACACTAAGTTTGAAGTTTTTATTCATGCTACTTTTGGGGAATTTTGGAGTATAATTTTCCAAAAAAAAATGTTTGAAGTTCAACCAGAGGTTAAACAACGTTCTCAATTTTGTAAAGGAAATATCAGTTGTAAGCATAAACGGGGTAGCAA
Organism: Philophylla caesio; assembly: GCA_963971545.1. NCBI lineage: Eukaryota > Metazoa > Arthropoda > Insecta > Diptera > Tephritidae > Philophylla > Philophylla caesio. Next base: position 112,318,467 of record OZ020606.1, on the reverse strand, counting down.
AATAACAACCTACTCTCATTCGTTTATTGCTTTCGCGCCACCAACAACTTTCCAGCAGCAAAACCATAACATTGGCGACTAGCAATAACATCCACTGTTGCCAGCCACTGAAAACAACGAAATTTTAGATACATATTGCCTATTTGTCATCGTTTGAACGCGGCAATTTAGAACTTGACTCATGTGCGAGTGTGTATGTGTATGTGTATGTTCACATGCATAAAGCCATTATACACGTATCTGCGTTTAACACAATATTGGCGGGGTCACAATGAATTTTCCATCATATAGCGTTTTGTAGCGTATTGCTCCAACATCCATGTAGACTCATATGTAAACATACATATGTATGTATATATGTATGTATGTACGAGTAATCGCGAACAATATTTTTCATGCTTACTGCCCGCAAGCAATGGCCGAAGGACAAAAATCTTGCCAAAAGACATACATTCGTGTATGTACTATATTGGCTGCTGTCTTACAGAACAACTTAACTCGATTTTTCTAAATTCAATAAATACCATAGAGTTCCTCACGTTTACTTTCTTTATATTTCTTTAACATTTAAATAATACTTTGAATAATAATTTTAATCTTAGTTTTAAAAAATAGTAAATTTATACAATAACATTATTCAAACTCATCTAACAACAATTTTTTCAAGAAGTTATATAACGAAGCAGTAAGTTAGCGATTTAAATAGTCAAACGTTTGTGTAAGTACTCAAGCGAGTAAAAAATTCAAATCCTCTACTGATAATAAGCATTTGGGTTATATTTCCATAAAAGATTCTAAAACGGAATTAGAAGCTTTTTTAGACAATAAAATCAAAATGATCTAGTGCAAAAACATCATATAAACATTTCAAAGATATGATAAAGTTCACGAAAATAATTGTTTGAGATCAACATATGATTTATACCCTAAAAAGGATTTACACAAAACAGCGGACTGATACCTCGAAAGGCAGGTTGGCTTTCTTGACTGTTTTTATTTTTTTCTTGATAATCATTTTAAATAAATTATTCCATTTATAATCTTAATGCAAGTTAATTAATAAATTTTTTATATGGAAAATATTTGCACTACTCTCTGTATTGCGATCTCAATTTGAGATCATCATCATGACTCTTTGAGAATACCTGTTCGACTAACTTCGTCGCCAAGCATACTCAAATGATATTGAAGCTGGCTTCTAACTCAACTATTTATTGCAATACAAATAAAGTATGCAAATGAAATCTTTTTTGAGCACATTTTATTCGATTTTTCAATGCTATTAGCAATGCTTGAGATGTAAATAGGAGTCCAAAAACACCTTAGAATATGATTAACATCGTATCAATTGTTTTCAATGATTTAATTATCGTAAACCATTTGCCCTTTTACTGTTATTTCCTTGAATATTTTTGGTTTCTTATTTAAAATAATAAATGAAAGAGAAAAAAACATTTAAATTATAATTAATCAATGTTAACTAGCAATATGAATGCCAAAACTTATTAAGTAGATAAAAAATAATAAATATAAGCAAATGTAATATATGTAATGAAAATATAACATTTTTTTTCAAATTCATATGTTTTTTTTAACGAAACCATATCATCAAATAAGATTTGAAAATACGGCCCAAACATGATCGAAAAAGTTGATTTCCAATTTTGACAGCCCAAAGTCGTACCTTTTTTGCCATTTTTAAATGTTTTAGATTCATCAATTATGGTGGGAAAATTTTATATAGTAAAATTGTATTAAATTTCGAAATAAATTTAAATAAGACAGGCTTCGCAAATAAAAGTCAACGGTATAAGTTTATTTCTTTTAAAGGCAAACTATACCAAGATGTTTATTCGTATCCATTGGAATTCTATAAAAATTTGTAGAAAAAATTTGCCCGGCCAGTAAACAACTGAAGCAGTGTATAATATAGTATTTCATACAAACCACTTACCACATTTGCAACGTACTTTTTGAATTAATTTTTAATTAGCAAAATAATTATTAGAAGTACTCAGAAAAAATTTCGACCAAGCCGTTTCTATAATTTCTAGGCTTAATATTTTCTAATGAGTTATTTGTCGGGACGTAGGAGTCATTGTCATTTTATAAAAATTCCATATATTTCAATAAACCGCGAAATATTTTTATATAAATGATAGTATCCACTAATATTTATGATGCATATATAACAAAGTTTTAGTGAACGGAGTAAAAAAAAAAAAAATTAAAAGACTTGCTCACACCCAACATTGAAAATTGATAAACAAGACCTTGTTTGTTTATAGATATTAGACTGCATTCATCACCAAAACTTGAACTTACTTTTTCATATTTTCTGAAAACTTGACATTTTTGAGTTATGGAATTGAGTTACAGAAACCAGCCGGTAGGCAAATATAAACATAACAGTACAGAAGCGCAGCTATTAAAGCGGATGAAAGGGCAGTGTATGGTAGCAAATGGCGTCGATGTAGAGCAAACATACTATTTTTATTAGAGTAAAAACATACATACATATGTATGCTTGTAGGCATGTATGCAATACATCCGAGTTAACGAAGCATTCGAACATTTGCGGTTTAAAATTGGCCGATACGGTCAGCCAATAACTACCACGAGTACTAAGCCAACAGGAACTGAAAATAGGTAAATACGAGTATGTGTACTTAATATCGGCAGGCGCTGTCAGAAAACGAGTTTTTTTTTAAACATACAAACATTCATTCACACGTGTATAGATGGGATGGTAAATGTTAACGATTTTGCACAGGTAAAACTAGGCAATCGCTTTTTTCGAACTTCACCTACAACATTACAACAAATCTGTTAAATGGGGGGAAAAAGTGAAGGATAAAGAAAAAAAATCCCCACTGGTTCTTCGGCAAAAATGTCTCTTTGTTTTTACTTTCTTCACACACTAGCTGACTATCGCATCTTTGCATGGATGAAAATGGGAATGGATGAAATTACTGGCAACTAACACTAGGGCCACCTTTTGTAGTATCGCGCGAAAGCCAGCGGTCATTAGAGTTGAGAAATAAAATAATCAAAGCAAAACAACAAATTAACAGCGAAATATAGAACTTTCAATGGCGGAGAAACCGAATCCTGCCCAGTGTCAATTAGTTTTTGAGAAGTTAGGACTTAAGCAGACTGTTGCCTTGACAGATTTTTAGCAACGAGTATAAGTGAATAAGGGAAAAAAAAAACATACTTTAAATATACATGGTATTGGCCATTTGTGATTTTAAAATCATTTAAACATTTATTTATTGTAAGTAACTTAATTTAAATCTGAATAGAGTATATTAAATATGGGAGCATAAATTAGTTATTACAAAAAAAAACAAAGAAATGTCAATTTTAATTTAAGACGGAATTGATATTAAAATAATTCAAACTTGTTTTCCAATTAAATTAAAATTGTGAAAGCTCGTAAAATAAATCGAACAACTAATAAGAAATAAAGATCTTAGTATATGTGAAATTAAATTATACAAAGCCTTACACGTTTTTGGTAATATAGTGCTTTTAATATACCATCGTAATTTTTATCGCACCAAAATTTCCAAGGAGCTGTTTTAAAATCGGAATCTTTTAAATCGAGATTTTAAATTTAAAATATTTTTTAAGTATTTTAATGTCCATGTTTATGCTAATGATTTTCAATTATATGTTTTTTGTCCTGTCAATCGTACTGATATTTATAATAAAACTTTGAATTCTGGCTTGGCTCGAGTATGGGAATGGGGCTCTATGAACGATCTATGCCTACTCTTCAACAATACGCTGACATGGTATGATCATATTTTACCTTTATATATACAAAGAAGCCTCAGTATCTTTATCAAACTATCATTTTCTCATATATGAACGCCAATTCTTCATTAACTCGATTCGTCTTTGGAACTTTCTCCCCATTCGACTAAGTCTATTAAATAGTGCATTGCACTTCAAAAATGAATTAACCAGTTTTTATAATAACTTATAAACGTAAATTAAATTAATGTAACGTAACCTAACCATTACTTACTTCAAATGAAAAAATGTCGCTGCTTCCATTGTATTAAGATTTAATTCAGCTATGTAAATTTAATTTTTTTTATTTAAGTTTCGTGACTAGCACTATAAAATAATTTGTTTAATTATTGCGCTAGGACAAATATCAAAATTAATACAAATACAAATTATATATAACTATAATCGGTTAAGAAATGAACTAATTAGGTTATCAGAATGTGCTCGAAGAAAACGATTTTGGATGTTAATTTCTGACCCAACCAAGAATTCCGTTAAGTGTTTTTTAAGAACTATTTAATTTAAAACTCCAACCAATAACTTCAGTTGTTCAATAATATCCCAAGTAATAATCAGCAAATATTATATATTTATATCTATCAAATAATTATTGCTTTCCATTATAGGTGTTACCGATATAACCATTTATAATTATATTTTTTAAGAAGTTCGTTATCTATTAAAACTACATTGTCACGGCCTTAATGGATGGATTTTCCGTCATCCTTTGTCAAGTTTGGTTTGGAGGCAAAACGGTTTTGGCGTTGTGCCATCTTTGCTTAATAAATACTGCGACTGAAATCAAATTCCTAAATTTTCATTTATTCAACTCAGTTTCAAAATATTCCAATATTATAAGTAGATTATTTGCCAAAAAGTTCATAGAGACCAGTTAGTAGGGGTCGTTTTCCCTGTTCTCCCATTTTACCAGCAATAATATGTTTATCAATCGAGTAAAAATCTGCTCTTCAATAAACTAATATATAGTGGATATCAGCAGCTAAGGTCGAACCTAACAATAAATAATGTAAAGATGTTTCTAACATATGTTTTTTATAATAAATTCTGAGGTTATAACACCAGAAAAAATATTTCAATGTGAGAAATTATTTAACATTTTAATTCCGCTGAGCTTGGGAAGTATATTATTTACCACAATTATACGCAACCCAAAAATTTACAGGTATTAAACTTTTCATTGTTCTTTTATTTTATATCTAACATGTTTTATACCATATTAATCTTAAATTCGCACTTTTAGGATTGATAAATTCTTTAAAATTAAATATTAAATAGCATTCTTTTTATAAGTAGATTATATTGAATTTAATTTACGTATCGTTAAGTGCAAGTTTCATGTAAATACGAATTACTATTGATATTTTGACACATATATTACTGATACTTTTCCGGATTTCCTTTAACGATTTTTTTGTATTTAAGCTACAAAGCAGCATACTCCGAAAAAATATCCAAAGCTCGAAATGTTATTCAACTCGTTCAAATTTAGTTTCAAGCGTGACATAAACCGTGAATAAACGTATTTTTAATTAAAAAAAATAAGTTTGGTGTGGCGTGAATATAATATTAACTTTAGTTGAGGATTGGACACCCACTTGTTGGTAAGAAATAATTATCCTTAAATTTCTGATTTTTGTGTAAATACCATATTTAACGAACACTTAAATATCAAATACTGACCTCAAAATGCGCAAAAATATTCAAAATATCTATTTTATATTCATCGTTCTTATATGTTTAATAGTATAAACAATGTCACTCAACAATGCTAACCAGAAATCACATGGAATTGAATGAGCTATTTGTGAATAATGTAGTACAACTTCATATAGCATACAAACATACATAAATATAAGAAAACAGTATTGTATTCGTGTGAGCAAGCACTTAAGCAACTTTGTATTTTCCGATTATTTCGACGCAAATGCTAGTCGCTTCAAAATCACTGTCAAATTGCATACTTACCGGCGCTGGCCGGTAGTTTCCATCTATCTAAATGCTCTCGACCGTTATGTTGTTGCAAAACAGATTGAATTTGCTTGAGCGACAAATGACCAGACAAGCAACCACCAACAATTCTATCAACTAGCCCATCCATTCAACTGTTGCCGATATCGATTTGTCATTTAGTGAGTGAACTTTACAAGCAATCGCTTTAGTTGCTTAGCCGCTTGTTTGGTTGTCAACCACTTACCGACCACCTGTCTGACAGCGCCAACAGCTTGCCTGCAGGTGTAAGTAGTAGCTGCTATTGTTGTTTATTTCGCATATGCATGTTTGTATGTGTTAGTTTGTAGCAGTCGCTGCGCTTTAGGCGTTATAAAGTAGATTTTTGATTTCTACGCAACGTATTAGTGACGTTCGAATGATGCAGCTCAAATAAAAACAACAACAACATTCAGCTTGATTCAATTGACTCATCGGCATACATACTATCACAGACACACATACACACATACCAGCGTATAAGAGTAATCGGCTTAACTGCGACATGACTTGTGACAATACAAAGTTGCCACCATTTCTAATACAGCTTTTGTTTATGTGTGTGTGCGATTTAGCTGCTATCGCTTCCTAACAACACTACACTAACAATTTTGCATTTGCACTCAAAAATTTTTACTCTCAGCATGTGTAGAGAATGAATGCAAAATAAATGCAAATCATGTTGCAACTACGGCACTTAAGTGTTGTTACTATGTTGCAAATCTAGTGTTCCGTATTTGTGAGTGAGTGTGTGTGTGTGTGTGTGGGTGTATGATGGCGCCACATCAACGGCAGTGTTTTACAATGTTTTTATTCCACTTTTATACCATTGCTAAGTATTAAGAGAAAACAAAAAATATTACATTTTACTTATTGTTGAAGCAGCGATCACGCTTTAAACACAATGTTGGCCAGTTGAAGTTGCGTAAAGACAGCACTGTCATTCTATAGGCAAAATAAAAAATTATATGGAATATTTTTTCTTTACTGCACGCATATTTTTTGCTTCAAATAAAAAAAAATTCTCGCATCTATGTACATTGACTAATCGTTTTTTTTTTAACAAATTTTCCTACCTCGACTTTTGAATGATTGAATGAGAAGTGCGAATTGCGCTGAAGACAGCCACCTTCGCTAACCTTGACACAACTTGAAAATTTTGATTGTGATTTGATTTGTTTAAAATGTTAAAAAATGAACGAAATATGTGTAATCATAAACAATAAAAACTCTAAAAGTAGATTAAATACGATTAACAAATTTGTATCACAGTTCTAATGCTTCAAGAGTCAATCCCAGCAGGGTGTACAAAAAAATGTTGCTGGACATGATAAATTCCTTAGTTGTTCATTTTACTTTTTGGTTTGTTATTTTAAGACTTTTTAAATTCAGATTAAATTTTTGCTCACGGTTGACCCTTGAAATTTTTTTCGAAGTTGATTTTTATGAAGTTCGTCTGTGAAACATTGCCTTCAGTCGATGGGCTCGGTGTTATTACCAATACATAAGTTAAGAATATCATTAATTTGGTTATATTGTAATTAACTTGATTTTATGACAAGCAGTTCAAATATAAACGTTTTCGAAATATTGCAATTTTTGTTTAATGCAACTAATCGGGAAAGGCATACATGAGAAATGAAATCATTACGGATCTGGTACCACAATTCTGGGAACCTTGCATCTTACCAGATATGTTAACATTATAAACAAATAAACTAGTTTATTTTATTTTTATTCGATTTATCTTCGTTCAACAGGTGAATAAAAGATTAGTTTAAACGAAAATCAGAATTTTTATTTGCTATTCTATTTACAGGACTAAAACATGTTTTGAAGAATAAAAGGTGTTGCAATAAATCATGCAGAAAATTGTTCCAGGTAGAAATTGTTTATTGTAGGCCAGAAAATATTAAATTTTGGATTAGAAGTGTAGTAAATTTAGTGCAATTGCAGTTTGGTGAAACAGTGTTTGATAATTTAAATTTAGCATTAAGTTCAGTATTTAATTATATGATTCTTCGTCTTACATAATTGTGCACAAGTCTGCTCATTTATGAACGTAGTTGGATGAATGCGAAAACATATACACAAATCAATTATTCAAGTAGAACTCAATATATTATCGCCACGTGACGTCAAGCATAGAGAGAGCCAATTTTTGTTCAGCGTTTTGCGTATAGATCTTGGTGTTTAAGCTCCTTATCTAATCAGCACTTACCCAAATACAGCAACAAGAGCTTTAACCAAAAACAAAATAAATACAAAATAGTTGATAGCTTGCCAATTTAGCACAAAGTCTGTAATATGATATTTGTATGTATATATGTTAACGTACATACTTATATTTATGAGCGTATATGTACCGCCAGCGCCACTCAGCGTGTCGAAAGCTTTACTAGTATCAGCAGCGTAAATAAGCACACATGCATACATGAGTATATTAACTCGCACGTACCCAGTAGAGAAACGCATTAGTAACGAACCAGTTCGATTATAGCAAATTTCAAATAGTTGTTAGTTCGCGCTAATTTGCTTGTGCATTCTAGAAACTGGCGAATTAAATATGGCGTTATTCCACTCCAAAATGTCAATGCGTTGGTTCCGAGCAAGTTCAAAATTTGCTCTGTATTTTTTTTTTCGATTTTTGCGAACAAGTTGGAAAATGATGACTATGCGCAATAAAATCAAAAATAAATCACAGCGAAACTGAGATGGCGCTCTCCGCTACTTCGGTTTTGCCGATTTTGACAACTCTCAAGTAAAAGTAAACAAACTAAAAATCGCTAAAAGTATTAGCAAAACTCGTTTATTCTGGTTTTCGGTAATGTCAATTTTTCGAAATTAAAACACGTTTATTGCTAATTATTAGCTTCACTTTTTTGTTTATTCTTTTTTCATATAGGTATTTTCTTAAGGTATGTCAAATACCGCAGCCAAAAGTGATCCAATACATTCGAAATCGTACTAGTGCCGAATCAGTAATATTTGCTAGGTATAATTACTCGTATATTCTCGTACACTGGTATGTAAAGAAATGTATGTTTATAAATAGGTTTGTACGTTTAGGTGTGTATTCTCGCATACTTAACTCGACAACAACACTTCAACCACTGACTTCACACAATTGGCACCGCAATCGTATCAATTTACCGTAACCGTTGCGCCACTGTCGTTGTCATCGCCATCGCCGTCGTATCGTCTGCTAAGCTCAGATTTAATTTCTACTAATCGGAGTATTGCTTTTGTTTTACTTTTTGTTTTATGTATGTACATATGTATGTTTATTTGTACTAGCTATCAGCGTAAACTCGTCTAAACAATGATCCTAATACTGCACAACAACAATTGTGCGTGTAATTGTTATTGCAAAGCTTTGGAGTTGCGCGAAAGTTTTGTTTATTTTCATACAAATACTTTTGTATAGTAACTTGCTGTTACAGTTGCTTCTAGTTTTTTAAGTGTTCGCTGCTTTGTTATTCTACTTTTCCCATACATATTTTTTTTTGTTTGCAGTTGAACTACGAAACCTTGCAAGTGCGTGTGATTTCTGTTGCTGCATTAACTTTGCTCCACAATGTTCCTGCACTACAAAGAAATCAAAAAAGAAACTAGCGCTCGGTTGCATGCATGAAAGCAGTTGTTGTTGTTGTTGTTGTTTAGTACAATCTTTTTGTACGAAAGAACATCAGAAAGATCACCAATGCCAACACTAAAGAACAATAACACCAATAATGCTGTGAAAAAACAATGTCAATCGACAGCAGTTTTATAAATGTACTTATGTACATATGTATGTTTGTATGTATGAATGTAGGTTTGTATGTATGTATGTATGAATATTTCCACTCATGTATAACAGTTGTAAGAATAAGTTTAAGTGTAAAAGCAATAGAAGCAACAACAAATGTAGATGAAATCATAAAATACGTAATGGAAAAGTGTAAAGACATAAATGAATGGAAGGCAGTGCTTTAACTATGAAAGTGATATAAATGTGTGTATGTATGCTCCTACGTATCTACATATCGCACCCTAAACCAAAAACAGTCACAACTCAAAAAATCTCAAATGTTCAGGAGAGGCAAAACGAACAGTCTCTACAATAATGATGATAATTTTATAATCATACTATTCCAGTAAAAGAAGATAGTAACTACGAAAAAATTTCAGGAGCAGTTGGGGAAGTATTCCGTGCATTAGTTTATGGGGAAAAAGGATTTAAAATTTTTTTTTTTTAATATCCAAGAGAAGTAAAAAATTTTATGTAAAAATGGTTGTTATATTTTAAACGTACTTTTCCAGTAAATAAAATAGTTACGCGATGAAGAAATTTTCGGAGCATGTTGGGAAGTATTCTGGGAATAGGTTTATGAGATAAAAGCGATTTTAACAAATTTTGAGTTGTGACGGTTTTTGGTTTAGGGTGCGATATGTATATCTGTATGTATTTATATAGTACTTATGTCTACACATACATACAAGTTTGCAACGCAAAATGTAAGCGAACAAGTACAAAAGAACTTAACACACCGAAGCGTAACGAAAGCAAAATCAAAAACACAAAAATGCAAATAAAAATTCCGTAGTATCAGTGACAATATGCTCATACAACAAAACAAAAAATGAGAAAATGAAGCAGTAAACAATATGTCAATGCACTTTTGCCATATCAACGAGCAATATAGGCCGGCTTATATTTTAAAAATGCAAACTTTCTTAAATGAAGATACAAATGCCTCTATGTATGGACATTAGGGTGTTCGATTATTCGTTTTTTTTTTTGTAAAACCGGTTTTCGAATTATTTGAACAATGGCATTTAAAAAAAACCGGTTCTTAATTTTTAAATCAAGAAAAAAACGGGAAAACTTTGTTATTGTTCCAAAAAACTACACCCATGTAAATACATGTAACTATTTACATGTAATGATTTTATGAAAGAAATCTTTTGAAAATAAAAGGTATTTTACTGTCCGAATTCAGTAAGCAGTATCAGTGAATAAGCTCAAATTCAGTAAATTGGTATCATCTTAAGTATCAAAATGAACTAGAGCTTATTGCTTTCCCTCGCTTTCACGTTTATTTCTTTTGTTTTCATTTTAATTTTTGTGACCTGCTCACAATTTAGAGACTTTATTTTGAGACTAGAGGGCCTATTTTGAAACTAATGACTGTCAACTGGTCTAAAATTGTGACTTTTGCCTATTAAGCCCGAATTCATTGAGCAGTCTCAGTCTCTAATAGAGACAAAAGTCACAATTTTAAGAGTTGGCATTAATTGATCTCAAGTCCTCAACTCTCAAGTGTCATCAAGTGATAAGGAGGTGACAAAAATTTAGACAAACACAAAAACTATAAACTTAAAAGCGAGGAAAGGCAATAATCTTCAACTCACACATAGTCTCGAATATTAAAACTTGATATTATACCAAATCACCGAATTCCATATTAAGCACATTGAGCGAGCTAGAAGGACTTACTCTCAACAATGCGTTATACAATTTTTCAAGGCTTTGTTTTCCTCTTACGACATTTGTTTGAATATATAAAATCTTCTAAAATACATTTGTTGGCCGTTTTTCTGCAAATTATTTGTTTTTCGAATATATATAATGTTATTATCTAAGTGATATGCACTCTCTGGTTTCCATTTCAATACAAATAGAATGAATGTAAAATTAGTCTATATTCTGCCGTATTGTTATTATTTATCAAAGACTTTAAATTTGCAACTAGATAAAAACCGGTTTTGAAGATTAAAAAACCGATTTATTCGATATTCAAAAAATCAACATCCCAAATACACCGTACAATAATTTATAAAAACACCGAAGAAAACCCGTTTGAAAAAACCGGGTCAATCACCCTAATGGACATACATATGTATCTATGAAGAAATGTGCGTATAAGTATTTGCAGAATATGGAGCAAATCACTGACGGCTCTGTTTGATAAAAAATGAAAATAAAGTTCTTTTGCCTCTTTGATATATGTAATACTCGTATGTACACAAATAGATACATACCTATATACGCACTTATAAAGTTCAACTGAAACAAGCCGAAATTATTGCTTTTTTCCATTTTCTTATTACAAGTAAAATTTTCAAGTAATTTTTTAAAACAATTTAATCCTCTAGTGATTATTTTTGTATATACGATTTAGATTTATTTCCTTTTTATGAATTAAAATTTAAAATACAAATTTATTGAATATCTAATTTTTTTGTTTTTTTTTGAAAACTTTCGTTTTCATCAAAATAATTTTAATAGCAAATAGCTTAAAAAGTCACTACAATTTTAACATATAAATTAAATGTTACCATCAACTTTCTCTGGAAATGTCCCCAAGCATAATGTCACTTAAACGTAACTGCAATTCTTATACACTTTTTGCATACTAATGTACTTAACTACAACTCTAACACAAAGCAGCCTTCACGAATTGCCGTAAAAGAATGCATATGTATGTTTGCATGTGTTTAAACACTAGGCATGTCAATCCGGGCCCTTTTTTAACTCCCGAATATCCCGGGATAAGTTTATTAAAATCTGAAAACAGTGAATTTATTAGCAATTTATTTTTCAAATTTTGTATCATCAAAAATTTACCTTTCAAGAGCAAACCAAAGCCTTTAGAGAGTTCACAATCCGTGTTATTTGTCGTATTTCTATAGTCTGCTAATAAAATAATAGTGGAACGTATGGATGCACTGTGCAATTTCATTTACTATTGTATGTGGTATTCAGGCAATTAATCAGCAAAAAACTATTTGTAAGAAATGTGAGAGGTCGGTTTGTTAAAAATATGTATTCGCACAATTCCATTTAACTTTAATTTACATTTTTTCAAACAAAAATAAACATCAAATGATTTAAAACAGAAAGAGCCCCTCGAATAAAAATAACTTTCAGAGTTGTATTGAAACAAGAAAATTTAACACGAGTAACAAAAACAACAAGTTAACAACTGTTGTATTACGATAACCAATACGACAAATAACACGGCTTGTGAAATCCCTAAAGGCTTTGTTTTGCCCATGCCATTATAAATGACCTGGAGAATATCCCACTCGAGTAGAAAATGAGCCTCACTATGAAAGCGATGTTAATAGAGCTGCTTGAACTGGATAAGGCAGAAGTCTGAGAGATAAATTGCATCAAGTTTTAACAAGCAGCTCGCAATTGTCCATTAATCGAAAGGCATATAATTTACATGAAAGCTTAGTAAAAGATATAGATAGTTTTAGTAATGAGGCGATAAAGACTATGTCCTACAGATAGCATTTAACTTATTGTCGACAATCCAACCAACAAGTGTTGAGGCGCAGCAGTGCTTCTTCACTGCAGACATTAAATGCAACAAACGTAGGTCCAGGTTGGAGGATAACACACATAAGGCTTTTATTTCTTTAAGATTGCATTTTGATCAGAATAAGAAATAATTCTGCCTCGCTCAAAATTAAATGGGTGATGTATTTTATTTTTGACTTGAATTATTTCTTTTTTTACTGAATGGTAATATTTAATATTGGTTACAGAGAGTGATTAAAAATAACTTTATTTATGCAGGTGCATTTGCTACTTTACCAAATATGTATATTTGTACTTGAAGTATAAATTATTTTGTATGTGTTTCAATTTCTACGTCTATTTCTTTTTCGTTCTTGAAAAGACCAATAAATACATTTATAAATTACAACAAATCGTTCTTTGGTATATAATGTGTTACGACAAATTAAAATTTACGAATCAAAACTTCGTGATCAATAAAATGCCCAAAATTGACATCCCTAATAAACACTTACTTAAGCAGAGTTAGCACATACATACATTAGGAGATCTATTTAGATGTTTGTTGTCGCTGCTACCATGTTTTTTTTTTGCGTATATGCCTAGAAATAAGTTGCAAGAGCACATCAACACACATGTAATTGTGAAATTTTTTTCCTGGTAAAAGTTGATGACAATTGAATCGAATGCTTTTAGTTAACAAAGAAAGGGAAATCGGAATAATGTTTGCATACTTATTTGGCAAGAAGAAGAAAAGCGACTGGTTGTGTTCACATCTGCTTCCATATATATTAGGAATACATAACATATGTATGTAAAGGTGTGAGTTGTCAAGTGAAGAATAGTGTAACTAACGAACCAAAAATCCATACAATTGCAATTGAAACCTCGTAAGTGGAAAGACTTACTTAAGGGGTTACATCTAGTTAGAATTATCAAAAAAAAAAATGTTATTTAAATTTCGTAATGTGTGTACAATGTACATTGTACATGTACTCAAGTAAACACTCTGAAAATTTCAAGTCAATCCGACGGTTATTTTTGAAGTTACACGCATAATTGTAACGACGCGTCAAATCATTTCAAAATGCTTTGGAAACTTTAAACTTGTTTTCTCAAAACTGTGTTTTGAAAGTCGGTGACCAAGATTTCTCGAAAACGGCTTAGCCGATTAGTCTCAAAGTTTTACACAGGCTTCTGAACTATATTTTCTAGTACTTAATCGGAGCTTTTTATTACAGATAAAAGTTTTCTTTTGTACACAATTTAAGGCCAAAATTATGGCAAAAAATATATTTTTTTTTGAAGCCACCATTTTGTCAAAAAAATTTGTCCGTTTATTCCTTTGATTAATTATGATACATTACTTTAACGAAATCCGTTTAGTGTTTTTATTTGATGTGATCCACTTCAGAGATATAGTGAAATGCTTAACACAATAAATTTAAAAGTTTTCTCAGGAAAATGTTTGAAAACATTATTTTTTAAGGCTCCTAACTAGATGTAACCCCTTAAGCAGAAATATGTGAGTTTTAAATATTTTCTTTTTAAATTTTGCTACTTTATACGCGCGGGCTTAAAGAGGTTGTCTCATGACAAAATAGAAATGTATAAAAAAATCATTTGCTTTTCAAGTGAAATAGGATTTTTGGTGTCGCAATCCCCGAAATAAGTGAATATTGCCTAAAACAGAATTTTGATTGAAGAAAAATGCACATAGAGTTGCGTTTTTAAGAGAAAACACTTTCAAAGAAACAGAAAGTTAAATAGCGGCAGATCAGTTGCTCTTGTTTGTAGTTGGTTTGTTTAAGGAAGACGAAATAAACACAACAGCCAACTCGGCTAGCGTAGCACAATAGGTAGCGTATTGGCTCTGCAACTCCGATCTCCCGGGTTCAAAGCCTGGGAGAAGTGGTTATAAAAAATACATTTAATTAATTTAATAAAAAAGAAGTCTGATGAGGAAATGTGGTGATTTCCGAAATAGTACTATAATTTCTACCATTAAAAAAAACTGTTGTTGTTTTTTCACAAACATCTTTCATAAACTGGCCTTGAGCTCAATAAAAATTGTAAAAGAAAACACTTTCTTAATAAAAGATATGAAGAGTTGATTAAGTGAAGAGTTTTAGAAAATTAACTTTTAAAATATATTATTTTTTGAAGTTGGTGCTTTTTTCGACTCCCTTAATTGTTTAAACCATGGGTGCTTATCACAAACCTTCCAAAATCATCATAAAGAAGTGCATAATAAAACTTTGTTGCGTTTGTGCAAAATAGTTCCAGCAACAATACGTTTTATTACTCTGCCAAAGGATGCTACTCGTAACTCAGCAACAATTCCGAAAAATAAAGCAGAATAGTTTGCCCTATTACAGCAACCACTAGTGGATTCATAAGGTATTAAAGAGATGTTTGACAAATTCGGTTTTACACATTTTTAATAATATGTGCACATGTATAAAAAAAAACGCCGAAATTTAAATTGTATTTAACGCAAGGGAAATCAATAAAATTGTTAAAAAACCAAAAATATTGTTAATAATTTTTCTTCACTAAGAGCACATTAGTGGTACATACATCAAATTAAGAAAAATCAAGATTTATTGAAGTACGAGTAAAATATCTGCATATAATTAATTTGTCTCAAATATTGTTCAAACTTCTAACCAATTTTTATTTTTCTATTGCACGTAAAAATCTATTGACGTAATCACTGTAAGCAAACGCTAAGGAATGGGTTTGGTCTCACTAAAAAATAGAAACAGCAATGAATGTAAAGTATCGCAAAAACACTCTTCATTTTTCATTATTTTGTCAAATATTGACATTGAACATTGAAAGCTTTCCCCAAAATGCAATTAAGTTTATAACTTGTTGTGATTATTAGATATATCTAAAAAATCTCCTCTTTGGCCTTATTTTTTAGGTACACAGTGCATATTACTAATCTCTTTTAGAATAAATTTTTTTAAACCTATTCTTAAAAATCTATTCACCCCACAATAAAATATCTTACAAGACCCTTTACTTTCAAAACTTTATTTTTCTTCATATAAATATACAATAAAGGCAATAGCTTACTAGAAAAATACTTAAAAAAATTGTATAATGTATACAAAAAAAACTAAGCGTATTGGTGGTTCCTTTGTGATGGATTCTATTCGCTCCATAGTCAGGTAATTGTGGTTCGAACAAAACCTCGTGCATTCATCTACATACGTATTTTAGGCAAGAAAACCAAACTATTTTCTGTTCAGAAATGCATAAATTATATTAATATAACTAAGCATTAATTATTCTAAACTAAAATTACATTTTTGTCCAGTCATACCTTAAGGCGAAAAAGTCAAGGCGATGTGTTGCTGACTTGTGTGTTATTAAAGCAGGATGTTTCATATAATTCGATTCAGCAAAACACATCAATGTATTACCAGCAATTTATGTTCTTATTTTGTTTGAACTAACAATATTTGTATATTATATTTGAATGCAATTTTAAATTGTAATTGCTTTAGCATCTTTACTTAACTGCTATAACTTTCTGCAGTGTGAGGGTGTGTGTGTGTTGTGTGAGTGGTGTGTGTGTGTGTGTCTATCACTACTTTAATATTTAACATTCACAAAGTATTACACACTGGCTTAGCATACTTATGGGCGCTTATCAAATTGACAACCATAAATAAATGCATTACAAACAACTGTGTCAACGGCCAGCCCAAAAGTCACAGAGCCAACACAATCAACACAACCGGTGCAGTCATTGAGCCAGGGATTGCATGGATCCGCTTGAGTGCTGAAAGTTGAGAATTGAGAATTGTCGACTGTACACCAATACATACATATGTATGCATATTCGAGTAGTATATACATATATAGAAACTTTCAACACCCACAAAATGTATAAATAGAAGAAGAAACACGCAAAAGTGAACATTAAGCAAGGCGAACAAAATGCAATTGCAATGCAAAATAGCGCAAATAAATGTGGAAGTGAGTGTACGAACACTGTGGGGCATAACTTGAAGTATATAATTCATTATTTCGTCCTTTTTTCGTATGCCGGGCCGTGGGAAAATTAACGTGTATGAAAAGAAGTGAATTGTATTCATCAAATTTTATTCGTAATTGCTGAATATTACTTGTACTAGTATATTAGTTGTATAGAAAAGAATTTAGTAAGGTGGCCTTAGTAAGCAGCTGATTTGTTTTTTCTATCGCCGTCGTATAGCAAATGTCAAAATCATTTGTTTGTTGGTAGGTTTTGACAATCGCTGTACCGAAAGCAACAACAAATTACATGTACTTTTTTTCTTAAACATTTGCTGCCACCTTTATTAATTCGTCTTGATGCATACGGTGAAAGTAGTATAGCGTCATGCCTGATAGGGAATGTAGACCGCAAGATTCAAGGTCTATATCTTGAGAGATCTCGTAAGACTGCTGGAGAGGTTGGCGGTAAGCGTTAGGATATTGAGGGGAAAGGTGAACTAAATTGAACGAAGGAGGAGAAGCTGCAGTAATTATACTGGATCACAATTTCTGCTTTTTGCTTTAAGACATTTCGCCGGGATTCTCAATATATCCGTTCACCTATATTTCGTCCCTAGACACAAAGGTACCTCTTTCGTTGGAGCTTATAATTTGTGAACCATTCCGTTGTGGAAAGACAGTCTGTGACATTCGAAAAGCCTTCTTTTGTACGCTTTACAATATTCATGACATTGTTCATTCAGTTCATCGTACTTTCCATTTGGCACATTAGCATCAAAAGTATTTCTTGGGAAGTTGACTTATTTCCTTTTGGCTTTCATGAAAATTAAATTGACGATTCTTCTCGTTGTAGAAAACAACAACAATTAGCAGTTATGCACCACAGTGTAATAATATCATATTTTAAAGAGTCGTACATTGTTACCGCTGCTACACAGGCGATGAGCAACACGAAAATGCTGCTGCAAATCCACTTAATGCAGTCGGCCATGCAAATGAGCGCACAATTATTTGGACGTACACTTTCTTATGCATACAATTGTGGAACTGTGTATTTGTATAGCGTTTTGTATGGCTCAATATGCCATTAAAAATTGCAGGACCTTCGGTCGTTGGTGCACGCAATTGTGCCGCCTTCCCTTAACATCCGCCGCTTGCTCTGCCTTCGCCGCCGACCTCCCTCCTACGACCACAGTGCGCCAAGCGCTTCATGAACTCAAGCACAGATAAAATACTTGTGCGCTCTGTGCTTTGAATGCATTATTGCATGAGCGTATATACACTTACATAAATATATGTATGTCCGTAAGTATTTGCCAATTTACGAGAAAATTTTGGTGTATTTTCATTGCCCGCTTGCGGCTTGCCTGCCGCTGTGCCTACGCCAAAGCAATACACGAAGGAGCAAAGCAGCTTTTTGTTGCAACTCTACCAATAGCTGCGTGCTACAGCTGTTACGCCTTCATAATGCCTTTTAGTCGTCGTTGGCGTCGTCGTCGTCGATTGTTTTTGTTTTTGCTACCAGTTATCACTGTCAGTGTCACTGACGCATAAATTGCAGTTTTTGTGCGAAAATCCTTTGAGATTGTAGATGCTTAAATGCAAGTGCATAGAGATGTACGAGCAGATACATATGTATGTATGTGTGTAAGTGTGTAAGTGTGGTAGTCTATGTAAACAAGCAATGCAGCTCAGCCTTTTTGTCTTCACGCTCTGTGGGCATTTGAATTGTATGAAACGTGTTTAAAACCAGATAAATTTATAGATACTTGCAACACTCGTTTTGTTCTCATTTTTGTGCTCATAGCTGCGTCTGCCTACATTCACGCGTAAACACACACACACACATACATACATACATAGCAAACTAGTAAATTTGTTATGTAAATTCGAAAGTGATCTCACGCCTACTATGTATACTTTGTGCCCAACACTAAAACTGCCTGCTCTACTTGAATGGCTTGTCGCCATTTGGTGGCATTATCTGTGTTGGATGAGTTGTACATATTTATAAAAAGTATTTGCAATCTGCATTTGTTGGGTCAGTAGGCGGGCGTTAAGCGCAGCCATATACTTAGTACATACATAACATATGTAGATACATAGCTAAGTTTTTGTTGCTATATGGTCCACTACTTGATTTGTTGTTAAAATTTGTTGTTGCTTGCCACCACATAAAATCTACAATTTGCTACATGTTTACTCTTCTATGCCTCTGTAAGTGTGTATTTAAATTGGTTTTTCGCAGGCTTGTTTTTGTTTTTATTTATATTTTTTATGGTTGTTGTGTTGTGCTTTTTTGTATGGCCTTATTTATATGTGCTCTGGGACATGTTTGCCAAGTTTGTATTTTGCACCACTCATTTGCACTGGTTGCTGACAATTTGCAACAATTGTTGGGATTTAGTATGTGTTGTTTTATTCGTATATTTTTGCTGATGGCTCCAGCGATGCGTTGTGTATCTGTGTGTGTGTTTATATTACTGTCACTTTACACAAATTGTGTCGGTAGTGATTTCGTTTGAAAAACTGTTGATCGAATTAAAATGTAGAAAATTGTTGACGGGATGGACCGTATAGTTGCCGGTCTACTAGCCACGGCTACTAAAACCATTCTTGGTATTATGTATTTGCTTTGCTAATTTTGTTTTTTGACAAGCATTTTGAAGAATTAGTGAACAAATATAAAGATCGTTTTAAAAGGAAAACATTTACATACTTTCAGTAGGTGATAGCCAGTAGCGAGTTGCCTTGAGTAATAAAAATTCCTAGCAGCTACTGGTCTAATGGTAGACTTCATACATAATAGGGGGTGATAGTTTGTATTAGAAAACATATGTATATCAAAATTTGTACCATTTAATTTTGTTTTACTTTTTTTAAAATAATTTTTGATTCAAATACATTCTCTTGCTTAAAGTATATAAAGACATGTTTGAAACTTCATAAAATCAAATTTATAAATATTTATTAAAGTTTGATCAAAATTTAAGTCATATCCTTTTTTAGATGTATGTAAATTTATAAAGCTTGTGCATGTTCATAGTATCTCAGCTTTTGTTTAGCTCGGTTTTATATTCCTCAAATGTAAAATTTACAATTTCACTTGTTTTATGAAAAAGTAGTGATAAAATTTGTGGCCCTATTATGGATGGATACTAGTGTATAGTTGCCGGGCCATGGAATTCGCTGCAATAAACATAGGAAAATATATACAGCAAAGCCTCTTTTAGTGCTACACAAAACTCCAGAAACAAAGAGCCACTAATTGCAAAAATTAAAACGCAACTACAGCAACACATTAACAAAATTAAAATAATGTGGATCCCAGGCCACTGTGGGATTAGCGGAAATGAAGCTGCCAAAAACGCTTCCCACCGGCCTTGTCTCATATTCAACCCTACCCTGACAGCCGACATTGACAAACTTATCCAAATAGCCATCAAAGGACACACAGATGATAAATGGGCTACGTTCAAAACCCTCCACACCAAG
The DNA here is from genome assembly GCA_963971545.1 of Philophylla caesio. Taxonomy (NCBI): domain Eukaryota; kingdom Metazoa; phylum Arthropoda; class Insecta; order Diptera; family Tephritidae; genus Philophylla; species Philophylla caesio. The sequence goes on along the minus strand of OZ020606.1, from coordinate 112,297,877 downwards.
TGCTCTTCCATCCCAAAAAATCAAAGTTTTTACGCGTCTTCGACTAGGACACACGAAGAATACTTACCAACACCTACTCAATGGTAGTCCAACTGCAAGGTGCCCTTCATGTAATTGCCCAATATCAACATCTCACATCCTCGACAACTGTCCAAAGTTTGAAAACGCAAGGAAAAACATCTTCGGAAATGAAAAGCCATCAAACCTCTTGAAGAAATCATCTTCAGACAACATAAACCACAAGCTATTGTTGCTCTATATGCCTGTAAGACGGCCGTGGGGAAGAAATGGGGTATAAAGCCACACATTGTACACTGGATGTACACAGCTGTGATAAGACCCATTCTCTTCTACGGGATCGTCGTATGGTGGCCGACATTGAGCAGGACTCTTACCAGAGTCAAACTAGAACGGGTTCAGAGGGCAGCCGCCATGCTCATCACGGGAGCACTGCCCTCTACAACCACCAAATCTCTGGAAATAATGTTAAATCTCCCACCGGTCGATCTCTACGGCAAATTTCTGGCGGCCTGCAGTGCTGCTAGGCTAAATGCGATCCTTCCGTGGAGAAATCTCAACTCCGGGCACGCAAAGGTCTTGGAAACTCTGCCCGACAACCCGATGAGGTTGGATTACTTTCTACACCCTCCATTCTCTGGAAATAGATTCTCCACAAGAATCCCAGAGAGGAGCGAATGGATGGGTACCGTGGACCTAGATCCAGGAGCGACGGCTGTATATACAGATGGTTCCAAGTTAAACGAAAGAGTAGGCAGCGGGATTTACTCTGGTGAACTCGATCTAAACCTCAGTCTTCGTTTACCGGACCACTGTAGTGTTTTGCAGGCCGAACTAAATGCAATAATGGAAGCAGCTCGTGGCCTTACAACGTGCACCTCCTTAGAACGAGGCATTACCATTTATTCTGACAGCCAGGCTGCTATCAAATCTCTGAATTCCGACGGTACAACCTCCAAGTTAGCCTTCGAATGCAGAGCAGCTCTAAACCAGCTGGCGGATATTTGCTCCGTACATGTTGTTTGGGTCCCTGGCCATAAGGACATCCCTGGCAATTGCCTGGCTGATGAACTAGCAAGGAAAGGGACGGGTGACAAACTCTGCTCAAGAGGCGGGTTTACCATTAGCATCCTATAAACACAGATTAAGATCTGAGCTTATGGGTAAGGTAAATTTAAGGTGGGCATCGGAGCCCACCTGCCACATTACAAGACAAATCTGGCCAGAAGCCGATGAGAAGCGCTCTAAAGCTCTCACGATGCTTAGCCGCTCCTCTCTCAGATTAGTAGTTGGGGTGATAACCGGGCACTGTCTCATGGGCACGCATGGGGAAAGGCTAGGTTACCCAACAAATGATTTTTGCCGCAGTTGCCGAAACGAGGAGGAGGTGGAGAGTATTGAGCACTATCTCTGCCACTGCCCTGGATTGGCCAAGACGCGCAGTGAAGTTTTCAATTGCTACTTTTTGGACTGTTTAGCTGACTTGAACTTGGCAAACATTTCCAACTTTCTACTCTACATCAAGCGCACTGGATGGTTAAATTTTTGAAAGAAGGGAGGGAGGGAATGCATGGCTTATGCCAGTGGTACCACAATGGGCTTCTCACAGCCTAAGTGTGCCACCGTGTTCCGGTGTGGTGGCAGCCACCCTAACCTAACCTAACCTAACCTAACATAAACCACATCTTCGACTTTATCTTCCAAAATAAACTGCTTCACTGTATTTAATTTCATAAAAACCATCTGCATCTTATTCTAAGAATAGTTTATAAGTATTTCATAAAATTCATTATAATATTTTTAGACCGATAGCCTTAGCAGCTAGTGCCCTTTAGCTTTGTAATATAATTATTAATAATTATATTTCATGTAAATAAATAAATAAATAAATAAATAGCCACGATTTCTAAAACCGATCTTCGTATTATGTAGGTATAGCCATTAATCTCAGTATACAGAATTGCGCAGCCAACGTCCTTGATTTTACATTTTTGACAAGTAGATATCTACATAGTGAAAAAATACAAAGATCATTTTAAATGCGAAACAGTAACACACTTTTAGTAGTAGATAGCCAGTAGCGGGTTATCTTGTGTAATGGAAATTTTAGTATAGTTGCCTAGCGGCTGCTAGTCTCCTTCTAGTCTCCATTAGGGGTATTAGTCTCATAAAGTAAGCAAATTAGTCCAGTAAAATTTAATGAACTTCTTTTAAGTCGAAAACGAGTTAGGTTATTATAAATTTCTTTTCCAAATTTGGTTTACGCGCGTTTTATTACAGAATGAAAATATTTTTAATTACTTTAAACATTTCTCATATTCACAATTCGTCATGGCCTCGTTCGATATAAGCAGATAAATTGAAAAAAAATCCTTGGCGAATTCAATGCAATTTAAATTTTTATGTCACACAATTTATAAATTATTTTTTGAATATTAACAGAACAGAAATTTAAAAAATATCAAAAAAAAAAAAATGAATTAATTGAAATTATATGATATTTTTCAGTATTTAAGAAGTTTTGATTTTTAAGTATTTCTTAAATTTTTCTAAATATATTTAATTATAACAATAATAAGAAAAATGTATTTAATTATAATATTAAATGAAACCAAAAATTTATAAATTGGTGATATTTCAAATTTCATAACAGTTAGCCACTTTTTCTTGTTTATAAAGGGTTAAAAATTCATCGATTGTATCTTCTTCATTTATTTTAACGTTAATCTGATTAATTATGTAAAATTGCTAACTAGTTATTCACAATTTAATGATAAATCATTTGCAAGTAAGCTAATAGGATTATCTGAAAGTGTATCCTTTTTTTGTGTACTTTCACCAGCTTTTACCTACCGTTTTGCCTAATTTTAATTTTTGCTGTATAGTTTGGTGTGTGGTTAAATTAAAAGACCCCCAGATTTTGACAATTTATTTTATTTGATCAAGTTTTCTTTGTCTTTCGTTTTAAATACGTCAACAAATTTTTCTCAAAATTTGTAGAAACTTTTTGAGTACACAGCGGAACTCCCAATGGTTATGGAATCATTTATATTGATTTATAGGTAGGGAGTTAAGGAATTTAATGGTAGGAAAATCTCAAACGAATTTTTTAACTCTATTTTTTAAAACGGCGAAATTCCTTGCTTTCCTAGTTTCCAAAAGTAAATACTTAAAAAAAGAAACCAGTTTTGTATCAAGATATACTTTTAGGGGATTCACAAGGTGTCGTAAATTGTCGCAAAGTTGTAAGGTCATACACACTTTGCATAGAAAAATAATGTTAAATAACACAACTTGGAATTTTTCAAATTTTATGACAATACGACACTTTACGACCCCTCGTGAACCACCTTATTATGGCTGTTGGTATGTTCATTTGGGTCAGTGCATATTTCATCATACAAATTATTGCATTACGTACATTCACAAATTAGAACTTATTTATTGTCAAAAAAATTGAGTGGTCTGAAGTAACTAAAACCGGTCTAAGAGTGCTGATTGGAGGACTTTTGTATGAGCGTGTGTAAGGCAATAAAATGTATATTTATATTTATCTGTATTTTGTTGGTCCTTACGTACATACATATGTACATTTGTGTTGCTTTACTTCATTTCAGTACACTTTCAATCCAAATGTTCTGGGCAAAATCCACTCTAGATTACATGGCAGACGTCAGCAACGATTAGGGCTATAGCCTGCTACAAATACATATACATGTATACATGTATATATCTTTGAAAATATATATCTAGCTATATATATCTACATAGCAACCAGTAGATATTACATTGTGTATGCGCACGCTTATCAAATAGTGTTGCAAGTGCTCGGCTATAACACCTTTGTGACATTTAACAAGAATTTACTAGCCAACATTTGGTCATCTCGGTAAATGCCACTTGTAATTGATATAAATACATACATACAAATGTATATACAATAACAAACAGTTACTGCAAATCCAACTCTACTGCCTTTCGGTTCCCATACAAGAAGACACATAATTTTCTGGCAAATCGTTTGTGTGTAATAGACGTTATCGATTCGTAGCATCGAATGACTATTATATTGCATATATGTATAGGTATACACGTTTATTTATATACATTCAAATATTAAATATGTTCATATCAGAGTGTGTCTGTGTGATATTACGTCCTTTTGTTACCGAGACTTTTCATTTAATGTGTTCAATCGAGCAAGTGCTATAAGGTTACATAGTGAGAGATGGGATCTATGTTGTTTATTGATGCCTACATCTCTGCTAGCCGTACTTATACCTCTAAACAGACGGCCTATATACGAGCGAGTTTGCTTAATACATGCTGAGCGCAACGAAACACTTGATTTTATTAGACATTGCTTCACAAAAAAATATATACATATCTTAAACCATAAAAAGATAAACCATTTAAAAATTGGTCAGTTTATTGTTTGATATACGTTCTATATATATATTTTTTTTTTTAATTTTAAAATTGTGCAAACATGATTTTTCAGCAAATTAATTTTTGTTTTATTAACAACTTTATGAAAAATTGTGTTTAAATAAAAATAGATATGTGACCTTTTGTCTTGAAAAAAGTGCTAAAATTTTTTTTTTATAGATCGAATATTTTGAAGTGATGAACAATGGCTTACGTCGAGACACCTTACATTTTTAAAGTTGCATAACTTTCGAAAAAAAGATTTGGTTTGCTCTTTATTATGTTTACAGACATTTTAGGACCTACTCCGCAACATATCCAAAATTCACGCAAAATTAGTTTTTGACCAGTGGAATGCCTCTTATACGAAACCACTTTTATTTCGATGATTTGCCCTCAAAAATTCTTTTGTACATATTTCTTACAATAATAGTAGGAGTCACTTCCAGTCATTACAATTTTTATTAAAAAAGTTTTTAAAACGCTCAAAATACATTAAAAATATACGTAATAAAAATACATTAAAAATATATATGTATAGAGAGTCATTAATCCCAATTAGCCGAAAAATAAGGACCATCCTAATATTTGTTTGTACAAATGTACATAATTGTACAGAGTCTGCTTATAAATATCCTATTTTGTTTGCAACTAAAATCCACAACAGTCTGGTGGTTTGTTTCGATGACAATCAAATTGATAACCCGAATACATTCCAACTGCTTAACCATTGGCAATTTACGCTTTAGTGATAGCAACAGTATGTAGGCACACGCTCACGCTTATGCAATCAGATAATTGTAAGTGTATACCCTGCAGGAAATTGTAATTTACAACTTTTTTTTTCAATTACAACGAAAGAAAAGTAGACTCTATTAGAAAAATAATCATAATATTAAATTAATTTTGAATAATAACACCTAATTCTTATTAATTTACAATAATTAACGATATACTTGGCTTTTCCGGAAAGTTATTTGTTCGAGATTTTAAGATTTTAAGATTTTAAGTCCAAAAATAATGTTAAATTCAGCTTGAAAATTTAATATACATAAGTATGTGTTCTTTATTACACCAAGCGCTACGTTTTCATATAAAATGTTAACGAAACAAATTTTTCATGAATATTTTTTTTTGGCTATGTCAAAATAATCAACATTTGATTATTTTTTTGAGTCACTGTATGTACATATACGTAGATAATACGCGAGTCGTATTTACTTGCGTTAGCGTCTTCTTTCGACAATGACGAAATCGTACTAGTTTGGCAAAGGAACTTTATTTTATTTGCTTATATTTTCCCTGCAGGGTATTTAAAGTATACATACAAAGCATTGCTTGTGTATGTATGTATTTTTTTGTGATTGCATTTCCCGAAAGCTTTATCCTTATTGCCTTGTAAGCATGTTTTGGGTCAATATCATAAGCCATTGTAGTTGTACTCGTATACCACAAAATGATACAAAAACACAAATGTCAGACGATAGGCGTGAGACAGTTAGTGTTGGCGGTGTTGGTGTTGTCTCGAGCAGCTGCTGACATAGACAGATAAGCCAATGTATGTATTTATGTATGTCAGTATGTGTATATGGACCGCTAAATAAACATTTGGTAAGCACCCGGCAGGGATTTTATAAAAAAAAAAATTAATTTTCCTTATGAGGAGGAGAAAGCGTACGAGGCTAAACGTTTAATATCAGTTGTACAAAATTTGTTTGTTAGTTGTGAGAAATTGGTAACATAGCAACAACATAGATAAAGAGGAACAAAGCAATAGGTCGAAGAAGGTAGGCCATACACCAAGAATCCCTATTTTAAAATTCGAGAATACTGGGTGTAGGAGCCAGTTAATTATCTCATTTACTAATTTGAGTTCTTTTATAAGACAAATTTTTTGATTTGAAGATCTTTGCAAATACCTCTTACACTGTTGAACTTATCTTTGAGGTATAAATTAGTGAAATAATAACTTTCAAACTACTAAAATTAAACCAACAATTAGTTTCTCCAAAATTACATAACAAGAAATAATAATAATAATAATAATAATAATCCCAACGGTTTTATCTCTCCATACCCGCCCGACCGACGCGAGGGGCGCATCCGCATGACGCACGGATATATAAAAAAAATTTTGTTTTTTTCATATATGTTGCGCCGAGTCATGAAAGGCTGAGGTTTGTTAAGTGTCGAGATCTAAAACTGTTCAGCTACAGAACAAATGCTCATCAGCTGATCGAATAGTAATATATGTATATGTATGTATGTATTAATTATTGAGAGGATTGAGTATAGTTTTCTTTATGTAAAAAAGTGAGTCTGAAATATCAAAAGAACCGGAGTGAGTGTTAAAATCCTGACACAAACTACGGAGTGTCTCATTTAACTCAAAATTACAAAAAAAATTTCCTGACCTGTTACTAGAAATTAAAATAAAACTAGAAAGCACATTTCTTCAAAAAAGAAAAGCTAAATTCATGCGAAACCGATTTTTATATACCCTCGCGATGTAGTTTTGTATGGGCGGTGCCAATAATTTCATAAAAACCTCGTTTCTTTGTTTCAAATCGCTGCTAGCATGAAACTTTACTCATTTTCTACCAATTTCGATTTCAAAAATTATTAACGGTGATGTCAGGGACAATATGTTCACCAAATTTTGTGGCGATACCTTACATCGTTATTGAGACACCTTTTTTATACAGGGGCGTGGTAACGCCCCTTTTTCAAAATTTCATTAAAATCAAGTTTTTTAATTAACTATCTCTCTAAAAATCAGATTTTAATTAATATGTTTCAATAGATAAAGAAAATACGAAATTTTTGCATTTTTCAAAATTTTCGTTATATGGGAGGTGGGCGAGGTTATGGTCTGATTTCAAAAAATTTTTAACAAAGATAACAGCGAAATTGAGAAAAATTTGTTCACCAAATTTTGTGACGATACCTTACACCGTTATTGAGAAACAGAAATTTTTCCCAAGTGGGCGTGGCAACGCCCATTTTTCAAAACTTCATATATACCTAAATGTAGTTTTTGCATTTTCCAAAACTTTCGTTATATGGAAGGTGGGTGTGGTTATGATCCGATTTCAAAAATTGTCTACGATAATATTGGCGATATCAAGGAAAATATGTCCACCAAATTTTGTGACAATAAGTAATACTGTTATTGAGATACAGAAATACTTTCCTAAGTGGGCGTGGCAACGCCCGTTTTTCAAAATTTCATAAATACCTAATTTCTAAGTTCAAAATCGCCTAAAATACTAAATTTCACTCAATTTGCTGTAATAGATACCGAAAAACCAACCTACCCTGTCCATAGAGCAATCTATGTACCAAATTTCATTGAGATATCCCAATTTTTACTCAAGTTATTGTAACCACGGACAGGCGGGTGTATGGACAGACGGGCGGACAAACATTCTGGGCTAAATCGATTCCTCTTTTCAATCTGATCATTTTAGTATATATCTATCTCGATTATTTATATTTGAAAAGAAAAAAACAAGGTAATTTGTCCTACCTTAAAAAAATGAAACTTATAACTATGTATGTTCTTCACGGAACTGAAGGAACTTAACACATATCGTTAAGAAAGGATTAATACATTCACCTAATTGCAGAACAGGCATGTGTTATTTCATAATTTATAATTTTAAACTCAAGAATATTTTCATATCCCAACAGAAAAGAGACCTTCACAATACTTTAAAAAAAAAACTAGAACACTAGGCAGTGGAAAATTCTTAAATAACTGATTTAGTATTCCAATACATACATAACATAAGAAAAAATACTAGGTCAGCCAACGGAAATCTGTCACTACACCTTCGTACATAAATACATTTATACTCTACAAACAATCCCCTTCAACATCTTTGAACCTTCACTTTTCCCTCTATCCTTTTTTAAACACTTTCCTTTTGCCGAATTGTATTTGAACTTCATGTGTGTTCTATATGCTCGTAATGATGTCATTTAAGTAAATCCTTTTAATCCAAGCCAAAAATTACTTTTTATTGTCATTTCGGCTACCGCACTCAAAGGCATTCAGGTAGGGCGTCTTATTCCCTCACACACAGTCACACACATACACTCACACACCTACATATGTACATGCTTGTATCTGTCGCTTGTGTGCATGGGCTACTAAGAGTATGACTGCTTTATTTTTATTCCCTACTCGAGCTACTTTTTCGCCTTTATGCTCTATCAATTTATTTACCAATGCATTCATTCATTTGCGCCGTTCCCATAAGCCTTGGGCACTTTCATTGCCTCATTTATGACATCGTTTTTGTGGGTTTTGTTCGTGGTTAGAATGTTAAATAATTTTTGATATCGACTGCTGATTTTCTGATGATTCTATGTGTGTGGTTCGCTATTTCCGTCATACACCAACGAAGCACATAGCAATAATTGTTGCTTATTCTTCTCGCACTTCATCACTTAATTGCGATATTAATGTAAACAATTTCGTAATAAATATCGTTTAGTTAAGCTTTCGAATGTGTTTTCCTTCTTTTATGTTTAAGTTTTCCGGTGCTTTGGAGAATTTGTTGTTTGTACATACATCTATCATAGTTCGTATATCTATTATTTGAAAAATTAAATACATAATTAAAGAAATAGTTATGCGATTGTTCTCTAACTAAAATGAAAATAAAACGCGCTTAAAGTTTTTTTTATTTAATAAACTTCACATTCTTTTTTTCAAGTTAAAAGAATGATATTTGATATAAACTTAAGAAAAATAAATAAATAAAACAAATTTCATGGCGGTTGGAGAATGATTGGAAAACGATATCTAATTGGTAACTTTACACTTATCCAAGGTTTGAAAGCAACTGGAGACACATTGTGATTAATGCATTGAAATTACAAATAATCTCGAAACATAATTAATTATTTTTTCGATATTTCATTTACAGTAGTATAAGTTTAAGTTTAAGTTAAAGCCGTTAGTTAGTTTGGAGATCAAAATATTTTCCCTGCGATTTTTTGTCTTTTTTTGATTTTTCAGGTTTAAGTCGACCTATTTTACTATTTATTGTTCTGAATTGGTATTTTGTGACTTTTCTTAAAAATGCCTTAAATTCCAATTGGAAGCATTAATTTTTTCTTGAAGAATTTAAAATTTAAATATTTAAATGAATAAATGACTTATGTATTTTTAAAAAATGTAAAAAAAATGTGCAAAGACGGACAGGCCTAATTGTGAAACACAATTCTTCTATAGCCGATTGAATTTTAGTATATTTGGGAACATATTTAGTATATCTAAATTTTATTATCTTAAATGTAAGATACTTACTTAATTACTATCATACAATCAAGCCATAATATTTTTACATTTATTAAACCATTTTAAATTTCAAATTATAAATATTTTGTTTTGATTAAAAAAAGTTTAAAATTATGTAGTCAAGTTAAATTATCTCGGGTCGTGTTTTATGTTATGTCCATTTCCCAGTTTCCTACTGATATCTTATATGATTGGGTTATGACGCCGAACGCTTTGTTCAAGACATTTGGGTTTGTTTAGATTTTTTTTATTTTATACCAAAAGTGGAAATTGGTTTTTTGACACAAACATATTTCGATAAGTTTCACCGAAGATATACACGTAAACTAGTATTAATATAAGAGGAAAAAAGACTTTTTTAGTGTCTTTTGGCACTAAAAATAAATTTTATAACAATTTTTGGCAACTAAAACCTCGTAAATTGTTCACGTTTTAACCAACTACCACCGCCAATATTTTAACGAAAATGCTCCTGTGTATGTCTACTATTTATATACCAAAGCTCATTTTAATCTACTTTTTCAAACTTATTTTGAAATAAACATTTTTGTTATCAAAATCGTATTTTTTTTTTTTGAAAATTATTAAGGAACGAGTGATATGCCTTTTTATAAAAAAAAATACTAGGTTTTGCGTATATTTTTTTATTTCTTGGTTTTGAAAAATAAAGGTATGAGTTGTTTAGTATTCAATTATATAATTAAATATCGAAGTGAAACGTGTTGCTAATTGAACTTTAAACGCAAGTGCTTTTTCATTTCTGCGAGTACAGCTGGAAATGACGAAATCGACTATTTCAGTGAAGGCTTCTCAAAAGTCAAATTGCTTTTTACTAACTTCTTGTTGTCACAATCACTAAATGGAGTAGATAACTTACATGCACTACATTGACTAACTAAGTATTAGACTTATTATTTTTGTCTAACTATAAATTTTCAAAGAGCTCTCTAAAATGATAAAAGCTTCCGGAACATTGTCATACATTGTTTCAACACATCTACTTTGTTATACATTTATAATGCTGTCTGTCAACTGCACTTATCACACGCCAGCTAAAGATACGAGTAGTTTGCAATTATCCACAATTTCACCATCCACTTGCTGCACTTTCACCTACAAAATTTCTTCTTTGCTTCACTCTCTGCATATTTCGCCATTCTCTTTCACTTCACAACCTTTTACTCAACACGCCAACTGGATTTTTTGCTTAATCTCTCGTTTGCTCTTTGATTGCTCGTCTGTAACATTTCATTTATGGCCGGCTTTTAGGCGCCTTGCATATCGCATCCTTTTGGATGAACGTCCCAATTAATTTGGCATGAGTGAACGTTTTATCGGTATATTTTTCGTCGCATGCAAATAAAATTACAAAGTTATTCTTTGCTTTCACTTAAAAGCAGCCTTAATACGTTGGAACGGACGGCTGCTGTGCGCCTCAAAGTAGGTCACAACTGAAATCAAAGAGATAAAAGAAGGCAAAATTTTGTTATAAAAATTAAACTAAATTGGCTTAGTTTTGAAATTTTTAAGTAATAGAAACGGATATATTTATTAGTTCACTGAGTACCCAAATTGCATGAAGAGCAAATTTTATTAACTTCCAGTGATGGTTGTTCTTTCCGTCTCAACTTTAGTTATTTTAAACAATCAACTGAAAGTTTTAGCTGATATTCAAAGTGAAATGTACTTGCGACTCGAAGTAGGAAAGTTTCGATAACTGAAATTTGGTGAGAAATTGCCATAAAATTAACAAAAACGATTAAAGTACCGATAACGACAACTTAAGAACTTAGAAAAACGATAACGATAAAGAGAACGAAGACAATTTATCGATAAAACAGTAAAGCAACAAAACCTATAATAATATTTATGACGGTTAAGATTATCATCAGGATAAAACAATAACGATAAATATAACAATAGCGAAATCTATAACATCAACGATAAATATAACGATAACGGTAATAATAACGATTATGATAACTCTAAAAAAACGATAAAATTACCGCTTAAGGCAACGAAGGAAGTGATAATAACAATAATGATAATAACAACGATGACGATTACTATAACAATAGCGATAACGATAAAAATAGCGATTAGGATAACAATGACGACAACAATAACGATTAAAATGATGTCGAAGACGACGATAACGATGAATTTAACAATATCTATAACGAAAACCATAACAATATTAAATACGATTGCGATAAAAACAATAACACCAACGACAACGACACCAAAATGATAATTGCAAAAGTAAAAGTGCTTAAATGAAATTACATCAAATGCAAGCAAGAAACTGTATACATAAAAAAGGGATGATAGAAGTTGCACTTCACTTTTCTCTTTTTATTAAATATCCCACTTGACTTCAATGGTTTTCTTGAAAAATTTTAAAACCATTATTCCCAAAAAAAAAAAATTACCGCTTCATTACTCAAAAATAAGAGTCATAAAAATCTTAATTAACCATTGTTAAAATTATTACCCTGACTAACATTTACCGTACAAGATTTATGTTACTTAAAGAGCATATAAAAAGCTTCGCTGATATCAGTAAGTAAATGTGACAACGTAGACATTAAAACTGTGCTCCGATCAAAGGTGTCACAAGAATGACCAGCAAAGACATAAACGCAAATTAAATGAAAACCACAAGAAATGTTTTAACAGCTGCGAAGTTTAAATGTAGGCAAACAATATTTTAGAATGATAAGTAAGTATACTTATATGTAAATTATGTAATATACAAGAACATATACATGTAATTGAAGACAATTTGTTGTTGCTCGCGCTAGTTACATTTTCTGTTTTTTTTTTTCTGTTGTCTCCCTTTTCTTAAATTTGTCTGCTTTGCTTCTACGTTGATAAAGTGTGTTGGGCAACGTTGCGTAAAGTCTTCAGCTACTTACATACTCAAAGCTATCATACCCACTCTCCTTATGATTTGTTGTGACGCTTGCAAGCGCAACATATACATACACACACACACAGACACAGATATACGCATACAGTCACGCGCTTGTTTGATAAAATACTTGCAAGTAAGTGGCACTCACACTTTGGCTAATTTTATGCATAGCAAATTCCATGGCTGCTGCGGCGCGGTGCTTTACATACACACACATTCGCACACACAAACACACACTAACACATTTATACATAACAAAGTGTCAACCGAAATGGCAAGGAAGCGTGTAAAAGTACTCCATGGCCTGCGATAAACCTGCTATACAAATACATACATACATGCATACGAGTATATGAGTCAAATAGAAAAATCTATATAAGCCAAAAACTTGCGTAAGTGGGTAAGCGGAAGATTGGCGAAACAGTAAAGTGAAAGCGAAAAGTGGAAGACAAAAAGCATTATTGAAAGGCGTCCTTTCTCTGCCGCGCACGGAGAGCATGTTGAATGTGCAAGGGGTGACAGCGGAGGGATGCGCTGTGATCGAAAGTAAACGCAGCAAAAGTGGAAAGTAATGTACGCATTAATTCCTCATTTAAATTCAGCAACGCGTACAAGGCATTAGTTTTATTTGACTGTGCACAAAAGTGTTAGTACATGTGTGTGTGTGCGTGTGTGTTTCAGAGTGCTCACAATGAGATATTCATAGATATAAAATGCAAAAAAAAAACCGTAGATAGATGAATACAGTTTTGCAACCCTCTGAAAGTTCGCTTCCCTTCACTTCTTTGCTATGTGTAACACTCAAACATAGCGGTGAAAGTAGACGAAGCTATCTATTTGGCTGTCAGAGTGCGTGTATGTAAGTGAAATTTGTTACTTTGAATGTGTTTGTGTGTCAGCTTTCTACCACATCCATCCTAAATACGTACGTATGTATGTATGTATGTATGTTAGTTGTAAGTTGTGTTGCATACTTTGTAGCGCACTTTCGCCAACATCGATTTAATGGTCGATTTTTTTACATACTTTTATTTTTATTTTATTTTTCCACTGTTTTTGTGCGAAAGTAGCATACTTTGTGCCACATTTCTTTTCAAGTATTTTTCGATTACTTGAAAGCGAATTGTGGTTTATGTATATTTGAATTGAGGGGGCAAATGTGATAATACATACGAGCACTCTCGCGTATCTAATGGCGCTGTAGAAGTATGCTCCGATTTGTGTTTTTTTATATTTTTGTTTTTTTTTACGTGAATCACGCTTGATTTTCGTTGAGAGAGTGGCTAATGGTTGAGTAATGTTCAAGAAGAGGCGAATGAAGAGTTGAAAGTTTCTTGTATACAAGATAATATATGTTTTTATACAAATGTCTTTAAGTAGGTAATTATACAAAACATAAGCGCAATGTTAATCAATATATGTTTTTATTTTGTTCTTAATTTCCTTCAAGTATGTTTGAACTTTTAATCTGAAAGTGGTTTAAAATATAAATATTTGTTATTATTTGGCCATTAATTATTATTTTTTTTTTTTTTAACTTAAAGCCGATCGGTTTTTGGGAAAATTATTAGGAAAAAGCAAAAAAAACACGAAAGGGTAAGTTGTGAAAAGAAACTGGAAAAAATAACAACAGCTGACACAGGTTAATCTAAGCACAGTGCGTTTAGATGCCGGCTTAAATATTATGCATGATGTTGTGGGTAGTTTTAAAAAAATGAGCAGACGAAGGCTAAAAAATCGCATACATAATTTTTTAAGTTCACCTCAAATTGCCAACACACTCAATTAATTTATTCAATGTAAATTCTTGCAAAAACACACTCTTTAGCTTTAAATTTTCACACCGTTAAGACAAAAAACAATTCTAACAATAAATTCCATTACGACAAAAATGCTTACCAGCACAGCCATTAACATTTTCTACACAACATTAACGCATTTTCATTTCTATTGGATTTTAGACTATCACCGCGCGCATAAGTGCCAGTCGAGTTGGTAATATACTACCTATGGTTGTATGTATGTATGTACCGTATAGTAAAATGCCGGAATTGCAGATGTTGTCAGCGCTGTCGCTGCTTTCCACGCTATTATTAACAAATACACATAAAGTTATAATTACATTATCATTAAGTGAAGACAAACCTTAATGCCTTTTGGCATACATACAGGCGCCGAGGCGCATCAATCAAGATTAAAATACCATGATGAAAGAATAAAACATAGCAATAGAAAAATAAAGAAGAAAATAATAATCAAGTCGAACAGCGAATTAAAAAAAAACGCATTAAAACAGCATAAGGCATAATCAACAATAGCAGGTTTGAAGTTATTCTAAGTATGTGTGTTTGTATGTGTGCAGCTCATTACAATGTTTTACATGCCTACTCGGTCATCAGCGTATGTGTGTAAGCAGCGAATTGCCAAAATTGCCGACCATGTAAAATGTTGATCTCGCTCTCGTCTATCCTCTCCGGCCTTGACTTCTAAAGCTTTCTATGAATTCTTTGAGAAGATTTTGTTGTAAGTATGTGTAGAAACATCCGCTCCGTCGCACACACACACATATGTTGCAGCTAGCACTTTATATATTTCACTTGCCAACACAACCGATGTGTCTGTCTGGAAAAAAATTGTAGGAACAAAAATATTAATGGTATTTTAATACACACAGCGCTTACTGCATAAAGCTTTTAAATATGAAAACATGAATTTGTTTGGCTGTTCCACAAGTATTCGAGTTCACAGCTTCGAAATTCAACTTAACTTATATTTTTTTTCCCTGTCAAGCTCTTGGGTATTTTACAACATTATTTGTTCATATTCGTATATATGTATGCATGTATTGATTTGTGTGTATAAGTAATATTGCCTAAACTTTTGCATTCATAGACGCAGATCTGCATTATATTGAACGCCGCTTTTTCAAATTTCTCCCCTTCCTGCTAGTTTGGTGCAAATGTCGCTACCAAATATGACGCTCTACTCAAAGAAAATTAATATCTTATTGCTGAAGAATATACCAATCCTCTCTCCGTTTTTCTTGACGATATCTACCGAGTTACGAAGCAAATTTTTTTACACTTAAATTCTTAAACTTTTTCATAAATAAGTGCTTTCAACATCACTTTAAATAGCGAAAATGTGTGTATATAAATGGCCCTTTAACCCTTACTGATCTATGGCCGGGAAAAAAAAATTTTTTATAAAAAATATGATACAAAACATTGCAAATTAAACAAAAAAAAAAACGTATCAATTAATCATTTGGTCTCTCCCGCATGCAAGTTTATATATTTTTTTTATTCTGTATAAGTTGTAATTTGTAAATCTCATAACCATATAACTTTGTCTTGTTTAATGGTGTAATTATAAAAAAATTATTTTGTTAAGAAGATGAGTTGAAAACATCTTAGAAATAATTATTGGAAAAATAATTTAATTTTTTTTTAATTAACCAGCCACCCCAAGTCAGTATTAAGATCAAGGAATGTATTATAATGCGTAATTTTGGAACATTATAGTCACTTAAATTAGATTACTACAAAATTTCGGTATTTTAAGGAAAATATTTTTTCTTCACATTTAATTTAAAAAGAGTGGGCCGTTGTAGCTTTTTGCTTACAGGGCAAGGAAAAATGGATGATGTTTAAGCTTGATAAAAAAACAAAAGTTTTTGTTTTTACTGAGCTCTGAAATGTAATTATTAAAATAACTAAAAAAAATGTTGAAAATAATGAAATTTAAAAGTGCAATTTTAGGATTTTTCTACATAAAAAAAAAATATTCGTTATATCTCCAGAGGTAAAGAACAAAGTAGTATCTGCTATGAATAATTTAATATGCAAAGGACGCTGTAGCAGTAATTAAGAAATACCTTTAAAATCTGCATTTAGACTTAATGAAATCAAAATTTTATTAAAATTAAAAAAAAAACTACTTATCTTACGTATAAAATTTTTCACATTACTAATAATGACCGTTAATTTTTGAAATTTTTTTATTAGATGCCTTCCACAATTTCTTCAAAATTAAGTAAATCGTGGTCATGCGTATTATTAACACGTTTTCGGTAGAACGTCAGTAAAAAAAAGTCAGAAATCTAAAAGAGTAGAGCACACACATAACATACATATTATTCCATTTAAATGTTTTTTTGTTTAAAATAACTTTTTTTAGTAAATAAAAAAAAAGTTTATAAATTCAACAAAAGTAAAATGTATTTACGGTAAAATATTTAGTTTCAGTTGGTAAAAGTGGTCTTTCCTGAGGCTATTAGTTCCAGAAACTGAAGAAATTGTGATGAAAAATCGATTTCTTCATTCACTGCGCTAATTTTCTTAATAGGTGAAAGCAATGTTCTTCCGCCATTGAGACTATCATAGTGGAAAAAATTAACTTGAAGTTTTTAAAAATATTTATCTAGGCTGCTTTCGAAGCGCACAAGTGCGAGGGCAGTTGGCCTGATTCGCAAACTTCACTAAATTCGTATAAAATTCTTACACTGATTTCGTTTATAAATATATTTTTTTTTACCTACATATTTTCTATTTCTCCTATCTTCGCACTCAAACGACGCACACTCAAACAAACATCAAATCGCTCTTAACTTACACTTAACTTCTACTTATGTTCGCATTTCTCTCAGAAAAATTTTATTTTATTCTTCTTTAATAATAATTTATGTGTTACTGGAATACGTGGAATATTTCACTCAACACATACGCGAGCAGTTAAGTAAATGGAAAACTGTCGTTAAAGCATTAACGCACACACAGCGTATATTTCTTTTGGATATATTCTCTGAAATAAAAAGAAATATGTAGTACTAAGTACGAGTACATAAGTACATATGAAAATATATTCTAGTTGGCAATTGTTCTGCTTTTATTATTCGCAAAATGTTCTTTTGGGACAAACTGATTAGCAGTTTTATATTCTTACTTAGGTACACGTATTAGACATAGACGTATAGCCGCACTTATATAAAGAAATTTTAACAAATTGTGACTTCTATTTATGTTAGAGGAAGATATGTTTTTATGAAAACAAAATCCATAAAACTATCACTGTAGCTACATTCAGAACTAAAAAGATTTTAGTATATTCAGTTGCATTGTTTTTGTTATTATTGCTTAAATTTCTGTTTACACAATCTCCTAAGAATGAACGACTTTAAGAAACCAGGCACATATGTTTATATTAATTTAATTTTTTTCAAAGGTTTATTTCATAAGATGTGACGCATTCCGAACAGTTATTCAGGCGAAAACTAGGAAAGTACGAGTGTCCAACAACATTTGTTTCTTCTTAAACTTCTGCTAAGAAAGCCTACCATCACTAAACATCGACGTATTTGCTTTTCGAAGATCCCAAATTTAGAGATAGAGCCTTTTCCAGGATTTGACGTGCTGTGGATGTTAGGTCAATGGTGGATTTACCAGGCCTGAAGCCACACTAAAAAGGTCCAATCAGCTGATTCATATGACGATAGGACATACTATTCAAACCAAATTGTGCTTAACAGCTGGTTACCAGCTCTTCGCCGAAGTTTTTCAAAAGCTTCAGCCACCTAAAAGCTGTTATCATCTTGCCTGGACAGAGTAGGAGGGATTAAACGACTTAAAACCTTAAACATTTAGTCTGGGCTCGTCTTCTTCAAATGCTTCACCATAGTTTTCAATTTGCTGTGTCTTTTCATTAGAAAATCGTGCATGGAAAATCGTACTGTAATTGTACTCTTGTTTAGCTCTTAAATTCTCGATCAATAATTATACGGAAACAGAACATGCTAGTTATGAAATTGAGAATTCTACCTGTTTCCAACTCTAGTGACCTTTCTCTCACTTTGCTAGACTTACCTTAAAAAAAGGGAAAATCGATGCGAAACACAAAGTTGCAACCCTCTTACTACTTACGTATGTATCTATGTCTCTTTATATTTAACATACTTGCCATTATTTTGCTTTCCTGCACATATTGCCATACGTGCTTTTCACAAGCTTCATAAACTCCAATTTAACATATTTTAATCTGACTATTGCTACCGTAGTTACTTTAAGCACACTTGCCATATGTGAATGCATGTAGTATGTAAAAAGATATATTATATACACACTCACATACGAGGACATACATATATGTGTGCAAAGAGAGTGTTCAGAACATGCAATATCTTCTATTCTATCACGCGCCTGTCTTTCCTTTGCATACAACCTCATATTACCTTTTAAATTTTCCTACTCTGTTTTTATATCTTTTTTATGAGTCTCTTACTTGCAATGAGAATTTCTTTTCCTTAATTTTTGTGTATTAAAGTGTGAACTTTATGGTACATATTAAGTACTTACACTACACTTTTACATATGTGCATACATACCGAAGTGCTGCAAGATTTTTATGACTGCTATGGAGCAATCTACAAAATTATTTCTATGGTGATGTGACAGCAAATATCAGTGCATAGGGTAAAAGTTTGTTAAAATTTGTCAAGGTTAACATCGGCATGGGCTGGTTGGGTTTAGTAGTTAAGTTAGTTGGTTTTATATGCGAATTTTATTGTTGCTCCCACTTGATTTGCTTTACACATGTAATTGTCTTTTTTTAAGACTTCAGAGGTGCTAGATCTCTGACCATATTTAAATTGCACTTACACTACTTGTGACCTTAAAATCGTTTGGAAAGTACAAATGCTGCTTCATACAATTGTTTATTTACTTCTTTAATGACTCAAATGTATGCCTAAATAATATTTCAATGTAACCGCCAAACCTTTGCAGAGTCGCTTAATATTGTGGCAGCGAAAAAAAATTAAAAAACAAAAAATCATGATTAGTATTTTACAGATTGAAAAATTGAACTAATACAAATATTTCATACCGAATTTCAAATTTGTTTTTTTTTAAAACTTCATTGGCCTTAAAATTATAATTCAAATTTTTTCATTCTGAATCAACTAAAAAAAACCTGCTCCTGTTAAAATCATCTTTTTGTCGCTTACATTTTTTCGCGATTGGGGCTCGATTTACGGGTATCAAAAAGCAAGTATGTACTTCTACAACACGACTACTAATGTTAAAATAAAACTCTTTTCCTAAAATCATAGAGGTTTCCAGCAATCATTTACTTAGTAGAGCATAAGTCCAATTGGATTCAATCAAATTCAAAGATATATTTTGAAATGTATTTTTACTATAACTAAATGCAAAAAAGCACACAAACAACAAGAAGAAATATTTAAAATGCAAACAAACAACCTCTTCAAGTTTGTATGTCAATAGCGGCAATAAAAAGTTGTGACTAAACTTTTACAATAACAATGCAGAGTTGCAACCAATCGCTTCGCATAGCCGCCATAAATCGTAGCTATGACCCAAAATAACAAGCGTGTTAGCCAGCAATAACAAAAAAAATAGTGCATAGTTCTTTTGAGTAGTTTTACAGCTGCCGTCATTCAAGGCGAACCACATTTGAAGCTAAAACAGTGACGACATTGACTATCGTAGCACTAACAAACGAAATAAGTAAAACCAACACACAACAAACACATAAAAATAATGTCACTCCAACGTAGTTTGTGACCTTACTTACAAGGTAAAGAATTTTTATTTATTTTTAAATTTTTGTTCAGTTACAAAAGACAAAACACAGCCAAACTGGTTTCTGCGTTAAAGTCATTATAAATTTAGAAAAATAAATATATTTTTATACTGCTTTTTTTTTCTTACAATATTTTTTTATAAGCTCATATTTTAAACTCCTAATTTGGTTTATATATATTTTATACATTGTTTGTTTGCTCGCCATCGCCGTAAATTAGTGCTTGAAAGGGCGTGCTAACTTTGAATGCGTCACATAAAATCATCGAGCATATTTTTGTTGATTCGCAGAGGGCAAGTGAGAAAACCATGCTTTGATGTTTGTGTCACAGAAGTAGCAATTTAAGGAAACAATTTAAACTCTCATGTTGAAATTTTCCGTTTCCAAGGAACACGAAGATTTTAGTTCAAAGAACTCTTTCAAGAAACGTTGAAAAACTTTTTACAGGTTAATAAATAAATTAAAGATGATTTTAAATAAATTACTATTTATGCACAAAAAGTTGTTTTTAAGAAATTTTTAGAAGTCGTTTTATCGAAATTTTTACCTTGTTAACATTTTTAACTTCCGATATACCTACACCAGCAAATCCTATTGAGCTCGAAGGAGGATTTTAATTGGAAAACAACATCAGTTCGTAGTTTTTACAGTAATCAGTTGCTGTAATTTTCAATTTTTATATATTCCACACAACAACAAAAATTGCTTATTTAATTGCCCACAAAAGAAAATGCATTGAATGAATTAATTTTAAATTTTTGTTGCAGTAAATTTTTCCTCTCTGTTATTTGGTGACCAACAGCATTGTTTCCTGCAATTTTTTAATTACTGTAACATATGTATGTATGCATGTATGTATATACGAGTACAATTTAAATCGCTTCTGTTCAATCTCTCTCATACTCACACACACACACACACATATATATATATATGCTCACTTAGTAGCATTTATCGCTTATTGAACTTTTCATTGCAGTCGTTGGCAATTTTCAAATACTTCAGCGCATACCGTCGTCTTTGTTACGATTTTTCTTTTACTTTTTCCATTCAACCACAAAGTGCCAACATAACGAAAAGCAATAAAAGACGGCGCAACAACAAAAGTAAGAGCAATACATAAAAACGTAGTAAAAATACACCAGCAATCTCTTTGAGCAGCAACTCGCGGCAATAATGTTAGAAACAAGTAAGGTGTACATGTGTATCAACTACAACTAGAGCAAAGCAGAAAATTGAACAATTTCCGGCGAAATAGAAAAATAGAATGCGAACAAGCAGCAAGAGCTTTAAAAGCCAAGTAGTGAAAGCGCAACAAAAAGAAATGCAACAATAAGAAAATGCAAAAAAGAAAAACAAAAGTTAAGAAATAAAAAAGAAGTAAAGGATAAAAAGGAATGCGGACTGAAATAAAAAAAAAATTAAGTTTAAATTTGTGTCTGTATGAGTAAATGTGGTAAATTAAGGTTGTAAGATACCAACTTTTTTTACTAATTTTTTTTTTAAATCCAATTTTTAATTAAAAAAATTTTAAATATCTTACACATATCATCCGCTTAGAGTGAAAAGCTATTAAGTGCTTGTTTTGAATTAGAATATAAATATAAATAATTATTTATGCTCACCTATTTCTTTATGTTGCATTAAAACATACATTGAAAAAAATGTAGTTAGGAGCTTTTTGCTTTACTTCCTACAAAAACATCAGTTAATAATTGCTTTAACATTTCTTCTTAAAAAATTTTTTTTTTAGTAAGTAAGAGGTCGATAAAAACAAAAGTTATTTGATTTCATTATTTGGAAGCAAGAATGCACAAAAGCTTTTAATTTATAAATTATTATATTATCTCTTTTGCTAGCTTTAATTCTAGATATCAAATAAATTACTTTCGAGAACTAAGACAGATTTTGTCAATTTGAGTGTTCGGCTTTTCGGGATGTTATAACATTCTGCCAAACAATTTTTAAGTTGGAAACTGACATTGTGATCAAAAAACCTCTCAATACACACTCGTGCTATGTTATTAAATTGTTTTAATTATTTATATTTTTTTTTTTTGAGACAGAAAGTCCTGAAATCATATAATAAACCATCAAATCTTTTTGCATTCTCAGTATAAATTGTTTAATGTACATTTTACATTTGCACTTGTTTGCCTGAGCGCATTTAAACTTAATGGAAAAATGGTTAAAATTCATAACGTAGAGAAATATGTTGTTTTCGAAATTGAGTAGTGAACGCAAAAAAATGTTGCTAAAAAAAAGTATAAGCAATTGTTGCATGCTCCGAAGGAAATAGTATATAAACTTTGCTATTTGCAAGAGTTAGACCCAACAAAAAGTATACCGAAATGATCAGGATGACGAGCTGAGTCGATTTAAAAATGTCCGTCCGTCTGTCCTCTGTTTGAAAGCAAACTAGTCGCTCAGTTTTTGAGCTATTTGAATGGATATTGGCAGTGCCTTTTTATATTTTCTTAGACATTTGTCGGAACATTCAGATATTATATTTTGCTTCATAACTCCTTCATTTAAGCCGCAAGTATCTTGAACTTTTGCAAGAAGGTCCACTATTCCCTATAGAACTAGTATAGATCAAAGATATATTACATATAGCTCCCATACAACTAATTTTTCAGATATTTTATTTTGCACAAATAATAGTTATTATGAGAACTGTTATAGCAGTGAAAATCAATAAAATCGGATAAATATAACATATAGCTGCCATACAACCGATAGTTCAAAAATTGCATTTTGGGCCAAAACCCCCTCATTAAAGCAGCTAAAGACTTGAAATTTTCCACAAATATTACTTATTATTGGGATTATTATAGCAAAAATCATTAATATCGAATTAATATTACATAAGGCTTCCATACATTTCTTCCATTCATGAAAGGTATTAAGCCTTCGACATAGCCAAAGACAGCTTTTTTTACTTCTTTTAACTTTTTTTATACACCTTAGCAGAAATTTGTAAACTTGAACCGGCTTTCCATTCTTACTAGGAATTATTCCGTCCCTATATAAGGATCCAAAACTCAATAGCTGCACAGTGTAAGTTATATGGAAGTGCATCGCTATGTGAGTAAATGTTCACAAATATAGTTGATTTGTGTGTGTGTATGTGGGTGTGTTGGTGCCAAAGAATTACGATCGTTGTGGCAGCCAATTTTTTTAAGCCAAATCAGCACTCTCTCGCTATTTTCGCAAATCGTGCTGGATTTATTAATCTTCACTGAAAATTACACTTTTGTTCAGCAACTCAGTAATGAAGAGATATACGTAAGTAAATACTATACATGGAGAGAATTAGTGTAAGTGATTATGACTGTCAGCGAGTGATTGAATAAAAATCAGCAGAAGTAGTTAAGTAGATGTGAGAAAAACTTTGAGTGGATGCTTGACGCGTAAATACTGCAAAAGTTCACAAGCCGAAAGGTAGAAATATATTTACTATGCAAACAATATTCAAATTATAAACGCAATAAAATAAAATAATTGGTATTAATAATTTTTGAAATGTTTTCTTTTATATGTTCAATAACTATTCTCCAAAGACTAAGCAAATCCAATTTTCAGCATATTCCATACATTTTTCTTAGAATTTCCATAATTTAATATGCAGTTCAGTACTATAAAAATCAAGGTTCAAATTGCTAAAAAGTACTGTTGATATTCGACAACTTTTAGAGGTAATCAGCGCATTTCATAAATCATAAACTCGAGAATTCATTAAACTGATATTAAATAATATACAAAATTGCATACTCTAAGGAATTTCGAAACATTTTAACATAAATTTGTACTTTTATAAAAGTTTGTTGTTTTGTTATTTTAATAGTGTGCTTTAGATTTTAAGATTGAGTTCTATTATTTTGAATATTGATTTATTTGTACTTTTGTAAATAAATAAAAAAAATTAAAAAATTAATAAATAATAAAATATAAGAAAGTCAGCCAATTATATTCTTGTAAAATGTTTATTGAATAGCTGGCTAAGCAAGGCTCTAATTTTGTGTTTCGAGAAGGCTAGAAATCAGCATATTTTACAAAAAAGTAGTGAGAGCCTAAATTTTAGTTTCATACAAAAATTCTGAGGCAAAGTACCTCTTCCAATACGAGTAGAAAATAAGAAACTGACAAAGAAATAAATCTTAACAAAAAGTTACAAATTTCTTTTGCAATAAAAATAAAGAAATAATAAAACTTTTTAATGCAGATGTACTTACAACAAACCAGACGATACTCGTAGGAGCAATGCAAAGAAAAAGAATATAATTTATGTGAAATGAAACTTTTGACACATAAATAAATATTAACAAGAACACTTCAAATATTCATACACACATTGTACATACACACAAGTTAGCACTCCTCGTTATTACATGGCGTATGTATGAGTGGCATAATTCATATGCCCATTTACCACAGTTGGGTTGTCTGCTATTTTATGCGCATGGTCGCGTATGAGCCGACACAATTCTGACACAAATGCCAAACTTTTAATGCAAAAATTATTGGCTATTTGTGTGCGTCGGAATATAGCACTTTGACACAAATAAAGTTTAGTACTTAAATAATGTCCGCCAGCTACAAATCTCAGCAATGAAATTGCGAAAATTTAGAAGATACACTTAATGTTTGGAACGTAGCTGTTGAAATAATAAATTTAATTTCATTAACAACACGCTAATGAATCATCAGAAATTTCTTTTTAATAAGTGCATTAAATTGGTTTTTTTTTTTTAATAGCATCTTTCTTCAATTTTTAATTCTTTAACTTTGCTTCATCCATTTTTCTTTGTGTATAAAATATCAGTAATTCAAAACTTTGTCGCAGTTCTCTTAAAAATTATTTTTTTTTATTTGACGTGAGTATATTATTTCCACTTGCGTTACTTATTCTCATTAATGTTTTAATACAATTTCTAACTTCTTCGAACAATTGCTCATATAATAAAATGCGTTCGTTGTATGTACATATGTATATTATTGTCTAAAAAACATAGAAATATTTTTTTCTCGATATGAAAAAAGTAAGCTGAAATAAAAATTACATACATATATCTACTTAAATTACTTTCTTAATTCGACTTGTTTTATCAAATCAAATATAAAACCGAAATGGAAATTCGAATTTCGCTTAAACAAACCCTCAACAATATCGAAATATTTATTTATAAATAAATTTTGATTTTTTACACTTGTATGCTTTGTGAATGGTAAAAACAAATGAAAATTCCGAATCGAAGTATGAAAAATTTGAAATCTCTTACATTTTGCATAAAACAGCATATTTAATATTTTTTTTTTAATTTAAAGCACAAATCATAATTTCTTCTTTGCTCGTTTAACATCCAACACTTCGCCATAAATATTTGTTTAACAGTCATTCCAGCTGGAAAGCTACTGGAGCTAGGTAATTTCTAAACAAAATATTTCAAATCAGATTCAATCTACATCTCTGCTCAACCATTCGTGCTTAAATAATTGACACAATAAAGTGGGCGTGAAGCGTTATATATAGAACACTCACTAAATTAATATAAACGTTACACAATTCTTCCCTAAAACTTATCTTTGTATATATAATATTCTCATTAGCAGATGCTTTAGGCTGCCTTACTCTTACCTTTTCCGCCTACCTAAATTTTTACAAGCATTCATCTTATTTCCTGATAAGAAGAAAATTCCACTTCAATATGAACTTGTGTATTTGAGCATTATAGATACGAGTATTAGTAACAAAATAGCATTTCATGATTTTCAAAATGACAAGCTACAAACAACTACACAAACAGATATCTATCTGCCTAATAAACAAACATATGTAGCTAAGCGTAAATATTTTCCTGTAAGCATTTAGATTTATCTTAGCAAATATTTATTTATTGCACACACATTCAAACATACTTAAAAGCGTCTGCCATGTACTGAGCATACTAATAATATTGCTCATTTAAATCACAAATCTTAGTTAAATAATTATAAGTATTGTTTACTGAGCTGATGGTAAGCAGCATAATGCCAACAATATTTCAAAGCTATTAAGTTCATAAATTAGGTGCACACATACACAAAACCATACGTACACATACGCGCAAACAAACAAAGGTGTAAATATTGCACGAGTATAAGCATTCATGATGGTTTTTGCGCAAATTCATGCACATGCAAAGATGCTGCAAATTAAGTAGTCACTTTTTCGTTGTCATATTCATAAGCATAAAATTGTTACACATATTTGAATATACTCGCATGTGTGTATGTATGGTATGTATGTATATGCATTGGCATAGACGAAGCCACGTCGCGCTAACAGGTGTGAAGGCTCAGCGAGCAGTTTGCGCAAATATGGCTGTATGTGTGTACTTATAGTAGGTGTGAACATTTACTTGCATTTAATATCTGGCAAAACCATTTATGCAGCCCTTCAGTGTCGAGAATTATTACACCTAATTCGCTTGTACAGCTGTGTGTATGTATCTATGTATGTAACATATGTAGGTCTGCATGATTATGTGTTTGTTAGCACATTGTTGTTATCTTTGTTATGCGATTGTTAATGATGTTGGCAGCATTTGACAGCAAACATTTTACTTTTGTTGTTTGCTCACCTTGAAACGACTATTGCCAATGGCGGTGATTGCTTTGCTTTGCTTTATTTTGCTACACCAGCCAGATTTGCTGCAAATAATGTTGCAAATGATTATAATGATGATTGCTGTCATAGAAAACAAAACAACAGTGTGACACACCTTGCTTTTACTGCTCGCGGCGTCTATGCTTCTTGTGACTATTTATGACTTCATTTATTGTTTTACAAATTACGCTAATTTGTTGTAATTTAGTAGCACCTCGAAAATGAACGCGCTCTGAATCCATAAATATTCATAATGATTTGTTGCAGACTTTTAGGCGCGTAAACATATCAGCAATGATGAGCAAATATTTTGTGTAAATTAATGGTTGCCAGCATATTTTATGTGGCATGTGAATGGGTTGGTACCATAATTTTTCATGTAAATATCTGAAATGTATGATATTAGCCGCATTGCAAATTTGCTCGCCCTAAGTTCACGCTTTCTTTCTAATGTTTTTATACCCGAGCGTACTTGTACACAAGGGTATTATATACTTGTTCACAAGGGTATTATAACAGCAAAAAATAATCGAGATAGATATAGAAATATATAGACTAAAATTATCAGAATGAAAAGAGGAATCGATTTTGCCCTGACTGTATGTCCGTCCGTCCATCCGTCTGTTCGTGGTTACAATAACTTGTGTAAAAATTGAGGTAACTCAATGAAATTTGGTACATAGATTGCTCTTTTGACAGCGTAGGTTGGTATTGAAAATGGTCAAGATCGGTTAATAACCACGCCCACCTCCCATATAACGGAAGTTTTTGAAAAATGAAAAACTTTGTTTTTTCGGTGTCTATTACAGCAATCTGCCAATGTTTTCTTCACTGCGATTTGTATCATTAGTGGCATTGATTTTTTTAACTATTTATCATTCCCACGACAAGTACGCATAATATCCTTTCATTCATCTCATTTGACCAACGTCGTTAGTTTATTCGAATTATTTTGTTCCATTTTATTTTATTCTTTTTGATTTTATTATACTTATTTTTTTATAACTTTTTTTTTTAAACTTATTTTATAACTTTTACCTAGTCTATTTCTTTTAATTATTTAATTTTTACTCTTTTGTAAACGTTTGCTTATTTGCTATGGGAAGAGTGATTTTGTGTTTTGTTTGAGCTATTTAATAAATGTTTTTATTTTATACAATAAATTAAAATTAAATATTTTATAAAAATAAATTCAATAAAATGAGTTTAATTGAAATAACTTTATGCAATTAAACTGTTTTTGTTTAAATTATTTTTATTATATTATATTTAATTTTAATTTATTGTATATTTAATTTAATTTATTATAAGTTCAGTTTTTTCATTTATTTTGTCATCACATTACATTTTTTATAATAAAACAGATATTTTATTTCCCTTAATAATTACTTCATCTTATTTCGTGCAATTGTAATACTTTTGTACATAACTTATTAATATATTTTTTTATTTAATTTGATTATTTTTGATATGTATTTACTTTTTTCCTTTTGTTTATAAAGTATTAAATTTTATAGCTGCCGTCCATTTTGACAAATATTTGCAGCAGAATTTCATTTAACTTGTGTTTTTAATTTTTTTTTTTACGCAAATAAAGTTTATTCCATTCCAAGTCCAGCAGTTGAAAATTCAGTACAGATTTTTAATAAATTAAAAAATTACATTAAAATTTTGAACTTTTCTCTAAGAAGCTTTACAAAATGTTTCACTATTGTACATGTGAACAATGAATAATGACTATCGCAAAATTCTATGCTGCCGAGAGACAGAAATTTGATGAAAATTGTAGAATTATTAAAAATTTTGTACAAATTTTCTAATTAAGATTGCACGAATTTTTTCCGAGCATCTTGGTATGTAAATCAGCTAGCGATATGAAGACCGTTCATGCTAAAAAAAAATACAAAAATAAGTTCTTCGTTATCATTATAAGCGTTTGTTTTATCCGCTCACTCGCACCTCCGTCTAATATAATACATACATATATGTATGCCCGTTTATATGTTGATATGTAGATATGTACGAAAGTGCATATATGCTTTCGTGTACATATTTATGTGCTTGTATTTATACAAGTGCTTTCCGTCAGTATCGCGATGCGTCGTAATTCCCCAAAAATTCAACAGTTTCCACTTTAGCATAACAGCAACAATCAATCAATAAATATGCACGATAACCAAATACCCATAAAGAATAGAGGATTTTTTTTTTTAGATCGGAAAGGAAAGCGGCAATTTATTCAATGGATACTTTATAGTTGTACCATACAACAAAAGTGGAAGCAACAAAAACAATTGTATAAAAAACACATAAATTATGCAGCAGAAATAACATAACAATAACGACAAGCAAGCAACAATCAGCAAATATTGAACCGGCATACACGCACATATATAAACAAACTTACACAAACACACACACACGCACGCACGCTCACAATTTTATCAGCGTTCATCAAAAATGTGCGCTCATGCGCTTTGTTTGCTATAATAGCCGAAAACAGTTAGACATACACGTATAAGCTGTGCAGCAGCACCGGGCTAGTTGACTGACTATAAAGGAGTAAAATATTTATTTTCCATGCTATTGTTATTCTTGTATTCAATGTAATTTTGTTGTTATTGCTGCTGTCGCTGTTGCTGTTACTGCTGCTCGTGCATAACATTCAAAATTCAAAAATAATCTCTTCTAGTATATGGCGCTGAAAGCGGTGCTTATTTATTTCCGCATGCGATTTTATTGTTATGGATATTACATGCACATGTTTGTATGTATGTATATGGCAAAGGGAACAGTTTTTTTTTTTTTTTTGTAATAATTGTTGTGAGCACATGCTTCTTTATTGGGCAACTTTGACCAGCAATTATCCTACATACATCTGTTTGTAACATCTAATTTTTTGTAATAAAGCAGGATTTTTGGCGTTTGCATTTTGTTGAAGCTTATGAGCAAAATAATTTCAGTTGAAATTAGTGTTGTATTTTCAGAGGTTAGAGGCAGCTTTTGTAAAAAGTCGAGCAACCCTCATATCGGCTATAAATTGTTCAACCTATTTTTTTTTTTAATGATGTTTATAAATCAGAGCAATTAAATACCAATAATATAAATTATGCATATTTTTTGGTTGGCCACTGAGCCTCAAATCATATTCCCACAATGAAACCGAGCTGATGATAAATGAAACATACTTACAATTAAGGTTTCATTAAAAAAATAACTCATTAGTAAAGGGTGTGTCCGCTGAAAGAGCATGTTGGACGGGGCGTATAAGTAACTTAATGACATGCAATAAAAAAATGTATTTCTTCCATTCCATTTAATATTTTTTACTACAAAAATGCATGAACAGATTAAATTCAATTTAAGTCTACCGATTTACAATAAAAAATATACTATATAAAAAATATAAGACTAACAAAATGATTACAGATTTGACTTTAACTGCTAGATATCCTTGTTTGTAGGAGAAAAAGGCTCGGTGTTATAAGCACACATACTAATTCTATGTAATAAATTTCATTCCATTTTGCCTTCAAACTCAAAAAAACTGCTCATTTTTGTGGATTGTAGTTGTCGCTGAGCATTTAAACCTGCATACTAATGCGAAACAAGAATATGCCCAGTTTTTCTTTTACAGCTCCAATTTTGCATCTGCTATATTTATCAAAACGAATTTTTAGCATCTCAATATTTATGAAATGCTGTATATTAGAGAATATATGAACTATAAGCTTATCAGTTTAGGAACTAGTTTGCGGTAGAGGGACTTGTTTCGACTTCCTAAATGGCAAATTGCCTGCTAAGTTAAAATTTTTAGTAAAAAAAAAAAATATTTAAAATCAATTTTTGCAACATCCATTAAAATTATGTATTTTAGAACAATAAGTTGTGTCTATTTTAGCACTGTTTTCGGTTCTGATAATTTTTGTTAAATTTTTTACACCTCTAAATAAATACAAAATGACGGTTCTAAAGAAAATTCTTATTTATACAGTATAACAAACTTTTTTTTTATTATTTTGGCTGATAAGTTAACATTGTAGGAATTTTCCTTAAAAATTTATATTTCGAAATTTCCCTTCCGTCCATGACACTTTTGCATATGGCAGGCTGACCCTGTCAAGTACCAGTTTGTAAACTAGTTTCCCATTGTTCGGCAGCCTGGGTGCTTGCACTCACATATGCAAATGGATAAAAACAAACGTGTAAAAGAGTAAATGCACATGCATTCGCTGAAAGTACCTCCATAACATCCACCATTAATCATCACACATGAGTGAGTGAAATTGCTTTGCTGCTGATTCATATCCCATTAAGGAAGGTCTTTTGTGTTGCAGCTTTTCCAAAAATAGTAGCACACACAAAGAAATGCAGTTGCAAAAATGTATGTGTGCAACATAATTTAGGACGCGGCGAAAATCTTATATATGTATGTACATGCTTGTGTTTGTGATTGGATACACCCAGTAAGCTAAAAAAGTGTGATCAAAAGAAAAATAGTTGTGTAACAAATTTGAAATTTAAGAACGCGACCTCGGCCTCGAAAAGTGTATAAAGTTATGGAAAGTTAAAGTACCACCATTTTATAAGCGTTTATTAAGTTACTTGATTTCTTATGCATAAATAATATGAAAAAAAAACGCTCTTTATAAAAGTTTTTCGATATAAAAGTTTGACACAGAGCATCGGTGAAAATTCAATTGAAGAAGGACGATTTCATTGCAACCATTTGTTGATGTTGAGTAAATTTACTTTGAATGCATCTTAATTTTCTAAAAAAAAAAATATACGTAAATTACTATTTAAATTATGGCAGCATATTTATAAACAGTTCTCAAGTCGTAATAATAAGTACTCTTAATATAACTAATTAAATTATGTGGCTCCTTTTTATTTTAAAATAATTCACTCGACTTTGTTTAAATAAAATTATGTGAAAAATTTCTGTTTTGCTGTTTTTTTTTTAATTGTACGCCATCCAAAGTACGAAGCTTGGCGTAGTTGTCCGCGACTTTGACATCAAAATTTTATTTGCATATATACCTTTGTATGTTTGTATGTATAGTCGTAAGTGTTCCATGGAAGTCATATTTAACTGAATGAGTTATGACGCGCTCATAAATTTTTACACAAAAGCATTATTACGAAATTCAGTGGAGTAAATGTGGATACTCCTACATACATATGTAAGAATTTGTATGCAAAGGGTATTCACAAGCCAAAATATGCAATTTTAAAGAGGGATTGTTATAATTTTAGGAGAGAGATGAATAGTTGTAATTGTATGAGCGAGAAAGGGATATCACTAAATTTCAGCGCTTGTAACCAATGTATTTCTACTAAAGAAATAAGTAGTTTATATTTTATATTTTAAGGATAGGTATTCTTTGAAAAAAAAAAGTATTGTGGAAGTTACATAGCTTTTTTAACAAATTTTTATGTGACTCCTTTTAAAAGAGGTAGTGTAGCGCTTTACTAATCCATGCTTACAAAAAACATTTGACGTTAGAAATTTTTAGACTTATACTTAGATTTAGTAGTAAAATCTCTATGCACTCAACCGCAATTGGAGAACTTTTTGTGGTTTCTTCAACAGCAGTTGATTTTTTATGAAGTTTTTAAAGACGGAGTAGCTTAGTTTTTGATATATCGCATGCTTGATTTTTTATATTTTACTGAAAACTTGTTTTAAATTTGTTGATTTAATTGAAGTTTTGTATGGAGTTTATTGGTGTTTTGTGTGAGAACGAGGTCCGTTTAATATAAAAAATAATAGTGAAAGAATTACAAAATAATTGCCAAAAATTCTATCTCAATTTATCATTTTGTCGCACACTTAAGCAGATTCATGATACATCCATTTCAATGAAAAAAAAACGCAAAACAATGAGGCAAAATAATAAAGAATGAATAAGTCATCTTTATTTGCATGCACATAGATCGAGTTACAACTTCTGTGTTAAGAATAATTTAAAAAAGGGAAATGTTTGTACTCTGTTTAGAAAATTTGGATTTCCAATTGCCTTACAGTTTTCATTTGGAAGATAATTTTATGACAAATATTCCTAGTTTTTTTGAATCGAAATTGATATTTTAAATCGTGAAGCGAAAACAGTATAAATGATTCTTTGAGAAAGAATAAATAGTATTTAAATTGAAAAAATATATAAAAGAAAAATACATTGTCAAAAATTATCAATATGTGAATGTCATATACATAATTGTGATGAACGCTTTAGTAAAAAGTGAACTTGTATTAAACTCTTTCCTTGAATTTGTCTGGTGGCTATAAACTAGTGATGCTTAACTAACTTTTCTTTAGTAGCTAAGGTTTTTTATTTTTGGAAATATAAACGTTTCACAAGCTACTTAAAATTTAAATATTTAAAACTTTCTGAACTTATAACTTATAATTTTCCGTCAATCCTTTTCAAAGTTGATTGAAGACAAAAAGAGTCACTCCTTATTATATTTTAAGTCGTTTTTTTAATAAAACCTTAACAAAAAGTCGTATAGCGGAACTTTGCAATGAAATCGTATTATTGTAAATGTGTTCAGGAAAAATAAAAAAATTATTAATATCTTTTAAGTTAAATACTAGCAAATCGTTATCTTATTATGTTTTTTTATTCATCGAATTTTAATATCGTACGCCATATTTACAATACAGACAAACAAGTCTCGAAAACATTGCGGCAGTGTAAAAGAATTTCTCTGGGCGTTAGTGGCTAAGATTTAAGATCCATAAAATTATATGTATGTAGTTATAGTTATCGCACCAGAGACGATTTACCATTACACATTCAACCAATTATTCTGTAGAATTTTTTGCACATATTCCCCCAATTTCTTTTTCTATATTTCTCATATTAACTTACTGTCAACTATTCTTCTCATCACTTCTAGACATGGTACGAATTGGAGCGTTATCTACGCGACGAACCCAAATTGCAGTCATACAAAAAAATCCATTCCGAAATCGACACAGCATGGGATCTGCTATCGGCGCCAGCGCGCATTTTCGAAGAGCTAAAAATCAAAGAGCAAAACCTCGATTCAGTATCAACTACATCGTCAGTGTCGTCAACATGTTCGGGCATGTCGTGGGATAGCAGCGGTTCACAAGCGCTCAGCTGTTCAGTTGTAGTCAAGAAGGAGCGCATCGACGAGGATGACGACGAAGTGCATTCGGATAGTTGTGAAGAGAAATTCACCGCATCGGCATTGGCCACATCGCTGGGCAATGCCGCGGCCACTTCACTGGCGTATTCGCCATGTGGATCTGACTCGAGCACGCCCACGCCGATTGGTAGCACCATAAATGCTGCTTGCATTGGTGCGACAATTTCGGCGGCAACGGAAAAGGGCATTAAGTTGCGTGTGATCGCCACGAAGGCGCACAATAAAGGTGCTGGAAATCGGGCTAATGGCATTAATGTTAGCATCAGCAGTGGCCATAGTAGCAACAATCAAATCAACAGCAGCAGTAGCAGCACAAGTCCGCACGATTACATATTGCCGACGTTAACGCCGCCCTCATCACCCGAATCGATACGCACCAGCATCACAAACAACACACAACAGCAGCAGCAGCAACAGCAACAACAACAGCAACAGCAACAGCAAATCGATGCCAGTACCCTGAGTGCCACCGAGTTGGCTGCACTCATTCAGCAACAGCAGCAGCAGCAGCAGCAGCAGCAGCAGCAGCAACAACAACAACAACAACAGCAACAGCGTCTCGGACAGACGCAATATTCTGCTGCAACGCCAACTTCTACCGCCATACTACGCTTCTCCAGTGCCGTAACGACTCTGGTCAATAGCAGCAAGAATCCTACACTGACGTCGACTACAGTTCCTCTGCTACAACAGCAACAGCAACAGCAACAGCAACAACAGCAAAAGGCACACATAAGCATACAAACTGCCAGCGCTGGCACAAATACCGAACCCCAACCGCCGCAACCAGCTCAGTCACAGTCACAGTCACAGCAATCAGTCGCGTCTTCGTCGTCATCCACATCAACGGTACACAGTAACATTCCGCGCAGCACCATTGTTCGCCTGACGTCGGCGAATGGCACGAAGAGTGGCGCTATTAGTTTGGCGCGCGTCATACAAATGCAGAATAGCGGTAGTGGGAGTGTAGCAGCAGCGATGTTAAATGCGACGGCAACGTCCAAACAGCAGCAACAGCAAATGCAACAACATGTGATGAATATGGCGGTGACAGCAGCGCAGATCGCACAGCGTGGCACGCAGTTGCAGAATCCGCAAGTGACTGCATGTGAGTAGTTATCTTGTTATGTACAAACATACATACATATATTTGTAATCACTTTGTAGAAGGCAGGAGAAAAAATTAAAACCTTAAGAGATGAGGTGGAGAGAGAGAGACAAGAAGAAAAACATTGATGTTTTTACTTCCAATGCGCGTAAACTCAAAATACAAAAGAGACAATAATTACGAAAGCACATTTTATACAATGAAAGCTCCGAAGCACAAACCGTTCACTTCAGTTCTCGCAACAGTAAACTTTTTTGAGAATAATTTTTTTATTTAAACACAGAATTCAAAGTTTTTTGAAACAGCTATCGAACTTATAGCACAAAAAGTTTTTCACCACGCTATGAACTCATGAGCATTCTTAGTGGGCAAGATTTTGTGGAAGCTTATCACAGTTGAATACAAAACTACAGAAAGCTTCCAAAATTAAACAAAAAACTATTTCTAAAGAAAGTCTGACCTGAAAAACTAAAACAAGAACGTTAATATATTTCATTACTAAATTAAACTTTCTACCATATTCGAACCAATATGGTATATTACTTTTGAAAAGCTCTTCATTTTAGGCGCTGGCTTCGAGCTTGCAAACAACGTAGCATTTTATTTTAATTTGAAACTACATTTTGTAAACAATTCTTAATTGAAATTTTTCTATAATCCTTAATCGCTTTCAGTGTCTACCAAAAACCACCAGCGACTACATGATCACAGTCCAGATGCCAAGCGTCGGATACACAAGTGCCAATTTTTGGGATGCAAGAAAGTCTATACCAAAAGCTCGCATTTAAAAGCGCATCAAAGAACGCATACCGGTAAGTGTTAACAAAGCGTATAGACATACATACATATTTCAATTTTATTTTGAATACAAAATTTTGTATTCTAAAAAGATAATGATGTGAAAAACTATGAATTTGAGTGAAATTTTCTTAATTACTGCATTATAAAGAGTAAACGCAATACCTCGATAGACTTGAGAATAACACTTTAATTTTTTTTTCATACTGGTTGCTAAAAAAAAACAGCAGTCCGGTTTATCAGCACCTTTGCCGCTAATTTCAGGTCATTTCAGAGACAAGTAATACCGTCGCTATAATACGCCTCGCAGTTGGGAAGGTCCGTCGACGTATTAAAAAGCGTTTATTTTCGTGTATCATTAATCATCCAAGGCAAGAGCCTCTAATGGAAATTATACGTCGATTGTGGGATATGCTGAAAAAATACCCTTCTTTAAAGAAAATTAAATTATTAGTTACTCTCTGATAAAATATTAGTTATTTTGTGATACCGTCAGCATTTCAAGAACTCCTTCCCATCACCTATAGAATTTATGTTTCCAAAGTTCAACTCAAGGCGGATAAAAACAATAAATTTCCACACAGATTCAAACTTTTCTCCGTTAGTTAAAACAAAATCACTGCTTTGCTAGCAAAGTAGTCACTTTTAGAGAAATCTCCCAGTTGCTTGACGAACACCGACATTTTAAGGCTTCAAATTTAAGCTAACTGAATGCCCAACAAACCCAAGTACATATCTAAGAGTATATTTGTTTATCAATCTTACTTGTGTCTCTAGAAATAAGTAAACATAGTAACAACCGTCACAACAATAAAATTAATAAATCAAAGCACCAGCATCAATTTTTGATTGATGGGCTTTGAAGCCACTCGCCTACATACACACAATTGCACATTCCGCTACTGCTCGCTCATAGCCGAAAGCTCTTGTCAGCATGTAGGCTGAGCAACAGGCGCAAGCTTAGTTGGCTAGTAATGTGTGTATCAAAAATATTCAGTGAATGCTGTGTGTGTGTTTTTACAATAGCACTAACAACTCGAGCTATACAATGTCAAAGATTTTAGAAATTTCGCACACTCACTCCAGTAAATTGTTCCAGATACATATAAAAAAAGTACATACATACACACATATGTATGTATGTATGTATTTGTGGCAATGCACGCTTTTAGGTATATTTTTGAAATATGAAAAATTACTTCTTTCAAAACAAAAATCAGTCATTTCATCAAATTATTGTGAGAAATTGTCGGATCGCAACAATTTATGTGTTGGTATAAATTCTCTATGCACATATAAATATGTATATGTATGTATATGTATAGGCTAACGTGTTTTTATAGTACATATGAAATATTGCAGGTTTGTGTTTTGGTGCGGAAATTTTGAATGTGTTTGCTGTCAAGCTCACTGATGATACATTTTTCAGCAATTTTCGCTTGCACAGAATGGTGCTATTAGGCTCGTGAACTAAAAAGAGAGAACGAAAAAATGGAAATGAGTAAAAGGCGGAAAACAAAGAACATTTTCGCGATGAGGCCAAGTATGCGTTGAAGATTGTAGACGCCTAAAACGGATGGAGCTTTTCGCTTACTATATTTACTTTACTTTTTTACTTCTCTTACTGGCGCTTTTAGTTCCCGTTACCGCTTTACCGTAGATGGTGCAAACGGACCTTACAGATTTTGGAAAGATATGTGAAAGTTTTTATTTTATTTTTTTAATCCGTATAAAATCAATTAAGATGTTCTTTGAGCATTTTTAAATAAAATAGAAAGTAATATTATTACTGAAGAGTACAATAAAGGACTCATTCAGAAACTTAAAATCAAGCCGCTAAATGTGTATGACTTCGGTAAAATTTAAATATTTATATAAACAAGTTTGTAGAAAAAGCTTCTGTAAATTTGTATGTCTTTTCATAAACATTTATTTACTATTTAAAAATGCACTATAATCAATTTTCGTAGATATATGTATATATATCTAATATGAAAGCGTTTAATATCCGGAAATTCCATCAAAATAATAAATGTTTACTTAAGCCGCACTTTGATCTTTAAATCTTTCAACATGCTTAATAAATCAAATGCATTGCATTAAATAACAAGAAAGCTAATTGTAGTATAAATAAAGCCTTAGTGGGACTAAACAAGTAAAGTTTATAGCAAACAAAATTCTAAAATCGTATCAATTGGCTAAGGCTTTGAAGGGTTTGAAACAAAGAAAAGCAAATGTACACATACTGTGACGTACAAAGATATGATAAACAGAATAATTGTGCTTTACTGAAGGAAATCATCGTTTATGTTTATTTACTTATACACAATAGTAGTTGAAGATGTCATCTGTTAAAGCTGATCGGCAAAAATTTTGATAACAGCTTGGTTTGAATATAAAAATGGACTCTTATTATTATTTTTTTTTAATTTTGCTAAGTACTGATTGCCATTTAGCTGTCAATGCTCGTTAGATAATATTAACATATTCATTCTTTAATTAGTTAAATAATAATAATAATATTTTTAAAATTTCCATTAATAAATCGTAAGTTTCTCTAATTTTTTTATTGCAGAAATTTGTATTATTAATTTATTTTTCCATACGCTTTTTTTACATAATGGTAAAAACCTTTAAAAATAGTTTGTTTAACATATTTTTTTTAATTAAATTTTTTAATTTAATTCGGCTTCACTAAAAAGATATTGACTATGTTAATTTCGAATTGCTCTTTCTGTTTCTAGCATATCGAATTTTTTTATATTTATTGTATCCTTTAAAGTTATTTGCTTTTATTTCATTTTTTAAAATGTTTTAGTGAATTTTTTTAATTAAATTTTATGTTATGTATTATAATTTTAATAATTTTATTTTAACTAATTTTTCTTTGTTTTGTTTCATTTTATTTCATTTTAAATATAACACATAAATTAGCTTTGTTTTAATCTTATTTAAAATTTTAATTTCTCTGTTATTTTCATTATTTTTATTTAATTTTTATTTTTTCAATATTTCTATATTAACTATTTGATTATTTTTTTGAACAATTAATCTTTCATTATTTTCGTACTGCAAATATATTAACCACCCCAAATAAACAACCCTGAAAATGAACAAAAATTATTATCCAACCATTTACAAATTTAAATAATCAATAACCGAGAGTGTGATAAATTTGTTGTAATAAATTAATCAACAGGAAAACCGACAATTTGAACTTGGTAATGACTAGAATATCCACAGCGAAAATATGCAGTTTACACACTGCAGTTCTCCTTTGTATACTCCAATATTCACATTTTCGCACATACCACACACGTGTACTTATAAATATGTAGGTAGTTATGTATGTATAAGCAACTAATTTGCTACACCACTTACGCATACTCGTACACACACACACACACACACAAACACCAATATAACTTATTGAAGGATTTCGTACAGCGTTGAACTTTGACTGATTACACTCAAATACTAGATGGGACTCATTTCACCCAGCTTCGATATTCGATTCTATGTACATATTTATGGTACGAGTACATAAATAACTACACACACGCACATTTAGATACCCAAAGAAATCAAGAAGCTCAAGTTGAACATTCTAGTTTGCATTTTTTGTTTGTTTAGTTGTTTGCTTCGTTTTGTTTATTCAAGTGAACTTGTTAACTTCTTTCCATTGCCCTTAACCAGTTTCATTAATTCACTCAGTTTCCCCTTCTATTCGATCTTTTTGATATTTATGGAGTGTTTATTCAAGTTTATGCCCCAAACCAATTTCAAATTTCAAGCCAACCTCTCGTTTTCAAAAGTTTTCTTATAATGAATTTGCTAATAAAATAAATGAAAGCGTATTTTTCATACAACAAATATTCAACAATATACTTAGTAGTTTGTAGAACTAACTAGTAGATATGTATGTATGTGCGAGTGGTTTTGAGTTAATTTGGCATTTATGCGTTATGGGAGTTTATAGGTTTGTTATTTATGGATAGCTTAGTTTAGTTTTAAATAAACGATTACTACTAAGCACGAGCACAGTTTTTGTTGGAGCAATTTATATGGAAAAGCATTTAGGAAGTTTTTGCCTTTTTCCATTTTTCATATTTGCTTTTGTTGGCTATCAAAATTGATATTTCACTCAGTTTCATGTATATTTCGATAACACTTTTTTTTTTTATCGGCGAAATAAATATAGAAAACATAATTCCATGCAGAAAATGAATGAAGACTGAAAACATGTATGCATGGATTTATGACGTTGTCTAATTCTAAATTCTCCAAAAGCTTCTTGCATGCCACCTTATTGCATATTTCTTTCGATACCATTTTTAGAAGTGTTACGGCATCACTTCTAAAACCAAATTCTTAAGACCTTTAAAAGTTTAAATAAAAAACGATTTTTGCTTTTCAAATTTTAGAGAAATCTCATAAAAAAGGCACAGCAACGCAAGTAAGCGTTTCATTTTTGCCTTTCTATAATCACATTTACTCACATTTAATCTTGTTTAGTTTTATATACATAAAGGGTGTTTTTTTTACAGGTTTGTTTTTCGAATAGAGATAAAACTGGCATTTTGTGGTCAAATCTGGCAACTCTAATGTCATTTATGTTCAGTTTGGTTTGCCATTTCATCATGAATAGGTTGACAAAAGAACAACGCTTGCAAATCGTGCAAATTTATTTCGAAAATAATGGTTCAGTTCGCGAAGTTTACCGTGAGCTCCGTCCATTTTATGGTCGACATAATCGTAAATCAGAGCAATTAATTCGGTTAACCATGGATCGTTTTCGCACTACGTTTACTCTATGTGATAATACGCATCCGCAGAGACGTCGAACAGTGCGCACCGAAGAAACAATTGCCGCTGTAGAGCAAAGTGTTGAAGAGGACCCGAATGAATCGATTCGCCACCGTGCACAGCAATTGGAGCTGTGTCCATCAACTTTATGGAAGATTTTGCGCAAAGATCTTGGCTTGCGACCTTACAAGATCCAGCTTGTGCAAGAATTAAAGCCGCGAGACCATGCAATGCGTCGTGATTTTGGTGTATGGGCCGAAAATGAGATTGATCTCGATGCTGATTTTCATCGCAAAATTTTGTTCAGTGATGAGGCTCATTTTTGGTTGAATGGCTACGTCAACAAGCAAAATTGCCGCATTTGGAGTGAAGAGAATCCACATGAGACCCTTGAAACGCCATTACATCCACAAAAACTGACTGTTTGGTGTGCTCTATGGGCTGGTGGAGTCATTGGGCCATACTTCTTCCGCAATAATGCTGGAGAGGCAGTTACCGTTAATGGAGACCGGTATAGAGCCATGATAACCGACTATTTTGTTCCCGAATTGGATGGCATGAATGTGGATGAGTTGTGGTTCCAACAAGACGGCGCTACATGCCACACAGCGCACGTCACAATCGATTTATTGAAGGAAACATTCGCTGAGCGCATAATTTCGCGGAATGGACCTGTCAATTGGCCACCAAGATCGTGTGATTTGACACCATTGGATTATTTTCTTTGGGGATATGTGAAGTCGCTCGTCTACACCAACAAACCAGAAACGTTAGGGGAATTGGAAGCCAACATTCGTGGCGTTATTGCCGACATACGGCCCCATATGCTCGAAAAAGTGGTTGAAAATTGGACCTGTAGAATTGGCTTTATTCGAGCCAGCCGCGGCGGCCACATGCCCGAAATCATATTTAAACATTAATGGCATAAAATTATCCTTCCATTAAAGCCAAATTGATGGACCTTAAAACGATTTTCTTGTGTTTTATTTCAATTCGAAGTTCTATACCCCTAAAAAAAACACCATGTAGATACAGCATGATATTTATTTGTAGGTGTGCACACTTACTACATTCAGCACAACAAACGAGCGATTGTCGGTAATCCTGAGCAACTAACGAAATCTTAAAATCCACTAAAAGCTGCCAGTAAAACCTCCGAACTAGGCGAATGTGTTGCAAGGGTTTTCAACAACTTTGCACTTTTGTACTTTCATCACACGTACACATATACACACACATATATATGTATGTATGTATGTATGTACAATTACACATAGAAGCGTTTAACAGCTAACTGGTACAGCAATCAGCGTCACCAGCAGGCAGACAGCCAACGAGTTCTAAAACCAAACCACTACTCAAACCTAAACTCCCTCCACTTCACCGCTCCTCTTTCATGAAATTGCATTGCAATTCTAACTTCGTGCCATAGACCTGCTGCTGCCTGCCTTTGCCTTGTTCTTCTTTTTGTGTTGCATTTTTTTGTGTTCCCTTTTTCTGCTGCTTCATCAGGGGCCACAATGAACTCTCGCCCGCTGGTTGGCTGCCTGAATGAACAATCGTTAACTTATGTCCGCCAGCAGCTGTAACGAGCATTGTCTGTTGCCAAGCTGATTGTACAACCGCATACGCTCAACCAATACAAACATGCAATCACACAAACACACACACACGTGTAAAGCAAATATACATACATATGTACATACATATGTCCTTATATTCAATGCAATGCTCCTGATTTCCGGTTGCATGTTGCTGTATAGTTTTCTTCCTTTTTTTTTTGCTATTAGACAACAAAAATGAAAAAAAAAGAATAATCTTAGAGCAGTTGTTGTTGTTGGCAAAATTTCAAAAGTGCTTTCGCCATCAGCATCGATGGCAGAACCATAAATAACGCATCGTGCAATGGCAATCTGAAGCAAGTGGCAAGCTGAAGTATTCAAGTGGCGATGGGCGTGCGGGACGCAACGGAATTTCGTGAACAGGCCAAATCGCCAATGGCTGTATTGAATTTGAAAT
Organism: Philophylla caesio; assembly: GCA_963971545.1. Taxonomy (NCBI): domain Eukaryota; kingdom Metazoa; phylum Arthropoda; class Insecta; order Diptera; family Tephritidae; genus Philophylla; species Philophylla caesio. The sequence goes on along the minus strand of OZ020606.1, from coordinate 112,255,042 downwards.
GCGCATCGCCAAACAAGGATATCAGATAAAATGGCGCAGGACAAAAGATAAACGACATAGGGCAGCGCCAAAAGAGCAACGGCAGGGGGTATGGAATTAAAAATGTTGGCAAAAGCGAAGTAAATAAATTTGTGAAATGCAAATAAAAGTGAAGAAAAATCATAAAAATAAATTTTCTTAGAGAAATCTCGTACACCAGCATGAAAAGTAAATTTTCTATGCGTGTGTGTGCGTATACGATTTATGTTCACCAGCATTACATACATACAATCAATTGCCACTTAGTGGAATAAAAATTTGTTTATCTTCTTTTATTTTGTTTTAGAGTAGAAATCTGTGATTTTTCTTGCCTCAAATACATAAATTTTGTAATAAAATTTTGCATGTCCCATACAAATACACCAAATTTGTATATAATAAGCCACCTTTGCTGACAGTTTATTCCAGATTGATTTTATTTGTACGATTTTGACTTGTAAAAGCTTAATTCGAGGAAATACTCGTAGAGATCAAATTTTACTAACTTACGAGTATTTAACGTTTCTCGAATAAGAACCTAATCAAGCAAGTAATACGATTTTTAGTAATAACTTGAATTCAGGAAAGTGATTTTCTTAAAACCATTAATTTTTATCCTAATTGGAGTCTTTACTAGGTAATGCGACATACTCGTATTTATCAAAATGAAAGGCTTATTTTGTCATCTCTGATTTGTCACTTTTTATATAATTTAGCAGCTTAACTAAGCAAGCCTTCAAATGGTTTTCGTTGTGCGTCCCTAAATACATAGCTAAGATTACTAAAGTTTATTTCGAAAAGCATACAAATTGGACCAAACTAATTAAAATGAAACTTAAAATATTTTTTTAAAAATATTTCTCCTCTACAAATCGAACCGGGCTATAAATCAGAATTTTAGTAAATGCTCCTATTTTATTTTATTTGGCAGATTAATTTTTGCAAATGCTCTTTTTCTATTTAACAATATATTATTCTTATTTGTCAACGACTTGTGGTTTAAATGCATTGTTCAGAGATGTGGTAGTGAACATTTTGAAGAAATAAAATTGTTATTAAATAATATCAGTCACCTACCCAGCCATCGAACAATAAAAGAAAAAAAAAAAAAAAAAAAAAAAAAAAAAAAACAACACTGGCCATGATGAAATAATGAAACGTGTTGTACGTAGTGACACAGTTTGCACGCCCTAAGCTCAGTGTTGTTTTTAGGAACTAAAATATGACACAAATTCATTCAAGACCTGCCAACAACATAATAATCTTTGTCCAGCGTTTAGTTTTTTTTCGGAAAAGTAGAAGTTCACGGGGTTTCCCACATTGATTAGGTTTAGTTACAATCATTGGTTCATGAAGAAACTGAAGGTTATCCTCAATGTTTATGAGCACAAAAGCACTGAAGGGTGGTTTTTTTGGAAAACAATACGAATTAATTACAGTTCCATGGTATTCATTTAGCCTTTATTATTATGTATTACATTACAACATCCATAGGTTATATTGAATACAAAATTAGAATGATTATAGAATCAAACAATATTTAAACCTTAAGCCTTAAGTTTATAAATGAAAATACTATTACTTTTAAATCATACAACATTGAAACTTAAATTTAAATAAAAATTTTAAAATAGAATTTAGGGAAAAAAATTATGAAATTAGGTAAAAATGAACAATGCATACAGATTGCCATATTGAAAGCATCTCTTTTATATTATAACATTTTACAACTTAATAAATAAAAAATAATTATAATTATAATATTATAGTTACTGCATCATTACCAAAAGCTATCGAAACTTTTGTGTTGCTGTTCTCTGTGAGTGTAGTTTTTTTTTCAATTCGTACGCTTAAACATATGGAAATAATCAAATATCGCAGCAAATTCAGATTGAATGATCTGATAGGTTTTGCTCTTCGCTCAGTATTTGGAATTTTAGTGTATTTTTATTTTTTTTTTTTAATTATCGCACATTGTATTTTGATTAGTTTTGTTGCTAATCTAGCGTACGAAAACACATTGTTGAAATTCCGCCAGCGACTTTTTACAAATCTAGTGATTAGCTTAAAAAAATTCCTGACCTACCCTGTAGGAATATGCGAAACTAGTTAAATAATTTTACATTTAAGAAATATTACAATTTTGAGAAATTCATATCTGCATAAGAAACATTGTTAGCAACAGTTAAGCTAAAGTCCACTATTGCAGTTTTAATCAGTTTTTTGACACAATAGTCTACGTGATACATATCACAAAGCTGCTTTTAACTTTAGAAATGATTTAAATCATTTCAACATTTAATGTTATACTAGCGCAACACTATGGAAAGTGGACGATCAATTCTTTCAGTAATTTTAAACAGCAATGAAAAGTAAATCTAGTCATTATCTAAAAATCTTCATTATTTCTAGCAGCTATTACTGCAGGGCATTCGTATATAAATGCACATACTCGTATGTAGATGTAAGAGTAAATATAAAGCTATAAATGTGTTAACAAAGTTCGTAAGTGATTTTCGCTGATCATACCACCGCACATTCCAAAGCGAGTGGTTGCGGTTTAGAATCTTTTTTTTTGTATCAGTGCGTTTTTGTTATATCACACACATTTTGTATTAATTTATATTATAAGGTGACCGCTGTGCGAATAAATATACCGACCTTATCTATGTGCATCGCATGTCTTTTTTATTTGTATACATATCTTTATACATATAGTTATATACATATTTGTGTGTGTGGTTTTTTGGTTCCGTCAGATGACGGAATGTTGTGAACAAAAATTTTACTAATGAATCTCGAGTTTTATTTTTCTATTGTAAGCATGTTGTAAGCTTGGAAATGTTAAAAATTAATTTCCACAACTATTAATATTATAACCCAGCTGAAATTTGTACTTTGTATTTAAACTTTTTTCGCAAAAGAAATTGGCGCTAATAAACTGAAAGTTGCTTAACAGAGAATTTCAGAATATACACTTTTTTCATTTTTTCTTTAAAATCGAATGAGCAAACAAAATACAAATACAAAAGCTTAAAGTATACATTTTAAAAGAAGTATGAAACACATATATCAGATAAATGTGCAGCTTTGTAATAGTTCCATGTGATACTTATATTTATTTGTGTAAATATTATTTATTAGCCATTTGCAATCTGTAAGACTTTTCTTTATTTGTTTTAGAAAATCATTTTTTCTCGCCGAAACTGCTCAAATTTTATTGGTTTTTTACGATGGCGTTATAAATTCAAAACTTTTCTTTAAATTTTCTTTACATTTCATCATTATCATTATTAATTAAAAATTATTGACGGTTACCTAACGTTTAATGAATACTTAATTTTACTTGTATCTATTTAATTAATAAAGCTTGGAATGCAGCTCTCAAGAATAATCAACCCAAATATGTTTTCATTATATTTGTTGCTTGAAAAAGTATTTTGTCGTTGCTTTACATTTTTTTGAAGAAATAAATAACTTAGCACTTTTGTCCTTTTGAGACAGATCTAAGAAATTTTTATAGAACTTTTCAATTTTCTTGAGAGCTGTTTACAAAGCTTAACAATAAAGTTCTCTCAAACATTTATTAAATAATTAAAATTTTTTAGTTACCTGTTTAAAATAATTATTTTTAATTTTTTTTTAAATTAATTTAATTACATAATAAATTAATTTTTAATAAAAATTCAAATAAAAAAAGTTATCAAATAATTGAAAATAAACAAAAATGTAAAAATTTAATTTGATTGCTTTCAATTATATGGTTAAACTTAATCTTTTTTTTTAATTATTTATGTTAATGGATATATTAATTGTAAGTACTTTCGATTTTTTTTATTGATATTTGTAATTATAATTAATCATAAAATCCTGAATTGTGAAAATTACAATAAATTAATTTTGAAAACCAAAAATGATTACAAGTTGGAACAGAAATTCAACTGATCTACATTCAAATAAAGGACGCATTCATGTTATATTTAAATGATCCAAAATACGTTGACGTGTCTAAATAGTTAAAGTGCTACTCGGCGATTAACGCGAACAAAGTTGCCTTTCAACTCGTCAATAATTTATATGGCACTAAAGAAAATGGTAAGGACGAGTGATATCTTGGGATCTCTATAAAAACGAGTACACCAGTGATCTGTCGTGAATGCCTTTTAAAGAAATTAGCTCTAACTCTTTATTGCGACGATATTCTCTCGTTAACATATGTATTTCATTCTGCTAGTTTACTAATTCGTATATTAAAATCATATCGCGCACACTCTCAGTGTTGATCGGCATTGCGCTAAATTTGAAAGAATTGCTCCAAAATGTATGAAATATTAAAAGTTCACAAGCAACTTTAACAATATCAGTCACCCATTTACCTCATTCTGTATGTATTTATATGCAATTCTCAATTGCTGTACCAAGTTGGTAATTAATTTGCTGAAAGCGTCAAGACTTGTCAAATATAAATAATTTAGTAATGCGAATATTCATGTTAAAAATTGTTTCCTTTCAAACTCCAGTATACGAATTTATTTCACAAACTTCCTCGTACATCCACCTGCCTTTTCATGTTCGTGCTACTTTTGCGTGGCCACTTTGCCGTTTCCTACTTTGCATCTTTACCACATTTTTTACCTTCCGTTGGATTACGGATGCGCATGCGCATCAATGCAATTGCACCACAGGAAATTCTATATGAATTCAGTATATGATTACGACACTCGTATATGTATTACCACTTAAACCGAAAAATGGTGCTGGCATTTTTGTCGTTGGTTCTGGTTGTTACCAAACCATTAAGTTGGCTGCAGAGAAAGTAGGTTAAATATAGAAGTGTAAAATGCATGCTGGCATTTGACAGGGCACAATGAATGGCAAAAAAGTATAAATGAGATTTTGTTTCCGGATGAAATGAAAAAAATAATAATAATAAAATATAAAAAATTGCAGAAACAGAATGAAGGCAAAAATTATGCGGAAAACAATAAAATAGAGTCAGTCAAGAGAATAAGCGAAGAAGGAATGCTGTAGTGTTATGTTAAGTATAAAGAAGCAGCAGCAGTGAAAGAGGATAACATAAAATTCACACGCACACACACACGCGCGTTCACAGAAAATTGGCGACAATCTGCAGCAAACAGTTGAAATACGCAAGCGAGTTGAAGACATTGCTCTGCATATATACATAAATACATTTGTTTGTATGTGTGTACGCACATGCACTTTAAAGGCACACACACAAAGCACATGAAGCAAATGGTAAATTCGTGAGTGTAAATAATGGCGATGCTTTTGTATGGGCAAAACTTAACGGCGACGACAGGCGAACACGCCAAATGGCCGCATGCCTGGCTGCTTCTGCCGAGTGCAGTGCACGTTTATAACTATATACACATAGATTTGGTTACACATACACATACGCATGTGTGTTTGCCTAGGCGTATGTGTACGCTGTTAGGAAGTTGTTACGGCCACAAACTGCACTCAACTTAAGAATTTAGTGACGCCACTTGGCTGCCAGTGGCTGCAACTGCTTTTGCTCTTAATCTTACTCACATGCTACATAACGTTGCCTGCTGCTACGTGCTGCATGCATTTTTAAAAATGCAACCATAAAATTACACGAAAATTTATTGCCCAAATCGCAGATAAAATGTAACCTCAACGCTTTATCAGCAGCAGCTGTCGCCATGCTGTGAATTGCTAACTCACTCACAAGCTTACTCGTTAACAATCGGCTCGCTTGCTGCTCTAACTATTGCTTTTGCGCAAAATGCTTTCCGTTTTTTTTTTAATTTTTTTTTTTGCTTTTCAATTTTAACCTCATAGATACATTTTTCGGTCAATATTGCTGCTGCTGTTTGTGGCTGCTTCCAATAGCCACTAAACGTTGCACATGTACAAACAACGTGACAAAACAAACTCACTCTCGCTGATTCTCACAATTTTGAACCACAAAATATGCACACGTATGTGTGTTTGTATGTACATATAAGTCGCAGGTTAGCCACATTTTTTATTGCTCTATTGCATTTCGTTATTTTTCTTTGTTGTTTCTTTGATAATCGCAGCTTCTCACTACACTGCACCGCATTGCTTGCCTACTGTCTTATTGCAATCTTTTGCACAGTTGGCAGGATTAAAAGAAATCAGTATCGAAAATAATGAAAATAAACTTTTATATGTTTTAGGTTGTTTCCTTAATTCGAGACGATATCGCTACGAGTAGTCCTTGCTCGTGAAGAGACAAATAAAATATAAATTCAAAAAATGGATTTTTTTCTGGGAATTCCCGCCTCGTACGACTTAAACAGTGATTATTGTGAAATAATAGTCCAGTGTCTATTATAGGCAAGAATCAACTTTTTGAAAAGACGAATTCTCCATTACAACACTGATAAGAAAACAGTGTGTTGCATATTTAATACTTAAATAAAAAATATTAAAACAGCTTTTTGAAAAAGTATTGGGCACATTTAAATGGTCAATCTTTGATGAAGATGAATTGAGTTGAGTGCCCTTTATCCATAGAGAGTCTGAAAATAATTTCAAAAGACTAATTTTACAATTTTTATTGAACTCAAGGCCAGTTTATGAAAGATTTTAATTTTAATTGTTAATTTCAAAAAACTTTATTTCAATTGCTAGTTTTTTTTAATATATAAATTATTTATAGCTTTTTTTACACTTATGTTAAGCCACATAAAACTGACTAAACTATTAAATACATAAATAAACAACTGTTTTTTTTCCGCATTACTCTCATTTGTATGAGTTCAATTTTATTCGCATCATATGCATAGTTTATCCGGATTAGCGTCATTGCTGTTAATCTGATAGCAGTTCAGACTGCAACAGCTTTGCGTTCAATATCCTAGGTAGATAATAGCTAAAGTAGGTAAATCGTTAATGACACGCTTGCTCTGGAACGTTATTAATCATATTTTAAGGAATAACAATTGTTAGGTTAGAGAGAGATATGCTTTACTGATGAACTCCTCGAAATATTGCATTATTTATTTCCTTAATACATGTTAAGCTTTTATTATGATTTCTTTCTAAAGTCATTATCAGGTTTTACTCAAGGAGTATTTATTTCCGCCCATGAACTCACTGTGCAAAGCGAAATGACTTTTACGCTTATTTTATCTCTCTGTTCCACTTTACTTGCACGGTAATGTCAATATTTTATAGAACACAGTTCTCTGTCGACGCCCCATTGCCTTGCCAATTGCTCGCTGCTCACCTTGCCTTTGCTATTTACGCTTAAGCTGCTCTGTCTTCTTTTGTCTTAAGCTCTAAAGGAATTTTTAATTTTCTGTTGGTGAATTTTCTATTACCGCAGCATATTTTCATCCCTACCACTTGTCATCGGCGTTGCACCGCCATTTTAAATGTTTCTCTACTCAATCTGGCGGCCACTAACTCACTTTAGCCGCGCACTTGGCTTTTGTTGCCCGGAAATCTTGGCTCGGATGTGGCAACGGCGGTAGAGTTGCAATAGATTTACTAGCAACACTATTCGAGCAACGCTTGTTCACTTGTTCGCAACGACTTGCTTTTGTTGTACAATTGTAAGGACTATGTAAGACGGAGCGGAGCGTTTGTCATTCGTGTTGCTGTTGTCGGATTTTCCCAATTTTTATGGTCTGTTTGTGTCCTTTCACTTGACTGCATTTGTAATCTTTTCCTAACGATTCTCCTATTTTGGCATTTTTATAGCCGCTTCGACGCTTAAGTAATTGAAATGGCCAAAAAGCAATGTACAAAATTGCCGACATTTCAAGCGTGGGTGAGTTGAGTTGTGGTTATTGCTGCTGACATGTTGCAAGAGGCATTTTTGAAGCGGTAACTGAGTGTGAATCGCGGTTTAGCGCGATTTATGCAAAAAAAAAAACTTGGGTGTGAGTGAAATTATTATTTGATTTTTACTTAGCGTTTTTTTTTTTGTTATAATTTTTGTATAAAAGGGCTAATATGTGTATTTGAAAACTCATGAATTTGGTTGCCAAAGAAATAAACAGAGTACACCGGAGACATCAAATTTCTTGAATTTCGAATATCCTTACGCTTACAACTATTATCCTGAATACACAAAATTAAGAATATCTTTAACTCTTTCTGTAAGTAATAAATCTGCAAAATTTTGAAAGGCTCTTTCTTTTCTTAAAATTTTTGTTAGATTAGTTAGGAATCATATTAGTGGCATCTTTCGCAGAAACTTTTGAACCGTCCTTTGAATGCGCCCGTGCACTATCAATTCAATACCTTCATTTTTTAAAGATATTTCATGCCTTGATTGAGAGGACTAGAATTGCAGTGTACCTAAAAATCTAACAGCGAAGAGATAAGATTTGCTCAGAGAGTCAAACAGCATTCTTCACATTAGCATCATCAAAGACAAAATTCAGAATACGAAATGAGCGTAAGTGGACATTAAGTTTGGTTACTGAGTCTGACTAAGGAGTAATTCTAGGCTCAATGAGGGTTCAAGATAACACAGCACTTAAAAAGCACAAGCTAAAATGGATTTAGTAAGTAAGGAAATATTGTTTCACTTTCTTAACGTTCGCAATAGATGAAACTAAGGAGTCTTACCGCAAATAAATATCTCTACATGCAAATAAATGACATATGTAAATGCAGCCACACATCCACGTAGCCTGAGGATTGGATAACTGAGGGCATACCAGAGATTCTACGGGAATATCTAAGTGCTAATTTTGTGTTAATTTTTACTCCAGACAACGCCACTATTAACTGACTAATAAAAACCAAGTCAAATTTGCCAGAAATTTTAAATGTTAACTTTCAAAAATTTTGTATTAAATGTGAAAACTAAAATTGTATACGATGTATGAATTTTGTCTTTCATTAAATATATTTATTTACTATGAACATATTTTTATAATAAGGCCTCCCAGCTTTTACAAATAAATAATACGTTTACGTATGTATAGATGTAAATAAATATACACTGAAGCCAATTGACAAAAAAACATGTACACTCCAAGGACACATCCAAAGTAAGAAAAAAGCATAATTTTTTTTTCTTTTCTTCCGTCAAATTGTATATTCAATTGTATGTAAGCGTCGGAAGCAGCAGACTGTTATAGTGCGTAGCGGAAGGAAGCAGACGATTTCACAAGTCTATAAAATGACTGCAAATTCAGTCAACTTTAAGGCAATTTAAATTACTTGCGGAAGTAAGAATAATTGAAAGAAAAATAATAAAATATCGTTGATTTAATTAAAGATAACTAGCATAACTATCAAAAACTTCTCTCTCTCTCTAAATGTATATTATAAATTTGTTTTTTTTTAATTTAGCGACTGACTGTTAAAAAATAAATTTAATTATGTACGAATTTATACTCAAAAAATATTTGCATACTTATGTAGCAGAAATCTAAGCTAAGTAATCGTTACATAAACATATAAGAGTACGTTATACATTTTCCTGAGGCTGTATAGCAGAACGACCCAACAAAAACAAAAAAATTGTTGTCTGATTAATTAAAACAATTTTAAAATTGTTTATTAAAGTTAGTTAACAACGAAAAATAGTTAATATTTGTTAGAACGATTTTCCGTTATCCCTTGTCAAGTTTGCTTTGGAGCCAAACCGATTTCGGCGTTGTGGCATATTTAGTGTCAACGAACGAAAATTGACACTCGTTCTTCCGAAAGAAGAAAATAAAACTGAAAAATAGTTGTTGGTAGTTGGTTTGTTTAAGGAAGATGGAATAGACAACAACAGTCAACTCGGCTAGCGTAGCACAGCATGTAGCGTGTTGGCTCTGCAACTCCGAGCTCCTGGGTTCAAAGCCTGGGAGAAGTGGTTATGAAGAATAAATATAATTAATTTAATAAAAAAAGTCTGATGTGGAAATGTGGTGAATTCCGAAATAGTACTATAACTTCTACCATTTAAAAACTGTTGTCGTTTTTTCCAAATAAAATATTCATAAAACTTTTCTATCAACTTTAATTCTCACAAGTTTTTCAATTACTTCTTCATACATATCTCCCTTTCCATACTTTCCAGCAAGAGACTTCGCACTATTTGTACTGCCAACTTCGTGTTGCTTCACAATTTATGCTCCGTATTATTTGCGTAGATTAAAAACTTTATTTCCTACTTTGTTTTGATACTAAATATTCCTTTTATAATATTTGACTTTCTTGTAAATAATATATTTTTTTTATTTTTGTTTTGTGTAATTGTTTTCGCAGTTGTTCGGCGTCTTTAACAATTTTAATTTTCATTTACTTTGCCATTACTTGAGCTATGAAGCTTTTGTTTCTTACTCGTTGCAATTCTTCCTATTATTATATGTAGTTGTTTTTCTTTCAATATTTGTTTTATTTACTTTTGTACTTTGGATGTACTGAAGTAAAAATTGCATTTGTTCTCATTGTTTTTTTTTTCTTGTTTATCCTTGTGCATATTTTGTTAGCGAGATGCGAAAAGTTTATTCATTTTGTGTTGTATAAGAATTTTGTTTTAGTTTAGCATACATATTTAAAAAAAAACTTAATTTTATTTTCTGCTTGCTGTTGCTATTTATGTACTGAAGAATATAAATTAATATTGAAAAATGCAAAGACAGTTTTGCCGTAATATATTTTTAAATATTCTATTTCCCTAATGGCAAGTTCCAATGTTGAAGTTTGGATGTGACAAAAAAATACTATCATTTAATTTAAATGGAATGTAAAAAAATATATTATATGTTTGCGGATGAATATTCAGCGCGTATAGTTTTCGGGAAGCTCATGTATATAGGATTGTCATGTGTATAAATTAGTGATGCGCAATGTAAATTTATTTTGGCATTGGCTAATACGATAAAGCAAAATGTAAAAGAAATAAATTGTCATATACTCAACAATCTTAACAAGTGATAAAGTATTTATTTGACAGTTTGCTCAAAGTAAATGTAGTTCGAAGCTGTCTCTAATTTCTTGGACGACATTATGCTAATTCGCTAATTCGAGAATTAAACAAAATGGAGTACGAATTCTGCGAAAGATTATAAGAAATTATGTCTAAATATTTAAACAATTATTAATCTGGTATTGACAAAGGCTGAAAATTAATAAAATAAAAAAATGTTGGCTGAAAATTTGTATATTTTTTGCTGAACTATTGTTATGAATATCCCATTCCAATTCCAGTGCATTAGCAGCAATATTAGGTAAGCAAGCGCAAAAGACGGTTTAGACATTCATAATCAAAAGCATCCCCATCTCATAGTAATAAGCGGACCAAGAATGACACAAACATTTCATTTATCATTAATTTTTATAAAGATTATTTTCAATACAAACACAATGATAGAGATGTTTTTCTTTTTAGAAAATCTAAACAACGGTATCTGCATACAGTTGCCATTTCAATACTTAAATACAAATTAGCATACTCAAAAATATTCTACAAATTAGAAAAAGAAAATGTTTGAAACATGGCAACTTGGCTTCATATTTTTTTTTTTCAGAGAAGAAAACTAATGTGTCAAATATTTTCAAACGCACTAGATGCTTATCCGAGGTAGGGTGCATAATCAGTGAATTCTCTGCTGAGATAGACATTTTGCCTCTCCGACTCCAACTAAACGCGCCAAAATAATTCAGAATGCTATGTTAAATTTTTTACAAAAAAAAATGGTTTAATTTAACTTTGCTGCTTAGTATTTATTTTTAATATAAACGTGCGTAATTTTTTATGTAAAGAGGTATTTCTCGAGCACAAATAAGAAATCTATATTGTACCACTATTTTCATAATTATGTAGATTTTCTTGTTCCAACAACAAAGAAATAATTATCCATTAATAATAAAAAAGTCAGTTAAAAGAAGGACAAACAGAGACCAACAGAAGCTCGTTCTGGACTCTAGAACCTAAAAGATCTCTTATATCTTACTAACTTGTTTTAACCCTTTCGGTCCAAATTTTGTTGACGAATTCTGAAGATTCAGCAATTCGACAGTGTTTGAATTAAAATATATTAATCTTAGTTTGGATAATTAGGCACAATGCTAAATATATACTCCGATGTGCCATAACGGCAATCCACCTCGGTGGAGAAAGCCAAACGGATTGTAACTTTTCAGGTAAACAACGATTATTAATCTTGTTTACTTGATTGTTTTTTAATCTATGCTCATTATTTTTTAAACCATGGTTACTCTGGATCCCTCCTACTATCTTAAAAGTTTTTAATTATTTTTATATCTAATTAAGCTGTTAATTGATTTGTGATTAAAGAAGCCTTGCTTAAACCACTATACATCTCAAAGGGTTTTGTCGAGTTGAATTATAAAAACATAGTACAAAAAAAGACAAAATTTAAATATTCCATCATTCACTGAATTTTTCAGTGACTTATATACAGAATGTCAGCTTAATAAAAAATTGTTTCGAACCATTTATGTAATGTTATATTAATATCACTTCCTTCCTCTTTATCATTTCAGGCGAGAAACCTTACAAATGCTCTTGGGAGGGATGTGAATGGCGCTTCGCACGCAGTGACGAATTGACCCGTCACTATCGCAAACACACGGGCGCCAAGCCGTTCAAATGTCGCAACTGCGATCGTTGCTTCTCTCGCTCCGATCACTTGGCGTTGCATATGAAACGACACATGTAAATAAATATTTTTTTCCAAATAAAAGGTCATGCCATCAATTAGGAGCAAATGATTGAATGAAAATGGCAGCGCTTAAGGGTGCATAAACAGGATACGTAGCGTAAAAAATGCAAAAACAGTGCAAATGTATTGAGACTAGCTGAGAAGCAGTACATAGCAGAGTAACTAGAAAGTATATTTAGAAAAAAAAAACAAAATAAATTTAACTAAAAGCAAAAACATACACAATAAAGTAAGTTGCATAGAAAAAAGTTTAGGATTTGAAAAAATCATAAATAAATATAAAAAAATTACAAAAATTCTTCATAAGTGAGAGATATAATGATAATTGTGCCATCAACACGTAAAAATGCTAAATTACAAAAAACTTTAGCTTAGAAAATCATGAATAGTATGCATCAAAAAATAAAACGCACACAAAAAACACTGAGAAAAACTCTAACTAAATTGCATTTGAATAAAATCTACGCGTAAGTTACAAAAAAAAATGAATACGATAAGTTTCAACGAAAATTTGCGCTTAACTTCTTCCTTTTTTTACTACACACAAAATAAAGTTTAGATTAATTTTTGTAAAAAAAAATAAACAATTTCTATTGTGCGCACTTGTGCGCAAATAAAAACATTTAAGTGCAAACCAATTTTACCAATAAAAATTGTTATTAAATTTGTGTTGGCATCACAACTTACAAATATATTTACTTCTTCAGGTGTTCAACGCATTAGTTTTTATACGACGCCTGCAATTCTGCTTTAATTCACTCATACAAATAACTTTAAAAAAAATATTTAGAAATGCAACTAAGAAAATATCATACAAAAATTCTTTAAGAGCTTACACATAATTTTCGCCTTTTAGTCGTAATTGTAATTCCTTTAATTTTTTTATGTAAAACATAATGTTTAATACAAATATATCTTTAAGTGCATAAAAAGCTCAAAATAATAGCTTGTGAAAGCTTTGTAACATACAGAGCTTTTGCTATTTGAACTTACAGAACAAATGATGAATTTTACCAAAGTAAAGCAATTTTTTATTATTTTTATTATTATTATTATTGTCATTATTACAATAATTAAATAATTATTATAACTTAAATATATCCTTATACTAGATTTATTGTATTTGTTGCGCTTAGTTTATTAGTTATAAGCGTTAAGCTTATAAAATATATGAGTGGGTAATGTTTGGATATTACCTTCGTATTTTGAATTAATATATTTAAGTAAATAAAATGTGCTTGCAATTAGGTACATATGGTACATACATAAATATGAATTTAAGCTTGTTTATATTAAAGAAAAAATTATATAATAAATATAGAATTGCTTGCTCTTTGCTTTAGTTAGTAGACGACAATGGCATTTGGAGTGCGACAAGGGAAACGCAAAGATGTTTGTAGTCGAACGTTGACGGTTAGAAGAGCTTTGAGTGAACGAGATTTTACGCTTTTACTACATTCAAGCATTAAGTTAAGCAAGCTTTCTATTGTTTCAAGAAAAAAACGTTCTACATATAATATCCTTCTTTACGAATGTTGCATTTTCAAGGCAATAAGAAGGTTTTGCATTAAACTCTTTTTAGTTGAAAAATTATGCAAAATAATGTTGAACGATGGAAAGCATTACTCTGCTTAAATATTAAAAAAAATACAAAGAATCAATAAAACTTTAAAGATTTGTTCTTAACAAAGTGGCCACTTTTTATGTGTACTCTGCTAATTTATACAAAGCAAATAAACTGAAAAACTACATTTCAAGCTGCCAGCTTTGCGCTACAGTAATAACCTCTTTTATTTATACACTTCACAAAAAACTCAAATTATTCAATGGATTTATGATCGATTGCTTAAAAGTTTTTCTCATAAGAAAATTGTATATAATAATTAAAGCAATTTTATAGCCTACATATAAAAGCTTTTTAATTTGAGAGCAAATTCAACACTCCACCGTTTTTTTATTATATTACAATAAAACTGATAAAGCTCGAAAACCAAACACTCACTCAAAGCTCAACTTCGTCAACTTGGAATGCTATTGATAATCCCAAAGCGTAAGCTTCTAAGCGCTAGCTTTTTGTACAGTTTTTTGTGTGAGTAGCAAGATCACTGCCAAAAATAAAATAAAACCTACATAAAACTGCATAGTAATATAAATATATAAGCTTAAGCGTCGATGTTTGATGTTTGAACGGTAACAAAGTTGAAAAAATACAAAATTCATGCATAGAAAAGTTCAAATTGTCACAGGCTGACATGCGATAGTAATACAAAAAATAAACTGTAAATTTTATATATACATAAGTTTACATAACTATTCTTTCGACAATTTATTATTATGTTTTTGTAAAAACAACAGAAGTGCAAATATTGTTTAAAACAATAAAAGAAAAATTGTATTAAGTATATATGTAAAAAAAAAGAATGCAGAGTCAAAAAAAAAATCCTTCTTTTGCATACGTAAATCATTATTTTATTTAGTTTGAATTACATTGAAAACTATAAAAAATTGGCCTTTTTGTATAAAATACTTTTAGTTTCATAATGTTTAATGTTGAATGTAATGCGAATTTGGTTTAAGCTTAAATTTGATTATTTCACAAAAGTTTTGTTGACCCTTAACTAAACACCAGAATTTTCTTCATTCATAATTAATATCAAAAATATAAGAAATTGTTTAAATTTGATTTTGTACGAAAAAATTGTATGTTTGTGTCTTTATTTACAAACACTAAAACAAAAGAAAACTGTCAAGTTTGCCGACACCAATACCAGCTTTCTTATTCCCAAGGACTAACTTAAATTGTGCTAATGATGAAATACCAGCTTAGAAAATCTCTTTGAAGTAAACTAAATATGAATCCGATATTTTAAATTATTAATCATAAAGCCCGAACTAGACTCAAGTGTAAGGAAATAACTAAGAACTAATTCTCAGTGAACGGAACGAACGATAAGAATACGTTTTTTATTACACTCTTCTCTTCACAGACAACGGAATCGGCTTGTATGACCTTTAGATAATGTTCTATTTCAATTGCTGTTCAATAAAAACCGGTATTTCATTAAAGATAGATAGATTTTGGGCAAAACATTTTGATCATTAAGTTTTGAAATATTCAATAAATTGCCTTTCTCTCTAGAACTTCTTCGGGCACAATAAAGAAAATACAAACGCTTGCGCTCGAATTCGTTCCAACTTACGCTCTCCTTTTTGAGTAGTTAGCGAATGATTTATTTATTGCTCTGACCTCTCTTGGGTGCGATGGTATTAATCAAATTCATTACTCAATTATCTAAATTAATTGATTTTTGTTTGTTTTCTTTTGCTTTTAAATATGAATGTATATTGAAACTTTTATAATATTCTGAGCTTATAATAATAAATACAATTTTTACCAAACCTAATAAAAGTGAACAAAAAATTTTAATACAAAAAAACCGATTGATAACTGTGTATGTTGTAATTTAATGCAAGAAATGTTAAATTTTATATCACATTATAGTATTTGTAATTTGTAGTTTTTAAATCATATAGTTTTTGCTTGTAATTATTAATTTGATTTAAATTTTCTAAAATAAATAAATATTTCATTTTGAAACACAAATTGTCATATTTTTATTATTTCTTTTGTTTCTTCAATAGTTTATAAACATATGTATGTTTGAGTGTGCCAAATAACGTTCCACAAAGTGCTGAATTGAAAACGAATTATGTATGTGAATAAGTTTTACATAAATACTTTTTACAGAAAAGTTTTGAATTTTTTTCACAAAGGTCTTAACAAAAACTGTAAGATTTATAGTTATTTTTGGAGTTGCCATAACCAAATTCTTGTTTTTAACATCGAACTTAGTTTTTTTTAATTAAAAATTTTTTTTCGTTAAACATTAACTTTGTGGTAGAAGTTAGTTTAAAATTTAATCAGCGCTGTTTGAGTCCACGATAATTGTTTTCAGTAAGTATGAAACAGTTATATACTCGTAAATTATGTCAAACAGCCAATGCTTTTTCCAGTCTTAACAAGGGAGTTTGTTTTTTTTTTTGTTAACAGATTTTGAAATTATGTTTGCATTTACCTGACGGTTTAACGAAAAATACTTAACTGATTAAAATACTTAGTTTTCAGAGGCACGTATACATATCGTTGCCTAATGTTGTAAACAATTTCTCTCTAAACAAAATTTTGGAAAAGATGACGAAAATCAAATCGATGAATAGAAAACTCTAGGAGAACTGATGAGTTTATTGACATGTTTTCAATTTTCAATATTGTCTAACAACTTCCTGCGATGCAATATATTCACTTTCAACACATATTATAAACGTTATATATTTACGTCAAAAAATCTTAAAATATATTGTACACATATGTATTTATGTTTTTAGGAAAAAAAATAAGAACGTTTTTTCTTCTACTGAGTTTTTTCGACTTTAGCGGTTATTGGTTTAATTTTTTGCGCATGTTTTTGTCTCCCCAATTTGCCTTTTATAATAAAAGAAATTTAAAATTATCACTCAAATATTGATTGGTTGTAATTTGTAGGAGGTTTGATTATTCGAGTTTCATACTAAACCGGTTTTCGAATTTTTTGGAAAATTTCAATTGACAATAACTGGTTCGTAATTTTTAAATTACAAAAACAACAAGCTAAACCGGAATTTGGCTACAAAGTTGACATCACACATTCTGCACATTTGTTCATTTGGCAGTCACAGAGTGGTGTCATCAAAAAATGTTTAATTCATATCAACAAAAAAATATCCAATCAACATCACTCTGTAACTGTTAAAATCCATACAGCTGCACAAATCGTGTGGAGTCACTTTAAGTCTCAATTTAAATTATCGATACAAATAAAATTCAAATAATTTTGAGTTTAAAAGAAAATTAGTTCTCATCAAAAAGTTTAACATTCGTTCCAAGTAACGAACTGAAGTACGAATGTTAAAATTACATTGCAAATTAATGTTTTGGAAACAATATATTCATTCGTTAGATTATTTCCTAATACACTAGATGTTTAAAATCGAGGAACCAAGTTTGTTTTGGAGATTTCTATGCCGACTTATTCGATTTTCGCAAAAGCAATGCGTGAAAACAATGTTCAAAGATTTATAAACAAGCGACAAACTGGTTTGAAAAATCGATTTTATGTGATTGGTATCAAAAATTTCTTTGCTTATCGTTTTACTTATAAATGAAGTAATTAGTCAAGTTCAGTTTCTAGTGATTTGGTAAAAAACAGATCTGTTTGCATGGTTCATAACAGAAATGGTTCATAACAGAAATTGTTACATAGTAATTGTTATTGTTTCCATATTAGATATTAAAATTTAAAATTGTGAAGCGTTTAGGTTACTATTATTCGAATATAAAATTTAAAATTCTTTTGAATTAATTGGTTTGCCCAAGTTATTATTATATTATCGTTGGAGCAAATTACAATTTTGAATGCAAATTATATTTTGTAGTTTTATAACATACAACATCGGACAACAACATTATCGGTAATATTAATAACACACATTGTTGTTGTTACAAAAGCATAATTAATTTTAATTTAAATAAATAGTAAAACAAGTTATTCGCCGTAGCATAAATGAAAACGGACAGAACGACGCATACATTGGTCAAACATCCAATTATCGTTTGTGTGATGTAAATTTCTGTGATTCAGCAAAAGAAAATATTTAAAAAAAAATGCAATTTAATATATAAAAAACTAAAACAAAGTAATTATTAAATAAAACTAAATATTTAAAAATATAGCTAAAAACAATATCTAAAAAAAATTAATATACTTTGTATGTGCTATTACACTTCTTTTGGATCTTCACAATGCACAGTTTGGCAGCTCTACTGTGTGAGTGATGGGTAATGGCGACAGTGAGAGCGACTTTATTCATAGAATGTTATTTTATGTATGCCGAGACAAAATAGTAACGTGGCGCATATGAGGAAAACAGGTAGGAAAAGTGGATGCAAATTAAAGCTTTTACTAATCTTATTAACTGAAAAAAATGCTTAAACTTGTATATCTTTAAATGTAATTCATAAATTTTTTTTTAGAAAAATGTTGCTTAGAAAAATGGTGATAATATATTTGCTAAAATTGCATCAACTTTAAAGTATTTGCAATATGGAGTTCTATATTACAAAGATATGAGTGTTTGCAAATGTAATTCTTTATAAACTCTTAATTCATATACTCTTAGCTCATTTAGCAAATGAATATTAAATTTGTAAAAATATAATTAGCTTAAAAAAAGCTTTGCATGTATGTATGTATTTTATTCGGGTATTTATATGTATATGTATGTACACGTATGGGAGTTTTCATTTGTGTATTTACCTAACCATATTTTATTATAACAAACCCTTCCTTGTGTTGTAAGTGGGTGTATGTAGGCGGGATTTGGGTGTTTTATTCCACAGCAACCCAAAGAAATATAAATTGTGTCATTGCATATGAATTTTTATACTCGTACGTAGCAGTAAAGCTAAAGTTAAGTCAAATATAGCGTGAAAAAAACTAGAGAATAAAGTACAACAAACTTGGTTTTGGAACGAATTTTCGTCATCCCTTTTCAAGTTTGGTTTTAAGATAGAACGAAAAATTACACTGAAGATGGCACAACGCCGAAAACGGCTTGTCTTAAAACCAAACTCGACAAGGAAGCAACAACAACAAAAGATCAGAATACAACAAACTTTTTTATTCCTGCTATTGCCGACTGAGAAGTTATTAAATCTTTTTTTTTTCAATAAATTAAATGTTTCCTTTGTGTAGTTACATGTGTGCATATGTAAACTGAGTCAACGTATGTGTGTACATGCATATAAAAATGTATTAATTTGTGCAAAATAGTGTTAGGGACTTTAGAGTAAAGTGTGTATATGATTTATTTAATATTAGTGGAATGCAAATAAAACGTTTGGTTATAATATTTACCTACAGGCGCTAGTGAGTGTAATTTTGTAAGTGTGTGTATGGATCTTCAGTAAATCTAAGATTTCGGCATAAATATATAAGCTAATGAGAATACAAAACCAGCTCAGAAATAAAATATGAACAGGAATGCACCTGAGTACATACATACATACATATTTATTGAGTTCTGCATACTTCAGGTTGAATTTCATATTTTTAACACTAAAAGAATACTTAACTTCGAATACCTAAAATGGAGTAGAAATAAAAATTGTTTTAACATGTAAGAACTGCTGCTAATGTGCTTGAAATATGCTTAAGCAAATATTTCTAATGCAACTTTTATTTTTTTAATGCTATAATTTTATTTTTTGTATACTCGAGTCAGTTGTATTTATCTTGAAAACTCTTACAAACATGCATTAACAAACGAAAAACTTATAATAATGTCAAACAACAGTGGAGGATTAAATAGCGAAAAAAAAATTTAATTTTAACAAAAAAAATTTCAAACCAATAAATGCAACTCAAATCAAGAAATATCTTCATCATGTGTCAAAAAAATCATATTACCAACAACAATCAGCTAATATTTGTATGCAAAACACACATACATACATACATACGCATGTAGGTACATTTAATCAACAAGGCACGAAAAAAATAAAATGTGTAGTTTATACGAACCAAATTAAGTGTTTAAGATTTTAGGAAAAATTAAAAATACATATTTTCAATAAACGAATATTACAGAAATCATACTTCAACTATAAAATTAGAACAAATTTTAGAGAAAAATAAAAACGAGTCTCACAATTCCACAATATTTTGACAAAGTATTCAGGCATGCTTGCAAATGCATAGAATAATAATCATACCTGCATATACATCCATACATACATACTAAGAAATAGTACTTGCAGATGTACGTATACATATGTATGTATGTAGTAAAGACAATTCAAAGACTGGTCAACAAGGTGTTCCGCGTAATTGCAAAACAAAACAAAAAATTACATACAAAATTATTTTACTTCTGAGAAAAATATTGAAAAATTGTTGGTTAAATGAACAACAAAAAAGATGTAGAATGCAAAAAAAAAAAAATGTTTTATTAAAACGTGTAACGGTCCTCTTTGCTCTTAAAGAAAAAAAAAAGTGGCAATGGCGTCGAAGCATGACGCAGAATTTTAAATTGAAACAATGTAAATGGATATGGAAAAGAATGGGAAAGCAACCAGAGTGGGCATATTTTATTAACAAATTAAAAGAGATTTAAAAAATTCATAAATTTATTATCGAACAAAACTTTGAAAGAAAAAATTAAATTTGCTCATACTACCAAATAGAAAATGTTCGCTTTCGCTTTGGCTGTGTACAAATTTATATACTTGTGCGTATTTTAATTTTGACAGTGCGCGCCGGTTTGGTGTTTCAGTTGATCTCTATTAAGTTTTTCAAATTATAAATTTTGTTGAACGTAGCTATTTCTAAACAAAAATTAATTTGGAATGTTCTTGCTGCGCTAAGAGAGGATTTTGAAGATTTTGTAGCTTTCACAAATTTGCTTTATTATTTTTACTTTTGTACTCTTGTTGTATACGCCCCGTGGAACTTTAATAACAACAGTCCACTTTTTGTTGCTCTGCTGTTTAATTAACATTGCGCTCTACAGACACTTTTAAACTCACATACCAAGAAATTGTACAAAATGTGAGGTATAATTTTAGGCTCCGTTAAATTAAAAGTGCGTATATATCGATCGCGTAAAAAAAAATTCGTAGCGAAATCATTTCCATATATCACACTGCATTGAGATCGAGAGGTCATATTTGTTAGATTATTTATGAAATTTTTTTTTAAATTGCACGTATGAAATGCAGCGGGCTACGGATGGTTTCAAAAATATGGAGGAAAAAATATTGAACCGATGTAATACCGAGCAATGTTAAAAGGCTCTAAATGGTTCGTCAATTGTTCGTAGATATCTGTTTGATACAGTTCTTTTGGAGTTTAAAAACAATAAAATCAAAGCCATTTTCATATATTGAGTAAAACTTCGCCCTTTCGTGTTTTCTGAACAGTGAAACGCAGTTCCGGGATACAACTTCAGTCTTAACTGCTAATTCTTTAAATTAAAATCGTCTTCCAGTGCTGGCCCCATCACAAATCTGAGTTTTTTTTTCATCCGTTATCATCGCGTTTCATCTTTATTTTACATCTCTCAGGCTTATGGGGCTATACCAGTGTGACATTTTCAAAAAAACGAATTTTGGCTTATTCAATAGTTTATATTTTCAAAAATATATTGTCAAAGCGGCAAGGTGGTATCTTGAATAGTTTTTGAATTGCAGAATGAGCGACAGCTCGCAGGTATAAACCGCTCCACCTGCCTCTTTAAACCCGATTTTCTCGAAACGTAATTTTTCAAAATTGCTGACATCATAACTCAACGAGAAATTGACCAATCGATATCAAATTGAAACTGAGTATTCTTGAATATATTTACTAAACAATGCCCTACGATATTTTTGATAGGTAGAAAATTGACGTTATTTTTCAATATTTTGGAAAAAAAAAAGTTTGAAATATAGCTGAAAATATACCTTATTATGCCCAAGAAACTTCAAAAAACTTCTATCGAGTAATTTCTTTTAAAAAAAATTGCCGAAAATCGCCTAATTTTTCATGGGTTACCCCTGGTATAGCCCCTTAATTTATTTCCCTATTATGTTACGGTTGATTACGAAAATAAAAAAATGTCCAACCGCAACCAAATCTTGACACCTGCACCACGAAGTGGTTCAATTCACCTTTTAATAACCATTGTCATCCATTTCTTACTTTAAATAATTCGAATATTTAAATTATATATTCTTTTTTACTAATTATTATTTTCTATTTAGTTTTGTCACTAATTGTTAAGAACTTAAATATTATTTTGACTGATAAAGGCTCTATAGTCATTCGCTTTGTAATGGTTTTAAATATTCAATCCTTAATAAGATCGAAATAAACCTTAGTAACTTGGTGGATGCTGAGTGGAAAGTGAGAAGCTAACTAGTTGTCGGTAAATAATTTAAAAAAAAAACCTTCCTCAAGGTTAGAAGCCCTGTAAGCAGTTCGTTCTTTTAAACTTTCAAAAGTACACCTCTTTGTGTTTTTTTTTATTTGACTAGATCGGCTCGGTGAGAATTTTCTGCTAAAATTTTGTGTCATGTTTCTAAACCAGATAAATTAGAATAAATAAAAGAATATTTAAAAATACAGTAGAAACATACACAGAGATACGAGATACGTAAATCAAACACTTTCCGAAAGTACGAATTTTACGAATGTTAAAGAAATGTGAAATAAAAAGAATATACAAATAAGATGTGGTATAAGAGATATTTAAAACTAGGCGATATATATGAAGAACTATTTATTTTAAGAAACTAAGCAACTCAAAGACATAACATACATTCACATGGTATATAAGTGTATGTTTTTATGTGTCAGTAAAAAATCTGTACGAAAGCATGAGAATTTGAAATATAGCGAAAATTAATAAAAAAAATATTACTGTAAAATTGTTCAAAGAGAAATCCGACAGTTGAAGGGTTTCTTATATTTTACATAGATTCATAGATGTAATAAAAATGTGAAAAAAAATCTTAATTCCTAGGTGCTTGACAGAGATTCTGCTCTAATGTGTGGTTTAAATTCTTTCGGAGCTTTACCAGACGCATCTACTATTACCATTATCTAAGCTAATATGTATGTCCCGGGTTTCGAACTTTTAAGTATATGTATGTATACATACATATTGTTAAAAATTAAAATTGCATTTGAATTTGGAAGATAAGAGAAAATATGTAAAAGAAAGTTAGGTGTGGTGAATATTTTTGTAGCATGGCAAAAGGAGCGGAATGTGTGAGTAAACTTGATAAAGTTTTGATAAAAGTGTTATAATGCATTTTAACAAGTTTAGCGTAATAAAAGAATATATTCATTTAAAATTAATATAATAAAATTTTTATAATTTTAAGCAAATACATAAAGCAAGAGAAGCTTTGGTAAACATTAAAATAAATTAATATATAATGCTGGAAAAAAACATGCATCGGAACGAAACGAAAACAAATTTTAGTATGTACTTATATGTATATGTATGTATGTACATACTTATGTATATGTGTAAATATGATTGTAATATAGTCAGAAATTTTAAAATAAACCGCAGAGAATTAAAAAAGTATATAATATACAAAAATGTAAAAGGAAGCAAATTATGTGAGTATTGCGTAAACATTCGTGAATAGCCAATAAGCAAGCATAGCATTAATAAAAAAAGTGTGGAACTGTTTTAAGAGTATAATTAAAAAAAAAAGAATAAAAACTAGAAAGAAAAAAAATGAAAGTTAATAAATATTTATTTGTCGCAAATTTTTTATTAATTTTTAAAATCAAACAATACAAATTACACGTTTTTGACTGCAGCTTGAAACAAAAAAGTAAAAAAATCAAGTAATACACGCACAAAAAAAATTATGTTTGCTTAAATGGTAAAGCATTATTTTCAATTACCAGCTTTGTTAATATTGCTTTTAAAAGCAAACAATAGTTTTCGCTTTATATTTTATTTGTAGTTTGCATTTATAGTGTTTTAATTTTAAAATTAATTATTAGCAAGAATAATCACACAGTATAAACGGAAAACTATTTAACAAAAAAAAAAAGGTTATGACAGATTTAATTTACCTGCTTGAAAGTTGTATGCGCTTTAAGAGGATTTGTTACATTTCTTTAAGCTTTTCAATGTTTCAAATAAGGTATCTCGCTAAATTTTATGTAATGATAACACTTAGGCAAAATAAGTTTCAAACCGTGTTTTTTTCTTTCTTTTTTGATTTCAGCCGATGCCATTAAATTTCGCCTCTCTTCTGTGCGAGTGATAAAAAGTCTTTCCTTCTTATTCTAAATATTACAAGCACTAGGCACTCAGTTTAAAAAAGCAGCTGTTGGCCAGGAAGATTGGTGTTGGTGCTTGTTTCTTAATATTAACACGAAACTATTTATGCGAGTATATATTTTCAGACTTTGGCTATCAGTAGAGTCATCTATTACACATATTTTGAATTAACACTTAAAAAAAAGTAGGTTCCAATTCTTACAAAATTAACTTTATCGATTCTAGCGATTATTATTTTTCTCCTAATAATTGTTCACCATAATTTTTCGTGTATTGTAATCCTTTTATATTTTTCCCTGAGCACATTGAACAGACAGCGGTAGTATAGAAATTGATTGTAATATATGTAGCTGGAAAATGAATAAAAAGCTGTGTGTAAATATTTTGTTTTTGCTTTTATTAGCAAAAGTTTCGAAAATAGTTTGTCAATTACTGGAAATTGTACCGAAGGCGGTCTTACCTAAAAGAAAAATACAAAATATCACAATTTAAATATAACACAAAATCGAAAAAATCTATTTTTTTTTGAAAAATCAAATTATTATTTTCGATGCTGCTACCGGTTTAACGTTCCACTTTATTAATCGAAGACAACTTAATGCTCGAAAATACTACAGAATTAAATTTTTTCAGACTAGATATTGCTTTTTCACACAATTATGCATTATTTAAAATTTTTTTACCCGTTCTAAATATTGTATACATAGATAACTTAACACTTGGTTATATTTCTTAATATTTTGATCGCTAAGCATTATTTCAAAAAGCAAAATTTTTGTTTAATATTTATGAAAAAAATTTTATTTGTCACAAACTTTTTTTTTTTAATTTAATGCTGCATAGTTATGTATGTACATAGTACTTATGTGAAGGGCTTTGTGTTGTATGCTTATACCTTCATACATACATATACATATATACATATATTACGTACAAGAACAGGTGTAGCTAAAAGTTTACGCACGAGTTAGCACTAATTATTCCCTATATAATTGTAGTTGTAAATATCAATGTAGTTGTAAGCCAACAAATAATTTGTTGTAAAGAAACACATTTTTTTGCTTGTTAGTTGTTGCTTTATATGCTTTAATTAATACAATTTAATTGACTATTAATAAAGTATTTGTATTTAAATATTAAAATTAAAAAAAAAAATTATAATAGAAGTAAAGTGAGGCACAGCGCTGAAAAAGTATATGTATACTCGTATCTAAATATATGTGTATTTATATGTATATATAGCAGCAAATGCACCGTAATTTAGAATAGAATAACGTGAATAAAAGTAAAATTTAAATAGAATTATATGTAATTGTAAGGAGAAAAAATATATATACATGCATACATGCATAAACATACAAAAAAAACATGAATGCATCTAAAAAAAAAAATAAAACAAAAGTACCACAAAGGACAAACAACAAACACAATTGTTTATATACGGTTATGAAAATACTGCAAAATCGCAAGAAAAAATTGTTTAGAAACATTTATTATTATTTATTTACCTAAGACCAAATTATTTATTAAAATCATTATAATAATTGCATTTGATAATTATTAAAGATTATTATTGTGATTATATAAATAGTAATCATGCGTAATCAATTATGTATGAAATCCACAAAAACAAAAAAAAAAACCAAATTAAATACAAGCAAGAGTTCGCATAAGCTGATGAGAGAAAATTCTATTGTACGTAATTTAAATTATATTTAATTAGTATGAAGAAAACAAACAACCAAACAACTGATTATGAAAAAAATATAGAAAATCATACACAAATTTTTTATTTCAATAAAAAATCGTAAAATTTAAAATAAAAAAATTATAACAATTGTTTTCAATTGGAGGAAGTATGGCAATCGAAGATTATTTAAAATCTCATTCTTAGAATCTCGTAAGTATTAGTCTTACATATATCTAGCCTAGTTTTGAAACATGCTTTTGATTTTCCTTATAATTTTTTTTTAAATTTGTTATATTTAATATAACAAAATTTGATAAAAATATCAATGCGTAAATTTTGGGCTTTATTTTTGATTTAAAAATAGTATTGCTTTTTTATTACAATTGATGGTATATTTTTAAATTTTAAATTAATCATTAAGTATCACTTTTTGATGTAAATCTTAATGAATCTGATACTTTGGATTTTATAAACGGCACAAATAGCATTTATGCGATATTTAAGAAAGTAAAAGTGGAATTTCGTATCGATCCGAAAAACTTTTCGTATATTTTCTGTGTGATTTTCGCAAAATGAAAACCGTTCGGTTCAGAATCCAAAGAACGCGTTGCTTCGGTTGAAAAACCAGTTCGGTTAAGTTGCAATGTTTTCTTTATTTCAATGCAAGTATTTTCAATTCATCTTTCTTTGACATGGGCAGTATTTCTCTTTATAATTTAAATTCAATTTTCTTTTTCACAGGTTTTCACTTATCTAAAATACGAGTATTTGTTTTAGTTAATATATTTGTTTAGAAATTTTTCTTAATTTAATAATTGAATTTGATTTGACAATTGGAAAAGGCGACTTTCTTCAATTTTTAATTTGGTAAAATTAAGTTCGATTGACAATATATACGGAACACTGCTTCCGGATGTGTGTTGCAGTTTCTTTCTGTGCTCTCTAAAATCTTAAACATTCTTGTAATTATATAATTATTCTGAGATTGTTCATTGATAAAACCGTAAAACTCTCCGAATCATAACCGATTTGGAATGCTCCTGATCTCGTATATTGTCTCCATATAAATCTGTTTTCTGCTTTTCCCTATTCGATCATGCTCCTTTCCCTATCAGCGAGAAAGGTACTAGGACTACCAAAGAAATTGATGCTCCTATTCGTAATTATGTTTCCAACAATTTTAGTGTGACCTGCATCTCAAAGAATCCAGACGCAGTTGGCCACAACAAGAGCATTTAGTCCGGTAGTCGGGCCTAACTCCACTGTACACTATCAATGTATCGGAAAAGGCAAATTTTATACGCATTCGTTTAGACCAAAAGATAACAAATATCGCATACCCACTTTTCATTACGAGTATATTTTTGGCAAACATTTGAATTAAAGCCGAATAAAATTCCATTTCTAATATAACAAATTAATTTTAAAGGTCATCAAATTCATTTGCCAGCTAAACCAAAAGTTAAAATACCACAAAACAACCGTCAACCATTTTTTTTTTTACTCTGACAGCGTGCGCATAACCGCTGAAAAAGGCTAGGAAATTACAGTGCTAAACGTAAATTTGACATTTGCATTAATTGCCGACTTGTCAAGATCATCCACAAACGTCCTGTTATGGTCGAACTAAAACTCAGAGAATACCAATAAAAATTCGTAAAATGTTGTGTAAACACATTTCAAAAGTACCATAAAGTTAAATTAGCACCGAAATCACATGCCTAACCGCAATAATAGCTACAACAACAACTACAACAATAACGAAAAACTTTCCCATTCATATGATTGTATGTCTATAAGTACACATGAACAAATATACAAATATACCGCCTCATGCTGCAGCAGTGAAAAGGCGACCTTCGGCCGGCCAAATAAATTTTGCCTTGCAACACTTTTCACTCTCACTTTCCTCTCATTCGCTCGTAAACTGAAAAGCTCTTTCAAGCTAATAATGTGAAACGATGATTAAATGCACTAATGCAGCTGCATAAATCCTGTCAAGCATAGACTCAGACAAACATAAGGATGTATGTTCCCAAATGTGCTGGAACCCACTAAACCAAATAAGAGGGGTTATCTCCTAATGAACTGGAAAATTAGTTTTGGTGATTTGACAGATGTGAATTGAAAATTTCTTAAATTCATAAGGAGAGAATACTACAAAAGAGACGATCAGACTCAATATGCATCTAATTTCATCGAACTCTGAACGAAAACATGAAAAGATTTGTGCATTATTTAGTAAATGGGATTGTAATGTAAGTTACTTTAAGAAATTTCAAACGATGTTCTAAGAATTAGGAACTCACTATGAATGGTACACAGTACTTAAATGAAAAAACAACCGAGCTTGTTACGAACACTGATCAGACATGAGGCTCACTTTACCAATATTGCTAAAAACCGATTACTTTTTAGGCAATATTTTTTTAAATGATACCTTCATTGCCTATTCATCAACTACATAATTGAAAGGAAACGAAGATATTCGACGCCTATACTCCTAAAATTCCAATACTCCGGAGGCTGGCTGTTTGCCACCATTTATTTCTTAAAATCCGTAGTACATTTATTTAGCCTGTTCCAGTACTCCAGGACTTAGTCAGATTTAGGACCGTTTTTTCGACTGCCTTTTAAATTGTATCTTCTATTTAAACGAATTTTCGTTTCTTAAAGAACCTATAAAGTGTATGTTTTCGACAAATTTTAACAAAAGACATCGAAAAATTAATATTCGAGTGCGACAGCTATTGTTAAGCGGTAAATGCCCTTTTACAGCATACTTACAGCAGTAATTGAGAAACTAATTAAAAAAAGGAAAACGCAAACCAAAAATTATTGCGGTCACTGGTTTAGATAAGTTGTGTTTTCGTCATTTAGAGCTCTAAAATAGACGACATATTATTTGGATTATAGGAGATTTTAGTTAAATATTTTAATATAAATGTGGTTAACACCATATTTTATTTTCAGTTTAACATATAACGTATTATATATAAATGAAACGTACAATAGAATAGAAATAAAAAAAAGTTTTAAAGTACTTTAATGAGTTTGACCTTATTTATTGTAACACGTTTTGTAAAATTTGTAATTAGGCTTACGCGGTAATAAATAAATAAATAAATAAATAAATAAATAAAAAAATAAATAAATATATAAATAAATCAATAAAATAATAAACACTTAATTTAGTCAGAGTCAAACGTTTCGAAAATACGAAAGTCATTTAGCTAGGTTGCTTTGACAACCTGCGACAATTTTTTGCACACTCAACTTTTATTTTATTTATTTTTTGTACAATTTAAACAGACTCAGCAGAGTCTACCTAGTTTCAGAAAGAAAACTTGTCTATCCGCAAAACAATGGAGGGATATGAACACGACTCAGAATGGCCAGAGGGCACGAGATATCGGCTTTGAGGTCATAATTTCAGTTCTTAACAGTTCTATATAGTTTTATTTTGAGGTATAATGCGGCTTATTATTTCAATATAAAGGATGACGTTTGCTTAGACACACATATGTATATGATTTAGTTTTAAAGATGTGAAAATTTGTTTTATCTCTCAAGTTGTGCATAAATTTTAAATTTTCTTATATCTAGTTACACCCGTAAAATATGTATTTCTCAAAATATTGCGTCGTATGCCTAAAAGTATGCTACACATTTATTTTTTATTTGTGTTCATTCGCTGTTACAGTAACATTTGCTGTTATAATAAAAGTTATCAGAATTTGTTTTCACGGAGACGAAAGTTAAACGTTCATCAGAAATTTTTATCATGCCATTAAACTACTGTAATATTATTCTGTAATATTATCCAGATCGCAACATTTCCAAGAATGAATGCAAGCTGAAGCTCACGCGATTGCGATTCGTTATCAGTGTTCTAAAAAAATACAAGTGCTGATTTAATGGCAATTTTTTTTCTTAAAGATATCCTCATTTAAGTGGTTTTTTTTTAATGGACGATCTTTAAAATTGTCTTAAATTTTTTTTGTTAGCTTTGCAACATATTTTTTTTCATAAAACTCTTCATACAATTTGTTCGGCAACTTACACATATTCGTGTACACTAAAGTTGCTCAATTACTTGAATAATTAAAATTTCTTGAAGTACACTTCATTACCAAGAATAAAATACTTTGAATGCCGCAAACCAAAAATGTAGCCAATTTGCAAGACAAACTTGCCAGAGAAACGAAAATGCAACCAATATAGTAATGTGTAAATATTTTCGGTACTTAGTTGCAGAATTGCACTGAAAACTACGTACAAATATAATAAGCATATACATATGTACATTAGGGTGACAGTTAATTTCGAAAGTGATATTTTCTTTGGTCTCAGTATTTTTTTGTGTGTAGTTTTATTTAAAAAAAATTCTAGTAAAAATTCAAGGTCGTAGGAAGAGGATTAGGGGGCGCGTCGGCCCCCCAAAGTTACACAAAATACGTTTTTTCACGCAAATTCTTACTTTGACTTGAAGATGTTCATTAATATGTCTACAATAACATCTGTCAATAACATTTTTGTCTAATGTTTATATTTATTGAAAAAAACTTAAATATAGGAGAAAAAGTACGCCTCAATGTCGATTTATTATACTTAAATAAAATTACTTATATGATTAAAATTTTGGATTTTGTTCAGATTTATTTAATTAAAGATTCATATAGAAAATTCCTTATGATTTACGTAAGAGTAGCTTCAACAATTATATACAGTAAGACCTCGCTAGTCCGAACTTCAGACTTTTTTTGTTTACTTTTGTTTTCAAGTGTAAGAATTGTCTTTAAAAGTTTGCTTCAAATTTTTTTTGCCTGTATGCTGAAGCGATCTATAATATTGACAATTGTGACCGAGAATATTCCCGTTACAACCTCAACAATATTATTCTCAATGCTTGCGTAAGCTACCGACAAAAAATTAGCACCAATGTTTCTCGGAAAATAGATTCTTATTTTACAGTTATATGCAGCAGCCGCAAACATTTTTTAATAGCATTAAATTTGCAAAAAAATCATTCGAAGTGAATATTTGAATGTGAAAAGTCGAAAATGTCTGCTAGAAATTTACGTGAACGCATATATTTAATTGGTTATTGTACCAACTCATTAACGGGAAGTAAACTACCCTCCAATATAGAAGTGTTGAAAGTTTTGTTTTTCAATTTACGTGTAGTAAAAAAAAATTTACGGGAAAGTTCAGATTTAGTTGTAAAAGAACTATTCGTGTTCTGGGAAAAAGCCCGCATTCCGGTCAAGGATAAACAACACTGCATTACAAATGTAGAGAAATTGTATAAAGAATGGCAAAGCTTTCAAAAAGATTCAAAGAAGACTTCTTATTTCCATAAGAGCAAAGTAAACACGTGGAAAGAAAAATTGGATATGCTTTTTGACGTGGCGCATGCAAGTGCATTAAAAATAATGTCGAATCAAGAAGATATTGATTTCTTGATAAGTCAACGAAAAACGGGGCGCCCAGGCTTTATGTATGGTATCAATTACGAAGAAGTACGCCGAGAGTGCCGACTTGAAGAACGCAACAACAATTTATTACAACAAGTGGAGCGGAATAATCGTGAAATTGCATTAATTGGTTCGTTGTATGTTATTGTTTATTTTTTATTTTCTTTAAATTAAGTCGTTTTTATTAGATGAAACTGCAGAGTTGCTGTCATCTGAATCTTCAGAGAATGATAACAGTTTTCCAGATATGGAATGTGACCCACGTTGTAGTCAACCTCCAGCCAAAAAATGTAGGGGAACAAATAAAATACTAACACCAAAACTGGCGGCCGCACTCGATGTCTGTAAAATCAGTGACAGACATGCGGTTCATCTAATAAGCGCAGTCGTTTAAGCTCTGGGTAATAATGTTGAAGATTATATTTTAAACCGAACGTCTGTACACCAGGAAAGGGAGCAAATCCGTGAAGAAAGAATTTCAGCATTAAAAAATAAATTAAAATTAAATGAGCTCGACGCTATCTGCCTTCATGTGGATGGTAAACTTTTGCCGGCGCTGACGGGAAATGATAAAGTTGATAGGTTGCCTATAATAATATCGAGCGGTAAAGTTGAACAGCTTCTTGAAATACCTGCACTTGATTCCGGTACTGGAAAAGAACAGGCATCCGCTGTATGCGATGCTATTTATGAATATGGTCTGCAAAATCACATCAAAGCTTTAGTGTTTGATACAACAGCGGTCAATACTGGGCGTTTCAATGGTACCTGTACGTTAATTGAAAATAATTTACAAAGACAACTTTTATGGTTACCATGCCGTCATCATATATACGAGATTGTTTTAAGATGCGTTTTCGAAGAAAAAATAAGCTGTTATGGAAGTCCAAACGTTAAAATGTTTGAGAAATTTAAAAATGCTTGGGCTAAGATTGATGCTAAAAACTATGAGTATGGCATCAACGATCCAACTGTCAAGACGTACATGAAAGAGTCTGCTGTTCGCATTATCGGTGCAGTAAATAATAACTTGGAAGAAAAACAACCCAGGGAAGACTATAAAGAATTCTTGGAACTCACTTTGCTCTTCCTCGGTCAAAAACCAGAAAAGACACATCCAAACAGCCTAATGTTTCGATCGCCAGGAGCTGTTCACCATGCAAGGTGGATGGCAAAAGCGATTTACTGTCTAAAAATATTTTTATTCCGTAACGAGTTCCAGCTTTCAGCAACTGAATTAAATGGGCTTCGTCAAATTTGTGTTTTTATTGCTGAAGTCTATGTCGAAGCGTGGTTTTCTGCTCCTTTGGCCATTAAAGCGCCATATCAAGATTTTTTATTTTTACAAAAACTTGAAAACTTCAAAAAAATTGATGCTGCTATATCTTATGTTGCTCTTAAAAAGTTCAGGAACCACTTGTGGTATTTAAGCCCTGAGGCGGTTGGTCTTGCATTTTTTGACAGCAACGTATCCCTTTTTTCAAAACAAAAAATGGTGGCGGCTTTGGAAAATGATTTTGAACAAGAGCAAAACACAAAGCGAGCTACAATAAATGATAGAGAAATCGTTGAAATATTCCATGACGGAATTGAGCAGTTCGTCTCTGCCGAAACAAAAGCATTATTTGAAAGATTTCAAATAAATACTGATTTTTTTAAATTAAACCCAGACAAATGGGAGCAGGACCAATCTTATTGTAAAGCGGCTGAACTGATGAAAAAATTAAATGTTACAAATGACACTGCCGAAAGGGGGGTTAAATTGATGGAAGAGTATAATAAACTATTTACCAAAAAAGAACGCCAAAAACAATTTGTTTTAAAAATTGTTAGCGATTACCGCCATCGGTTTCCGGACTGTAATAAAAAGACATTGTCTCAAGTGCTTTAAACAATATTAATAAAAAGAGAAATCATATATGTACATAAGTAGTTTTATTTAAGTATAATAAATCGACATTGAGGCGTACTTTTTCTCCTATATTTAAGTTTTTTTCATTAAATATTAACATTAGACAAAAATGTTATTGACAGATGTTATTGTAGTCATATTAATGAACATCTTTCGCCAGTAATGTTTAAAAAAAAAAAAACACAGAGAAAGTTACAAGCAGTCAAAGCAAGAATTTGCGTGAAAAAACGTATTTTGTGTAACTTTGGGGGGCCGACGCGCCCCCTAATCCTCTTCCTACGACCTTGAAATTTGACTAGAATTTTTTTTAAATAAAACTACACATAAAAAAATACTGAGACCAAAACAATAAAGAAAAAAAAACTACTCCATACATTTAATTGTCACCCTAATGTACATACATACATACAAATGTATATATGTTAGTTTGTAAATGACGTCCTTGTCATTGTGTGTATGCATGTTCGATGCTGACTTACTAAACAGAAAACTAAGTCCGGCGTCAACGCTTTAGTTCTTAGAAGTGTTGCCTCTTCAGAATAAAAGATTTCAAAAATTTAAATAATCGTTAATTTTATATGGAATCCAAACTAGAATGCAAACGAAAAAGGATGTTAAATGTTTATGTTTTGTATATGTCAAGAGGAATTAGTGTACTCACTTCGTCTGCCAGCAGACATTGATAAATATACATACGAGTATGCAAGTATTTGTATATTTAAACATACATACATTTGTACATATACCCAATAAAAATTGTGGTAAATGTTGGAACAAATATTGAACGTATAAGGTATCGGCTTGGTTTTCCGACGTTCATAGTTAATTGAAATTGCATTCGATATGCGTGTGAAGAAATAAGAGAAATAAGGGAAAAATACTTTCATTCAAATTTTTTTTTCTTGAGAATTGACAGGATTTTAGTTTTGAAAATCTATCGCTAGTGTATACATTCGATAGTATCGATGTAGTGAAAATATTCCTACATAAATATGTCGAGATAGGTAAATTTGACTGTAAATACGTATTAAAGCTAACAAAACCAAGAAGAATTTACAAAAGTGATGATTTAGAAAGTTAAAAATGAAAGGCAAGACCTTCATTGTTCGCATTTCGTTAATAAATGCAAAAACATAATTTCCCTTTGGGCTGTAGCAATTTTTGCAATACATATGTATATGGAAGCAGTGGAATTATATGCAAACAAAATCAAAGATATTTGATATATCAGACTTACTTTTTTACATAAAGAAAAATATACTCAACGCTCTCAATAACTGATGCATACATATATATATGTATATTACTATTCGATCAGCTGATGTACATTTGTTCTGTAGCTGATCAGTTTTAGATCTCGACACTTATCAAACCTCTGCCTTTCATGAATCGGCGCTGCGGATGCGCCCATCGCGTCGGGCGGGTTTGGAGGGATAAAACCATTGGGATTATTATTAAAAACTTTGATAAGTTGAGTTATTACGATTGGATATGGACATCCTCATTTCACTGTACAAAATATTTTTAAACCAGTAGAGCTTTCATTTATTCAATCACTTATGTACATATGTGTGTAACTTTAACCTTGAGCTGGGTATAAATGGATGCGTATGACTTTACAAAAAAAATAAAAATTTTAAATTTTTACGATTGACAATACGGGACCATGGTATATGCGTAAACATACTTGTATATGTCGACGGGATTTAATACAACGAGCGACAAAATAAAACGATCGATACAATTGATAGTTCTCAATCAGTACTAAATTTCGCATTTATAAGAAGGGGTAATATAATCTTCGCTCTGAAGGAGAATAGCTTAGTTCTCGAATGGAGAACGCGCTTCTTTCGACATTCGTTACCGAAGGTGACACTTGAAAATTTGAATTTTTTTTTAAATTTATTTTTGAATTATTAACCAAGCCTAACTATTATTGGGTAAGCACTTGCATGGATGATTATTAAAATATTATGAAATTATGTGTCGAAATGGAGAGGAGAGAACCTCTGTCTTTCTTTTTCAATTAGCCCCCGTAACATTAATAGTTTTCAAAGCGAAAAACTACCTATAAATAATTTATAATTCAAGTAATGAATAATCGATAATTTTTTAATTTTTCTTTAAACTTGGTATTTCGCACTGCACTATATATGTATAAGAAAACTCAAGTTGATTTATATGGAACAAATTGCAAAGTGTTACTAAAAAAGTAGTCAAAACTCAACAGTAATTTATAGTTACGCTTAACTTGCACACTCTATGAGGCTACTATTAAATATTCAATAACATTACTTAACAAAAACTCTTGTTTTTCAATTATTTATATAGATTTTTTTTTACGAAAATTTTTAATTTTGCTAGCGCTAACTGAGAGATTAATAAAGAGCGCTAAACAGTCGTCACAATTTTTTTTGTAAACAACCACAATTTTTTTTACTGGGTATTAAAAAAAGTATATCGTGTTTTGACACGGTCTCATATGTATACATATACACCGATAGATGAAAATAATTCACAGTCCTATTTGTCTTGATAATTTGCTGAGTTTATGTACAAATTTTGTACCTTGAAGTTTATATTATTTGCACGCGTAAGCATATGTGTTTATATAAATACTAGATATACCCTTTTAAAGCGGCAAAGAGAACGAGCCTTAATTGAGGCAATTCTTCGTGTATTTTGAATAGAAAACATTTTTCAATTAACTTAATTAAGCGCTGTCTGAATACCGCATAAGCATAGATATTCATTTGTGTATGCAAATTCATGTTTTTCTTTAAATAGATTACGATGTCTATCGCTTGATTGTGTACAATTTAAAACATGAAAACTTGTTATATTATTAATTAGTGGCAAACTTATGAGACACCTTGAAACTAATGTATTTCTGCAATTTTCGATTATCAAAACATATGACGCCTTTTTTTTTATCTAATTGCTTTTAAATTTGATATTACTGATCTTAATAAAAAAAAAAAAAAAAAAAAACTCACACTAATCCTTAAAATTAAATATGTCAGCCTTTCTTAACACAAGTTTGTTGATGCCTGGTAAAACATTTGCCAATTTGTTTAAGCAAAATTAAGATGAACGCAACAAAAACGCATTGCCGTTACATGCAATATAAACACAAACAAGTGTACATATTTAAATAACAAACTCAGCACTGCACTTTTACGCTCGTATATGTATTTATGTATGTTCATATGTGTGTACATTTGTGTCCATGTAATACGAGTATAAGTTCATTGCTGCTGCGCTTCGGTTCGCTTGATGGTCTGCCTGCAGCACTGCATCCATTTCGTGACTTCATTCTTGCCACCATTCTTTGCCCTCGACTTGTTTCCTGTACAGTACATGCACTCCATCCCTTACTATTACTTTTGGCAAGTATCATCACCTTCTTCTTGTTTTCTTCATCTCACATTTCCTTTTTATTTGCTGATTACTTTTTGTTTTTTTTTTTTCTTTTTTCTTTATTCGCCACAACTTCTTCATGTCTTCATTTGCAGTTGTGTTTATTTTTTTATTTATTCATTCTGGCCATTTAGTTTTCTTGGCCAAATCACTTGGCAATCCCATTACTGTTTTGTTGTTGTCATTTTTATTTTACGTGCTGTCTTAGTGTTGAACAGCAAAACTTTTCATATCCGATTTCTCTTGTTATTTGTTTTTACTTTCTATTTACGAACAAATATTTTATACTGAATATTGTTTTATTTCAGGTTTTATTTTAGCTCAAGTAAAACTTTGTTGTAATTACAAACATGACCAAAGTAGTATACAAACGCGCATATTTTAAAAGATGTAAGTCGATATGTATGAAAAAGCGACCTGTAAGAAATTTAAAAAAAAATGCAAAATTAAATATTGTTGGGACGATAAGTTTGGATTGCATGTTATTCCTAATACAATTCCTGCAATAATATACATATTTATATATATGTACATATGTATGTAGTGGCTGATATTCAAACATACACATTTTCATCTTACAAGTAGCTCTCAAAATATCAACATATACAAATATAATACAAAACAATAAACTTTAACTTTCTATTTTTTTTTTATAAAAAACAAAAGTTTCAGGTGTACCATGTCACACTGTAGAAATTGCAAAATACAAATTTATTTTAAAATAGATTTAATTTTTGCTTAAAAGAAGAACACACCTTGTACCAGAAAAGATATTTAGTTTCAAAAATAAATTCAATAAAAATATTAATGAAAATAACTTGTTACAATATTCACAACATTTTCTGCAAATTTTTCGTACAAAAAATATTGAAATACCGAAAAGAAAATAAAAAAAAAATTATCAAAATCTCCAGCATTTGTAAAGCAAATGTACAGGTTTAAAAAAGAACATTTGAAACCAATGAACCTTCCGAAAATTTCTGATATTTTTTAACCCCAAGTGGTATCGCTAACGCAAATTTTTCTTTAAAGAAGCATAACCACAATCGGGAAACGTTTAACTTGTCTCTATTTATATTGGCGATTTAGGGCAATCACTTCAAAAAGTTGGAATAACTTTCCTAGTTTTTACATTCTTGCGTAAAAATATTGAAATCAAAAATCAAAATTTTAAAAACTGTATTACTTGCCAATATTTTAATTTTAATTTAATTTTTTTAAATTCTCTAATAAAAATAATCAAATGAATAACCGTTGATTTTTATGGGATTTTTTCCATAATTTTTATATAACGCGGGCTAAAAACTGTATAATGAAAAGAAATTATTACATTAAAAATCAAAATGAAATTTAGTAGAATTAATTTTTTTTTTTAATTTCGTACACAGTTTGAAAGTAGCTCATCTCAAAATAGTTTGGAAGAATGACATATTTCACAATTCGCTTGAAACTGCAGCAGCACATTTTTATTTTTTTTATTTTTTTTATCAATATATTTCCTTTTAACACAAATTTGTTTCAGTGGCTTACTTTAAACTTAAAAAAAACATGAAATGCAATTTTTTGGCCGGTGAAATTGTGAAACGTTTAATGTCTTTGTCACCTTAAAATTTTAATTTTCAATTTTCAATTAAATAACTACATTTCCTTGAAAGAACTTTTATTTAAATTTCAATCGTTTAAAATGATTTTTCAAAATTTTTGTAATGTATAATAGTTTTTTTATAGACGCACCATTCCTTTGATAGAGGAAAAATTGCCAAAAGACATGACTAAAAAACTTCTCCCAAATCAGCAGTAAGATAAAGCACTGAAAAATTCCTAATACTAGAATTGTATGAGCTATGAAAAATTTTAAAATAAATATTGTTTGCCAATAATATCAAATAACCACTACACGTGTCTTTAGAAAGTAAAATATTCTTATTATTTTCTTAGAAATTGCAAACCTTAAAAAAATGAATGATTTTAAATTTAAAAAAATATACAGAAAAACAATTATAAAAGAAATCTTGTCATTAAAACATCCAAAAAAGTGGAAATACCTTCAACCGACTTTTTTGTGTTAATACTCTAGTAACCTACGAAACTATGTATATAATAAATTAAATCTTATTTTAAATTGTATGGATTTATCTAACATTCTTTATTGTTAAATATATATGTATGTATGAATGTTATTTTTTTTATTTCTATTTTCATTTCTATTTATGTTTTTGTTTCTTGTTTAGTTTTTTGTTGAACTTATGATGTTCGATTGTAACACCTTCTTGATTTTGTGCTACAAAAGAAAACTAAATCAAATCAAATTAAAAAAAAATATAAACAAAATTAATCTCAAATATACTTAATTATTTGTTCAGATTTCTAAAAATTTGGACTTAAATGTTTAGTAAACATATGAATTTCAAAAATTAATCAAAATAAAATTACGTTTGACAATTTTACTGAGCTCGAGGCCAGTTTATGAAAAGTTTTGTTTGACAAAAAATGCAATAGTTTACTGGTAGAAGTTATAGCTGCTATTTTCCGCATCTCCTCATCAGGCTTCTTTTTATTTATTCTTCGTCGCCGTTTCCCAGGTTTGAACCAAGATACCTAGGGTTTTTGAGCCAACACACTACATGCTATCCTACGTTTTCCAAGTAAACTGACCTTGAGCTCCACCAAAATGTGAATGATTAATAGCTTAAAAAGCCACTTAAAACTCGAAAAAATAACGTTTGTTTGCATAGCTGAATTAAAGCTTAACATCAAAGTTAACAATTATCAAGTACTACTCTCTCCAGTTCACGATTAATTTAGTTTCCTACTCACCTCTTCTCTAACAATAAATGGCTGTTAATGTATGTTCGCAAGCATATGCATTAGTGTTGGCAAGAAAATGACTTGGTGTGTGCAAACGAACCGAAAGGGTAAAAAGTTGAAATACTTTACTGAGCTCATGCCATGCACGTAACACTTTCACGCCACACTACGCACACACACGCAAGGCCAATGCAGGCCACACATGGATGAGATGAGACGCAAAACAAGTGGCTGTGTTGCAAACTTGCTATATGAGCGATGTTGTTGTTATTAGTGTAGTTAAAAAAGTATCTTTATCAAACATTTTGTGTTAAAAAGTTTAAAATGAAAGCAGCACAGCATGAAATCGCGCAAGCAACCAAATATGATGAAGGCAAGAATGTGCAGAACGCATAGAAGTGTGAAAGAGAGCGCCTGTCTAAGAGGTGTGTGAAGAGAGAAGCACAAGCGGGTCGATGAAGAGCAAGTCGTGGGAGGTTTTGTTGTAGAATAAATCAAGAAATGCTGCATGCAGTTGGGCAGTTGTGGCACACTTCGCATGTACTGATTTTTTTTTTGTTTATTTTTCCTTTTCTTTAAATAAATGCTGCAGTCACTGAGTGCTAACAAATTTTGACTTTCACCACACACAAGTGAGCGTATGTGTGTGTGTGTGTGCATGTTCATGTGGAGAAATGAGCTTGTGTGTTGGAAAAGTTGCACTTGCATGTGTGGCAGAGCTAAGACTGAGTCAATGAGGCAGGCAGTCAACCAGGATATGTTTGCCATTTGTAAAATGTCAAAGTGGATCAACACGCCTGTCTGTTGTGGAAGTCTTGCATTGCTGCTCGCACGCGCATTTGCGCACAACTAAATAAATACTCTATGTATGTGTGTATGTATGTATGCACTTGCAAGGCAGTACACTTGAAATACAATTGTATTTTGTATGAAAAGATATACAAACACACACACATATGTATGTATGTATATGTGGATTTTCTTGCATATTTCCAATCAGACCGCTGTTTTGCTATGCACAGACTTAAATTTTCCTATATAGCCAGCAAAGTTTTATATTTGGTAATGCAATTTTATGTCAGTTTTGTAAAATTTTTAGTTGCTATGTATTTTTTACGATAATTATTGCATCAAATCTGACAACCCAGAGCTGCTGATGATGTGAACTTTGAAGTAAACGCGCTTTTTAAAAAATTTATAAAATTTCTCCACCATTTTAAAAAACAAGTAAGGAAAGCAAAAT
Organism: Philophylla caesio; assembly: GCA_963971545.1. Lineage (NCBI taxonomy): Eukaryota > Metazoa > Arthropoda > Insecta > Diptera > Tephritidae > Philophylla > Philophylla caesio. The sequence goes on along the minus strand of OZ020606.1, from coordinate 112,213,929 downwards.
TCGAGCGAAGCCAAATTTTTGTATAGGTGGACACGGTCATTTTTTCAAAATTTTATAAAAACCCAGTTTCTTTGTTTCAACCCGCAGCAAATATTAAATTTTACCCAATTTGTTCCAATATATCCGAAAAAAAAACGAAGTGCTTTTACATTTTTCAAAACTTTCGTCATAAAGAAGGTTATGTCCTATTTGAAAAATATTTGACTATAATACTATTGATATCAAGAACAATATGTGATCACACTTAGCACTGTTATTCAGATACAAACATTTTATTACATTTTATTTATATTGTTCGACCGAGATCCGAAAAAACGGAGTTTTTGCATTTTTCGAAACTTCCGTTATATGGGAGTTGGGCGTGGTTATTGACCGATCTTGATTATCTTCAATACCAAACTGGCCAAAGAGCAATCTATGTACCACGTTTTTTAAGAAATCTCAATTTTTACTCAAGTTATCGAGACCACGGACAGACGGACGAAAACATGGACGGACGGACAGACAGTCAGTGCTAAATCGATTCCTTTTTTCATTCTGATCATTTTTGTATATATAAGTCTATATCTATCTCGCTTGTTTTTGGCTGTTACCAACAACCGTAATGTAAACAAAGTTATAATACCCTTGTGTACAAATACGCTCGGGAATAAAAAAATAAGCTAGGAATACTTTTATCGCAGTAAGCATTCTAATAGTATTAGTACTTGATATCAAAACCCCGATGTAAGCTCAAAATAGTCGCAGAAAGGAGTGTATTTCGCTGTCTAGAAGGGTACGTAAATATGAGTTCAATTAAGAAATATATAATAACCGCTTTCTGAGGCATTAAAACACATATTTTCACCCTATATGTACTCTAGAATTTGGACTAATATTGAGACCATAAATATAAAATAATAATCTACAAAAGCATTCGTATCATATTTTTAAATAAGTTGGTACGCATTAATTATATTTTATTCAATTTTATTTCCTATAAAATATAGGAACAATTTAAATCTGCATGAATGAAACTGAGAGGTTAAAAATAACAAACAATGTTTATTATGCAAATGGTTAAATTCAGATGACCGCCCCGAATCAGAACATATAATATCCCAGAGCCAATCGCTATTAAGTAAATTAAACGTCATGAACCGATCGCGAAAACTCAAGCATGGCTATTTTAATTTCAGGAGACTTTCTAAGGGTTATTAAGAATATTCTAGGCAGAGCAGATACAAAATATGTTGGCAGAAACATGTTTAACTATTATTTAAGAAAATAATAAAAAGGATACATTTCTTAAAGTTTTCAGATAGCTCTATTTTGAGACTTCTAATAATAATTATGAGTGAGAAAATCATTTTTAAGTCTTAAAGGATCTGACCAGTTCAGGACTAGTTCGGAACTTTTTGGCATCATTTCGAGTTCGAAAAACTATGCCAATATTCCATCTTCAAAACAATAGGAATTTAAAGTGTTTTGATTGATGAAACATATTTTTTGCACAACTCGAATTAGTGACTAGCTTCGAAAAAGTTCAAAATGATGCCAAAAATGTACCGAGCTAGTCCCAAACAGCCCCCAACTGGTTTCAAACTATTTTCGTACTTATTTCGAAAAGGTCTTGAATAAATTCCGTCCTTCAAGGCTTCACAATTTTGTCGCACTCATAATTATTACGAGAAGACTTTTACCATATAAATCTCAAATTAAAAGTCTTTGGAGAACTAAAAAAAATATATATCGCTGATATTTTTATGAAAACACGTTTATTATATATGTAAGTATCAATCATGTTATAATTATTATATCTTATAAATTTTATCAGAAGACTTTTAAATACCTACGAAAATTTGTTTAATTTTTTAAATTCCGCCAAGATATAATTGTTATTATATAATATTTGCAAACGTTTGGAGCTTCTACGATAAATTGATTTAAGGCTGATCTGTCAAGCGCTCTTCATCATCTATTTTTAAAACAACGCTCTTGCACAATTGAGAGTTAGTTTAGACATTCCCAAACCGATTCCCGTACACTGTCATTGCCCAAAGGCTGTCCTAGATGTTTGGCTAACAAAATAAAGCATCGCTTTCCTAATTAAACTTATACAGAAAATCAGAAACCAATGTCCCTTCTGTTCAATTTCGATCCATCCGTAAAGTTTCGGCACGCCCAATGTCTTTGTGAGGAAATGTTGGCAGTAGTAACAGCATTCAGTGTGAATATCAAGCTATAAAACATTCAACCATAGTTTAATTATCCACTTAGAATATTATCTTGAGCTCATTGAAACTGAAGACTGCACTACGTAGAGAACACAATTTAAAATAAGAATGTTGAGCTTTAGAAAGGCGGACGCGATACCGTCTGAATATGCATATAAAACAATATTTCCATTTTTTTTTAAACGAGGCTAAACGAATAATGGGTTTAGAGTCCGAAATCTTCGGAATAACCGTCATAAGAGCAGTCTAATTTAAAAGTAAGAGAAATTTATAATTTTCTTTCTTCTTCTAAACCTTATCCACTACATTTGTATAGTGCCAAAATTAAACCCTTTAATCATTTCCAAGCTTTAACTATTTTATGGATACGCGAGATAATTCTAAAAAAATTACTAATAATAAAATTAAGGATAGATGCAGTAATAATTATTTTTTCAGCTTATTAGCTTAAATGTCGAAAGAACCAGAACAAGGAACTTCTGTGGTATTGGTAACTAACCAAAATGAAACAGAAATTTTTAAAATATGTTGTAGAAACAGGGGTTCTGAATTTATTTCTAAGCAAAAATAATTGAAAGAGATATAGCTCAGGTTTAATAAGTCTCTAAATGACATTGTTAGTATTCTTTTAGAACGTTGAAACTTAAGACAATATAAATATCTGTATATGTCATCAAGGGTATATTTTATGTATAAATCATGTATCCATACTGAAGACGCTTTATAAGGAACTTAATACCATTTTACCTAATAAAATTTAAGTAACACACATTCCTTTGTTACATCTTCGTTAAGCCACTCACTCACTTAACAACTTATGCAATTTTCCACAGCGCATCACTCCAATTGCTATCTTACATTACATTTAAACCATTTATCATTACGCCCGAAACTCGGCCCCGCATCCTCAACACAAACAGGGTAATTTGAAAAATGCACCAGTTTGCATCTGAGACTCGGAACGAGCAAATCTGGTTGCTAACTCTGCGGGCATGCAAAAATACAAACACGCTTGCATTCGTGATTGAGTGAGTGTGTGGCCCGCATAAGAAGGAAATTTAACTTGCTATCGACGATGTTGGTCATAGCATTTTTGCTACAAAAGCAACTTTATATGTGCTGCTAACGAATGGTTTGAGCGTCTGGTGCTATTGTCGTTGCCATTACTGATGCTGCTGCTATTGCAGTTACTTGCCAAAGAAATGAAAAGTACCAAGGCAACGTCTTCAGCTAATGCATCGATGTGACAGCTGAGCGCTTGACGCAGACGACTGTCAATGTAAATTGCAAAGAAAAGCAGATGTAGATTTGCAAATTTTGAATTTGAATTTGATGTGAACTGTATGTAAATACTTGCACATACTCCTAAATACAAACATACACACATTTAGCTGGTGATGGAGCAGATGAGTGACGGAAAGCGTTGTGTGTGTGTATGTGTGTGTATTGGGAGGTGCAGTTGTTAGACCGGCCTGACTTGACTACTAAACGACGTGTCATTCTGTGTTGCAGTGCATTGAAGCGATTTCTTTTGCATCGCTCCTTTCTCTTCAATCACTTTATTATTGCTTATCTGCTTGTTTCACAGCGAATTTGCCATTTTTCTTTGTTTCTAGCATAGAAAGGTTTGCATTCTCAAACATGTGTGTGTATGTTTTTGTATATGATCAAACAGCACATGACTGTGCATTAAGTTTATACACACTTACATATTTGATTAAGCTGCACACACACGCACAACATACATATGTACTATAAGTGTAAGTATGTATAAATGTGCAATATCTACACACATGAAGTTTGGCACTTGACTGCGACGGTATCAGCTGTATTGCAATCGATTTGAATTCGATATTCGCATTTGGGCGAGGTAATAAAAAAGTGTAATATTTCGTTTCCTGATTTCTTCTTTTCTGTTGCACGTGACAAGGAAAAATTGCATGTTAGAAGAGAAATGCGAGCTCTTTTAAATATGGAAATTTAATTTTTCATAAAGTTTCTTGAAATTATTTGGCGAATTAATTGATAATTTTATGACGAGTTGAAAAAACTTTTGAGTTTTTACATACACACATATGTAGCACATATCAAAGCTGTGTTACGATTAAATTAATACTTTCACTCTTTTCTCTGAGTTGGTTTGAATGCAAAAAAAAAAATTAAATAACCTAAAACTTTCAAAAAATGGATCCCATCAATTCAAGAATAGAAAATGCGAATGAAATGAGAAAATTGTAATCAAAAGTTAATGTAGTAACATCTGCATTTAAAAGTGTATTTCTCTTAATTGAGATTTAAAAAAATCGTTTTTTTCTATTAGCTAAAATGCTTCCTTATAGTCCCGAGATTACGAAAAATACGAAATCATACATAATTTTTATACCAGAGCGTATTTGTACACAAGGGTATATTAACTTTGTTTGCATTACGGTTGTTGGTAGCAGCCAAAAATAATCGAGTTAGATATAGACTTATACATACCAAAATAATGAGAATGAAAATAGGAATCGATTTAGCACTGACTGTCTGTCCGTCCGTCCGTCCGTCTGTCCGTGGTCACGCTAACTTTAGTAAAAATTTTGATTTCTTAATGGTAACGTTGTACATAGATTGCTCTTTGGTCAGTTCGGTATTGAAAATGGTCAAGATCGGTCAATAACGAAGGTTTTAGAAAATACAAAAAAATTATTGGAACAAATTGAGTAAAGTTTTATACTAAATAGCAGCGATTTAAAACATCAAAACGTGGTTTTTATGAAATTTTGATGAATGACATACACAAATACATCGCAAGGGTATATAAAATTCGGTTTCGCCCGAATTTAGGTATCCTTACTTGTTATGGTTAAAGTTGTTTTTTAGTCACAATTACTGCGAGGAAGCTGATGCGCAACGGGTTAGTTCTGCACGCACTAGGCTGAATGATGCAGTAAAAAATGCAAGAAAGTTTGCGTTAGCGAGCATCAAAGAAGAACGAGAAGCCCAAGCAACTCAGGTAGGTTAAGTTTATGGGCCCGGAATAGCAGATTAATGGTATTAAACAGTAACGTTACTTCAAACACTCATTGGCATGTATAGAAACTTTAAACGCGTCAAAACGTTACATATATCCTACAAATTTCAACCGATTCCGAAAATTTTTACACTCAAATGCTCGCAATATAATACCTTGGAATTATTATATGATTTTTCAATACATACTTTTCTTTTTTTTTTCTAACAATTAAAAAGCCATTTTTCTGTCATATAATTGTAATTTCGTAACAAATCCATATAATGGCAAATCCCTACGATACATCACAAACATTTTTTACATACATACTTTTCACAATTCCTCATATAAATTCCGTGCTTTGAACACTCGGAAAAATATCGTCGTATGCTCAAATTTCCTTGAAGAAAATTTTAAAATCAGTGAAATTTTGTCGTAAAATCTGTGAAAATTTGTTGTATTATTGAACGGATAATTAAATGTTTTAAACGAAAATTTGGCAAATAAAGTTAATAAGTTATTCTGCATCTATTAAGCCATTTCAATTGGGGTCATTCGTGTTTTTCACATTGTATTTAGTTTTCAATAGTGGCCGCTGTGGTCGAGTGGGTAGCGTTGGGTGATATAACGCGATATGCCGCTGAGTTCGAATCTCAGCCAGAGTAAGTAAAATAAAAATCATATAAAAGTTTTTTTTTTATTAACGGTCACACGGTATTTTCACTCTGAACAAGTTTTCATAAAATACTATTCCGAGACTTTGGAAAAATCTCTCGTAGCCTTTTTGAGAAATTAAATTCCAAACTTAAATTGCGATTTCCTAAAAGTCTTCAAATTTAACATGCGCCATAAATTTATCCGGCAATTAACAAAAAATCTCCTCATGTAAATATAACTTAAGGGATAAAACAATCTGTTAAGCCTTGATTTTAACACCAGCATACTGTGGTTTTCAATTCTGTTAGAACTTATAGTGCAGCATTCAATACACGTAACTCTGACTAATTATCATTAGCTTGGTTTAAATAATTGGCCACATATTGTACATTAACATTCATGTATGAATGAATAAATGAATAAAAAAAAATTAAATAAAAAAATTAAATTTCCACTGCATTAGTGAACAAGTATACATCCAATAAATGATACATATGTATATACATCGATAATATATAAAATTTACACGATTTATGTTTGAAATACAACAAGATAGAAACTAAAATCCTCAATGTCTATTTCAATGTAGTGGCAATATTGGGCGTCTGCCGTCGAACACCGTTTCTGTCAAAAAATTAAAAGTGAAACTACCTCTTAAAATATTTGTATCATGGCCATATTCATGAAATTTCAAAGCACTTTTAATAGCAATCTGGATAAAGGAGAGATTAACAAAAAATGCAGTTTTATTATGTCTAGCTCTGAGTTTTGTGAGTGAATACATACTTACTAATGTAAAATTTACCCTTGCACGGTATTATCAATACAATTTAAGAGCTGGAAAACATTTTGCAAAGACATACCAAATACATTGAGTAAAAAATACAAGAAAGGATTAATACGACTAAAACAGAATTTTATTAACCCTTGAAATATATTTTCTTTAAGTAGTTTCTTTGAAATCGTGAAAGTTACTAAGACTCATTGGCCTCAGTAAGCCTAAATGAAATTCAACATTTCCAAAAAGCAGTTAAGATTTTCTCAAACAAACTCGTCCAACTTAACTCAGAGAAGCTTTTTAAAGGAAATTAGTGTAACTACGCAAGTTATTTCAGTAACATAATTTTTAGTGTTTAAAAAAAAGTGGTTTTAATGCACAGAAAACACTGATAGTCGACATTAGCTGCTCTATCTTGTCGTCAAAGTACGAAAAGACATCAATTCTTTTCATTTTCATTTGTATTTTAAATTTAAGCGCATGCAAGTCTTTTGTTATGCAGTCATAAGTAGGTGTGTGTGTGTGTTCTTTCAAACACATAATGCTAACTGTTGCTAACACACATACGCACACTCACACAAAGCCAACGTCTGCGGATATTCAAGTTCAGGGTTCAATTGCCGGTCACAGTGTTATGCCACCAACAGAGTGCAAAGAGCAAAGCGTATTATATGCAAAAGTAACTCACACCACCGTCAATAATATTATGGATACCCATGGATATTGTTGTCATTGTTATTGTTGTTCCATGCCCATTATATGCGGATTTAACAGTTCAGTGATATCATTTAGTGGCTGCTGCAATCGAACAATCATTCAATCGAACAACAGAACAACAGAATGACCGACCAACAAACCAGACAGCGAACAGCGAACATCGAATAGCGATGGTAGTCAAAGCCATCAGTCGGAGTCAGATGACTTACACCTGCATATCCACACCAAATTGCATACAAACCGACATATAATTATGTACATAAGTGCCTATATACTTGTAGGTGTAGGTGCATGTGTGTTTTCCCACTCACTCAACTCACTTACACTTAAGTATACCAACAAATACTCAGCACAATCACATATGAAATGGAGTACACTTCTCTGTATATGGTTCAGCCATGAGTTTATCTTCTACTCGCACACGCATACATGCAAACAAACAATGAAAATGTATATGTGTGTGTGGGTATGGAAGTATGTATGTATGAGAAAATTTTGGCACGCTTAACTTCGCTCAACTTCAATTTCATAGTCTACTTGATGGCTGTGGCGTCAATAATGGCGCGCTGATTTCTCGCTGCCCATACCGCTGCCGTCCAGCACAATTCCTTTACCGTCTGCTGATACTTCCTGCTCATGGCTTACAGGGCTCACGTGCAATTATTGTAAGTCACATTTTTGGTAGCATATTGTCTACATTGTTTTTGTTCTGTCTACAGCTGCTTTGTTGGCGATCAGTGGCAGCATTGATTTCAGTTCAGACGGCTGGTTCAAAGCTTGAAGAGTCCACGTTACTCTCGCATGCATATGTACTATATAATTCCAATATGTACATATGTACATATATGCATATGTATGTGTGTTGGTGTCAGTAGCAGTATTTTAATGCTATTGACAGTCGTTTCGTGTTATCTCTCGTTTGCACACATTAAAATATATTTATTATGTTTTCACTACCACAAACTCTTTCTCTTTCTCTCCCTCTTTCTCCTGTTATCCCTTTTGAGAATATATTTATATATAAATGGATATAGGGTTATGCGCTTAAATTTGTAGAATACCAGGTTATGGATAAAGAACTTTATTTGCTTATGTCTCCATTGTGATTTGCATGGAATTTCATTCTCTATCAGATATTAAAGTTTAGTCAGACTTAAAGGATTTGAAAAGAAAACTTTTTAGATTTAAATTTTTTTCGAGAAAATTCCTGTATACATACATATATGTGCGTAGATGAATGGAAAATAAAAGTTGAAAAAAATTCAAAAAAAAATAAACCCCATCTGACTCAACACAAACTTTTTCTCCACTTCTACGAGCTAAGAAATCAAACGCACCCACATTATGTTGCTCCAAGTATGTTTGGGTTTGTGTGGTTTTTAGTCAATAGATCGGTATTCACACATCCTCTGAAACCAATTTATATACTTTTAGAATTAAACAAATTTTTTTACGATTTTTTCTACTGAAAAAAAAAATACGTTTATAAATTCAGCACACAATTTTATTTAAAAGCATTCCTATTTTTCATTGAAATGCTTCCAGTTCAATTTATAAGCGTGACTACCTTAACAATCGGACAAACAGAATTTTTCAAAGAATCTTAAGATTTTTTACGTATACAGCTTTATAGGGAATGAAGAAATCCACACAACGTGAAATTTTTTTACCACCAAGAACTAGTATACTGATTTAAATATTTAAATAAGTAAAGATTGACTTTTTTGTAGCAACAAATCTTTCACCTTAAATAGTTGTTAATAGAAAAATTAGATAGTCACTTTTTTCCCACATCTGACGCAACCGTCTACGTGTGTCCTTCACTAGACAGTCGACACTGTTATCATTTGATCTGTGTTGTGGTCCTTTCAGATTTTTTGCTAAAGTTGGGGTGAATTGGTAATTTATTTGCTATTTCTCGATGAGATCTAACTACTGTCAAAGCTACTCTCACTGGGCAGGCGCTGTTTAACATTTGTGTATTGACTATTTTTGGCGTAAGATTGATATTTTAATCTTGAAGTATATTACTACTAGATTGTGCATAGTGAGCTGCAGCTAAATCAGGCCAAAGACCGTGGATCCTCCTTGCATTGTTTCAAATGGCAACCATCCTTTTTTATTCACTCATTCACGTAATTAGCTGTGCTATTTCAGCCAATGGTCTGCATCCGCGAGTATTTCATCTCTAAATTTTGAGCAAATATTGCGTTCTTGAATGTGTGCTGAAGTCCGCTTTCACAAATGTTTTATCATCCTATTGAAATGTGTAAATTATCGCTGATTTTTGTAATATGATATATTTTTCTATACAAAACTTAAATTTGTCCGTGCGTTTCGTTGAAGCAAGTGCGGTACACTTAAGTGAAATGAAATTTGCTTTCCATATAGCTTACATGCTTTTAAAGGGAATGGACCTTTCATCATTTCAAATGGCACATCTATTAAGGAGAGAGATTAAAAATAGTCTGATCATTTGGCAGCTTTATTTAAAAAACAATTGGTGGTAAGCGGATTTCGAAGTCAAATTCAAAGTTGGTTTTATCTTTTGATATGGTCAGAACGTATTTAAGTTTAAATCAACAATCATCAGTCGCTCTGTTTGTTATACTTTTGACTTAATATTGGATTGTTGTTTGGGTCTATCATATTTTTCACTGAGCTAATTGGAAAAATTCGCGCTTTATAATTTAAGTATGGTCTGCATATTGCTTGGTAGATTGCCGTTGCCATTACTCCGTCATTAGAGCAATACTCTAATGAAAAAGTATTTGGAAATTTTTCCTGAACATTTTCAGGATTATTTTTTGTTTTCAAAATGCCAATTACTCGAGACTTGCCACGTAGCATTTGCTACTGAAAAAAAAAAAAATAACTCGATTTCCTTTAAGGTTTTTAGTCAATGCATAACTTTTTGTGTATTACAGATGTTTAACATGAATTGCGGCAATTAATGCAACCCACCTAGATTTTTCTTACCTGTAATTAATTAAACACTTTTGTCAAACTCTAGTCGTTTAGCATATTATGCCCACTTTTGTACGCATTTTAATTTTGTTTATTATAAGGAGTGCCAAATGAAACGCTTGCTTAGTACTCTAAGCAATTATTACCCAAATTAAGGCGAGTGTAGTCAATTGAGTGGACGTATGCTCAACGTATGTGTGCAATGAAGTCATTAGACAATACTGCGCGCTAATTAGTTAAGCAAAATGGTAGAGAAAAGTACAAAAGGCCTAAAAATAAAGTGTCACTGCATGTTACATGTTATTTAATAAACCATTAGTAGTGCAAGTTTCTGTGCATGCGTGCGGGTGTAACATTATATATTTATGATTGTGCGTGACATTGCCAACAATGATAAGGTCTGGTCTGGCGTATAAAAGGAATTGTCATAAAAAGTGATATGCGTGTATGTATGTACATACATGCATACATATGTACTAATAACAACACTTCATACTCATTTAAACATGGTCAGTATAGCACTTAACGGCTTTAAAGTTGTGGTCAATGGTTTTTAGCTTGCTTGTAATAAAATAAAAACCGTACACGTTCAAATAACTGTTTGAAGTGAGCGATAAACAAATTTCATTACATTTAAAGTACCACAGCGGGTATGACGAAGAGCAACATACCTTTGAAGAAGACTGCCGAGTGAATTGCGTTAAGAGCACTCATACGCACTGTACGCACAAATAAATGTCCATGTGACTTAATTTAATTTTAGCGTAAATTAACTTCTGCGTGAGTGTGTGTGTGCGTGCGTGTTAGTATCTTTATGACTTTAAGTGCTGTCCCAAACCGATCGAATACGCCTATCAGCTGTATTAAAAATTGACTACCTTTTATGTTGTTACTTACAGTCGCACTGCATTGCAACGAATCTCCTATGCGCGCCAACAGTTTATACAATTAACGAAAATTGTAATTGAAAAGTTACACCGTTGCTTTCGCTACCTTGTTACATGTCACTTGTCGCACATTAACATGGTTAGTGACCAACCACGCCTGCATTTAACAATGCGAACGCAGGCTTTTGTGCGACAAACGTAATTATTTAAAATATACTTAAATTTGTGGTAACGGACAACCTTTTAATAGCACCCCAAGTGTCATTTTTTATATGCGAAAAATTAAGCAACTGTTGTGCTGGCAATGTGCGCTCTGTGACAATTTTGTTAACTTTTTTACCTCGACTGTAATTGTATGCAAATTATGTGCGCATTGTGTTGAGACATTGTGATATCATCGCTGAAATTGGGGAGGCTTTAAAGCAAAGTATTCCAAAATAGCCGTATTTTCACTTATTTTGGAAACTTAAAGCAAATTGTTCTAATCTTAGGTCTTTTCGGATTTCAAAAGTCTGTTGGTGAATCCGAAGTAAAGAAAATGATTTTCCAATAATTTCAGTTGCCTCTTGTAAGATGTCTGCGTTCAAATGAAAGTTTCAAACAAGTTTGTTATTTAAATTTCAATTAAACAATTTCCAAGCATACAAATTTGTTTACTAAATGGAATTTGGTATATGGGGAAATAGTTTGAGAAGAAGGCAAGCTTACCTTATCATAAAACCTTTGCATTGTTCGACACCATTTGCTTTATATACCTTTGTGAATACTACTTATAAATATATATAATCAGTGAGAAGAATTTTTAATTAAATTTAACAGTTGGATTAACTAATTTACCAGCTTAAATCGAGAAGAAGGTATTTTGAATATAATAATAGTTATATGTTTCATGTAAGTATTTGTTGATTAATGTTTACTAATGTTTTATACCTTAATCATTATTAATATGTGTAAAAATGCTTCTGTTTATGTTTTAATAAATGTTGTCGCCACTGAGGAAGCTAAGGAAATTAGCGAAACGTTGGGCAGAAGGTGAAAAGAAAAAAAATTATTGTTTCTTTTGCACCCAATAACGTTAGATCGAATAGCCTATTTGTAACTACATAAATATAAAATTGATCAGCACCAAACAATTAAAAACACGGAAGTTTACAAGCGTTTAGAAATTGTTGCCAAAGACATATTTCAATTGTTGTTTTTATTATATTTTGATTTTTTCTTCATTAAAACATTCAAATTTTTCTTACAAAACCTAAAATAACATTGATCTTTGATGAGTTATTTGATTGAGTTATCGCAATTTCTGTCATTCAAAATGTTAAGAAAATTTCGGAAGAGCCCTATTAGGAAATTGCAAAATGGATCCAGCTACTAAAATAAATACTCGAAAAAAAAATTAAGATTTTCTTTCTATAATTTTCGTAAGAGTTCTATGCGATTGAAAAATTTGATAAAACAAAAAAAAATAAAATTGCAAATTAGTCGAAATGGGTATGCACTAAAGCTTGTAATTACGGATTACACTTAAAATCAAATAAAATCGAGAGATAGACTTGACTCAGTGGCTATGTTTGCTGCGTAATGAAGATATATATGCTGGCACTCGTCCAAACCGAAGATGTTACGTCAAGAAAAGCATGTTGGTGTTCCGCTATAAAATAAAGTACGTCCGCGGTGTGACTGATTATATTGCTGTTAATACCGCTCAAAATAGTTCCGTCGAAATATTTATAACAATTATACATATTTATACATTTGTACGATATTTTCTTCCTATTTTAATTTCAACTATTTTTCAATTAAACTACAATGCATTCTCTAATTCGTCCATTTTTCATAATTTTTAACCCTGCTTTGATAACCCTATTTAAAGGTGCTTACAAGATAACCATACGTCTGGGAGACGTAACAAATTAAATAAATATTTTTGTACTCACGTGGATTCTTTGAATATTTCCCTATTGTTTAAATGCATTTACATAGGTTTTATTAATATTTTATTAAAAGAACCATAACAATTTCATTCTTTCCATTCGCGAGAGAGAGAGCGAAAAATTTAAAAAGCATACGTCTCGCAGGTAGGTTATCACAGCAGGGTTAAAGACTAAATACTTAAAACGACTTCATGCAAATTCTAAACATAAAAATCAGGGAACGTAATCACTATGAGTTTTATGAAAAAAATCGATATTTAATATTTAATATAATTAAATATTTTAAATATCGATCAAAAATAATAAAACATTGTTTGTTTTATTTCTTTGTTCAGAATTAAATATTTAATATCTATAAAAATTTGATTGATCAAAAATAAAATTCATTTGATATTTTCTCAAGTGTTGTAATATTTTGATCGGAAATAATCATTATTTTTTGATTATTTTTTTTTCATAAAAAATAATGATTATTTTTTAAATTTAATTTGTTTAATAAAAAATAAAAATTATTTCTTGAGCCTTATTTTATAGCTCAGCAATGAAAATTAATTTTTGAGATTTATATTTTTGGGCAGATCGAAAAACTCAAAACGACACACCGTTTTTCTCATCATCCGATGGAGACACTTCAATTACTCTCTCTTTATGTAAGATTTTCCTAAATATGTTTATTCATATGAACATGTATATGTACAAAAATTATTCGGTCCCGGTTTAAAATATTTAAAATTTTTAGTACGCATGAAATAAGAGTATATGTAAGTTTCAACACGCTAAAAGTTACGATTTATTTTGATGCTATTTTTTAATGACTTTGCTTCCTTATAACGTTTAAAAAAAAATTTTTTTATCAAAAAACTACGATATTCGATATTAATGATACATTTTATTGTACTAAATTTAAATATTTATTTGCAATCATAAAATATATAATAAAAAAATATAAAGAAATTCTCCAATTCTAACGACTATCATAAAATAAAAAACCTTTGTCGGGCTGCATACAAAATATATACAATATACTTGTATATGCAAGAAAATTTTATCAAATTTTGTTAGCTGGCTTTGTGTTTATAATACTAATAACGAATTACATTGTATTTGGGAACTGTAAACAAAAGATGTATTATGATAACAAGATAACCTGGATAATGTAACCAAAAAAAAAAAATGAATTCCCATACTTATTAATTTTGTTCTCATTTTTTAACTTTTCTTTCTATTAAAATTATATAAACCAAAGGTTTTAGTCTTTAAATATTGAAAAGCCTACTTCAAGATTTAAAAATACTTAATAATTTTTTTCAGGGAAAATGCTGCTTATGGATTTTCGTATTAAAGTAATAAAATGCAAATGTCAAGTGGCTAAAAAAACTTTGAATTTTTTCTAAAGACCTGCGCATTGTCTTGTATATAAACCTTGGGTTAAGGATGAACAGTAACAAAAGGTGTTCATTTTTTAAACATTTGGTTTTGCATTATTTTAATTTTTAAACCTCTCAATACCCAGTCAGATTTTCTTTTTTCATTACCCACAATATATAAAGTAATATTTTTTACGAGTTTATGCAGTGAATTGAGTTTTTCGCCTTGTTTAGCAGTTGCGACTCAGGTGCCACAATCCAGGCAATCCGACAGAGTGTGAGCAGAGACGGTGCAGCGGTGACGTTATTACTAGAATGGTAATCAACATACTAACATGCATATGTGAGTAAACATATACGAGAAACTTTTAAGTGTTTAAAAACAACAACTGCGAATGTAAATGAAAAGCAAAGTTGGTCAAATCAACGCCAGACATTGCATACGTACACATGTGCATATGTATGTATGTAGCTTCCACATATAAACAAACATATGAACATGTGTGCGTAAGTGTGCCAAAGTTTGCTACACATTCCTGCACTTGAGCGCAGCATACAGTTGACGACCAATTTATTAGGGACAATATTTGTTTATTTTATTATTGAAAGATTAAATTAATTTCATTAAAAAAAAACAAAAATTATCATTGTTATTTAATTATTTTTGAGCTTAAGGGATATCGTTTATTGGGAAAACTTATTAGGAAAATACAACAATACTCTAATCCCCTGTCAGGTAGAATACCCGGTGGTTATTCGTTAAATGATAATAAATACATTTTTTCCATGGTTTCTATGGGTTCTATGGGTTCTGGATCACTGTAGAATTGCTAAGGCTTTTTCCGGGATAGAAAAAAGCGCGTTACCGCCTCGACTAGCAAAGAGGAGGATGCTCTCAGTGAATAATATTAAGAACCTGTAATCAAATATATTCCGCACACAAACTAAGAATGAAAGTGAGAACTTTTGCAGAGCACTAAAGGTTGAATTAGCTGTAAGAAATCTACAAACTTTGCAGGGGAGAGAAGTGAACTGCAAAACTTTTTCAGGAGGATCATACCTAAATGCAAAAAATAACTAAGGAACTGCATATCTGAAATAGATGGCGGGATAACTTTGCAGTGCTTATTTAAACAAAATTTAACAGTAATTTGTAATGCGTTTATTACCGGGAATAATCTACGTATATTGATTGGCAAATTTATACAATATCTGTGACCAAGGACACAAGTGAAGAGAAGTAACCATGAAACGAGCGCAGAGTTATATAACTCTGTCAAGGCCATTGATACAAATCCTCAAAACAACAAACGGGGATTATCTGAAGCGAATCACTGTGCAATTTTTTAACTACTCATAGAGCTGATAGCTAAATTATTTGCAATGAAAGTAAACAGCAGCAATCTTCCAGACACATTGTAAATCAAGAGCTTTAATTTAACTTACAATTTTCTAATCTTACTGGAAGTAAATAAGATAAAGTTAAATTTAATCTAAACCTCAGCTTTTGGTTACCGGAGCACTGTAATTACGGAGGCAGCTCATAGCATTATAACTCACGATCCTTTAGAACGAGGCGTAACAATATACTGAGACCGCCAGGCCTCATGAAATCTGTATTTTCTTGAGGTACAACCTCCAAGGTAGCCATCGAATGCAGAAGGAATCTAAACCGGCTAGCAGAAATGTGTTCCGTGGGTGTTTTTTGTTCCATGGCCAAGAAGACATTCCAGACAACTGTTTGGCTGACGAGCTGGCAAGGAATTGGATGGAAATATCCATGATTAACTTTGACTTAAATACGAGTATACCTCTAACACCCTACAAACACGGGCTGAGATCTAAGCTTATAGCGAAGGTAAACTTCAGGTGGGCCTCGGATAAAACCTGTGATACCAACAGGCAAATTTGGCCACTAGTTAACGTGAAGCGCTCTAAAGATCACATTATGCTTGACTGCTCCTCTCTTAGATTAGTAGTTGGAGTGATAATCGGACACTGCCTTATGGGCACCCATGAAATGAGACTGGGCTACGTAACAAATGATTTCTGCCGCAGCTGCCGAAACGAGGTAGAGGTGGAAAGTATTGAACAACTACCACTGCCACTGCCCTGGTCTGGCCAAGACGCGCATCCAATTTTTCAAAAATTACTTCGTGGACTATTTGGCCGACTTGAACTCGGTAAGCATTCCTGTCTTTCTATTCTCCAGCCACTCCAAGTTAACCTATCTAACCTGATAAGATAAATGCGCTTTTTTATAAAAATAAACAAAAAATTTAGTAAAATCCGACTTAAAATATTAAGTTAAAGTTCGTGCACTTAACTTTAAAGTATGAAAAGAGTTTTTGGGGTGAAATCGAAGTGAAGTATTTTTCCAAAGTACACAAATAGGAAACTTAAGTTAACATTAATGAATTAACAAACTTTGAGTTAATTAAAAAAAAATATAAGTTAGGATGTAATTGCGGCCACTAAAAACTGGTTACCACTGTACGAGGTAAGAAAAAATTGGGAGCAAAAGTTCTTGTTGTGCATTCTAAGTAAACATTGGCAACGTTTTCGCATAAGTTGACCTTTAAGTTGTGCACACGCCAATTTCCCAAGTGGCTAAAGTTTTGCCAGCATTTATGTGTCTTGCGTAGTTGCTCGCGCTCACCGCACTGTACACACACACACACACAAGCGCATATATGCACACACATACATACATACATACATACATATGTCCTGTGTAACAAGTTGACTGCTAAGAAAGCGCAAAGGAAAGTATGTAAGTAAAAATGTGTGCGCCCGCATACGCTTGACGCTCCAAAGTCAAGCCACAAAATGCAATTTTCGCCCAAAAGTTCTAGTAGCTTTGCCTCCAAAGTGGCGTCGTTTTGTGGTCTCTCGCAGCCACTTGCAACGTGCACCCGCTGCGGTTGCAACTGTCGCCATTGCCGTTAATGTCGTCGCCAATGTCGCTGATTCTTGGATGTTGCAAAATGGTAGCGGTGGCGCAATGGCGCAACTCGCTCGCTTACTCACTCCCCTCCATTGAAATTCTTTGCTGACTTTCTGCGCGCTCTAACACACTCAACTTTTCACATACAAATACACAAAAGTAGCTATGTACGAGTATGTGCACCAAGTCAACAGCGAGTCCTTGTGTTAATAATATTTGAGTTGTATTGCAGTTGGTGACCCACGAGTGAACTGTGTGTGTGTGTGTGTATGTGTGTAGCGCCATCAGGTGGTAAATGTTCGAAACTCATTTAGTAAAAGTGCATCGAAATGCTACCCACGGCAGCGGCGGCGGCGGCAGCGGCGGTGACATTGAGCATTTACCTACTTACACTCATGCATAAGTAAAAATATATATATATAAATTAACATGTACAGGCAATGGATGTTTCGCCTTGCAAAACCACAATACACACGCAAATAAGTTGATTTCCTTTTTGCATTACAGTCGAGCACAGGAAAGCCAAGTGCCACACAAACACGTACGATTAGATGAGGTTGCATGCAGGCGTACTCTAAAGAGCTGTGCACTCAATTTCGTTGCATGCAACACATTGCTTGATTTAACAAAAAAAAAACATATTATTTATATACAAAACAATATTAAAAAAGAAAAGAAAAACCAAGAGCAATGTAATATATAGTTTACGTACATGTAAAATATTTAGTCGTGTACTCTTTACATTTTCCGAGTGCGGTTGCTTTAGAAAAGAAAATATTCTGTTCGAAGATTTTATATTGCATGTAGCAGAGTTTTTGGGTCAAGGTAAAAGCAAAGTGGCCGCATGCAACACCTTCTCGCTGCGGTGCTTTCAAAGTAATGCCAGTGGCTGAAGGTATGCTGGGTAGTGGTTTAATAAAATGGAAGACGGACTTTGAAAAATACGAATATTAGTACACTACGGTTTATTCAAATAAATATAAATTTTAAATTAAAATCAATTTAGTTTGTGTACACACGAGCAGGGGCGGCGGAAGACGTGGTGGGTAATTTTTTAAATTTTTTTTTTTGTGGGAATCAGACACGAAACAATGCGTGCATAAAACAGCACTCAGACTACATGCCGTCCATTGTACTGTTTTCATATTTCTTTTAATCTGTTTAAATCTGCAACATTTACGGATACATTTTAGCAGATTTTGGGGTGTCAAAGAGCTCAGGTGTTCGTCTCTCAACACGTCGCAACCAAATGCCTCATAGCCAGTTCTTGCAAAGGCGGGACAGAAGCACAGAAAGTGTTCCGCCGTCTCTTCCTCTTCAGGACAGGATGGGCATTTGGAGTTGTCATGTACATCTACCAACAGTCCAACAAATTCCCTGCAGTCTCACCTGTTAAGTGAGTGCAAGATCCTGACCCAGAGTCAGTTTTGTAGCCATCAGTAAAGATTCGCCATCAGTGTAAGACCGGGATCAGTGTTGGTATTGAACCAGCATTCGCCCACGCTATTACCTGAGAGTCTGCTCCACCATGAAGCATAGCTGATTATAGGTCTGATCATAGAGGTATTATATATCCAGAGGATAGTCTGTGGTGATAGACCCCACGTTTTGCCGAAGACCCGTTTACACTGCCAAAAGGCAACCAATGCTTTAGAGGTTTTGTGCTTAACGTGAAATTTCCACCACAGTTTTGCATTCAGAATTACTCCTAGATACTTCACTTTGGGAGAAGTCTGAATTGTGACTCCCTTAAGTGTAAGGGGAGTGAATCCATTATCATCACACCAAGTGTCAATCTTATTCAGTATTGTTTGCGCCTTCCTGCAAACAGCCGACAGAGATGTGACGTTTTGCTGCCCCTGCACACCAATATTAGATAATCGGTTTTACTAAAATTGTCTTTATATTTGGGTTTAGAGATAAGTCATCTGACCACAAATACAAATTTCATTTGTCAATTTTGAACTTTTGAGAATATTTACAACCTTACTTATCACTAATCTTTTATTAAGGGTGTATTCAGAAATTGAAGAGAAAGCAAGAACTTTTTATTTTTTAGTTTTAACAATAAAAATTATTAATAATGTCATAAAATTTCAGAAATATTCATATTAAGCAATTGAGTAAAAAAAATAAATCCAATACAATTTTTATTACAGAGTACACAAATCGGGTTATAATCATTTTTCTCGCACAAAAACACTGAATTTAATGAGTAAACATTTTTGAGCAAAAAGCCAAATCGTATTATAAAACTTACTTTTCAACAAAATGGTAGAAATCACTAAATAATGATGATAACAGATTCCCGGAAATATTTTTTATATAAGCAGAAAGGCAGTTGGGAAAACTCAGAACGGTAATTGCAATTGTATTCTTATTAAAGTTCGTTAATATACTAAAAAATATATTCAATATTCAATATTCAGAACAGTGAATTAGAGATCTCTCTTGCTAACATACTAAATAGGTATTGTGTATGTAGATCCACAGTACAAGAGATTTTCATCACACCGACGCAGCTCATCAGGCGCCTGCTGACACCGCGCGGACAACAAAATATGTAAGTGAATTGTTTTTGCTTTATTTTGCATCTCTTTAATTTCGTTCGTATATCTACATATATACATACTTATTTAAATACCACTCTTTAGCATAGACAATGTTATATTAGACATATCTATTAGACATACTTATATGTAATTACTGATTTCGTTATATGCCTATGTCCGAAAAGGAATCCGTATATTAGGATGAACCTAAAATTTTTCTTTTCATTTCAAAATTTAAATTAAATTTTTTTTGTGGAAGATGATTGTCTAAGATACGTCATGATTATCTGCATTAGATTTACTTATACGCTATATTTACTTAATAAATGAATTATAACATATGGAATGAATACCTAAATTTTTTATTTGTGAGATGACCTGAGCCTTAGATATAAGAATGGTTGGGTTGGCGATGCGAAATGTATCTCTTGTTGTTGGGCAGGGAAGAGCAGGGGGGGAGAAGCGACGTTGATCAAGAAGGATTTCCTCCATGTATGTCCGTCCGCTAGATTGACGAAAATTATAGATGTTTGAGGTTGAATTATAGTTGTCCGATTTTTTTTTATGTGCATGAATTTCATTTTGTAGTTAGTTAGGACATCTCCAAGTGCGGCAAGACCCACCCCATTTCGACGAGTTAAGATCCAGGATGTACCAGCATGCACAGCCGTGCATTTCCGATGTTCTGAAAAGCACTTTATTACAGGTTCAATCGTCCTTATTTCCGTTGCAAAAGTTCTTTAATGTACCAAATTTCGTAAAAAGTTGTCCCTAATTCCGAGCTATGCATATATATACAGAGTTTACGCTATTGAAAGGGAATAACTTAAAACTTATTATTTTTCAAGCACAAAATACAATTTTTATTTACAAAAATTTTAAATTCATACCCATATTTAAGATATTAGGTTCTTAAGGTTTTCTCACAAACCAAAGTCATTGCTAAAAATTGTTAGGCTAATACAATGCAATTTGTATAAACAATTTAAAAATCTGAAATCAATAAAGGCTTTCCTTCAACACTCGTGGCCGGAAATTTTTGCTGCAAAATAAAACTATACTCTGTGGGACGCAATTTTGCAAGAAAATTGCAAAAGTAACTGCGTTTTCAATGCCAGTTTTAAAAATAAGCTCATGTAAATTAATGCCACGCAATTAGGTGCTTCTCTTTTCACTGCTTGAATGCAAATCCGTGGTATACCACGCTTAAAAAAACTGTAGCACGGAATAAGATCAACATTCCCTCATGGTTTTATTTAATGATAAATGTGATTAAGTACATTGTAAACAAAAACGTACATAATTCCGTGAATGAGAAATTCATGGTCACAAACGATAATCGCCTAAGTCCTTAAATGATTAGTGCCAATTTTTTCATTTCCCTATTAAGCTATCTTGAATAAGTAATTTTTTTGTTTGAAAAAAAAAAAAAAAAAACTAGAAACCATTTTATTGCAATTTTAATACTTTTGAGGTGGAAAATTGTCCGCAATCAACTCTAAGTCACGCATACGGTCACTCCATTCTTATTTTTATTTAATTTTATTTCTTATGTTCTTACTAAAACTTCTCGCATAAAATTGTAATAATACGCTGTCATACAGCACTCCTTCTTCTCTCCGTTACTACTTTACATATCAACACTATACTTTGGGGCCCAACACTGCGTATGAGTAATGTGCACTCGCCTTTTTAGTTTGGCTTGCTTCACTTGCAGTTTATTGCTATTATCATCTTTCTTCGCTACCACAATTAGCAAAGCAAGTTTTACTGCACTTAAGTTGCTTTTTAGCCCGACTCATCGTATTTCATCAGCACAACCCTCCTATCGCTTCGCCGCGCTTCCGTTGCAGCTACCCGAACTGATCATAGCCTGTAATCTTAAAAGGCAGCAAAATTTCTTGGCATCACATTGCTTCTTGGCTTCAATGCTAGTTCATGTTGCTGTTACATTTACTGTTTGTTATCGTTACAGGCAATTAGCTGCATGAAAATATTATATTTTTGTTGAAGGAAGGAAAATGTATACCGGCAATATGGTGAGTTCATGTTAACTGATTTATTGTGAGTTCTTTATTGTTGCCATCCACCACCGATTCAGTCGTCCAAAGCGAGTGTTTTATCGCTCAAGGGGGTATTCTACTGCAGAGACTATTATCTTTTTTTTATTATTTTTGTCAAAACATGACTATTGAATATTTTTGAACGCTACATTTTGCAAGTTAAACTTAGGTATATTATCAAAAAATTGACGAGTTTGATTTGTCAAAAAGTTTATTCAAATCATAATAGTGGCGCTTCAAAGTTGAGCTTGGAGAAATAGGTAGCTTCGCCCTCGCCACGATTTTTCTCGTTTAAATCACCCGAAACAGAAAATTCAACTTGCTTTGTATTCAGTAGACTTGTGTTTATATCCGGCTAGAAATATGAGATTGCTGAGTAAACTGTAAAAATTTCAACGCAACCAAACTAGTATTTTTCTAGTTATCGTGGCGACCGTTTTTAAAATAATGCTTCTGAGAAACACGCGTTGAAAGATTCAGGAAAACACCACCGTGTACCGTGCATAATTCAATTTATGTTTGTGCTTAAATTAAATTTGTATTTAAGATAATATCTTACGGAATTCACACACACACATAGGCCCTGCCCTCACTTGCTGTGAAAGTAACACCCTTGCAGACTTTTTCGCCTAACTACTTTAATTAATTTTATTTTTAAAGTAATTGCAATTCTAATTAAAATATTTACTAACAAGCATCAAGCTGAGTCAATTTCATTACAACGCAGCAAACTTAATATTGTTCTAGTTTCGTGCATATATACACATCACATATGTACAACAAGAGTATGGTATGTAACAAATGTGTGTGGCTTTGTATCAAAGTGTGTGTGCGCAAAATAAAATACAAGCACTTGCCGGCACACTTTGTTTGCAGGTTAAACTATTATGAATTTTAGTAAATAATTGCAGTTAACATTTTGCAAATTTCAACTTACATTCCTTATTGAAGTGTAATTTTGTTGTTGTAGAGACATGCAAAACATTTCACGCTGAGAACATTTCAATTGTTTGCTACTACAAAAAGTTTCTAATGAGCACAATCTAAAAGTTAAGTGAAACTGTGTCGCATAGTAGAGACGTTGGCATGACAAAAGAAATGATTTTTTACAAACTTGTTACGCCAATACCGAGGCAATGTGGTCCCGAGATCTCAATAATCTTATATATCGAAAATTCGGTGATTGAAAAAAACTTTTCATAAGACTTAAGCACTCAGTTCAAGTACGAGGATTGAGTAGCTAATTTTAGCAATATAAAATTTACATTGGCTTAACCAAATATAAATTTGTCGAATGCGTTGAAGAAAGGTTGCAGACAGGCCAAAATTGGTTAGCTGATATGTGGAGATTTTATAGCATCATCTCGACTTTTAGCTTTTCTCCTGAACATACATACATACATCAGCGATCAATTGGCTGGGTTGGACATTCTAAATCAGCACTTGAAAGGTATCCAATATATGTAGCGATTATAGCTAACCCAGCGTATGTAACTTTTTTTTATAAATTTTTGGTTGATTGCGTCACTAGTAAGCGGAGAATTTTCTTTTCAACCGAGTGCAAACATTTGTTCAAATATGGAGGTTTATCACTTAGCCACTCAAAAATAAATATACGAACTTTATCAAAAAGCCTTGGTTATGATAAAAAAACCTTTCACCATTTTTAATTTTTTGTTAAAATTTTTAACTAATTAAAAGTAACCTGGAGTAGTTTTTTTTTTTGTAATTTTTACAAATTCACCAGTTAAACGTACCGGCATGTTGTGTTTGATTGACTTTTCTGGTTAACCACAAAACTGGGAGTTCCCTAGGTAATAGTGACCGGGAATACTGACTTATCTAAGTATGTCTATGAAATGAATACACAAGACGAAGAGTATATAAATATAGAAATGTGGTATAGAACTTTAAGATATTTTAAGATAATTAAAAATTTTAGCAAAAGCAAATTTAAGCTAGTTATTATTACGTTTTACATATTTAACAGCTCACGACTTTCATTTAAAATTGAGTAATTCTGCAAACATCTTCGACAGGTTTTTACGCTTTACCGGAAAAAAAGCTTAGAGAATAAATAATTTTCAGTAGTGAAGTTATATAAAGTGGTGTTAATAAGAATATTTTAACTTGTATTTTATGTAATGTCAATTCTTAAAGTTGTCCCTGGTGAGCAAAAAAATATGCAAAACGACTTGACTTTTATAAACATTGTACAAAAGTAGAAATGTTTATTTATCTGCTATTTTAAATGCATAGTGCTAGAATTTTGTATTAAAAAATTTACGTATTAAAAAAACAAAAAAAAAAATAGTCACAAATTGTTAAAACGTCTCATAAGTATTTTTAAAATATACTGGCAACAAGATAACACACTCTAAAATTGAAACAGAAAAAAAAAATTAAAAACAAAGAGTCGATTTTAAATTTATCTATTCATTCGCAGGAAAAAAAGTTGTTCCAACAATAAACTTCTTTCGGAAAGTATATATTTTCAAATTAGGGAGTTAAGTATTAGTAGTAATAAACCGCTTCGATACCAAAACAATGTTGATTACTTGATGCATCTCGTCAGGCGTTTAAGGTTTACATTCACCATTATTTAGAATAATATAGCTCTGGTTTTAGATAATGCAGAACAATGGCATAGAAAATGAACGATCGCCCCTTTGTCCTCATTATTATTGCAGCTTTTACAGCATCGGTGATAAGGTACTCTGAAATACGGTTCATAATTTCTTAGATTGTTTGAACATATCATCTCTACTGAGAAGTGTATACAAAGTAACTATTTTCGATCGCCACTAGGCCTAGATCCGACAGACCTTACTATCTAACCATTTTTAATTTGCATCAGTGTTCTCAAATTCCTTCAAAAGCACCTGGGAAATTCTGAAAGGCACAACATACGGTTTTTTTCGGGAAGAATCTGTTTCTCTCGCAAGTTCATCTATTATACTCGTACAGTCCCTGAGGAATAATGTATAGCCTTTTTCGATTGGTTTAAATAATATTAGATATTTATTATGGGTAACTAATATCGATTGGACGTATGCAAAAAAGATCAAAATCTTGTACTTCTTCAGAGCTTGTCTTAAAACCGCCTGATATAAATGTACTTACTCGTGAGTTAGATTGCCGCATCTGTTATTATTCGAGATCTGCGCTTATCTAATCTAAGTCAGATGCATGTCGCTGCACTACCCGCGGGCTCTGTCGACCATCTTCACTCTAACAGTTTTTTAAATTTTATTAAAAATATAGAAAATATTTAAACAATTTTTTAGAATTTTCTTGGGTATGCAGATATGTAGCTCATTCAATTTTAGTATCACAAAATGCAAGTTTATAGTGGCTACGATCTACGCACACCACTGATTTTTTACCACTTTTAAAAATACTTTTTCGCAATTCTTTGCATATAAAAAATAACGCGGTTTTGGGTGGCATGCAGGTAACTGCCAATCAAAACATTTTCAAAAATCAGTGATAATTTGTACTCTTGAAACTTGCATTTTCCCACATTAAAATTTAATGAGCTACGTATGTACCAGCATACCACAAAAAATTATAAAATTTTTTTTAAAAGTTTAAAATTATGTTGAAATTAAATAGTTTAAAAAATAGGTGTTTATGGATTTTGTTAGAGGATAAATTATATTTAAAATGAAAAATAATTTTAATTAGTTAGAAGAAAAATAAAATGGCAAATCTGTCAATATGGTCAGTTCCAATTTGCGACTTGCCGCTAAGAAAATTAAATAAATTACATAATGTAGTTCGCAGTTTTATAGACTTTTATTTGCTTGTAGTAAAATCAATTTTATATCTCCATCCACATGGAAGTTGAAAATTAAAAAATACAGTAATTGTATAAATGTGTACGTATGTACATATATAATTGGTGAATAATTTTTTCTGGTCTGTTAGTGCATAAAATGTCATGCTCTTATAATTATATAACCACATCACAAACTACCTATCACAAATTACTTGTTTTGACTTCCCTCGATTACCGATTACTTTTTGCTCGTGTTACATAATATTGCTGCTGTAGTTATGCCGAACTTAATAAACGAACCAATTTTGGGGTTAACCGAATGTCGCATTGCTTGCGGTATTACAGGCGGCAAAATGCCAACAGCCAATAGCCGTGTGATTGCAGCGTTACGATACCAACATTAAGTGCAGCATAGCGATGGAACGTGATATTGTAGTGAAAACAACAACAACAAACAGAGTAGCTATAAACCTGACAACAACAATAATAACGATGAGGTATCATCAATAAGCGCCAAAGAGCACAACTACTTGCGTACGAAAAACTGGACTGAAAATGCGCTTTGCGTTCAGCTGACGTGGAAAATACTTGCCCCCTCATCCTTGCGAGCGCACATGCGATTGTCACCGCAAAGCAATCAACGACAGCTGCTGTTGGATATTCTACCGCTACTGAACATTTGCGATAGCAGTTTGATGCTGCTTATGACTTCACTGACAGTTGCAATTTTTTTGCCGCATCGATGGAGGATCGGTGCTTTCTCGACGACGTGATGCCACTAAATTGCTGTCGCAGCAGCTGCAGGTCAATGCAACAGAAAAACATAAAAAAGGCAGTGGGGTGCTGGCAACAGCGCGAACAGCTATTTAAAGCAGTACGTGCCCGAGTTGTCAGCAATCGCTTGCAAGCGAACTCGCTCATAGTAAGTTATAGTATGTAAGTC
Source organism: Philophylla caesio (assembly GCA_963971545.1). Classification (NCBI taxonomy): domain Eukaryota; kingdom Metazoa; phylum Arthropoda; class Insecta; order Diptera; family Tephritidae; genus Philophylla; species Philophylla caesio. The sequence goes on along the minus strand of OZ020606.1, from coordinate 112,187,128 downwards.
GCAAACGATTTTGCTGACGACAAAATTGTACGAAAATTCGCTAACAAACTGCAACTGTTTTTGTTGTTGGTGCAGGTAACAAACTGTAATGTTATTTATATGAAAAATGTAGGATGAGAAATTGTTTACCTTTACTCTGGTTATAAAAATTCATTTATTTGCCGTAGAAAACGACTTTCATGAGAATATATCATATAATTATATAATTCCTTTAATACTAGAGAGACAGGCAGGAAACATTTAACCCATTTTGTTATTTTACTAAAAATTTTTATTTTATTAACTATGCCTATATTCTTCTGAATAATATTCAGCTGAAAATGCATCACATTTTATTTTTAGGTGTTCCAAATAAGCTACATAACTTCCCAAATGGGCGAAGTGTGGCAATGTGAAAAAATTGTTCATATAATTTTTAGACATAGCAGTTTTGTAGCTCATGTAATTCTTATGTTGCTTAGTATAAGTTTGCCCGTTTAATGCGTTCTTCTTCCAAATAAAAGTAAAACTCGTTCATTCGTTGTTAAAAACCAAAACAAAATTTAACCTTTTGAAAAATATAGATTAGTTAGCTAATAAATGTTCTAAATTATATATTTTTGTTGATTAGTTAAGCTTAAAAGTAGCTGTCTAGTAGTAGTCTCTATCTGTCTTTTGAAATATATCTACTTTTCAGTCATTTTGGTTTAAAAAAAATTTAAATGACATTATTGTGCACACATTAATTCGACCAAAAGAGGTGCGATTAGTGTTGTAGGTTAGCATATAAATTGATTCAAATCAAAATTGTGCAGTGGTAAATAAAAATTTCGAGAAATATTTTTTAATAGCCGTCGCACTTCGTGGCACTCAATGTCAAAATAACGAGTGTATTTCTACGTAGAAAAATCTTCTCAGAAAATCATCTGCCATCCGGAGTCGGCATAAAACTGTAAGTAACTTCAATTACACAGTACAACACATGATTTGCCAACTCAATTCTGAGAACTGTATGTGAAATTAGACCCAAAAAGAATAATTTCTGCATCATTCGTTTTGTCTTCTTACCTGCCAAAATATTTTTAATATCGATTTGAAGTTAGTACTATCGTATAGGGGAATTTATCACGTTTTAGGATCTGTCGTTTGACATAGCTCGACAGCAACTAGCCCGATTTAGTTGAAATAAATTTTAAAAAATTTAGAATTACAATTCCCTTAATCTGTTCATATATTGTTTTCCTATACAAGCAACCGTTTCCAAGTTAAAAATAAGCGCATGAAGAAAAAAATTTTTTTTTTTTAATTCATAAAAAATACAAAACGGAAATAAGTTTCAAGTCTGGTTACAATTCAGCTCGAATGGATTACCATCAAATATCGGACACTAGAAGCACCAAGATAAAATATTTTGATTTAAATAATGTTTGCCTTAATTATAATATAACAATAAAGCTTTTTATACCAAGAATATTTACTTTATAACAATGCCTTCGTATTATGAGACTAAATTATAGTTTCACTCTTTCGCTGAGAAAGTTATTTGACTTGGGCTACAAATCGATAAAATTCGGCCAATATAATTTATTATTCTGAATGAACGATTTCTTACGATTATTTAAAAAAACTTTGAATTCACAAAATATAACATAATGCAATAAATTAACGATGTTTTTTAAAACGAGCTAACATCGTTCATTGTCATATTTGGCTTATAGACAAATCGTTTTCGGCATTGTACCAACTTCAGTCCAAATTTTCATTATCCAAAACGAAATCGGTTTGTTTATTGACCAAGAGAAAACAGAAACACATGCGAAAAAACAACGTATACCAAACCTGTCCGAAACGACATCAATCAAAAAGAAAGCAATTACTTTTCTTATGTACATATAACTTTTGAAAATAACAAATTTTAAACAAGAAACAAAAATAATATTTTTCAATAAATCTAAGTGTAGAGTTGACAAATAATATCTCCTTTAATCGTCTCTTTGCCACTGCCGTTCGTAAATTTTTTTTTGTATTTTTTAAGTGCCAAAAAATTACAACGCCTTCGTGATATGAACACTTTTGATGACAACGTTAACTACTATTCATATATCAGAAAAAGAAAAGTAACGCAAAGAGTTATAAATACCAGCCATCACTTGCTCGAAAATATAAAAGGATAACCTTCGGCAGTTGTCAGTTTGTAGTATAAACATACGAATTCATATATACTACGTGCATTCACAGGTATGCCATAAGTTAGAGTATATATGGTATATATATACACACAAACGAGTGTATAAATATGTTACAATGTGCGGTATAAAAGTGTAACGATGCTGCTGCTGCTGTTGATAAGTCACATAAATGAGAGCCTTATAGAATAATTTTCAAAAATCGTGACAAGAAAATTGCATTTTTTCGACATTCATCGCTGCAACTGTGGCCGGAAGCGGAAGTGTGTGCGATTCGTGACTTGTAAACTAAAGAGGGAAATATTAAAAAAAAAAAAATAATTGGAAGCAAAATGTCATGTACTTGTATGTTACTTCAAGCATAAAAAATGAGTAACCTTAGAAACGAAAATCAGTTGTCAGTTGCCCATCATTTGCCATTAACTATACTTCATTTCGTGAGTGAACATCTAAACGATGTTCGATAAGTTTTTCAATAGGCTCGTTTACTTAATATTACTTTTTAAAATATTTAAATCAAGTATAAAATTTAAGGGATTTTAATATCATAATGTTATTAAATGAAAAAGAAATAGCGGTTGCGGGCAAAGAAGTCAAAGGCGCCTACGACACACACTGGAAGAACTAACTCCAGAAGGAAAAGGGGAACTGGCAAAGTATTTGGGTGTATGCCGTAATGGACACATGGTTGTAGTGTCCTCTACGAAGAAAAATAAAAAGACAAAATTAAATTAATTGCCTTAAACTTGCTGCCTGTATTTAATGAAAAGTATTTAGTGTCATTTTTCATTCTTATCATTTGTTCGACATTATTACAAAATTTGAACAAGACAATTTTTAATATTTTTGAAACGAAGAAATATTTGGTTCTGTAACTTATCTAATTGATTGAATATTTTCAACAAAATACACTTCTCTTTTAATTAAATTTTTTTTTTATTACGCTCTCTTAACTACATCTGCCAACAATTCAACAATTAGTTAACAGTTTGTGAACCCTTCGAAAATACATTTAAATTTAACGTAACAAAAATCTCTTCCAATCGGCGCACATACTGCTTCCTTTGTAAAATTTCTTTAAAATTTATTAAAATTAAAACAGAAACGGTCTTCGTTTTTAAAACATTTAAGAATCTTCTTCTTTTTTATGTGGCACTATTACCATATCATTATACAACTCAAACATAATAATCTAATTACCGACCTAATCGGTAAAGATACCAAACTAAATCAAGCCCTGATGTGATACAAAGCACGATGTAATAGTTTCATCCAAATTTTCAAACTACTTTTTTCTTAATCTCTTTTCAAATCGCAAAAACTGAGCTTGATATTCCCAACCAGTAGTAAGTAGCCAATTATGTGGCATTACAAACATTTTACATTGCCGTCCAGTTTCGCTTGCTCTACCACCGGAAATACAAAACCACAAACGGTCAAACCATTACGACATCACGACTGACTGACTGACTGACCGAATAGCTGTGCTACCATTTCTAATGCCACATCAACATTGACTCAAATTTTTACATACATACCTCTCCCTTTACGCCAAATGCGTTCTGGCATGTCATTAGAGTGCTAGCAATAGCAGCCGGAAATTGCGCTGATGGCGTTGGAATTAGCACGGCAACACCAGCGATAGCAGCAAAACTCTCTTGCCTCTCTGCACTACTTACAACAACGACAGCTGCGCTGATGCCGCGGCATATGCAGCAAGTGCGCATACACACACACATACATACATACATTGATATAAGCTTCAGAGGTCGTCTGCCTGTCCGCCTTGGTGTGGTGTGTTAAGGTGCAAGGAAATGCAGCCTTAACAATACGGAAATGTGGTTAACTATTGGCTGGTTGGTTCACTGCTTGGTTGGTTGGCGTGTACTGTTAGCTAACCACAAGCGAGTCACTGCAGGTGTGTGTGGTTGAATTGGTGTGAGTTCAGGCTTGCTAAACACACATCACTCACCAGCCAACAATCAGTGCGCTTACTGATAGACCTACATGCATATACTCGTACATACATAAGTCAGAATGTATGTTTGTTTTTAAATGTTTGCAAGTGCATGAAAGCGCTCATGTCGATTGGCAACTAAAAAGGAAATTGCTGATTGTCGAATCAAAGCCATAGCACTCACACACCTGTACAGATCTGAAGGATGACTGAGTTTTATCTCACTATTTAAGACACCTGCTTCCACATTATACTTTCTGCTGTTATAAAGTGGAAACGCAATGGTTTTTAATTTTTTTTCTTGGGTGACTTAAATTTTCATCTTCATTGTGTCATAGACGTTTTCCGGCATTCTTAATGTGATGCTATTAAAAGACTTACATTCGCTTTTAATTATTACAATTTATTTACCTTTTAATGTGTGTTTTAGCATCAGTGCTTAGTTCCTTAAATATTGTTGGACACCTGTGCGTAAGCTTATAAACTTACGGTTAATTCAAATGGCGACTCAGGAGAGTGAATTAATTTAGCCCTTGTCGTTTGTATGTTCAGATTTATTTATGCTATGGTTTTCATTACATTTAGCAAGCATGCATTTTATATTTTTCTTTTCGTTTAAAAAACTAATTCCTTCTTAATTATTTTTTATGTATTCTTCGGACCGATGACATTTAACGTGATCTTGCAGATTATTTAAGAGGCAGCTTAACTACATATTTTAAATGTCTATCACAATGCACGGATGAACCGTAGAAGCCTTCAAATGGCATAGAAATAGTCCAGAGAATAAATCATCAGGTCTCATTTAAAAACAAAAAAAAAAATGTGTGACTTGAGAAAAAATAAACGATTTAATTGATTTAGGCATTGCAAGTAATAAATTTCGTTTGAAAAACTCAAAAACACGCTTAAAAAGCACAGCAAACTAAAATGTAAAAAATAACTACATAGATTCAGCCAACTCAAGCTGCTGAAAAATCTGTCAGACAGCTGCGAGAAACTATTTTCCGTTTATGTGTTTTTCTTTAAAATTAGAAAAATACTCGACTGTAAGTCACCAACTACTGCCGTTGACTTAATATAAGTTTTCGTACTATTTCAATTAAAGTTGAATAACAAACTTATCGACAAAATAGTTTTAAACGTAAAAGAGTTACTGTCATTTGCATCAGAACGCATGAATCAGGCGTTTACTTATGTTATTAGAAAATTATATAAAATCATTTCGAATTGGTTAAGCAAAAACCTTATTACCCACATAAAAATTCTAATTACACAACTTTCTGAAGACACAAAAAACAGTAAAAGTGAAGAGTAAAAAAAAAATATTTTTTTGCTGAAAGTGACAAAAATTATTTGTAAAATTCATTTTCCTCCCACTTTATGTCAAATGCATTCCAAATAGCTGACGTTCGCGTTTTTACTTAGCAAGTACAAATTTTTGGCATATTTCGAAACTTACACTGACACGCCTAATTACCCATTACAACTTATCAGAAGTGCAAACAATGAATGAAAGGAAGTGGCGTAAGGGCAAGTGAGTGCAAAAAAGATGGAGAAATTTTTGAAAATATCTTTGCAAATGCGCACATAGACATTTTTTAGTGATGTCCATCGGGGCATAGTTTTTATGCACGTCTGTATGTACACATTTGTCGCTAAGATCCATAACTATCGGTATGCTAACGTCGGTATCTATGAATGTATGTGTGTAGTGTGTTGCTGCAGCAGCAGGGAAAGTGTCTACAATAGTAGCGACTACAGAGAAATGGGCCATTAACAGTTAAGCGGCAAAAGTAAAGTCGACTGCTGAATATCCTTACGCTCCTGCGAGGAGTGATAGTTAGCAGGAAGTGACAAAAATGCAATGAGAAGTTTTGTGTTTCTTTTATTTCTCTTTTTTTTCTTCTTTTCTGTATACCTACATAATTTCTGTTGTAAGTGGTGGGCATAGTGTGTTAACTTTTTAAACGGCTTTGCTGCCTAACTGCTCCAACTTTTCTGGCAGTTACAACTTTTTTTTTAATAGTTTCTTATGTACTCGAATGTTTTTTGTTACAACTCTTCAGTTTAGTTTTTTTTTTTTAGATTTATTTTCATTTATGCTTAATAAGTTGACGTGTCAATGTAAAGTGACTCTATACTAATTAGCACCACATAGAAAGAATAATTTTAAACTTTTTTTTTCGAATTTCGAGTCACTCGAATGGAAGAATTTAAGAGACTGCGGCGCTCCCGTAACAATTTTTTACTTAAGTAAGTGTAGTATTTAAAAAAATGGAATTCTGTGAATTGGAAAAAAGCATGTTAAAAAGTTTAGTTCATGATACTTCAGCAACTTTCGCTGCAGGAAATGAGAACGTTTGCTAATGACCACAGCTAGTGGAAATACTTAAGTAGCAAAACGTGTAGGAAATATAAAAATAAATAGCAAGTTTTGAGAGACTGACACAAACTGGAATATTTTGGTGCATTTTTGTGACTTTTTTCGGCGCTTTAAGTTTCTAAAAGTAACTTGAAAAAATTAGCTAGAAAATTGTTTGCATTTTGGGCATTTCTGCTTTCCAATTTCTGCTTTAAATTATAAACTTTTTAAGACTTATGCCTCGGCTGAAGAAAGATCCTTGCTACAGCAAGATTTGGACAGCATAGTCAATTGGTGCAGCATTAATTATATGCCGCTTAACCTTAACAAATGTAAATTCATGTGCTTTTCTCGACGAACCATTCAGCCGGCCTCCTACAAAATAAATAACTACGTCCTAGAACATGTAAACAGTTTTGTTGACCTGGGTGTTGGTATGGATTGTAAACTCAATTTTAATTTTCATATTAGTTCCACAGTTAATAAAGCAAGGGGTGTACTGGCTTTTGTAAAGCGTTGGTCAAAGGAATTCCGCGACCCGTATATAACTAAAACACTTTTTACTTCATTAGTAAGACCAATACTGGAGTATGGTTCCATAGTTTGGAATCCTCGTTATCAGGTCCACTCAGACCAACTAGAGTCAATACAAAAACAATTCTTACTTTTTGCTTTGAGAAATCTTCGATGGGATTCGCCATACAATCTTCCCCCTTACACTAGTCGTTTAAAACTTATTAATCTTCCTACTCTTTCGAGTCGCAGAGAAATGTTAGGTATAATATTTCTGGTAAAATTAGTGAATGGATGGATCTCAAGTCCATTTCTTCCAGAGCAAATTAATTTTAATGTACCCTCCCGTGCAACGAGAAACTTTAAACCACTTTTCTTGAAACTATGCCGAACTAACTTTGAGTTGAATGAATCGTTTCGGGGTTTATGCCCAGACTTTAACAATCATTCCAGCACCTTTGATGTATCGGACTCACTTTTTATAATTAAAAGAACTATTCTATCCTCTCTTAATAACAGCTAACGATCCAATTTTCTTACTTTGCATTTCTCTAACTTTGTATTCGGCTGATGAATTCTTATTCTGTAGCTGAGCAGCTTGGGATCTCGACGCTTAACAAACTTTCTTCTGTCACGACTCGGCACTTAAGATTTGTATATTTAAAAAACATCCGTACGTTATGCGGATTGAGCCCCTCGTGTCGGTTGGGCGGGAAAGTGGGTTTCCGTTGGGTTGTAATAATAATAATAAACTTTTGTAGAGAAATTATTTTGGCGATCCTGCTGTAAAAGTTTTTTAAAAAGAAGCATTTATTTTCAATGAATTTGTTGAGTACAAAATTAAAAAAAATCTTCTGAATCATTTCGGCGTATTTGCATTAAATATTTAAGCAATACAAATTAATAAGCGCTCAGTTATAGTCGAGAAAATGTCTAGAGTTAGCAGCAAAGTTTTTTCCATAATTTAACTAAAAACAGTCTACGAGGACGGTTTGATAAGTCACTGACTTTTTGAATAAATTAAATTTTTCGGCAAAAAAGCGTTCTATATCTCCACAAAATCTTTTTCTAACTATACGTATATACACTTAATCCAGCGTTTTACCAATTATTTTATTCCTTTTAAATAATAGCTGTTCTCAAGACTCTTAAAGTAGGCGTTTGTTTCTCTTCATTTGACCCAAACCGCTTACCATCCAGCCATTTATTCTTAACTGTTGAAATTGATGACGCAGTGAACTCATATTATTTATCAAGCCTTTCTTAGCTTTCTGTGATGTTTTTTGTCACAGAAATAATGCGTAATCAGCACACGGCATGCAATTTTTTCCATTTTTGTTTTAATTCAAGAAGTTATCTGCTTTCAACGGCTGTCAATCATAAACTAAATGACTCAGATTGCTGAAAATTTGACAGTAGTCAGTTAAGGCAGTTACGCGGGAGATTCCAAAAGTCACTGACTTATTAAACCGCCCTCGCACCTAGATAAATCTCTCAAGTTTTGTTTTCACGTAATTATATTTATATGTGAGATTTATTTAATGGATTTACTCTTCATTGCAGACACAAACTTAAAGGTTTACCAAGGACTGATTCTTTGTTTATGGTTTGTTAGTAGTTCAAGGCTACTCCGAAGGAGAGACCTCGAGTTATAACTATATCTTCAACACATACAATAACGATGAGCTAAAAATTCACAAAAATATAAGTTCACCGCTAAAAGATAGTTAATTTGTATGAATCGCAACACTTATTAATGTTAAAAATTGTCAGATATTTATCAGTTTTAAAATAACAAAGAAGTTCTAATTGAATCTCGAATCAAACATCGGCATAATTTTAAGAATACAATTTGTTTCCTCTCTCTAGTAAAGTCATTCCATTTTGAAATAGCACAAAACGCAATAGCGCGGCGAAATTTTTTAAATAAAATTGGTTTCTACATAGACTCATATTTCAAATATTGCAGAAAATTAAGAAAGAATCTTTCAATTTTTTTATAAGAATTAAAAGTTTTTTCAAACATATTGTAGGACTTTCCGAGTATGGACTTTTGGAGCTCTTACAATTTTGTATAAAAAAACCAAGTTTTTAGGAGCTATGAGTTATTGTCGAATTCTGAAAATATTTGAACTTACGCTGTTTCACAATTTCTTTCAATATATGGAACAAATTGCGGAGAGCGTCAGTATAAAATTTTTCAAAAATAAACGGTAATATGTAGCCACTTGAAGGCTGCACTTTATTATACTTATGAGTGCGTCATTAAACGACATACTGAAGAAAACTGTAATTTTTTTTAAGTTGGAAATTTTTATGTTTATTAATTGCACGTTACTAAAAAATTATTTAAATAATTAGAAGAAAAATACATATATTTATATAGTTAGGCTGTATCTGTTGAACGCAGTATTTATATGCGAATTATACAAATTGAAGCCCTTTTAGATATCCTTTAAATTTTGAATCAAAAATACCACTTCAAATTTCTTGAACGCGCTAAACTACACCCTTAAAGTAAGTTTATTTTATTTTTAAATATGCCTATGCGTAGGTATGTGTAGGTGTGTAAGTGTATTCATAATATTGTACGCCAGGAAACCTTTCCATTTATTTTATTGACCTTCTTATGCGCCTCGCTTTTTGGAAATGCTTATGGCAGCAATATTTTCACATGCATGCGTACGAATCACATAAATAAAAATTTTAAAGTCTGCCAACGTACATACACACACACACACATATTTACATGCATTTTCGGTGCTTTGCATAAACGACACCATATTCAAATATCAAAAAAAAATGCAACTGAAATTGCAGACTTTCAGCCGTAACCGCGTACATGTTTTTGATAAAAAAAAAAAGAGAAGTTTAAAATTCCATTTGTATGCACTTGCACTTGCACTCACAAAGACCAAATACATTTATATGCTAGTGTAATGCTGCTAGAGGGTGATAGAACTTGGTGGACTTACAATAGTGAGAGAATTCATTTTAGTGGGTGTGGTAGGCAGTGGTAGTAATAGTAGTATTTGTAGTTGTAGTAGTTGTAGTAGTTGTAGTAATAGTAGTGCCGTGAAGGTAGATAATAGTGGTACAGAATTCAAAGCGCCTCAAAACTTATGGTTTATGTAGTGATACATATCCATGCAAATATAAAAATATCTTAAATGGTTAAAAAAATATGGATATGAGCATACTATTCATTAAAAAAAATTGATTTGCGAGTAGTGAATTTGCACACACAGGCTCTAAACCACAAATTTTATAAATTACAGGTGAATTTTGTAAGCAGACAATCAAAAACTTTATAAATGTAGGTACATACATAGATAGGTGTTTTTTTTAAAAGCGACATTATTCCATTTTTTTTTTTGGTACTGACACTTTGAATATCTTAATAAAGGTGTATTTATACCAAAACTAAAAAACAAGAGCCAGCGACAATTGTCCTAGCTCATTAAGTTTCTATCTCACCAAATTTCTCTAATTTCTGCTTATGGATATTTAAATTTTCTGCCCCCGCAAAGCCAAATATTTCACGTAACTTTTGCTATCCTTGCCACTGTCTAATGCTGATAAAAATTCACATAGCACCAGCAATGCAGCAAAGGTCGACCCTTTGCCAATCCCCTCCCGCGGCAAGGATTTAGTGGCACGTTTCAGCGGCCTAATATATTTTTTTATATAAAAAGGAGGGGCAGCGTGAGTGGAAAGGGCTAAATTTATCACGTCCATGGAACGTTTTTGGGCCCGCCAGCGTAATACTCGTATTTGAGGTCGTGACGTTGCGGCTAAGTTCATCACCAAAGTGGCAGGATTGTCTTTTATGAGGCTAGAAATCACACAGTTGTGATGCATTTGCCACAGCTGAATGCGAAATAAGAGAGGCGTGAAAAATATTACAGAAAATATGTTGGAAATTATTTGCATAACGTGATTTCCAGAAAAGCGCTTTGATTATTAAAAATGCTGAAAGTTATGATTTTTTAAAATTCTTTTGTTTAATTGAAAAATAAATGGAATAATAATTTTGCAAAGCTACAAATATTTATGATTAATTTAGAGATATTGTTTTAATTTTTTTTTTTTTTTGATAAAGAGCAGAAATAATTTAGAGCTACAAACTTTGTATAAAATTAAAAAAGAATTAAAACATTTAAGTCACAACAGTGAAACATGAATTTGTTGTTTGGAACCCGCGCTATAAAGTGTAGTCCGACCGGATAAAGTCAATTCAAAAACAATTTCAAGGAACATGAAAACAGTACAATGGACGGCATGTAGTCTAAGTGCTGTTTTCTGCAAGCGGTGTTTCTTGCCTGATTCCAACAAAAAAAAAAAAAATACCAAATCGGAGATAAGTTACCATTATTTCCGAAAAACCATTTCGAACACCTTACCGAACTTTTTTTGTGGATAATTTTTTAAATCTTAGTGTTTTTTTGTATCTCTAAGAAAGGCGATATTGCGATTGGATTATATGATGATATTAAACATGCGACGTCAGACTCTTATTTAGTACTAGCCTGGAACCGACAGCCCTCAGTATGCATCACTAGCATCGCAATCAATGAACCACAAACTTGATAATTATCAAAACATATTACATAATTTGATCGGGCAATGAAGGTGAACATGTCGCTGAAAAATTAATTTGCTTCATAACCACCATGATTTTTTCCCCATAATTTGGTGTAATTTAGCGACGAAGATGGGGACCGGTTCCGCTAAGACATCGCCGCTGCTGTAAACAGATTAAGTGGAGAGAATACGTGTCATATGCTTGCAGAGTATTGTTGAATATGAATACTTATTTTATAAAACGATACATACTACTGCATACAAATAAAGGGGTTTTCAATAGGGACGCTACAAAAGTTTTTTTAAATAAAACAAAAACGGTTTTGGATATCAATGAAATTCTTTATTCCTGCGAAAGCATATTCGATGCCATTTTGTTGGTTCTAAAACCCATTTGGACCTATGGATGTGAGTTGTGGGGCAACGCGAGCAGCAGCAACATTTAAATCCTTCATCGTGCGCAATCTAAAATCCTTCGAACAATAACTGGAGCACCATGGTATGTCCGAAACGAGAATATCCACCACGACTTGAGAATCCCGGAATTACGAACTGAAATAGAGCAGCGGAAGGCGAAATATTCATCGAAGCTTTGAGCGCACCCTAATCAATTAGCAAGAAATCTATTGCATTTAAACAGGAACTCAAGATTACGTAGGAATGACTTTCCAGCCCAATCGTAATATTTCTTAGGGCCAGTTAATAAAAATACTCATCCCGACTATGGGATGTAAATTATATGATTATAATAAGATTTGCAAACTTATTCTTAGGCTCTTTAGTTGAGCAGATTCAATAAATAAAAGTAACAGTTAAAAAAAAAAAAACTTATGTATGGAACTCGATTTCTTTTGCATGGCCACCACGGGCACGCTTGCAGAAGTCCAGACGCTGAACCCAATTTTCGACAGTTTTCAAGCATAAAACGGCCGATACTGCTGTAATTTCACGTAGACTTGACGTAGCCCCGCAGGAAATAGTCTAACAGCGTTAAGTCGCACGACCAAGGCGACCAATTGACTGGGCCATTTCGTGAGATAACACGTTCACCAAACTTGGTTTTCAAAAAATCAATTGTGGCATTCGCTGTGTGGGTTGTGGCGGCGTCCTGTTGAAATCACATATTGTCATCCAATTCGGGCAAAAAATATTCGGTTATCATTGAGCGGTAGCGATTCCCATTCACAGTAACGTGCCGGTCTAGATACTCACGGAAGAAGTACGACCCAATGACGCCGCCGGCCCATAAACCGCACCAAATCATAATTTTTTCGGAATGCAATGGGAACTCATTGAGTACATGTGGGTTGCTGTGTAACCAATAGCGCATATTTTGCTTATTGACGAAGCCATTCAGCCAGAAATGAGCCTCATCATAAATTGCACGTAGCACTCTTAAAGTTGAGGCCACTGACTCCGAATTTCGGTAGTAAACTTTAATAATTTCGACTCGTTGTTGGATCGAATATCTTTCCATGATGAAATGGCAAACCTTACTGAAGAGAAATGTCAAGAGAGCTGGAAAAAATATGGCGTCGTTTGCTGTCCCTATCGGTCTACTTTTGTAGCGTCCCTATTGAGAAACCCTTTATAAGAATGTGTAGGAGTTGATATTACATAATATATGCTATAGAATATATCTATAATATTTAATACATAATTAGGATAAAGTATTTTATATAAGAGTTCATACACACCTACATACATATGTATCGTTTCCTTACCAACTCTTTTATTTAATTTGTTTGATGTTCTTCTTCGTCGTTTGGTTGCTGCTGTTTCAGTGCAATTTAGTCAGCAATTCTCTTTGGGAAATTAAAAGCTACGTGTCCGAAAGTTGTGCAACATTTTTATCGTATTTTTTCAAAAATTCTTATTTTTTTACATGAATTTCTTTTCCAATTTTTCTTCAGTCCTGCATCAACAGAACTTCTTAATACACAAACACTACTTACAAGCTATCATACACACAAACATGTGTACGTAAACTTGAAAGAAAAGGGAAAAAAACTATACAAAGTATATATATTTGGTATATGTAACTTAAGTAGAAAATTTTCAAGCTGCATAGCAACACAGCAGACCCGAGTACATTCAGCAAAGTAGCTGCATACATACACATACAGCTCCCTTGAAACCATTGCTGTCACATCAGTCAGTCCTACCGCGTATATATGTACGATGTACATATATGTGAGTGTGTGTCCTCCTTGCTGCTGTTCATGCTTTCATGCTGACAACATAAGAAAGTTGGCTATTTGGTTGATGGGGTTTCGCGCTCAGCGCAGGCCACTCAATGGCCGTCATCATATTAGCTAAAGCAGTAGCAAATAGCAAACGAAAAATAAAATAAAGACAAGAAGAAGAAAAAAAGACACAACAACGGCAACATTAGCCCATGCTGTGTGTACTAAGTATTCCCGTATTTATTTCTCTCTTTTCAATGCACTTACACAGGCACAATGTCTCTCTGTGTATTGGCTAACATCTGCTTCGTCTGGGTGTCCATTTAAGGCAATCATTGGGGATCGTATTTTTATTCTGTGAGTATGTCTAGCATTTTTGCAGTCACACGATATACATACTCGTATATGTATACATATATATATGCATACTCTTCTTCAGTTATACGTTTGGGTGTATCTGTTAGCTTGTTGTGAAGTAACAGATTGTAATTGCATTTTTGTGGTATTGCACAAAACAAGATTTCATTGGAAATAGAAATAAAATTGCATTGGCAATAAATCTTTGGTGGACAAGCAAATGCAAAAAATAAAATAAAAGAAAATGCAAGTTAAAATTAAAGGAAAACAGTTACGAGTGCTGTAATTTTGACAGAGAAAATTTAGGAAAATTCCGAAACAAAGAGCTAAGATTTTTAATGTAGTTATAACTTGTTTACATAAGCCAAATGCATATGAGTGTTCCTATTTGCTTACAGCTAAAAAATACTAATAAAGTGTTTAAAAGTTGTGTGACATAAATCAATCAGTAATAATTTATTTTTAACAATACTTAAAACTGTATCGAAAATACCGGGTGATGTTATAATGAAAATTAGCTGGCAATTGTTTGAAAAGTAAAATAGTTGGGCAATACTTTTAAAATTTTATCATTCCATCAAAGAATGTAATTTCGAGCAGAAGAACCATTATATGTATATCTATCAAAAGCTTTTATAATAATTATAATCTGGCGCCTGCACTATATAGCTCATTATTTGTCCGAGTTTCTCCTACCATTTGTTGTGAGCGTCTTTTTATGTTATAAGAAAACAGTTTTTCAATGATTAAGATCTTACTTGCCTTGGCTGAAATTCGATCTTCGCTCTAAAACCATTTGTTTCATTTAGTGTTTCTTCCGTTTCGTGGTGGCTTCCAAAACAATTTCTCTAAGACTTCATAATTGGCGAACTTTTGTGTGATTAATTGATTGTCAGAGACAAATATATTAATCGTGGCAAAGATTACGAGTAGATTGCAAGTATTATCAAAACCGTTGCGCTGGTTCATTTGTACGCCTGCCTATCTCATAATAACTGAAGTAGTTTTAATATTTTTTAACAAAAATATATTTTATAGGCACGCGAGAACACATTTCTTCAAGCGAAAGAGTGTATCTACTAAAGTCCCAACCTCAATGGGGTGTTTCAAAAATTATTTAAGACAATTTTCAAAGCATGTAATCAAAAAAATTAAATTTTCTGTTGCAGCCCTGATTATTAAGTTTGAATTACTACGATTATTTAAAGATAATTATTCTTTCTAATAAATATATTGACTTATAATTTAATTTTGAAAAAATAAAAAATCATAATAAGTTACTTTTATTCATAAAAGGACTTAACATATAGCTGTCTTTTGAAAATCTTATGTTAACTAATACTTCAGCACTCGAAAAACTAAGCTTATTTATTAGTTTATTATTTTTCTTATTAAATTTACTTAAACCTATATCAACAAATTTTTATACCGAAGTGTCAAATTTGGTACACAATCTAAATGAAATCAATTAATTTTCTCAATATCAAATTATTTATTCGAATTTTTCGAAAGTTTTTGAATATGCAATTTTTTTACCCTTCAGTTTTACATAAATAAAGTCAAGTTATACTTGGCTATCAAATTACCATCGCATTTTTTTTAGATATTTAAAAGGTTGTTTTTTAGTTAATTCTATATGAAAAGTACACTTTAATCTGAAATTCGGTATGCAAAATTTGTATTGTATATAAACAAATTCACTGCAAACCTTCACTTTAGTATATCAAAATTTTGTTATCTATAAAATTATCTTGAAAATTATTTCTAAATCTAAGTTTTTTTTCTACTTTATAACAAAAAATCTGAACACTTAAATTTCAATCTTGAAAATAGTTTGTAAATTTTTTTTTAAATTTTATTTTTAAAAAGAGACAGAAATATTTGAAAATTTGTGCACAAAATTTGAAGCTTGGACTTAAATGATGGTAGAAAATTAAGTTTAAAAAAGTTATTAATTAATATAATCTGAAGACCGCCACAGCAGTCAATGAGACTTATCAATTAGAAGAGAAAATAATAAAAGTCAACCAATATTATACGATCGCATTCAATTATTGTACGATCGCATTCAAATGTTTATATTATAAAAGTCTTCTTATAATAATTATCAGCGAGATAAGTTTTTTTAAGTCTTCAAAGACTTTTATTTTGAGACTTATATTATATAGATATCCTCTTTTAATAAATATGAACGAAATTTTTTTTTTTATATTGATGGACGGAACTTTTTTGTACTTATTTGGGGATTAGTATCGGGACTAGTTTATTTTGTTAAAAAAGTTGTTGATGACTTAAAAATATGTATGTTGATGTTAACTATTAGGAAAAATCTCTAAATAATACTTATCGATGACTTAAAATATTTTTCAAACTTATAATTAATATAAAAAAGAAAAATTTATTATTTTTACGAGAAGCAAAAGAAGTTAATGTTTTAAGCAAAATAAAAACCGACCGCTCCTAAGATTCCACCTTTCCTTAAAATCAATACCAATATAATTTTAGAATCACTGCAGACATGATAAATAAATAAAAGAACAAAAGTGGATTATCAGTATTCCAGAAAAATTCGTATCGAAACCTTGTTCAGAGCATAACCTGGCCCAACTTAGCTGCATATCTACATACATAACATACATACACATTTTTCCCACAGTTTTGCGTTTCGTAAGTAAAATCTTAAAATTCTTAAATTCATTACAAACTTTATAAATTAAAATCTTTTCTACACAAAGTTTAATATGCATTTTTTTACGAAGATGTCGCTTTAAGGCATTTTTTTTTTCATGAAATTATCGACTTAAGTACTTCAAAAATTGTCTTTGCCGTTGCATAAAAATGCGGCGTTTGCGAGCAGCTTCATTAAAAAGGATAATGTGGTGAATGTAAATATAATTGTTTAAGGGCGCATATGTGAGTGTGTGTGTGTGTGTGTGCATACAAGATGAGACAACGCCAATGTGTGCTTGTATTCTACGATAATTACCTCATATTGCCAGCAAGACCGTAATTGTTTACTTTTCGCCGCAAAACAAACGAATGGCACAGCCAGACAAAAAAGCAATGTATGCAAACACACACACACACACACACACACACACACACACACATACAAATCCATACACTCGATGTGCAGAGTAGTCGCTAACTTGCCGCCAGCAGTGTTCGAGAAGTGTTGCACAGCGTGTGGCAAGTGGTAAGTAGCAAGCAAGCAGCAAGTGTGGCAGTCAACAGCACACTTGACTTCAAAACGTCGAAAACATCAGCCAACTTACCTCGTACATATGTATGTATGTATGTATGTATGTATGTAGCTGAAGTGCGACGAATAGAGTGCATATGTACATGTGAGCAGCGCGTCGCTTTGTGACTTTTTAACCGGCGATTACTGCCTCGACGCCGCACTCCCTTTATCGCATGCAATGACTTGCTTTCTTACATAATATTCGCTTTTATTAAGTTTATTTTCTACTTAATTTTCTACTTTTATGCTCCAAGGAAAATAAAATAGGGAAAAAAATGATGACAAAAATAAAGAGACTTCACTAAAGTGCATGTTAAAAGTTTAAATTTTAATTATGTGCCCCTAAGTGTAGCCGACGATGGCGATGACGCTGACGACAATGACGATAACGACAACGACAACAACACACAGACGTGACAATGTCACTGCAATGAGCTAAGTTGGCTAGCGGCTCTGCAAGATGAAGGAAAACTGTAAAACGTAAATGGCTAATGAAAGCTAGGCAGCTGAGGGCAGAAAAAAAAAAGGAAAAAAAAGTTAAAAAAAAATAATAAACGTTATGAATGAATAGCAAATATGCACGCAGCAGCACATCAACATGTCCTGCGAGTGGATGCTCAAAGCGTTCGCCTTTTCTTAGCCAGTTTAATGCCTGAGCTGTGTTCATAGTAACTAAGTTCATATGCACTTTCTTGTTAATAAAAAAAAAATAGAAGAAAAGCTGGATATGCGAAAGGCTTACTGATAAATTAATTTAATGCAACAAATGCACGGCGGAAGCGTTGAAGCAACAGTGAGAGCAGTAGATTATTAAAAGTGAAAAAAAAAATTAAATGGGCATAATTAAAAGTAGCTGCTTAGTAGTAACTTATACTTTATTACAATTTTTTACACATATAAAATTTGACATATGTATGTTAAATCGCATAATAAATTAACACATTTACTGATAAAAAAATTAATTAATAATATTAATAATAATAGTAGGAATTATAATTCTAATAATAATTATACAAATTTTTGTTTAGCCTAACTTCTACCACAAGGCGAGATCCTTTTCGGGCACATTAAAAGTCTACTATTTTATTTAAGAAGTTTAGTAAAAGAAATGAATTAAAATGGAGCTTAAATGCCTAGCCTTAACAGAAATAATAAAAGTCATTTTTAATTTTTAAAGTTCGAAGTTAGAGATCTTCTTAGCAGAAAATTATAGGACGGAGTTTAGAATATATTCTCCCAAATCGACAGGAAGTATAATCACAATCCGTTTTCTTTCTTCAATGCAAAGATGCCTTGCGAGAAAAGTTAAGCTATTAATAAAAAGACAATTTCATTATTTTTATAAAGAAAGGGTTCCTTTGCTCTAATCAACACAGCAAACTTGCCTCAACTCCTTTAAAAGAAATTATCTAAATAAGAAACTTTCACAAAAGTATTTATATTGACGATTGAACAAAGAAATATAAAAACTTATAAATTGATATACAGTTTGTTAAGAAAATGTTTTTACAAGCCCAAAAATGTTCGTTTGGAATTTTCTATTCTAAATCAAATGAAGTTAAGTAGTTAAAAACATTTAAATTTTTACTCATCATATACATATGTAATATGTAAGCAGTCGTATAACAGAACCACAGTGGAAAATTTCGTATAGAAAATATGAAAATAGTAACAAAAACCATAAGATCAGTGTCAAAAAAATGTTTTTACAAACTGCGTTTTATGTGGAAATGTACAAATTTCTCGATTCCAAGAAATTTGAATTAATACAAAAAGTACCGTTGACAGTGCCACGTCATCGTGATAAAGTCAAAAGTTAGTATTCAAGTAAACATCGAAGAATTACGTTGTATATATTGAAATGCCGGGTAAAAGTGTTGCAGATGTTTATATGAAAAACATTTTCCCTGAGCAGACAAACTGTATATAACATAATTAATCGTGCGGAGAAGGACGGAAGGTAGGCTTAAAAAAGTATCTGCCTGAAATGAGCGCCAAATAATCAAAAAAGTTTATAATAATCCCCAAATATCAACAAGAGCTATTACGAACGAGATCAAATTGGAGTCTCGTGTTTATATATCACATGAAACGGTTCGCCAAGTACTTCTAAAAAAACAAGTATTACTCACGAGTTACGCGAAAAAACCGCTATTGTCACAAGTAAATATAGAAAAGCGCCTGTCGTTCGCCACTAGTCAAATTTCACATAGCGATGCGTTTTGGGAAGATGTTATTTTTTGGGAAGAAACGAAAATGTTGGCTCAATATAATGAGGGGCCTAATAGAGTGTGGCGTCAACCCTTAACAGCCTTGAACCAAAAAAATATTATACCAACTGTAAAGTTCGGTAAGCTTTCCGCGATGGTATGGGCCTTCATTTCTAGCAAAGGAGTAGTAGATCTGTTTTGTATTGAGGGTCATATGGATGATATGCAATATCTAGATATTTTGCGGTTCCACTTACAAAAGAGTGCGTCTAAATTTGCACCTCCTCAGTCTCCAGATCTCAACCCAATTGAGAATTTGTGAACAATGGGCGAAAGTTCCAGGCGAGTATGACCTAGCAAAACTAATTAAATCAATGAAAAGCAGACTACAGGCAGTTATCGACTCTGGAGGGCAACATACAATGTATTAAAATTAATTACATTAAAACAATATTGATTTTTGTTTTAATAAAAAAATGTAATATATAAAACATTTTCTTGACATTGAACTTAATGGATTATTAACTTAAAGTTGTTTTTCCGAAATTTTTAACAGTTTTCGAGCTTTATAAATAGGTACTTGTTTAATAAATATGTGATATGTAAAAAAAGAAAACAATAGGGGTATTCAGGATCTGTGGTATTTGCCATTGTATTTTGTATTCATGGTTTCTGTGATTTTTATAGCAAATATAGTAAAAATTCAACAATAAAATATACGTTCCACTTCAAATACAAGAGTGCAAGCAAATACAATGGATGGACCCTGCTGTAAATGTGGTTTTTCTTTTGTAAATTTCTCACAGCCGATCACAACCAAAAAAGATGCAACGTCGAATCTTTAACAAATATGTTAATCAAATAAATAGATATTTATTTATGTGGATTAAAGTTTATCGTTTATCTTAGCAATTTGATTTTCACAACTATTAGTAATAAAATCTAATATTTTCGTTTTTTCGCCTTTTCGCGGCATATTATCCACTTTGGTTTATTTGCTGGTGGCACATACATACATACATGTATGCACTCGTAAATCCGAATTCGTTGTAAAAATAGTAAATATTACTATGAATACAACTGATCCCGAATACCCCTAATGTATATTTATAAAAATGTACTTAATTAACAACATTCAGTTAAAAAGGTACTCTTTTGTGTTTGCAAAAAAAAACATTTTATTGACAAACTGTACATACATACGTATGTATACATATGTGTGGCACCCTGCATTATTCCATTATTTTCATTTTACTTTACTTTTACTTTTCGTTAGTCAACTACGACTATTGACTTGTTACTTTATATGAAATTTTGATAATTGTTTTTCACGGTTTATATATAATTTTAAAACTATTTTTAATGGTGTTCGCTGGAGAATTAACAATGTTTTTATTCAAAAATAATTTTTTAATAATTGAAATATAAATCCATTATCCAAATGTGTCAATATGTATTTGTGCTTTAATTTGTGAACAGAGTGTTGTGTGTTTATTTGATGGTTCGTATTTAAACTATTTACAATCACATTTTTAGTGCAAAATACTTGCACTATAAAAAAAAAATTTTCAAAGTAAGAAGTTGTTTTAAGCGTAAATGACTTTACTCGATTTTGTTATTCTCCAATCTATTTATCTTTTTTTTAAACAATTTATATTTGCGATGCAACCTGTGTGAAAATTAAAAACGCTTTAAGAAATTTTAAGGAAGGCTTTATAAAATTTGTTTGGTGCTTTGCAATTATCTGTTTTTTTTTATACTTCCGTAATTAAATATTTCGGCGCCTCTATCTTATAAATTTTTATTTCATGTTTTAAATTTCTGTTCAAATTTAACATCAATTAGTAATCTAGTTGTATATTAATGTAAAATAACTTTTTTAGAATAATAAACTTTGCAAGCTTTGCTTGAATAATATTTTATATTCATTTGACTTTTCACTTTTTCGGGCGATACTAGTAAATATCGTTAGTTGGCGCAAAAACCTTCCCATACTAGAAACTTAAAAGATGTTTTAAAAATGTTTAAAAATAATTTTTCCAGACGCTCCTCGGCAGGGAGTGGAAAGTGAAGATTGTTCTGCCACTTCTCAAAAAATACGTCTATCTTCGGCATTTACATAAACACGAGTTTGTTGATAGTTCAGTTAGTTCGGCTGATATTAATGCCGAAATAATATAATAATAATAATAATTTTGGCGCATACACTATATAGCTCAGTGTTTGGCCGAGCTTCTCCTACAATTTGTTGGGTGCGTCTTTATATTATACCACAAATGGAGAGACCTGTAGTTTTGTGCCGACTCCGAACGGCAGATGCATTTAATGAGAAGCTTTTTCATGGCAGAAATACCCTCGGAGGTTTGCATTGCCTGCCGAGTAGTGACCACTATTAATGCCGAAATATGTACACAAAATAGGATCTATACATATATTGAATTTATTCAAATGCAATAATTTTTTGTCTGCTTTGCATAACTTTAATGCCTAAGCACTACTATGTATTTGAGCAAATCATAAACTCGAAGAAGTGAAATACAGACCTGATTATACACACATGTCTACCGACATAAACTCCCACAATCAGTTACCGGTAGCATTAAAATCGAACTACTTCCTACGCTAATTCAACGTGAGCGTTTAATTTCTTTACACGTACCACACTCTGGCGTTTCGTGCAACATTTCTTTAGTATCTCGTTGCTCTCGTGGTTGCTTTGCAGCAATTTCTTGGCTTCGGTGTGAACAGTTTTCTTCTACTTACGAATATAAGCTGACAGGGTTCTACGCAAGTTTTTTTTTTGCGTCATTTTCATTGCGTAGCATCTGAAATTACACCCAAAGGAACAGTAAAACTGAAATATTTATGGCAGCGCATGGCGTGTGAGGTACATCTTCCCTTGTGTGGCTAGCTGACGGGAGATGAGTATAACGTTTGGTCGCGCTGCATTTCCGCATCAGGTTTAGCATCCTTTTACATTTCCCCCCCCCCCCCCGCGGAGCTACGTTCAGCTGAGTAATTGAGCTGTTGTTGGCTACCTACTGCTCGACCATTACTGTTGCTTTGGCTGCTAAAGTTTAATGCTTTCATTCTCATTCTTATGCTGGTCTTAATCTGTGTGGCAGCATCACTAATTCTTTGCTTTCCCCTTTTTTTGATTTTTTTTTTTTCGCTCAAAATAAATAATTCTGTTGTGGGATATTTATGTATATATGTATGTGTGTTTGTTTGTATATGTATGCATGCTACCGGTACATTACTTTGTGTTTATGATTTTCCACTTTTTCACATGATACAAATAAATTTGTTATTCTTGTAACTCAACGCGTTGTCTGTAGAAGTCTATTTCGCAATGCATTTAACCGCGCATAAAGAACTTTACTATATCCGTTTTAAAATTTTGCACCTACATACATATTGAGCAATTTGTAGTTGTAGAGCCACTGGTCATAAACTTTGCATTGCATGGCAGGAAGTCGTTGGCACATTGTGTTTTCCTGATTTAAAGCAAGCTAAGCAAAATCGATCAAATATTTACATACAATTTAAAAAATTAAATGACTTAAATTAATTTGCGACTAATAGGTTTTTTTTTTGAAATTGTAATTAAATAATTGAAGAAGAATAAGCAATTTATTTATTAATAAAAATATCTTCTATTTATGTTTTTGGGGTTCTTTGTCAGCAATCACAAATTAAAGAGGAATACTTAGGTTTATTTTCTAAAAATGTAAAAATAAAAATTCGAGTTGTCATTTAAACTCATTTTATGGCTAAAAAATAACAAACCTTAATTGAGGACCAATATTTCCACGCAATAATTCCACACTTTAAATTGTATGTTTTTTTCGATCGAAGTATATTTAATGTATTAAAACTTTAAGCCCGATAGGCTCTGTTTGTAGCTGCCTTAATCGTGTAAAGTAATTATTAAAGAGGATTCCATACAAATGACCCAAATTGAAATTTTTTTCAAATTTTTATTTGGTTTTTAATAAGTTGGTATAAAGCTCTCAATTACTGTATTCATCGAATGCTCAAGATTTCAATTAAAATATTTTTACTTGCTTATTGGGCATGGCGAGTTGGCTAGTCCAGACTAGCTCGCCGGTATAGGGATCATTTCCACTCGTCGTTAGCGTCAGTATAATCTGGGATAGGACACCCCTTCTACTGTGTGGGGGCTACTGCCGCTTCATTTCTTAAAAAAAAAATGTAAACAGCAGACACCATCAGCTAAAGACCTCTAGCGCGAAATTTCCTCGAGCGTGTGTCAGCAAACACTTTCTTCAAGAAAAGCGTAAGTGTGATTGAAAATGTTTGGGCTGGGTAGTGCAAGAATAAAAAGATAAGGTAAATATGCAGTTCTAATAACTATTTAATTTTTAGACAATAATATAAAGGTCTGAAGTGACTTAAAGCTCCCGTATTAACAATGTTTGCTTTCATTTTAGCCGTGAGCGGGAGAACATTTGCATACAACATTTGTTTTTTATTAACAAAGATTTTTGTATAGTATTTGTAATTTTTATGCCGACGGACGTTTATTTAGTTCTAAATAGAAATTAATAATAGTATGAACATTTTTAGCGTTTTTTTTTTAATTTTACATACAGTTTGCAACCCTGACTAAAGTAATTTCCGTAGAAAACGAATTCTAGCTTTATAAAAAGCTCATGAAAAATAAAAAAAAAATCCGCAACCGCAAAAAGCGTGGATGAAATCAATAAACTATTTGAATATTTTTTCTCATTGTTTTTCCATTTAGGCGGTTACAAATTTAATAAAATTGCGATGAAGTTTTTCCCTCTAAAGCCATGATTATTTTTTTAAAGTACTTTAAAACTTAAAAGAGCTGGCTAAATAAAAAAAAAAGTGATTTAAAAAGTTCCGAGCTATGTAGAATAACGAAATGATATTCAGTACTAGAAAAACGTTATAGAATTAAGATATGACCTTTTTAAAAGCTTTTAATAATATTTTCTTTAAAGTTTCCATTAGTTATTTGTTATGAAAGCGACACTATTGCGGATGTTCATTGTTAAAAGTTTTAATACAAATTTCTTACACATTTTTGGAACGACTTTAAGAAAGAGTACACATTTAAACTTTCCTGGAATTCTTTTTTCATCTGATATGTTCAAATACTATTTTTTTTATAATTTTAAGATTATCTTAATTATGATTCCTAACTGAAACCTGATGTAAGTGAAAAATTCGGGTATCGGTAAGAAAAACTAAATCTGCACTTTAAATATATTTAATTCTGAGTTTCAGAATTTTTTTGTTTTTGGTGTGTTTTGAAAGTTTCTGGTTCCTATCACAAAATATTGAATCGAAAGTTGGTTGAACCGAACTAAGTTTAGCCACAATTCTCTTCTTCTAAATACATATCTTTTCGAAAGATTATGATGGTCATTTGAAAACTCAATTTTGGTGTTGGTTATATATTTCTGAAAAGCCTTATATACATACATATACCAATTGATTCAGATACCCGTATTTCATTTATTACACGCATCTGTGGAGCTCTCCATTGCGAATTTTACTTGCCTGAGATTGATTTAAATATTTTTGTATGTTTACAGCAAAATTTTGAAATATATTTTTTAAAAATATCAACCTTTGCTTTTTAGTAAAACAACTCTCATTTGTTGTTATTTTTTTTTTCTTTTTGTGGTAAAATGCGTGGATTTACATATGTATGTAAATGCGAAAAAAAGGAATATATGTAGTATTGAAAACTTTTCAAATGGCTTAAGAAATATTTACTCTTTCATTTCTCCGAAGAACGCCACTGCCGATAACTACACAAATACATATACAAGTCAGCATTTGTTACTTTACTCCCATTTTGTAATTGTTGCAAACTTTTTCCTTTGCACTTTATTATGCGCACTCAGCGCTAAATTTTATTGTCAGTTCATGTTCCACTAAATTATGTAGAATACGCGCAGACAGCTTTAGTTTTCGCTTTTGGTGCCTTAGTCCGCATAATGGATATCCATTCCACACCCTCGCTGCCGCGCAGCCAACTTCCGTTTGTCTTAAGCAGTTCTTCCCCCGCCACCTTTTCCAAGCCTTAATTTGACTTGAACTCCTCCGCTGCGGCTACTGTCGCTGTTTGCGTGGACATCTCCATTGGGCTTTTATTATTTCATTTTGTGTTCTATTAAATCTGTGCAACTTTGCTGCAATTGCAATTTGCCTTTCGCCCTTTGTAACTTGCGAATTATGTAACGTTCAACCTTATGTAAAAGCTGCTTGGTAGTGAGTGGACTTTTGTCAGTTCATTTATAGCATTGAAATAATTAACATTTGTTCCCTTTCAAAATTAATTTATTCTTTTTTTTTTTTGTTATTTTCTTCGCTGTTGCTCAAATTGTCACTAACAAATGTCACTTACTTCATTCCATTGCACTTAAACGCCTTTATTGTAAGCGCTCAGTTCTTGCAACTACATAATTTTGTCTTGACGTCCAATCGGCAATTCTTGCCACTGGCTCCCTAAAGGATTACGTAGTGTGTACCAAGAGTGAAAATTTCAAGAATTATGTCAGACCTTCTTTCCCATTATTCTACACTTTCTTGTCTACAAACATCTTTCTTCGTTCTAGGCTAGCTCCAATTCATTTAACATTTTTATTTTCTAACGTTGTTATTTTCACTTTAATCGCGGCTGTTCAGTCTGTGCAGCAATGACCTAAATTTTAGCCGCTGACACTTTGTCAGTGAATTTCTTCTTAGCAATTTTAATTAGTTAAAATTATTTGCGAATTGGCTTATTAATGCAAGGCCAAAGGTTGGATATGACCAATGAGTTGAATTAAAGTAATAAGTGTGTATTTAGTTTAAGAAGTAAAATACATTCACCATTGTCCGAATCAAATAAAATAACTTTTGTTGAATTTTTAAATTATCTTCTTCTACAAGTTTTAAACTGTGAACTCCTACGTTGGCTGACTAAATTTTCCGAATACTTCCAGTGACATATCGACGAGTTTAGTATCGAGAAAGAATCGGTCGCCCAAATAATGTACCTACCCTCAAACTTTTTTTAACAACAATTTATTTTATCTGAGGCGTAAGCAATACCAACTTGTGCCACACTAAATCTAAAAAAAATGCAAGACACCCTTTCCAAGCAGGCGAAGAATAATATGTTGGTATGGCGAAGAAGTGATGGCCGATTGGCTGTGGACGGTTTTTTAATATCCTCAACAAGACCAAATGGTTAACATTTGGTGCCGATCGTTTGTATTCTAAGTGTCGCTAAACTCGACTGCGAAAAGCGTTTTAGCATTAATTAGGAAAACCTTAAAAAAAGTCAAGACAAGGGGTTTATTGCGACATTCTAAAAAAGGTTCTTCAGATAATCGTTTATCTTCTTTAGCTAAATTGCTCTTAGTTGTATGAGAACATCTGCTTTTTCAACTAAGTACAACTATTTTGAGTCATAGTTTGTATGTTTTTTTTATCAACTAAAGAAACAAAATGTGCATTAAAGCAATCCAACGTTGAGGAAATATTAGTTGCTTCGATTTCTGTCACGATTCTGCCATATGGCTAAATGAACAAGAATCCACAATTTGAAGAAAATATTCCCATACAGAAAAGTCTACTTTTTATGCCAAATTAAGGTGTTTGCTGTCACTCCATTCATAAAAAATGCAATTGCTTTATTTTTGCCAGTAAATATAACTGATTACTGATTTTGCTGGTGTTGGTTTGACGCGAAACTTAAATTACATTAAGAACTTTTTAAGTTACATATTCTAAATATTTGCATTCTCTGAATATAGCTGCAAACGTAAAATGAAATATTAATTCTTAATTTATTAAGATCAATATTTAGACAATAAGAGGAGATTTTTTTTTACTTATGAAAAAAATTGTTTACAGAAAATTAAAATTATTTCTTGTAACTTTATTTCGTTCGAAAATTATTACGAAGTTAATATTTCGCTTTTTGCAGTACGATGGTAAAATACGAAAAAGTAACACCTCATTCTGCGTAATCATTTGTATAGCAACAATTTTTAAAGAATGTAAATATCTCGAAAAACTCAAAGGTTAAGTTTTCAATTGGTTCCAATAGAAGCATTATATTAGCCATCAATTTGTGCCCAATGGCCTGAACTAGCTGTACTCGCGAGATGACAACAGCTACCGCTTATAATGCGAATACTAGCCTGCTAGACAACGACAGCAAGTCTGTCATAGCAATTTTCTCAAATGCTCTCGATGCGGTAGAACTGAACAGACTACATCCCATCTGCGCTGAGTATTAGATAAGACTTTCGGGTAGAGCTTCCATCTACCAAATAAACAAGGTCCAACTATAAAAATACGAGATAACCGCCATAAACTTATAAGAAACTCAAAACAAAAAATCTTTTTAGGTATGAATACCCCGAAAATGATTCTTTGGAAAAAATATGGAACTTGATTGCATTGCAGCCAGCAAAAAATAAGCAATTGAGCAACAAAGTAATTTCTTCTTGTAAAATACTTTGTGTTATCTAAGGTGAGTAGGTATATTAGGCTTAACGCTGAATAAACTAGATGATGCAAATAACTTAGACTGCCTGCTAACATTTTTAAAGTGAAGTAAATTAATGTTAAAATATTTATTTTCGAATCTCTACGCTTATTTAGAAAGTTGCATATGATAAATGCAATTTATTTGCTGCTACAATCGCTGCTACACGAAAAATTATATTTAACTATGCGAAAAAGCAAGAAAACTCTGCAACTTTCACTCAAGTGTAATGCAATTTGATAAAGAAAATAAGTAAAAAAAAAACGTTGCCTTAAATACATGCACTTGTGCCTTAGTAGAAATCCGCATGCACACATACACACACACACACACGATATGAGCAAATAGTCACGCATAAGCCAGAGTAGCCCAATCGTGTAAGAAAGGAACGAAGGCAGCAAGGACGAAGGAAGAAGGCAAGCACCAACTGCATTGAAGTGTGTTAAATTGGCTTGCTACTCCAGCATTCAAAAGGCCAGCTCACAGCAGCGACGGCAGCAGCAGCATCTGAAGTGGCGCTAGAATGCAGCGCAGGCAATGCAAATTGGCAAACAAATGTGGATGGCACGCAGGGCAGACAAATAAATGGCCAACAAGTGCGTAAGCGAGAAACCAACAGCGAAATGATGCAAACGTGCGGAAATACATTTGGGGACTGGACGCAGACTGCTTGTAGTTGTTAGATGTTTTGGGAAATGAAGCAAAATAAATGGACAAACAGCCAATTCGGCAGGAGGATACTCAACAAAAAAAATAATAATAACAAGAACAGCAAAAGATAAATAAATAAATAAAATAGGAAATCAAATGAAAAGCGAAAACAAAATTATTTACGCACTAACAAATCATATACAATAAAATATTAAATGAAGCAACAACAAAGCGGCTGAGGGGAAGAAGCAAATTATAAAGAGCAAGATGTGAAAAAGTGTCTTTAAACTAAAGTTTGAAGCTACAAAAACAAAAAATAAAAGATCGTGTTTGCTTTACGAAAATGTCACTCTATACTTGTTTGAAGTAAGGGTTCCAATTGGCCAGAGATACTCGTATGTACAAGTGTATGTATTTATGTTTGATTGCACTGCTCTTACAAACGAGTATGTCACCCATACATACATACATAGATATGTAAATATGTACATCCGAACGTGCGGGTATGTGCACAAACTTTGTACAGCCGCTAACGAAGCAGAAATAAGAAACTGCAAATTTCGTATATAACTAAATCAAATAAATAACTTTAAAAATGTAAGGAGAGGCAAAAATTAATGCAATTTTTGAAAGCAATATTCCTGCACAAGCGACAATTTAAATAAATAAAGTTTGGCCAAACTTTAAAACTGGCAATGCATCTTAAAGATTATGTTATACAGCAATTATTTTGCTCTCTCATGAAAAATATACTCATAATCATAGAAATTTTGAATTATTAATTTCATGATAATTTTTAATGTAAAGCTTAAATGTATATTAAACACAGAGTTAATTTAATTTATATGGAGTTTTTCGATGGTATTAACAGTTTGTCATTTAATATAAAATCATCTGGTTAGTTTTTGTCCGTATAACCAATTAAAAATGTATACAACTTTTGAACTTAAGTACAGTTCAATGCGAAAACTATTTGTGAATGAAACAAACACAAAGCGGTAGAAGTTATAGGTGCTTTTTTACAATTCAACATATCTCATAATCAAACTTTTCCTTTAAAAACTTCTTTGGGACTCAACTCCACGTCACCACGAAAATTAATCGATCACATATTTGCGCTGAGCTAAGCTTACTACGCAAAAACTATGAGCCAAAAGTATTAAAATGTTCAAGGAAATAATAAGTTTTTTTTTTCAATGAATCAAAACAAAATGCTTCCCATTGCTCTCAGTGGCAATTGCAGCCATAGCCAAGTCGCTTCTTATATAAAAAAAACCAACCAGATTAAAACCAACAATATTGCATTAATTAAAAAATCATAAAGACATACAAATATATGTTTGTGTATGTATACATAATGAGCGTACAAAAAAAAATTTTTTTGTATATTTTACAGTCCTTTTAAATGCTATTATAGTTTAAAAAGGGTCACAAATTCAGTTGTCACATATTATAGAATTTTAAAAACACAATTAAATTTATTTTTTTTTTTTTCTTAAGTACACTTTTATTGCACATACTACAATGCATATACTCGTATGAACACTTCTAATAATCTGAGTATTTATACGTGGAATACTACCGCGCATCAAGAAATGAGAGCATCGCCTAATTTTCGTCGACAAGTCTTAATCCAGAATGCGAAAATTTCGAGAATTCACAAAATATTACAAACAAAAATTTAACATTTTGAAACTACCTCGATTATAAAAGTTAGCATGAAAAGCGTTATTAAATGATAATAACAATTAAGCAACGAACCATAATATTTAATTAGTGTAGCTTAGATTGGTTATGAAAAGAAGAATATATTGAAATATTTTGTCAATATCAGAACTGAAAGAATAACTGGCATACGTTTGACCTTCTTAACTATTCGAAATAACTTACTAGGAGTTTTGAATGGAATTTAATTTGCAAAAAAACCAAACGAATAGGTCCTTCATGTCCTTCAACAAATACGTAATGCCATTATTCAGCTAGAGAGTGCCAAATATTTGTATGTTGGTACTTATGAGAATATGAATTTTATCGGATAGTTCCCTGGAACATTTTCATGGCCAGAACTAGTAGCTTTTTTTTTACTTTTATCCTTTTTGTAGCAGACGCTACATGAGCCACTATAGACGTTAAGCCATATATTTTCTTCGAAAAAGGGGATTCTTCGTATTCAAAGTATACTCAAACTTTATAAGGTTTCATTACTTAGCGCGCTGGTTTTTATCGAAAAAATCAATTTTTCTCTGCCATAATTTCCTCTAATATTTTCCAGCACATTTTCACGCACATACATTTTACGAGCATTAAAATGCAATGATGCAAGAATCAGAGTGCTGGAATAGATTATTTTCCCAGAAAGTTTGGTGATAAGTTACAAAATGTAGACGAAGCTATGTCCACAAAGCGTAATGGCCTTTGAAAGAAGCATATAATATCCAGACGATAATAAAAATTGGAAAGAAAATGCATGCATTTGATCTGCTTAACGTAAAATAGAAACAAAATATAATATGTATTTTATTTTTAAACCCTAATATAGGTTCATAATTACTCAACTTTTGCAATGCAATTCCGCTGCGTTTCTAATCAGAGTATTATATATTATCCGTTCCGTTACAAATAAAAGATAATTTTCCTCTTTGCGATTTTTAAATACTTATTTGAGATATACAAGAAACAGGAGAATTATTTTTTTAGGATATGATATTGTACTTTTTTTTTTTTAAGCTCAGGGCGACACAACTTAAATGTTACATTCAGCTTGTGATTATGAACACAAATATGTTAACTTAATAAAAATTAAATAGTTTACGAAAACTATTTTGTGATAATTGTATGGTAATATCCATTGTTAATTGCTTAACGATTGTAAAGAATTTAACAGAATGGAAGCAAGGACATTGTCAAACTATGTGTTTTGCCTTACTTATGATTTGAACATAACTAATAGGAACGATTTTCCGTCATCCCTTGTCAAATTTGGTTTTGTGACATACCGGTTTCGGGGTTGAGCCATCTTCAGTGTCGTTTTCGTTCAAAAGGAAACCATTTAAGAATGTTGTTGCAAATTTTTTTGGTAGCCATAAGATTTGCAGTTATAATAAAAAGTACTGGGTTGTCACTCAAAACTCGATTTTTAGACTCACATCTTGACTTTTTTCCTGAGAACATAGAAGCTGCGAGTGATGAACACCGAGGGAGTTTCCATCAGGACATAATAAAAATGGAAAAGCGGAAATATTTGACGTCGAACTGGACCCAATGAAAACCAAGTTTAAAGTACTGTTCTTGTCGACATATTTTTTAATTAATTTTTTAAAATGTGTTTTTTTTTTTGTTATTTGTCTGGAACATACAGTAATTTTCTTTTATGCGACTCGTTCATTGCATAGATGCTTTACTGTCAACATACACAATTTGTTATAATTTCGTTCATATGTGTTACTGCTGATACAATTTACCAAATAAGTTATTTGTATTTACTTGAACTTACTTGAGCTCTTCAGTTAAGTGATTCCTTTTAAAAATACTACATCCCACATGCTGCTGCTACTGCCTCGTTCATCGTTTCATTTCATTAGCTTCACAGCAATTGCAATATTGCCTTCGAAGCAAACGGATGCGCATGTAAGTGCATACTTACATAAATAACATACTCGTACATACGAGTATATTTGTACATACATACTTACTTATGTATAATGTACATATGTATGTATATATACTTGCAGCAAAGCGGCAGCAATTTTAAAAGCTCTG
Source organism: Philophylla caesio (assembly GCA_963971545.1). Taxonomy (NCBI): domain Eukaryota; kingdom Metazoa; phylum Arthropoda; class Insecta; order Diptera; family Tephritidae; genus Philophylla; species Philophylla caesio. The sequence goes on along the minus strand of OZ020606.1, from coordinate 112,154,595 downwards.
AGTGCGTTTCGGTGCAACATTGATATTTTATTTGGTAGTTTTCGTACATTTTGTTCCCTTCTCTTCTCTGATTTTCTTCTTTCTTTCTTTCTGGTTCTGTAGTTTTTGGCTGCTTACTGCGTTGAAAAGTTGCACGAAAGGCCAAAAAGAGGTTAAACCTAATGTGTTGCAGTTGAATTGCTGGCAGAGCAATTCCGCTTCTGCTTTTGCTACTCCTGCTGCTATTGCGATGGTCAATTGAGGCACACAGGCTTGTCTGCCATTGACGCTAATGCAACTACAATCGAGTGCTAGAATGTTGAAATGCAGAAGCGTTCCAAATAGTGCAATGATATTTATTTTGCTGCTGCTACCCTAAACGCATCAATGGTTTAAGGCAAATTTAAAATTGTTAGCCAGGCTAGTTTTGCTTTGTTAGCTGTTAGTTTTCGAAAGAGATTCGGAAAAGTGAATTTGTTGTGTAAATTGTAGATTTCATTTTGCTGAAATTCTTTACCTTTTAAAGTAGTCTATTACAAGTGCTGCTCTTTAAAGCATTTATGTATGTATGTGCAAACAGAAACGTTATTCAGGCTTTTAAGCTTTATTGGTAGCAAATATCATTACGACGCTCTTCATGAGTGCTTCTGGAATTCTGGCAATTAATTTGATTTTCATGTTGCATACTTTGCGCTTTAATTGAGTTAGAAAGTGTTTACACTTTTGAAAGGCATAATTTGATAAGGCAGGCTTGCGGCTAAGAGTGTGTGCGTACGTGAATGAATTTTTTTTTACATTAGAACATTCGTGTTTTTGTTTTCAGTGTTTGACACAAAACCAAACAATAAATCGTAAGAAATGCAACAATTAACACCAATTTTAGGTGCGCGTAAATATTAATCCACAGGTTAAATATATATATATATATATATATACATATATATTTGGTATGACTTTACATACAAAATTGGTAGAATGGAGTTTTTTGCTTTTAAATTTTAGACAGGATAACCACACTTTGGCACAAGACCTTAACTTTGGCTAAGCAAATGATTAAACAGAAAACTTTATTAAAACATTTTCTAAGAAACTTACGTAGAAGATATAGAATGGGTTCTTGATGTTAAAAACAACTGTAGAATTTACATTAAAACATATCCCGTCCACTAAACTCAAGTCCCTAAAAGTAGATTGCAAAAGTAAAATTTGAAAGATTGCAAAGGAGTGATACAAATTAGCTGTAGAGAAATCCATGAACACGAAGAATGAATTCGTGAAAAAAATTATTGCTGGTGGGATAATGCGAATGCTGACAATGCTCCTGCAGTTGCAGTGTTTGAAATTGAGCACTCAACTTCAATTCGGACCTAGATTTCGCTGATCTACTTCTATTTTTGTATTTAAAAATAAGAAAAATAAACGACGATTTTTCGAAAATACAGAGGGGAAAACGGCTGAGGAAATCATCAGGAATATTTTTTTTGTTGTTCTATCTGAATAAAATTCTATGAAGATATCAAAATGTATTTTAACAAGTTCACGTTTAAAAAACAATATTTTTCAATATTTATAATTAGTTGATGTACAAGAAAAACACGTTCTCTACATTTTTTCTGACTGTCCTCGCATCATCAGGGCGATTTGAATTTAAAGTTCACTTATTTCAACTTGTGTTATATAAACGAAACATAACGTTGGTTATAAGTGTATTAAAGGAAGAGTAAAACAAATAAAAAAAAAACTTTTTAGAAACTTCTTGTTTTTTAATTCTGCACAAACTTAATATTAAATTAATCCTTTAAATTGCTATTAATTTCAGTGAATCTTAAAAACAGAGAAATATTTGTGCTTATTATGTTGCGAGGCGCAAAATTTTCATCTTAGTAATAGCAAATGGCAATATTTCGGCAAAATATTTAATTCCGTTTTTGTTTATATACTGCGTTGAATCCTGGAAGGTTAGCGTTTGTTTGGTGTCAGCATCGAACTGTCAAGTTACAGAAGAAAAATAAAAATTATTTAACTAAAATGTTTTTATGAGTAATAGAAGATAAGCATGCATTTGAAATGTTCCCGTCCCGGGATCCCGGTCTTTTTTAACTCCCGGATATAGTCTATTCAAATCCTAGGATTGCTGAAAACCATTCACTTAATAGCCATTAAAATTGTTTATCCAGCCTTGCGTGAGTTTCGCTTGAAAAAAATTCACCCGAAATTTATACTAAATTCAGAGTAGGAAATAAATCTAGTCTGAGTAATAACTTTCTTTAATTTTCTTGTTGAAAGGATCAATCAACGGAGGACAATCCTGTCAGATGTGTACACTTTTTCATTAATCCAAACAAAGTATATGATCTGAGATATGAATTTTCTGAAGCTTATAGTTTTACTGCCATTAGAAAGCAGCTGGAGAATATCTTCCTGGATGTAGAAAATTAGCCTTAATGCGAAAGCGATAGTAATAACAGATATCTCAAAGTAAAATTACATCAAATTTTAGCAAGCAGCTCGCAAGTGTCCAATAATTGAAAGTCATAGAATTTATCAGAAAGTTTGCAAAAATAAATGTATATATTTGGTTATAGCAGCAATAAGAGTTAGCATGGTAGAAATGCCCCCAGAGGTTTGCCATTGCCTGTCGAGGGGTGGCTGCTATTAGAAAAAACTTTTCTATGATTACAATTTTACTTGCCCTTACTGAGATTCGAACCTCGAACTCACCGGCATATCGAGTTATAGCACGCTCCGCTACCAATTCGACCACAGCAGCTACTGTGGCATATAATAATATTTAATATTAATCTGAAACAGTGATTCAAAATAATTTTACTGTATATGCATTTGTTTCTACTAGAAGTATAAGTTCCTGAGGATACATATATGTTTTTCAAATTGTATGTATATTACTTTTTTTTTTTGCTGATTGAAAGTACAATTAAATACATACATTAATTACAACAAATTATTCTTCTTTCTTATTTTAATGTTATTTTGAATACATCTATAATACGACGAATACAGACGAGTAACATTTTTGATTAAAAAAAGTTACATATTAAAACTTCCTAAATTTCGGAACAATTCCGAAATATCGGGATTTGGTTTTAATTACCCGTACAATCCAGGTTGAATTAAAAAAATCTACATCCCTATTATATATATAATATATTATTCATTAAAACTAGACAGTATATTATTTTATAGCTAAAAAGTTAGACTTATACGGGTATATAAGCAGCATAATCAGTTTCAAAATCTTGACATAAACTACGGAATGACCATAAACATTGTGTCTAACATTTCTCTGCGACTTGCTAGAGGGAAGGGTAGACATATTAATTAGTTTTAAACGAATAATCTAGGATGACATATTATACTGGAAATCACAGCGAAGATCCCTGAGAGCATATTGAAGGTAGCCAGAAAAGTTGCGACTGCAATGTACCTAAGTATGGATATTCTTGTGTTTATGAAACCTGAACTTTTAACGGTCAAATTTTAATAAATTTTACTTAATATTTGCAAAACACTCCGGTTTAGTGTCCTACATATACAACTATGTAACGTGAAATCATCGTGATTTAGAAATAGTAAAAATAGATTTAATTTTTCTTGAAAGCAGTTAAATACATTTTACAGGTACAACGTTTGTTTTCTAGAGTCGAGTATCTCTCTATTAAAACACCATCAATTAACTAATTCAAGTTGATAAAGCCTACAGGCCTGAGTGCTTGATTTTCGTAAAACCGCTTAATGGAGTTTGAAAATTCCTGCGAAATAGACCACCCCACAATAAATCCTCGCACTTTAAATGTAAGCTTCACATAAAATTTATGAATATTTTCGCTCGTTCTTTCCTTAGTCCGTCACACTTGTGCTTCCCCCCCTTCTCTCTTCTGCGAACTAAAGCAGGCAAGCTGTCTTTTGCCCAAGGGCTAAAATGGCTGTTTGCGCAGCCTCTAATAAGTCATACGTGTGCTAAAGATGTCTGTCAGTCTGACGCTAGGTATGTTTATCTAGGTGAAAAGTAACAACAAAAACACAAGCATAGCCGTATACGAGTAAGAGTAGGAAAAATAATAACAACAACATATACATTCTGCAAGCAAACTAAATCTGTTCATCTTTGTGAGCCAACCAGCCAATAAGGTTTCAACAACAAATGCAAGACTCCATAATTGTTTGTACATAGCAACAACACCAAAGGCATATATTTGTTATTGACGAATGTGCATTTGTTTGTATGTACGTTCGTTGATTGCTCTACGGCTGCTTGTTGCTGATAATCATCTGTATCAACAACAAAATCTTGCTTATCATATCGAAAGGATAACAACATAAAGGCTTTACTAATACTGCTGTTGTGTTTGCCATTGGCGTGCAATTGAGCAGTGTGCCTGCAAGCGTATACACACATACATACATTCACTTTTATCAACATATTAGAACTTATGTATAGGCACATACATAAGTACATAAATTAAACACGCACGGTATATTGTTAAGAAAGGTAAGTAAGTAGTGCGCAGACATTAGTGTCTTTTGTATTCGTATGTGCATATATAATTGCAAAGTAAAACAACAAACACGCTTCAACCGGGTAAAAGGATAATTGCGCGACGACAAATGGTTTTGCAAAAAACTAAGCTGTAAATTTCTTAGACAGCAGGACAACACTGCGGAAACTTTAGTAATCAAACTGAAATTTTGTAATATTCTTAAAGTTTGTATTTTTAAAGTCAGTGTTATGAGATATGACGGGAGCTTCGCGGCATTGAATAATATCCATCCCTGGGTTCACAGATTATATTTAAAACACATATTGACACATTTGAACAATTTATTTATGCTCCAATTATATTAATTATTTCTTCTTTAATTCTCAAAAAAAAAACACCTTTAAAAACAATTTAATAAATTTTATAAAAAATGTAAAAAAACATTTATTAAAATTTCGAGCGCTTTGGGGTACGCAGATATGTAGCTCACTCAATTTGTACAACTAAGAGCAAGTTTCCATTTCATACGAATTACCAATGATTTCTGACCATTTTCTTGGACTCAAATTGAAGGGGCGAAAAAACTGCATACTCAAAAAAATTCTAAAAGCATTTTTAAAAAGATCAAGAATTTGAGGAAATTTTGTTCAATCGTTATTCATTTTGTAAAAAGTTTAAAAAATAGATGTTTATATGATTTTTTTAGAGAATGAACCATATCTTACTTAAAAAATAACTTAATATATCTGTCAGTATGTGGTTGAGCTATATATTTAGTTTTATATACAGGTAAAATTAAAAATATGGTTACAGATAATTGGAAAAAAGAAGACGTAGCAAAATTCAGAGAAGAGAAAAATTAACCTTATCATCTAAATACTTCCAGCATTATTCATATACAAAGGTGTTATTTAACCTGTGCCAACTAAACACCATAAATCTTATTAAAAATATGATTTTCAGATAGTTAAATGACCATAAAGGTCATAATAAAAACGTACCTTCAAAACCAAGTTAGAGAAATAATATTATGACACTCTACAGATAAGCACAATATATATAGAATTCGTGTGGTGGGCACTTGGTGACTGCGGTGTTGCATGCTGATAATTTGTTGTTGTCTCAACTAATCTACATCTAATGAAATAACAAAGGTCTGGCTGATATTCCGATATTCCAAACAAGACAAATACTGAAGAGCAATTAGTATTATAAGACGCCCAAAAATATCAAAAATATTTAGTTACCACTTCTACGAGTGAATGCTTGAAGTTGAGTGATAAGGTAAGAATGAGTTACGGAAGTACATAGAATTTTGCGTTGCTTTAACTCTTTGCAGCAAATGTGACCGTGTGCTGAGAGTTGTCAAGTGTCGTATTATCACAAAGTTATATAATTTTAAAAATTCCAAGTTGCGTATTTTAACAAACTTTTTCTGTGCAATGCAATAAAAAACAAAAAAAAAATTATTTGAGCAACCGAAAATTTGTATGGCTTTACAACTTAACGAAATTTTTAGAGCTGTAATTAATCGTTTAATTTTGAAATTATCAAAAATCATTGGTTACTTTTAGCAACTTCAAACTTACGACGCTAGAATTAAATGAGCTATACAACTCTTAAATCAAAAAAGTCTATAAAATCTTTTATACGTAAAGAAATTTACTAGCAAAAAAAATTTATCTAATCCATCTATTAAGTTAATCTGCAATATAAAATTATAGTCATAACAATACAAAGTTTCAACTTCTCGAAGATGGATTTATTTTATATTGCTTTTTGGTCATATAACTATTGTATACAATTGTTTTTTTTTTTAACCTTTAAGGCCAATTGATTTTTTTTCGGTATATTTATTATTAGGAATATCTTATTAGGAATATTTTAATTTAAACATGGTGTACTCCGTTCGATATATAAATTAACAGAAGAACATAAAAAGTATGGAAGAGAAATAAATATTTGTTTTTAATCTGCTTACCAAAAAAAAAAAAAAGAACAAGAACTCTCGCCAAAGATTCACCTTTTAATACTTTTGTCGCCTTTCGATTATTTAACTCAGTAAATAAATACTGGAGAAGAATTTTGACAACGTTAAGTGGAAAGTAATTAAAATAAAAGATGTTCACAGTAAAATGCATGGAAGCATGGGAAATGATTGGATAGGTCTGACTACGAGACAACGCTTTAAGTTTATTTTTAATTTTTTTTTTAATCAGAAAATTTGTTTTTGAATAATTACATTTTTGGCTAGGAGAGCATGTGAATAAAGTTCAATTTACTTACAGATGTATTGTACGAGTAGATATATCAACAAAATTGTGGGGATAATTTTTTGGCATGGTTAAAAAGAATTATCAAATTAAAGTAGAACGAATATTGTTCCAAAACAGAAAAAGCTGATATTATATGAACTCAATTGCGAATAACTGCAACGGCAATTCCTATCCAATGTATAAGCTCGGTGAGTTTGCAACTATATACAAATAAATTTTTATAATTATAACATGAAACATACAAATTAAAAAAAATTATGTAAATCTTGAGCGAAAATATTCTGAAATTTCAATTGAAAAAGGATTAAAGCACATGGTAAATGTATTGTCCAAAGTTAATAAGAATTTTAGGCTACCTTTGGCTTTCGATATTTTTTTTTTATAAAGCTGGTACAAAGCCTCAAACATCACAAGATGTTTGCTGGACTATGAGCCTATTCTTATGAAGAGTTATTAAAAATTATGTTTAATATTCACCATCTACTCGAATATGCGAGCCACTGTGCTTCGACTATATAGCAAAAACAACAAAAGTAAAGCAAACAGATGATTTATATGAGTTAATATTCGAAAAAAAAAACTAAACTAAATTTTAATGAAAATAGTTTCGATGCTATAAATACCAACAACAATTGAAAATTTATTTAAAGTCTTCATATTTTATAAGCATACCTACTGTGAGAAAATGCATAACAACGCTTTAGTATGCAATATTTACATATGTATGCCTGTGTATGTTAATATTCATTTGGCAACGGATCGCTTGTACGAGTATAAAAGTAAAGTGCACAAGTCGCAAGGTCACTAAGTGCCACAAAACACACACACACACACACTGGCGCACATACTTAAATACATTTGACCAAATCATATTGACGACATGCAACCGCAGAGGCTCTACTTATAGTCAACTGCCAACTAACAGACTTAATAATTTATCTAAGTAACAGTAAAATTACTTAAATTGGCATAGAACACTCTCTAAGTGATGTTTAGAAGGAAGCGAACGAACTATGCAGGCCGAAAGATGCAGGGGAAAGTAAAGTAAGTAAAAAATATAGCCAAAGATGTCGTTGGGTCAGTGCCTGATTTATTTATTACTCTAAAGAAATGTTAGTTGAAGAAAGTAGATGCGGTGCATTGAGCAGAAACAAGAACTACTTGAAGATATACGTTGAAGTACGAGTACGTATGCATATAGTATGTACATGCATATGTGCATACAACACACTCACTCGTATATAGCATTTTGTACATTCACGAAGTTAGTTATTGCCTTTTAGAGTTGTAAACATGCATCTGTGGTACAGTGAAACTTGTGTTAACTGCATTATTAATTGTTATTAGCATTTGTGAGATGTACCGAACTTTGGCTTTTTGATGATGCAAAACAATGGGAATATTTTTTCATTCATCTTTGAAGACAAGTAAAGAAATTGTATTTTATTTTAGTATGCACTGTAGCGTCTTTAAGGTAAATATATGTAATCCTAAAGAACTCGAATGATGTGTCATAGTGAAGGTTCTTAAACGTTTGCGCGTGAATGTTATGGAAAAGCATTTTCGACTGGTGACTGTCACACGATGGACAATAAACTCCTCAAAAAAGCGCGAAAGTTGACTAGAATAAAGTTGTAAAAATTATTAGAAAAATGCATACTCAAACAAAATTGTGAAATTATTATTATTTTAAGTCATCCGCTATTTTGATTTACCCAAAACTACCTAAATTCGCAATCAAGCTACCCAAAAACCCTTACAGCCAGTTTTATAAAATTATTTAAGGGAAATTCATATTTTGTAATGTGAAGGAGGGTGTATTGTTGGTGCTCCCTTTTAAGATGAAAAAAAATATTTTGCTCTCAACAAAATAAACGCAAATATTCAGTTTTATTTTTTGTTTCTTTAAGTTTGTATACACGCGCTTGTGGACTATTTTTTTCATTCATTCTAGGGCGAAGCAGAAATTTTACTCTCAACAAAAATACTAACGCCTTAAATTATTTAGCGCTCCTCTAAACCAGGAACCCGTTTAATATTTCTCACGAGAGAGAAAAATGCAAAGGCCTATTCAGTTATAATCGCAGCATACTTAAAATGGCTACTAGAAGGCTTTGTTTGAGACGACTATTTTTTTACTTCATCAACGAAATATCACCTTAAACTTTTAAAAGAAAATTCACAGCAAAACCGAGCTCTAAATTTTTTTTTAACTATTGATCATGGCAGGAAGTTTTGTAGCGAGATTTTTTCTTTAAACGCACTTACAGCTAATTTTGTATTTACGAACTGTCTTACCAATAAAAAAAATTTGATATAATAGTGAAATATATAGTTTTGTTATTGTTAATTAAGTTTATATTGCAAAACTATAAATTCGTCGACTTAGTGGGCATTTTTGTTGGAAATCAAATTCTCTATATAAAGGGTTTGGTACAGAAAAATCAAAAAAAAACTATGATTTTTGATTAAGATACAGCTTATAAGCTTAGAATTAAGCTATAAGAACTTTGAAAGAGGAAGGATCCCTACACAACTGCTAGCCACAAAGCACCCTAATGTGTATTGGACATGTTCTAGTTGTTAGTAAAACTAACCCTGTCTCAATAAGTAAATCGAGAAAATTGAAATAAAAATTTCATTGTTTATATGCCATCATGCATTGTTTGGGGAAATTTTGATATTTTGTAGAGCATACCGAATCGAAAATTATCATCTACATTTGGTGACCAGTACCAAGTGACCGCTGTGTTCGAGTGGATAGCGGTGCGTGCTATTACTCGATATGTCGCGGGGTTCGAGGTCTGAATCTCAGCCAGGGCAAGAGAATCTTAATCATATAAAAGTTGTTTCTAATAGCGGTCACCCCTCGACAGGCAATGGCAAACCTCCGAGGGCATTTCTGTCATCAAAAAGCTTCTCATAAAATTCATCTGCTGTTCGGAGTCGGCACAAAATTGTAGACCCCTCCATTTATGGTATAATGGTAGAAGAAGGCCAAACACTGAGCTATATAGTGTAAGCACCCAACTATTATTTATTATTATTAACAAGATCAGCAGAAATAATGGTAGTTGACGTTATTACCATTTTCGGCCATCACCTAGAAAACAACTGCAATTCAAATAAAAAAAACTTAATCAAAGATAAAAGTTATGTGGGAACAGAAAACAGAACACGTAGTGGACGAAGATACAAAAATGTGCAACTCTGCAACCCGTATCGAAAAGACAAAGACGCTATGACGGTTAATAAATAAAATTACAAACGACAGTTCATCGAAGGACAGCAAACCGAAAGGCTAAACGCGCAACACCAAATTAGTCTTATAATTAAACTTAAATTAATGTATTTCATGTAAAATCAAAAGTTAATAAACATTTTAATTTTATAAACCGACAGTTATGTATAAAAAAAATACTTTGGCTGAGTTCTCTAATCAAATTACATAGAAATGGGACTTTCCTTATGTAGTAATTTTAAGCTAAGTGGAGAATAGTCAACAAAATAGTGAAAAATTTAAATGGAACACAAATCTCTATTCCCTATCCTTTAATTTATTTATTAAAAACACTCGGATGCATTGAATATTGAAATTATAACAGATACAAATGTGTTTTTTATCCCCTAGCTGAGCTACATTCTAAAAAAGTTGGCTTCAATGAATTGGAAAATAATAACCGTGATAAAATTCGTCACGGCTTGCCTAACGGACGTATCGGGTACTCAGTCACACCAATTATTTTGATGATATTCTATTAACAATTAGAGCTTTATTAAATCTCTCAATAACGAAAAACTCTTCTCGAAATACAAGAAAGTGTAAATGTTTAATAAAATGTTCGAAATGCCAGAGAATAGCAATACAATACACAAAAGGGTGAAAATACTAGAGCTACAGTCAAACTTTTATAATGCAACGGATGAAGACTTTGAATTAAAAGAGAGTTTGGATGTTTTCGTACATATGTACATATATACATATGTAAGTGAAGTAAGCAAAGCGATGGTAGATATATCTTTCCTACACATGCACGAGCTGTAAGAAATTCATAAAATAGCTGAGTGAAGCTGATTCTTACGTATAAAACTATGCCGTGTAGCTACGCACGGAAGTATGATGTACTCACAAATATACTCGTACACACATATGCATGAATGTGTATGTTTGTAATCAGGAAGCGGCGCATATGGCTTATGCTTAGATGCATAAGCAAACTCATAACTTTCTGATGCACTATATGGACGAAGTATTTAACGAAGTCATTGCTGTAGGCGACGCTCGATTGGCAACTATTCGAAAGTAATGACTGGCAGTAGAAAATCGATTGATTGTGCGTCGAATTAGAGGCTCGAATGAGTTCAAGACATCGTAAGAGAATGCATTCAGATATTTTTATAAGTATGTTCGCACACATGTTTGTGGAACTTTACATGCAGTAGAAATAAAAATGGGTTTGCACAAATTTAGACAACAATTGTGTACTTCGCATTCATAGCAGCAGTTTGTAAAATATATGTTTTGTATTTATTTAATACTGGGCTGATTCAAAAAACTAAATGTGTGAATTTAAAAATTTGTTATTACTGAGATTTGAGTGTGTCAGCAAATGCTTACGTTCCTTAAGGGTATAATACGAATTCAATTTGGAAAGCCAACAGGAGCCATTGAAATAAAGCTAGATACCGAAAAACGAAGTTTTTTGAAATTTTCAAAATTTCCGTTATATGGAAGATAGACGTGGTTATGGTCCAATTTCAAAAATTTTAAGATAATACTATTATTATCAAGGGCAATACCATTTTTACCAAATTTAGTGACTATACTTTGCAATGTTATTGAGATACAGACATTTTATCATAAGTGGGTGTGGCAACGCCTATTTCATAATTATCCAGTTTCATTCTTTAAAATCGTTCTAAATATTCGCTTAATTTGCTCTAATAGATACCGAAAAAACGAAGTTTTTGCATTTTTCAAAACTTACATTATATGTGAGGTGGGTGTGGTTATTAACCGATCTCGACTATTTTCAATACCAACCTACCCTGGGCAAAGTGCGATCTACATATGTACCAAGTTTCATTAAGAATTCTCAAGTTAACTCAAGTTATCGTAACCACGGACAGACGGACAGACGGATAAGGGCTAAATCGATTCCTCTTTTCATTCTGATTATTTTAGTATATACATATATGTCTATATATATCTTAATTATTTTTCGCTGTTACAAACAACCTCTATGCGAACAAAGTTATTATAATTGTTTGTTAAGAATTCGACAGAACAATTGTGCTTAGAAATAACTGGGCATACAACTAAAACGAAATGTAATTCAAATGGAATAATTATGGAATATGAGCGCTTTGCTGGTCCAGTTTTGAATGATATCAGGACATCTCTTCGAATCAACTGAGAAGTCATTGAGTCTATATGAGTCTATATGACTTCGCAGTTTATTCGAAGAGATGTCCTTCACTTGATAACAAGATGTGTCATATTTCAAATGGCATTATGGCAATTATGATAGATATAAAAAAATATTATTGACAATTGTTTTTGAACATATGGCATATACACTTTTGTGTAAATATATTATTAAATAAATGTGAGCTTATTTTAGAATTGCTCAACAATTTTAAAATGTTTTTTTTTTTTAATTTACTTTGTAAAAAACGACAACACCTTAAGCACAATATCAGAATAATCAAAACAAATTTACAAAACAAAAGTTGGTAAGTGTACTTTTGCTTTTCTTTGGACACGCCCATACTTCTTGCTCGAAACCTGCTATTTAATTTTGATTTTCCACGAAAACTATTTTCAGAAAATAATTAATAAAAAAAATTAATTCACGTATAAAAGGATACATTTCTAAGCTGGTTAATCGATGCTCGGGCAAACTGTTAATTTTATAACTAAAAATAAATAGTAATATTAAGCTCACGTCTAGTCGTGAATGAAACGATATTAGGGCAGTTACTTACTAAAAAAACAAGAAAGAATTACTTTAAATACATGGTTTTTTATTAATCAGAGAATTGGGTGCTCTACTGAAATTATATTTCAATACACCCACAAGGATTTTATTAACTTTCCGTTATAACCCAGTTTGCGATAGGATTCTGATTTCATTAATATTTAGTTTAAACAGTGGGAAACCACGAAACACACTAATATACATACCTATATCCGCATTTGTAGTATGTATTTGTATATCATTTATTGAAGCGCTCACGCATCAGACATGCGTCTATTACGCAACACCAGCACCTTTGAGTGGTTAAGTAAAGTTGTCGATGAATGTGCGAAACATCGTCGTCACAGCACTCACTCGTACGTGCTTCTCCCGCTCAGCCTACACACGTGAACATGCAAAACGCACATGGCTATGTGACACAAATTTAAGTGAATGCCTGAGAAACAAGCGACAACACTGCAGCCCAAATATACCAAATAACCCTTCAAGCAAAAGCAGCTACATTCATATCTACATATATTCGTATGTATACATATATGTATCTATTCTAATGGCACATCTTTCCTTTGTTGCTATGCTGCCTCATATTGATGCAAATTGCCAATGAACGTTGCTTTGGCGTGCTTTTGGTTTGGCGGGGCGTATACGCAACCGTTTTATTGCTGTAATTAAGAATTCGCGGTTCGAAATGTCTACATGAACACGAGTATGTATGTACATACATATGTAAGTACGCACGTGTTTGTGAATTTTCTGTACTGTGTTGCTCTAACTGGCATTCGTGTTTGTTGGTATTTTCAAGACTATTGGCCTCTTTTACCTGTCACGAATACTGTATTTTCAACTATCTCTTATGATGGTAGCAAATTGAATTAAAGAACTATTTATGTGACTTGAATTCGCTGGTTGTTCTTTGTGTGTGCAACTTTAAAGCTAAATCCAAAACATACTTTTAATCAACAAATTTATTTTTAAATAATTGACACACACAAAACAAACGCTCGCCAATTAAACTAAAAAGGAAATACGCTTTGACACAAGGAAAAACATGGTCTTAGTTATTGTTAATTCTTTATGATTTTATTTGAGATAAAATTGTTGATTTTTTTATTAACTCAGCAAAAAGGCTTAAATTAAGGCCTTTGTGGATTTTTATTTTAAACAATGAAAATAAATAATAAAAAATAAATTGGCAAGGTTAAATTTTTATTTAAATTTTTTCCACTTGAAAGTAAGTGACTTCGAATTGCGAAGATCCGTCATTTTTACGTAAATTTTTCAAATTTTCAAGAAAAAATTAAGATATACCAAAAGAGCAAAATTGAGTTTTCAAACAAATTTTCAAAAATTGCCCACGACGAAAGAACTCAAAATCAAGCAAAAAGAAAAAATACGTGTCTCATTTATTTCGATGCAGAAACTATAAAAAAAAAAATTTATTGAAAAAAAAAACCTAACCCTAACTGCCTGGACGATTTGAGATGAAATGAACTTTATACATAAACATATATATGTGTACATATGTATTTATAAACATGTATGCGCACACTTACTAACGTAGTTGTATTTATAAAAGTGTATATGTTTCAAGATTCACAAACAAAATCGTATACTTACATTGATCTCCTTCGACTCTATGTTAGCTTTCAGCGTGTTCTACCTCAATTCTCTTTACTTCGCAGCTGTCCCGTGAACCGTTAAGGCGAACTTACTCGTATTTAATGCATATGATGAAATGTTTGTAGTCGCATCGTCAAAACTGTGCTTAATACAGTTCACTGTCAGCTCACAGTACTAACATACAGACATACATACTATGTACATGCCGGCACATAGTACTTTCACATTTACACAAGCACTCTGCGCCAAACAAATGCATTTTTATAGAGCGAAAAGCTTATACACTTTGTTTAAAATAATATTCAGCTGTGCTATATTTCAGACTCACTTTCAAAATTTTGAAGGCTGCTTTGGTGAAAAAAATATTAATTATTGATCTCGGACTATTTTAATGCAGTCGTAATTCACAATTGCATTCAACTATTTAAAGGTACAAATTTTTGTTTTGCGTTTTCTTTAAAACACACAATTGAAATACTTTATTAAACAAATATAACAAATATGTATCTTGCGACCATACAGTAAAATTCCATAATAATTAATTTGGGAACAACAAGTTCTATATGGGAATACAATGTGCATTTATTTAGGGAAAGTTTCTGTACCCTGTTGTTTCAGTCTAATCCAACTTTTTTCCTTTGCCATGGTAGGGTAATTGAATTTAAAAAATCATAAGAGTTATAAAATGTCTAAGAGTACATATATTCTGACTGCGCCGTTAACTCGAGTTTATGAGCAATTTTGGAGATTAAAGTCAAACACTTCTCATAAACTCGGAGTTTACCATACCAATTTTTTTTGTCTAACTCGCTTTAAACACCACTTCTTTTTGGTGTTTATGGACATGCAACCCTTATTTGCGCCAATATTAGGCCGCACTGTTGACATATTTTGGCATCATTGTTTTAAAGTTTTGCTGCACTGTTTACTGGTTTGATATCTCATAATTTCAAATACGAGGACTGTTTGAAAACTCCTAATTGACGTTTTGATTTTCTTCTTAACTTGTAACAAAATTAAAAATAAGCGAATTTCATGTGCTGATTAATCATTATTGTCTGCGTAAAAAACCATCACCGAAACAAAGGAAAGGCTTAAAAATACTATAGCTATCATTCCAAAAGTTGTCGAAAAAATCAAAGGAAGTATGGAATCTTATCTGAGTGGATAACATGAAATTTTACCATAAGCGTAAACGTGTGACCCCTTCAAAGGATTGTTAAAAATCTATGAAACACAAACTGCTCGCCATCTAACATATTCTTCAGATTTAACCCCTTACGACTAATTCCTATTTCCAAATCTGAAGAAATGCCTGGGAGGTAAGAGATTTCTTCGTCTTTGAAACAAACGCCTGTTTTGCGAAAGAATAAAATAATTGGAAAACGCTGGACTAAGTGTTAAGAGTTAGAAAGAGATTATTTTGAGAAACACCATATAATGATTTTTTTCCGAAAATATAATTTATTCAAAAAGTCACTGATTTATCCAAGCGCACTCGTACAATATTTGTAAAAAAAATGAAATCAAATTTAAGAAATGAAGTCTTCGCATAATGATGCAACACCACCATCGCCTTTGACAATACTGTTGCCTTCACTTTCACTATTGACTGAGCCTTCCATACCATCGCCGTTGTCATCAGAATTTCTGCCGTTTTCCAATGCTCGGGCTGCAGAACAAACAATATTGCTGTTGCTGGTGTTCGCATCAAATGTGCGTGTTGCTTGTATCTCCGATACAAATCACTTATTGCACTATTAATTAGATGATTTTAAGCAAGCATTATTAAATTTTATGCACATATTTTTTTAACATTTGTAAATATCAGTACACAAGTGTTTTCAGAAACATTTTTGAATATGCACAAAACAATATTTTTATTCAGAAGTAAATAAACAAATGTCAAATAAACTCAAAGATTTTTAAACACTTCAATGAGAATGGTTGACAATTGCTCATAAACTCAAAACCATGATACAAATATTTTTAGAGGTAGTTTCACTTTTAATTTTTTGACAGAAACAGTGTTCGACGGCAGACGCCCAATATTGCCACTACTTTAAAATAGACATTGGGGATTTTAATTTTATTGTATTTTAAAAACAAATCGTGTAAATTTTGTAAATGTATGTACATACATACATATGTTTCATTAATTGGATGTATGTATATTTTTTCACCAACGCAATGGAATTTTATTTATGAATTTACATAAATATACAATTTGTGGCCTATTCTTTAAACCGAGCAAACGATAGAGCATATGTTGAAAAAATAAAAAAAAACAGTATAGTGCATTTAAAATCAAGGCCTTTACGATTTTTTGAGCCTTAAAGTTTTCTTTACAAGAGCAATTTTTTGACAGGCTTTAATTGCCTGGCAAAAATGACTTGCAGTCGCCCAAATAAATTAATGTAGTATGTTACATTTGAAGACTTTTAGGAAATCGCAATTGAAGTTTGAAATTCAATTTTCCAAAAAGTCTTGGAGAATATTATTAGTTCACGAAAATCTTAAATTGTTTTATTTTTATTGTTTATTCTTCATTACTTTTGAATTTATGAAGGATTTTTTTCAGTCAAATTTTGTCGTTTGTTACATTGCAAACGACTAAATGTGATACAAATTATACTCAATATATCGGAAACTAAATAAGATATCAAATAAAGAATAACGCATTATAAATGGTTTGATAGATGAAGAATAACTGCATTATTAACTTTATTTGCAATATTTTCACATACAACATTTAATTATCCGTGCGACAATACGAACAATTTTTTTTAAATTTTACGACTCAATTTTAGAGATTTTAAGATTTTGTCCAAGGTAATTGACAATATTTTTCCGAGTGTTCAAAGCATGGAATTTATATGTAGAATTTTCGTATATAAAAAATATTTGGGACTTCCGACAAAATTTTACTCAATATCTCCGACTCTAAAGGAGAAATCCAAAAAAGGATAGTGCATTTAAAAGATCTTAATTAGTTATAACTACATTATTTCGACTCCCACAGAAGCCAAGAAGAAAGAAGTCTGATTAGGAAATGTGGTGAATTCCGAAATAATATAACTTCTACCGCTTTGAGTATTGTTGTTTTTTCCTAATAGTTTTTCCAATAAACCGATCGGCCTTAAAGCTCAAAAATATTTCAAATAAATAGTTATATGGCCAAACAATAACAAATACATTAATAACAAAATTTGGCCCAATTTTCACATATGACATTTATTTATCCGGACGACAATGTATGTGCTTTGAGGTAACCGATTTTTAAAATCAATACAAATGCAGCTTTGCACATATTCAAATTTTGTTTCTGTTGTCTTCGTTTTTCTTAATGCGAAAAATATAGGATTTTCTTAATAGGAATTGGTAGCACGAAAATCCGGAACACTGTTTCTGTCAAATGGTTGATATGGCGTCTAAAATGAGAGAGTGAAACTACCTTTAAAAATGATTGTATCATGCTCAAAACCACAAACTCGAGTTTACTGCGCAGTCAGAACATAGTATAAGAGCTTTAAGCGTTGTAAAATATCACTAAAACTCTTCTCAGCCAAAAGCGGTATACAAAGAACTTAAAATTGTACAGAAAACATCGTACCAAAGTTAATATACCATTTCCATGAAAGGTATAAATATACGAAAATGTTCTCTTGAGATATGCAACATTTTTTTTATTTATTTATAACTTCAATGACTCATTTACTTTGTGAATACCAGCTACATTTATAGTACTAGATTAATTTGATAAATCGAATTTTCGAATTATTCAATTACTTAGCTAAGGAACATTAAACTTCGAATAAGTCTATTCAAATAATTGAATAGATGGTGTTCAATAATGCTCATAAGCACAAGTGTTCGAGGCAGAATTTTCAAAGAGTGAAAGAAACCTTACATTCTTTTTCTACTAAGTTGCTAAAGATGCGAATTGATTTTAGAGGCAACACATAAACAACACGCCATTAATAAAATATATATAATATAATTTTGGCGCGTACACTATATAGCTCAGGGTTTGGCCGAGCTTCTCCTACCATTTGTGGTGTGCTTATTTTATATTATGCCACAAATTGAGGGACCTACAGTTTTGAGCCGACTCCGAACGGCAGATGTATTTAATGAGAAGATTTTTTATGGCAGAAATACCCTGGGAAGTTTGCCATTGCCTGCCGAGGGGTGACCGCTATTAAAAAAAAACTTTTTTTATGATTAAGATTTTGCTTGCCCTGACTGAGATTCAAACCTCGAACTCACCGGCATATCAAGTTATAGCACGCACCGCTACCAACTCGACCACAGCGGCCACCCACTAATAAAATAGTTGACGTTTTTTTTATCATTTGAGAAATGATATTGTATTTGCATAGTTGTTTTTTGTGACAACTTTTTTTTGGAATAATCGCAGAGAAACAACTAATCAAACAGTTGTCTCTCAGCGATTATTCGAAGTAATAGTTATGTAAAAATAACAAATATTCGAAAACAATGTCATTTCTCAAATGAAAAAAGATATAAATGAAAAAAAATATAAATGAAAAAACATATAAATGAAAAAACATATAAATGAAGTGAGTATGATTATAGAAGAGAAATCACAAATTTTTGCGCTGCGATATTTACGTGGAAAAAATGTGATATCTTTCTTCTCCTCTTTTTCTTAAAAAATTTAGAGCGAGCGTCTGTGCGCAGTATTGTTAAGATAATTTCTTTAGTTTTCAAAAATTGGTCTTTTTAAGGAGTTCATGTAAAAAAAGTATTATTATTAGCTCACATATAAAAAAAGCAATTGTTCAAAATTGGTTTTGTATTGACGTGTACATCAGTAATTTAACAAAAAAAACTAAACATTAAGAACGGGTCACAGTAAGTCGGTACACGTATAACGCTCTGTATCTCAAGATTAAAATAAACCAATATTACTGTTTTTAATTTAAATTCAAGGTCATTTATTTATCTTTAAAATAAAAGACTTCACAAATTATTCACGTGATTTATGTATACAATTTTGGGTGTGTTTTATAATTGGCGCCGCCTTCAGACTTTGAAGCAATTCTCTATTGACGTTTACAACGTCAGTATAAGCCAAAATAAAATGTTTGTCCTTTTATTTGATTAACACCTAGCTTCACACATGTCTCATCGGCCATAACAACACAGCCTTTAAATTGTGTCAAGACTTTATCATACAACAAACGAGCGCGTGACTTTGCGACAAAATTCTGTTTATCTGAACGATTGGGGTATTTTATAGCACGATATGATTTTAGCCACGCTCTTAGAGGTATTCAGCTTGGTACTTTTTGAGGTTCCGAATTTTCTGGCAACATCGTTATCAGACAAACCGCGGTTATTCTTTAGAGCACTTACCACACGATTATCCAAATATAAGTTTCTTTTATAATTTTTTTGAAACTCTATCAATGCATAATGAGTCCTAGTGTTTTTTTTATCACACTACAAACTATTGTTTTTGGTAACTTCACTAGTTTATCTATCATTTTTCCTGACCACGGAGGATTTTCAACGAATCTGTTTACTATTACTTTACTGTGCGTGTACTCCATCGCTATTTTCGCATAATTACTGAAAAATTTACTAAAATTTCAATCACATAACGGCATATGCATTGTCAATAGAAGTATACTAAATTTTTTTCCAAAAATAATGCTACGTCTAAGTAATAAACGATAATTAATGTAGGTACAGATTTACTTGGAAATGTTCTTTATTTCGTGCTCATTACCGAAATTCTCATGATATCAAGATGAAGTTTATGTTTAAAACTAAATTATTAAACCTTGCCAAATTTTGGATAAAAAAACAGGCCTTAAATGACAAAAATTAAGAAAAGTCAACATATCTTAGTGGGCTTACTAAAAAATATATGCGAAAATAGTTCAAGAACCCTTTAATAGAAATTGGATTGCAAAAAGTTTAGTGTTTCTCAATTTCATTAATAAATACGACTGAAATTTCTACCCAGCTTCAATTAAAATCGCTTGTTCTACATACACACAAGATACATACATATACTCGTACATATACCGTTGTATACTTGCAAAGCATAGCTTTTATACGATTTTCATTAACTCCAGTCATAAGCTGGGCAAAATCTTGTCGATAGCGACAATAATGACAACGACCACGACCGGTCGCCGGGTAAAGTTGTGTAAACTTGTGTAAGTCAATGCAAGTGTGTCAGTGAGTTGCAAAGCTTTAGACCGCAAAACTTCATGAAAAGCAATTATATGGATACCAAATACACACACAAGCACACACACAAATGTGTATGTTGGCTTGTATGTATGTGTTGATAACACTTCAGCGCAATATTAACAGCAAAAGCACAGCGGATGTATTGAGTATTCATACGAGTATACTTATATTTTTGTATGACCGCTTATGAGAATTTCATGCTTTTTTTTCGCCTTTTTTTTTGTTTTTTTTTTTTTGCATGAAGTGCAGGTTAGGGTATCGTTAACAGTTCATTTCCTTCGTCCGTACACACAATAGTACATCGTTGCTATATAGTATATCCCGTATCGAGTATAGAGTATATACGTATGGAGTATTGTAAGATTGTGTATGATTGGACGTTTGGCAGAGCCAGAGTATGCTTAAAAGCAATGTCCTTAATATCAAATGCAAGCCAATGTGCTGCCATCGCCAAAGCTCTTATTTGGTCAGTACATTTGTTGAAGGCAGGCGGGGGCAGCGGTCGAAGGTATACATAGTTGGATTAAGAACGAATGCAACGATATTGGCATGAACGGAAATGTTTGCTGGCCAAATGCAGCCAAACATACTCGTACATTAACACATACATAGCCACATACACATTCAGGTCGATGTAAAAATTTGCGCTTATTGCTGCCGAAGCGTCGTTCACTCTGTACATTATTGCTCATATTTCTGAGTGTCGACTTACTTACTTCCTTATGTGTGTATGTGTGTGTGTGTGCCTACCATATATGTATGTATGTGTGCGCTCGGTCGTATGTTTATGTGCAAATATATCAAAACACGCTCAACACTTAATTTCCTTCTTATCCTTGCCCGTTAACGTGAACATGTTTATGTAGATCGAAAATGTGCCAAATCCAGTGGAAGGTATTTTCCAAATACATTGGCGTATATTTATGTGTGTGTGTGTGTGTGGGTGTAATTGCAATAAAATCCCCATCGATTATCAGCTAGTTTTCTTTATTTGTGACTATTTTGTTGTTTTCAGAACTATTCTTCTTTTTTCTTTGGACTTTTAAGAATCTACTGCAAACTAACAAATTGACGAATTTTGGTAATTGGGAGTTTTTTTTTTTTGGAAAGGTTTTTACTGAAAACTTAAATATTTTAGAGTTTAACGAGGCGACCAGAAGTCTCTGAAATAGTTTCCAAGCGCGCGATATTCTAAGTTTATACGATTTTCGTATGAGAGTTGCAAGTCGTCATCTCTTTTTCGAGTAAGCGAATTCAATTAGAAAACGAGGACGAGTTATTTCTACGGCTCTCCCAAAGAAGGAACTAACAAGCAAATAAAAATAAAAAAACAAAGAAATGAAAAGAGAGCACACATCGAGATAGCTAAAGATCGCATTGATCACTTAGCATCACTTAGCTGATAGAAAGGATCAGCAAAGAAGATGTGAGAATGCCGGTTGCCTAGCGTGTGGACATATTTTGTATCTCAAAATTGTAAAGTACTTTTATGCATTGCAAGAAACAGAATTTTGTTTTGCGAATTTTCACACACAATCACAATGACTAAGTTTTTAGTATTAGTTTGAAATAATGTTAAAGGTAACTTCAAAGTTTAATTTTAAAATCAAATTGTCACCGAAGACAAAAAAAATTTTGTTTAAATAATAAAAATGTAAAAATCAAAAATAAACAAACAAAAAAATAAAATTAGACAGTGACCTGTAAGGGTTCGTGTTAGAACAAATTTCTTTAATATATAATCTTCAATTCAATTTTTTCGACTACACAATTTTATTGTTTTATTTTAATTATTCACAATTTAAAAAATTTAATTTCATTTAACACTTTTCGTGTAATTTAGATATTTTATTTTGTTCTATGTGTGTACATATGTGTATTCAAATATATAATTTGAAAGAAAAAATTTTAAAAAGATAAACTAAAAATGGTGTGATCAGAGTGGGGGTCCAACTAACGATCTATCAACTAGAAAAATAATGTCTTCTTAGCGACTTTGAAATCATTAAAAATCTATGAGAAGTAAAAAGTAATTTGAAAGAAAAAATTTTAAAAAGATAAACTAAAAATGGTGTGATCAGAGTGGGGGTCCAACTAACGATCTATCAACTAGAAAAATAATGTCTTCTTAGCGACTTTGAAATCATTAAAAATCTATGAGAAGTAAAAAGTATTTGCTTGCTTCCAAGCCATTTAAAGAGACCAGTGCCACTTTCTACGTGTTCTACTATAATTTTGCAAGGTTTTCTATCTTTGTATAATTGAATTAAGTAAAAAACACCTTGTTATCACAAATTTGCAGATTTATTTTGCAAAAAGTTTTCCAATAAAAATCGAAGGCAAATTAATTCACAAAAGAACAAGCTTTGAATCATTTCGATAATTTATTAATAGTTTCAATCCATTATTTCAGTTAACCGAAAAGGAAAAAAAAATTGTAAAATCGTCAGCCATAAAATCCAACGGAAAATCTCTACCCACGCTCTATAAGCCCGTCCTAATGTATGGCGCAGAAGCATCGACGATATCAATGTTAGATGAGAGGGCTCTTGGAGTGTTCGAGAGTAAGATTCTTCGAAAGATTTATGGACTTTGCGCCTTTGCGAGGGCGAATTCCGCAGACCATGGAACGATGAGCTTTACAAGGACGTAGACATAGTGCAATGGATTAAGAACTAGAGGCTTCACTGGCTAAGCCAAGTCCTTCGAATGGATGAAATAACTCCAGCATTGAAGGTTTTCGACGCGGTATCCGCTGGAGATGGCTGAGGAAAAGAAGGATCTGCTCTGCGATGGCAAGACCAGGTAGAAAAAGACTTAGCTATACTTGGTATTTTCAATTGATGCCAGTTAACAAGAGATAAGGAAAGCTAGCGCTGATGCGGTTAATAAGCCTAAGTAACTAAGAAAATTTGGTATTAGTTTAACAGAATTACTGAAATTGATTTTTCTGAGAGAAGCCAGAACTTAAGAAAAACATAATTTTGCACAACTTGCTATATAAAATGAAAACAAGTATTTTAGCGGTAAGAGCGGAATTCTACCGAAGCAAATTTTGAAACTAAGAATAATTATGAAGATCCTATGTACGCTAGTCAGTGTGTGGTTCACAAGCGCACAAATGCTACCGTTATGCTGATAGAAGTGCACATAAAGTATAATATCGATCGTAGGAAAAAAAAAACCAAATACGAAACGCAGAAAAAAACACCATAAGTGGAATCGAAATAGTTGTTGATTTGTATTGAGAGCAAGTCAAAGAATTGTTAAAAAATGGCGTATACAATAAACAAACCAAGACGCTGGATTGAAAAAAATGCATGCTTCACACACATACATGCACAAACACACATGCCACACATCGCCTTACAAATATGTACACACAAATGTGCTCGCAGCACTTCCACCATATGCCTCACAGCTGGTTGGGGCACTTCTCTCAGTGCCAGAGTTGTACGGCTATTGTCAGGCAGTCAAGTACCACAAGTATGCCCCGATGTATTTGATGCACGAACGTACGAAAGTTGGGGCGAATAAATGTTGCAAGGTTTACAATCAATTTAGAATTGACATTTTACTACAACAACACTAACAAAAAAAAAACAGCATCTTCGAGAAACATCAGCAAATAAACAAACGAATAAGCAAGCGAACACAAACACAAATGCAACATACAACATAATATATTTTTGTATAAATAAATGTAAAAAAAGGCAATAAAAATATATACACACACACACACACGTACATACATGCATGTTTATGTGTTAGTTTCTGCATGCATTTGTTATGTTTGTCACTGTGATGCGCTTGTGTTGTGTCGTTTGCAACGGAAATGAAAAATCAAACTGAATGCCAACAACACAAATGACAACAGCAACAACAACAGCGTTGGCAAATGTATTTGTAGTTCTAACAAATCACATTGCAGTAACGTGCTACAACCCAACGATCAATTCAAGTGGAAATTTCTTATTTATATACATAAATATTTCGTTTCGTTCGTCAATATTTGCTTATTCTATACAATGCATGCACATATGTACATACATACATACGAGTAAACAAGTACGACTACGTATGTGTTCATTTGAAAAGCGAAACTGTGAGACTTTAAGTTGAATTTAGTGTAGTTTGCTTGGATGGCGAATCGTTGTTTTGGACACTTTAAGAGATGTCTTAATTTACTCTTAAATCTACTCGAAAGAATAAAAGACTCCCGTTGTCAAAAAAGCGTATAATGTATGTAACAGCTTACCAAAAATTAGGTATTTCGACACAAAAATAACACAGGTCTGCAACAAAAATTCTGTCTCTCGGAGGCAAATTTGAAGGAAAGGGTTTTCGTTGGACCAGATATTAGACGGCTTATGGCTGATCCAATATTCACCACAACCATGACGGATCCTCAAAGAGAAGGGTGGAATGCCTTTAAAGGGGTCATGAAGAAATTTTTAGGCAATAAAAAATATCCTTACTACAAACAAATCGTCAAAAGAATGTTTAAAGCATTTCAAGCTTTAGGTTGCATGATGAGTTTAAAAGTAAATTTTCTTCATTACCACCTCGACTACCTTCCAGAAAATTTAGGAGACGTGAGTGAAGAGCAAGGTGAACGAGTTCATCAAGATATTAAGGAGATGGAAAAAAGATACCAGGGAAGATGGAGCTTTTCAATGATGACAGACTACGGTTGGACGCTTCAAAGAGACCTTCCCGAAGCTTCCCACAAGCAAAAATTTACCAAAAGGAGTCTCACTGAGAAAAAGAAATGTGTTTAGTGCTTACTAATTAAGGTATTTTACATAAACAAATTTGTTTTGTTACGCAATTATAAATTAAAAAAATTTTTTAATCTTTTATATTTTATTTTAAGATGATAACTGGTTTAACATAGACACCTACATTGTCAGAAACCGTAACATTATATGACAAAATTAAAGTTATTTTCGGATTCAGCACAATCAAAAACATAAGAATTACACAAAAAAACCAAAACAGCTCTCAATTTTGTGTAACATTAAACAAATAAAAACAGCCTGTCTAAAGCAATATCTGGACTATCGGTTGTATGGGAGCTTTATGTTATATTTTTTTGATATATATGGTTTTCACTGCTTATATAGAGCTAATAATAGCAAAATTTCAAACCTTTAGCTACTAAAATGAAGGAGTTATGGAGCAAAAAATAATATCGGATAATATCTGATAATTTCAAAAGCTCAAAATCTGAGGGACTAGTTTGCGTTCAAACAGACTAAAGTGACTCAGCTCATCATCCTGATCATATCGGTATACTTTTCGGACTAACTCTTATCATTCTTGTACTTACAAACATCGCACCAAAGTTAATATACCATTTCTATGAAAGGTAGAAAAATGTCAGTATAAAAAAAATTATGAAAAAAAATTACTGCAATATCGCATTTTCCACAATTTCTTAAACTTAAATTATAAAGGACTTTATAAATACGTAAGGGACGCATTTATTCAGCATTTTTATTTAATGAAGCTTTTATCTCGCCCAATATTTTACTATCAATGACTTCTTAAGGGTTCGGCTATGTACTAGAAGTATTTTTAATTGAGAATTTTTCTTCATACACACCATTAAATCAGACAGTCTTTCAATGCTTTTTGCAAGGATTGATCCAAAGCCATGCTGCTCATGGTTATGATTGCTAATATGTATATGAAAGGTGAAAAAATACAACAGTTTACTCGGCATGCATAGAATGGCATGTAGTGCGTTGGCTCAACAAACCGAAGTTTGGTAAATTTGTTTAAAGAAATGTGAAAAAGTCGAACACAAAGAGATGCGCTGATCTACCACTAAACATTTATAGATTTTCCGAATTATATTTTACATGTTATAACGTAGCAACTTGCCTTTCAAAATTCATGTATCACAGCCGAGTTGTTTTTTAAGAGTAACATGGCCAGGAATTTTATTATGGAATAATTTTGATGCGACAAAATTGGGCGGCGTCATGCCTAACTTAAATACTTTTTAACAAAAAAAACTCCTTGCTAACACATTTTTGTAAATGAAAGCTTTCTGTGAATTGGCCACAAAAGTTATTGAATAATTTGAACCCGTAAAAATGCGGTTTTCTCAACTAGCAAAAATACTTTTATATGAAATATCTCGAAATTGCTAATTTTGAACAGCAATCTAACTTACACTCTATGCAATCTACATAAGGGCATATGGGTGCCGAGTCAAAATATTTGTTTCACGGGAGCATGATCTATACAAGCCATCGCAATCGTTGAATATCTCCATATCATTATACAGCTCATACAGTTCATCATTTCATCTTCTTCGGTTCTTGTCAACGATGCAAAGAGATACCAAGGGCTTCTCATCGCTAATCTAAAGCGTTCATATGTCTGCGTTCAGCCTTTCAATTGGCTATCGTGCGCAAAATTAGCACTTTTTGGCAAATGGTTTTTTTTTTGCTTGATTTCAAGGCTGACATTAGTGGTGGTGTTCAAGCTGGATTCTTAGTATACAAAATCCCTGACGACTTCAAAGTTGTAACTGCCAACAGTGACATTGGTCACAATGCGCCAACACAATTTGATAGCTGTCAGCAAGCTTTTAATGCTTCCTCCTCTAGACGGAATATTGCTGATCTGACGACTGTTATTTATATCTGTGGTCACTAGCGATAATTGGCTAAGTCCTGTGTTAAAGCATAGGACTTAGGCGGTTATCGCTTGTGACCACAGATATAAAAGGCGTTGGAAGTAGATTTTTTTTTTTATTTAATACATCTCATTTTATTTGGAAAATAGTGGAAATACCCAAGCTCAAAGAAATACTTATCAATTCACATATATTTCTTCAAATCTAAGAATCAGCTGCAGAGCGACTGCATGGTTGAGCCATGCTTCTGAATTCAGAATTATTCTAGCATATTAATCAATAACATACTTACGTACCGATATTCAATGCACGCAATTTAAGTTTTTTCATGCAGTCACTGAAATTTTTCTTAAATTATGAATTTGAGCAAAAAAGATCCCAAACAAGCATGTATGTATGTATGTGCAAGCATATATTTACCAAACTAATTTTGTAATCTTTACAAAAACTCGATTGAATTTGTTGTTTATTTAGACATAAGCCTAAATAAACACAATTGGGTTTTAATCAACTAGAAAAAAGCAGCCACTCGATTGCCAGATATTGGGTAAATGTGTACATATATATATATGTACATATGTATATATATGCAAATAAGTGTGCAATCAAAATTTTGTCTTTGATTTCATTATGTTCTTTATAACCTTCGAATCACAAATTTAAGAATATACACTGTTTATCATAATTTAAGGAACACCGAATTTCTATGTTTTAGGTATAAAAAGTTAATTTTCTACAACAAAATGTTATATTGAAAAAACGTAAATTTTTTAGTAGCCAGTTTTCAACTTTAGTGCAACGATATGCAAATTTAAACAGGAATTTAAGAAGGAGATAACCTTAGTCTTTTGTAATAAATTATGGAAAGTCAAGAATAAATGCAAAGAGGACCTTATCCTAATTTAGTGCACAGGAGTGTTACATAAATATTTAAGATAGAATAATTTATCTATCGACAATTAACAATTTAACATAGTAAAAAGATAGTTTTCAAGAATAAATTTTATACAAATTTCCGCTTCAATTTCTTTATTTCCAAACAATATACTGGTTCATTTATAACTTGAATAATTTCACAAACGAATTTCTTAGTAACATTTACTTACACACATATGTATATAGAAGTATATCGTAAACATAAAGATTAGCAATATTTAGTAGCATTTCTATTTTCTTTCATCCTCTTCTTTCACAGGTTTTTTAACGTAATGTTTAGAGAGCTAAGTCATCAATTGTGAAATATTAGTGATATGCCATATGCGAGTTAGAGTGAGAAATTATTTTATAACTTCAAAATAGGAGAAGACAAATCGTATAAAGTAATATTAATAAATAAAGAATACTTAATTGTCTTTGAATATCGTTTCATTTTGCGCTAGAAATAAATACTTTTGTGGTTCACATCACTCATACGCCCCAGTAAGCGTTTTATAATTTTTGCAGTATTGTCCTTCTTATTGCTATTATTATTATTTATTTTTTTTTGTTTTTTCTGAAAAATTAATATATTAAATTTGTATGTTTCAGTTAGTTTTATAAGCGCAATCGTGTCAACGTTATTAGATATAAATAATGTCATTTGTTTCGTTCGTTTTTGTACCTATGAAAGCAAAATTTCAGATAGAAAGTATTATTTTCCAAATTTAATATGTTCGATTATTTAATATCTTATTTGTTCTTTTTATTAAATTTTGTAGAAAATGTAAAGCGCTGAGAAACACAAACGGCGCGACATTATTACAAGCAAAAAAAAACGCCATTAGTATAATTAAACTTTTTTTTTTGAAAATAGTAAAGTACTGTTTTAAGAAATATAATAGAAAAAGAAATATAAAAAAAAACATTTGACTTTGTTGAATTGTAAATTTACACCATACACAAGCGATACAAGATTGAAATAGCCTGTCTTGAGTTTAATAAGTGTCAGAAATTCTAGTACTACGGCCGTACGTAAGCTTACTAAATTGCTGGGCTCCTAAGAATTAAGGCTTTCTTTGAATTTTTTGCATAAAGTTAAATTTTATACTATGTGACTTCAAGATATCTCTCACAGTAGTATCAACGATATCAGGAATTGAGTTTGCTTTATTCGTTTGAATTGCAGTTGTCTGTTTGGAACTACTTTTAGTAGAAGCATAGTTTAATTATCTTCGTATATTGCCAGTTTTTTTTTTCTAACAACAGTAAGCCTGTCTTTATATGTTTATCAAAATACAATATAAATCGCTTTTCCACGTATAATTTTGTTATTTTTGAGCAGAATCACTTTGTTCAAAGTTTTAATGCGTAAATTTTTCAATTGCCATCAGCCACTCCAGTTTATTCGATTAGCAGTAAACTGGGTATTTTTTTTAGAGGTACCATTGACGTAGTTTTCAGCATTTTTTTATACCACTAATTTTTTCTGTTGCGGCGTTATGGTAATAATGCATCATGATAGTTAGTATAAAAATCAATCCGGTTATGAATGTAAAAAAAAAAATTGTTATTTATATTTTATTGCTCATGGCCTTCAACTACGTACGCGTATACGTACAAATTTATGAACTCAAAGTACCCGTAAAATATATGTTACAGCAAATTATTTAATGTGGCCAAAAATTGTAGAGTTGGCACTCTTGTGATTTTCATATTCTGCACTCAAACGCAGGCGCAATTATTTATTCATAAGAATACACATTCATTCATTGCTTCATGATTTCCTACATACACACGTAAATATGTTTGTGCATATGTGTGCAGTTGTCATTAAATGTTGCAATTTTGTAGTTCTTCATAATTAATTTAGCAGCAACACTTGCAGCAGCGTTGAGCACATGAAGTGCTACAAATTGTTGCAAGAAAAACAAGCTAAGCACAATTTCATACATACACAAATATATATCTACATACTCGTACATGAATACTACCAGTGCTCGCCTTATCCCTCGACATGTGACAATTTTAACAGCATTGTTTATTAATTAATTTATTTATTTACAAAACGATGTAAACAAAATTAAATTGCATTTGCTGCTTTACATTACACACTGCCACATACAATTTCCTATGCACATTTACACACACACACCGAGTTTTCGTTGCATTCGTTTGAATGTGTGTGAACTATTTATTTTTGTATGTGTTGGCATGTTGCTGGTCTATTGGGACTGTAAAGGATTTTACACAACACCTGTCCACGTAAATCCCAAATGCTCGTATGTGTTTTCGATGATTTTGACACCGAATCGATGGGAATTTGAAGGTAATACCAGAAATTTGTGTCAATTATGAATTAATTGTTTGCATTTGTGTTGTCAGCTGTTGTGATGGCCCAAATGGGGTTAATTGAGTGAGTGCAATGAAAGAAGTGCTGTCGTCTCCGGGACAAGGGTAGCAGGCTGGTACTGGTTGAAATGTGCGAAAGTGACAGTTACAAAAATAATGACGATGAACTTAATTTGCACTTACCGAGATTAAATTGGAAAGTGAAACTGAAAGTGATGCATAAGTAAGAATTGTACAATATTTTGTGTTTATGACTGCAAACACTTAAAATTAATTATTATTTATTTTGGAGCCGCTGTAGTCGACGAGTGTATTAGTGGCTACTATAACTCGCTACACCGCTGAGTTAGAAGATCGAATCTCAGGCAGAGAAAATCTCCAAGGGTAATTATGCCATGAAAAGTTGTCTCATAAAATACACCTGCCGTTCAGATTGAGCACAAAATTGTTGGTTCCTGCATTTGTGGTACAATATTTAAGACGCAGATAAACTTGTTCAAACACTGAGCTACTAGTATACGAGTATAGTATGAGCGCCAAAATAATTGTAATAAAAAAATTCCTACAAAAACCTAAAAAATCGTGGGCTGATTATTTTTAAGGGTTTTAAGTTGATTCAATTAATATATTCGAATACTTTTGCGTACTTAATTGCAAAACTTCTATATCACAAATGCCACTTAAGCTTAGGAAATTTAAACAAACAACATTTTGTTTTTAATTTTCCTGCTTCTACACATAAACACAATACGCTTTGCTGTCGCCACCACCATCATCGGATCACAGCAATTCTCTGCTGCTGGATGAGTGAATCAATTGTATATGCCGCACACGTAAACCCATTAAATTTTGCTTCAACAGCGACAAGGGACTTTTATTTAATGCAGCAGTGACAGGCTTCACTAAAATAAATGCGTACATAAATATCATTATTAGAATTATCATAATCAATGAGACATAATTATTAGCACGATGGAAGACAATTGCGCAAGACGTATTGATTTTATAAAGCTTAATTTGGCAGAAAATGAAGGGATGATAACATTTTATTTTAGCAATAATAAAGCAAAGAAGTATTGTATATTTAAAGACTAATTTAATATCTTGTCAATAAGTTTTCAAATGAATTGCCATTTTGCCTAAAAACTTTGTGCTCTGCCTTTCAGTTCGTCAAACCCAACTTCTTTTAAGTTTGATTAATTTCATTTTGTACAAACTAGCTAATTACTTTAGCTGCTTAAATGTTGCCGCTAGCTATTGCAAATTGTTTGATACTTACTGAGTACTTTACTTGTTCCTGGACCAATCGATGGTGTGGCGGGTGCGTGCCAGATTACAAGCTAACAAACAGACAGATAAAATAATGGGAAATGTAAGAATGGAAACTTTTCAAGTTATCTGCGGCAAAGAAAAGTAAAATCAATCAGAAAAGTTATAAATGCTTTCGATAATAATTCATAGCTCAAGTACTTTTTGTGTTTGTATCTATTTCGTGTGATGTAGACATTAAGGTTGTACTTTAGAAAGGAATTTTTTTTAGTTTTTTTTAAATGTTGAACCAACCTTTGAATCTAGCATAGCTGCAATTTTTTTTTTTTTTATAGAAAATGACTTTGCTAAATGGCACGAATAGCAATAAATAACTATGATAATGAATGTAGGGGAATTATATGTATAGATAACGATAACTGTAATGATATCCAAAATAATGAAAATACCGCCATTAATTTTATTTCAGAATAACCTGACAATAAATGACAAATTAAAATATTTTAATTGAATATACAGTTTTGTCCATGTCAATACCAACCGCATTCAAAATGACATAGCTTGCCTCTTATATTCATGTTTTTAATTTAAACATTTTTTATTTAAAATTCAGTTCATTCCCTAACATAAATTATATAAATCAAACTTCTATACTATGTAGAAAACTAAAAAAAAATCCAAAAATGTTTATTTAGATTTTGAACTTTTTTCTCGGTAGTTTGGAAATTTGTAGATATAAGCAATTTTATAGCGCATTCATTTGAACTATAATACGAGTAATGTGAAAGTTTCAAGTGGCTAGGAATTACCGTTGATTTCTGGGAATTTTTTTTTCTCAACGGTAATGCGATTTTCTTTCATATAAAAATAAATGTCGCTTATTCGTTATATGCAAGAAAGTTGCAACACCCTTAACAATAAAAAGTTCTGAAAAATCAACGATGATTTCTAGCCACTTGAAACTTTCACGCTGTTTTACTAAAATTGCGTTATAAAATTGTACACTAAAAAAATGTTTCAAACTTCTAAGAAAAAAAGTTTTTAGATTGTAGCATTTTATTGTATTGCTACCAAAAAAATTCTAACATTTTTTTTCCTATTAAATTTTCATGTATTAGCAATACCAAGTATTTGATTTGAAAAAAAAAAAACCCGACATTAAATTCCTGCAGAACCGATTTTCAATTGAATTAAACTTAACAACACAGACGAGTTTAAAGCTTGAAAAAAAGCTCTTATACAAAGTTCTATTTGCAAAAAAAATACACCCTCAGTAAAACTATTCCATTTAAAATTTCAAAGTACAAATTTACAAAATGCTAGTAATTATTGGTAATATATTGCTGCCGGTATCGGAACACCCACGCTATGGAATTTATGATTTCGTAATTTCACAGCACAGCACCCGCGTAGCATAAATATGTTAATATTAATACATATAATCCTCCTACATATTTATCTTAAGAGGAATTGTAAAATCTGCATTGCATATACTCGTACTTGTGCAATTTAAACTTATTCAAGTTATTTGGCCATAGGCGATTTCGGTAAGTGGTATCATTGCAAATCATGCTTCTTACTTACACATACCCTCACCCGCTTATGTATGTACGAGTATATGTACGAGTATATATATATGAACTAAGATAAGCTTATAAATGTTTCGAATGTCTACATTCATCATTCATACATTTTGGTTTGCGGCAAATGCAAATTATCTCAATATGCTTTGATCAATAATTGTGCTAATTACAGCAGCCTTAACGCGATAAACTTTGTCTTAATTTAGTTAGAACAAAATCTGTTGGATATGTTGCCATAACATCGATCAGTGTAAAATTTTGCCTTGAACTTGTGTGGTGTCAATGTGATCTTTTTATAAATAACCAACTTTTTTTGCTACTGAAAAATATAATCAATTAAATTTTCAGCACACATATTCAAACATTTTATTAATTTCATTGCAAATATACAATAAGGCCGTTGCAGTTTGCGAAAAAAAAATTACATCAAAATACGGATCAATTGATTTTGGAAAACTTATATTTTTTGATGCAAAATACTTATATATTAGTGCTCCTAGATTTCAGTTTGTTTGTAGTGAAGATTCTAAACCAACAATATTTTTAGCCAAGTAACTTCGAAATATCTGCCTTATATGAGAAAAATAAATAAAATTATATGTTTCTATTAATACTTTTTCTGTTTAATTTAAAGCAAATTAATCAAAATAATTAAAGCTCTGGCAAAATATATACAATGAAAAGTAATAAATTCCAATTTAAAACAAAAAATAATCTGCGAAATCACATCCGTTCGGACAGTCCCTGCAAAGGAAGCCTCTTACGATACTGAACAAAATCGAAATGGTACAGAAGTGAAGCCTTGTGAAGAAATGTTTATCCAAATTTAAAACGTATTTCTGGTGAATTTCGGAATATACTACATTTGAGTATACGTTCTTATTGCCCTTTAAATTTGTTTTGATTTAACGTTCCATACTGATTCCACAAATTATTTAATTGTTTTAGAGTGCTAGACATTATTATTACAGAACATAATATACTAACTATTTCTGAAAAACCGTGCATTTTTTAAAGTTATGAGAAGGGAGTTTCAAAGCCATAAAAATACGAACTGATTTTAGATCAAACACATATCAGTTTTTATCTGCATTCACATCTAAAAAGCAGCGTCGTTATTACGTAAGCTTATTATTAAGTAAGTTTCTCAGTGTGTACAAATCATTCCATATAATTTT
Source organism: Philophylla caesio (assembly GCA_963971545.1). Lineage (NCBI taxonomy): Eukaryota > Metazoa > Arthropoda > Insecta > Diptera > Tephritidae > Philophylla > Philophylla caesio. The sequence continues at coordinate 112,120,060 of OZ020606.1, read as the reverse complement.
CCCACCAACACAATGTGTTGTTAAAGATGACGCCAAACCTTGTAAGATGTATTTATTTATTTTCATCGTAGATTGGTCCAACATAATTTGAATAAAGCTACTTACAGCGAAAGCTTTTAAGTATTGACGCATTGGTCCTTTATAGCAGCCCACTTATTGGCTTGAGTTAAATCAGAATTTAGATCAGGGCTGTCCAAATAGCGGTACGCGGGCCGCATGCGGCCCCCACTTTACTTTTCTGCGGCCCGCAGTAAGTTAATGAAAAAATTACACAAAAAAAAATAGAATTAAAAATTGTAGAGTTTGACCAAAGATTTGAAGATTTCATAAAAATTAAGAAGGATGTTTTACTTTTCACAAATCCATTGGGAGTTAAAATAGAAAATGTGAATGTTGAATTCCAAATGGAGCTATGCGAACTTCAAGCAGATGTGGCTTAAAAATGAGTTTTGGCTTAAAAATTAGTTCAATGATGGGTAGCACTTATTTGTGTGAAAGTGCTTTCTCCACCATGAAATTAATTAAATATAAGTATAGGTCTTCATTGTCAGACAGCTCTCTTCTCAACGCTATGCGGTTGGCAACAACTATTGAAATTGACATAAATAATATTGTAAAAGAAAAATACAATAAAAAATAAAAAAAAAACTATTTTTAATTATTAAAAAAAACTTGGCCCGCCAATTTTTTTTATGTGAAATTTGGCCCGCAACCTTTTTACGTTTGGACAGCCCTGATTTGGATCATTCATCTAATAGCTGGTGCGATCGTCATAGGTTACACGATCAGACGTTTTCCTTGAATCAAAAAAATTATGCAAGTTTCTCAATTTGTAGAAAAATAAGTTGTGATCAAATGTACCAAAAGCTTTAAAACGAATGAGCATACAATTGCGATATTATTTGTGTACCTAAAATATTAAGCAACTTTCAAATTAATATTAAGCGGTTATTTTCTCATAAAAACAAAATTATGTTCATGCGTTTGTTGCTAGCGAATTAAATCCTCAAATTTACTGCATTTTGATTGAAAATACCTAATATTAAATAAATACACTTAGAAGAAAGCAATCTAATTTTCGAATCGCTTGCAAATGAACTGTGTATTTTAGTAGGTATGAATACATTATTATTTATTTATACATGGGGGACGGGGTGGTTGTCGGCCACGGAAGCGGTCCAGAACTCTAAATTTTTTTTACATAGTTTGAGTTTTTCATAAAAAATATAAATCAAATGATTTTTAATATACAATATAAATAATGCCTACTTTTGTTCCTCCCGAAGCATAAATAGTACATTATTGAACGGATTCTTCACAGGTTTTGAGCAAAGCGCGTGTTTGCAGGACAAGGCAAATCCGAGACCTGCAATCGCACGAGGCTTGAGCACATGTGAAGGAGTTGTGTATTAATGTACTTTATTTAATAAGGCAGTTAAAGTAAGTTCAAAGTCGCCAAATTGGATAAAGTAACATAAGACGTCTCCCACATGTCACAGAACTCGTTGGACCTTTTCACTTTCATGTTTTTCCTTTGTTACGCAAGTGAACCATTCTCTCAGTGTGCTTAGCAGTTAAGCTTGCAAACATCTTGCTGTAGAAACCTTAACCTCGATTTCAAATTCCAAGTAGCTACAAGGAAAAGCTATATAAGCTATACTTGTCAAATATACTTACATTTTTATGGAGATACTGCACACCTAAATCAAATACAGTTTAACAAATTAAAAAAAATACGAAAATTTTCATATGATATATCAGCTTCCACAACAAACTTGATTTGTCTCACGAAAAGCATCTATAGCAATTTTTATTCGCCCCCTCTCAAAAAACGTTCTAGATCCGCCCCTGAGTGCAGGTGCTTAAACTCGATATGCCCCTGAGTTCGGGGTTCGAATCTCAGTCAGGGCATGTAAAATATTCAACATAGAAAAAGGTTTTTTTCTAATAGCGATCATTCCTCGGCAGGCAATGACAAACCTCCGAGGGTATTCCTACTATAAAAAAGCTTCTTATAAAATACATCTGCCATTCGTAGGTCCCTTCAATTGAGGTATAATAAAAAAAGACGCACCTCACAAATGATAGCAGAAGCTCGGCCAAACACTGAGCTTATTGTTTCTTGGTTTTTTTTTTATTTGTATTTCAATATTTACTATATGCTTTATATTATTTCGTATTTCTTATTTTGTGTTTTTTCTTCTTTAAGTGCAGTTGAGGTAGTCGCTTTATATTCAGACGCCAACCACAACGACAATAATTATTATTAATACCAACACCATCGGCGGTATTGTGTTTTGAGTGTATATATTTTGTTTGTTTATTGCTTGGCCTGTTGTGGGCGTCCTTACAAATGCAGACTAACATACATATGTATATGTGTGTTCACATATACAATAATTGAGTATAAAATCCATATATTATTGTGTATTGTTCTTCTTAAGGCGTTGTAGTAATTTCATTTAACACCCAACTTATTTATAACTGAGCTTCAGTAGGAACTAATGTGCTTAGACTTACTGGCTTGCAGCTTTGCCTTCGCTCACCTCACTGTTGCGCTTTTTATGCCCTAAACCGTAAAGCTTCTAACTGCCCTGCCGGAAACGTGCTTTCAATTCAAACCTTTGGTTGTTCATTTAAATATTTGAGCTAATTCCAAGAGATTGCTGCAAAAACTTGACAGAATTATAGTTGCATTTTTGTTTGGAAATGTGTTTTTATGTCTGTAAACATTTATGTTTTTGTTTTCTTCATTTTAAATTATTTATTTTTTATTTATTTATTTATTTATCAAGTGAAAAGAATATAAAAAACTTAGAGTTATTACATATTTTTAAAGAGATACAGCTACAATGAACTTAACAACTATAACATTGCACTTACAGTTTCATAGAATTAATTTCTGGTGAGAAGAGAATATGGTGATGTTTAAAGGAAAAATTACTTCACAAAAAACCGTTATATATGTACTTATATATATTTATAAATAAGGACATATTAGTGTATTTATTATTTTTGTAAAATATAATAGCTTCCTCTTTACGATTTCTTACAAACACAACCTATGCGTTAGTTACGTTTTCCTGCATGGTTATCCCCCTTGTTAATGTATCTGTGTGTACATGTTTGTATGCATGAACGTAAGCGCTTGTTCGTGTACTTACGTTCGGTGTCTGCTTGCACTTTATCAATGTATTTGCCAATATTATTTGCAATTTTAATAGAAAACGCAATTTAAACGCTTGTTTTGGGATTGCATAGCAGTGGTTAGAATGCTTCAATGCCTCACTCCTTTTCCTTGTACTTATTTATTTTCTTTTTCCATTGTTTGCTGCTGTTTTTTTTTTTTTGTGTGCGTATTATCATGTTTCGTTGACTTTTTGTATAGCTATTTATGAGATGTTCTTTGTGTGCGCGAAATTTCATGCTGCATCTACTCGCAATTTGCCAAATTTCACACTTGATTGCTTTTGAATTTTCTCGCGCGATTTGTCAAGCATTTCATAAGTACACTCGCACTGAGTACTTGCACTATTTTATTGATTCAATAGTTTTCATTGTTCGCACATTCACTTCCGTTGTAACATTGGTTCTCGTGCGATATGTCAACAACCTTCGATGGTGCGCTAAATTGGCAATATATGTGTGCGAATACAGAGAATTTTGTCTACTTTAAGCCTGTTTCTGGAGTAAAGGCATTTGGAATTCAAAAATTTAAATGCTTACGAGTATTTAAAAAACGGAGCTGTAAACAATAACAATTATTATATTAACTTACCTCTAATAACCAGACCTTGTAAGAACTGAAGTTAATTTGCAAATGAATAAGCTGAAGCTTAATGCTAACAAGGCCAAATTTATGATGATAAATGGTAGATACAACAAAAGTATTGTGCTGAACAATGAGCCCATAAAAAAGGAGAACAAATTAAGTATATAGATGTTATCATTGATGCCAAACTTAAATTCGATTTGCATATTGATTTTATTTGCATAAAAAGAGCAAAAAAAATAATTTTTTTAAGAAGGATTTGCGTTAAAAAATATCAACGATTTGTTATTGACAATATTGACAATACGGTGGTTAAACCGCATTTTGAATATTGTTCAACAATGCTTTTTTTAAGTAACCAATTAAATATAAGCAGAAAGCAAAAAATGCAAAATAAAGCCATGAGAATTATTCTCAAATGCAATGCCTTAACACCAATAAAAGTACTCCTTGATACTTTAAAAGGGATGTCTGTAAATCAACGTGTTATTTTGAATGTATTATGCTGTGTATTTAAAATCAAAAATAACATAATGACAAGGTATCTAACTTATGAGATATGCTAAGTGACCGATGTACAGCCATATCCACTAAGGAATAATAAAGATTTTAGAAAACCGCCTTTAATGACAAATGCGGCACAAAAAAATTTATTTTATAAAGGAACTAACTAATTCAATTCTCTACCGAAAGGAATAAAAACTGAATTAAAAATGTATTGCTTTAACAGAAAAGTAATTGAATTTGTTAAAGAAAATTATTGTTAAGATCCAAATTGTAGATATTTGTTGGAACGATTTTCCGTTTACAAAAAACAAAACAAAGACGTAGGTAAAATGACAGATACCAACATACAAAACAAACCTGCAATACCTAAACGGACTAAAATTACTGACTATATACCTGTTCTTACCGCAAAGACAGATTCGTGATAAAATATACATTTTTAGACTATAACCGCGCGAGACTTTAGGTACCTATATTCAGGACACTTAACATTTGCTAACATTTACGATTATGCACCAATACCTGATTGACCTAATAAATGAAATAAATACGGAACAACAGACATAAACTGTACAGAACGAAATTTGACACTGAAGATGGCACAACGCCGAAACCGGTTTGTCTCCAAACCAAACTTGACAAGGGATGACGGAAAATCGTTCCAACAAATATCAACAATTCACCCTGTCGGACAAGAAAAAGAAAAAAAAAAAAAAAAAAAAAAAAAAAAAGAAGAAAACAATATCCAAATTGTAATTATAAATTTTTATTTATTGTTAAAAAATAATAAAATTGCTAACTAAATACTACTACTACTACTACTACATCACAACATAACGTAACATAACACAACAATATAAATGTATGGGTTTAAACCTATTTCATCACTCCCACCTAATTTGTGAACAAATTGAGTTGGAGACAATAAAAAAAATTTTGAAGTTATTTAATTCAGAGTAACAAGGTGCCCGGATTTTTTGCATCGATTTTTTTTTTAGGATTCTGATTTATTTCGCCTAAATTTAGACTTTTTCTAAATTTTCTTGTTTCGAATTTCATTCCCACTATTTTTCTATTAAAGAACAGTTATGTTATTGTTGTTGCGGAGATAGCAATGCGACCTTAAGGTCTATTGTGCCGCCTGCTTGTATTAAAGAATTTCCTTTAGTCCAACCTTCTAGATAAATCTTAGTATTGGACCCAAGTGTCTGGAAGTTATCGCATCGTCCGGTTACCAGATATTCACCTAGATATTTTTGGCGTTTGTGCATCAATGCGGTGCACTTCTCCAGGACGTATTTAGAAGTTACTTTCTCTTCCCTACAGAATCTGCAACGTTCCTGCGAATAAATTCCCAGTTTATTTAGGTGATAATTCAGCCTACAGTGCCCTGTGAGGATTCCTGTTATCATTCTCAAGTTGTTCTTTGCCAAGCCCATGCATTCTCTGAATCTTGTTTGTTTGTAGCTACACAGAAGTATTTGGAGTGCTCCAGACCTGGCAGATTGTCCCAGTGTAATTTACTGAGGGCTTTCTCCTCTTTCCTCGTTAACGCTGATAGTGTCGCTTTTCCCAATCCTGAGAAGGGTTCGGGACCTATGACTGGAGTTGATGCTCACTTTTTTGCGAGCATGTCCGCCATTTCATTTCCAAAGATACCAGCGTGAACTGGTATCCAAAGACCCCAGACCCGGTTCGTAAGACCCAGTGTGTTCAGCTTATCAAGACACTCCGTTACCAGTTTTGAGGTTACCTGGAAAGATTTAAGAGCCTTGATGGCTGCTTGGCTGTCCGATAGAATAGCAATATTCCGTCCCCGCTAGTTACGCTGGAGGTTAAATGACGCCCACCTTTCTATAGCATACATTTCTGCTTGGAAAATGTACATCTGTTACCCCATCGATTCCAAGTTCTTTGTTATCGGTCCATACACACCGATTCCGGTGCCCTGTTTGGTTAGTGAGCCGTCCGTGTACCACGTAATAATGTGTTGGTTTATCTTCAGCTTCTTTTGTTGCTCACTTCAGTTCTAAACCTTTTTGTGAAACTTAACTCGGGTTTCATGGTATCTCTCGGTATAGCTACTTCGGGATATCGTTCAGTTAGAGTGTTGATCTTCCTCCGACTTAAGAACCCCTCTGCCTTGATTTTGTTACCGGTCATCCTTAGGATGGCGCTCTTCACTTGCATTTGAATATGTAGGTGACGAGGAGGTAGGTCTTGTAGGACTTCCAGCGCTGCCGTTGGGCAGGATCTCATAGCCCCTGTTATGCTGACGCTAGCCAGCCTTTGCAGTTTGTTTACTGTATTAATGGCACCTTCCTGGTGTGTTCTGTTTACCCAGGCAACAGCCCCATAAATGATAGTAGGTCGTACGATGGCCGTGTACATCCATCTGAGTATTTTTGGGGAGCAGCCCCAATTTTTCCCAGCCATGGATTTACTTGCCATAAAGATTCTTACTGCTTTCTTCCCCACTTCATCCATGTGGGGTTTCCACAGCAGTCTTTGATCTAGTATTACCACTAGAAATTTTACTTCCTTCTGGTATTCTATGTTTATTCCGTCAAGATGAATCTGCTTAAGGCCATCAAGTTTAAAGTTCCTTATGAACAGAACAATTCATTCTTAACAAAACTTTTTATAAATAAATAAATACTCAAATAAAAACTTAAAATTTGCAATAAGAATTTTTTTTAAATATTCTTGCATGGTGGATAAGAAAAAAACCTGCGCAACACAGGCAGTAAAACGACAATATCCAAAATTAGCTGTAACTTGTAGCTACTTAAAACGTGCACACTATTTCACTTAAATTAAATGTTTTATAATTCTTCATACTTAAACTTTTTCTAAAATTTTACATAGAAAAATATTTAAATAAACGAAAATTTTACGGTTTTTTGTTTTGAAAATAGCGTTTCTATGGGTTTATTGAAATGTGAACTAATTTAAATATAACTGAAAGTAAAAGGAAGAATAACTTGCAGCATTAAAAGTCTAATTGAGTGATATTAGTTCAGTTAGCGAATGAAATGAATTTTTGTAAATTAAAACCAGAAAATATATTTGTACGTACCAACCAACTTTTACTTCCATAGCATTCTGTCACAACAGTAATTGTAATTTCACTCAAGAAAATAAAAAATTAAAATTTTCCCAACTCTGTTGCACTCCAACACGACATCTTAACCTACTAAATATTCAACAAACAAAACTAAGAATTAAACTAATTTTTAACAATAAATACAAATGTAATGCTGTCACAGTCAGTCCTTAGAGTCCATGCAAATATATTTACAATTTATGCTTTATTCAAAATGTCGGCGACAAGACATTTTACAAAATCAATTACGGACAATTTGCAATTACATTTACTAAAGTTTGTAATTAATGACAGCTACAGACAACGTTTTAATGCAATTTTGCAATTGTTAAATGCAGAACTGCAAAAATAGCCGAAATGCATTTTATATATTTATTATATGTTCATATGTTTTTACAAGTAATAAATAAATCGGTTAGGAAACATCGGCTGATGTGAGTAATACTACAAGCGAACAGAACTTACTAAACTGCTGCTACCAACCGCAGATCGGATTTAAAGTTAGGAAGAGATGGTGGACGCCTTTGTGTTGATTTTTCCAGCCATATTGAAGCGGAAATGGCAAATGGCATGATTGCGAAGTTTGTGCAGCTGCACTTCCGCTAAATTGCAAACACGTAGGTGGAGCAAACAAATAACCTCAGCTGGAAATTGTTGTGCTGCAGGAGTTGTTTTTGCTATAATGGAATATTTGAGACCCGGTAGGAGTAAGATCGCTAGCCATATGATTGACCATGCAAATTTACAGGGTTATTATTTTAAGAGAAAATTTAAAATTCAAAATAACTTGAAACCTAAGCCGAGTGGCATATCCATTAATTAATAAATTCACACAATTCTCTTGATACGAGTATACTCGAATGCTGTTTATAGAGTTGCAAATTGTTTATCAATATTGAACTTTCTTAAGTCCATATTTGTTGATAAAATATATGAAAATTTAAGTATTTTTATAGATTGATTATGGATTAAAAATAAACTTATGATTACATTAATGACACTGCCCCAGAAAATGAAAAAAAGTCACGATCTGTGGACGAGATATATGTTTTCCTAGATATCTTGACTAAGCTGCATCTCATTCCGCTACAAGAAGTGTGCTTGTTGATCATAGTTTAATTCTTATCTCAAAAAGTTCCTAAAAGTCACATATACTCGTACATAGGAGTTTTTTTTTTAAATACCGGAATCAAATTCATCGCGTTAAAATACATAAAAAGTCATCGCCAGATTCTGACGATTTTTTATTTTGTGTGTCTGTGACATCTGAATTATATTTGTAAAGCCTTACAAATGCTATTTTTGTCTTCAAACTATGTATGTATATGCCTCTATATGAGAGGAATTTTTAATTGCTTACAGCATATAAGAAGTTTTCGTCACCAGATTTTCCTTTTTAGCCAAGAAGTTTTTACATGTCTAGGATGATACTTTCAAAGCATTCCAACCTTTCGTTTTGTAAATCTACCGTACTGATTAGAAAAAAACCCAATCAAAATTCGTTGTCATTCTCTTGCCTATACGGAGAAAAGGGAAGGCCTATTTTTCAACAGCACTATAGTATTTAGTAGCAATCTTGAATGGTAGCATGGCAGATTCAACCTCAGTAGAGTTAATAATTTGTTGTTTTTTTTTCATTTATTTTTATTGTCAAAATTTGTTTTCATATGATAAAAAAATTGGTTACATCGGTTTCGTGCTTTTTAGTGAAAAATATATTGTGTATTTATGTACATGAAATTGAATATTGTTGGAAAAGTGCGTTATCTGCAAAAAAAAAAAACAGCTAGTAAAAGGCGGAGTTTCTTTCTTAAAAGTACTTTCGAATAGAGCATCACGTTCAATGTAGTGTCCACAGATCATTCCGCGAGCTACTTTTAAGTTCTGAAATAAACATTTAAATTTTGTATTTACTTATATTGCATTAGTTTAATTTGTGAAATGTGAAGTTAGAAATACAAAATTGTTTAGTCACAAATGTTGCGTTGCGTCGGCTGACCAATTATCAACTCGTCATTACTTCGAAGGGCTGTCAAACTCTTCAAACGAGTGTTGCCAGTCGATTGGTTTTGGATATAAATAAAATTCTTCTAAATTATTCAATATAATTGATTGTTTGGTTTCTGCCATTATTTATCGTCGGAACTGTGAATTTCTTTTGTTAGCTGTACGGTATTATCAAACAACTGTTAAAATAGTTTAACAGGTCATGGGCAAATGTGGAGTCTATCGTCTGGCGGCGTTCGATATATCTTCATTATCAGTTATGCAACTGTGGTTTAATGTAGAGGATTCTCAACCAATAACATGCCAAACTACCAAGAACAAATTCCAAGAGCAGAAAATAGACTTTACACTAAGGTGGAGAGGCAATTAAAGACACATTCTCGTTTGGCTGGATAAGTGAAATATCAGTCAAGAATAGTTGGAAATAAAAGATTTGACAACTTCCAAAAATACGACTGTTTAAAGGTCATAGCACATATTTATTTTCCCATCGATGACACCACAAATAAACTCATTGTGCCGTCCTGTGTAGCGCAGTATAACTCTTGCATATCTATTCTGTTTTATTCGCAAGTCGACAAGGTTTAAAAGCAAAGGCTGAGTATTGTTTTCCTTTTGCTTCAGCAACATCCTACCAAATATAAAACCAGACTCTAGTCTTATTGGAGAACCCTGCTCAAATCTTAAGTGTGTTTATTGCCCGAGCCCGTGCACTTTTAGTAGCTTTGGTAGCTTCAATATTTGCCAAACTTATGTAATCGCTGGTGGAATTGCCTCTCAAGCATCTACACTAACAACAAAAAGTACCTCACTCAGCATGCTTTACTATGCATGCCATTATTGTTGTACTGTTGTTGTTCCCATTTGCCGAACTTGTTTGGTGTCTGTGTTCATCCTCTTACATGCGAAACATGTGGCAACTACCAAACTTCAATTCTGTTGCACAAAATTCTTCGCTAACGGAAACAGAACTTTACGCTTCCGCATTTCACTTATTGTTTGAATTGTTGTAATTCTCATTGCCGGCACGGGTGTTGTTGTTTGGTGTGTGTGTGTGTGTGTGTGTGTGTGTGTGTGTGCGATGCCGCTATAACCTTTTCCGCGGGTCAATAACAGCTGACGACAGACAGCCAAATGCTGCCATCAAAAGCATTCACATTTTTTTATATTGAAGCGCAGCAGCCACTAGTTTGTTGGTTTGTTGTTGTTGTTGTTGATGGTGAAAGATAGTTGTTGTTCTTTTTCGCCGTTTAGACCATTACAACTTCATGGATAGTTTGCTAGGCTCTGCAATTGCAATGCTGTAGCAATAAATGAATGCAGGACCTCTCCCGCCGACTCACGCCTTCAAAATAACGCCATTTTATCGTTGTTGTTGTACGAAATTACTTATTTGCCAATTGTTTGCCAATGTTGCCGGTTGTGTAGTCACTACTTATTTGTTACATGACAATGCAACAATCTTGATTACTGTCAGTTGCATGAAAAGCAACAACAATAAAAACAATAACAATGACAGCGCTACAAAAAAAAAACGGCGAAGAAATAGATTCATCGAAGAACATTTTCTATTAATTTTTAAAGTTTTTTTTTTTTTAATTTTTCCTGTCTCCGTTTCCTACTCCACTCAATTTGAAGCATCTTGGTATGGTTCTTATAAAATTCATGCTTCAGCCTCCAATCCCAGTCGAAGTACAGCGCTCGCTATCAATTCGTATTGTTGTCCATTTGTCCGTTTACTTATTTACTTGTCTGTCTGCATCGTTTGTTGTTTATTTCATTTTTTTTCTCTTTTCCTTTTGCCTTCTTATGTATATTTGTTTTTTTTTTTTTGCTGTTTTTTGTATCGCTTGTATTGTCTGTCTGCCATTTGGTTTTGCCCTTCTTAACATCGTCTTCTTCTTCTTCTTCTACTTTTTACCTTATTTGTTCATTCTAAGTTTTTATTATCAGCGCTATTTTGTTGTTCTTGCTATTGTTATTGTTGCTGTAGCAATCATTTGTCTGCGGCGCGCCATTCAATTCTTTATTTGTTTGTCCAATTGCTCGGCGCTCTGGCATTTTGCGGGTCGATGGCGTTACACGCGAAGCAAACACACACACACTAACACACACACACAGTATATTCGTTTGCAATTTTCATTTGCTATGCCTGTCACTGATAGCATTTTGTATTTTATAACTCTGCAGGAAGAGTATTTTTTAATATCTTGTCATTTCATTATGAGCGCAATTATTGGCATGTCTTGTGGATGGCAAGAGCAATTGTGAAGAATGAAGGTGAAGTCAAATAAAAATGTTTTCCTTTTATTCGCCGCATTTTGATTAGGTAGAGCCTCCACTTGCTGTCTCACAGCCCATTACGTTAAGTGAAATAGGCGGTTACCAGTGGGGAGGTGATTAATAAAGAGACATTGTCCTTTGTAAGAGCTAATAAGTGCCGGAGAATTAGGGGCGAAATTATTTAAAATATTCTTTAAAAATACGAGTAAAAACTTTGAAAATACTCTGCATTTTTTAAAACAATAACGCGGCATAGGCCTAAAATCTTTTCTCTCGATTCTTAGAAAAATTTAAATTCATTGCAATAAATAAAAGATAACTTTTTATTTACGACCGATTTGTCAAGCACCACACGGAAGGTAATGTCGTTCTAAAAGTACACATACCCAAGAGCAAACCTCCGATGGGGCTTGTAAACGTTATATCAAATTTTATATTAATGGTCATCTCGATTTGTATCTTCGGTATATTGTTATACACTAAAATTTTACTACTTTTTAGAAAACTTATGGAATAATTTCAACCATGAAATCATAATTATACCCAGAAATGCCAGTTTATATTTTAAGTAATTACAAAGTAGCAGTCGTCAAACGATATTCTATAAAGATGTTGGTGGTCCATATTTAGTTTTGAACATGAAGCAAAAGGGATTAAGGATGAATCCGATGAGACATATTTAGATGATGGTAAAAGAGAGACGGAATAAAAATTCCATATTAGTTTTTTTTTGTAGTAAATGAAACACAAATCTATAAAGTAAAAACTGTAAACTATCCTTTTGAAATGTGGTGCAAATAATATAGTAAATTCAGCCTTCTGCAAATATCGTTAAGTGTTTTTATCTACTATTTACATATATATTTTACATTTTTGCGTTCAACCTTGACCTCACCAACTTGGAATAGTTTCACAAATTTTCAATTTCCAGTTCTAAACATCAAATTTATCTTAACAAATTCAGCTAGAGGGGTTTTAACTGAATCGGGTCGCTTAATCACTCGACGGGGAATTTTGGAATTTTAATTCTATTGAGTATTGTGAGCAAGTTGTTAAAGTGGCAATAAGGACTGCGATGCTTAGATCTTTTTGCATTTTTTTTTGTTTTACTGAAACAAAAATTTTTTAGAATGAAGTTAGGCAAGCCAAGTTGAATACTCACAATTATACCTTTTATGAAAATGCCAAGTTTGGTCCGATGTTTGAATGATAAGAGTTAGACCCATCAAAAAGTATACCGGCATTAACAGGGTGACTTAGATATGTCCCTCTGCCTGTCCGTCGGTTTGAACGCAAACTAGTCCCGCAGTTTTACAGCTATTTGAATGAAAACCAATTTTTAAAGAGTTTTAGCCTATTATTACCAGTATATATATTTCTCCTTGTTTGATTAACAATTTGCTTATACTATTTTAGTGAAAACATTTTGTTACTCTGTTAAATATAGAAAGGTCATCCCCGTGTTCGAAGAGTAGTTCACTTTATATAGTTCTGATGCAGCTTTAAAATTTTGTATAACCTTGATTTTAATCTTCAGTTGAATTTGGCATTGTAATAAGTTTCCGCATTGGCGTAAATTTGTTATTCAGGAACTTTTAATGTTGTCAAATGAGTTGCAAATATAAATAAGATAAACTTTGTTGCCTAAGTTGTCAAGCTAAAACTGGTAGAAATGCCAAAGAACGTAATAAAAACCATTTGTTTTTTAAACATCTGCACAACTTAAAAAAATATTTCAATTTACAGTGTGATGTTAAAATCCTGAAAACTACGGTCAGCGGTCGGTGGTGTATAATGGTGTTAATGCAGCTTTGGAACAAAATGATTCAAATATATGCGATTTTTAAAAGTTATTGCACTCGGACATGAAAAAGATATATGGAAGATACTTAATATATTAGAAATTATCTACTAGAGTCATTAAGTATTACTTAGCCTTCCAAGGAATCCAGCTTTGTCAGTTAATGTGAAAATGGGTTGGACACAAACACTAACTTGGTTAAAAACGAGGTGAAGGTTGACCATATCGTCGCCCATATGCCAAAAATATGAATGCATACGAACTGAAATATTAAAAACTCAAATTTAAAAATGTATTTATCTTGCAAACTTAGTATATTTTCTTTCTTAAACCGTGAAATATTTTGATTTCCGTTCAAACAAGTTAGTCAGGATTTTGGTATAAAATGAAATATCGGAATGCAGTGCCGTTGAATTGCGTTTGAACTGGAACAATGCCATATTGTTGGCTTGTTGGTTCAGTTTGAAATTAAGTTTGTGTGCGCAATCTGCCAATTGATTTTTTGTTTTAACTATTAACTAAAACTTTATTTCATCAATTTCACCTGACATTGGAAGCAGATATTTTGCAGGTGGAATTTTAATGGTATAGACCACGCACATTTATTTCATATATAGAACGCTTTAAAACAAGGCCTTGCTTTCGAATACAATTTGTGTTTTGTTCCATTCTTATCTTTCTGCACTGAATTTCATTTCTTTTTATTCATATCCCATCTTTATATTTTGAGATTCGGCTGACTTTCTTACAGCTGTTATTTAAAAAATCTTGATAAAGTATTAGTTAAGGAATTTTGGAATGATATTCCGTCCTGCCTTGTCAAGTTTTAAGACAAACCGATTTCGACATTGTGCCATCTTCAGAACGAAAAAGACAAGGGAGGACAGAAAATCGTTCCAAAACTCAGTAGATTCCTAAACTGTCAGAAACTTCAACAACAAACAAAAATAAAATATAAACTAAGGCTTTAATGTTTTTGACATCATCTACCTTTGCTACTCTTTTTACGTATTTAAACCGAAAATGCTTTATAAGAGATTCATTTGTAGGAGTAAATGTTTCACAATCACAATTTCAGTATAAGTTTTACCTTTACGGCCACGGCTTGTGGGGCGGAAAATCCTTCTCGCTGATTTCCAAATTTCAGGACAATGCTGAAGAATTTGATCTCTGATAAAATATTTTATTAAGCGAAAAGGTATTTCTATTTACATTGGCATAATCTTAATAATGGAAAAAATTACTCGAATAGTTTTCGAAAATCGAAATTTTAAAATATGAAGAAATTTAAAGATGAACTCTTCTAGTTTTTCGTTGCTGCAAACTTATCTTTGTATGAGTCTCTGGGTAGTTGTATTATCGTTTAAAATTCGCAAAGAAACCCGAAAAGTTCGTCAAGTTGTTTTAAACTTGTAAAACGCGTAGATATTTCCATTGCCAATCTATCCAAAATTTCAATCATGCATAGTAACATTTATTCTTCAGAATTTAAATCAGCATCTTTCGATTTTTCCCCTGGCATATTTCGCTTCTTTCGAATTCTCTTTTCAATGGTAATACCTCATTCGTTGTAGAGAATTAAAGTAAGGTTCCAGTGTAGTAGTGATATACATCATTACACATACTATATTTTTTGAATAAAAAACCACCTTTCGTCAAGAAACGTGTGGGTACATAGGGTGAGGGGGGGCGCCAAAATGGTCATTACCCCGGGCGCTCATTACACTGCGTTACAAACACCGCGTTACACACATTCTGTATATTTGGTTCATAGGACAGAACTAAAGCTCGTTTTTGTAACGCAGTGTTATCTTAGCTACGCCACTGGTGTCACAATAACATATGAAGAATTGATTGTAAGTAAAATAACAGTTTTTTTTTGTTATATGATCACTTTTGTGTTTTATATTTAAAATTTGTACACTCGATTTGTATGTATAAAGACACATTTTCTTATAAATTCACGTTTTCTTAAAACTTCATATTTTGCTATATAAAATAATGGCAATAAAATTAGTATAAAATAATTTTAACGATATGACTTTTAAAATTTATAACTGATAATTGCCACGTCTTTGCCCACCTACTAAAATCGTTCAAATTTCAGACTGTCCTTAACTTAAGGCCTTCGTGCATACAAAATCAATAGGGAGGCATACCATATTCACACTACAATGCAAATTTCCGATGCAAAGTTCGAGCAACTTATTTCGCAAGCAGCTGTTTGCAATGTCACATAATGTTTATAAATTAGCTAATGGGCAGAAAATCGGAATGCGTATGGAGCAGCCGGTAGTTTTAACGACAGTAGCGTGGGCGTTGTTACTGACAAGAAGATCAAAGCAAACAAATATTCACGGTCAATTATTGAAAATGCAAACAAGCCAAGGATCAACTGAGGCGTAGCAGATTGCCGTCAACAGACACCGCCACTATGCTTATAAACCAAAGCGGCGAAAGTTAGAAAGAGAGAGAGAGAAAGAGGTAGACTTAAATAGAGTTGGGCGAAAATGAGTACCTTTAGAAGATACAGTCGCCAAAAACTTAGTGTGAGTGCAGTTAGCGTGGGTAATGACTATGTCGACATCGTTGACTGGCGCAACAAACCTAATGAAGCTTAAATTATGCAACACATCAAAGTCGAAATCATTTTCAATACACTGATTTATAATTATACATACTTGGCTGTGAATGCGTGTGAATGTAGCAGGTTTCTGCTTGATTGATGTTGCTTGACAAATAAAGCACGAACTTTGATTTATTAAAATTTCGCATTCGCACACACGAGAAGATAACAATGACAAGCATTAAAAACTGCCGCTAGGCATTCGCAACAACTGTCAACCAGTCAGTCATCCATACAGCCCGTCAGCAAGTGAGCCAGCCAGCCTATGAGAAAACAATTAAAGTGGATTTAATTTTAGCAAATTTGCGCATAATTCATATAAACACAAAATGTTGCCTGCGTTTGTATTCATACATGTGCGTATGTACGAGTATGTAGGAAAGTGCGTGCAGAAGCAAAATATGCGCATATATAACGAATGACTGAATAAATGCACGTTAGCTTGAATTTCAAACATTCATTCTACTTGTGCGCTGGGTGGGTGAACGGGTCGGCGGCGGCGACGATGGCGTATGAGTAACATTTCAGCAACGTCAACATGGAGCAGTCCTAGTGCGCTTACAAAATTTACACATAACAATGTGAAAACATTCGCAACAATATACATACATACAAAGCAAGCATTTATATTGTTATTTTGGGCGATAGGCGATGAGTTGAATTGGTAGCAGAGATTCATCACTGCTACAGAGTGGCATTTGTACATTTGTGTTCGTGTTGGTGTGTGTGTGGGCAGGCGCGTGAATTAAAAAAAAAACAAAACGGAAGGAAAGGCTGGAAAAGTGCACTGCAGTCGCTGTTGCCGCAATTTTGTGCGCATTAATGCACATCAGTGCACACTAACATTATCCTGACGCGCTGCTACAGCCGCTGTCAGTCGCTCAACTAACGCTAGGCAGCACCAATAAAAAAGAATCACATATACATAAATACATTTGTGGCACAGTGATTTAAATGCGATTAAGTTCTTATGTAGAAAATAAGTTTAATACCAAATGGTTTAATATATTCAGTAAGTAGCACCTTAAATAGCAAATTTTAAGGTTTTTTTTCATGGCATTTTATTCTCTTTAACAAAAAACTGCCTCAACTTATTTAATTTTTTATTTATAAATAAGCCAAAAGACCCAATTACCATTGATTTTTATAAGTTATTACAATTTTACAAGTTACAGGTTATTATAATTACAATTATAATAGCAACTGATTTAATTATGGGTTCTGTTTATCTTAGAAAACTGTAAAATCTAATAAAGTTGTGTGAGACTAATTATTTCAAATCAGAATCGATTAACAATTTTGACAGAAGCGCAATTCGATCTTGATTTGCAGAAAATTTTTTAAATATTTTATTTTTTAAGCCAGACTAGAAAAGCCGCAAGAACTTTTAGAAACCATCTTAAAAATATTATTTATATTTTTTTTGTAATTTTTGTTATTACAATTTTTTTCAAAATTTATTTTTATTACTTATAAAAATACAAAATACTTGCCTTTAATATCAATGCACTTTTGTTGGCGAAGATACCTGCATGGTTTCTCTATTCTTCAGAGACTTGTTTAGATGTTTAAAAATGTGGTGAGCGTTTTTTTTTTATTTTTTTCTTAACAAACCGGAACAAATTGTTAAAATCTTA
Organism: Philophylla caesio; assembly: GCA_963971545.1. Taxonomy (NCBI): domain Eukaryota; kingdom Metazoa; phylum Arthropoda; class Insecta; order Diptera; family Tephritidae; genus Philophylla; species Philophylla caesio. The sequence continues at coordinate 112,102,321 of OZ020606.1, read as the reverse complement.
GATGTTTATGTTATAAATCTTAGTAACAAATAATTAGCCAATATTTTGCAGTTTTTCTCCCTCATTTATTACATTTTTCCGTAACTATATTTTTCACCAATTTCTGGAGAGTAAAGAGCCTTTTGCTCGACTTTAAGGTTCAATTAGAGGTGCCATAACCATAACCATAGAAAACAGCTGATCCAACCAACCTTATGGGTTACACTGTAATCGATTAGTGGTGCCATACCATAACGCCATAACCATAACCATAACCATAGCGACCAACTGAATTTTGGTTTTTGCCGTAACCATAAACAAATGATTGCTGATTCGCCTTGTTTATTGTGATATTTTTGTTCTTCGTGTGCAGTTTATTTTGTTTTGATGCGTTTTAATTTATATTTTGCGTCCGCGTTTTACATACTTTACTAAATTTTTATTTACTTTCAGTTTATTGCAATATATGGTTATGGCACCACTAATCGATTGCTTAAATATGGTTATGGTTATGACTACGATTATGGTTATGGCGTTATGGTATGGTACCTCTAATTGAACCTTTAAGCTCAGCTTATCATTCAAACTTTGAATTTTTAGTTACTAAATCAAAAATCGAGCTATGTTTGATTTTAATCGATAACTTCTTGGCACAAAATACAACAAATTAAGGAAAAATAAATATCAGAGATATCGTAAGAAGAAATTCTCACTTTTTAAATTATTCAATCTTTCATACAATTGAAGTTCGTTTGTAATTAAATTGAACACATTTCTTGTACTTGTGCCTTGGGTTTACTTTTGGCTGAAATAAGCCAATGGCACTTCAAACACAAGTAAACTCTTCCAAACATTATGAGGAGCTCTTAATATATGTAAAAACTTTTAGAAGAAAGCGACGTTTTAAATGAAAAATTTAAATAATAAATACATGATTAAAATACTTTAAGATAGTCGAGTATGCTCTTAGTTTACTTTTCAGGCTCTTGTTAGTTTTGTTTTTTTATTTTTTTTTATTTGGGAGTCATCCAATTCCCTCTAATATACCAATAAATCTTTTCAATCTTCACGTAAGCTTCAAATGTTGCTCTTCATTATAACATCATGCAATTGTATTTAATCACAATGATTGTACATAAATTTTGTTTAGGAAACCCAAAGTTCATTTCGGAACCATATGCTAGATATTTAGTAGACATACATACATTATAAACATATTGACAGGTATGACATAAAAAATTAATAATTATTTAAGAATATTGAAGATCGAAAATTTTAAAAATATTTTTTCATATTTTCGGAAAAGATTTTTATACAATTTTTTTTTTAATAAAAAATATATTTTTTAAATAATGTTTTAATTAAAAAATAATCATAATTATAATAAATTAAATAATTTAAAAAATATTATAATTATAATGATAATTATTTTTTAATTATTTAATTTATTATAATTATAATTATAATTATTTTTTTAATTAAAACATTATTTTTTAGCTCTCCCTTTGGTGTATTCAATTTAATTATTGTTAATATATTTGAAAATTCCGGTAATTTAGTGTTGTCGGTGTTATTTTTTGATTTCTTATTTAGCTTTCACACATACATAAAAATACATTTACTCACTTCACAATTTCCCGTCATACCTTGTCAAGAGAATACCTCTAATAAATATTTTTTATATTTATGTACATGATGAAAAATGTTTAAAAACTACGTTCTAACTGATAACTTGAACATTTTGAACTCCTTGCGAAAAATAAAGAACGCACAGTTACTTACATTCAGCTCTAGTTACTATTTCCTTAATAAGTATAATATTTTTCGATCAACAAAGATGTTATTATAATTCCTTCCACATAAAACACCCCACTGTACCGTTCACATGCGACTTCGCAAAGCCACATCAAATCTTCGCGAGTATGTGTGCGTTGTGAATGTGTGTGTGTGTGTGTGTGATGCGTGTGTGAGTGCGATTACAACGTGTAAATGTCCTTCACAGATGCGCCAGCTGTCAGGCCTGTCCGAGAGCGGACAAACGTTACAAGCGAATCAGCAGCAACTAACGACCAGCCGACAGTCGACAGCCAGCAGCAATGCCAGCCAACCAGCAAGTGCCACGCACAAGTGAATGCTTTATAGCCAGTTTAACAGGCGACTTGCGTCCTCTCAACCCACCATCGCTATCACCTTCCAGCTGATGCAGCACGTAGCGCTCTATGGATTTCATGCACTGCCTACTCAGTTGGAGCGGCTTAAATAGAATAACCACTGACTGACCGACCAGTTGGGCTAGCGAGCGCTTGTGTTCGCATATTGCCAACATGTGTGTATTATGTGTGTCTTACGTGTGTGTTATGTGTCTGTGTGTGTGTTTTTATGCCACCAACACATACGCGCATATGGATAAAAAGTGTTGGACCCAACTTGGTGCGGTGTGGTGCTGCCAACATTTACGAGTGCGAGAATGATGCGTAAAAATCCGCAATTCACAATTCACACTCACAATGTTTGTAGCAGCTGGTATGCACCCACACACACACACATTCATCAAATTAATGTTGTATACGGCGCGCTCGACTCATTGTAAGATTCTTTGACAAGCGGAAATTAAAGTTGCTCACTCCTTCTAGATCAACTCCACCTCCACACATTTCACACATTCCATGTAACGCTTTCAGTTTATGCGATTAAAATTGAAATGCAATTTAACGCTACACGAGTCACATTCAGGCACAAGTGCAGGCGCAGGCGCAGGAAATGATGGCGAAAACGGTAAAGGCATCATCATGTGACTGCACAGCAAAAGCACAACTTTGTAGAAATGCTGCCACAAAATTTAGCGCACAGCAAATCACTCATACGACTCGTTGCCTCAGCTGCCAAGCTCATTTTACCAGCAGCTTCTCTCTCCCTCTCCGTGCCTACACAAGTACAAATAGCATACGCTTGGCTTTTTGTTTAAATGGAATATGAGCCCTGGCGGCGGTTTCTTCTTACTATCTACTTCGGTCCACTACTATACACACATACTCGTATAAATATGTACATACAAACGCTTTGACGAAGCAGCAGATTTTTCTGTAGCCTGCAAGGCATTTTGCACGGCTGCCTGCGTTTTAATGAGTATAAGAGACTGCCGACTGCCTTGGCAACTGCCAACCCACCTGTTTTTCACTCGTGTCGGTCTGTCAGCCTGTGGTAATGTCTTGGCAGGCGTCACTTGCAACCATGCTATGCCTTTGCCATAAAATTATTTTTATCGCAGTATATACATATATACTCGTATATTCCCTTTAATTTTTTTTGCTAAAAATAGCGAAATATTTTTGTTAACTAGAAATTATTAGTATGCACCTAAGGGGTCATGTAAATTTCTAAAATGGTAAAAAATAGATTTCCAAGTGTTAATAAAAATCATTATAAAAAATCATTACATAAAAAATATTTTAGAATTTTTATTGAGCTCAAGGCCAGTTTATGGAAGATTTTTTTGTGAAAAAACAACAACAGTTTTTAATGGTTGAAGTTATAGTACTATTTCGGAAATCACCACATTTCCTCATCAGACTTCTTTTTGATTATTAAACTAAATTAATTTTTAATTTAATTTTTCATAACCACTTCTCTCAGGCTTTGAACCCGGGAGCTCGGAGTTGCAGAGTCAATACGCTACGTATTGTACTACGCTAGCCGAGTTGCCTGTTGTGTTTATTTCATCTTCCTTAAACAAACCAACTACAAACAAGAGCAACTGATCTGCCGCTATTTTACTTGTTTGTGTGGTTGTTGGAAAAAAATGTGAAAAATGTACTCAATAAACTCTAAGTAATATTAACAAATCGGTCTGGGTTTATTACCGGAAAAGCAGTGTCATTGTTACAGCTACGACAACAGTAGCTGAGAAGCTCCTGAGTTTTTTCTGGCCTGACAATCGGACTTGTTCTGTATTTTAACCCTGAGCAAATTGGTTGTTGAGTCTACGTTAGATTGCTGTGTGCAAGGAAATAATCTAAGAGATAATCAAAGACCGTTACACAGTAAATTTGAGGCATCTGGTAAAGATAACTATTATAATCAACATGGAGAACTTAAGAAGGTGCTTCTAAATCATACCCATTAAGACCTCTATAGTAATGTTCTGATAGTAATTTTTGATAACTCAGGAATATGGGTTTATGTCTCGCTGTTGACTTTGCTGTTCGTTCAGCAATGTATTATGTTGATTTTCATCTTGAATGTATGTCAGTCCGATGACCGTTACTTTCAGGTGACTATGTTGGAACCAGCAAAAGACTTGCATTCAAAAGCTCACCTTCTCATTACCGCTGGTCAACAGTCTCTTATTGGCTTTTATCCCAGAAATTTCGACCAATTGGGTAAACCTCAATTAAATCTTTGTACCATTCACCATTGGTTGTCGAATTTAAAAATTTCGCTTTCTTTATGAGATCATAATGTGGTGCGTTAGGCACAGCGTAGCCTCAAACGTGTTCTTTGAGTGAGCAGCTAAATTAAGCGAAAATAAATCCTCTTTTTTTCTGTTGCTATTTGGATCGTGATCCAGGCTTGATTTGAGATAAAGTACCTAAATTAAGGCAAACGAAAAAAGGAAAAGGCCAGTCTTAATTTAGTTAGAAGGAAAATTTTATTTTTCTTACGACCTCGTCAATAGATAATTGTTTTTTTTTTCAGTTTAACTTAGAATTAACGAAGGCGCCTTGATACGTCCCTCAGTTCGATTTCACTCTACAACTTTGTTATCTCAAAGTTAAAAATCTTAGTTTTGAAACGAATGGCTCTGGTACACAGCTTTGCTCTTAGCCAGAAACTGTTACAGTTCTCAACACTTAGTTCGTGTGAAAGAATGTACTGAGCACCAAATATCGGTACTAAACTTAACTTGGATTTTTTATTTTTATTTTGAAAAAAATAGTAAGTTATATTATAGCTGAAAGACAGCACTGATTTATAATTCAGTACAAGTGCTTATTTATTGAGTACTAAGAACTTAAGTATATTATTTAATATTTTTCCAACGCCATTTTTGAGAAATCGTGCACATACAAATTTTATAATCGATTCTGCCCAACACTCTCAATTTTATTCACCTGCGTGGCGTACGGATAAAATTGGTTGCCATTTGCCACAAAATCTCATTTGATTGTACAAATATTTGCCAATATCTGATCAACTGAAGCACCAACATACACAACCGTACACATAAACAAGCAAGCATGTGTGTGCAAATAGCTTTTATTGTTTGCCATAATATTTCGTTAAATGCATGCAAAGCTTTTCAAATTGTTTACATTTGAATTAACATGACCAAAGTGCGTTTAATCGTTATGCCCAAGTTATTAAAATTGCAATGCATATGCTTAACTAGAATTTAGTTACAAGCGAATTTGCGTACACAAATACATTCATACATATGTAGATTGATATGTATGAAACTAAAAAGCTAAAGCAATTTTGTTTTTATTCATGCATTTAAACTGTTTCCATGACTGTTCATTTCAAGCGCGTAAATACGCAAATGAATGGCAATAAATACCAAAATACTTATTTAGTATCATATCGCATGCGTATAAGTATGTACATATATGTGTGGTTGTTTTTACAAAAATGTGTGAATATATGCAGGCGTCCGCCTGTAAACACCTCCAATGGAAATAATTACAGCTATAAACAATAACCATCATTTGAATGAAATCAACATGAAGCAGTTCAACAACACAATACGAATTTGATTCCGAGCGAAGATTTGGCGCATTAAATTCATAGTGGCGATGCTGCGATAGGGCGATGCTGCGATGAGGGAAGGTAGCGTAGGGAAAGCGGCATGCAACACGTCAATTGCGATAATTTTTAGTTCGCCTCGGTCAGGTTATTAAACGCAATGATAATAAAATCACACGCCAATTTGCACGCATTACTTATGTATGCACGTTTGTAGGAATGTGAGTATGTACATATGTAGATGTTATGACTTTTTGACGTATTCAACGTATTAAGGTTTTCAGTCCTATAATGTCATATAAGAGGGTATTGTACACACAAAGAGTTTAAATTTATTGCGGATTAAAGAAACAAAGTTTTTTATACGCTTTTTAATAACAAGGCAATATATACATATATGTATATGTATGAGATTTGATGTTCGATTACAAATGTTATGTTAACATACTGTTTTGTAAAATAACTTTCTGCTTCAAAAACTATCACGAAAGCTCTTTTTGAAGTAGTAGGAATTGTGGTCACCACATTTGAACTCACCTCACATAATTTAAGCATAATTGAACTAAATCTAAATCAAAATTTATTTATTGTGTATTACATTCCATTACGTCACGTTGCGTAATGTTATGTTATGTTTAGCTTTTTGTGTCTAGGCATGTAATGTTATTTAATACTTTATGCTATTTTATGTGATGTTATGTTATATTATGTTAAGTTATGTTATGTTATGTTATGTTGTGTTATGTTAAGTTATGTCATGTTATGTCAAGTCATGCAATTATATTTTATGCTATGTTACGTTATGATTTCTTATCTTGTTTTTTTGTAAATTAAAAAATCGGTATGTTGTATAAAATGGTGATAATTCTGACGGGATTGGCGAACTCGGTAATTTTCGGACACAAGTTTCTTTTTCTTACCACATCTAACCTATACACCTCAGCACATTAAAATTTCCAACACTTCAAATAAAAGTACATTAAATTTACCTATCTTAATTGCACAATACCTGAACAAGGCAGTTCCATGTTTTGAGTTATTCATTTATTTCCGAAATTCGCATAACAAAAGATCTCTCTGGATGAAACACCGTTTAACATATAGTGGCTTGCCGACGTCTTTTCCAAGATTTAACTTAACGGCAATATCTCTTAATTGTTTTCATCTTCAGTCGGTTTTCACATCTGTGTAAGTTAGCGGAAATTGCAGGGTCAATATACTTATAGAAATACTGATGGACTTTACTCGAATTGGCGGACCCCTCCGCGATTTATCAACATAAGGTTTAACAAGCGATCACAAGGTCTTCTTTAGCTGAGCAGGGGAGACCTGTCCTTAGTTTTAGGAATAATAACAGGTCATATACTGATCGGTAGACAGGCAGAGAGACTAGGTTTTTCCTGCAATGACTTCTGTAGAAGCTGCAGAAATGAAGAAGAGCCTGAAACTACTGCACTATGGGTAAGAAGAAGAAAATTCTTGGTATCAGAGTTCTTCGGAGACCTTAGCGATCTGGCGAAAGTAGAGATTCGCAAGCAGGTAAAATTCGTAGATTCCACATGTTGGTTCGAGAAGGGGGATTTTTCAAATCCGCGGGGTACCACAATAGGCCTAACAAAGGCCTAGGTGTGCTGGTGCGATCGCTAGCAGCCACTTTAACCTAACCTTACTAAACCTAACTAAAGCGGTGCAGTTCAGAAAAAAAAATGATTTAGAATTCTTATTTGATCTGATAAATTTTCAATATATATTCCAACATTATGGAAATCTTAAGCTAACTTGTGTTCACCACTTTTTGATGTCCAATTTCAAATCGTCGATATTACCGCCTCAGAATGTCAAATGGTGATACAAAATGGACGGAAATTTTCGAGTTACATTAAAACCATTCCATGAACGGTTTTCTAAGCACATGTCTATGTATGTGTGTATGTCTGTCAGCTCATATCACATTATCACAATAAATCCATATATTTATGTAAGTGTGAGTGTACACTTGTTCCCATTGCATTTCCTTGCTCCATTTCATATTCAGTTTTATCTGCAAATTTATCATCTCTTGCTTACACCCATTCGCTGTCGTTGCGATTTGGTATCTTCGTCTACAAACACTCGTACTCGAAGAATAAATTCGCAGGCATATAGGCACACGCGCGAAATCTTACACATTCACACGCTTGTATATACATTCATATGTGCACCTCGTGCAATTGTTGTGAACAGTCGCCAATCTTATTAGCTCTGTGTTTTATCAAAGATATATAGTGAAAAGTGACGGTGTATCCGAAAAAAAGTGTACAGGGCGGTTGTTAAAACTACCCGCTTCCCTGCAACAGTGAAAAACACCGACACAAACGGAATCCAGATAAGTATCATCATCTGTAAGAAAATTTATAAACCTTTTTTTCAGCCTACGTTTTGTTTTGTTTTGGGTTTTCATAAAGAAAACAAAAACAACACCAACAGCAAATACAACTATTTTTGGCGCACTAAACAGCTGACCCAAAGTGTGTGTTCAACTACAAGCTGCAAAACAGCTGGAAATAGTGAAAGTGATAAAGCAGTGACTTTCGTCGATAAGCAAACCTCTAAGTCCGGTTTTCCTCCGAATAGCAAGGACACAACCCATACGTCGATAAAGCAGTATACGATCACTCCTGATACAACGGTGTGCACAAAATTAGCAGCGGACTAATCCGAAACTCATGGCGAATGGCTGAACCCGCCGAAAACCCATTTAGGCGGAGTTCAGGTGTTATGCACTCCCCTCCGAGAGTAAGGGAAAGGACTGAAGCCGAAAAAAGCGAAGTCCAAAAGAGAAGTGCGCTCGCTTTAGAAGACGATGGATGTCAAGAAGCGAAAAAAGCCGATATAAGCGATAAAGGCCCCACTGAATGTTCTCCTAACGCGGAAAGACGTCACCAGATGAATCTTGTGAAAGCTGCAGAAAATTTACGTTCGCGCTCCTCACCACCGGATATCAGCCGTGGGGTAGCCCCTATGGCCGAAAACTCTCCTGCAAACGTCAAAAGCCCTATGAAAGAGTTGGGCTATAAGATAAATGAGCTTCTAAGCATGATAGGCGGAGGCAGAAGATCCATTCACCAACCCATGCGCGATCTAGTCGGGGAAATTGCGAAGTTGCACAAAGAGGCAACAGAAGTGCAGAACGCGGACGTAAGCAACAAAAGAAACAAGAAAACCAGAGAGCAATACGTCCAAACTTCAAGTGACCGAAAGGTTAGCAAGCCGACAGTAAACGCGAGCCAGGCGCAGGCAGAATCGACTAAAAGAAATACTGAGGCAAAGGTTATAAACAAGGCGGCCGCAAGGGCAGAAACCCCAGCTAACAAATGGACCCTGGTGCAAAACCAGAAAAAATTGAGCAAAACCGCAAGGAAAGCGTCAAAGCCTGATGCTGTAATAATCTCAAAAACAGGCGAAACCTCATATGCGGACATCATCAAGCAAATGAAGAAGCAACCCGCAATGCAAGAACTAGGGCAAAGCGTCAACAAAATTGTCACCACAGCTAGGGGAGACTTACTAGTCCAATTACGCGATAAAACCGGCCACGTGGCAAGCAAGTTCAGAGAGTGCGCTAACGAGGTACTAAAAAACGTCGCAAACGTAAAAGTCCTGACCCACACAGTAAATGTAGAGATTCGCGACATGGATGCTGCAACAACAGAAGAAGAGGTTGGCGATGCAATCAAGCACCAATTCCCCGAAGTAAATTATGGGAATCCAGTTCCAGTCAAATCCATAAAAACGTTAAGAAATGGAACGCAAACTGCTCTCATAAGCCTTTCATCACGAGACGCAAAAACTTTAGTAGAGGCGGGACGAATTCGCATTGGCTGGGTCAACTGCCGAATTAGGGAACTAATCAGTCCCCTCAGGTGTTATCGATGCCTCGATTTTGGACACATATCCAGGCATTGCAAGTCCGCCGAAGATCGCAGTGGTACGTGTCTTCGTTGTGGAGAGAAAGGACACTTCGCCAAGCAATGCAAAGCAGATCCCAAATGCGCCATTTGCAAGACAGCACAAGACCACCCTACTGGAAGCTACAGATGCCCAGCGTACAAAAAAGCGGTCAACCAGATAAAACAATGATTAAGTGCATACAGATTAATTTAAATCACTGCAAGGCTGCACAAGACCTCCTAAAGCAAGCAGTATACGAACAAAAGATTGATATTGCGCTCATCAGCGAGCAGTACAAAGAACTCTCAGTGGAAGGAAGTTGGCTGCAAGACAAAGGGAAAAAAACTGCAATATGGGCATGCGGAGACTTCCCCATTGAATCCATGGGCAACGACCAACAGCAGGGCTTTATCTACGCAAAAATTGGCAAAATCCACTTTTACAGCTGCTACGCGCCACCAAGTGAACCGTTAGATGCTTATAAAAACATGCTAAGTCGTCTGGTAGCAGACGCGCTGGGAAAAACACCCCTCATAATATCTGGAGACTTCAACGCATGGGCCGTCGAATGGGGTAGCCCAAAAACAACTCCACGGGGTCAGGCGCTTCTTGAAGCCTTTGCCAGTCTTAATGTCGTGCTACTCAATAACGGAAGGAAAAACACATTCCAAAAGGGCAACGCGGGTTCAATCATTGACCTGACCTTTAGCAGTCCTGCAATATATAATAATATAACATGGGATGTTTCCGATGAATTTACATTCAGCGACCACTTTGCCATTAAATTTACCATAAACTCGCACCGAAACTCTTCGAATAGGAAAAAAGGGTCGAAAGTTCAGAGAATTGGTTGGAAAACAAAAATGCTTGATAACAGCATGTTGGAATATATGACGGAACTCCTTCCAGACACACTCGATGGAAACAATGAAAGCCCTAATACATGCGCTAATACACTAATTAAGCATGTCACCGACATTTGCAATGCATCAATGCCACGTAAAAAGAGCGGAAAGGAGAGAACACCCGCTTACTGGTGGACAAAGGAAATAGCGGAGCTGCGAGGGGAATGTTTAAGACTGCGCCGACGATACCAAAGGCAGAGGGCAAGGAGCAATTCCGAGTACCAATGTTTCCAAGATGCGTATAAAAACGGGCGAGTGAGACTGCGAAAAGAAATACAAAAAAGCAAGCGCGAGGCCTTTGTGGAACTTATCAAAGACGTGGACGACAACCCCTGGGGCAGCGGATACCACATCGTCCTGAAAAAACTGAAAGGGCGTAACGCCAAGCCGCCAGTATGCCCACATATAATGAAACGCATTGTCTCAGGGCTTTTCCCGCAGCAAGAAGCATGTAGCGCACCAAGAGAGCTAAAAGTAGAGCCCACCGAGATCCCTCCAGTAACAAATACCGAAGTGCTCGCCGCTGCAGCAAAAATCAAAAGCAATAAGTCCCCAGGCATGGACGGTATACCGAATAGCATCCTGAAGTATATTATTAAGAAGAAGACTGAAACCTTTAGCAAACTGTACACGCAGTGCATACAACAAGGCACCTTTCCAAAGAAATGGAAGCGTCAACGGCTAGTTTTACTACCCAAGGGTAATAAGCCCCCAGAAGAGCCGTCCTCATATAGACCTTTGTGCATGTTAGACACAGCAGGAAAAATACTGGAAGCAATTATATGCGCGCGACTCCAAGAGATCACGGAGGGTGACAGGGGACTCTCGAATCAACAATACGGCTTCCGAAAAATGCGGTCAACGGTCGACTCCATTGCGTCTGTCTGCGATATAGCGCGAAGAGCACTCGAGGGCAAAAGATGGTTCGAAGGAACAAAACAGTACTGCGCTGTTGTCACGCTGGATGTAAAAAATGCGTTCAACTCCGCCAACTGGCACCACATAATTAAGGCGTTAATAGAGATGAAAGTTCCGGACTACTTGACGCGCATACTCCTAAGCTATTTTAGCGAAAGAGAGTTATTTTATGATACAAATGAAGGCCCAAAAAGGTACCATGTCACAGGTGGTGTGCCGCAGGGTTCGGTCCTCGGACCAATCCTTTGGAACATCATGTATGATGGCATCCTTAAAATTGAAAAACCCGAGGGCGTGTCTATAATAGGCTATGCGGATGACATAGCGATCGTAGTAGTGGCGAAACATCTGGTGGACGTGTCGCGCATGTGTAGCGAAGCAATAGCGTCAGCAAAAACTTGGCTGCAGAACGCAGGACTAGAGTTGGCTGATCACAAGACAGAGGCATTGCTTATGACCAGTCGAAAAAAGCTGGAAAAGATTCAAATCCGCATAGGAGAACATACTGTAATGTCAGCGCAAACTTTAAAATACCTCGGTGTCGTACTCGATCCACGACTGAACTTTAAGGAACACTTGAAATATGCCAGTGAGAAGGCAAGGAAGACCAGTATGGCTCTTGCAAGACTCATGCCAAATATGGGAGGCCCAAAAGAGAAACAAAGAACCCTGCTTGCGAGCGTCAGCTCATCAATTTTAATGTACGCGGCACCAATCTGGGCAAGCGCGACCCCTATAACCTCATATATGAGAGCACCAGCCTCGGTGCACAGATTATCATCTCTTAGAGTATGCTGTGCATTCGTGACTGTGTCAGACGAGGCTGCAAATTTGCTGGCTGGAAGATGCCCGGTAGATATAGCTGCAAGAACGGCGGCAGCAATAAAGCATAGCCCAAACGAACGCAGCAAGATGGTGCAACAAAGCATCGACGAGTGGCAACAAAGGTGGGACTCGTCCCCAAAAGGACGTTGGACAAAGAGATTGATCCCAAGGGTAGACGAGTGGATTAAGAGAAAACACGGAGAAACAAATTTCTACCTCACCCAGTTCCTTACCGGGCATGGCTGCTTCCGACAATATTTACATAAATACAAGCACGTTGACCACCCCTTCTGCTTATACTGCGATGGGAAAATTGAAAGCGCCGAACACATACTTATGGACTGCCACAGATTCGACACAGAACGCAACGATCTAGAACGTTAGGTCAGCCGCTACAACAACAACAACAACATCTAGAACGTTATATGGGAAAAGCAGTGTCTCCGGAAGGCTTGCTGAAGGTTATGCTGTCCGATAAAGATATTTGGCACAAATGTGTAGACACCATCACGGGAGTAATGAAAAGACTTCGAATAGACGAGCGATACGCGAACCGCGCAGAAATATAACGCACGCTGAGTGAAGACGAAGAATAACGTCCAGTGCCTGCCCTGCGAAGTAATATCGGAATTGATAGTCCCGCAGGGGTGCCACAGGCCCAGCGTACGAAGGAGGTTGGGTTTAGTCCGTAGGTGCCAGGAGGCAAATCGGGCATGCGGGCAGTACGGGCTGTTCGTATCTATGAAGATTCCTCCTCCCTGGTCGTAACCGAAAAAAAAAAAAAACATTCATATGTAAACCTGTGTGTGTGTATGTATGTTTAAATACACACGTATGCAGATGCTCAGCCGATTTATCACGACGGCTTCCATTGACGTTGCCACAGAGACTTTCTGTTGTCCTTCGGTGTTGAAGTCAATCCTACTATTATTTCCTATTTTGCACATGTGTGTGTGTGTGTGTGTCTGTGTGCGAGTGGAGGGTGTTATTTGTTGGTGTTCCTGTCACTGACGTGCCACGCATTGTAAATTAACTTAGGCTGTTTCATATCAGTTCGAGCGCCATATTTTATATTTCTGGTGGTTGAGTTTGCTTTTACCTAATTTGCAGCTTCTTCGAAATTCTCGTTTCTTCGTATGTTTTTACTGAAATGGAATTAACATATTTGGAGTATTGGGTTTGTATGACTGTGAAATTGCCTATCTCAATGATTATAATCATCACTTAATCGAAAGACGAGCTGCAGCTGAAAACACAGATTCACGTTCTTACATATTCTAATTTATTTAATTGCAGCATTTTTATTATATTTTACCAAATCCGTCAGTTCTAATGTATGCCTGTCAGCAGCACAACTGAATACAAAACTTTAACAACCCAGCGAAATTGTATTGATTTCATTTGCAAGAACTGTTGGTCCAAGATATATACAGTGTTGTGCATATCAACAGCAACAGCATTAAAAATGTCATAGCTTACCATGTATATTTATTTATTTATTTTTAAGAATTTTTAATTAAAATTCAGTCCATTGTCTACCATAAACCATTAAAATCAAAGTTTTAAACTTTGTAGAAAACTAAAAAAAAGTTTAACAATTTTTCTCAGAAGTGCTAAAGTTTTTCTGATTATGCAGTTTTATAGCCCATTAAATTTTAGTCCAACGGTAGTTCGTAACTACTTGAAACTTTCACATTGTTAGACTAAAGTTTAATGAACTATATAACTGCATTATCAAAGAATTCTAACACTTCTGAGAAAAAATTTGAAAATCTATATACAAAATTTTTGATGATATTTTTAGTTTTCTATAAAGTTTTAAACTTTGGTTTTTATGACTTATGTTAGACAATGAACTGAATTTTAATTGAAAATTCTTTAAAATAAAGAAATAAATATACGTTGCAAGCTATGTCATTTTTAATGCTGTTGCTATTGATATACACAAGACTGTATATTAATAACATTCAGCATGTTGTTGCTCTATAAGGCCATAATGATTTTCACTATTTCCATTTTTTACTACACAATATAAAAGAAAGGAACAGCCCGTTACCTTTATTGCGAGAAGGCTTGTTTTTCGGCACCTTTCGTAAATTATCTGCATATAATTCTGCATTGCAACCTTTTCCCAACAAATTTGAAAGCTCTTTATGAGTTTAAAAGTTCTTAGCAAGTCCTAAACCCCACTTTTGTCTTACCATGATCTAAGGAAGTGTTTTTTTTATTAAAAAAAATTTTTTTTTATTATTTTTTTTTAATGTCATTTCCTATTTCTCGCATCAAAAATATTATACACAATTTCTTCGTGCGAGCCTTTAGAGTTAATATATTTATTTTTGAGACTTTTCCAACATTTCTTAGATTTATTCGTTAGTACGTAGCAGATTTTATTTTAAAAAGGTTTCATTATTGGTTCTTTACCAAATTCTCTGAAAACTGTATGGTGACGAAACCCAATTAAAAGTGATTTTATAAATTTTTACAACCTCTTTGATAGAACAAATTGTATCTACATCACAGCAATTCTTTGATTGTGTGTGAAATTGTTATTTATTTATATTTCCTTTCAAAATTATGGTGATAATAAACTAACTTATTATATAAAAAATGTATGCATTGTGTTTAAAAAATTTTACATCAGTAGGTACTTTTGAAAGTAATAGTGGAGTATAATTATTGTAAGAAATACTTTTCAATAATTACTCATACGCTATGGTGTATTAAATATCATATAATAATAATAATAATTTGGTGCTGACTGCATATAGCTCAGTGTTTGGCTGGGGTTCTCCAACCATTATGAGAAGCTTTTTCATGGCAGAAATACCCTCGGAGATTTGCCATTGACTGCTGAGGGGTGACCGCTATTAGAAAAAAAAATGTTTCTATGATTAAGATCTTAGTTGCCCTGGCTGAGATTCGAACCTCGAACCCAGCGC
The DNA here is from genome assembly GCA_963971545.1 of Philophylla caesio. Classification (NCBI taxonomy): domain Eukaryota; kingdom Metazoa; phylum Arthropoda; class Insecta; order Diptera; family Tephritidae; genus Philophylla; species Philophylla caesio. The sequence continues at coordinate 112,087,080 of OZ020606.1, read as the reverse complement.
AATATCGAGTAATAACACGCACCACTAGCCACTCGACCACAGCGGTACATTAACATACATTAATATTAATCATCTCAGAGGCCCTGAGTATATTCCACCAGTAAAAGGTATTTCAAAACTTTTTTATATTTTTTTTTTAATCCTCAAAATAATTACATATGATTGCCTTATATCCAGAAGTTTGGACCAAAAATTCAACAATAAGTTCTATAAAATTAAAAAAAATGTACGTTTCATTGAAGCACTATTATCAAATATATATGTATATACGTTTTTTTAATAAGCAAAAGTCTTAAATATTCAAGTTTGATAAAAACAGATTCAAAAAACAAACAGATTTAACTGAAATCTGACTCCATAGTTGGCAATTCGACTAGGTCGTCGAGTTTCCCAATACTAAGAAAACAGCGACATCGCCAAAAACAGCCAACAGTCATCAACCATAAGACAATCATTTGCAAATACATCAGAGCGAGAGAAAAGAGATATTTAGACATTTTACTAAGCGCATAGACATTCGGCTGAATGTTTGTCGCTAGCTGGTTCATCGGTTGTACGCCATTGTACGAGTATGTAAAAATGTAGTGAGTGTTTTGCATACTTCGCATAAATTATACACGTACTAAAGAAATATTATCTTAAATGTCGCGACATTTCTGTGACAAATGCACCTGTTTCCTACTACAACGACTAGTAGAGCTGAAATCTTCAACAAAATTATTTATTTCTCTTACAATAAAGTAGCTAACATTGCTACTTCGTATGCGCGTTGTTGTTGCACAGTTACCCTCAGCGGATGCCAAAGGTAGCCACCGCGTAGTACAGACATACATATATATGTAGATAAAATGACAGATTTCAGCTGAGGTAAGCGCTGGCTTAGCTCTATCGCTCTATCCCTACACGCGACTAATGTGCTATGTGCGGCCGTGATTCAAATGCCATTTGTCAAAATGTGAATGGCAAAGGAAAGTAATAGCTTATGTAAGTAAGGTCAGCAGCGATAAGAAAATAGCAAAAGGATTTACTGCAAAGAGATAAATATTCTTTCGCTGATTCTAAGTTGATGCAATAAATAAGTTTTTATTTCTCAGTTTTCAGTTGGAAATTTAAAAATTGGGGACGCATATATGTATTTATATAATCACATATATGCACATAAGTACATAAATATGAAGAGTAGCAAACTTTTTTTGTATTGTAATACAAATTTTACAAGTTACGTGACTGGCTCATCTGAAAGCTTTGATTAAAATTTAATAAAAACATTATTTCATTTTTAAATAAAATCATTACATTTCTCTTGCAGGATGAGCCTGATACACATATATTATTTTCTAGACTGCCTCTTTTGATTTCTTTGAAACTTATACATTTTTACAGCGACGATTTTACAGCAGCACAAATCATATATTTTCATCATTTAGTTTATGCTTTTACGGCTCAAGAATAAATATATCCAAAATTAAAAAATATACAGGCTTAGAGAAATATGTATAATTACCGATAAAATTTATTTAACCAAAACTTTCTATTCGAGTGAAATATATTTGAATAAGTTCTAACCAGTGAATAACCGAAGAATGCTAAAATTTTGAAAAACACTTTTTTTCGAGAAATATAGGGCGTTCTTTAAGGTATAAAAGCAAATAATATATATACATATGTATTAATTCTTCTTAGGTAAATCTATTTTAGCGGCTGAAGTAAATCACCGCGTCTAAACTTGTTTGATGTTCTGCTATGTTCTGTTGTGTTATGTTATGTTATGTTATGATATTTTATGTTATGCTATATTACGTTATGTAATGATTTGTTATGATATGTTAAAATATGTAGAGTTATGCTGTGTTAAGTTTTATTTTTTTGTGGTATGTTTTGCTATGCTTTTTTATATTATGTGATGTTGTCATATGTTATGAACTCACCACGTCTTAATTCGCAGCATTTAAACACAACACGTCTGAGCTCCACGCATTGCATTAACTCAAAAGATTAAACTAACTACACTTTACTTCATCTCTCCTGAAATTGCCTCATCTAAATATTATGCGCATTTACCCGCCATACCTTAACCACACAACAAGGCGACTCACTTTCGTGCAACGAGGACAAAACAAAGTATCTTGTGGCAACAAACAAAAAATTTTCGCGTATTGGGAACCACGTCACCGTTGGCAGGTACAATTTCGAAGTAGTCAAGGATTTCATATACCTTGGATCCAGCATTAATACCACCAATAACATAAGCCTCGAAATCATGCGAAGAATAACACTTGCCAACAGGTGCTACTTTGGGCTCGGTAGGCAATTGGAAAGCAGAGCCTTTTCTCGACGAGCGGAAATCTCTCTCTACAAATCCCTCATCATACCCATACTTTAATATGGCGCAGAAACATGGACGATGTTGATTAGAGATGAGAAGGCTTCGAGGGCTTTCGAGAGATATGTTCTACGCAAGGTTCTGTTCGCGTTAACAACGAGTACCACAGAAGATGGAATGACGAACTGTATGAGCTGTATAATGATATGGACTTAGTGAAGCGTTTAAAAACTCAACGACTGCGATGGCTTAGACGCCCTTGAACACACTGGAAAGAGCAAGTGCAGATGGACCTGTCTTCACTTGGTGTGAATAATTGGCGAGACGTAGCGAAGGAGAAACGGAACTGGCGAAGCATTTTGGTATCCGCCCTAACCGACAAACGGTTGTAGCGCCATATAAGAAAAAGAAGATAGAAATTTTGAAACTATAAATAACTGCAAATATTATCCCTTCTTATCAGCCAGTGTCCTGTTATTCATGTTCAACTTAAAACATAATATCGTTTGCTTTGCTTGCCCATAAGCACAAACAATAAAATTTAACAAATTAATTTTAAGTGTAAAATCTAAGCGATTCCCTATTGTTCACTGCCAGCTTTAATCAATTATCCTTAGATATTGTTTGTAGTAACAGATATTAATACTTGTTGTGGTTTTTGGTGCTATTGTGCTCATGCTTGCTCTTTGCTTCTTGTTACTTGCTGCTGCTGTAACCAGGCACACTGGCATGCTTAGCCAATGTTTTGCTGGTAATAACTCGATATCAAGGTAAAATGTCAAATCTGCCTAAGCTGCCGAGAAGATGAATGTGGCTTTGCGGCTTTCGCCTTGTTGTGTGGGTTCTTCATGTTTGTATGTATGTATATACATAGTTGTTTAAACTTTGGCTGTAGAACATTCACCTGCAGTAAGTCTGTTGCAAAATTGCAAACTTTGGCTTTGGTCATGGCTTTATCGTTTGGCCAAATCGATTGGCTTAAAGGTAGCAACAGAATTTATGAAATAAATTCCAATATGTTGCTGCAGCAGCAACACATACATATGTAGCAATGTTTATTAAATCTGCTTATGTGTAGGTGTATGCGAATATGTGTAGAGACTTACTTACTTTTACTTGTAGTATATACATACATACATATAATCAAATGCAATAGCCTAAGCTCGGAATGCGCTCTCTTCTGCAAAAACGCCACCCAGCACAGTTAGTTCTTTCTTGTCCCATTCGCCAGCTCGCTGTATGATAGTCAACCACTTTCCCGCCGTCGATTTCAGCGCTTCGATCCTCCACATACATACTACATATATGTACATATGTGTGTGTGTATGTTAGTCTTTCCATTTTGCGCCCGCCAGTTGTTTCACTTTAACGATTGTTGTTGTTTGTTTTTAATAGCTAATTTGTTAGCATTAGCCTTTTGCGTTTCAAAACTCGTAAATATGGTGCTGTCTCGACGGTCTCGGTTACCCTCTCTTCTCCAGCCAACATCGTCATAATTGGGTATCGGTGCGGAAGCGTTTTTGTGCCTACTTATACTTGTATGTATATATTTGTATGTACGTACATACGAGTAGATATATGCCTTCATAACTTCAACTTGCTGTTAACTTCTCTGCTTTACTGCTTGCTGCCAATTGCCTTTGTTGCGCTCTTACTTGCTTTAATCTGCTTCAGTGGCGCAACATTTTTCTGCCATGTCGCGTGTACGCTTCCACACCACATCTACAACCAAAACGCATGCACATGGTGGTTGTTGCAAATTGGTTGTTGCAAAGAGGTAATTTATTTGGATTTTGTCTCGCATTGACACTGAGACGTTGCATACAAGTCGGCAACACATATTCAAACACAGCCATCACACTTGTCTCACTTACGCGTGTATGAGTTTCTTCATAATTTTGTTTGTATGTCGCTATGGAATTAAGCTTTGATGTTGGCTTCTTCAATACCCTGTGGGATTGTTTTGTATACAAGTCAAGGCTCAATTACTCACAAATAATGCATATACTCGTATGTCCAAAATTATATGTACATATATGTAAGCATGTGCGTATCTTAATCCACAGTTTCAAGAATATTTCGAAATAAACCCTTTTATTATAACCCAACGGAAACCCACTTTCCCGCCCAACCGGCACGAGGGGCTCAATCCGCATAACGTACGGATGTTTTTAAATATACAAATCTTAGGTGCCGAGTCGTGACAGAAGAAAGTTTGTTAAGCGTCGAGATCCCAAGCTGCTCAGCTACAGAATAAGAATTCATCAGCCGAATACAAAGTTAGAGAAATGCAAAGTAAGAAAATTGGATCGTTAGCTGTTATTAAGAAAGGATAGAACAGTTCTTTTAATTATAAAAAGTGAGTCCGATACATCAAAGGTGCTGGAATGATTGTTAAAGTCTGGGCATAAACCCCGAAACGATTCATTCAACTCAAAGTTAGTTCGGCATAGTTTCAAGAAAAGTGGTTTAAAGTTTCTCGTTGCACGGGAGGGTACATTAAAATTAATTTGCTCTAGAAGAAATGGACTTGAGATCCATCCATTGACTAATTTTACCAGAAATATTATACCTAACATTTCTCTGCGACTCGAAAGAGTAGGAAGATTAATAAGTTTTAAACGACTAGTGTAAGGGGGAAGATTGCATGGCGAATCCCATCGAAGATTTCTCAAAGCAAAAAGTAAGAATTGTTTTTGTATTGACTCTAGTTGGTCTGAGTGGACCTGATAACGAGGATTCAAAACTATGGAACCATACTCCAGTATTGGTCTTACTAATGAAGTAAAAAGTGTTTTAGTTATATACGGGTCGCGGAATTCCTTTGACCAACGCTTTACAAAAGCCAGTACACCCCTTGCTTTATTAACTGTGGAACTAATATGAAAATTAAAATTGAGTTTACAATCCATACCAACACCCAGGTCAACAAAACTGTTTACATGTTCTAGGACGTAGTTATTTATTTTGTAGGAGGCCGGCTGAATGGTTCGTCGAGAAAAGCACATGAATTTACATTTGTTAAGGTTAAGCGGCATATAATTAATACTGCACCAATTGACTATGCTGTCCAAATCTTGCTGCAGCAAGGATCTTTCTTCAGCCGAGGCATAAGTCTTTAATCAATTATATTTTTATCAAAGCGTTATCAGTAGTCCTTACGACTAATGAATGAAAATATTTTGATGATAACCGAAATAATAACTCGTTTTTTGCATGGCGAGTGTTATTTCAACTTTAACTTGCTGAATTTTTCTTTCTAAAATTATCATCATCGCTGTAGGCGTTAAACATTTGTTTTTTTATTTTTAGTTTAAATAAGTTACACCTTACTAATCTGCATACTTATTTTGAATGTGTGTTTTAAGTATAATTAAATTAAATTACAATTCACCAATGAAAAACAATTCCATTGTTTTTTTATACGAATCTCTAACCTTCTTTTCTTTTTATGCACAATTCGTTTGAAATTAAGGAATAATTATAGTGAACATTTATATAAGCTTAATATTTTCTGTTCCTTTTTTTTGTACTTCAAATCGCGTTAATTTTAAATTAGAAGGGTGCACCATCTAAAGCTATTTAAGATAGAATAAAGGCAATGGTAGTAATATTTTTTTCTTACTAGTACAAAATATAATATTTTACTTTTTTGCCTCATATTTTGTAGTCATAAAGAGACTTAGTGGCTTAGATTTTAAAGTAAATTTTAAGTTTCAATGTCTGGTGAAAAAACAAAAAATTTTTTTTTAATACGAGTATCACCTCTGCAACCTACGCCGATGATGTATCATGCAAACGAATCAGATGTTAAGTAAAAGGATCATAATAATTTTTTATCGACTTTATTGAAAAGCTGTTAAGTCCATTTTTCAAATATTAAAAACGAGAATATTAAAAATGGGTTACGAAGCCTTTTCTTCGAATCCGACGATTGCATATGCAAATCAAAATTGAGAGTGAGTCAATGTAGAGTGATTCTTCGGACGTGACATAAAGAGAGCCGATTATAAAAAAGTTAGAGCATACTTTAACTAAAAGTGTACTTTATCCTTCAAATAATCGATTCACGATTTACGAAATCAATGTATTACGAAAACCCGATAATATAATAATAATTTTGGCGCTTACACTATATAGCTCAGTGTTTGCCCGAGCTTCTTCCACCAATTGCAGTGTGCGTGTTAATATTATACCACAAATGGAGGGACCTACAGTTTTGTGCCAACTCCGAACGGCAGATGTATTTAATGAGAAGCTTTTTCATGGCAGAAATACCCTCGGAGGTTTGCCATTGCCTGCCGAGGGGTGACCGCTATTAGAAAAAACTTTTTCTATTATTAAGATTTTGCTTGCCCTGACTGAGATTCGAACCTCGAACTCACTGGCATATCGAGTTATAGCACGCACCGCTACCAACTCGACCACAGCGGAAAAGCCGATACTTAACTTAAAAAATGTAATGAACTTTGTGTTTGTGAACATATGGAGTATTTTGTTGTGAATTTTATTTAAGGAAATTTTTATATTATATTATTTAGAGAATAAGTTAAAATTAAATCAAATTGAAAATAATAACAATTTCCATAGATATATTTGTATATAGGGGCCTGTTTGATTTGATCGATTTAAAAGAAGCAGATTTTTTGTCAGCAATTTTGGACAAACAATATTCAGTTTTAACAGCGGAGGTGCAAGTGCAAAAATTACACATTTAATTTGCAGTTGGGGATTATATTCGTGTTTAACTTTATACATTAACACAATTCAAATACGTATATACATCAATGTAACAAGTTTTAAAAATTCTAACTGCTTACCTTGTTCAGTTTCAGCGAGTAACCGCAAGAAAAATATATGCAACTAATACTAAAACATGAGTTTATTATTTTCTGTATTACTTTAACAAAAGTGTGCTCTCTCTCATGATTCTATTAAAAGCGTGACCAAGATTTTTGAATAATTTTGTAGTCAGCGCAATCCTTAATAATAAAATCTAATATATTATCTCGAAATGGTGGTTTTATGTTCAGATCGCCTTTTCTGCGTCATATGCAATCAAACTAATTGATTGATTTTTCATTAAAAAGAAGCTTGGTCTAAATAGCATGCGCAAAAGTGTTTATATTTCCACAAGGTGGCGCTATTGTCGACATTTTTTAAAAATCGTATTTGTGGTCCGATTTGACTGAAATTTATAATGTGCAATTCTTAAGGAAGTAAGCGACTTGGTAATAGATTGCGGTGCAAGAAAAGAAAGAAATTTAATTTTTAAATCGTTGTTGTTGTTTTCAATAAATATGAGAATTGTATTCGTATCAGTCGGTCATCCGCACAACTGAACGATTCACTGGCATAGGTATGTGATGCATTCAGTACAGCTGATCGATTCATATACCCAAGTCTAAGAGTGGGTAATTCATATAAATGGTCGGTTAATATCCCCGGTTAAGCGAGTTGTTCAGGTATAAATTTCCTAGATCATCGCTGTGTTTAAATTCAGCGATGAATTCAGCGCAAGAACCTCACTTCAGCTTTCACGAACTTATTTACTAGCCATTAACTTTTGCTACTGGAATACTGCGCTTATAAAATGTGATGACAGACCTTCATGCATATGTATGTTTTATAATTGGAAATGCTCAGACGCCTTATTGAAAAACTCGTAATGGGTTTTCAACCGTCTGGAATAAAGGAAATAAACAACGATCGTAAATGAAAAAAAATTATAATGATATAAATAAAAATAAAGATGAGTAGAAAGACATATGGACAAATATGACGTAAATGTATAAACAAAAACACCATTAAGTGACATTATTAAAGATCTGTAAATCTAAATTTTTGTTTTCAAGGAAACCCCTCTTATAATAAATCATCTTGACTTATAAATCAAAACGGTGGTAAGACGACGTCTTTGGAAACTATATGAATATATCAATCACTTATGTATGTATATACACACCTCCAACAGTTAGACAATGAAACAAGTATATCATATGCAAGTAATTTCTAACATTAAGCTGCAATTTAAATAAATATTCATACGTACAGGGACATTGAAATATATCCACATAAATTTTTCCCTTTGGCTAACATTCCCTTTGTACAGAAATCATTTGTTCACAACTATCGACATCAATAGAATACACTTGCATATATAATAAATAGTGCAAGAAACAAACAACAGATGAAACTTTAAATTGACAATACAGGTTGGAGGAGCAAATGGGAAAACTTAAAGAAACAGCCTGGAAAACTTGCATAAGCATGCAAATATGCATAGAGGAGCAACAAAAGCGACGAACAAAATAACCTAACTTGAATCGAAGAATGGGAAAAAAACTTACATGTGTGTAAAGTATGTACATATGTATGTGCGAGACGAGAATTGATTGCACAATAAGCCAATGATAGTTACGGCAAATAAAAACCGCAAACATTTACACATATATATATATGTATATGCAGATACATAGGTATGCAACTCGCTTAATGCATTGCAAGAATGTTCAATCACTAAATATATCCTTACAATGAACTTACTCGTATGTATGTACATAAGCACATGGAAGAAAGCTTTCGACTCGGTTACGGCAACTGTTTACTGTTTTTGTTTGTTATTACTGTCTTTTCTACAAAAAAAAAAAAAAAATTACCATTGCAAGCGGCTTCAATTAAATTTTCCATTTATTATTTTAATACGTTTACGTACATGCAACATTCACCGCTCACAGCTATCTGAGAAGCTATAGCCAGCAATCAACCGTTTATCCACTCATCCATTTGGCTGATACGAATGCTCATTCCTGTGGTAGATTGTTTTGAGGCTTACAATAGGCAACTCGAACTGGCTGCTGGCAGCTGGCTACTGGCAACTGATAACTGGACCGCTGACCTCGCTCACTCCACACGGGCAATTGACCTCGTCTGCAAGATTGCCATGCTACAATAGCTCTGCACGGCATTTGGTATGAGTAGATATATCATTTTATTATTGCATATAGTAAAATTGTATGGATTTGTATAGTATTTTATTCTTATTCCGCAAGCGATATTGTGCAACTGTTTCCAATATGCCAATTTGCTGTTTTCATGCATGTTTTTTGTTTTTCTTTGATCATCTCTGCACCAATCGTAGTTGCTATATGTATACTCGTACGTACGTACACTCACAAGCCTAATAGCATGCACGGAAGAATAAAAAAAATTAACCCAATGGGTAAAAGAAGTAGTAAAATCCAACCATTTTATATTTGAAAATTTCCGTAAGATTAAAATTGAAATTATATATTTCTTTGTTATGTTATGTTATATTATAATATGTTATGATATTGAAGAGTAATTTTTAAAGCATAACTTGTGATAACGGTGATAGAAAAATTAAAACTCAACATGACGACATACATAACGCTTCTGGCTGGAATGATGCACACAGAAATGATTGGGGCGGCGACATGAGCTCCTCACATCTAAGCTACCACGGCTTTACTAATTTTTAATGTAAGTTGCGTAATGCTTTGTTACGATATGGTATGTTATGTTATGTTATGTTATGCTTTGTTATGTTATTTTATGCTATTTTATGTTATGCATTAACCCGTTTAACCGTCCGGTCAATGACCAGGTACCCGGGTATCCATTTCAGTTTCGTATGTAGAATTTATTAACTTTTTCTCAAAATTATTTTATGACCGCCCGGATCCCCAAAATAGAAGTTGTTTTACACCAATTTTTCCTTAAACTTTTTTTATAATAAATTATTTAATAACAGTTATTAACTATTAAAGTTCATATCTCCTCCGTTCAATAACCAGACACCCGGGTACCCACTAAAGTTGTTATGTATGAATGCCGGGTTTATACACACTAGAGAGACTACTTATTAAAGTATTGAGGTAATATTGAGTATAAAAATAAATAATGAGGTAAAATAAATAATAAACAATATCGTTTGTAATTTCTTTTATTTAAACAATTCTTATTATGAGCAACAACAAAGATAGTAAGTAAGAAAAATATAATTCCATTTATATTTATTTTAGTAACAATTTTTTTCCGATTATTTATATATTTATTCATATTGTTTTCTTCTTATAATAATACAATGCCACACGAAAATAAAAGTAAATTTTATTATTTCGCACACCCTTCACATGTCGTGGTTGTAATACAATGTTAATCGCAAATAGGGTTCTCACACACCGAACACATTTTTCTAGTTTTGCGACGTTTTTTAAATTCACTTTGAATACAAGCATAGCATACACCAGTAATCTTTTTCCTTCCGGTTGAATCGAGCTGTGTCTGGGGTCTTGATGATACAGATGTTGTTGGCTGCGCATATCCACCATACCTTGATTCCATATTTAGCCGGCTTTGATGGAATATACTGAGTGAATTTAGTTCGACCACGGTATGGATAAAGTTGCTCGTCGATTGTCAGGTATTATGTTGGCTTATAGTGTTTTACTAAATTACTATTAAGCATTGTCCAAATGTCTCGGATTGGAGCAGCTTTATCAGTCTTCTGACGTTGAGCTCGAGTATTAGTATCACCAAATCGAATAAAACGAATGATGTTCCAGAAGCGATTGATGCTCATTGCTGCACGATATAATGGATATGAATACGACTGCCACATATCCATTGCATTGTCAGTATTTGAGTTGTTGGCGCCAGAGGTTATTAAAATAGCCAAGAATGCATAGAATTCCTGCAGCTCAAGATTTTTCCAAACTAATTGTTTTTCTCCGGATTTTTTTCGTTATACGCGGCATATGTTGAAACTGCTTTTTTATTAGTATGGCGTATAATGATATCTGCCATTTTTGGAGTAAAAAATAATTTGAAGGTGTCGAGAATGGACAGCATGTTGGTGTTCCTATTAGGTCCGCATTTCTCTCGCACAATATTACGCCTTCCAACTTGGTGTTCACTTGGTGGTGTCGCAGCCCACTGAGTACCATCTTTTGCCGTCATTCCTGATCCCGTCGTTGCTACATCACTTTCTTCATCTTCATCTCCATCTTCTTCATTTTCACTTTCTTCATCTTCATCTTCATTGAGTGCAGTTTCATCAGCTATTCCAAAAATGATAGGTACATAATTTATAAAATATAATACATCATAATTATTGATATACATAATAAAAATATAAATGTTAATTACCTATGTCATCACAATCTGAAGCTGCAGCCTCACTCGGTGGAAAATATTCTTCGTCGTCACTATCCAAGGCTTCGAATGTTTTCTCGCAATGCTCTCTTCTTTGAGAGCGGGTGATTCTATTGGAAAGAGTTTTCACTTTATTATTCACTCTTTTTAAGTATTCAAACTATAAAAAAATTTACTCGAAAATAAAACAAGTAAATCTCTCCTTACCGTTGAAAACTCGATAAATCATCCATCGTATTTGGACACAATACTATTATTTATTAACAATATTAATTGTATTTATTAATTTTTTAAATATTTTTTTTCACTTTCACCGTAAGTTTCGTACGTTTTTAGTTGTAAGTAAGGGTAGTACAGATATTCAACCTGTTCACTACGCTTGTAAAACTACGACCGATCCCTTTTATTTTTTATTGTTCGGGGTGAAGGGGAGGGTTTCCCGACTACCTGAATGTTCAAAAACCATAGGGTCTCACTATTGTGATTTCTGTGAGGACCATAAACTGTGTATAATTTCCATAGTTCTTTCACAAGCCACGTAGCCAGCTTATTAAAAAGTTTTCTACATGACACGCTATATGTGGGTACCCGGGTACCCGGTCATTGAACGAATGGTGAAATTTTGGTCATTGACCGGACGGTTAAAATATTTAAGTAACCCCTTTTTGGATTGAAACTTCGTCAACGGCGGTAATGGAAAAACGAAATCATGGCGAATGAGACGGGAATACCGTACACGGAAGCTCTTGCATCGACAAGTATTTCTTCTTTTCACCACATACGTATATGTAAACTCAACACCCCAAAACTGACAAATTTAAGATCCACACACTTTAACATTTTTTGCTGATACATATATTGCTGCTTTTTTATCCAAATAAAGTGTATAGATTTTCAAAAATCAAAGAGAGATTTTAGCTTCCTAGACGTTTAAATTCAAAGCAACCTTAGAGGGACCGTTAAATTGACTTTGCGAAAATTTCTTAATTAGGATTAAAAACCTCAAAGTTTTGATTTAAATTTGCCAATTTGGTAATATTTCTTTTCAGTGTGGTATTTCAATAAACGTATTTTGGATTTCAAGAACCCAAATTTTAAAAATATTACTTATCTAACATGAAGTAAGATTTTTAGTTATTGTACAATTCTTTTGAAGATTTAATTCCGCTTTTAATTGATTCTGTTGAGTTTTGATATTAATTTTACACAAATTATCTCAGATGTTTTATTGCTCTTCAATCAATTTCTTAAATCTAGCGAGATGCTACACTGTCGGGCATTTGCACAAATGCAACAATGCGAGGAAAAATACATATTTTTCACCTTATATATTTACATAGATATACATTTCTAATTTTGAACTCGCCTGCAAATTTCAGAACATATATTCGGTACCTATATAGAAAAAATAAATAGTTCGATGTAGTGAAGGTTTCAAAATAACTGAAACCCGCACAATTAGGTACCAGTTACATTTATCTCTAGGTACGTATGTGTGCATTTACGAGCATTGCTTTACATGTCAGTATAAATATAGTTGTATAATTGTGTTTTCCACAAAATTATCATTGCATGATTGTGCGTTTTCGTTGTTATTTTAATTTGATTTTCATTGCATTTATTGATATCCTTAAGCGATGTTTGACTTTATTTTATTAGATTTAACAAAAGCTAAGAACTGTTTCCAAAGGATGTTTACTTTCACAAATGTAATGCTATTTACTAGCTTACATACTTTCAAAGATTGCTCTGATAACTGAGTATTTTGTGAGTTTAATATTAATTGAGGTCAAAATTAATTTGACGTTCCTATATACTTGTTTGCATGGGTATGTGTCTTAATTTTGTGGTATAATATAAAGACGCACACCACAAATGGTAGGAAAAGCTCGGCCAAACACTGAGCTATATAGTGTACGCGCCAAAATTATATTATATATATATGTGTCTTAATTGAGTTTAAGAAGTTGAATTACATATTTGCAACAATATATTGCTGATGTACCTAAATCTGCACATACTAACAAAAATATATTTGCTTTTCTAAAATGGTTGTGATTTTTTTAGTGAGTTTCCCACCCACTCACTTTTACTACCGTTTAGATACTTGCTCAATGAAATCTATTGCTTTTAGTAGGCTAACATATGCTTGATTTATAACCCAACGGAAACCCACTTTCCCTCCCAACAGACACGGGGGGAGTTTGTTAAGCGTCGAGATCTGAAGCTGCTCAGCTGCAGAATAAGAATTCATCAGCCGAATACAAAGTTAGAGAAATGCAAAGTAAGAAAATTCGATCTTTAGCTGTTATTAAAAGAGGATAGAACAGCGCAAATTTTTAATACGACCTTTTAAAAAAACTTTGACAAGTATTAAAAAATTTTGCCTTGGAAACTTTTTTAACACTTTATACAATTTTTGTTTACCTGCTATTATTTCGCAATAAATTTGTGTCACAAGTTATGAATCAAAATTCAATGCAACCTTTATTTATTTATAACCTTTAATAATTTTCTTTTAAAATTTTGATCGCTCTTATATAACTCAAACCTTATAAAAAGAGGATTGTATTAATGTGCAACTTGTTGAAAAATAAGCCATATCCAAGACACGAAAACAACCAAATTCTCTATATACTCGTAGATACATGAAACTTGCACAACATTTCTTAAATTTAAATATGTATGTATGTAACAAATTCAATACTCAAAAATATTATGAAAATTGGCATTGACGTACAATTCTAAAATTTAAAAAATTCTATGTTGTGTTGTTTTATTTTTTGTATTGCACTAAATTTAATTGTTGCCACTAGCTTCGTAAAAATTTCTGTTAATCGAAAGATGACTTCACTGCCCAATTTCTTACTTAATCTGAAGTAGCACTGGATGGCAAGAGAGAATATCCGCTAGATTTCAAGGCTAACATTATTATTGGTATGAATACAGTTCTTAAAAGTTACGCGGGTGCCCAGACGGTAATAAGTGGGTGTGGTTATTGACCGATTTGGACCATTTTCAATACCAACCTACCCTGTAGAGCAATCCATGTGCCAAACTTCATTGAGATATCTCCATTTTTACAGACAGTCAGGGCTAAACCGGTTCCTCTTTTCATTCTGATCATTTTAGTTTATACATATATGTCTATTAGAGTGGGTAAATTTGTATAGAGCAAAAAAAATTCACCAAGCGGTTATCAAAATCGTAAACTTCGATGGATTTTAAGGAAATTTGCCCAATAAACCATGTGTCTAAAATCAAAATAGAGCTTTCGGTTTTTAACGAAAATTTTTTTTTTTTTTGTTTTAAATAAATGAAGTGAAAAATAGTAAGAACTACTAGAGCCGAAAACACAAAGCAGTGACCATACAGCTGTTTTGAAGGCTGCTACACCTTCTCATCAGCGTTCTTTTTGTGATGCATATCAAGTTGATCTTAATGATCTCCATATAATTGCAATTTTGAGAAAGTGCTCTACAGAAATTTAAAACATTCTAAAATGTTATTGAATCTTTTAAGAAAACTAACAAAAGTGGTTATGTTTGTATTTGTTCGAAAGGAAATTTCATGAGCTTTCGAAAGCTGTATAGATAACGGACTTATTTTGATGTTTTGGTTAATGAACTAATTGATATATCAGATGACTCCATAATTAAAAGAAGCTTAAATTTGGCTTTAAAATGTTAGAATCGCGAAAATCAGAGACACACGCTTCTTTCTTGAGTAAAAACTTCAAACTGAAATATTGTATCAAAATAATTCAAAACCATGCTTTCGGAAACAATTGTTTTGTTAGTAATTCATCAGCGCTGCTTTGCTTTCTCTGAGAATTTGATAAAATCATAGCAAACAAATAAAATTAAAAAAAAAAGTGCAAATCAAACAAACAATCGACAGTGTAACAGAAATTGGATTGATTTTTACAAAAAACAAAATACGAAAAGTTGATTTTAGACCCATGGTTTCTTGGGCAAATTTTCTTAGAATTCATCGTAGTTTACGATTTTGATAATCGCTTTGTCGAGAGAAAAATTTACCCACTCTAGTGCCTATCTATCTCGATTATTTTTTGCTGTTACAAACATTATGCGAACAAAGTTATAATACCCTTGTGTACAAGTACGCTCGGGTATAAAAAGCACGACTACAGTGACACCGAGCGAGTTCGAATAACCTTTATAGGATGACATAACCTCCGCATATTTGTATGAGATCCAAGCAGTCTTTTTGAACTCAATCCGGACAATCAAAACGCGGTTTTTTATGAAAATTTGTTTAGAAAATAAAGCAGAACACAAATAAATTCAATGAGCGCAATATTATTTTTCCGGCAACTTAATATTAGGGATAAAATATGGCTTACCAAGTCAAATACACAAATTAACCATTGTTCCTTATGAATGCACAGCTTTGCAAAAAGTCTCTTTTCACAGAAAGCAAGTTTGCAAAAATCGGCACTTTCATCGTTTTCTTGTCATTATTCTTTCAATTTTTTCGTTTTTTATTTTTTTCTTTAACAACAATTCCATTTCCTTCCAAAAACCCATGCTCGGCAACACAACTTTAATTGTTGCTCGGCCAAGAGTACAAAGCAAGTGAAGTTTGAAATTTTTTAGCACTTTGCCCTTTCACTTGATCTTTTATCTTTCTTCCGCTCCACAATACACATGTGTATGAGTATAGTTGTGTATGTGTGTGTGCTTTCGACTGTTTTTCGTTTTCTATTTCCGGTCAACAGGCAGACACGCACACACACACACATAACCAAAGGAACGCTGCACTTTGGCAGCAGCGATTCGGCGTTTGGCTGGCATTGAAAGCGTTATCGAAGAAGAGGAAATGGTTTTGGTCAACGTTTAGTTGGTTAGGTGGCTTAGCTTTCCTGTGTGCCGGTGTGCGTTTGTGTGTGTGTGTATATAAGGGCATATATGTGTTTGATTTCTAATTCGTTAAAGCTTCATTTCCGGTTCAGTCAAGCGTGCAACCATGACCAGACCAACAAGCAAGCAGTCAAAGTGCCAAGTTCCAAGGCTGGCGGCTGGAGAAGTGTTCAGGCAAGCGCTGCGGCGACGGAGAATGGGGTGGGGGCAGGGGATTGAATAAGCAGCGATGCCCTCACATTACAGCGAAACTTGATGGCTATGGTAAGTGCAAGAGCTGTTGCTATGATTTTCATTTCGTTGGCAAACTCTCACTGCAGCACTTTGTTTAGCTTCTTCTATTACCAAACGCTGCTCTTTTATTATTTATACTCATATTTTTTGTTCCTATTGTTCTTGCATGTTTTTGCACTGACTCTCTTTTGTGCCCGCTTTTGCGCCTGCATTTTTGCCACTATCGAACGCTCACTTCATGTCATTATCGTCTGTCGATCTGACCACCTCACACCTTCTAGCTTCCCATTCACTGTCGATTCGGTTTACTGTTTACGAGTGCGTTTCCGCATTTCTCCTCTATTGACTTTTCGCCTTTTCGCATTTTCTCTCTTACAGTTCGCAGCCATTGTCCGTTCGAACGATGGATGTTTTATGATCGACCAGCCTATGGCGCCTTGTAATGACAGTGTTTCTAAAGTTTATGCACCTATTGAGCGCCGGTTATACGTGTGTGGGTGTGTGTGTGCTGCATCTCAAATGACCAGCTTTTGTAGCTGATAAATACGTGTGTGTGTGAGTGTTTTTTATGCATCGCATGCATTCAACTCTTTAATTTCTTCTGCTGCTTTTGAACTTTCTTCTTATCTTTTTCTCTACTTTCTACTTTGCTGGTTCCACTGCTGACCGTGCAAATTTGTGGTTTGGTTTTACAATTTAAATCAATTTAAACTTTGCCGCTGCATTGCTTTGTGCTGTTCATTCGTTCACTACGCTTTTATTTTAATTCCTTAGATTTCGTTGTGGTTCAACTTAGTTTTCAACTGTGCGCTTTATTCTTTTGGGGTAGATAGCGGCAACTGCGTTTGCACAAAACTGAAAAGTATAATAAAACATTTGCGCGGTGAAGTTGCTGAAAGTTCGTTATAGCGAAAAAAAAACTTCCGCATTGAAAACCCGTTTCAAATGGTGCTACACTTTAGCATGGTTGGCAACGGCATTTGGGGATGTGCAGTAGTAAAATAGGCGGTTAAACTGACACAGAGGTCACTAAATATGAGGGTTGATAAAGCATTCATTTAGCAAACTTAATGAACTTATTTTGATTTTATTAAATACGAAAACTTCTAAAAGCAAAATTTACTGAAAATTTCAGCTTCATTATTGTAACAGCAAATTTATGTAACTTTAAAATTTATATTGCTTTCTTTGCTCAGCGTTTAGATAGTCTCAAATATTCTTAAATTTAGTTTTAAGTGAAGTGGTAATTCAAAGGTAACGAACACATTGAAGTTTTATTACTAGCTTTGTAATTGCATAACCAAAAATACACAAACCGGATTTCCCCGTGAGGCCTATAGTCAATTACATATATGTACATCGGCACCTGGCTCCAAGCTATCTTAATTTCTAAAGTCTATACTAAAAGAGACATTAGCACTTAATAACCAATACACAATAACCAACACGACAGAACTAATAAATAAACTTGAGACAGTAAAAATTACAAACAATACAAAATTAGTATCATTAGATATTAAAGAATTATATCCTTCGATACCCCTTTCAGAGACAATAGACATTGTATGAAAAACTTTACTTAAAAAAAACCAAAGACAAAATTAAAGCAACACAGATAACCAATTATGGAAAAGGCGTCATGGAAGTCAGGCATTTATTCAACAACCAAATTTACAGGCAAACGAAGGGACTGGGAAAGGGAAACCCAACTTCGGCCATCCTCATAAACGTTTTCATGCATAACCTAGAACAGAAATATGTAAGTACATGAAAGAATTAACAAATAAACTTAGAGTAACATGTTATGCTAGATACGTTGATGATATTATCTTCGTAATTAAGACCGACTATGAGGCAAAATTTTAGAGTATCTAAAAAAACAACACGGAACAATAAAATCTACAATGGAAAAAAGAATTGGAAGAAAAATTAACTGTCTGGACCTGGTAATTAAGATAAACAAGATCTTCAAGAAGTTCAGCTACGAAATATATAGGAAACCAAAAGGCACGGACACCATCATTCACAGACATCTAATTATTAGACTAGAAAAAAACCTTTATCAAATGAAGGATACATGAAGGAACTAAAAACAATATATAGTAAAGCTGAGAATAACGGATCCAAAAAGAATGTTGCGGATAAAATCCGTAAAAATAAGAGCTGACAAAGAAAAAACGACGCAGAGAAAGAAAAAACAAAATGCGCGACACTGTACTGGGAAAGAAAAATACAAATTGGTAAACTTTCTTATAAACTGAACATCCAGACAGCATTTTAAACAATGAACAACCTAAGAAACATGCTGCGAACCTGCACAAATACAGAGGATCCATTTGACAAGCAAGGCATATACGTACAAGCTGACCGGCGAATGCAAATACTGCTACATAGGACAAACAGGACGGAAAATTAGAAAAAGTTTCGGCGTACATATAGGGGACTACAACAAAAAGGAACGAAAGAAGACCATTGTACCAGAGTCGAACTTTGCTAATCACACGTTCAGCAATAAGTGTCTACCACCAAATATTAAGAAGACTGCCAAACTCCTTCATGTGCAACTGCAGATACGACGAAAATATGGAGATTTATAAGTAAAGAACCTTGGATGGGAAATAAACGAGCAAACACATACCAACTCCGACGTAATATTCGAACCACTTAAACTGGTATACAAAGGACAGAATAATATCATAGGTAAAAACACAGACAGCAACACACACAACCAAAACAAAATATTGTACAAAACTAAAATGACCGATTTTTACCTGTATAAAGCGAACCCGAACATAACCGAAGATTAAAAAACACACTCAACGGAAATGTATACGGACGAAATTTCAGGTACCAAAGAATAAAACATCAAGGATTGCAATAAATACAGTACAACCAACACTAATTACTCCGAACGAAAACGACACTGAAGATGACACAACGCCGAAACCGGTTTGTCTTAAAACCAAACTTGACAAGCGATGACGGAAAATCGTTCCATATTTATTACTAGCACGGTAATTCCGATCCAGACATTTATGTAATGGGAGGCGTGGTAAAGGTAAATTTTTTTTATTTCACTCCAAAATATGTAGTTCTTGTCCATTCTTTCGAATAGATCTTGAGATAACGAAATATTTCAATTTTTTGCTATTTAATGATATAAGGGCAATGAGTGTGGTTCTCGCCCTTCTGCAATTCCATTTACCTTAGCTAAAGTGGAATATATGTATCAGTAGAGCTGCATGGATGGACGGTCACTTTTAATTGATTTATCGCTTCATTTGGGTACACATAGATTGTTTTTACGAGTATCTATATTCATTTCTCGTGTCAACTACGCTCAGGTTAAATGATAAATAAAAATATATTTTTTTTGATTGTTTTTGGAACGAATTTTCGACATTCCTTGTCAATTTTGGTTTTAAGACAAACCAGTTTCGGCGTTGTGCCATCTTCAGTGTCATTTTTCGTTCTAAGTAATTAGTGTTGGTTGTGTCCGGTTCTCTTCGGGTTCGCTTTATACCGGTAGAAATCGGTAAATTTGGTTTTGTACAACATTTTGTTTCGGTTGTGTGTGTTGCTGTCTGTCTTTTTACCTATGCTATTGTTCAGTCCTTCGTAAATCAATTAAGCTTTTCAAGTTCACGTTGACTTACAAAGTATATATGTTAATATCGTTACTTTAATATTGAAAAGGTCTTACAACCTCTGTCTGTGAGAAAGCTGCTGAAAACACAAGAGCCCTCTGCCGACTAATGGCAAATCTGGGGATCCTAGGGTCCTGCGTCAGCATGGATTCTCCCCACTGTATTGTCCCCGGAAATTATTGTCTAGTAAAATGTCGGCTATTGTCGGAGATATACGTAGGTGGTTGCCCATAGGCATAATAAAGGTTAGATTATTAAATTTGCCATTTCATATAAAATAATTGTTGTTTATTGGTATTTTTGTCATTTCTTCTATATTGTGTCATTTTCTCATAATATTATTTATAGGTAGGTGAATCGGGATATTCGTGAATAATGAGACAACGTCAAAAGACACTACCATATCATCGTCGGTTATGTTAATATTTTCCAGACCTGCTTTTAATATGAACTCATTTTCTCATTTTATACTTTTCCGATGTTAGGTTACCGAGAATATTGCCAATGTGTTTTGATAGTCCGTAGCAACGGACATTTATCAACGATGAAATTGGTCGTCAAGGTAAGTCTGGTTTAAGGCTCTTCGGTAATCCGTAAAGAATCGGCGCTATCGGTGCGGTTGTTTTTCTTTAAAATTTTTTTTTGAAGAGGTTGTCAAATAAATCGTCAACCAGGATTTTATTTACATAGGCACGACGAAATAAAATGTGTTCCCTTTGAAATAATAAAAGAGTTGTTTAAGTTATGTGTGTTGAAATTCAAGCTTATCATATTTCTTAAACAATTTTTATTTCGGCATAAAATTTCACTACAGATCATCTAACAGTTTTATTCAAACACTTTGCCTTCTTTTACTAACACTTTCTTCTACTTATTCCTTTATATTTGTACACGGTGTGCGACTATTCATTCACGCGTCATTGTTTGACAATTCAATAGTGGCCAAAATCCAAAATGCGCACAATCAATAACGCATAGATATGAAATTCAATTACAGCCAAGTCATTCAATAAACTTTTCGTGAGCTTAACCTAACGGAAACTTTTCTATTTATGTATAAAATATACTTATATATGTATGTATATAAAAATCATACGTTGTCTCCTCCAGATAAAACTACTTTTGGCGCACAGAATTGATCATAGTCTGCGCAAAATGTGCCGTATTGTGGCAGCCACAAAAGTTCCACACGTATGCCTAAAACTATTGCCCAAAATCAACGATATTCAAAAGGTGCTGAACAAACAAAATATCAAATAAGGAGAGCAAGAAAAAAAAACAACAAAAAATCAGAATTACAAGTAGTAAGTGGCAAGTGGCAAATGAAACGAATGAAAGGAACAAAATGCTATAAACCAGTTTTGCGCAAACCAAAATCTCTCAATGAACTCAGCATTCAAGGCGAACGTGTGCAGCGAAAGTGTCAACTGACCGCCTCTGTGACTCTAACTCTAAGCCGCGACCCCCCCCCCCCCCAATTTCATGTGCAAAGAAAAATTGTCTGCCCGCTGCGTCTTAGAAAATTGTCTGCATTCATGTTGGTAGAAAAAAACAAAAAAAACGCCAAAAATATATGTATTTATGTAACACTTCCAATTGGAATATCGATGAGCGAAAAATGCCGTATGCGAAGCCCCAGTGTCCTGCTGCTAAGCGACTCGCTGCATGGCTGGTTGGCTAAGTAAGTTGTAAGCAGTGTCACGCCATTGACATCGATCCGACGCAGAGCGCTCGGCTGACTGTGCGATGGTAGTTGTTGTGGTATTGGTGGCGGTAAAGTTGATGCTATTTGCTGATGATAGTATTCTCAGGCGTCCGAGCTGCGTGCTCGTCAGTGGACGATGCGATGTGCACGTGTTTGGCATTTTTGATTAGCTGCTGGATGGAGTAAAGTTGGTTGGTGTAAAATATTCACAACTTGTTTTCTTCCATATTGCATGTGGATATATATATATTTTTTTTCTATATTGGCTTTGCGATTTTGTTCTTTTAATTTTTGTTTAGAGATGTTCTCTTTCTCCCCTCCCACTCTACAAGTCAGTGAAACGCAATTATTTGCTATTGAAAATAAAGGTGCTGGCTTGCTGTTGGTATCGAATTTTTCATATTTTGCCTCAATCCAATTTGCGTTTAGTTTTTGAAAATACAAAACATTCATGCAAGCATATATAAACATTTACAAGTATATATAAATTTTTCGGGGTTTGGCGGTTGTAAAACAAAACTTTATTCCTTACCAATTTACGAGGTTAAGTGAAGTGTGTGTGTGTGTTGACTAAAATTTTTTTTTTTTTAATTAACCAGCATCTGTATTTAGTTAAATATCAAACGCGTTTTGACATTTAAGGGGGAATGAATGCAATTTGAAAAAATGCATAACGTCTTTTATAACGATTAGTATGATTTAATCAAATTATTTCCTTTTATGATATGAAAACTATCTTCGATATATACGCGTATATATTGCTTCAAAATAAATAAATGTTGATAAAAACATCAATAAATATTTTCATAAAAAGTTATTTAATTAATACAAAATTGTTTACAAGCGTTACAGGTACTTCCAGAAAGGCTAAGACCGAGAAGATGCTAATGGCGGACCAGGCTCTGGACAAAGCATTGAAGTAGTGAAGAAAATAATGTTCGAGAGCTGTCGAGTCACCATATGAAAATTTGCTGTTGACCTGCGCATCTCAGTTCGTATGTCTCATGCAATTGTTTAGATATTTTTGGCATGCATTTCTTTCAGAGGCTGTTGAATTATTATTCTGCTTTGCTTAAAAGGCTCAATGTCACAAAATTTAATTACATGCATTGCAGAAAAAACTCAACGCTTTACCAAAAATGCGTCTAAGTAGTGCTTTAAAGTTTGAAAGAATCGTTGCCACAACATAATATTACTGAATGAATTAATAGAATTTAACAAAAATGAACGATGTAAATACAAAATAAGTAGTATTTCTTTAGAAAACACCACTAGTCTACAATAACTCAAAGCTACTGTGTACCTTTTAAAATTGTAGCGAACTATATAGCGTAAAGTCTTATACACTCCGTTGAGTATTCATTGATATTATTCTAAGTGTTTTTGAATAATTATGGAATATGCTAATGTTGGAGTACTTTGTGTAACTTCACCCCCATATGGTAGAGCTTGAATTTTTTTTAGCCAATTTGAACTCGTTTGTATGACCAATGATTGTTGAAGTCAAGTAACTATTTGCTGGTATTGCGAAATCATTTGAAAAAATTCAAAAAACTGCCCCGGCACAAGTTTGCACCTGCAATTTTCGTTTTGCATATAATTGAGCAATATTTCCAAAAAAAAAACAGTTTAATAATGCAGACAATTTAATTTTTGGAAATTTTTAAAACGTATCAAAAATGTTTTTATTTTAATTTTCGCAAGTAAATTTTATTATATAGATATATTTAATAAATATTTCGAATTGGTCCATTATTAGCTCAACCTACAATACGTATTTTTGGAACTTCCTAAACAAGCTATTCGAGATACCCTTGGCTTGAAGGAGAT
Organism: Philophylla caesio; assembly: GCA_963971545.1. NCBI lineage: Eukaryota > Metazoa > Arthropoda > Insecta > Diptera > Tephritidae > Philophylla > Philophylla caesio. The sequence continues at coordinate 112,063,281 of OZ020606.1, read as the reverse complement.
TTACATATATGTAGGTATGTTTATTGAGACGACTTGGTAATATTTGATTGTCATAAGTATCCTCTCTTTTATTAACACACCTCTTCTCTAAATTGAATCAAAAAGAGAGTTGGTTGAATTTTAGGTCAAAAAAGTATCTGAATTTTCTTCTGATTTTCTGATAGGGTCGGAAATTTGATGTATATTGGAACGATTTTCCGTCATCCCTTATCAAATTTAGTTTTGAGACATACCGATTATCGGAAATCAATGGATTGCAATAAATATAGTCCAACCAACACTAATTGCTCAGAACGAAAACGACACTGAAGATGGCACAAGGCCGAAGCCTGTATGTCACAAAACCCGATTTGACAAGGGATGACGGGAAATCGTTCCAATATACGCCAAAAAGTATTTGATGCAGTAGAGCTTAGCTAAGAAATATTTTTCCGCTATCTTTGTTCTTGATGACCCATTAAGTAAAGCCTACAGGGTTCTAGGAACATCTTTTGAGGGGTTAAACGACAATGGAAGACCCTGTTTTCTTTGAGTCTAAAGATTAAGTCGTTTTTACTTAACTTTGAATAAAGGACCGAAATTTATTTTTAATATATTTAAGAATGTACTGTATCCGATATCAACTTTATTAGAGCAAAAAAAAAAAACAGAAAACGAATTAATGCAAGCGCCACATAACTTTTAAATAAGTAGGAATTAATTCCTTGAAAAGCAAAACGTTAGCAGAATTGTAGAAGTACGACGGTGCGAGCAAACACCGGCCATTAACTCCATTTTTTTAATTTTTCCACTTTGAATCGGGAACAAAAAAACGCTTAGGGATATCGTTAGCACTTGCTTCGATATAACAACTAAATCCTTTCTATACTCATTTTAAAATTTCAACTTCTGCATTTTTTGTTAAACAGATATGTATTTATATCAAACTTTCGCATTCAAGAAATATAAGCAATAATATTACAAGTTATTTAAAAGCATTCTCTCTTTTATTTTTTATTCAACCATAAAAAAGTTATAAAACAAACATCCACTTTGCTCAATGACCCCAAAATTTCTTCACAGCAGCATTTGTTAATGCCGCAATACAGCGCATAAAGCAGCCGCACTACTTAAACTTCGGTAAACATGCTTAATTATTCCATTAAAGAATTTCTTCACAGTTTAGTTTTTATTTTACTTTTCTACATTTCACTCGACTTCGCCAATTTCTTATGCGACCGCTTGCATTCAAAAGCCTTCACTCATTTTCCTGTTTCACTCGCCTCTACCTCCATCACCATTCGAGCATCCTTTTCTCGCACTTCAAAATTCCAATTGCAGACTTTGGTGCATCGAATGATGTTATTTCTCTTGAAATGCTTACGTTGCGGTGTATTGGGCGGGACGCTTGAACCGAAACTCGCCAAAGTTCAATTAAAACTTCGCCACTTTGCTTTGACGAAAATTCCACTAGAGAGCAAGCGAGAAAGGGGACACAACAGCATCAAATCAGGAACAGCAGCCGCCAACGCAGAGTGAGGCAGGGCAGCAGATATCATGGAAATACACTTTTGCGGGGAAGTGCCCAGGTTTAAGTATAGTTGCGAGAGAGTTAAGTATGAAAGGCGGTACAGTTGATGTGATATAAAATATGGCATAGAATGTTGGCGTATTGATGGCAGTAAAGTCAATTGAAGGTGCCAATTTACTGAAAGGGTGAGTGCGCCACCATTGGCATTTCGATGGGCGGGCAAGCGGACGATCGGATGCCGCTTTAGCATCGAGTGGCTGAGCACATTATTGGCAGCAGTCATCATTATTGCTGACATTATGATCCGCTATCCGCGCTTTGTTGTTATACAAAGTAAATATATTTATGTACGTATACATATAAATTTGTGTAAAACTGATAGCAGCTGTCGATGACAGCAAGGAAAATTCAATGTCAATATGGCAGGCCACCACTAAGATTATGATAAAAAAAAAATGGGAAACTAAATCAAAAAAAAAATTAGCAGCGTTTTTGCGGAAATTGCAAAAGAATACAAACTAAATGAAGCTGAAAAAGTTCAAAGAAAAAAATATGCAAGCCTGCAAAATAACCTCGATATCTGCTACTAGAAACTTTTGATACAAATTTAAGGCGACGATGGGATATCATTAATTTGAATATTTTATTTAAGTAAAATACCACAGAAAATGTGCAATCGTGCTAAAGTTCTTAAAAGTATGCTTTATTGCAGATATTTAGGTGAATCAGGCGAGCAGCGCACAGTGGATATGACTAGTCGGGACTTTCAAAAAAATACATGCGTGATTAAATGCAGGACAAAGATTAGAGATTTTACATAAGCAAAAATAGCCAATTAACAACGCCTACCCCATTAGCGACTATTTGAATTTTATTTGTTGAAAAAAATATATATATATGCTTTATAAATAATATTACAATAGTCGTTATCTTTTATAAGCGACTAGCAAAAGAACGTCCAACTCGGTTAAAGTCAACTCTCTTATATTTTGAATACACCTTACAACACCAGTCTGTCAAAATTAATGGTCGTTTGGAAAATTTGCTAGCAAAATAAAACATAATGAGTAATTCTTATAAGAGGCGATTTTACTTACATCTTCTCTATCTTGGTTCTTTTATTTATTTTGATGTTTAGCGAAAATTTTCCAAACTCCCTTGGTACTTTCCAATGATAAGCACCACTTTCCAGCACTTTCAATGAGGTCGGCTATTTTTTAAGCGAGTTTATTTCAACCCGCTTATTTCAACTCAACTTACTTATCTTTGTTGTTGCTTTCCATGCTATGGGATAAGCTACCCAGTGTTTTTTTGCAAGTCGCATCAAATGATGACGGCTAATATTTCACTTTTCAAGTTCTACGAGGAATATGTTTCATGAAAATGTGTGGTTTTCCCGATATTCCGATTTTATTCAAGTGTTTCTTTTTTGAATTTAAAGTCAATCACTCCGGCATTCAAGCCAATAGAAACTTAACTTTTACGCCAAATTTGCAAATAAATTATTGATTGCAAGGCTTTGGTACTTCGAATTGTCACTGATTTGATTGCTTCTCTGATTCGTCGTTAATAGGTTCTAAGTATCGTCGCTAATTGCTTATCTGCAGAGGGTTCGAAAAAGCGTAATATTATCAATAATTACATGTTTAAAATTCCTTAACAATCGTAATTACATGCAAAAATGATAGAACTTCATATTTCAACAAAGGTTTCTCAGTAAAATATATATCGTATCTCTAAAAATACGTTTTTTCTGTAGCGTTTCATCTGGAAGCCCAAAATTTGGTTTTTTGTTTCTTCAATAATGCATTGATCTCATATCTACCACAAATTTAAATTGTAAACTACTTATAAATACGTACATATATACACACATACATTTATTCTGGGCATGTGTTGTAGCCCAGAAAATAAATTTGATCGCGTAGTTTATAGGAGGCGTTTTTTTTTTCTCAATCTGGAAAAGGGTTTGACCACCTTAAATCTTTTGCGAATCTTTTGAGAAATATATTAAATGAAAAATTTGCCAAAAATCTTTCTCAAAAGTATAGAGACTTCAAAAGAATGAAAAATGCAATAGATTTCTACCCTGTCGGAAACTTCATTAACAACAAAAAAATAAAAAAAAAATGTGTCAACTATGTTATTGTTAGATTTGAGGAAAATACCGTCAAACATTTTTGGATATGTTAGTGAATTTATCGTTTTGATAATATTTCCTACAATTATCTTCCATTTGTTTGGCTAAAATTTATTTACTTTCAAAACGATTATCTATTTCTGGCAGTTGAAAAAAAACAATATATATACATATGTATATTTAAATATCAAACATTACCAAAATTAATTTTTTAATTAAAAATTGAAGAAGTTCATTACGGTGAAAATCACTTAGACCTAAACGCTGGCAGATATTTTTGAACAGAAAAAAATTAATGAACTTAAATATAGTAAAATAGAAATAAGTTAATTATAAAATTGTAGGTGAATAATGACGCTCAACGGCCTTACACGTAAACTGAATTTGCTTATCAAGTCAAAATTTTGAGACATTAAGTAAGAAAGTTTTAGATTACGATGATGTGATGTTATATAATGCTACAGCGTTCAGTGCAAACTGATATTTTGTGCTGAGAGAAAGGAACTATGATTGTTTTTGCTCACATTGTAAACTTTTTAAATGTAAATATGTTTTTTTTTTCTAATACAACAATACTTTTTAAATCTCCTCATCGGACTTTTCTCTTCAAGACTTCACAATGAACTCTATAAATAGCAGCATTTAAAATGTTTGACTTAATGTGGCATTGTTTCGACACTTTTAAGCAACTTGCGCTATCACGTGAAATTACTTCACATTTACTATTTACAACCTTGCCTTCACAATGTCAAAATCTGTGTCCCTTAATGACATCACTTATGCTACCGATGGCATGTGTTATTTCTGTGTAAAACCCGAAAAAAATTGTATACATGTTCCGAAAATCGATTTATTAGGAATCATAACTGAAAAACTGACAATTCTATTGAGCTTGAGGCAGGTTTTATTGAAGATGTTATTTGGAAAAAGCAACAACAGTTTTTTAAATGGTAGAAGTTATAGTACTATTTCGGAAATCACCACATTTCCTTTTCAGACTTCTTTAATTCATTAATTATTTTTATTCTTCATAACCACTTCTCCAAGGCTATGAACAAAGGAGCTCGGAGTTGCAAAGCCAACACGCTAAATGCTGTGCTACGCTAGCCGAGTAGACTGCTGCGTCTTTTCCATCTTTCTTTTAAAAAACTGTTGTTGTTTTTTCCAAATTACATCTTCAATAAAACTGGCATGGAGCTCAATAAAATTGTCAATTATTAAAAACTGTATAAGGCGGAAAACAACAAAAATTCGTAACTGAAAATCTTAATTAAACACTGGCATAAAATAAAGATTAGATTTTATATAATTTTCCTTTGAATCCGGTTGTAACTCAGTTCATATATTTGTTTAACTTAAATTTTTACTTTGCACTCAAAGTTGTGGCTCAAAATCAAAACCTGTGAAAATATGTCATATGTTTAAACAAATATTTAACGCCAAATGTTTACTCAAAATTTTTACTTGATTTTGCCTTGATGATATACGGCGCAGACATTTTTTATTAGTTTTCTTTAAAAAAGTTAAGTATGTATTATATTTCAACTGAAAACAGCTTAGAAAACTGATCAATGTACGATTACTTCCGCTTTAAGTTCAAGTCGATCCTTCTTCGATCGTATGCTTCTAGAGACCAACTGCCGAGGTATTTTATAAATGATTGGTTAACCAGACTTCAGCAAAAACTGACCATAGAATTATAAAGACTGCAGAGAATATTCCAAGCGAAGAAATAAATATTTTAAAGAAATCAATTGTTTAGTTACTTACGAGCTACATTCGGATACATTGGGACCACACTTCATTTACCAAGCGGTAGTAACATAGCTCCCTTGTTAAGAATACAATGACTAACTAACTAAATGACTTTGTCTTCCTACTAATGTATGTTATACCTTTGGAAAAGTGGGAGATAATTCGGCCAAATGCTTTTTAGGGTAGACGAATTATACGCCTCCAAGTACTCGTTAGTCGCAAGGCCCGGTGTATGCTATGTACTCGTACATACACACATATATGTTATACAAATAAAAATTATGACTGGCTTTTAGGATTCCTGACAGGTGTTTATAAGCCAAAAATAAAAAGAAAATATTTTTCTTTGGCACAAGTTCTATGGATTTACGCCTTTGTAGTTAGTTCACATCATTGCATCATGTAATATCTTCACATATTTCATGATCAAGTCGATAATATTTTGTTAATGATAATTATTCCTGAAAATAATTTTTTTTAATATTTTTTAAATGAAATTGGCAAAAAATCCCATAATGGAATCGTATGAATGGATTAGCTAATAAAATAATATACGAACATTAAAGATGCATTTCAAGAGAACTATAAAAGCAAAATTTTTCTAAGCCGAGCCAGTCTTGAAAAACAATTAAATTCGTTCTTAAATATCTTGGGTATCAGTTATTCGAACAAAATTTATAACGAATATAGTATTTGCATACATTTTGTTTCTACCCACTGTGCGAAGACAGCTGTAGACGGTGGGCAGATAGCCTCTTCGCATTCTTGGCAGGTGTTACTCGCACAAGAAATAAAAAAAAAAAAATCCGAAAAACAAAAAATAAAATCTATAGCAGACAGTCACCTTAAAATTGCCAGCAACTATGTTAACGCAGGAAAAACTTTCGCTGTGGCAATTTTCATTATAAGCGTCAAAAGCTTTGATAGATGAACGTGTGCTGAACGTTGATGTGCCATATCTAAGCGTTGACACTATAACTTTTGCGATATCCATATGGGCGTCTAGCTTCCCATTACTTACCTGTCGCGCATGTCCTTCCAAAACTACTTCAACCGCTGATGCACAGCAGCTTAAATATCTTTTTCGGTGCATCATCATCATAGTCAGGTTGAAGTTTGAGGTGTGTGCAGTTGTAACAGATGGCGCTCAGCGGACTGTGGAATGCGGTCTGCGGTCGTACATAAATTACGCGTCGTACGCGACGACTTTTTAGCATTTCATCAGCGTCTTTGTAGAGTAGTCAAAAAAAAAAATAAAATAAAATCGCAAACAAAAAAAGCATCAAATTAGTAACTTGAAACTCGCTCAATGCCATTAGCACTGAACGTTTTATCTGCATTAAGGAGCATTTTATACTTGCTGCTTACGAGAGTGTCTTGTCTCCTCCGTCCGCATACTCGTATGTATGAAAACTTGAAGAAAGATATAGAAATTATACTCCTATTCATATTCCTTTTAGTTATGTGTGAAATGTCAAAATGGCTGTCACACTCATTTTCTTTGCTTGCTCGTATTCTTGCGCTTAATATGCACCCCACCAAAATTTTTTTGTTAAATATTTGGAATGCCATCATGACCCTACCGATATCTTAAGTTTCCGCTACTCGCTACATCGACAATGTGGTTTCCCGCCATCACCTCTTCCAGCAAACACACACACAAACACACGAGTACATAGACAAATTCATGACTCTATTTATGCACACTGACTACCCCAGAAAACAGTCAACAGTTCGCATCGCTGCGCTAGCACAACAAATCCTTAGAAGCACCAAGAGTTTCGCACGACACACCATTAGCGGTGTGTCAACTGTGGTGGCACTTGTGGCGATATAAGAGTGGTGAAATGAGGAGCACTCAGCAGCACAGTCGGCAGCGCCATTTGTTGGGTGAGCAATTTCGTTGCGAGCTACCATGCGGTGTTCACTTGCTGCTTGTTGGTACTCTTACACACACATACACACACACACAAACACATATACATAAGTATTCAGTTACAAACATTTATGTATGTATGTAGAATATATTAAGTTGTCAGCGAGATAATGGTGAAAATGGCTAGCGAAAATGCTTTTAATGCATTCTTTATGAGGTAACAAATGTCTGGCGTGATGTTTAATGTAGACGTAATTGGATGCTGAGAGACGAAAAAAAAAGGTCGAATAGCTGTGAAATTTTTCAGTAAATTTTTACAAATTGGAATTTTTTATATTTTCACTTAAATGCCAACTACTTTCACCTGTCTGCGACTTGCACACATGCATATTTAGTCTAACGCATTATTTTTATCTCGTATTCAGCAAAGGATATATTTTTGGAACAAATATATATAATATACAAATGCTGACGAGTTGTTCTTCTAAAGAAAAAAAACATTTATGTACTTAAATATGATTTGAAGCATCAACAATAAATTTTAATGAGTTTTTCAGCATTGCAAAACTTGAAGGCCTATTTCGGAGTGAAAAGTTTACTCTCAATTCGAGTCCAAGAAACTGCCGAATAAATAAAAATAATAAATTAATATTTCTTTATATTACGTTTGATCTCTAATGAAGCTTCTTTTAGATTACGGTTGTGATTATGGTCGAATATTTTATCGAGAGAAAATCGTAATTTGATATAAATTACTTCCAGTACTGTGGGAATAACATTTTTAAGGCCTTTACGACGATACTGTGGGAAAAACTGTTCTATATACTCACTGATCAAACCTCGACAGCGCTGGTTCGAGCCTGGTAAATCCAACACTGACCAAATGTTCACAGTGTACCAAGTCCTGGAAAACTCCAAGACAAGCATTGAGAAGATTTGTCGAATTTTGTCGCTTATTTCCAACTTCAATGAATATGTTTAACTTATCGCTTTTTTTGTGATTTGGATGTCCTTAAGTATTTTGTTCCCTTTTTTATCAAAATATACCTCATTATAAAGCCAAAACCATATACAACTTAGCTTGAAAAAGGATTACCTGGTTTAGTAATATATAACTGAACGTATTACATTCGCAATTAAATGAAGTTTTAATAAAAAAATGTAATAAAACACACCAGCATAATAACCAACTTAAAAAGAAATTAGAATCTAAGAAATCAGGAAAGATTTCAAACCTTTTCAAGTTTGCAGTAATTTACCCACCATCCCCTCCCCGCCCCTTTTTGCACTCCTAACCGGTCAATTATATAGTTTTAAGCGCATTTATAAATCCCCTTTTCAGCAAAATATGAAGAAGATCGATTATGAAATATTTAAATTATAAAAGATAAAACGACCTTGAAAGATGTAAAACGACTTGTTTAAATATTGTTATGGTGAATCACACATCGAAGCTTTTGAAGCCCATTTAATATTAAATGCACTTGTCAAGTAGCTATGATATTGCGTAAATTAAAAAAAAAAATTGGGTTTAAAAGCTATTTTTGTTAAACATAAAGTTGTATCTGCTTTCTTAATTTTTTGCACGGCGTAATAATTATATTAGTACAACACTCAAAACTAGTCAATGGCATTCCTTAGTCGAATCAATGACCCGTGAATGGGTAGTTTTTATGCCGCTTTTATAGAAATGCTCCTACATTAAACAAAATTGAATTCACATATTAATATAGAAATGTATTTGCTCAAATAACTGTTTGTTTGCGTGTACGTATGTATGTTTCATCGCCTTCAAATTTTAATTCAAGCGTACTCCAATTGAAAAAATAAAATAAAAAATTGGCAACAAATTATATGCAGCCTACTTTTCAGCGCAGCACACACAAACACATAAAAAAATATAACCTTTACTACCTGTGGGGCAGCAACACTGCTTCAATGTACATGGTCAATAACATTTCGTTGGTGAACTTGTAAAATAGGTTAATGAAACAGGTGTTGGCGAATATTTCTGCATGAGTAGCGGCTTGGGTGCGCATGTTGACCTAACAGCAAACAAAATTATGATTTATATTGGAACGATTTTGCGTCATCCCTTGTCAAATTGGGTTTTGTGCGTTGTGCGATCTTCAGTGTCGGTTTCGAAAACGGAAAATCAGGAGAATATCAAAATACAAAATTATATTCAAAAATACTACTCTAAATGCTACTCTTATTTTTCGTTTTTAAGTTATATCAAAGCATTCCAAACTTATGCTTCCAATTGAACCAGTTTATTTCCTAAGAAAATTCTCAAATTCACAAATGGTGTTTAACTTAAAAAATTAAATTCGCATGAATCACAATACCCATTAATTATTTCGTTTAATATTTTTTTAATCGAACTTGAGCCTCAAAATAATTCATTAATAATTAAACGTTTACAAATCGGATTTATAACTGGAATATAACTAAGATTGTAAAAACACTCCATCCAACAATTATAGCACAAGCAAATATAGAAAATTTGCACACTTTCCTGCAAATATGTTTCAATTATTTTTCAATTAAACGATATTCAAATGTGTAATAAAGAAAAAAATAAAAATCCGTTTACTAAATTTCAAATAAAATGTACAATAATTTAACAAAAAATCATTATATAAATGGCAAAAAAATATAATTGTTTGATTGGTTTGAATATGCATTTTTCTGGTCCATTCAATTTTAGTATTAGATATTAATGTCCAGGTTTTAAGTGGCTCGAAACTATTTCTTCTTCCGCATAAGTATTAATGTAAAAACAATGTTGTTTTTGCATTATAAGGAAGTTATTGCGAAATATCAATCAATTTTATAATTGTAAAACGGAGTGTGAACTAGTCGTGTCAATCCCGGAATCCCACGATCCCGGCCTTTTTGAACTCCCGAATATCATGGGATAAGTCTTATCCAATCCCGGAATTGTAGAAAACATCGAATTCAATAGCCATGAGTTTTTTAAATTCTGTATAATTTTTTAAAATTCCCCTTTCAAAGGCAAAACAAAGCCTTTAGAGAGTTCACTATCGACAAACAACACAGCTTGGTAACTCCCTTAAGGCTTTGGTTTGTTTTTGCCATTATAATTGACCTGAAGAATATCCCACTCGAGTATAAAATGAGCCTGACTATGACAGCGATGTTAGTTGAACTAACGACGACGTGCCTGACGTGGATAAGGCAGAAAGTCTCAAAGATAAATTGCATAAAGTTTTAACGAGCAGCTCGCAATTGTCCAATAATTGAAAGGAATATAATTTTTTAGAAAGTTTGGTAAAAGATAGATAGTTTTTGTAATGAGGCGATAAAGGCAATGGAATGGCTATACATATGTATTTAATTTTCACTTGATGTATTTCTTTTTTTTAATATTTAATATTGGTCTCAAACAGTGCTTAAAAATAATTTTACTTTATGTGCATTTTCTTCTGTACCAAATATGTATATTTGTGCTTGAAGTATAAATTATTTTGTGTGTGTGTCAAATTTTACGATTATTTTTTTTTTTGTTCTTGAAAAGACCAATAAATATATACATAATTTACAGCAAATCGTTCTTTGTTATATTAATGTTATTTATAAAAAATTACGAATCAAAACTTCGTCAAACGCGGGATCCCGTGATCATAAAAATGCCCAAAATATATATCCCTAGTGTGTATATACGAGTAGATGTATATACATAAGTTTGACACTTGTTATGGCATTGGTAAGCAAATTGCAATGAAATGGTTTTTTTTACACTTTTTCACTCTTTTTGAATTATTCGACGTGTAAGTAATCCGGTAAGAACATGCAAATTGAGTTTTCAAAAAAAACAAGTAATAACAAAATAACTAAAAATTTAGTTGCATTTAAAATGCTTGCCAAAATTATGTGAACAAATAGAATATCAGGAATTGATTGAAAATAGCATCAATTTAGCAATAAAACCCCGATTTTGTGCATTGAAGAACATAAAAGCTACCCGCCTTGACGACTCGATTCTCATACCTGCCTTATGAGATAACAAATGAGGAACTCAACCTATATGTTATGTAATGATTCTGAAAAAGCTCTCTTACTCATACTAATGGAGTCGATAGGCGTTCGGACGACAGCATGTTGAATAGACGTAAAAGGGAACTACTATTCGGAGTTGATTATTTTGAGATTAAGGTAAAAAACAAAAGAGCTAAGTATTTTACAAGATATGAAAACCTTGAGCTTATTTTGAAAGTTTAAGCTTTATAAAAAACATTGAAATAACATATACTTAATATACACTAACTCCTTTTATTAAACTCCTCACATCTATTTTAAATAAATATAAAGCTCTATAAATACTCTTTCGTTTGATACTCACATTCTGGTATAAAGTTTAAATCATAAATAATTTTTTTAATGAAAATTTCCCAACAGCTGGCAACTCTCTTCTTAACATTTCCATATTAAATTTTTCTTATCTTTCTTTTGTTCGACATCTCTGTTGTAAAATATATTTTATTTCTTAAACAAACACAAGTCATGAAAAACGCCAAGCTTTATTTAATTTGGCAATGAAGCTCTTTTAACTGATGCCCATGTCTACTTTACTTATTAAAAAATTTGCATTTTATTGTTAAATAGTTCGCAACCCTTAAAAACAAAACCTTATGGCACATCTAGAAAGCTTTTTTAACACAACTTTTATAATTATTATAATAATAAGCACTTAATATGAATTTAGTTTTTAAGGTGGCAAGTTTTAAAAACAATCTGACCTTATTGCAATTATACAGGTCCCTTTAATATACACAAAATACCAACCGCCGGGTCAATAAGTCCGTGATTTTTTGAATGAAACACAAGTTTTTGGATAAACAAATATTTTATTTTTCAACATAGTCTCCTTTGAGTTCTATACACTTTGTCCAACCTTTCTCCAATTTTTTTAACCCTTCGAAAAAATTAGATTTGTCGAGGGCATCAAAATAGGCATTTGTTTGTGAGATGAAATCTCATTCTGCCGAGTCATTTCTTCAGATTTGGAAGTAAAAAAAATAGTCACTGGTTGCTAAATCCGGAGAATAGGGCGGATAAGGGAGTAATTCGTATCCCAATTCATGGATTTTTGCCATGGAAACTACACATGTGTGCGTTTGCGTTTGTGGTCGATTGTCAGCAAAGGCGGCACCCATCTTGCGGTAAGCTTTCTCATACCCAAGTGATCATTTAAAATTGAAACCACTGAGCCATGTGAGATGCCTACGGCTTCCACAATCTCTCGCACTTTCAATCGGCCGATCGGCCAACACCTTATCGCGAATTTTTCCAACTGTTTCGGGTGTTGAGACCTCAGTTAGGCGTCCAGAACGTTCGGCATCTTCCGTGCTTGTACGGCAACAACGAAATTCATTAAATCACTTTTTTACCATTGAAATTGATGGTGAAGAGTCCCCATAGTATTTATCAAGCATTGCGTTGGTTTGAGTGATGGTAATTTTCCGTGAAATAAATAATATTTAATGAGCACACGAAATTCATTTTTTTCGATTTTCCTTAAATCACGCGGTAGTCTGCCATGAATGGCTGCCAAACAGAAACTTAATGCCGCAGCTTGTTCAAATTTTGACAGGAGTCAACTGACAGATGCCTGTGGATAGTAGCAGTGTTGCCATTTCAGTAAAGAGGCAAGAAATTCAAAAAGTCACGGACTTATTGACCCGGCCTCGCCTTTGAGTAATGTATACGATGTTAAAAAAGACATGAGAAGCATATTTTTATATATTTTTTAAGCTAACATATATACGATATATATCTATTTTGAGGCGTTTATCGTTTTCGATGTCACTATTGTAGTGTCGTAATCGACATCATACTTACATAGTTTTATATTTATCGATATAGTTGTCGTCCTTTTCTAATAGGTTCTAGATTTTTGTTGTTACGCAAAAATCTTTGCTTTTTTATATGCAGCTGAAAGCCAAAGGTGCATAAGTCGAATATAAAAAGTGAGTAATGTAAAGAAGCCTTTTTTCTTGCAACTATTTTAAACTGCTTCTGGGTAAAGCGGAAAGTAGTACACCACATCTCCATTACAAAGCGGGTATTCGAGATTATTTTCTTTTTTTATATTTTAAAGTCTTGACGCAAGCTCTGTTATTAGGCGAAAAAAAATACTGAAAGCTTAAGAAATTGCATTCAAAGTTTTTCCTATGGTTTTTGAGATATTTGACGCAAGTTGACAGATCAAAATCTCGCCTTATTGCAATCACTACCATTGGTTGAATGACTGCATTTCGAGATCTAAGCTTTACAGATTAGCTTAACTATCAAACGTTGGCGCTTCTACAATTACATCTATTAATATAAGTTTCGTGTGTTGCCAATTCATTCATGGATTTTTATTTTTTTTTGACGAAGGAAAGGGTATTCTATCACAAAGGAAAAATATCATGCAGCTGCAGTCTAGATTTAATAATAGGCAAGCTCTGAAGTCCTGAAATGTTTTCAAAAACTTTGGAGTTTTCTCTGAAATTATAGTAATAGAAAGGGCAATTCGTACCACAGACTGGAGTGTCTCTCGTCGGGTTATGAAATATATTCTAAAGAATTTAAATTGTATGCATCAAAAACTGCAAAAAGTCTCAGGCATATCTTTGGTTTAATTTAACAGCTTATGGTTATAAGATTTTAGGTTTTATTTATTTTATTTATTTATTTATTTACAAGAGTAATACTTATACAATAACTATTACACTTAAGAGCTAAGCACTGGCTACTAGGGCCCTCGGCTTATGATAATCATATCTAAAGTAGCTACATATGAACAAGCATATGTGGACATGTGTGCGACTAGGGCTAGATTTTAAGGGAGAAGGTGCGGTGGGGAGAGTTAAGGGGTTAGTTGTTTTAGAATGGTCGATGCTAATTGAGTTATATATTTAAACTAGTTTGCGAGATGAAAGTACAAATTAAGCTTATATTATTGATGTCTGTGTCTGCTAATAAATCGGTGGGCTTGCACTTAGGAAACAGGGCAGCTCTATATTCGTCCCACTTCTGGCAGGAGTCGAGAATATGAGTAATTGAGTAGTCGGTAGAGTTGCAGTGAGGACAGACCGGTTTGGGTGATCCTTTTAGGTTATTTTAGTTCCGCACTGATGTATTTAGCAGTTTTACCAATTGGCGAGTTTTCCTTTACGTATTCTAAATCGTAAATAAACAGATATTTTTTTAATTCTGATCTTTTTATTATTAAGCCTCGATAGTTACAGCGCTAATCAAAGCCTGAGCTATCAGATAAGGTATTTAATCGATTATGCACTTAAAAAATCTACTACACAAAATCGTGGACTCTTCGCTCACGACTACCATCGAAAGCGGGTCCACTTTGCCATGTGATGTCCGGTATGATGAGTTCAATAGTTTAATAAAAGGGTTGGCCTTTTTTTATTTTTAATTCTAGAAGATTGTCTCAAAAAAATCTTTAAGAGAATTTGCTTCAACTTTCAATTTGCAATTCAATTCGAGCGTTTTTTAAAGACTCAAACAAATGTCACATTTTAAGCAAAATCTTAATTAAAATTCCTTCCAACAAAATGCAACTTTAGTTTGTCCACTAAATTCAAGCACAAACAAAATCAGCAAACTCCTTAATAGCGGATGCATAAAAAAAAAGAAAAAACAAATCGGCATGGGCATCGGCATCGCATTTAATTGAAATGTCGTCGTTTATTTGGCATTATTGCTGTTGTGGCTGTTGTGGCATGTCGCCGCACGCGTCACAGTCTTTTCACGTTCACTGAACGGTTGCTACTGTCGTCGCCACCACTCGACGGTTTCATTTCATTTCATTCATTCATTCATTCATTTTATTTCATTTCCGTTTCCGTTCGCATTCATTTGCACACCATTCACCATTAAACAGCTCGATGAGCAATGCCAACAAAAACAATAGACATTCAGCTACTACAACAGCAGCAGCAATAACAACATTAGTCTTTGAAACACTGATACTGCCAACAACAAAAACAATCAAACAAGAAATTCAAAGTAGTTTGTCGCAGAGGAAGCCATGGAAGCAGTTCAGTGCGTCCCTCTAGCATAGCGCCATCATTCCAATGGCGGCGTCACATCACTTCTGCGTCAATCTGATTGGCAGTGATGGGTGTGAAGCTCAGCCAAGCAGCCAGCCAGCCCGGCATCGCACTAGCTAAGGACGACTCACTACTGTCGCGTAGGTAACTCATCGAAACGCACGTTCGTTTGCGGTGCGCTAGCAAATCTGCATGCATATTTTGGACTTACAAGCGCCCCTCGACGGCACCACACCGTCCGTTTCTTCAGCGCGATCTCTTAGTGTGTTAGTGTTTTTCATTTGGTTACACCATCAATGCCTTTTTCTCACCCAAACTATTATTCTCTCTAGCTATGCACTTTTGCTGCGCTCTCGTACTGCTTTGCATGCAGCACTTCCGAGGGTAATTAATTCAAGGACTCGTCTGTTTTAAACGACTTACAACTTGGATTACAATTAGACAAGCGCTTCGTTTGTGCTATTTACAAGTATTACGGTAGTTGGTATTACCACATCAACACACACACTCACATTCGGATATATATACACACACGTACACGAGCACTGATAAGCAGTCGAGATGGCCATCTGCGCTTGCACAATTTGAAGAGCGTTTGTGCATGTGTGTTTGAGTTTTCGAGTTTTCGAGTTTTTTGCTTATTCACATATCGTTACTTTCTTTTTTGCTTAATTTCTTTTGCTAAATGAAATGTTCCACATGCATGCATACATATTTATAACTGTATTTACATGCATAGATAGTTTTTTTTTTAAGAGCAAACCGCATTGTACCGATGGTAGTAAGTGGCTCTTTGAATCAAATTTCGTTGATAGAATGCTGATAAGACGAACGTTTTGTTCCGTTTTGTTTTGTTTCGTTAACCCAGCCGTCTTTGCAGTAAGTGTTTTGCACCAGAAATCATTGTATGTAGTATGTTTGGGAACCTTATTGTTCCTCCTAATTGTTAGTGATCTGCCTCAACGTAAACCGACAATGAACTGTTCTTACGAGAAGTCGACAATGTTGGTCATTGTAATTTGAATAAAATTCTTAATGAAATACTTTTTACGATTAATTTTTTTTAAAAGAACTTCGACATGACATTAAGGTGGTCAGAGAGCGATTTAATTTAAGCTTTACCAAATCAGTCTTTTATTTTATTAGAAGGGAAGATGTACTCGGAAAGAGCAATTAGTAGTAGATTCCAAAACAAACAACAAAAAAATTTTAATATGTACTAAGTAAGTTGCCTTTTTCATAAAACGTATTTGCTTCAAATGTATTTCAAACGCTTTTTTACTATTCTGTTGAAAATTATTTACTAATCAAATACAATTTTTATCGATAAATTGAAAAAAGTATCGATACATTTAATAAACTTATGTGCAACGATTTTTACATGGGTACTACTTACATATGTAAGTCTTAACATTTATTTTTAATTTGCTTTAAAAAAATACATTTTTATAGCAGACGGCATTTTCGAAAAATTTGATAATTTTTTGATTTTTTTATCGATGATTTCAAGTACGCTAAACGTCGGTGTTTAATATTATTTAAGATTTATAAAGCGGAATATTTCATTAGCTCGAATACAAAGAACCTTTTTTAAAAAATGCAACTTAAGGAAATATGAACACACTTTAGTTCACAAGAGAAAAACTTTGAAAAAAAAAAATTAAATTTTTTTATGGGGCACTAACGCCGAAAATAGCTGCATATATTTTTTCAAATATTAATTTATTATATGATAAATTTTTTTTTAATCAAACATTAGATTTTATTCCGCAATCCAAAAGATTCAAATTTTTATCACAATTTTTAAACAATTATAATTACTTTTTTTACCCATTTTGTCGAAAAAAACTCTACATATTTTTGGAAGACACTTACACATTATTTTGTGTCGAGAAATTTTTGTATGAAACCACCCACGGCAGTAAAACTTATTCCGCTTGTTACATTTTTTTGTAGGCTATAAAAACTTTTCTCTTCAAAATTGGTAAACAAGAATCGATTAGAAATTAAAAAGAATAATTGACCTAGACTGTTTTCATTTCAGATGTAAAAATTTTGTGGAAAATGTATGCAAATCAAAGGTCTTCATATGAATTTTGCAAATCCTAGATCTGCAACTTTTGTATACTGATAAAAAATATGTTTGTATATACTTTCACAGATCTTATATGATATTTATGTATATTAAAGATAAATTCATGAAATATTTTTTTTTACTAAAATAATATTACTGCAGTTCAAGAGGTATCCTTAAAACAGTATTATAATTTTTATTTTTTTTTTTATTACAATTAAAATTAAAAAAAAAAAATAATCAAACTTCAAATGTGCATTTTCAACCAGAAATATTTCAAATATTTACTTTTGCTTTGGTTGGATGTCTCACTATTTTAGGCAATGCCAGCCTTATCGCAATTCCTTGAAAATTGCAACGGGCTTACTCCGTAATTTTGAAAGTTTTGCTCCTTATCTTCACGGTATTCTTCTTTTTCCTGACAATTCCATTGGGCACTGAACAGCCTCTCTCCTAACCATACTCACTATTTGTACTCGTACATCATTTCTATGTAGTAGTTATCTTAGCGAAATTGTCGGAAATGGCTGAATGCTTGCCACTGAAAATATGGAAAAATTTCGAGGAAGATAGCAAAAACAACACCTTAATTTTTCCATATAAACAGTTCTACTTTGACCATGATACGAGTAAAAGATATGTGTATCACTTCACCGACTCAAAACAGGACCCTATTTAGCGAGTTTTCCCGGACATAGAGCAATATTTCAACAAACATATTTAATTGGCTTAGTGAAAGAGCAATGTTGGCGATCAAAAATAAAGATGTCGAAGATCTCAATGTGAATATTTAAAATTGTCTTCATATTCAAAGTTATTTTCTTCTGTTTTTAAATTCACTGGAATTGCTTGGATTACGACCTCACAATTTAAAATTAAAAGTAGGATCAGTTGTGATCATGCTGCGTAACATTAATCAACCTCGACTGTGCAATGAAACTAGACTGGCTGTGGAAAAGCGAATGAATAACATCATCGGCCCAAGATCATTAAGGGAAATTACAAAGAAGAGTATGCCTTGATCCCGCGTATACCGATGATTCCAACGGATTTACCATTCGATATTAAGCGGCTACAACTTGCCGTGGGTCTGGGGTTTGCGATAACCGTAAATAAATCGCAAGGTCAGTCTTGCAAGTTTTCGGAATCAAGTTGAAGGTTCCCTGATTCACGCATGCACAATTATACGTCACGTGTTCGCGTGTCGGAAAACTTAATATATTTTGCTGTTATGGTTTAATAAGAGAAGTTTCTTTACTTAACAACTAATTATAAAATGATTATTTAATCCTATTTTCTTTCTCTCGGTCGTGCGTTGAAGGTCCCACACTTTGAATTGGGTGACAAACGCTGAGGCGGTGTTGCCACATATATTTACGCATTTCATGTGAACTGTTAGCAATAATAACCGAACGAAATTAAAACGGTGTGAGATAAGTATGCTGAACGTGTGTGAGTGTGCGTGTTGGTTTATGTAAAATATATTGAAACATATCGGGTCCGAAATAAAATGCCACAATTCAAATAAATTTATTGAAGGTGAACTTTATTTTGTAAGTTCCGAAAGTTCTGAAAAAAATGTTGATCGGTTGACGACATATCGATCAATCTGACGGCGAAAGTAAACCAGACATAAGGACTCTGCTCGGCGGGAGCCCATTTTACCGAAGGGACAGTTTTAATCTTGTGAGGTGACACGATGTTCACCGGGTCATCTAGTTTGTTATAAAAAAACATTGTACACCTACTCCTTTTACCACAAATTAGATCAGTCATTGCAGCATTCACATCCCTGGGATTTCTTGAATTTTTTACTGTAAAATTCACACAAAAAATTAGCATACTTCACGAATCACTCGCATTTCATGCAACTCCTGTGTGTAATCTTCGTTAGTGTGCGAAATAAGAAAAACCAACGACAATTTTTACATTCACTCAATTTACTTTAACAATGGCCCAAATATGTATGTATACGCAAGTATGTATGTATGTACATATGTATGTTTGTAAGTATGCATGTATGTGTGTGTGTATGAAACCCACAACGGAACTATAACAACGCTTGCAATTGTTGGCCATCCCTAATTACAAATAAATATCACTCACACACACACACACCCATTTACACCCGCGCTTCAGTGTCAACTGCGCTGTGGTTGCAGCTGCAAATTTGTGAAAGCTTTTGTTTTACGCTGTCACTCTTTTGGTGGATTTTTTTTTCTTTTTCAACCATTTTTTTTATTAAATTATTCTGCATGTTAACGCTTCTGGTTATTCTTTCATTTAAAAGCATCTCGCCACAGTGCACACAAATTTGCATTTTCTTTTTCCGTAATCGAGTTTTTTTATTTTTGTTAAATCTCTGTGTATTTGCGAGTAAGATTTCGTAGTACGCAGGGACGGTACTTTAAAAGCAGCATCAAAATATATCGTTAATATTAAAGTTATCGATGTAAAGATGCTTGGGAACTTATTTAAATTTGCCTGAGAGCAAGGATATTATTCTTTCCCGATTCGCTTAGAATGCCACCTAGCTTAAATTTCTGGTAGTTCGGCCATATTTGTTAAGTGATTATGCTGGTCTATAACCTCTTCCCCCTTGTCTCTGCTATTTGGGCAAACCACAAGCGTATTTTTCGCTTAATAAATCCTAGTGTACTCTGCTGAGGATTCGCCAAGAGATGCTCCGGCTCTAACCAATTATTAGGCCGTTCCTTGTCAAGTATGTTCCTACAGCTGGGACCATACATGATCGTGGCAACCGCGACTCAGTTGCCGAGACTGCAGTAGCTTGTATAGATGGACTACACCGCATTCGCTGTTGGGAATGTCACCGCACGAATCTCTATTTGCCCGTCCAAAAAGATCCATTCGTTTTGCGCTCCTCTTCCCTGGAAATTAGTCACCGCACGAATCTCTATTTGCCCATCCAAAAAGATCCATTCGTTTTGTGCTCCTCTTCCCTGGAAATTAGTATTTTACGGGCTTCTCCGATCCAAAACTTCTTGGAAGATGCCTGCAGAGTTTGGTCGTCGGTAATAGATTAAGTTATTAATAAGACTATAGTTTTTGATATCACAATGATTGTTGACGTCGTTATAGCTACTGATTTTGACTTATTTATCAATATATTTATCAATAGTATTAGTTTAAAGTCAAAGTCAAAGTTTAGACATAAATATTGCAATTTACAGAGTTTATCGGAAAAACACGTGAACTTGGGCTCACATTAAAAAAAACATTGCTCAGTCCGATCTTGACATTACCGCCTTCAAGTGGAAACATTTTATATTCATTTATATCAACAGCAGATATATATTACTTTAAATTCTTATTTTCAAACACAGTGAGTGCATAACAGATTGTAAATTTGTCGATGAGTGAACATTTTCAAAGATTCGTCATATTCGCTTTGGTGGCTTACTGACCACGAACAAATTGACTGTATGTAGCTACAGAATATTTTTGGTTTTCAAAACGAATGCATTCCCTTTCATAAATTTTTAAATGTATGTATGTATGCGCATGTTTATGTATAAATCGTCCTTTTGCATGCTTTTATCGCAATATTGTGCATCTACAGGTTATTTGATATGTTCAATAATTTCCATTTCCGCAGTAAATTTGACAGTTATTCACACAAAACATATGTACATGCATTCATACACGATTAGGTTCATCTATGCAAAAACATTAGGGAGTCGAAATTTTTAAAGATTTTCGAGACTTTAAGTCTATACATTTTTTTGCTTCCTTAAAAAACAAAGCTTGCAATATACAATTTGAGTTTGAATGGGAAACTGCGGACGACGTGAACTTCTAAATTGTAAACAATCCGTTTGCCATGATTTGGCCTAAGTCAAATAAAATTTCAAATAACCTTTCATATAAATCTGAAATGATAGCATCCAAATTTCATCCATTTACAAATAAGTAAGCGAAAGTATCGAAAATAAAATAAAAAAATTTTTTTTTTAATATGTACAGCTCTAATGTATATAGTATTAAGTATATGTGTGTTCATACATATGGACCAATACATACATATATATGCATGCATTGATAGCATTGTATTAAACCATTTGATGTGTGAAATATGTGAGAGTCATGCCAAAACGCTAAAGAAGTGTCAGTTGGCAACCCTTTTTGTAAACTTTTAATTACTTTTCCGTAGGAGCTTCTAAGTTTGCTGTTTTGGTGCACTCATGAATGAAATCACATCGAGTATTTAGACAGTCAACAGGAGCATCAGCTAGAGCAGTCACATCAAAACCAAAAAAGGTAGTAAAAGAGGAAACAAATTCAAGTATTTTGCACACAATTTTGCAAGTTTAAATTAGACATAAAATATTGCATTTGTAGAAGTATTATATCTTGTTCTCATGTAAAATATTGTTTAGTTTATCGTCAAGTTTGAGAATACATTATTTTTACTTCTTTAGTGTGGAAATATGAGCGAGTATATAAAAACAGGAAAAACCATCAAATTCAGTACAAATTTGAATTTTCTCGTGCGAAAAATTGAATCAAGAAGCTTGAAAAAATTACTAAACGTCAGTCCAAGTTTTCTGAGCAACTTTAAACTCGCATATTTGAAACTTAGATTTACACGAGTTTTTTTATTTTCAGGAAATTAGTTGCATTAAATAATGAAAATAAAACATAAACCTAAATTAAGTATAAAAAATTGTAACTTTTAAATCTCTATATTCTTCCAGAACAAATATAATTTAAAAGGGCCAAAAAGTTTATAAACAGGAATTATAAGCATTCGTTAGAAAACAAAAAAATGGTATGCACATTAAAAATCTTTTCATATATTCAAAAGTAAAAGGCAGATAACGATAATGCTTTTAATTTTTTTTTTATTCCAAAGAATGTTAAGTCATGAGGTCTATTATATTAGAAAAAAATGTATAAAACGAGCTTTTTTAAAAAAAAATTTACCGAAGATGCTAAATATCCCACTTTCTGATAAAAGATTATAAAATAAAGTCGGTAATGCGATCTTGGGTATTGGGTATTTAAATCAATAGATGCTTTACAAATCTGTCGAGTTGTAAACTTTATATTTCTGCAACTTGCCAGGTAAATTTTGATGGCAAATTTAATAACTGAGTCATGTTTAACTCTTTTACGTTTCTTGGGTAAAGGCTAAGTTTACTGCTCTTAATAAAATCGAAAAATTCATATTAAATGACACTTAAAAAATGAAAAACAAATTTTCTTCTATACAAATTTCTTAAATCAGTCAGAAGCTCACAAAAAAAAATTCGGTAAAGTACTTTTTCAAGCAACTGAAATAATGAAATAATATGAAGAAGTGATTTTCCTTGAGAGCTCTTTTCTAAGCTTAATAATTGAAATAATGTTTGTAACGTAAATGTTTTTGTATTGCACAGAAATTTATTTAGTAAATTTTGAAAATTTTTACATAAAAAAATAAAATACGGCAGACAATTAATGATACAATTAATTAATATAGTTTCACTTCTTTTGCGCCATTACACTGAGTTTATTCTTAAACTTCACGACTTATATACAAGTTACAATAGTTGAAAACAAATATAAGATTAAATGTGTTTAAAAAAGAAATAGAAGAAATGTCAAAACAAAGGAATGATATGTAGAGATATGTAGAGTTGTTTCTTCGAGTTGCGCGCCATCACAAGTGTGTTAACGCCGGAAAATAGTAAAAGGTTGCCATATATTTTATTTTTTTAATTCAAGGCACTATTTTTCACCTAAAAAAATTATTCCAAGAAATTATTTTAGAAATGATATTTTAGCACGAGAAATTCTTCAATAGTTATTTTTTCCTAAAATATAAAAAATATATATCGAATTTTTATCATTTTCATTTAATTTTTCTTTTGTAAATGCGATGTTTTTCAGTTGATAATAATGCGAAGAAGGAGATATCAGCTTTCAATGAGATGTAATTCGATGTCCTAAGCAATTTTTTGGAACATTCAATATCATTGAATATTATAAATAAAAATCTTAAATTATTACACTTAAGCTAAGTTAATGGCAATTTCGGAAGAGTATAACTCCATATTTGAAATGTGTTTATAACAACGACAACTTAGTTGATCATCCGAAATGTTTGCAAAATTTACTTGAACGCATAAAATAGTTAAATTTTGCATCGAAAAAATAAAAGAAACTATTACGTAATTACACACACTTTAGCTAATTTCTTTTATTTGGAACAAGTGGGACAATAAGTTAACTTCTCATTAGATACGACCGAAAATTAGCAGCATCCTACTAAATTTATTATAACATAACATAACAACATCGTACTTCATTATTGTAATCATCTTTTTTATAGTAAGTATGTATGTAAAATCAATTTATATTTTTTTTTCAATTTTGTTTATATTAAAATTTAATAAGTTAATTATTTTACATGCTATTAATTTAAAAGCAGAAAACTTCCTAAAGCTTTTTTTTTATTTTCAAAACAACTTTTTGGGCAATTTACAAAAAAGGTTTTTTATGTTTTCGCAAAAATTTTTGGTGAGTCAACGTCTTTAATTGTCCAGGTAGTTGATACTTTTATTCTTCTTTTTATATCAAATTTTTGCCGGTTTGCGCTGAAACTAGACAACTTTGTTACCTACACATACCAATTAAACACAGGTCCTATAACACTTGGTCTTTCCAGTTTCTTCGTAGGCGTTCTTGCTTTTGTTTTCCACCCATGACAGCCGACTAGAAGGATATTTTCACAGAAGCGCCGCCTTTAATAATAACGACATGTTCAATTTGTATTTCATCTTAAATCTTGCGTAGAACAACATGTTTCTGTACCGTATAGGAGGACGGAGATGATAAGGAATTTGTAGAGCAAAATTTTAGTTTGTCGAGAATTGGGCTACACTTTTCAAAGATTGCGATTTCAACCTTCTGGCATGTAATCCTTAGAATATCGTTGACAATAACACCATCGAAATATCCGACAGACCGTTGGGGTGTCAACGGATAAAAGAACGAAGGTCCAAATGGATCACTATCTTTGCTGAAGAACGTACAGCAAGCAGTGCGACGAAATTTCGTCATCGCGAATCTGCTATTACAACGGATAGCTGAAAGTTTTCAATCTCGACTCTCAATCCAGCTAAAACTTGCTAATGTTCTTCTCTTTAATATCTTTTTCTTTAATTTTAAATTCACGGCTGAGAGAGTCACCATTTGACACTCTGGAAGGAATCATAAAATTTGCGATTAGCAAAGAGTTTTATTGTTTTAGTAAGGTCGTTTATCACTATGATTACTTTTCAAAATCCAAAACATTTTTTGTTTACAGAAATTAAAATAGAATGTATAATGTTTTCGTATAATAATTAAGGACACCAAAGTTATTTAATACAAAAAAATGCCATTATTTTTCAAAACATTGCTGATGCGAACATCACCAGAGCAATAAAAGCTAATTACAACACATTTCCGCTTCTCGCAATTGTCATAACATGCCCACAACTCAACCCCACAACCAGACGCTAATTTCGCCAATAAAAAAAATAAAAAGTAAATCACGGATGAACGTTACACGAAAATTTCATTCATTTATAAATAAGGACGCGCAAAAGTTTCATGTAAACAAACCATAAATGCCGGCTGCAAGAAATCGCATTCGTTAGGTGTGAATGCAACTAATGAAGGTCATAAAAATGCCATGCCAAGCGGGGGGAGGAACTGAATCAGAAGTGAAAAAAGTAAAAAGGAACAAGTAATGCAAAGATTTCGCGCTAACTTTTAAAGTAAGCGACTGAGCGACAATGAAGCCAAATGGATGGATGATTTTTGGCGCATGAAGCAGAAAAATGTTGTGTGCTTGGATGGGGTGGAGTGCTGTTATTATGAAAGCAAGTACATACATACATCGAAGCGGAGAAGCGCGCAACAACGTAAGCGACACGATGATGATGGCAAATAAAAGAAGAGTAATTGTATGGTATAAAGTACTCAAAATGGATTTACATTTTATATTTTTTTATGAGTTTGTCATTTGCAGAAATTTTTTATTTTTTTGCTTTTTTTTATTTTTGTGTCTTCTTTGTTTTAAATCACCGCTTGCATATTTTTCTCTTGACGTCGCGCCACAATACACAATGAGCATGCTGCAAGATAACAAGAAATCTGACCGAAATAGGAATAACACAGTGAAGCATACAAGAAAAAAAAATAATTTTTTTTTTTTTAATTCCAAAAAATGTTGTGCAGCTGCAGCGTGGGTGCATGAAAATAATGGCCGAGACAATTTTTTTATGACAATCAAGTTGGCTTTGTTTTTATGTAAAATGCAGTTGTTTTTGTTGTTACTGCAACGGTTTTTTTGCCGTTGTTTCCATATTTTCGCCTTCTTTCTGGTGACACATTTTTTTCTTCCCATTTTCAACGACAGCGCATCGTTCGGCTGGTCGCTAAGCTGACGAATGCTCTAAAGTTGCCCAACAAAAGCTAAAGCTACCACGAGTGCTTTGCAAGCGCGCACTTCTTGTTCATCCACAAAAATGCACACCAACACGCACACACACACAAACTCGACGAATGCCATTTTTCTTATGCTGCACACTTTTTTGTTTTTGCTTAGCGCTATTTTTAGCTTTTCAGCTTCCTCTATTTCAAAATTCACTTTTGGTGGCAAATTTTGTGTACCTTGTTTTTTCTTCGCTCTGCTCAGTCGTTGCGAAGTTCTGCCGCCTTACAAAATTTATCAGCGACGTGATTTTTTTTTCCAGTTGGTGTGCGCGGCAAACTTCATTCTTTCAGTCGGCATTTGTCGGTTTGTTTTGTTTTTCTTTACTCATTTTCCTTTTCGGTGTCAGTTTCATTTTCTTTTTAACCTCCGTTTGCATTTTTCCGTCTTCCGTTACTCGTTTGTCGTTTCTTTTTCTCCTCTTTTGTTTTTTTTTTTTTGCGTTTTTTAAATAATTATTTGTTTGTTTGTTGGCAAAGTTGCCAAAAAGTTTGGCTTGGTCTTGGCTCTTATTTCGTTGGGTCTAACGCTCTTTTTATTTCTTATTTTTCTTTTTTTTTTTACTAACTAGCCGCTTGGCCTCGGCGTCTTCACCGATGATTAAGGAAGTTTTCGCCATTTCGTGTTGTGGGTCATTTTACAAAAATAAATCAAGTTTTTGTTGTACATTGCTTTACATGCTTTACTCGCACACTCCTTCAAATTTTTTTTGAATAAGTTTTTAGAGTTTTTTTTTGTGATACTGCTTGTTTTACTTAAATCAAGTTTGCGAACTATGACAGTTTTGAATGTTAAGTTCTCGTTCTAGCCTCGTCAGTGTGTGTAATATTATTATAATATTTTAAAGTTTTTTATTTCAATATGCGGTTTTCTTTTTTGAAGTACCAATGTTCGGAGCACTTTACTGGGTAGTTTAAAGGCGCTTGAAAAACAGATAATAATAAGAAAAAATGTTTGCAAAACTTCAGGTTATTCATTATCTTTGCGTTTGGATGTCATTGCAGTTTGATGGATTTGTTGTGAAGGCAGTTATGAAAGTAAATAAATATTTCAGCTATTGATGGCTATCTCTTTGAAATGTTGTCTTTCCCGAAATCCGCGGAAAATGGGGAACTTAGATTTATCCAATTATAATGAGTTAATACCCGCAAGACTATTTTTCGTGATGGATATTCGTCTCTGGAGCTTCAATAGAGCTCATATTCGAGAGTGGTTTCAAAATATTGCAAAAGGTTTTTCCAAGAGAAAAAGGTTCCAACAATAATTGCGGGAATTTTCTTAAAAGAAAGCACGTAAGGAAACCGAATTGTATATGCCGTCTTGATGTATTATTGTATGAGCGGTGCAACGGTAATTTTTCAAAATTTCATATAATCCAATTTATTCTAAAAGATATCGGAAAAACTAAGTTCTTTCTGTTTTTTAAGCCTTCCGTTATATGGAAGGTGGGCGTGGTTATGGTTCGATTTACAAACTTTTTTACGATAATACTATTGGTATCAAGAACAGTATGTTTACAAAAATATGTGGCCATACCTAGCACTGTGATTTTAATTACATTGTTTCAATGGAAAACGAAAAATCGAAGTTGTTTAAAAACTTCTGTTATATAGAAGGTAGGTGTGGTTATGATCAAATTTTTCGACGATGATAACAGCGATATCAAGGAAAATATGTTCAATAAATTTTGTGACGATTCCTAACACCGTTATTGAGACACGTACATTTCATCTAAGTGGGCGTAGCAACACCTATTTCATAAATATCCAGTTTATTTGTTTAAAATCGCTCCAAATATCAAATTTCACTAAGTTTGCTCTAATAGATACCGAAAATCGAAGTTTTTGCTTTTTTTCAAAACTTCCGTTATATGGGAGGTGGGCGTGGTTATTGACCGATATTGACCGTTTTTTAATACCAACCTACCCTTGCCAAAGAGCAATCTATGTGCCAAGTTTCATTAAGATATCTAAATTTTTACAGTAAGGGCTAAATGAATTCCTCTTTTCATTCTGATTATTTTGATATATATAAGTCTATATCTTTGTCAATTATTTTTGGCTGTTAAAAACAACCGTTATGCGTTATGTCTATCGACTGAATGTTTACGGGTTTTTTGTTCTTATTTAATTATGACTTAAAACACTTCAGATAGCATTCCTTTTTCAATGAAAAATTTCCCGAAATTTTTGCTCTCATTTTGTTTTTTTTGAAATTGATCACGAAAAGTTTTTCCTCATTTGGTTGGTTTTGGTAAAGTTTCTGAAAGTTTTGAATCTGAACCCTTACACATTCCGTCGTTTTAAGTTAAAGTAGCACTAAAAAAGATCATTGCAATCTCATCACATATTTAGTTGTTCTTTAAAAAATAAAATATAGTCAAAGCAATTAAGGAAGCAAAGGAAAAAAATTAAAGACTTTCCTCGCGATATCGAATAAAAATACCTCTGGAAAATTTTAATAGCACGTAGATCCTTTTAGTTGAAAACTTACCGAAAAAGTTTGCCTCATTTAGTAGTTTCAAGGTTTTCAAAGGCCGCGTCTTTGTAACAGATTTAATAAACATAAATTTTGATGGGCAATACTTTTGGTAGACGGGATTCAATGGAATATGTTGTGATGTGATTTGCTATGCTGTGATGTTTTATAATAAAATGTGACATGATTGATGATGATCTTTTAAATAGCTTAAATCAAAAATTATATCTGAAATCGTAAACTAAGTTGAGTGAGATGATATGAAAGAATGTGATAACGCAAGAAATGATGTAATATAATACCATGTAGTATGGAGTAATGTATTGAAAGTATTTGGAAGATATATCTTAAATTATATAAACTTTATGAAACATTTTTTTGGAAAAGAATATGAAAATATCGCAATTATACGTAAAAATATAAGTAAATTGCTTTTTATTATTTGCGAGCTTAAAGGCCGATTAGTTTATGGGAAAAAGTTTTAAGTAAAAAACCACAATGCTCAAAGCGGTAGAAGTTATAGAGTACTATTTTGTTAATTGCCGCATTTCCTTATCAAACTTCTTTCTTCTTGGCTTCTGCGGGAGTCGAACCCGCAACAACATGGGCAATACTTAAGTAAATTGCTTTTCCCGACTTATTTGTATATTATTAGACAGAAAATAATTTTCTCAACTGCAGTTTGGTGTAAACAAATTATTAAAAAAATATTTAAATTCGGTAAAGGTACTCACTCGGGCATGTTCTTCATTACACTTTTGAGTGAATTTGCATGTTGCGTCTATCTCAAATTACCGGTAGAAGTGAAAACATTCGAACGAAAATTAAATGCAGAAAATTTAACTAAATTTTGTTCAAGTGTCACACATACATTTTTAAGTCTGTTGAGAGACCAACACAAACCATTCAATCCAACTACAACCTGCTAGTAAACCTATGAAAGCAAGAACATTTTAATAGTTTTGAATATCTCAATACTCCTAAGCTCCTACAATCCAAACTGTCATACTACTGTAATACTTAAAATCTTTAAATCGCAATATAGAACAATTGCCGATTTGCGTGTATCAAACTGAAGCATATCTAGCAAATGAAAACTCAGCTTTCGCACAGAAGTATAAAGGATAAAAGATGACAAAATTCAAATACTAAGCGCATGCAAACGCAAATATTTGCACAAATCAACCAGAAGAAGTCCAGCAACAACACTGCTCACCTCGAACTTTTTGCAGCTCAACTAAAATTGACTCAGTTTATAGACGTATCATCACAGATAAGCTGAACTCACCGCTTAATGTTAGCAATAGCAGTAGAGAATTTAAAAAATTTTAATGCATACATTTTTCATGCATAAAACAAATATCTATTAAATTGTGTGTATGTGCGTATGTTTTGCTTAAATGCATGCACTCACATTGAAACTCTACTTTCAAATGAGATTTAATCTCTGGAATATTTCATATCAAATGACAAATTCATGCTGAAATATGGCTGCAGTGCACAGCAAATACAATCGCACACACACACACACACTCGCACATGTGATTGGAATATCGGTTGGCAGCCATGTCGAATTTTGTATGCCTGCTGGCCAACAGCATCAACATACAACGTAGCAGCAGCAGCAGCAGCAGCTGCAATAACACTCTAGTAACGTCGTTGCAGTAACAGCACAAGCAGAATATGCAGAGTAGCTGCAGCATGACAATCAATGTTGCCACACGCTGCAATGCAAATTACTCACTACGAGCTCACTGTCATTGCATTGACTTTGGCAACACACACATACATATATAAAGAGATGAGTTTGCTGATCGCAAATCGCTAAGGCAAGCGTTGCTTGCCAAAATGCTTGCGGCTAGAATTTATACAACAACAATGGCTAAGTCAACGAAGAAAATAATATTTGACAGTATCAACGACATGACAAAGAAAAACAAAAAAAAAACATAGCACAAACTGATGCAACAAAAGTCAAACAACACAATTATGGTATAAACAACAACAATGAAAATAATCAACAACGAAATGCATCAACAATACATATAGAGAAGCAAGTGTGTGTAAACTAGGGGGGTTCAAAAATGTGTACTGAAAGATGTAAATTCGTAATTTTGACGCGCCTGTAGTGTCCCCAAATGTTGATACATTTTCATATATGTTTATGAAAATATTATACTTGTTTTATTCATACTTGTCGTTTTCGTTGCTTATGATCTTTGATAACACTATGCAACAAAGTAGAATTTTTTTTTGTTCACTGGGTTCACTGTATGTAATTATGATGAGCCACCTTAAAATTATTTAAAATATTGAAATAAAATTGTTCTATCACGACAAGTTTAGTAGTGAAACGCATTTATTGATTTTACTTAAAATAATATGAAGCGTTGACATAAATTGTTATTCTACATTAAATGAAAAACTTTTTTTTAACGTTTTGCTTTCCTCTTGTAGTCAATAGTGGCAGTATCCCTCTGGAGGCTCCAACAATAGTCGGCAAGCATGGCTGGCTTCTATCTACCCTGATAACGCTTCTCGTACTCTACAATTTCTTGATGAAATCTTTCACCATGTTCATCGCTTACTGAACCCATGTTTTATATGTGCTTGTGTCCGAATGCTGACATTAATCCATCAATATTATTACAGAACACTAATCCATCTTCTTTTGAATAAAAGGTAGCTAAGGCAATGTGACGTTTTCGATAAGCTGTAATTTTAACTCCAGTTTGCAATTGATTCCATTGTTTTATTAGCTTAAGTTTAATATTTCAGATTTTTCTTTGGTCAAATCTTAATCTCTAACAAACTCATTTAGTTCTGATTGACTAATCAATTGTGGTTCTGTATTTTTCATCTATAAATACTTCTTCGCTATTAGAAGGGCCTGCTTTATCTTCTTCTTTAATAGGACTCGATAAACCTGACGAAATACAAAATCTTTCCGGTACTGGAATGTCTGGAGAATGTGGTAGCGGCATTGACACTGATGACACTGTAGCATAATTCACCGAGTGTTTTGATTTTTTTGAAAAACCTTTCACAGTTGTTAAACAGAAGAAAATAACAGTCGTCTACGTGATTTTCGGATTTACGCCATTGCATTGGCACCCATGATTTGTCTTGATTTCTAATGGCAATTTTAAAATTAGCTTGATAACATTTTTCAAACAAAGGCGAAATTGGCTTTTTTTCACTTTTAAGAGTAAATTGACCACAAACGTAACAAAATAAGCTATGCGAATTAACACAAACACGCGGCATTTTGTAGATTTATGAATAATCTAAATGTTTTGATGACTTTTGTACACACCAATCTCAACCCTCAAGCTAGTGCAAAGAAAAGTAAATAAAGTAAGATAACCGTTTTTTATGTTTTGGGACGTGACATTAAAATATGAATTTGTTTTCTGCTGTTTACTAATTATACCTAATACGAATCACCACTCGGGATATCGGTTTAAGTATTATCATTGTGGTATAATATTTTTAATACTATTTGCTCGTACATAGATATTTATAGTTGGCTCAATCATTTCAAAAAAATGTATAGTCTCAGAAACCGAATTGTTCGTGCGACTCTTACGACTTTAATGAAACTGTGGAATTACAATATTCTTGTAACGATGAATCAGTGTATGCTATAAAGTTCTTAGTTCAACATTGGGCAGAGAAAAGAAAATATTTCCAAAATTCCAATGATTATGCTATTAGACACGGTGTTCACGAATTTTGTGTCAAATAACAACTTTGACAATTGTCAACGTACATCAGTCTATTGTTATTAATATAAAAAAACCTTAACCTGCTGGTTGGACTGTTAGTCATTTTCTCCAAGGAAGTTGTTCCAAAAATTTAATTAAAGAGTTGTTAAGTCTCACTGACCTCAAATGCTATATAACATTACAACTTTTTCAGTAGACAGCTATCAAATTAACCGGGTTTAACAAAAAAAGGAGTTCAAATAGGAACCTAAGGAACTTTCTTCAGCAAGGGGGACAAACAATTTAAAATACATATATTACTTATAACAAAACCCGCTTATGACAGATTTTTCGAGTAGAGAAGGACCTAATATTCTTTTAGGAGCACTTTCTATAGAACCTTACAGAGTGAGTATAAATTAGAACTAATTACTATAAATTTTCATGAAATATGAAACTATGTTTTAAGTCCCGGTTGCCATGCTGAATTTTGAAATTTCTTTAATTAAGATCGAATTTGTAATGAGAATCTCTATAAATAATTTTTTTCCAGAAAACAGGAAATTTATTTTAAATTCGTTAACACCATATTTGATTCGTTATTATGAATTTTTGAACTGACTTCAGCATTCTTAAAACCCGTTTTATAAAATATGCGATTCTTAAAAAATATAGAATACATTTTTATATTATTCAATATTTTTTTGTACATTATTTTATATTGAATAACTGCTAAAGATTGTATAGTAAACTAAAAATTGTCCGAAATTCTTTTTTGCACAAGTTTGCTTTTCGTATATTATTACAGAGCAATTTGTGTTAGTTTTCAGCAAAAAAAGGGGAACCCTCTACCGACCTCCTAAATGGCAAAGGCAATAAAGGTGAGAATTTTTCTGTTCAGTTTAAACGTTTAGTGTTTTGAAGTGTTAGATATTTAGGCAAATATGAAAGTCTGGACCTACTCAAAAATGGTGATCCGAAACCGACCCCCTATTTCTTAGCAGAAAATCCGTAGCAAAGGTATGTTTATGAATTTTTATTGTAAGGTGCAAGAAAAATTCAATAACTTGTAATAAAATTGAATGATTTCAACACTAACTATGAAACATTTTGAAGACTCTTGAGGAGAAATTTCCTGTTCTTCGTTAAACACCTCTAAAATCGATTATAAAGATAAGAAAGCAAGAAAAACAACGCACGCATTATGCGTAGAAGGAAGCCCAGATAAAAAATCCAAGAACAACTCCAACGTGAATTTTTTAAACTCGGAGATTAAAACATAATATGAATCTTATCGTTTTGAAGTCGTTTGTTATTATTGACATTCACTTCTTCTAGACTTTCTGCTGTTTCAATTCTCTCTGGTGTTATATTTTATTATTTCTGCGATGCAGCAGTAATGTTGGTCAAGGAATTGCGAATTCACGCGCAGCTGCTTGAAGCGGCAGTCCAAATTTCATTGCTGCAACTGCTCAACGCAGAATCTCCGGATACCTTTTCGAGGTTTTCCGCTAAAATGTTCGTCCCGTTTAGAATTTTTTATCACTTTAAATCACATATTTTGAAATCTCCTGGAGGAACATAAAGTTCGATGATTGCAAAATATTGCTTTTCAATAAATTTAAAACCGAACTAAAAAAACAGTTTTTTTTTTCAAAATAAAACATAGAAATTTTGGGCCGTTTCGCCCGACCTCTTAATATACTTTGAATTCAAATGAAAAAATGCAGATATTTTTTGACTGACAATCCTTAAAGGTCGGGTCATTAATCCTTGAAAGATAACCATATGACAACATACGTAAAAGATAAAAATACGCTTCAGGAGAACACGTTTTTCTAACGCGTTTTTTTTTTTAATATTTACTACTTATGGGAATAATTGATTAATTTTATAAGCTTGGAGTAGTCTTAAACTAAAATGCAATTTTATAATATATTTTAGCATTTGAAATACTTTAAAACTTAAATCTCTAGGCACCTGTATGAAAAAAAATAGTAATATGTTCGTTAAATTCCGACTTCAATATTTCTTGCACCACTCTAGAGTATACAGTTATATGTTTACGTATAAAATCACAACGAAAATTTCAAGCGGTTCAGACATAAACAAAAACAATGGAAATTTAAAAAATATAAAAAATTTTAACAACAAAACTAACAAACTTGCAGAGCGCTCTTGTGAAATTTGTGTTATTGTGTATGCTTGTGTATGTGCAACATTGTTGGCATATTCATAAATAAGTAGTACCCCACAGACATAAAACAACACGTTTTGCTTGACTTAATACATATAATTTCGCTAAGAAAATTGTTAATGCAGAGTGTTTTTAACGGACTTTAAAGACCTTCAGATAACATTCTGACCTTCAGATAATAAAATGATCACATTTCATAGACAAAGAGTTATTTTGCACAAATAAAACGTTCAACAAACTTTCCCGCCTTTCGAAATGTTTACACTGTTATTGAAATTTTGGTTTAATTAAATTTTTTTCTTATAAAATTAATAATCGTATATATTTGTCTACGTGTAGATTATGTCGAAAACAACTTAAAGTATTTGGTCGGGACTTTTTTAAGTGAATATAATATATATTTGTAAGAGGACGTGTATAAGTACTTGAAATTAATATTGCCACAGTCGTTACTAAAATATTTCGATTACCTCTGAATATTGTTTGACATGGCGTATGAGCAACCTTTTGGAATGTAATAAACGAGTATGTTGCTAAAAAGTAAGCTTTTAAGATTGAGTGAAATAAATCGATTTCCTACTCAAATTATTGTAATAAAAAATTTAGACAAGTTTAAATCATAAAAAATTTGGCTAAATGACCTTACTTAGAAAATGAATATCATACTTAACTCATTCGTGCTCTAGTTCGTTAGTTTGGGACTGTTACCGCGTAGTTAATATTCAAGCATTTATTTATTAGAAAAACGTTTGATATTAATAAACAAAATGTAGTTTGATTTAATTTGAAGTTTCAAGTTATTGTTTGGTACAGCATAGGAAAAAATATTTCAATTAATATATGTATATATGTGTACGAGTATATCCCCACCTTAAAACAGAAGGACTTGCCTCAAATATTTGTTCTCTCAATCGTAGACAAAGAAAAAGTTCATACATAAAATCATAATTTAAAAATATTCTACAAAACTCTGCTACTTGAATCTCTAGCCACTTGAAACACGCAAAAAGCAGTCCGCGAATATTTTTTAAAGTGCTTCAAATGTTGATAAAAATCAAAAATTTTAAAAATAAGTAATGAGTGCTAAAACTTTAAAAATGCTAACTTTGCTTGCAATTTCAACTTTAGAAATTTTTATACAATTACAAAGTTTTTCCTGGGAGCATACATGTTTATAACTTTTGTGCCCTTATTATTAACTGACTCTTTATAGCATTTTATAAAAACTTCAAAATTTGTACGCAGTAGCAAAATCAAATCTGAATGTCTACAATTTTCGGCATAAATGATCTAAAACTGATTAAAATACTGCGTGTTTGAAATTTTAAAGTTAGTAGCTGCCTGATGGCAGTTATTCAATTTACCAAAGAATTTTCGTTTGCACACTTTATGGTGAATGAATTACATTTACAAAATATATAAACACATCTCCATACTTTGTGTACTGCATACGATTAAGAATTCATAATAATTCACATTGATAAAAGAATATATATGTTGAGAAAAATACGGTTTTTCTGTTTTAAATGAGAGTGTTGCTCTTATTAGTATTTTCGCTCCACACATACATATGTTACATACAATGTTCGATTTACTACATATGTGTGGTAACATACATATGTACATTAGGGTGGCCCTTATATTTCAAAGTGTGAATTGTGATGCTCCCACTAGCTAGTTTTTTTTCTATCAACATAAAAATGATATCCTGAAAATTTTATATCATTCGGATCATTCTAAAACGACCCCCAACGACTTTGAAGTTTGAGGATTACCTATACGTAACATCTAATTACTTAAAATGTATACTAATAAATTAGATTACTCTAAAAATAAATTCAAAAACTTTTAATTATGGAAATAAGTGTTTAAACAAGTAAAGCTTTAAATACCTAATTCCATAATTTGAATTTTTAAATTTATTTTATTGAACAATCAATGAAGTCATTTTTCAACTTTTTGATATTGATAACATATTGCTCAGTTGCGACAGTATTCGATTTGTCTTCACTTGTACAAAAAAACAACGGCATATTCTGTTTTGCTACAACTGAAGCTGATGTTGCTTTGGTATCTGCTTGTATTTGTTTTTGCATTGGATTTGTGTCTAGTATTTTACAGTTATTTTTTGGCTTGTTTTGTTTTGTTTCGTAGTTCGTACCACAGTTCATTGGTATACTTTATTATAGAGAGTCAAGTGAATTTTAGTGAGAACAAATTATTTGCATTTTATTATTGTTTCAATATAATGTCGATGCTTAGAAAGAATTCTTCAATTTCTTTTGTTGGTTCGCTAACTAACCAAATTGTTGGTGCTAAATTACCTTCATATCGGCAAGTTCTGCTTGTTTTTTTTTATAATATTAGAATTGTAAAGCTGACGACTAAAGAAAGTGCCGATTTGACAATACAAGAGGTAACAGTTTTTTGGCAAAAAGCACGCATACCAACCAGAAGAAGTGACCACTGCACTGAAAAACTGTTGAAGGTATACGACCAATGGAAGGGACTGCAAAAACATTTGAACAGAACTGGAGGCAAAAATATACAAAAAAAGATGCTTTTGTTGGAATGATGGATGATCTTTTTGATATAGCCCATTCAGAAGTCCTGGAAAAAATTAAAAATGAGGAAGATAAAAAGTTTTTGTTGCTTCAGCGCCAAAAAGGAAGGCCGGGTGCCATGTTAGGTGTTGATAAAAAACAAAGTCTTAAAGAACATAGAGCACGTAAGCGCGTTTCAATGGAAGCAATCAGAAAAAAGATTAATGAAGAAAAGCAACAACAAATTTCGCAGACCTGTTCATTTCTAAGTGATGATTCTACCAGTAGTATCCAAAGCAGTGATGAAATTGAAGATTACC
Organism: Philophylla caesio; assembly: GCA_963971545.1. Classification (NCBI taxonomy): domain Eukaryota; kingdom Metazoa; phylum Arthropoda; class Insecta; order Diptera; family Tephritidae; genus Philophylla; species Philophylla caesio. The sequence goes on along the minus strand of OZ020606.1, from coordinate 112,026,112 downwards.
TTATAACTGGATCAGGAGAAAAAGAAACAGGACCATCCACATCAAAAGTTGCAGCAACTCGCGGTTCCTTAAATTTTTTTACTCCCAAGCTCTCGGAAATGTTCGATAGATGCAAAATCACAGACAGAAATGCGGTATATATATTAATTGCTGCTGCAGAAGCGTTCGAGCGTGATACGAAAAATCTTGTAATAAACCGCACTTCTTTTCAACGCATGAGGAAAAAATTTAGAGAAGAGAGACATGCAGAAATGAAAGAGCAATTCACACATAACAACTGCCAAGAATTTGTGTTGCACTGGGATGGAAAGCTGCTTCCAGCACTCACAGGTATAGAAAAGGTGGATAGACTGGCAATTTTAGTAACTTTTGAAGGCAAAGAACAATTATTGGGAGTTCCTGAGATAGCTTCATCTTCCGGAGAGGAACAAGCTCTGGCTGTTTTCGAAGCAGTTGAAAAATGGGGTATAACCGACAAAGTTCAAGCTCTTTGCTGTGATACGACTGCAAGCAACACAGGTAGAATAAATGGCGCATGTATTAATCTGGAAAAACTTTTCAATCGTGATCTCGTATACTTTCCCTGCCGTCATCATATGTTTGAACTGGTTTTGAGAAGCTGTTTTGATTTAATGATGGGTGCAACATCTGGCCCAGATGCGACACTGTTCAAAAGGTTCCGAGAAGCCTGGTCAAATATTGATAAAGAGGATTATATTACTGGAAGCAATGAAATTTCTGAAGATATCCGCTCTACAATTATTGCTTTCATTGAAAATCAGCTAAACACAGATAAACAACAGCGGGATGATTACCGGGAACTATTGGAATTAGCCATGGTTTTTCTTGGTGGAAAACCGAAAAATGGTATATTTTTTCGTATGCCAGGAGCCGTAAGGTGTACCTTCGAGCCTGGTTTCTGTCTACGAATTCTATTGAAGCTCCGTATTCAGATTTCTTGTTTATGCAACAATTGATAAACTATCAAAATGTTGATCAAGACATAAGCAAAGTTGTTGCAAAAAAGTTTGCAAGCCATCTTTGGTATTTGATTCCCGAAACCGTGGCCTTAGCCCTATTTGATAAAAATGTACCAATAGCTGTTAAGACCAAAATGGCCCAAAATATCCTAGCAACGGACAAAGGTGATGAACAGCAAGACAACAAGGACCATTTAAAGAAATACATACTAACCGTAGAAAATTTTTCTACTTTTGTCAAAATGGAATTTGCATCATTTGCAACTCCTGCTACAAGAGGTTTCTTAAAAAGATTTGGAATCAGCACTGATTTCCTCGAAAAGGACCCTTCAACATGGAGCGTTGATCCTGGCTTTAATAGTGGCGAAAGCAAATTGAGGAAGATAGTTGTTGTGAATGATGTTGCAGAAAGAGGAGTGAAATTAATTCAAGACTATAATCAAATCCTCACAAAAAATGAAAAAGAAAAACAATTTTTGTTGAATGTTGTTGCTCAAAATCGGAAATTGTATCCAACCGCAACCAAATCTTCACTGATTGCTAATAACATATAAAGAAATAACGTATAAATAAATAATGATAAAAAGTTTTTAACTTTATTTTTAGAGTAATCTAATTTATTATGTCGGATTAGTATAAATTTTAAGTAATTAGATGTTACGTAAAGGTAAGCTTGAAACTTCGAAGTCGTTGGGGGTCATCTTAGAATGATCCGATTGACATGAAATTTCCAGCATATCATTTTTATATGGATAGAAATAAAATTAGCTCATATCAGCCAACTATTTTGGAAATTAAAAAAGTTTCATATAGCTAAGGGCCACCCTAATGTACATACATATACATATTTAGATTTGTATGATGTGCTTGCAAAAAAGTCAGCCAGAAGCTAAAGACAATCTTTAACAAATATGCAAAATATGACATTACATACAAATAATGATGAGAATATGCACACAGAATTATGAGTAGAAGCATAACTTTTCGAATATCTTATTGCATGCAGTTGTATGTGTGCGTGTGCGTGTGTTTGTGTTTTAGTACAAAATATTTAGAATAGAGCAGGTTAAACCACAGCAGCAATTTTCTGCAAGAATGTTGCAAGCAAACTTACTGAGATGAAACAAATAGCGATGGATGTACAAAGAGAATCAGCAGAGGGCACTGTCATGGGAAGCGAGCCAAGGATGTAACACGCTCCTAAATTGTAGAAAGCGATCGGAGTGTATTCACGATATATTGCAAACACATTGTAGTGGTGTATAAATACCTTAAAGAGAATTCATCGTCATGATTATGTTATAGGAAGTTCCAGAAAACATGTATTCTACTTTTATTATTTAAGATACTTATTTTCTTTATAACGCACTACAAAAGTAATGTTTTTTTTTTCATAAACGTTGCATCGATTGCCTGTAACTAAGTAGTTTAGAACTGAAACTCCAAATAAAACTTATTGTAGTTGCTCTGAAATTTTGATTTTATTTATATCGCATTTCTTTGAGACAGTCAATATTCGTTGTCTCTGTATCTCGCAGTACTTCTTGGTTTCATCACATTCTGTTTTCTGCTGGCTAAGTTCTTTTGAATAGCTGCCACTTTTATCTTTAAATATATCAAGAATTTAGGAAATCAGGTTCTTTAGTGTAGCACGCTCTTTAAATTTAATAAGGGTGTGACTACCGTTTGGCGACTATTTTTCAAATGAATTTCGTCGCTACTGCGCTAAAAGCTGCTAACTCTTTTTAAAGAAACTTTACACTAGAACCAAAAAACATCTTTAATGCTATAACTTTAACCTACCTGAAAAATTTCAATAAATCCTTTGCAACTGTAAATAATATATATATATATATAATAATATTATAATTACAATTATTTTTATTATTGTTCTTCCAACAAATGAATTTTATGGACAAAGTTTAGATGCAAAAATTAAAAGATAAAATAGAAAATATAGATGTTTTTAGAGTTAGAAAGCAAGACTCCCCCAGCAATGTACCTTTAAGTACTCATTTAAACGTTTTCTTTGAAATATTTTTAAAATCCGAAGACAGAAAAACGTGCCTTAAAGGTCCTTTAGTTCAGCATATTCATTAAAGTTCTCGTTCGTTTGATTCGAAGATTTATCTAAATGAAGAGCTTGCCCAGTAGAGTTTTAATAAACTTTTGTTTGAAAATGATGATTTCAGTTTAAAAATTCAATTAAAACTCGCTGTATTTTAGTTGTCGAAAATAAAAAGTTTTTGAATAGAGAAGTTCAATATTTTTTTTTTTAATAAATTAAATTTTTACAAAGTTTGCCACCTGCTTAAAACGTCAATTAAGGATTATATATTATAAAAAGTATCAAATGAATAAATTTTTCGACAGCTTTAACATTAAAAATATTTTTGGTTTCTTAGACAGAGTTGCCACCTTGTAAAAAATTAAATTTAAGTGCACCGCTCGTTTTATTTTCAAATATGAAGTATGAAAAAAAATCGCTTTGGACGCAGATGTGTGATATATTTATTTAGTTAATTAAATTTATAATATTTAAAATCCTGTTTCCTAACTATACGATACTATTCAAAAAGTCCAATGTAACTTGGATTATAGACTTTAGAAAAGTAAAGTGATATATAAATGTGAAAATTGACATCGAATCAGAAAGTTAAAAAAGCCTTAGTTTCAACATTAGGAATTTTATTAGTTGATAAGAGAAGGTTTCCATGTAGAAAAATTCCATTCATGATGTTAAGCTAATTGAAAAGGGGTATAAATCAAAAATGCTTTAAAAAGGCTGAACTTCGAAAATAATTGTAGGAGAGTTTGCAAATACTTACAACGTCAAATATATTTTCAACTAAGTTAGTTAAGTTATTCAAATATGCATTACAAAATTGGAGTCGAAAGTTTTTTTACTTGCTTCTTTTTTTTGGCATGGATCAAAAATATTCTTTATGAAATATGGAAAACCAGAACATTTCTCACAAAGAAGTTTTAAAAACTTGAATTGATGAGAAGTAAACTTTTGAACAGAGCGAACTGAGTCTAAAAGTGTGGCTTAAACTTCCCTAAGTTCCAGGCAAAGCAAATTGTAGTAAACGCTTTGAAAATCCATAGCTCTCACAGTGATTAAGACATTTACTTTTGTTTGTCGCAATACATACTCGATCATCGAAAAGACGCAGTGACGCCGAGTTCGAGAGGTTGGTGGCAATTTAGCTGTGCAATCACGAAAATGACAAGAGCGCACAAAATGCATCCATCATTCAACATAGCAGTGATGCACGAAAAATTGCTAAATAACTGCATATGCATATGTACATATGTATGTGTGTATGAGTGTGTTGGTATTTCCCAAGTATTCGTAGTTGTACATGACAGTTGACAAGCGCCGCTTTTCGTTTGCTTCGTCGACATAACCTACGGCTTTTCGCTGTCAAATAGATACCACATTATCACGCATACAAGTGTATGTAAGTGTATATGTGTATATACATATACGGAGGCATGTATATGTATGTGTATGTCTGCTAAAACGCATTTTATAGTTTATTGCCACATGGCACACAATTTAGTTGCACAAACACACTGCAACGTCCTTCCTCGCAGCAGCAAAAAGTAGCAGTTTGGCTAAAGTCACAAACACTAACACTAACACACACACACAACTCTTGCTTACTTTATGCTTTGTCAGTTTGATGGCAAATGTACCACGACATGTCACATGTTGATACCGCTGCGCTCTAACAAAAACAAAAACAATAAGCAACATTTAGAGGCAAGCAAACAAGCGAACAAGAAGCAATGCGCTTACAAGCTTGTCGTCTATGTGGCAAAAGTGTTGGAATGCGACTATGTTAATGAGTTGTTGCTTAATTTTCACTATGCACTACTAACTTTCTACTTAAACATATATATCCACAAGCACACTCACACATACACTCGCGCGAAATTTGTTCTACAGCCAGTAAATTCAACTTGCAACGGTTCTATGTAACTGCAGCACATTGTTGCTATATGATTTTATTTTATTTGCAACATTGTTTGCAACTAATATTGCAAATACAAAAATACTTCGCACTGATGTTGTTCGCCTTTTTTGACATTTACCACACACATCAAAGTGGTGCAATTTACAATTTCTTCTTGGCGCTTCGCTTTTACATTCGCCTGCTCGCCTGCTCGCATATTTGACTTGTAATTTTGCACGCAAATAGAAATTAAGATGTTTCGTCTTATGCATGTTTTGTGTGCTTTGGCATAATATATGCAACAATTTGTGGCAACATCAGTTGTAAATGCGGAATGGGAGCGAAAATTTTAGAATGTCAATTGTGAAGCCACAAAAATGTTGCCACATATGTGACCAAATGTCAACGCTTGCATATTTATGAGCGTGTTGCATATTCATTAGCGCGTTGTGTTTAGATCGTTAGAATATTTTATAGCTAGAGCTAAAATCAAGTGGTAATTAAAAACTAAGAGGTTTGTGTGTGCTTAACGCCGAAGATGTTTCTAAAGACACTTGCCGAATTACTCCAAAAGAAGCAATAACTGAATTATATTAAATAAGTAACAAATTATATAGTTTTTTATACCATTCGGTTCCTCGATGCATATTTTTTTAGTAATTTTTAAGAAAAATATGGTTTGATATTATGTAAACTAAAGTATGTATCTTTGTATAGTACTCGAAATGGTTTTTAATTTTTATTTTAATTAAAAAAAAAAAAAAAATTGACCGAAGCAAATCTTACCATGGTTTTTAATTTTTTTTAAAACTTTTTAATCAGAGATTTGTGAAAGCATCTGGGCATACATACGTTTTAGTTTAGTCATTCAAAGTGAAAGTTTTAAGACTTAGTATTGCTATAGTTTTTCAAAAATTGTCCCGCCAACAGTGTTGCACATTTTCTTTCTTAAAAAAAATGTTATTCATGCATTTTATAAAAAAAGATGCTCAAAACTTGCGCGAAAAAAATTCTAAAACACCACGGTGCTACAAATCTACCGAGTTTGAACTTCTAAACAACGTAACCAGAATCTTACCGAAAACGCAGATTATAAAATTTTCAAATTAGATGCAATCACTTTAAAATTTGAAAAATATAAAATTTGTTTGACAAATATAGAACCACCACTTATTCGTAATAATAATTATAATTACTTTTTATTCATTTAATTTTCCTTCAAATGCCCTTAATAACAAATTTGTGCAAAATTAAAAAATTCGAAAAATTTTCTTAAAATTTTATATTAAAAAAAAAATATTAAGCCATTGTTTATCCTATTGAATGTGATAAGTTTTTTTTTGTGCATTTGATTTGTTTACACTCTTCTTCATATTCCTTTTTTGACATTCTTTGGGTTGTTTTTTCTATATCTAATTTAAAATATTTCTTAATTACATCTGTGAAATAAAAAAATATTTACTGATTAGCAAATCCGTATTTTTGGAACACTTGGAGGAAGAACGACCAAATAAAAATGTTTAAATATTACTTGAATAAGGTTCGAGTTTCCGAAGTATTTTCAATTCTTAAAAAAAAGGATAAAAAATATGGCTTGCACAGTTGAATATTATACTTTTAAATTAAGAAATATTTTCTTTAGGCCAATTGATGCATCTATTGAAAAGCCAGGATTAGTAATAACAATAATAATAATTTGGCGTTTACACTATGTAGATCAGTGTTTGGCCGAGCTTCTTCTACCAATTGCAGTGTGCGTCTTAATATTGTAACACAAATGGTGGGACCAACAGTTTTGTGCCGACTCCGAATGGTAGATGTATTTTATGAGAAGCTTTTTCATAGTAGGAATACCCTCGTAGGTTTGCCTTTGCCTGCCGAGAGGTGACCGCTATTAGACAAAAACCTTTTCTATGATTTAGATTTTGCTTGAACTCAGCGGCATATCGAGTTAAAGCACGCACCGCTCATAGACATTTTCAACATTTACGGCAATCAAAATTCAAATGGTCCAAAAGACGGTTTTTGTGATAATTTTTGTTAAATTTTAATAAATCTCACCTTCATTCCAAACCTTTAACAATGTTTCCAAATCCGTTTTATTCAAATCTTAAAAACTTGCCACTTAAATATCCAATATTTAAATGAAAGTTTATAGAAAATTTCTGGGTTAGCATTTTAAAGGGTGTTTTTTAGACATGTGGTTTTTAAGAAGAAATAAAACGGATATAATGTTATGGCCAAGAATTTTGCTTTATTATAAAGATAAGGAAATCACCCTTATCGTGAGTTTTTGCCCGAAAAAAAACTCACCCGACATTTTTTCATTCGCCCGTATTGAGTCCGCCTGTTGTGAGTTTGACCCGGAATAAATTTCGCTTCGAAAATTTGAACATGGAAATTACAAATCTGAAATGTGTATACTGAAATTGTAATATTATCAAATTATTAAAATTCAATAGTAATTTGACAAAATTTTTCAATTTTCCAAATCTGTGAAATATAACAGTCAATAAAGAATCGTTCAAGTATTTATTAGATCTGTGCTAACCTCTTCAATATCACCAGCGCGACTCCAGTTGGTTATTTCGCCAGTTGGGAAGAGTATAACAGTATTGAAATTGGACTAGCGCTATCGTGTTTTAGTCAGATTATGTAAGAAATCTCAAAATAAACGAGTCCATATTAATCCTGAAGTGGGAAAAGCGGCCTACGCTGGAATACATACCGCCAGTCCAAGTCTATTTTGCATTAAAAAAAATATATAATTCGGCGTACATTTAAATATGAATTGTTTACCTCTTTCCATTCGGACTAATTTTTCATTGCAGGCCCCAAACTATGCAGCTGTTTTCATAACTCAGCTATATTTTCTTTGTTTTCTTTGACAAATTCTCTTGCAATATCCGGCTTTTCCTGCATTCTACCTAATATTATCCCTCTTTGAACTTTTCGAACAGTGAAAAGGGAACTATTTCGGGCGAAAACGAAACTCACGATAAGGGTGATTATGTTTTAAAAATGATTTCGGGCAAGTGACCGCCGCGGCTGCCTCGAACAAATTCCACCCACCAGCTGTTAGGACCATAGATCAGCAACATAGCGCCGAATATTCTCTTCCAAGGCGTCTTGAAATTGCAAACCAAACTGAGTGTAAATCAAGTATAAGCTGTCAAAAAGACTAACTCCAAAAAAAGCAACTTTTAGTAGCCCACTAAACACTTATCCAACAAAGTGTAGGTACGTATCAGATCGCTAAAAATTGTATTAATTTTTTTTAAACTTTTCTTGCCGAGATTTTTACTCGTAAGCAATGCTTAAACGTCAAATTTTTGCAAGAAAATGTGCAAAACCTTCGGCGCAAGAAATTCTCACAAATTAATGGTACGTTTTGGGGACTTGAAACTTCGGCTTCTTTGGGCTTGGACTGAAAGGACTTCATAAAAGTACACATTCTGAAATTTTCTACAAACTCTGATGGAAAATTTGGAAATGGCGGTGACGAAATTGAAAAATAAACATTAATTAAGCATATTAATTATTTAAATGAATTAAATAATTTAGAAACAATAAAATAAATTAATTAAATAAACAGGAAATAAAGGAAAATGATTAATCACTAAAAATATTGCGAATATTTTGTAAGGAAATGTTCCGGAGCCTTTTTACTGTGAGTCTCGTTACATATGTACATACATACATTTTCCCATGTACTCAACAACTCTCAAACTATAAAACTTTAACCCTCAGAAGCAATAAATACGATGTGCTATGACCGCATAACAACACCACTAATGCCAAATGCAAGGAAAAGGAGTTAATTCTTTAGTATAAATAAGCACTACACACATTCACACACATATTCGAATACGAATAGCTCGCATGCAATCTAAGACCCCTTATCAGCGCATTGAGCGTTTTTCAATGTATGTTTGGAATTTCAATGCAACGAGTGTATTCCTGCAGTAAAAGAGGAGGACAATTTGACAAAGCGCTGGTTACGATGTACTATAGACTTCATGACTGTCGCATAACTGGTGCAAAACGAATGAGAAGTGGGACGGTTCATATATACACACGTAATACAAGCACTGTGATCTATTTTAAAAAAGCGTGAATAAAACTTCCACCATAATTTACACTAGAATATATTATCATTATAGTTGTTTTATAAAGTTGCTATATACGAAATGCTTTCAAATCATACACTAAATATCATGTTTTAAATTAAGGGTGATCGCTACTTAAAAAAATACCTCTTTGTTTAACAATAATAGTTCCAGATAAATTTGTATATAAATAATTTATTCCTATAAACTTATTATTTTTTTGTTTTAAATTTTCATTTATTTTTATTTAAATATTCTTTATTATATCCGATTTTTTTCGTTTTGATAATTTTTAGTAGGCTAAAATAAAAATGAACAAACATTTGTAGGCAGTTTAATTCAATTTAAGTATAAAATAGTGGAAGCATTAAACAGGTTATGATTAACGACCAACTTCAAGAACTTTTTTGTGGAGACTGTGTCGTTTTTTGAAGACAATTGCAGCAAAAATAGAAATTAAGCGTTATATTATACTCGTCTAAACTAAAGTTTAATTAAAAATTTCTATACTCAAAATATTATAAGAATTCTGCTAAAAAATCATATGAAATTTTGGTGACTCCACTTTGAAATATGTTAGATTTTGTATGAAGTTTGAAGCCTTGATTTAAATTTTTTTTTATTACACAATGACTATATACTGAATATATAAAAACCAGCACAATTAAACTTTAGTAATAAAGGAATAAATAGTCAAAACTCGTAAATATCTAGGAACTGTATAGAAAATTTCTAACATTAGTAATATGTCAATAGTATGAACAAACATATATTAAAAAAATAAAAGGTTTTCTCATTATTTATTTTTTAAATTATACATTTTTGTTGGAAAAATTTAGAGAAAAAAGAACAACAAACTGAAATATAAAATTTGTGCACTTGATTGTAGTGAGTTGTGCAGAAAAAGGAGCAAATAAATAACAACGGCTCCCACAGCGTAAGCTTAGCTCAGCTTGATGAGGCGCTGGCTTAATTTTTGCGTGGTGCCTGGGGTTCGACACTCCCCCGGTAGCCGTAAGAAAAGAAGTTTGATGAAGAGATATGGTAATCTCCGAAATAGTGCAATAAATTCTACTGCTTTGGATGTTGTTGTTTTTTCTAAAATTTTTCCTAAAAAAATTATCCTTTAGTTCAAAACAAAAAAAAATGAGTAATGAAATATAAAAACAGGTCGAAAAAAAAGAATATTAAAGATTATCTTTGAAGTACTAAATCGTTTTCTCGCTTTCGCTGCTACTAAATAAGATTTTTAAATTTCTTTTTATTCATACTGTTTCATAATTATTCATTTTGGAACAAACTTCTTACGACCAAGCCCAGAAGTATTAGTTTGAACCAACTTGAAATCACCCTAAATGAAAACAGTTAATAAAACAGTTAATAATGCGTTCTAAGCTTTTGCAGAGGGGGATTATTGCCACTTCCTATGACATCGCCATTGGAAAAGAGATGGTTGCAAGCATATCGTTCGGTTAGAACGAGAACCAGATCAGATCTGTGCTAGTTTTGAACTAGCGCAATTTACTGCAGTGATGCATTTGCAAGTATTTAAATATACATTCGTGTGCGTTGGTTTGTATTTGTTACGCGAGACGACGCATTGCGCGTATTTGAATAGCTCTAAAGGGTGTAATTTCTCAAAACTTAAACGACAGCGCTGAATATAGACAAAAGCGCTGAACAGTGACAAAAGTGCAAACCAGTTTGCAACTCTGCTAGTTGCGTTGTGCACAAATAAAGTGCAATAGCAAATGTGTAAATACGTTCGTACTAGTACGTTATCTGCTAAAGTATGCTTTTTGCTATTGTATGTAAAAATGCAGTTATCCCAGCAACCAGCAGCAATGAGATCAGCACCATTTTCAACAATTTACGTTAAACTCAAAATAATAGCGAAAAAGTTGCAACGAAGCGAATGTTTTAGTGCAAAGATAGATTGTGCGAAGGATAGTGATTTTGTGCCCGCATGCGTTTTTTTCGCAATTTCACTGCCATTCACATTTCCGCAGTGGCGCACTCTTGCAGGCAGCTACAAACTCACGCATACATACAGACATATGTATATATGAAGTTGGCCGGCGGCAGCAGCATGAAAGCTTTTACTATTTTGCGGCTGGCTGCCTCTACGCTTACGACAACTAAAAACACTTTCATCAAAATTATTATTGCAGTAAATGCTTTTTGCCATTGTAAAAGCGTATGCGCACCCTTCCGCATGCCCAACCATCCGCCCACTTGCCTTTCACCACTCCCCTCTTCCATTGCAGTCACTCTAATTGCTGTGTACACCCGCAAGCGCACTCCTGCTAAGCATGCACTCACCCACACACACACACAAACGAACACGTACTTAGCTACAAAATACTGCACCACAGCGGCGATGCCACTATTTACGCTCAATCATTTTTCTGCTTACAATATCTACTGTTGAAATGCCGCAAATTGTCATTTTTAATGTAAGCGAACATGCTGAGGGCATTGTTGTTGCTAGCTACGCGCGCTGCATAGTGCAGAAAAATGTTGCATTAACGATCGCAAGGCAACGCAATCAGCCAATGGGTGGCTGAGTGGTGCGCGTTTTGGCGGCAATTTTCTGCAACCAATTTTGTTTTAACGCAGTGCTGCCACACCCCTCGCATGTTGTGGCACTAGTGTTGTTGTTGCGCAGCATTTTCTGCATTGCTGCCGCTACTGCTATCTCATACAATCGACTACAAACGGCACTCCGCAATTCCCTTGACCCTAAAGATAAAAAAAATCTTACTATGCGTTACTTGCGACTGAATACTCTAAAGTTTTTGTTTTACGCTGTATGCTCTGTTGTTGTTGTTGCACGCCGTACTACGGCTGATTGCGTATCGTTGCTATAAATGTTGCAAGCTGGGCATATGCCACATCGCTGCACGCCTTTCCAGCGCCGAATTTTGTGCGTTTACTGCGCTTGCTCACGCTGCTGCTGCGGATGCTGCTGCTGTCGAAATGAAAACATTAAAAATTTAATTGCGATAATACAAGTGCATGAAATGTTAATGGAGTGAATGTAATCTGCCAACACAAACACACAGTCAGCAATGCAGCAAAGTGGAGTCGTGTTGCTGGGATTGGTTTCTGTTTTTTTATTTTTCGTTCTTTGCTTCCTTGAATGTGAAATGAGCGTCTGCTATTATATTGGAGCTATACAAGCAGCTGCATGAATTTTTTCTTTTTTTTTGCAATGTGGGTGTTGTTGAAAATTGTTACAGTAAAATGGTGCAATTGTATAAATAAAGAAAAGCCGCATCTATAGTTTCCACGGCTGCGCAACCAAAATAGAATTATGACTTTGCAGATTTCCTTTCTTTTATGTATAATTGTGTGAATATTAAATAGTGTAAAATTCAAATATTAGCCAATATTTAAAGTTGAAATGGTGTTAGGAAAAAATGTATGACAAGAGTCATCTGTAAATGGCCTTCGTTGTGTTCAAGATTAGAAACAGTTGAATATAGTTATGAAAACTCATATGGAAAAGTAGTAATGGATTTTAAGAAATTGATTTTTCTAATTGAAGGATTGTGTTTAAAAAGCTTATTCAGTTCTGCAAATTTCTTTTGAAAAAACAGATAAGGAGAACTATGTACGCGGTTATGCTACTGTGTTTGTGTAAATTTGTCGTCTTGTCTTCGTAAAATTTTTTTTTTGTGCAAAAAAAGGCACTTCAAGTTTCTTTTGGAAAAGTTAGATATTATAACTTAATTGGATGTTAAAGGAGTAAATGGCACTCAAGTTTCTTTAAGGATGATTATCCAATTATTACTTTGTTTTATTATGCAAAGCTGCAATGACTTCCGAAAGGTAGAAAGTCATCAATAGCGCCTATGACGCTGCTTATTAATAAACAATAATGTATAATTAAGGTCATCAGATCTAATCTTCCTCTAATTATTTGGAAAATTTAAAACCTTGTGATGATCGCCAAATATTGGGTGTGTTCCAGCGACATTAATATTTGCAGGTTTTACAATATTTAGTCAAGAGTTACAGGAAAAGCAGCCAAAAAATAGTTTAGCTAATTAACATTATTTTTGTGTTAGAATCGCTTTTATTTTTTGCGAAATCTATACAGAAAAAACAGCGTAAAGATCGGCCAATGTGCAGAGGTATTGCCCGTCATATACTTGCCTCGTCATAGTAAAAAAAAGTACATGACGTTGAAGAGAGAATATGCGTATAGCTTCTTAAAGAAATAACAATGTATGTTTTAGGCACTGAACACTCTAAAAGTTGTCGTTTGAATATGGCTCAGTCATATGCTTCAAAGACTTCGACACGTAACTGTCTGGCCTTCAGCTGTAAAGTAGCTAATTTTTTCAGGAACCATGTAAAAGCAAACATGATTTTTCAAGAAGTTATAAAAAAATAATAATACAAGACTCATCACAATTGTCGAAATCTAACGATAGCTTTTAATTTGAACTCGCAGCTCAAGGTTTATACTAAAGCAAAATATCGTGCAAATCTAAAAAACTTCATCTGCTGAATAATATTTCAGAGTTTATTTCGCGCATTGGAACTTTAATCCATAATTTTCATGAAATATTTTACGGAAACGATGATATACTACGAATCTTTGAAATATTCTTGACTGGTTTTGGCGCAAGTTATATTGATAAATTAGCATTATATTTTCCTGAACGATTATCGTGGTCAGCAGTTAAAGTGGATTGCCAATTTTCTTATAAAAGGAAATGAAAGTATGAATATTGTACCTAACAATTGTTGGAGTGCTGCGAAGAATTCGTCATCAATTTATGTATTTTGGAAATATGAGCTTGGGTCTTAAACGATAAAAAATATAGAATTTAAAGGAGCCACATGACATCTTAAAATAAATAAGGAATTTACATTAGGGCAATAAAATCGCATATTCATCTTATGCAGGAGGTAATGGAGTCAATATATTAAAAAACCGTAGGGTATCGTATGTATTGGCCAAAATTTTAAACATATTTCTCATAAGAAAAATATGCAACGATTTAATTCAACAACCTGGCGCAGCTAGCTAATAGCGATTCCTCTTAGTAATTCTAAGCTAATGGGCCAATATGTGTGACCGAGTTACAGTGTTTAGTTCTTTAAGTATTTGTGAATCGGTCAATTATTACTTACACGTCTGGGCTCTTAAAAATTTTACGGAAATGAGAAGGCCAAGTCCAGTTTGGACGAATCTGTCTGTATTTAGTTCAGAGAGCGATCCTATTCAGTTATTAGAAAGTATCCAGGTAAAGATGGTTAGATATCCAACAGTAGGTCAAGAGCAGTTATTTTTAAAAAATTCTCACAATAGGCCAATGTTATGGCTTTTTTGACAGTTAAAAAATTATTCAGCATCTCCTTCGTAAATATCCAGACCTCTTATCGAAAAGAACATACCCCAGCTATTAGACAAAAAATGTCTGATATTTAAACTCGACGCTCTACAAAAAGGACAATGGAAAGGCGGCCATGTACACTAATTGACTCGCTTGGGAAGTGGTTCAGTTAATCAAGGATATATGTACATATTATAATTTGTATGCTTTTATAAAGACGAGCACTATTTGGCCTGCAGTAATGTAAATCTTTCTAAAACATTTTTTTTTTCTAATCAATTAAATGAATTTTAATTGCTTCTTTAAAACTACAACGTCCTTTAGTATACATATAACACAAGCTCTATAATTAATTGTGTCGTTGTCATCATTCTTATTTTTTTTTAAATTACTTGTGGTATTAGTGGTAAAAAAATAACAAAAAAATTCCACCGCATTCAAACTTGAATGGAGCCTTATTATCTTCCTTTTCACGCTTCATATGTTGTCCATCGAACCCCCTAATCACTGAACGCTAGTGTTGCAACTGCATTCACTTGTCAACGGCGGTTAAAAACTCAACGTAGCAATTCTATTGCTATCGAAGCGTTAAAAATCTGTGATTTATTTGCCACGCTTTGCGCATAGCTATGTACTTATATTTCCCTGCCTTGGATTGAAAATCATAAGTTCTTTAAAAAGTATTACTGTTAATAATCTATACCTATCACTAACACTTTACACCTGAACAATTCTGAACAACAACAATGAGTGACACTTTAGCATAACAGCTGGAAAACGTAAACAAACTGAGATAGGAGAGAAAATTGTAAAAAGAAACAACAAAATTCAATACGTGTATAAGGAATGTATTCAGACAAAAAAATTAAGATGCATGGAAAGTAGAGGAATTCGAAAAGTTAAAGATGAGGCAGCAGCAAAGTCGAGCAAGTTTGGAGTGTTTCCACAGTCATCTGCGTGCGATAACACTCGAACAACACTGCTGACTTCCGTCATCACAGCTCACAACACTCTCTCGACGACCAGCAACGCTTCAATGCTTAAACTCTATTGAAGAAAATGTCATCAGCACAAGTAGAACTAATGCCACACTCACATATACAAAGATATGAGTATATGTATACGCGCCTAAATATATACATATATGTATGTATTTGTACATTTTAACTCTCCAACAACTTGAAGTTTCAAGTTTATGTTGTAGAGTTCAAGACTCCATGTTTTTACTCGCCCACATTCGCGGGTACCTTCTGTCAGCATTCTATTGCAATTTGCATCAATATGCCGTGACGTATATTATGAACAACAAGATAACAAGCTGCAAGTGCAATAACAATGCCAACAACAACAACAACCGGCAGTACTGCAGTAACGATGCAACATATAAAAGCCCAGTAAGAACATCTCTGTCTTCGGCTATGCCAAAGGCTTAATACCTTTCATAAATTTCAAGTTACATCTGAAATGTTGTAGTCCTCCGAATACTTTCTCCTCAATCTGCTGTTAGTTTCTTCAGTTTTATGAGGATGAGAACTTATTCTGTTCATTTCGGAGAATCACCAAACCAAAAATAAATGCTCGCTTTCGATGTCTTTCACTCCGATTCCGACCAAATTTGGCATATGTATATCGAAAGTCAAAACGATCGATCTTGGGCTTGTTTACCTTCAAATAGACGAACAAACCGACAGACGGACAGACGGACTGACGGAAATAACTTGATCGATTCAGCTCGTCATACTGATAATTTTTCGTATAATTTTCCATAGATCTTTCCTTTCGGATAATACGAAGAACGAACCAAATTAATATATTATCTCCTTCCCCTGAAAGGTATAAAAGGTGTAATTTAACGCATAAACAACCAAATAGGTTATACTATTAGGGTAGATAATTTTTTTTTTTAAAGTATTTAAATTTTCTAAATAGATAGATAATTAAAAGCAAAATTAAAATGTTCGAAATAAACTCAAAATTCGAGCTTTTCTTCATAGATACGTTTTTTATTATACCTATGTATATAAATTTATACTTGAAATAAAGCTGTTATCATTATTTTCAGAAATATATTAATCATAAAAATAATTAGGCGCTTACGATATATAGCTCTGTGTTTGACTGTGCTTTGCCTACCATTTGTGGTGTGCATACTTTTATTTTACTACAAATGAAGGGACATACAGATATTTACCGCTTCCAAAAGGCAAGAGTATTTTAAGAGAATCTTTCGCCATTGACGCCCATTAGTAAAACCTTTTTCTGGATTTTAGATTTTACGATCTTTTCGTAAACTTCTTCGTTGGCTCTGCGACCGGGTGATGGTTTGGACCGGGTTCGAAAACTTTTCCAGTTGACTCCGTCTTTACGTAATTCCGCCAGTTACTTACACGAAGTATATGTGTCACTTTATTGTGTTTATTTCTAACACATTCGTGACGAGTCGAGGAAAGGCAAGTCTCGTTCTACACAATCGTACTGACTACGTTTCTGTCAATATATGTATGTATGTATTTATCTCTCAGTCCGTCATTGTGTCTTCTTCAAGCTGTAGATATAAACTTGGTTCTATAACATCTTTTCATGATATTAAAATCTGTTCTAAAGTCAACGAGAGCGTTATATGAAAATTAGCTCACCTTTGATCTTTTCTAGAATTTGGAAAATTGTAAATTTCTAGCCAATGTTGAATTACCAGACCTAAAGATACAAGTGCGGAGAGCAAATTCATCCAATATCCAGCTCATTGTTACCGGTCTTGAACAACTCAGCTAGCATATCGTCGAGGTCAGTGGCTTTGTTTTTTGAATCCACAGTTATGCTTTCGTAAGTTTAATTTGGTTGAGTGAAAGGAAATGAAGGCCATCTCTAAAGATTGATCTGAGTTCTTCTTCATCATCATTTGCGACCAGAGTTACTGTATAAAAGCGTTGAAAAATGTTTTCTCAGTAGCTCCAGCGTGCTCACAAATGTTTATTTAACAATTTAAATACCTTTCATAGAAATGGTATATTACGAACGAAAAGAGTTCGACCCATCAAAAAGTATACCGATATGATCAGGGTGACGAGCTGAGTCGATTTAGCAATGTCCGTCTCTCTGTCCGTCTGTTTGAACGCAAATGAGGGACTAACTCAGTTTTTGAGCTATTTGAATGAAATTCGGCAGTCAGACGCCTTTTTATAATTTATTAGACATTGTCGGAACCGGCCAGATTGGACGAATATAACATATAATATAGGAGGGGATTGTTCAGATATTATATTTTGCTTTATAACTCCGTTATTGAAGCACTAAAATCTTGAAATTTTGAACAAAAATCAATCATTATTAGACATATGTATGTGAAGTGAAAATCATAAAGATCAAAGAGATATAACATATAGCTTCCATACAACCGATTGCTTAGATATTGCAATAAGCACAAAAACCCCTCCCTTTAAGCAAAAGTATTGAAATTTTGTACAAATAAATGTTATTATGAGAACAATTTTAGCAGTCAAAATCATTAAAATCGGAAAAATAGAATATATAGCTGCCGTACAACCGCAAGTTGAGATATTGCATTTTGGGCCAAAAATCCCTCATTAAATCAGCTAAAGACTTGAAATTTTCCACAAATATTACTTATTATTAGCAGTCAAAATCATTAATATCGAATTAATATTAAATATGGCTCCTATATATTTCTTCCATTCATGCCTTGGCATAGCCGAACACAGCTTTTTTTTACTTGTTTAATAATAATTTTCTTATATTAAATTTTTTATTTTATATATTATTAGATGATAAAAGTTATTTATTTTTCTGTTGGTCTAATAAATGTTAATAATTGACAATTTTATTGAGCTCAAGGCCAGTTTATGAAAGATTTTTTCACAAAAAAAGCTCAATAAAATTGTCAATTATTATTAGATAATATTAAAGAACTTGCTGAATTAACAATCTTTGCAGTCCCTTTGAAGAGTAACCAATAGAAAGGTACTGAGACAAGGAATTCTACGATTTTTTTTTTAATTTCAATTGCATGTGAAACCATGAGCGACTTACAAATATTTTTTTATTACAAAAAAGGAGATGGCATATTTTTCAATAAAGGCTTTTTCGTTCGAATCACCTTAATATACGTGTAGATATGTTATGCAAGTACGTGAGCAAAATATTCATACATTGGAACAGCTCAAGAACGTATTTGAAAACAAAAAATGAAAGAAAAAAAAAATTGCTAAGGAAGTATATAGAAAACCAGCTAGATGTATTGTAAAAGCGTCAAGTCGAATTTAAAAATGTGAACGCTGTAAAGCACTAAGTGGGTAAGTGAGCGAGCAGCGGTTGTTGAAAAACAAAAACAGGAAATATCTTGCGATGCGCTTAAGCACTTCCGTTGTGCTGCAGCAACAACAAACAACAACAAAAAACAGCTAACAACACTAAACCGAAACCAAAGCAATGCAATGCAACTGCAGCAAGAGAAAAGAGGAGTAAAATAGCGCGCCAACAGGAGGTGGCGGTAGCTAGCTTAACAACAACAATAACAAAAACACAGAAAAAAATAAGCAAGACTAGAGGGACATGTGACAGCAACAAGCGGGAAGGGGCGATGGGCGAATGAAGATCGCATTGCGTTAGCATCCCCTGACACACAAGACGAAAAGCGATGCAGCTGTGTACTTTATTTCTGTATTTGTATGAAATGCGAAAAACACTAACACACACACACATACATACACACATATTTATTTATTTAGAAATGTACGTACATTAACATAGAAAGTTCGAGATGGTGTAAAAAAAATAATGGACACAAGAGAGTTAAAATTCAAGAATAAAATGAAAACATTTGCTTGAAAAAGTAAGAAAATAACGAAGGATAGAAAAAATTAAAAAGCAACACACATTTGACTATCTTTAAATGCCGTGTTTTGCATTTGCATTTCAAATCTAAAGAAAGCAGAAAGCGAGTTGCAAGCTATTCAAGTGCACTTGTACATATACATACATATATGTATGTACGAGTATGTATTTGCGTGTATAACAGATCATAGAAAGACGACTCGAGTATTATTTGCATTGATAAGAAAAACCTATTGAGAATTTAGTATTTATGTGGTTAGAGTTTTAAGTTTATGCTATAGTACTTACAGAGCTTCCTATCATTGTGCACACTTCAAGTGGAGTTTCGCTTTTCTAAATACTTTGCGAAAATTTATGTTATTAAATTTTAAGAAGTAAATAGTTTTGCAAATCGTATCACTCGAATATATAGAAAGGAAGAGCAGAAAAAAGTTAAGGAAATGATGTCGTTAGTGATCAATGGAAAAATGTTCTCAAATTGTGGAGAGTTTTTGAGTAGATTTAATACTTGAAATTATTTCCGACTATTAATAAATATATATTAAGTCATCCTTGAATACGTACGTACATATATGTATATAGATATGTTCCACTCGAATGAAACTTGAACTGGCGCAAAAACCGGGTAATTAGTTCCACTGAACAACCGGTTCGATACAAATATTGCAAGGACTATTAACTCTGTGCACCTGAAATCCTTAAACAAATATTACATGTATGCATATGAATACCATTTTAAAAATCATATATAAATATTATAAATAATTCACAATTTTATTTATCTCGAGCCCACTTTATGGAAGATTTTTTTTTGGAAAAAACAACAACAGTTTTTAAATGGTAGAAGTCATAGTACTATTTTGAGCTCAATAAAATTGTAAATTATTATTCATTTATAAGGCCAATAAAAATATTAACAAAGTTTATATGCATGGATAAGCACGCCTAAATGCATTCTAAACTTAGTGTTTTTTTCAATAAACTAAACTCTTTGAACCCGGATTAATTGAAAGATTAGTTAATTTTATATCTCAACTTATTTTATTTAAATTTTCCGCAGGTTAAAAAATGTTTAGTTAGCTGCTGCTCCTTTCACGCGATCTATCTCCAAACCAAAGATGATATGATACGAAACTCTTTGCTTCGTGAGAGCGCTGCCAAAATCCACATTTTTTATAACATTTTCCCATAGTGCCCTATGTAAGAAATGTGGTTTGGGAGTATTCATTTTATTTTTTGGGGATTTTGCAGTTTCCACACAACCGTTGAAGTATGTAAATAGAATAAATGCAAATGCTATGAAAAAAAAGAAGAAAATACACGATATCATCTTCTTTCTTACCAAAAAATCACAAGCTATTGAAATCAACTTGAAAACAATACCAAATCACAGAAATTCATTTACATACTTATGTATGTACAATGCGCTATCCTATAGCCGAAAATATGAACTCAAAACAAGATGCGTATTTTTATATAAATATTTATGTACATTTGTTACGGCAATTTAAAATGCAATCAATGTCCAGTTCTCTTTGAAAAAATATCTTTATGATATGTTTTTTTAATAAAAAATCATATTTTCAAGTAAAGCTAAAACCTAAGTACTTTTGTATCACTAAACTATGAAATTTATCTCTTTACTTAAAGATTTTAACACCCATTTCGTTAAATAATAACATCAATTCTATTTTTTATCCAAATAAAATTTCACTGATTTGATAGCTTTTTTCAAGCATTTGCCTCTGGTAGCGCGTCTTTTTGCGTATCAGCTGCTCATGGTCCCCTGATTCGGTAGTGTTGCCAACTTGAACCGAGAGTTCAGGGGACCAGCTCAGTAGCAGAGAGAGAGAGTTTCGTATCATATTATCTATGTCCAAACTGTATTTTCTGCTCCCGTTTCAATCGTTTGCCTCTTACCCAACGTATTAAGCTGACGGACTTCTCCCCTTTGTCGCTCATCGAATTAATTATCCAATCAGGAGCCGACTCAGATAGTGCTTTTATTGTCGCGAAGCAAAATCTCTGAGTGGCGGTGCTGCCAGACTGTTCGCAACACTTAGTAAAACTAATAAATATAAAGAATTCCTAAAAAAACACAAACAACAACCACATAAGCAAGTTTAAATAGCGGCAGAATAGCTGCTCTTGTTTGTAGTTGGTTGGTTTTAGGAAGATCGAATAAACACAACAGTCCACTCGGCTAGGGTAGCACAGCATGTAGCGTGTTGGGTCTGCAACTCTGAGCTCCTGGGTTCAAAGCCTGAGAGAAGTGGTTATGAAAAATAAATATAATTAATTTAATAAAAAGAAGTCTGATGAGGAAATGGGGCGATTTCCGAAATAGTACTTTAACTTATTATTATTATTATTTATTAAGCATGAATCATTAGTACAACAAGAATCTTCTTCTTTTTTAGCACAACCATTTAAAAACTGTTGTTGTTTTTTCCAAATAAAAATGTTCCACAAACTGGTCTCGAGCTCAATAAAATTGTGAATTATTTTTCATTTATAAGGCCAATAAAAATCTTAACAATATTTATATATGTAAATATTATTATTAATTTTAATGCGAGTACACACAGTTTATATAAAAAGCCATTTAAAATCTTAAGAATTTCCAACACACTCAGGTTACAGATCTAACTTAAATATATAATAATAAATAATTGGATTAACTAGCCCCTTCTAATTATTTAAAAAAAAGTTGTCTACCTATCTAGCGCTAGTTAACTACTTAGTGCTCAAAACTTTAAAACTTTTCCGAAAACTCTCGTCAAAGTCGGTGCCCCTCATAACTTCAAAACTATCGTTTTGAGAATTTACACACTATTTCTATAAATAATTTACGAGGTAAAGAGGCCATTTTGCAATAACAAATTACCCGATATTTTCCTTCAAAATGTTTCCAAAAGTTAAAAATTGAAATTTCGAAAAATAAAGAAAGTATTTAAAATAATGATTATCTTTATTTTCCAGTTAAAAAACAAAAAGAAGTATACACTTTTCAGTATATCTATGTATATCTATACTATTATATAAAATTGGTTATATGGGGAGAGTTTGTCACGCTTCGGCTCTCAAAGTACTGAACTGATTTAAATAATTATTATTTTAAAATGAAGTATTTGTGAAAAACCACTGAGAGGCTTACATATATTTTTAACTCTTGGATTATAAACACCCTTTTTTGGGGGTAACAACAAAATAGAAAGGCGTGGAAGTATTAAACTATTTGGTCGGCAAATACAACACATAGCTTTAACAAATCCCCTTTTATAAGTTGTATTTCATACGAATAAAGATAGGTACGCGGTCAACGCCGTGAGTAAATACATGTGTAGGTATAAAAATTCGAATTATTGCATTTCGATTTTTTTATTGCTCCGAAAAAATAGTCAAAAAATATATTTTTCATCTGAAATATAACAAATTTTTGCTTTAATATTTCTCTTTTTTGCTTTCAAGTAATGATAATTTTGAAACATTTTTATTTTTAAATCTGTAATTATAATTTTAAAATAAAATTTTAATTTCCTCCTTGTGAAATGAGTAAACAAAAAAAGCATTATTTTTTATAAAAGTAAATCAACAATTTATGAAGATATCTCATGGAAAATAACACAACTTATAAATCACTTACTATTTTTGTTCAAAAATAACAATTCAAAATAATATGCAATTATTTTATTTGTATTCAAAAAAAATGTGCTTATTCTTATTTCTGAACAAAAAAGTTAAACTCAAATATTTATGAAAATTATTGATCGCAAAGTTAAAATATTAAAATTATGATCAAAACATTTTTTAAATAGAGCTCATAATCATAACCGACCGAAAAGCAGTCGGCGCTTCATACCCTTCATGAATGGAAAAAATTGTGAAAACCCTATTATTTTATTAAAATTGGATATTATCTTACTTATCGGACTTATATTTTTGCGAAATTTCAAGTCTACAGCTGATTAAATGACAAAGTTTTCGCAAAAAATGCAATATCTGAACCGTCGGTTGTATGACAGCTATATGTTCTATATATCAGATTTTAATTATTTTCACTGCTACATTAGTTCTCACTATACATATTCTTTGTGCAAAATTTCAAGACTTTAGCTGCTTAAATGGAGGGGTTTTCGTGCTAAATGAAAGATCTGAACAATCAGTTATATGGGAGCTATATGTTATGTATCTATATGATCTATATGATCTATAAGATTTTCACTGGTCTTATAGAACTTGCAAAATTTCAGACTTCTAGCTTCTAATAAAATGTAAGAACTTCTCTCACTGCCAAGTTTCATTCAAATAGCTAAAAAACTGAGGGAATAGTTTGCGTTCAAACAGACGGACAGACGGAAAGACACACAGACAGACGGACACGGTATACTTTTTGATGGGTCTAACTCTTCTCGTTCTGGTACTTACAAAGATCGGACTAAAGTTTATATACCATTTCCATGAAAGGTATAATTAGTGATATAGCTTCGACAAAAGTTGTAATGCAAAAATGAAAACCAGTGGGCAGTATTTATGAATGTATGTCTGGAATCATTTTTCTCTGCTTTGAAATATGTACGAGTATAATTGCTCAAATATAGATTTTAGCTCATCGTCGGATCTTATGTTACACTGCATTCACAATTAAATCCGTATTTGGTAAATTTTCTATTACTGTTTTTCGCTTTATCTTCTGACAATAAAATCTGACAACCTGGGTCTTAATAAATCGCAGCTTTGATAAACATATGCCCTTATCACTAAGAGCTTTTTTTCATTTTATTTATGTGAATATCAGCCTGAAACCACATATTAAAGATTTAATTTTTTGTAATTTAATTAATTTGCAATATGTTGGTTGGATTAGGAATTTGAACGATTATAAATTGCTTTTGTTGTTTTTCATTTCGTATACAATGGATCTATTTTTTTCCAAACTTTCTATTTTATTTTTTAAAAAACTTTTAAATAACTAAACAGTTTTGTACATAGTGCTTCAAGTTTTAACATTTTTTTACACTTGAGGTAGGCTTTCAATAACACAACTAAGTCCGAAGTCAGAATTTCATTTAAACTTCAACATATTTGATATATATATGTATATATATTTATTCATAAAATTCAAAACTTCAAAAATATTTGTTAAATTTTTGTCGTAAAACTGTTTATAAATTAGTACATATTTAAATTTCACTGACATTCTTCTTTCAATTGATACCAACAATTCTATATACTGGGAAATAAAGTGTATACTTCATGGGATTAATTTTACTATCTATTCTTGATAAATAGTTTACTATTATTCATAATTTTTGAAAATCATTTTGAATATTGTAGAACAAAATTATTGTTTGCTTAATTTAGAGAGTGACTGCACAATGAAAATTGCCTTATACGGGGACGATTGTATTTGTACAAAATTCTAAATATTTTTAACGTTAGACAAAACTTTCTTTGCTCCAATAACCTTAATTTTCGTTTGCTTTTTGATACATTGTTTGGTCAAATAATTTTTTGGAACTTACTGTACACAAGCATCAAAAATATTCTGACTTATTTTGATCAGCTGCTGTGCTAGCTTACAAAAACCAAACTGTCTTCATATTCCATTTTTAGTTGCCTACAAAAATGAAGCGTTAATTTTTGGTATACATAAATCACTAAAAAATTAGTGTTAATTTATTCCTTAAGAATTCATTATTTTTAAAGAAAAAAGGTATGGTTATTTTAATTAAATTAAAATTTCCAATGTATCTATTTAATTTATTTATATAGCCAAACTGTTGTTGTTACAAACGCAAACTCTTCAATATTATCTCACCATTTTGAGCATTACAAACAAAATTGTGGGCTTAATTCTTACCTAACTTTTATCATTATTTTTTCGTTTTTACTTTTGGTTTCCATTGTTTCGTGTTTGCTTGTGTCTAATTTCAATTTTGTGCACGCACAGCTGGCCATTCTCACAAATCCGCTCATAAATTAGCGGATTAGTATTGTTATGACATTGTTGCCGCAGGCGTACGAATATTATGGAATTTTTAAGTCAAGAATTTTGAGTTGCTAAGGTATTTGAAAACATTATGAAATTATAAATAAATAACTTAGTACGTGCAAAAAGGCCGCAAAATCGGATTTAAAATTTAAAAGCCTCTTTATTTTTGACACATAGAAAAGTTTGAAGCGATCAAAAAGTTTCGCGCATAATGGTTTTTTTTAACAGCTAAAAAAAATGGAAACATGTAGTGTAAATGAATGTGTTATACACAAACATATACATATGTACATATGTATATATATGCATGTACGAAAATCTATTTAATAAATAAGAGATGTTAAGTGCTCTTGAAGTTATATTTTTAAAGATCGGCAGCCTATTCATAAGCCTTTCATAAAACAACTACTTCGTTGCCTTATTTCGTAACATAGTCATAAAAGACATATACAATTTTTTACTAGGTCTATTGACTCAGAAAAACGCCCACGTGGTGCTGTTTAGTACCCGCAGCAAAAATTTTATTGAACAAAAAATTGTGTGACGTAAAGTTTTAAATATTGCAAAACATTCTCAAACAGTTTTAATTAAAACTTTTTGATCAAAATTAATAGAACATTTTTTTATATAAATAAATTGTTTAAGGAAAGACCTTAATATATAAAAATCGCAAAAAAGTTCTTGAAACAACCAGAATATCATAGGACCAAAAATCAAATGCGGCCCGAAGACATTGCCTTGAAAATTAAATTCATTCATTAAATTATTCCAATTTTTTAAATTTTGTAGGAGGCTGAAATACAGCTCTCAGGAAAATTCACAAGAAATGTGCTTATTTGCTGTTGCAGTAAAATTTTTTTAAGAAATAAATATACGAGCATTTTTTTCTTAGGAGCTTCAGACTGATTAAAGAAGTTTTATTTTCTTTCATATCTTGCGTATTACTCTTAATATGACCTTTTTGATTTTATTGAGTGCTGTATACTACGCTTTGGATTGAACTACTCTTAAACTAAAAACCAATGTGTCCAGTGAAACACATTCACTATAACAAAAAAAAAACTCAACTTGTGATCGATTGTGTGGGTCAGAGTAGGTATATTGACTTGCCTTAATTTATTTAGAGTAATTAATTAAATTAACTAGATTTATTATATAAATATTCCACGTTCAATATATTTACATATCTATGTATATATGTTCATGCCTCTGCGAGTTATATGTTAAAAGTTAAATTAACGGATGTGTAAGGAATAAACTCTAATAATATACTACTCGTATGTTAATGTATTTGCATATGTACTCGTATGTATGTTTGCATGTTTTCAACATACATCCGCATAACCTACATACATGCCCCATGTCTGTACGTATGTACTCGTATGTACGTACTCATATATGTGACAGAGGAAGGCATAAATTCAATTAATTACCACACACAGCGAACATCCTTAACCGCTACCAAGAAATAATCTAAAGTGCGGTTGTTGTTACACTTGTCTATTGCATATATTCGTATGTACATACATATATATGTACTCGTATATTGTTAAATCCTGCTGGCCTTTCGGCTTCGGCTGTTAACTCAGTGCGAACCGTCTGTAGTGCTTTAAGCACGACTGTGTGGTTGTCCTAAATATATTTATGCATATGAATCTATGTATGTATTTTTGGGGGTAGGTATATGTGTAGGTACTATCACTATTCGTAGTGCGCTAGTGTGGCAATGATTTATGTGCAACACATAATAACGGAAATGCAAATGGATGCTGCTAAGCAAAAAAAAAATTATAATAATAATAATAAAAAAAAAATTTGAATTCACGACGTTGCTAATTATTTTTATGTATGCAAATGACTAGAGTATTTCAGCAAAGTGTTAATACTCTAAAAAAAAATGTACTACTATAATTTTGCACAATCATATCTGATGCCCTTTACGTATGCTTGCATTATGGTTGCTTAATTTTTCGGCGGTTTTTAATTTGAAAATCATCATTTAATGTTCAATATGATAAAGCTATTGTGAAAAAGGTTATAGTATATATGCTCTTATAAAATATATTGAAGCAAAGGTAGTAACAGACGAAAAAATTAGAATGAAATATGAATGAAGATACAAAATTGACCAACTGAATGAATAAAAAATACCTTTTTATTTTTTATCCGCAAACGCGCGTTTATGTAAAAAAAAAATTTTAAATAGCGATGAAATAGAATGATTTCTCTAACTCAAAAAAATGTATAACTTGAAAACATTTTGTTGAACGATAGTTTTCAATCATCTAATTATGTATGTATGTTCATATTTGAGAATGTATTAAAGTTTTTATCTAATTAAATGAATCTTTTAAGCTACATTAGGCTTGCTTCACAACGCATTGTGGGCTGTTTTACGTTAATCCCAAGCAGTTTTGCGTTAACCCAAAACAGTTTTGAAAACCAATAATTTGCGGTAGCCAGAATAAAAGTTTTTTTTTTTAATTAAATTTTAACACATTTGTCATCAAAACTGGGAAAACAGATTATTGCTCTCTAATTAGAGTTATTTTGCAAAACCTATCGGTCATAGTAGAAACAGTATCACAAATACTTACTAAAGCTATTTAGAAACGACTCGTGTAGCCTAAGAAGTAATAGCAATTGCAGAATTATTCATTTACGGTAGCCGCTCGAAAAAAAAATTGTATCTAAGTATCACATATGTAAATGCAATCCTTCTTTTATCGTCTTCTACGTTATGTGGTGGATAGAACATAAAATTTCATAGCCTTATTCACAAAGTTGTTCTATCTACAAATCGCCGACCCAGAAACTATCTCCAGCAAGAATATATGTATACGAAAAGATGATCTAAATTCGTTACTTCCTACTAACATAAGTTTAAAAATATGTATATTTTCATTATAAATTCATTGTAAAAATTTGCATAAGTACATCTAAGAAATCGGGTTTCAATTTTAAGTAAACTAGATATTCGTATAATTCAAATAAAATCGGAAGGTGAACGAAACTGAAAACAATAGATCTATCGCCCTTACTGTTTACACTAACTACTGATAGTTGGTATAAATTGCTATGTAGTCAATAGCCAATCTTGATCAGATATGACGAATACATGTGATTTGACTCCAGCGCCACCTACCGGATACGTTTTTCGCAGACTCCATCATACAAATAATATTAATTTTGATTTAGAAGAACTTATATTCATAAAACCGTCTTGTATAAATAAATCGATTGCAGCGCCACCTAACGAGCCTTGAACTATCGAGAAAAATATATTTTATTATGGTTAAATGGAGCTTATATTTTAAATTAGCAAAACATCAATAAAAACTGCATTCAATTACATGTCGCTGCGCATATAAACATACAGACAGAGGGAGAGAGAGAAAATGTCTGAATATGGTTAAATTTCTATTTTTCTAATAGAGACTCCTCCCGAACATCATATTAATTTTTCCAGAATATCTATAATATACACATGTACTGTGGCCTGTTACAATTTGAACAGATTCGTCTAAATCGCATCGCCAAAAAATCAATAATAAAATACCATAAATTTTACTTAAAGAATTTGGCTTATTTGAGCTTATAAAAAATGTAGTGTGCGTTAAAATATCTGCGGAAACCGAAATTAGAGGTTCTAAAATTCTAACAATCAATTTCGAAAAACTAAAAACTATGATTCACCCTTGACTATGGTCAACGATTGCAGAGGTGACTTGAGATCCAATTATCCAAAAGTACACCATATGAAATAAAAATTATTCCTAGCAAACTTTTAAGGCAAGTCATCAGCAGACCAGATACACAAAACGGTTTCATTTAAGGCAAGAGACTTTCATGCAAGTCTCTTTGGCTCAATAACTGACTTTACCGACTCCAGGGGACTAGTTACTTGTTGACAATGACCGAAGTAGTTTAGTAAACAAAATAGTTATCTTGAGGCAAATGTTTAATAATCTCAATAAAATCCAAGCCGTCCCTGTAAGAACTCCCTGACTCTATCCCTAAATCGGCACAGATCTCATTACGGTTTCCTAACCTCCTAGGTCGTAACAAAGAAAAAATAAAGTAACAGAAAAAGAGGAAGAGGAATTATTTTCGTATTTCTTGTGTTTACCTTTTTATGTATGTATAGTTGAGATGCAATTGACGCCTATCGACCAACCCAAAAACTTTACCGTAAAAGTATTTTGGATAGGTCTTACAATACATTTAGCTTTTTAATGCTAACAATATTCTAGAATTTTCAAAACTTTAGTATTAGCAACTTTAAACATTTATTTTTTCATTTAGGGTATAAGATAGTCGCAAATAGCCATCTACCAATTAGTGCAACTAAAATAAAGTTTTAGAATTGCAGAGAAAATTCTCCTGAACACGCAAAGTGTAGACGACATGTGCAGTTAATTTACGTATTAAAAAGTTTTCATTAGCACACAGCAGAGCAACAGCAAAAAGCAAAAACAAAAAAAATACCGGAAATAGTAGGCTAAAATCAAATAAAACTTTTACACGCTGAAAAATCGTGCGGCAAGAGTCCAAAATTTTATAATTGAAAGGTGTTTAATGCAAACGAGTAGGACAATTTTAAACTGCAGCAAGAGCAAAAAAAAAACAATTTGCTGCAAGTTGACTTCACTTCGACTGATTGAACTTTGGAATTTTTTTGTTTGCTTTTCTTTTTTTTTATTAAATTTTCGTGTATTAATGCGTTAAAGTGACAACGTGCGAATTATGTACAACATACATAGTATGCACGTAATCGCTTTTTATTCACGGGGTGTCTGAAATCCAATTATTTTGATTGAGCACAAAAATAAAAGCAGTTTTGTTAATTGTGGCCTTATATATTATTATTAATGTGAATTTCTGCTGAGAATTTTGTTTAAGAAAAAACAACATTCGTAATAACTGCTAATTCCGAGGTCAACCCATCTTTTCAACAGACTTCTTTCTTTACCACTTAAAAACGAAATCAGACGTTGTAGAAATCAATTAATTTGGCAGAATTATATATGAACATCGAATCGTCTTCAATTTTCTATATTTTGTTCGTATGGTTTGATGTTGTATTGATTTATCGAACCGTTATTGTAGGCCTTTTTCCATTTAGTGCGCAGCAATTCTTTTTGTAGGGATATTTTGCCACACCCTGTGCATTCAGGTGCAGGTAAGTGTTTCACAAATTTTTTTAACAATCGCATATATACATACATACATATAGAGGAAGTTGTTTTTCATTTAATTTTTGGTGCTTCACTACAAGCAAACTTTTAAAGCAGCCACAAAAATTACAAAACCAAAAAATGGTACGTAAAAGTTTCCTATTTGCGTAGATATGTATGTACGACTATGTACTACATACAAGCACAGAAGCATTAAATCGGGCAAATATTTACTTAATAGTGTCTGCTTCAGATATATTTCTCCTGATGGGAAATTAAGCACGAACTTACACAAAAATTTATCACATATTCATTTTTTTTCTTGCTACGGTGTCAATTTTTTACGATATAATTGTTGTAATTCAGCAAAAGTCGCTAGAATCGTCAGCTTTTAAATAAAATTAATGAAATTACAAAATATTTGCTTTAAAATTTTCTTTTACAACTTGGCAAAAAATTTGGGAATGTAAATTTTTACCGCAATTTGTTTTTATTATAATAATATTCAAATTTCAAATAACTAAATGCTATAGCGAATTTCTTTCGGAACATTTGGCAAATAAATGGAATACTTTAAGCTTATTTCTAATATATTCCAGGAAATGGAAAACTGTTCCTGTGAAAATGCTCAGTGCAACGTACAGTACATTTAAATACATGAAAACACTAGAAATGTTTAAGAAGTTGGAAATATTCATCGCATTCGCCAAAATGTGGTGACTATTTCTCGACATATAAACGAGGTATTCACCGAAGAACTCCATTTGGAAAAATTAGTCAACACGAGTATACATCAGAGCTGTTAATTGTCTATAACGATTAGTAACCTCGTATATTCTTAATAATTAATTTAATGTTCCTACATGATTCAGAAATTATTAAATAATTATTATTAAAACCAAAAATAGCATGATTATTTGTCATTATTATATGACTATTTTAAATATTTGATTATTTTCAATGGTTTAATAATCTTTTGATTATTTAATTGTTCTAAATCGTTTTTCGAAATTGCTTAAGTTAGTATTAATTAAATGAAACTCACTTCACCAATCGAGAAAGTAATTATACGTACTATTTTAATTAATTATTTGTAACATACATTTTCAACAGTTTCACCTATTAATTAATAACTAAAAAACTTCTGGAGTAACTCTTGCATAAAGACATATGAAGGCATGTACGAATATACTATTCGCGTAGTGAATTTACTCATGTTAATGTTAATTAACGGTGTTTAGCAAGATAAAAAAATGCTATTTGGCTAAACGAGTTTACATTTAAAAAAAAAACCAAATACAATTGTACATAATCAGTCGTGCTCCCAGTTTCACATTCACAAATTTCCCTGTGGATTCGATTTGAAATCACATGTTTGGTGCTCCCAATTTTACATTCACATACATTTTTGTGAATTGAATCCGAATGCTTGGTTGTAT
The DNA here is from genome assembly GCA_963971545.1 of Philophylla caesio. NCBI lineage: Eukaryota > Metazoa > Arthropoda > Insecta > Diptera > Tephritidae > Philophylla > Philophylla caesio. Next base: position 111,994,248 of record OZ020606.1, on the reverse strand, counting down.
GTGAAGTGAAAAGTAAATGACAATAAGTGTGTGAATGTTTAGTTATTTTCGATTGGAATAATTTTTAAAATATTCTTTGATGTTTATAGAAATCATTTATGACATTTCTGTATTAGATATTCACTGAAATATGCGTATTTTTAAGTGTTTTGCTGATGACTCCTCAAAAAAGCATACATAGCTGAATCCGAAAGGGAAATTTCAACAACAACTGTTTGTGAATTGCCACAACGATAACCGATATGTGTGACAGGGATGACCTGATATGTGAAGAAATTTGTGAAATTGGGAGCACACTAATTCACTTTCACAGGAAATTTTTAAAATCACATTGGGGAATTGAAAAGTGAAACTGGGAGCACGGCTAATAAAAAAAAATACATAAATAAAACAATTTTACTAATTTATTTATCATGTAATTAAAAAAGTAAAATGTAATTAAAAATATATATGATAATAAATTAATTAAAATAGTTTTAATTAATTAAAACGCATATTGATTATTACTTTACATACCTAATAAATACAACCAAATCTAAATTAAATTATTAAGATCTCTTCATTCCTGTAGGGTATTTTTTATGTGATAAAGCTCATGTAGAAAACCAACCCCTCAGAGTGCATATATCTTTCGACTTTTCGGTCGTCGTCACTATAACTACATATTAGATAATTTGGGGAACTGTATATGAAGATATTTATGGTGTAACCTATTTCCCGTGAGAAACTGAATCGGTTGAGTTCGTTTACCTTCTATTCTGCAATGTCATTGATCTCGCCAAATTTTGATTGAGCGAATAAAATCATTACTCCGCTTCTATTCGTTACATTTTAAGATTACTATTGCGACAAATCCAGCTACAACGAAGGACCTCTTGTTTCAGATTATAGGTAAAAACGCAAATAGCACGTGGAGTGCTCACTCAGCAGGCTGTTGACACTTTTTTGATGTTTTCATTTTACGAGTATATACAGCGTTTCTGCCTAAATCGCTGCAGCTATGATACGTTTGAGCTGATGACTTTTCAGTGGAGGATTTTTATACTGTGCGTCGGATTCAAAATCTTGCTACAAATGATTGGTGAAAAATATCCCTGCTAAAAATAAATATCCAAAAGTTAAAAAAACTTAAGAAAAATAGAAAAGCAAAACATTTTCGGAAATTAATATCTCCTTTGAATATTTTATTTAAAAAAATTTAGATTTTGGCTGGGATTCGAACCTCGACTCAGCGGCATATCGAGAACATATATCTAACTAGCTTTAGTTTTCAAAATAGAAATTTGAGATGTTTTTATAAATAAGCAAATTATTTTCTTTTTACGTAATCTTGCGGTTAAAGAACTCCGCTTGATTGGCAGTTTCCAGATTTTTAAGAGTTTTTGTAATATTTGAATTAATCTGAGAGAAAGTTATTTCTATAGCTAAGTGTAAAAAAGTTCGATATATTTTACTATGCTGTGTCAAAACATGTCTAATTTTTTTTTTAATATAAAAATTTCGGGTCTCTGCCTTATCGATCACATCACAAAAAATTTGAACTTAAATTTAAAAAAATTTGTATCAAATCTGATTATGCCACACAATTTGTTTTAAATTAGTTAGAAATCCAAAACGTTCAAAGAAAGTCTTCATTTGCCGACAGATGTTTTCATTGCAAAGGAATTTTTTATGAATTTTCGTTTCAGTTTAATTTGCACCAACTCGTATCTATAACATTTTCGTGCATACCTTGTGTCTTCTACCATTTGTTTTTATCTTTTTTTTTTTATAACTTTAACATAAATATGTTTTGCCCTGAGCAATTGGAGGCATATTGACGCATATTTGCATCACTACTATAAGGTTTCTATATGCTCATTTTCAACGCAAAACTTTTTTTGTCGAGGCAACTTTTTTGTTTTATCAAGTGTGAAATATCAGTTTTTGTTTGCACATAATTATACAAGTGTATTGAATCAGCTATATGTGTATGTCAGCACGCGTACATAAATATTTTTGGCAAGCGCCAAACTAAACTAGAACAAATGGCAAGACCTACCTACCACCAGCTAACCAAACCACTGCAGACATCTAAATTTAACAGCGACTCACGTGTAAACGTGTGTATGTGCGCAACCACGGAGTAGCAGCTATTCGAAAAACTTATCTCACTTTTAGTCAAGTTGTGAATTATGCGTAAAGTCGACGAGTGTGAAAAACAAAATGGCGCGTGCAACTTTTTACCACGCACAACATACACACAAATTTTGCTCGAAAAATCATACAAACTGCGTCACGTCTATCAAAAATATAAGAGGAGCTTACTAACAACAATTTCAGCAATTTTGCTGGGGTCAATGGGGAAATTATGCAGACTGTAGTGACAATAACTTATACGGAGACTATATAATAAATAAAATAAAACAAGTTATGAGCAGGAGACACACACACCTACTATGTGACAATATATATCGGTGAGTGTAAAAAAATGTCAATATTTTTTACTAGGCTGTGTCAAAAAGTGTCTAATTTTTTTTTTTTTAATATAAAAATGTGGGCTCTCTGTCTTATCGATCACAAAAATTAGAACTTCAATTAAAAAAAAATATGTATCAATAATTTTTTGTAAACAGTTAAATAATAAAAAATTTGACATACTAGGTTTTAAAGCTCACTAAATTTTGGTTTCGAAAGGCAAATCAGTGATTTTTGACAACTTTTTATAATTTGGTTCTCAAAAATATTATTTTTTCTAGTCTGAATTCGAAGCAAATACTGTAAAAAAATTGCAATAAAAGCAACAGTGTTTTGAGATAAAGAGTAAAGTACGTTCGTAAATTTTTGACAATTTTTTATTGACATTTTTTCGCAATAAATAGACCTTTTTTTTAGCCTTATCTGAAAGCGAATCTGGCAAAAAATATTTCAAAATTCAATAAATACTTGGACATTAGTAAAATAAAATTGAACAGGTTTATAATTTAATTGTATATAACAAAAAAGCGGTAAACAATTTAATTTGTGCAAATGATAACTACAAAACAAAAATAGTGCGCCGATATTTTTCAACAATTTTTTTTTTTTTTGTTTGTGACCAACAACGAATTTTTTATACAACCGAATAAAGTAAAATAATTCATTTTTTTACATATTATATGATTAAAACATTTTATGTTTCGTTGTAAACCAATAAAGAGACACATACAATATAAACCAGCCTTCACCAGCCGATTGTAGCCAATCGCAAATGTTGCCTTCCTTAAGCGCCACAAAATGTGATCTTCTTCAGTTATCGGAATTGTTTGCTGCTTATTCGCTTGATTGAATCATCTGCGTAGTTCGACGTTCGAACAAACTGCAGAAAAACTTTCAAAAACCTAACGCGTTACGAAACAACAAAGTTTCTACACATTTGCATCGCTAAACACATGCACATACTTACGCGTACACACATTTGCAAACACATACGTAAATTGATATTTCCTCGAAAAACCACACATGTCTGCAACAAATCCTCTAAAGCAATCACTCAAATTCCACCAGAGCATCGTCGTTCGTTTCGTTTCGTCTGGTCTGGCATCTACCCAAACGTAAGTAGTATTTACAACACTTGCGGTGGCGTATGAGTAATAACTTAAGCTCTAGCAGCCAGCTGTTTATGTTGCCAACTATGCTGCCTCCATTGCTTCGAGCAGACAAAATACAAAGTTGCGGTTACATGTATAGCTGCTTCGGCACGCGTTTTAACCACAGAAGAAGAAGAAAAAGAAAGAAAAAAAACAACAAGTAAAACTTCTAAAATTCACTAGTTCGCCTGCTCGCAGGTTATTCTGAAACTTTTGAAGTTTTCTTTGCGGATTTGGTGTATCTCAACCATTTTCGCTACCACTTTCTGTTGATTAGTTAATTCCGCTTGAAAAACAAAATGTATGAAGAATTTTTGCGCTTATGTGGTTTTGTTTAAAGCGCAATTAAACTATTATTTGATAACGTGAGTAAGTCGTTAATGTGTATGTATCGATTACTTCAATTTCAAATATCTGAAATATATGTACATAGATATGTTATGGCGTATAAATAAAAATTATTTAACAAAAAATTCTTTAAGGACATTTCTCGAGCAAAATTTTAAAATCGCTTTGTTTCTATTTATTTTCTTAATTACGTTTATATTCTGTTTAAACACGCTTCAGAAACCAGTTGCAAATTAAAAGTATTTCTTAAGGGATGCAAAGGTAGCTGGGACAGAAAATATTTGTCCATTATCTCAATGCAAACACATTCGCCTGGCATTGCGGTTGAACTAACCGAACTAACAACTTTATAACGAATATTTAAAGGCGCGTAATTCGCGCTGAAAATAAACAGCTTTTTTATTCGACTACTTACAGCATTTGGAGCGCCGTGCGATGCAGCAAACAAATAAACAAACAGACATAACTGTCAAGTCATAACTTTCTGACATTTCCGACTTAATTGCGGCTATCAACAGTGGCAGGAAGAACAATAGTTATGCACACATGCGCATACATACATACACACTTTTAAATGAGAGCTTTATAAACATGGGCAAATATTTCTATAACAACAACAATAATAGCAATGAGCGTGAAACAAGTCGAACGTCAAGAGTTGAGCACACAAGTGATTGTTGTTGACGTTGATTACCGTTTTAAAGCCGCCGCTGACAATGATGAGCGTAAGTAAGTGGTTTGTATGTATGAACATATGTAGGTGAATATGTTACTTTTGATATTTTGCTGTACACACTTATACTTATAACTGTACAGATATTACATACATATATACAACATATAACAAAATATGCTCGCTGCAAGTTAATTACAATGCGTTGCAACGCACTTCGACACCAACAACTACTTACAAACGCCCATACATCGATCACTGATAACGCGGCAAATGAAATGAAAGCTTTGAAAGAGGGAAAAGGAGGGAGAGAGAAAGATATTGAACAAGGACATTAAAGCAGTTAAAGTGAATTTCTTATGCTACTTAAGGCAAATTCATTGCCACATTGAAATTGTATTGAGGCGATTTTTCAATGAGTTAATTTCCATAATTTTAATATTTTTTATGTGGCCATTTTGCTTATTTTCAATTGCTTCGAGCATTGTTATTGGCTTGATTTACCGACCAATTGTATACAATTTACTACCTGCGCTTACCGCGGAACAGTGCCAGTTGCAGATGCTTTTTGTTTTTTCTTTTTTAAAACATATTGTAATTAAGAGTAAAGCAGATATTGTACAAAATGTATATGTGTCAATGTGAAATTTTATAGTGTCGAGTAAATCGAAATATTTTTTTTATTAAAATATACATATGTATGTACATAGCTCAAGGTGATAGAAAAACGCAATTACTACACTTAAAAATAAATGGGTTCATTTACATAGAAAATATGTGATATAATAAAGAAAAAATGTATTTGCGCATACTGTTGATACAATAAATTGCAATTTAAGTAGGGCAAATGGCTTATTATTTGGGGTAGATTATAGAATAGTTAATGCAATTTTATTGTGATACCCAGTTCTTTCAAGATGAACATTTGGCTAAAATGAATTTCACCCAGAAACTGTGTTTCAGAGAATTCTAATATTTTTCTTACTTCTTCAATTTTTTTATTTTTGTGCGGTATTTGTTTTTTTTTTAATATATTAACGTAGGTTTTCAGAAGTCTTAGAATGCAAATTAAGAGCTATTGGTTGAAATTACATAGTTTTTTAATACGGAAGCTTGACTGCTCACAAGATATAATATAAGAGTACGTAATTGAATTGCCGCCCTCTTTAATTGTAAAAAATATGGAGACAATGTTTTGATTCTTACTCTTCCAGTTTCTTGTTTTACTACCCTCAATTCAAAATAACTGAGCACTTCGTAAGTTATAAACTACTTCTAAACTTCTCAAGGGTTTACTGCAAACTGAGAGCGTCCAATTTGTAATAAGAATGGATATTCAATCTCGTCTTGGACTTCTCATTTGTTCTCATGATTGAAATATTAAATTAATTTAAATTAAAAAAAAAATTAAAAAAAATAAAACACTTTACAATAAAATTAATATTAAAAAAATAAATTAAAACAAAATAAATTAAAAAAACAAAAATATATAATACAATAAAAAAAAAAATATTTTTAAAAAAATATTAATAAAGACTAAAATAAAGCAAAATAATATAAAACAAATTGACACGAAATAAAATATTTTGTAATATAATAAAATAAATTAAACTAGAGTAAAAAATATATGTACATAAATAAATAACATAATATAATATAATAATAATATACGAAATGAAATTATATACAATCAAATAACATAATATAACAAAATAAAATACAATAAACAAAAAAAATGTAAATAAATAAAATTCAACAAATTAAAGTAAATAAAATAAAATAAATGGGAATGAAATATAAAATAATAAATTAATATAAAATAAAATTAAAAAGAATTAATTTAAAATTAAATTAAAATAAATTATATTATTTAGATTAAAATAAAAATAGAAAAATAAAGTAAGAAAAAAAATACAATACAATAAAATGATTTTAAATCAAATTTTACTACAATCAAATTGATAAAATAAAATAAATTGATTAATAAAATTAAATTAAATTTAAAAAAAGCTAAGACATGTTTTTTCCTTGTTTTTAAGAGAATTTTCTGAAGGAAATGAACGTTTTCTATATACTTACTCTGTATTTTATTTATCAAGTTTTATAAGTTCTAATCAAAAATAAAAAGCTATTTCCTTTGTTTGATTATATGTAAGTATGAAAAAGGCTATTGACAAATTATAAACTAGTAACCACAGAATCGGGCTGTTCATATCAGCGAATGTGTAACAAAATTATGATTCAGCAGATAGGTAAGTAAAATACTACATTGTCTCACCAAACGTGAGGTCGAGTGCTGACACCGATGCATACATATTATTTACCGTAAATATTTTTTATTATAACTACTTATTCTATTTAAATTTGTATTTTTTATTATTTTTTTCTGGTAGGTGTTATTGATATCTAAAAATTGCACAAAGACTACTTTGATTTATTTGCAGAAAATCGTGTGTCCTAGAGTACCGTCAGAATCGCCTTCTGCACTTGACGCCACTCTTAATTAAAACATTTCTTGAAAACTCTCCAGTATTCAAAAAGAATTAAAACACCGTAAATTGTTTAGATATTACATGAAAAATTTCTTCAGAAGAGACAAAAAATTAGCAAAAAAAATTATTTACTCATTTAATGGCAGTTTCTTTTCTGAGTGCCTACAAAACACTGCAAGAAACTTGTATAAGTTCAAAATGTGTTAATTATACTGCATTTTAATAGAAGATTGTTGGAAATTAAATTATATTTCAAAAAAAAATGTATGGGAACTTGTCAATATGTGGATGCTGCGACGTAAGAAGAGCTTAGCAAATTTAAAGTAATTACAATTTAAACAATGATACTATTTGGAAAATGCGAATCAAAGTTCTTATTCATAAAATAGAAGATAAATACATTTGCTATATTCACAAGTTCCCTACAGATATATGAACTTACATATTAACACTTTCAAGCTAAATTTACTGGCGATATCATGCGTTGCTGCCCATCACCAACACCATTGCGAATAAAAGCTATAAGCGTTACACCAATGCGTTGGCCGTGTTCCAGTTAATGGCGCCCATTTATCAGCGCAACTGGGCGAATAAATAAGTTAACGGCTGCGTTCATATATATGTATGTATGTATGTATAACTATATATGTTTATACTGTTATACTACAATATCGAGTATATGTATGCATGTATGAATGGGTGTGCGTAAAAATATTTTCACTAGCATAATTACATCTTTAAAAATGGCGGTCATTAATTTTACAACTCAGCACTAGATGCGTGCACTTAAATAAAGGCATACAAACACAAGAACACACATCAACATACTCACCCAACTTTAATGGGAAAATAGCAGCCCTTTCATTGCATTCATTCCCATATTTATTTTACACACTCTTTGGACTTTCGTTCTTTTGCGTAATGCTTTTAGGCTTCTTTTCACGAAGCATATGTATTAACTTATGTATGTATTAGTGTGTATATTTTGTGCAGTAGATTTCTTAAATGCGCTTTTCTATAACACACTACTTGCAGTTATTATAGATCCGCATGACTTTTACAATTTTATTATTACGAGAAGCAATGAAGAACTTAGCCTTGGTAATTCGTGAATAAATTTCTCTATGCTTGTCAACATTGTGATAATTCTCATTTGACTAATCGCTATTTCGGAAAATTCTTAATTTTTGTGTACTGCAGGAAAGTGTTTATTAACTTGAAGAAAATTAATAAATATTTATCTATTGAACGCTGTTTTCGAACGAGAGATGGTTCGATTCAATTAAAAATTTTTTATTTAAAAATTTTCATTCAATAATATTTACAAGTTCTCGGTATTTATAACGAATTTAAACCAGCGCGGTGTACCAGTTACTAGAAAATTTAGGGATCTTCTGGCTTATGGCTTTTCAGTCCACAAAAGCATTACTGAATATTAGGTTTTTCTACTCGCCATTCAGTTGAATTTAAACAATTCGGGACTAATTTAATTTCAAATAAATTTTATTTAAAAACATTATACATTTTTATTGTCTTACATTTTGTTGAAATTCATATATAGAAATACGAGCGCTGAAGAAATTTTTTAAATATGAATATTGCGATTCACTAAAACATCAATCCCAATATTAAGTAGATACAATGCAACCAGGAATCGAGAACGCCTTAAATCCGAAGCAGAAATGAAATTAACATATATGTCAGTAATTTCATAAGCAGGATGTGAGATAAAACTGCGAAAAAAGTATAAGAAAAACTTTAATTAGAACAAAATTCCAGGGAATGATATCCAAGGGAAAAAAAGGCCAGCAATACTTTCAGGAACATATTTAAAGCAAAAAAACAGGGGTTCAAAAATCTCCGAAATAGTCTCAGGAAGAATAAAATAGTAAAAAAAAGTTTGAGAAACGTTCTCCCGAAGAACAAACACACAAAAGTCTCAGGAAAGTTTGGACAGAAAGCGAAATGAAATAAAAGTTTTCAAAATTACTCTAAGCAGCTCTTTTTTTTATTAACATTACCGAAAGGTTCGCACTCTTGTCGCCAAAAATATTGCCCTCATTTTATACTCTTTGAGAATTTTCTCGAAATTTTTGTTCTCTTTGAGACATACCCGAGCGTCTTGTTCTCTTTTTGTTTGTCAATTAATAGTCCCGGGCAAATTAGTTAGTTTGTTTTCGCGAATGTAATGAAACTAAACTGTAACGCGTTCTTAAACTCTGAGTTCAACCCTTAGCAAAAATTTGTCGGCCGATTTTAGCTCAATAATAATAATAATATAAGTATGTATGTGCGTTGATGGTTTAATATAATAACATCGATTTATATTTACGAATTTCGACAGCCGTTTATTGCTTAATTAATTTTGATAATTTTTTAATTAAATAACTGATAATTTTCTAACAAAAACCATCTAAGCACAAGTTTCAAAGTTTGTATAGTCTTCAAAAAAAATACCCTTCTTTCTTTTCTATAAAAGTTTTCAAAAATTTTTTTAATATGCAAATTGGTAGTCAATGCAAACTTGCAATTTGTTAGATTAAAATTGACCCAACTGAATACATAATCTTAAATTTTTTTTAACAAAACTTTATTAATTTTCAGCGAATTTTTATGTAAGTAGCCTACAACAATTTTAAAAATGGCGCTTAAGTGGTATTTATTAGAGAAGCATATGTAATTTAATTAGAAAATAATAGCTTGTTATTAAAATCTGTATAGAGAAATCAATGCTAATTTTTAAACCGCGGTGTGCATATGTAGATACAAAGCAAATGGTTCTATATTCGGAGAATTTTTACAAAAACCTCTAAACTCATCCCATTAACCAAATACTTAAAAAAATTCTAAAATACTTTCCATTTATTTATTTTTATATTTTGTCAGTATTGTCGCTAACTTCATTAAAAATTTTGTGGACTGCCTATGGACCGACAACAAAGCCAACAGCAGCAAAAAAAAAAAAACAAATCTCGCTCTCAAGTGCAATCATAAAAACTTTTCAGTAAATATTATGTGTCCTGTTTTCAAAGCAGTACTTTAATTTGCTATATTTTTTTTTATAACCATTCGTTTTATGAATATAGACATCGTCAGCCGGCCGGCCGGTCACTCATCCCATCATCTCGGCCAATGGCGTTCGTTTGGTTATTGACTGCGCCATATACACCGTCACATCCACCAACTAGCCAACCATCATAGCGTCAAGCTTGCACACAAATTGCCGCATAGCACCTATCACCACTGACTGCCAACTGTCAGCAACTTTATCAGTCATCAAACAAAGTAACGACTGTTACAACACCGTCAACAAGGCGATGAACACGCTCAGCACAACAACAAAAGCGTGCTTGTAACAACGATAAACTAGCAATACGTTGAGCAAAAACAACCAAACGTGGCAGTGAGAAATGAACACACACTAAAAAAACAAAAAAAAAAAACACAAACAAAAATGTTGTATAGGAGCAGACGCAGTTGCAATTTGTACTTGTGCGCATATCAGTCTAATTTGCAAAAGTTTTTTAATAAGCAAGAAAAAACAACCATCATTTCTCATCATTACGCGCCTTGTTGGTGGTGGAAATGGAGAAGTGTGTGGGTGCAGCGTTACCAGAGGTACATAGTATGCCACAGTCACAGTTGTAGCAGCAACAGAGCGGCAGCGGCGGTGGCACAACAATCAGTTAATGGTAACAGCCAACAGACGTTGCAACTTCACGCCCCCAGATACACTACTTACTGGCTAGCACCAAGAAAGGCAACAGTTATTGCAACAGTTGGAGTCATAGTTAACTACAAAAAGGGTGAAAAAAATGAATAGAAGAGCATAGCAATTGGCTGTTGTGCAAAAGTAGCTAACTACCGAGTTGGTGCGGGTGGGCATCGTGAACTGCGTTTTGTTGGCAATAATACAACTGATTGTGGTTGCAATTTAGCGACACTGTGCAGATCGTTAATTGTATGGGTGCTTCTTTGGAAGACGAGCGTGCATAGTAAGGTAGGAAACTACAGGAATATATGGAGCTCAATAGTTGAATAATGCTAGAGAATACAAAACAAAAAACAGCAAGATATATGGATCCATCGAAAAAATATCTTTAACTATTCCATTGGTTTTAATATGTGATGTTGCAATTGGATTCAATGCGTTCTAAGTTTGCTATTCTAAAGATTTAAAAGAAAAGAAACAAATAAATTATCTTCATCAAATGGGCTTTTATATACTAAGCGTATATAAAAGCCCATTTGATGAAGATAATTGTTGAAACCAATCAAGCAACCGCTTGTAATAATTATATTAGAGACACGAAGTTATGAGAATATGGTCCAAAAGCTTTCTATCTACATATATTGAAAATATTTGTTAAAACCAACAAATTTAATGTTAATGATTTATGTACTATGTTTTTCGTAACTTGTCTGCAACTAAAGAAACAATAATGATTTTATTTTTTCAAATATATAAGTCAAGACACAACAAACAGGTAGCAGCAACAAAACAAAATTTAAAAAAAAAATTTAATTTTAAAATTTTGTTAAGGGGTTCGGAGCATTTAGAGCCCAGAAAACAGTCGCTTTTTTAATTTTTATTTTTGAATTAAGAAACATTGTAAACAATTTGTTTAAAGAGTATATTTTAGAGCATATCTGACAGTTTTTTTTTTATTGATTGAGCCACTCAAAACTGTTAACAAATGGAGGAGGAATCCATGTTGCAGTGGAACGTGTCGCAGCTGATACCGTCCATTGGCTTGCAAAGTAGCGTCCGTAATTCTTAGCTGTAACAGTAAATATAAATTACTTATTAATTCGTATACTTTGTAATTATACGAGTATATGAACCTCAGAAAGTCAATGAAAACTGAAAATTTATAATTTTTTTTATGTTTGAACTTTAAAAGAGATATTTAACTTAAAATGTGTGCATATTTTCACTTATGAAAATTTCAAAAATCAATATAATTATTCATATCTTTGGTTCACAAAGAACAGTTTTCCATACTTTACAAAATAGACTTTGAATCTGGCTGATATGTGAGATAGTTTTCGCGCAATCGCGCACGCCAATTGCAATGGTTTTCAGAAAACGCGCTTCAAAGTTTTGATAAAGTGCAACGAAAGAAGAATTTTCGTCGACGTACTTGTCTATTATCCGAAATATGTTTTGAGCCACTTCGAAATCAAAGCTAATACTTTACACATATGTTTTTAGAAAGTTTTGGAAGAGATTAAGCAAAAAAATCAATTTAAATAATGCGACCCCCTTTAGTTTTACCAAAAAAAAAATGTTGTGAAAATTGTAAAAAATTTTGTAATTATTTTTTGAGATAAGAATGCTTTCTGTACAATTCAAGTCAGCTCATATAACACAAATGAAACCTTAGCGTTTAAAAATAAAAATAAAACACAAGGAGTTCTTTGTTTTTGCTCTGCCACTTCTTACTTATAAAAATGCCTTGTTGTAGTGTAATACATTTTGGCTATCGATTCAACATTCGAAATGCATGAAATTGAATATTTCATGCTTAACAAACGCAGGAAAAACGCCGCCGAACAACGCTTGTATACTCCTCCTTTACATTATACTTTAAAAGAATGAGTTATTTTGTAATCGCTGTTGAACGGCACCCATTACAACCATTCTGATGTTATCACGAATGATGAATTCAAATACTTATAGAGAGGCTGTCAGCTTCAAAAAGTTATGCACTGCTTCCTTTGAGCAAGGAATTAAGGAATCAGCATTTAAAGCTGGACTTTCAAACACCTTTGCGGTTAGATTGCTCACAAAATGTTATCCGCTGTTCCAAAAAGAAGAAAAAACCGGCTGACAAAAAAAAAATGTTAATTCAGTTGTGACTGGCGATGATGTCACAGTTTTTCATCAATCTATTTTTGTAAAAACATAATCGATGGAGTAGCAATTTTATTAATGAAGTACTACTATACATCGGTACTCTAACTGCCAGATGCTTTTTATTAAAATTATTGAGTTAATTAGAGCCAAGAAGTGTTATTGCTTTATGACAAGGCACCAATAAACACAACGATCGCCTAAAGCGAGTATTCTTTATTCTAAAAATGAAAATACGAAATTCAAGAAAATTAATTTTACACCGTTGAAGAAGTGTATCAAACCATTTATGTAAAGCAAAATAAATGTAGCGCTAAGAGTAAAAAAAAACTAAAAAGATATTTTATAAAAAAAAGCTTTCAAATTTAGCATCAATAATTGACGTCAGCAACTAACGAGAAGACTGGAACGTCAAAAAAAGGCGAAATATTAAAGATTTTACAGCATCACACGAAAATTTTTGTGGAGCTTACCAAAAGCTTATTCGAAAGGGTTACTGCATTAGTCAGGGTTCAAAATCTGACTGTTAGCCAGACTACTCGAAAGCCAACAACGATCAAATCCTTTAAGAATCGGCCGTGAATTTTTCAATAAACAAAACAAAGGTGATTTTATCTCAACATTCATTTTAATTCCTGCCGAAAATTGCTTTGGCATGATGAGAAGACGTCTTAAATCGCTGATGGTGCTTCTTTGTTTTTTTTTTTGTAATGTATTAAAACCTCTCGAATGAACATTTTGGAAATCTACGAAAGTCCCCCTCCACAACGCTGTTCACAAATGAAGAACGAACATTTCAGTAACACTATGTTCTAGCTCTTGAGGCAGGATCTACGCAAATGTAGCTATAAAAACCCGGACCACATTTCATTACAAGCCTATTAGGAAAAAGTTTTTTTTATTTTTATTTGAGATTTTTTGGAGTCTCGCCTACTTTTATGTATTGATGTCCAATTGTTGTGTCACTGAAGCTCGAAACATATTTTATATATATATATGAGTCGATTTTGTCGCTGCAGGAGGACAATTAATACAAAAAAAATCTGGGCAGGGAACGTTTAAAAGGACCTCATTCACTTCATTGAAAAGAGCCCAGCATCTACTAAAATAACTGCTGAGAAAGTAGAAATGAAATTTTTCATACGATATATGTAACATATCCTTTCACATAAATAAAAAGTTGAATCTTGTGTATTTCCGAATATTTATCTTAGAAGGTAAATTGTTATACAAATAATTACTTAAACATACAATATAACAAACTCTCACAGATATAAACACCATACCTAAAGTAAATCGGAAGTGGAGAAAACCTGAATCAACTGGAATATTGCAATAGAATAGCAATAACTGCAATTACCAGCAAGTCATACAATTAATTCATACAATAAAAACTACATCAGCTCCAATTTCCAAAATACAAATATACAAATATGTACATAAAAAGGAAGTAGCCTGCGCTCAAAATATTCTCAAATATTACCATAAAAAAATAAAAAAGCATAACAGCCTTCTATAACTCAAAACATTTTAAGTACCGTCTGCTATTGCCTTGTTGACCTTTACACTTTTTCGTTGCATATCTGCAGGCGACATTTACATTTATGTTACAACAAGTCACGGCTGACAGGTTGCAAATACAAATTTCTGCTCACACACACACACACTCACAAAACACATAGGCGAACATGTGTCTGTATGTATGTACCTGCATGACACAATAGCAATAACATGAAAAGCACTAACAAAGCGTTATAATTAACTTTCGTTTGGGTTAAGTAATGTTGCCGGCGGAAAGTGCGACAACAAAAATAACTAAATGCCCCCATACAGTAGTCGTACACAAAATGGCAAAGCTCGACAAAGCTGGGCAACCACCAAAGTGCCGTTGCAACAACAATAATAAACAGATCACTAGTAGTAACATCGGCACTTGACGGCATTTGCCATTTTGGAGAGGAAAAGCGGTCCATAGAGTTGCCAGTTGTGTGGCAAATTGTCGCTTAAGGCGCTGCTACCGTCGAGTTCAGTGTGGCCAAAATATATTCAACCCAAGCGCAAACTTTTATACATATATATGTATGTATGTATCGACACTACGCTATAGTAATACAAACTCTATTATTACGGTTGTTGGTGTGTGTGTCTGTTTTTGTGTGTTTTTTTTTGTATTGTACTCGTAAATTTGAAGTGTTGTTATGGCAGGTGTGCCGCAAACACAATCATCACAACGAAAAGCTTTGGCAACAGCTGCAATAGGGGCTACTCGTTGTGAATTCGTGATGCTTTAGTAACTACGCGAACTCAGGTGGCAACGGTTGTATTGTACTCTATATATTGTTGCCACGGTTATATTTGATAAGGAACAGCTGTTTTGTGGAGGTGAATTTATGTAAACACGCACATTGTCATCTTTTGAATATTCTAAGGTACGCTCGATGATTCGAGGCCAAGCATGAATAGATCGTTTGTAACAATTTTAGGTCAATTATTAGGGATTGACGATGATTTGAGGTAATACTACTAAAGAAGATACAGATATGTAGCTAAGGAAGTTTTTTGTTTCTTTTTTTGTTTTCGAAATAACTAAAATATCGCGTACAAATAAATATTGAATTACAACTAGGCGAGTGTCATTTTTTAATATTTATACAAAGCTCAATTCAATTTTAATTTGAATAATAATTAAAGCGTACAGTATTCATTTTACACAAAAAAATCAACTTCTAGCGGCCATATTTTAGTGTTCCTCCATTTACTAATATTAATAACATTAGAAAAGGCATTATATTCATAAGTAATTTATATTTGTTTAAAAACACAAATATATTTCATAAATAAATAAGTTGCAATGACTTTGAATTAATTGATAAAAAACCCGTATTACGAAGTTTCATTACTATAACAAAGTTTAAAATTGTTATTCGTTTTTTTTTTTATTTGTAAAATTCAAAGTAATTTAACCTTCCTTCTTTCCGAATACGAGTCAGAAATATATGTTATATAAAAATGTTAATTTTTTTTTTGCTAAACATAAAAAATTCCATACTTTTGGTTAATCGTTTGAGACTTTCACTGAAAGTTTGTTTTATCTGAAGTTTTTTTAATAGAAATATACTTAAAATAATAGTCACACAATCACTGAAAATATATGAAGTTCAAGCAAGTAATAGATGACGGAAATCCTTTACAATATACATTATAATAAGTAATTCTCACTTATGGGGAACTAATAATCCATTTCACCACACAAATGAACAAAGAGAAAGACAACCCACAATGTTTCCAGAAACTCGACCGCCTAAACAAGAACTCCGGCAAATCCCTCTTGCGAACAATATAAACTAGTTAAGCCTACATGGTTCCAATGAGAATTTTTTAAAGAAAATTTTATTAGAAAGCCCGTTCTGTCCGACAGTTTATCAATCGTATTGTTAAACGTTTATTTTGTCCTCAACAACAATCAGGTTTGGTTAGGTTCATACTTAGAAATTCTAGCTTAGCCTATATCTTCACATATGTATGTGAACTAAAAAAGTTAACGTGTTTGAACAATTTTCGTCTATGCGGGATTATGAATGTGCGCTACTAAAAACGATTTTACTCTGTTGTGGTTGCGGTTTTTGCTTTTAATGCTCACAAATACTCACCCCCGCAAACTTCCATCAAACCCATTCTATTCTAACAATTTAGTTTGAGCGTTATTTTATATTTGTTACGAGTATATTTAACTATTTAGTAGTTAATGCATTAGACCTTTATACTCAAACAAATACACACACACACACGCACACATGTGCATATACATAAACTGTGCTAAGCACAGCCATGGCTTGTATGCTTTGTGTTTTGCTATGAACTTTTGCATAGCTACACTTATACATACATACTAGATTAGTGTAGAACGCTTGCTTGCAACAGCTTATTGCCGCTCGATTATCACAACATAATAATTAACTTTAAGTGAAAATATTTTAAAAATATTCACGAGGTAAACTATTTTGAATAGCTATGGTCAGTGGCTGTTGCCTGGCTGTGCTTTTGGTAGCGAGCAAAATAACGCTTGCTAATAGCTAATGCAATATTTTGTTGGAAAAAGTGTGTGGCACAACTCTTGCTGTGGAAAATTTCAATGGAAAACTATAAGTACGTCAGTTGGAGTTTACACGATCATGCATGACCATAAGCATGAAATTGTATAGCAAACATATAGCGATGGTGTGTGTTTGTGTGTCGCGGTAGAGGCATTGCATTTTAATAATTATTAATTATTTATTTAAAACAAAGCTTTTGCTTAAACTGTGGAAGTATTTAATAACTCTCACAGGGAAAAAATTTGAGGAGCCATTTTGTAATAAACGCTTTCGATTCTTTAATCCAAGACCCATTTAGAAAGTTTAGTTATTTTAATGTGCAATTACAAAATAAATTTAGTCTTAACAAAACAAAAAAATAAAAAGCGACGACGAACTCTACAAATCTAACATTTTCAGTATGAAAATAAATTATCGATACGGTTGCTAAGGCATAAAAGTTTTAAAGGGCTTTTATCTTAATTAATACAGCTAATTTGCTGTTAAGAGAGGCTTTCGAAAACAATTAAAGAAAAAAATAGCTGCATTGGCCGCTTTGAAAAATTCTACCAAGCAATAGTTCAATATTAAAATCATCAACGTAAATCTTAAATATTTAAAGGATTCTTAAATATATTTTAAACGTTCTTGACAAAGGTAAAGTTCGTCTACACCGCGCTATAGAACCGAAACTTTTCCTGATGTTGATGTGTGGTGAGTTTAGATGTGGTGACTTAAGGAGTGGCTAGTTCAGGTGTGGTGAATTTTGGAGTGAAGACTTTTAGCGATCTCCAAACCTCTTCGTGTACACCATTTTTATCGGCGCAATTTCGGTCTAACTCCTCATTTCGATTTTCTAACTTACTATCGCCGCTAAACAATATAACGTGGCATAACAAAGCATCAGATATATTACATAGCAAAACACAATATAACATTACATACCACAGCATATCTAAGCATAACGTAACTTACTTACTTACTTAATTGGCGCATTAACTGCCTAAGCGATTTTGGCCGAGGTCATAACGTAACTGTATGTAACTAAATTATATATATATGAGAAAACGTAACATAACATAAGATAAAATAAGAACGCATAGCATAGCGTAAGCTAACATAATGTAACAAAACAAAGAATAACATGTATAGCATGGGTTAAGGTGTGGTGAGTTCAGATATAGAGAACATAAGAAGTACTTGCTGCCCTTCCATGCACACGGATATTCCTGTCGGAATGATTTCTGTCACATCAGTTTCGTGGCATAACCTCAGTATTAACATAATAGAAAGAAACATACATTTTTGAAATATTGATATATTTTCGGTCTAAACGTTATTTTGCTTTTGTTGAGGAGGCATTTGCCGCGTAATTCACTCCTTCCTTTATTTACCCGCTTTCTCAATCCATAGCACATTTTGTTCTAAAAATATATTTTTTATAGGTCTCTTCAGAATCTTGTGCAAATGCACTATTGCATTATTGCATTTGCAAATCAAGACTATATCAATAAATATTCCTTCACAGTTTTTTTTTTGTTGGAATCAGGCATGAAACAATGCGTGCAGAAAACAGCATTCAGACTACATGCCGTTCATTGTACTGTTTTCATGTTCCTTTTAATCCATTTTAAATCTGCAGGATTTACGAATAAATCTTACCAGATTTTGGGGTGTCAAAGAGCTCAGATGTTTGTCTCTCAATACGTCGCGACGAAATGCCTCATACCTAGTTCTTGCAAAGGCGGGGCAGAAGCACAGAAAGTGTTCCGCCGTCCCTTCTTCTTCAAAACAGGATGGGCATATGGAGTTGTCTTGTACGCCTATCATTGACAGGGGGATCAAACTAGGACGGCCATGGCCGCAGGAGCAATTCATACACTCTCTGTCCCCGGCAACCATTCTGGATTTCCTGGAAGAGTTGAGGCTGACGGAGGTGCTATGATCAGAGCCGTGGAGGGCACAATAGACCCATCGGTCGCAGTGCATTCCTCCCTCAATCAATCTAATATAATCTAATCATTGTCAGGTGAAGTGACCGATCAACAGTCGAACATAAGTTGCCTGCAGTCTCGCCTGTTAAGCGAGAGCAAGTGTGTTGATAGTCCTTCTAAGATTGAAGGTAACATGAGTTTTGCCCATCTGCAACCTCTCGACGCCTCCCAGTCAGTGCTGAGCGAAGTGTTCACCCAGTTTCTGATGGTTGCATCGATGGCTCAAGGTGGGAGTGCTATAGCTGGTGGCAGGCCGAGGAACAGCTGATGCGTGCCAATTCTGGCCAAATGGTCAGATGTGTCATTACCAGGTACTCCCGAGTGACCAGGCACCCAGAGTAAAACAAGTTCAGTATGTTTACTAACATAGTTTAGTCCAGACTTGTATTCCCGAACTAGTTTGGAGGTAGTTAGAAGGCTGGCCAATGCCTTGAGTGCAGCTTGGCCGCCCCTCCACCTTTTTTCCACCACGCAGTCCATGGCCTGGAAGACCGAGGCATATTCCCCAAGAGAAAAGTGAAGCTTATCCAAATTATATTCTATAAAAACTCCAGACACTTACATCCCTAAATAACACTTGATAAAAAAGAACATAATTTGAAAGAGCCTCTCTGTTTGCATTTCCTTTTTAACATTCCCGAACGAAAACGACTAAACACATATTTGAAATATAAACTTCAAGTAAACTCAACTTTCTAACTATCAGTCGTAACAAAAAGAAATATTGATTTATGCATTCGCAATGAATATATTGATTTATTGTTGTAAATAATTTATTTAGCACTTTACTTTTTAGTCTTTGGTTTCCCCCCTTAATACACAAATAAATTTTAAAGCAACAACAGCTTATTTTCATTTCCATAACAGAAGATGAATAACAAATCCAGCACCCATTACAGAGCTTAGGAGCAGCTCGCCTTAACCTCCACTTCTGCCTCGTTCACACTCACTCGCCACTCGTTAATGGTTTCAATTAATGCCTCAGCCTACAAACTGGCAATTGAATGGTTTATCATACGCAAACACTATGCTAAGCAGAAGTTGAACATGGTAGCACAATTACAACTACCACCACCAAAACTACCACAACCACCACCACTACGACCACCAACAGCAGCAGGAGAAAAAGCACCAACGTTTTGTTTGCTGTTTCTAATTGTTTTCAACTCATTCTCTCTACACTTTTTGCTATTGTTGTAATAAACATACAGCCGCATAATGCAGACGTGCCATAGTCGGCCATTAATGCGATGTGCCAACAACAGAAAATTTGTACAAATTAAATTTCATGAATATGCAAAAAGGCGTGAGATTCTTCTCGCATATCACATTTAATATGCAGATTAAAGGATTTCCTGCGACAGCCAGCAGTCAGCAGTTAGCAACGAACATCGAGAAATGTGAATCGGCCAGCAAGTAGAGTCAGTTTGAAAAAAAAAAGCCAAACAAAAGTGGAAGTATAAAATTTTTGTGATCTACTATTCCTTACTGCAGTTGGCAAACGACAAGCGCATGCGTGTGTGCGTTTGCATGTCCGCGGAGGTTTGCGGAAGTGTGCATGGCAGAGCGCAGAGTTGAATGCTGAGTTCCTCCCCGCTAATGTTGTCATAATTGTTCAGCACAGCACTAATTGATGCTGACGCTGTTTCCAGTTATGCTCTTATCGCTTCAAAGATTTTCACGCGCATGCATTTGAATTTCTAGTGAAAAAGTGTAATTAAATAAAATTAAATTAAAAAGTTGTCCATTACATTCTTAAAACAATTGGATCACAGAGCAGCGTAGGATTTCTTTTGAAGAATAAGGCAAATTCGTTTATATTTTTTTGTTTTAAATAATTTTCAGTTAAAATATAATTAAATAATTTTTTTTATCCTTAAAGAATTTTACATTAGTTTCGATCACTACTCTGGAAAATATTTACTTTTAGATAAATTTTATTTGAACAAACATTTTTTTAAAGTTTATAATGTCTTTAAATTTTCAACGGCATATATTGTCAGCGCAACTGACCTTTCAACGAAAATTTGCGACTCCTAATACCACCTCACATGAGCCCATCACACTTAAACTCGCCACATCTTAAGTCACCACACCTGCGCTTGCAATATTTTTACCATATCTAAATTAACAATACTCAAACCGACAAAAACTAAACCTTCATATTAAAAAAATTGGTGCTCTACTCCAAATTTACGAAACATAAAATTTAAAAAAAAAACTGCAACTAGCTAACCTCAGCGCACCTAAATTTTCAATGTCTTAATCTCTAACACCTTACTTACATCACATCTTGACTTAGCACACCTAAAATCATCATTCCTTAAATCAATATACCTAAACACATCACACCTAATACCACCTCACATGAGCCCACCACACTTGAACTCGCCACACCTTAGGTCACCTCACCTGAGCCTTTAATATTTAAGCAAATCCTAAATTCACCACCAAACCGACCAAATTTAAACTCACTACATCGTTATAAAAAAAGTGTAGGCTTAAAATTATGCCACTACTCCTGAGCACACGAAACTTAAACCCGCCATACCTTAGGTCACAACACCTGACCATATATTAATTCACCACACGTTTATATATATACTCGTTTAAAAAAATGTAGTAGTCTACAACTTTTCCAACAGTATTTCAGAAAAGCACAAATGTATTTCAGAAATGATCATTTGTATTTCAGAAAAACGCAAATGTATTTCAGAAAAGCACAAATGTATTTCAGAAAAACACAAATGTATTTCAGAAAAGAACAAATGTATTTTAGAAAAACACAAATGTATTTCAGAAAATCGCAAATGTATTTCAGAAAAACGCAAATGTATTTTAGAAAAACGCAAATGTATTTCAGAAAAGCAGAAATCTATTTCAGAAAAGCACAAATGTATTTCAGAAAAGACGAAATTAATACATTTGCGTTTTTCTGAAATACATTTGCGTTTTTCTGTAATAGATTTGTGTTTTTCTGAAATACTGTTGGAAAAGGTGTAGTTAAAATTTTTTTAAACTTAGATGACTACATCAAATTTTTTTAAGACTGAAATTTTGATGAAAGTTAATAACTTAAGGTTTAATATGCATTACATTTCATTAAAAAAAAAATGTATTAAGTTGTATTTGGAAATTTAGATACAAACTTTTAAAAATTTTATTAATTTTTATATTTGCATCCGAAAAAAATAAGAAATTGAATACAAAAAATATTGTTGCAGATTTATAGTGCGAACTACATATATAATGGAAAAATAGTTACACAAGTTAAATGCTGTTTTCTTTAAATGTAAAAAATTTGCAACCCTTTTATATGATTTAATGATTCATAATGAATTCATAATGATTCATAAAATATATTACCAACCTAAGTTATTTAAAGGCGAATATATCTGATATTTACGTGATATTGTAGATTTCCGATTGTATGGATAAAGCCCTATGAAAAAGTGGTTACTATCCGTCATAAGCAGACACGAAAACAGAAACAAAATCGGTCCACGAGACTCCAATTGTAATTAAAAAAATGTAACTGCTGACATGTGGCTATTATTTGCTACCATTTTGCTTGATTTATTTTTTTTTATTTTTGAGCTTATACTCTTTATTTTCTTCCAGATGTATGCCAACTGACATACAAGTAAACAATCTTTCATATGTATGTATTTGGACGCGTGCATTTTTAGTTAACAGCATACTTCGCTATGCTTAACACATCCATTAAAAGATTTAGTGCGCCCGCAACTGATACTAAGTATTAAAATCATTTTTCGCTTTTTCAAAAGCTCATATTTGTAATTCACTTTAATGCAACATTTGCGTAAAATATTTTTTTTCTACGCCATAATGCCATTGTCGCCGAAAGAAAGTGGAGAAGCGTAAAGCCCATAATTCAGTGACAAATATTAATTACATTTTTAGCGCTTTTGCTTCCCCCTCACCTTAAGCTGACAAACCGGCGTTGCCGCTTTTCCTTCATGAGATACTTACATTTATCAGCAATATTGCCAATATTACACTTTGCTTTGATTGTTTTGGAACATATTGTTGTTCTTGGTGTTGCTCTTGCTGTGGTTGCATGTGCCAATTTATTGCGAAAATATTTACGCAATTAACTAACCACACAAATAACCAAGCAAACATATGTGGCAATATAAATGCCAGGAAATTTACTCGCAAGTCATTTCGTCGCTTGCTTCTATGCGCCTGAAGATTGTAGAGAGGGAGACAGAGGGAGATGGAAAGAGAGAAAGAGGGAGGCAGTGGAGTAGTTGGTACTTTATCGGTTTAGCCTCAAGTGCCGATGAATGTCTCAAATAGCAAAATGAATATGCAAACTTTATTTATTTTAACCACACGCCTCCACGTTGTGTGCACGCAATATCCGCCATATATCCGTGGTCACAAGCGCACACACCCACACCCTTACAGCCTTTAGGCATTCACTTGTAAATATTGTATCCGTGCAGTACATAAGCCTACTTTATTTGCAGCAAGCAGATCGCGTGGCGGTTTAATTTAGGTTACTCATACGCCATGTACCCGCGCGTTTATGCTTTGCTTGAATGCCAATTTTATTAGCCTGTCTGTAATTTATACGCAATCTTGATAGAGTTTCACACGCATAAATTACCATTATGCACATATTTATATACATACATATGTGCATACATACTCGTATGTATTTGTTTGTGTTGCTGTGTAAGTTGCTGCTAGTGGTTTTATGTAGTGTTGATGGGCTGCTCACCGGTTGCTACATGGCTTGCTCCAGAAAACTCTTCCTTTTTCATGGCTGGCTGCATATTTTCGGTGGTGCTCCGTTGCTTGCATTAATATAAATTTTCTGGTTATATATGTATGTGTTTTGGGAGACATATATTCTTACACACTTTTGAGTCTTAAATTTTTAAATGGGCCTCAGATGGCAATTAAATATTTTAGTCGACTTCTATCAATGCAATTGTTTATAAAAGAAAGTATACCCCCACATTGACAATTTTTTTAACGTGTCTGTATTTTTGGAATGAATCTTTTATTTTTCGGTAAAAGCCACAATTTTTTTCCTCCAAATGTTATATTCCAGAAGAAATTGAGTGAAATTATAAAAAAAATTTATTAATTTTTTTATTAAACCAATTCACGGCTTAATAGTATGCGCATAAACAATATGATTTAATGTGAATTTGAAATAAAAACTGATATTTAATGAGTTAAACTGTTCAATTATTTGGGTTTTTTCGAAATTGAAGATAATTAGAAATTTTACAGGAACTAACTTATTTTAATTATACTCGTATATGCGATTTTTTTTTACAAAACTCGTTAGTTTACCAAACAGCTTTAAAGAAAAATATTAAGTTAAAAGCTCTCTGATCTTAAATATATAT
This sequence comes from Philophylla caesio, assembly GCA_963971545.1. Classification (NCBI taxonomy): domain Eukaryota; kingdom Metazoa; phylum Arthropoda; class Insecta; order Diptera; family Tephritidae; genus Philophylla; species Philophylla caesio. The sequence goes on along the minus strand of OZ020606.1, from coordinate 111,969,813 downwards.
AAATATAAATATGTACGTTTTTTTTTTTGAATTTTTAGCTGTCAAAATTTATATTTCTAAATATTTTTTTGAGATTTTTCGAAATAAACGAGTATTTCTTGCTTCTGTTATCAGTAGTCGAAAGCACCCACCTACTCTAGTCATACGAGGGCAGAATGTTGAGTATAAGTTAACACATATAAAAAACCGTCAGCAAAAATTATATCACTTTCGGTTCTCACGGTAGCTGACGTACGACAGTAGCAGCAACAACAACAATAATAACTTTATTTGCTCTATTTGCGGCTCCCATAACACAGCAGTCGAAGTAGCAGACACAACATTCAAGCAGCTAAACGAACCCGATACCACCAACTTACGGCAGACGTTGATTCAGCACATCAAGTCACGCGGCTGTCCGCATGCAATAACTGTAGGGTCTATGGTTAGAGAAGTCAGGTATTCAGGTGTAGTCACCGCAACAATTAGTCGTAAAAACTCACTTGTCAAATTTGGCTGCCTTTGCTCCGGCAAAGGAAATAAACGTTTACTAAAATAAACCAACCGTGTTTATTAATTGGCGCCCAACGTGGGGCCACGTTAAATAAATCCTCATAGAGGACGTGCCGTGAACCGGAGTTATAGCAAACGTGGCCGTGGTTCGAATCCATAGGAAGGACAATTGTGTAAAATCATACAAATCCTTATAAAGGATCCGCGTTAAAACGCAGTTATTAAAGTTTAAGAACAGTAGTAAAGTGGAGGAAAATTAATGAAACTAAACTAAGAATAAGTAAAGTGGAGGAAAAACTCATCAAAATAAACTGAAAATAAGTTAAATTGAGAAAAATTTAATAAACTGAAAATAAGGTGGCAAAAACAGAACTTTGAAAAATTCTCAAGAGAAGTCGAAAGGACATGAAAATTACAAACGTGAAAAAATATAAATAAAAAAACCCTTACAAATCAAACGCAATTATTAATTAAAAAACTAATAATATAGTTGAGCAAAATTTATTGAAACTAAGCCAACAATCCGGAGACATCTTGTAGTTCCTGTGTCACCGAACGAGGTTGCTGTAACATCAAGGGCGGTTCCAGTACTGCTGATTTTATTGATTAAGTCTAAAATGGAAATAATTATGTAAGTAGAGTGTTCAGCTAGCTTGTACTATTTGTGAATTGTGTAAACCTATCAGCGAATAAAGTGAAGCATAAATTGTAAAAATTAATTAAAATAAAAGTCCTTAATAGCTTATAAAAATGGACGCAGCTACAATGCAGGCACTTCTAAATGCTGCAGTAAAGACTGCAACTGAACAAACTAGACGAGACTTTCAGGCTAGGATCGAGGACTTGACTAATAGACTAGGACGAATAGAAACCACCACTCGTGTGGAGGAATTTCAGGCTGTCACGATACAGCCTGGCATTACTTGTGACGAGTCATTAGACTTAGTTAAAACTATGCCTGAGTTTAACGGTGACCAAGCGCGATACGTATCCTGGAGACAGGCAGCGCACACAGCATACAAGGTCTTTGAGAGCTATGCAGGAAGCTCAAAGCATTATCAAGCCGTGGGCATAATTCGTAACAAAATAGTGGGGTCTGCGGATATCGTGTTGTCGTCCTTTAACACCGTTTTGAATTTCCATGCTATAATTTCTAGACAAGATTTTACGTACGCTGACAAAAAGCCAATTTACTTGATTGAGCAAGAGCTTTCAATGCTAACTCAAGGTGCTCTTTCGGTAGTGAAGTTCTATGACGAAATAGAGCGGAAACTCACGCTTATAATAAACAAAACCACAATGACTCATGGCGAAAATAAGACACTCATAGAATCACTCCGTACGAAATATCGCAAAGATGCTCTTCGTGTCTTCATTTCTGGACTCAATCGGCCATTGTGCGACATTCTTTTCTCATCCCGTCCTGCTAATCTGCCCTCTGCGCTAGCACTAGCACAGGAGTTAGAAGCCAACCAGGCGAAAATGACGAAGATGACTCTAATGAGGTCCATCGGAAACACGAATACCTGCTTCCAGGGTCCGAGTACTTATCAGTACTCTCCACAATACCGCAGGGTTCCAAAGGAGCAGTCACGACAGCGACCGGTACCAATGAACGTAGATCCATCCCTTTCACGTTTTAGGCAAACCCGACCCCAACCACCACAATATAGTAGTAGTAGGCCGTTAGGTCAAAATACTTATCAGCGTCAGACTGACCTATCAAATAATAGGAGCTCTGATAATGTCTTCAGACGCTCAACTGCACAGGTTAATTCGCAACCGACGTCCACCTCGGAGGATAGGGAAAAGGCTCAGAAACGGCAACACGGAAGTGACCGACACCCAGCTCAAAAAATACAGCGGGTAAACCACTTGGCAAACGGGAATGACAGTCAGGAAGGTGATGACTATGTGGATACCAACTACGACGAATACGACAACTACAATTACGATGAACAGTGTGAAAGTAACGAAGATGTTTTGGCCGAATCTAATGATAATATTAATTTTTTAGGACTAGGTCCCTCCTGCCCAACATCAGCAGGACACTCGGGGGAAGAGGCTTAAAATTTCTTATTGATACAGGTGCCGCCAAAAGTTATATCAAGAGGCTCAGTATCCTTAAGGGAATAAAACATTTAGAAAATCTCTTTTTAGTTAAATCGATTCATGGCACTGAGAGAATCGAATAACATTGTAAAGTAAACATTTTCAATAGAAACGCAAGCTTCTTTATTCTCCCTAGCCTAGATACTTTCGATGGTATCATAGGCTTTGACCTTATTAAATCAGTTAACGGTAACATTGACACGAAAGAGGGAATTCTAAAATACGATGGAAGCTAAGAAAAACTTTCATATTACCGCAGCCCAGACATTAACAAATTAACTAAATCGGACGCGGGTTCAGTAGAATCCGAACACACTGCATCAATCTTCAAGCGACATTCTAGAGTGTTTGCGGATCCCGATGAGGCTCTGCCATATAACACGAATATCGTTGCAACAATCAGAACTACAGACGACCTTCCGGTGTATTCTAAAAGCTATCCATACCCCATGGCAGTGACATAATTCGTAAACAGTGAAATTTCAAAGTTACTACGTGACGGAATTGTAAGACCTTCTCGTTCACCTTGCAATAACCCTATTTGGGTGGTGGATAAGAAAGGATATGAAGAGGACGCCTTGTAATAGACTTCAGAAAGCTTAATAGTAAAACCATCAGCGACAAGTATCCAATCCCTGACACCTCTGTAATCCTGTCAAATATGGGAAGCTCTACCTTTTTCTCAACAATTGATTTGAAATCGGGCTTCCATCAATCGAATTAGCCGAAAAAGACCGTGAAAAAACAGCATTTTCGGTCAACAATGGGAAGTATGAGTTTTGCAGGCTTCCTTTTGGTCTAAAAAACGCGCCCAGCATTTTTCAAAGGGCTATTGATGACATATTAAGAGAGGAAATCGGTAGGACTTGTCACGTTTATATTGACGATGTCATCATATTCTCTAGGACAGCGGAAGAGCATAGCAGAGATATTGACCGAATTTTGACGAAACTGTTTAATACTAACATGAGAGTATGGGCCGAAAAATCTAGATTTTTTCAACAAAATGTCGAATTTCTGGGGTTTACAGTATCTTAAGATGGAATAAAAACGTGCCCTGACAAAGTTAAGGACATATTAGACTTTGGGACTCCGAAAACGTTGCGAGCTCTACGCTCATTCCTAGGTCTTGCAAGTTATTACCGACGTTTTGTAAAAGATTTCGCCACAATTGCCAAACCGCTAACAAAATATTTGCGCGGGGAAAATGGAAACATTAAGGCTAACCAGTCAAAGAAAATTGAAATAAACCGGGATGAAGAAGCGCTTAACGCGTTCAACAGGATAAAGCAAATTCTTGCATCTGAAGATGTACTGCTTCTCTACCCCGACTATGGCAAACCATTCGAGCTAACTACTGACGCTTCATCTCATGGTATAGGTGCTGTCCTGTCACAAAGCGGACGACCTATTACAATAATATCAAGGGCTCTTTCCCCTACTGAAGAAAACTATGCTACCAACGAAAGAGAGTTGCTAGCAATAGTTTGGGCTCTACAGAAGCTCCGTAATTATTTATACGGTGTGAATAGCCTAAAAATTTTCACTGACCACCAACCCCTAACATTTGCCATCTCGGACAAAAATCCGAATGCCAAATTAAAGCGATGGCGTGCCTTTGTGGAGGAATTTTCTCCCCAATTCCATTACAAACCGGGAAAAGAAAACCTGGTCGCGGATGCGTTATCATACACATAAACGCATTGGATTGCGAAGACAAGTCAGAAAGCGTCATGGCAAATAGCGAAGAATCTCTTACCCAAACTATTTCAACGGTAGCGAACCCTTTAAATTGTTTTCGTAACCAAATCCTACTCGAAGAAGGCGGGACATTTTCAAATACTTCAAAAATAATTTTCAAGTCAAAAATGAGACACCATATCATTTTCAGTAACCTGGACGAACTTCTAAACACCATGAAGCAATGTATTAATACCAATGTTGTCAATGGCTTACTGTGTGATTTACCCACGCTCGCTAAGATTCAGGACAAGGTACTTACGGAATTTCCTGCCATCAGCATCCGGCATACGAAAAGACAAGTCATAGATGTCTTTAACAAGGACGATCAGATGGAAATCTTACAAGCAGAGCATAATAGAGCCCACCGATCATTACGAGAAAACTTACAACAAATCCTTGAAAATTATTACTTCCCCGGCATGCGGAAAGTGTTAAAAGGAATAATTTCAAGCTGCAAAATATGCAACGAAGCAAAGTATCAGAGGCATCCCCCAAATCCTGGGATAGGAAAATCTCCTATACCTTCCTACCCGGGAGATGTAATCCACGTCGATATCTATTCTACTGATAAAACTCATTTTTTAACATCAATTGACAAATTTTCAAAATTTGCAGTTGTATTTCCAATAAAGTCTAGGGCTATAGTCGACATAAAAGAACCCATCTACGAGCTTCTTAATTTTTATAAAAATACGAAAGTCCTGGTTTGCGACAATGAACGATCTCTGAATTCGGAGACGATTAGGGCCATACTAAAAAATCATTTCGGAGTAGACATTTACACCACGCCTCCTGCTCACAGCACTACCAACGGCCAAGTGGAGAGATTCCACAGTACCCTCACAGAAATTGCTCGTTGCCAAAAGCTCGAGGGGAGCGTGTCCGATACAACTGAGTTAATCCTTCTTGCAACATCAAAATACAACCGCACAGTTCACTCCGTGACTAACAAAAAACCGATAGACATAATTCACTCTATTCCAGAGGAGGTAAAGGACGAAATAAGAGAAAGCCTCCTACGGACTCAACAAAGTGATTTAGAAAGACACAATGTAGGGAAGAAGTTGCGAGTTTATAACCCAGGTGAAAAAATGTTTGTCAAAACAAATAAAAGAATAGGTAATAAATTCACGAGGCTCTATACTGAGAAGATAGTACAGAAGGACCTTGGGTCTACTGTTTTGATCAACGGTCGGAAAGTCCACAAAAGCAATTTGAAATACTGATAATATCTTTCCTTTTAATTACAGAACTTTCATCTTGCTAGGCCTTTCGGTTGAGGCAAAAATACTTAATTACACTAGCTCCTACTATATCCCTATCACAACTGGTAGGGTAGCCATACATGAACAGTACGGATTACTACTGCATAAAACTAACCTGTCCAGTTATGAGGCAATAGTCGACGACACGAACGGACTTTTAGAGCAATTCCCACAAACGCACATAAAACGGCTTCTAACAAATGACGCGGAACACATAACCCAGCTACTGGATGCGGTAAGACTGCATTACCGACAATCACGTAGTATTAATGTATTGGGGACGGCATTAAAATACATAGCTGGGACACCAGATTTCGATGACTTCCAAGAGATTAAGACCAAAGCAGAAAGCTTGATAGAATCTCATGAACAACAAATTTCAATTTATTCTAAAATGCATACAAGAATAAATGAATTGGCAAAAACTGTAAACGAACTATTGAAAACTGCGAAACAGGCTCAGATAGATACCGGCAATTTATTTTCTTTAGCTTCTGCTAGAAATAGGGCAATAATAATGGAGTTGGAGACCATTATAACATCTGTCACTTTAGGCAAAATAAATGTTATCAACCCAATATTGTTGAGTGGCTAGGAAATTAATGACATTTTAACAGCTGAACACTCTGCCAATGTTAGCGTAAGCGATATATTACAAATCTCTAAAATTAAAATATTTCAAGACACGCAATGTATTTATTTCATTATAAAATTCCCAAAAGTGGCTAATGCTGGTAACTATGTAAAGTTATTGCCTGTGGTACACGACGAGAAGATACTTTCTTTGGAAACCAACGCTGTGGCTGAATGCAACGGAAAATATCGCCCAGTCTACAATTGTAAAGAAACCATTACGGCGAGTTTTTGTCAGCCTTTGAAGGAAAGCTCTTGCACAATGCAGCTTCTAAACAAAAACTCCGCAAACTGCAAGTCAATATCAGCTGATCACATTGCTATCACCGAGGAAATTGATAACGGAATCGTGTTAATAAACAATCAACCCGCATCAATATACGATGGAAATTATACAGAATTAACTATAGGCACCTTTTTGATAACCTTCGAAGGGGAGGTAACTATTAATACCACCACTTATAGCAATTGGAATAAAATAGCCCTTTCACGCCCAGAAGCTGCTCCCGCTCAGAATATAAATTTCACTGATCACATACCCCTACTATCACTTCCTTACCTGCAAAAGATCAACGTTAGGAACCTGGAGCACATATCACATTTGCAGGGACTGATCAGTACGCGGTCAACTCAATACACAAGCAATGCAATACTCCTTGGGATAGCTGTTATTGTTATTATTGCATTCATCTCTATAAAACACCGGAACAGCAAAATAAAGTTGAGCAAGGTCATAAAAGAAGCCGAGGACGGCTTCACTTCAAGATGGGAGTAGTTTACACATATAAAGAACCGTCAGCAAAAATTATATCACTTTCAGTTCTCACGGTAGCTGACATACGACAGTAGCAGCAACAACAACCATAATAACTTTATTTGCTCTATTTGCGGCTCCCATAACACAGCAGTCGAAGTAGCAGACACAACATTCAAGCAGCTAAACGAACCCGATACCACCAACTTACGGCAGACGTTGATTCAGCACATCAAGTCACGCGGCTGTCCGCATGCAATAACTGTAGGGTCTATGGTTAGAGAAGTCAGGTATTCAGGTGTAGTCACCGCAACAATTAGTCGTAAAAACTCACTTGTCAAATTTGGCTGCCTTTGCTCCGGCAAAGGAAATAAACGTTTACTAAAATAAACCAACCGTGTTTATTAATTTATATCCTTTGCAAAATGCTGAAGAAGCCTTTATTTGATACAATTTTTCAAAAACACAAATATCATATATTTTGTTTGAAGATATATGAATATAATTTTTTGTCAAGTCCAGCGAGCAAAAATTTTAGAACTTGGAAATTAGACCCGTTAATACCGAGTCCTACGCACACATGCATAATTCCTAATTACACTCGATACCTGAAAAGTGGTTTATATTTTGTGAACTTGCAATTATGTTAAACGACTCCGACAAGCTTACCGAGTAACTGGCCCATTTTCAGTACATCCGACTCTGCTTGAAAACTCGGGATGATTAGAAAACATACAGAGTGCCATTCTAAACTAGATAAGATGTACACATTGATTCAATGACAATCCCTATGATGATCATACATATATTCATTTCTCTTTAAGAAATGAATTTTATGACAAATTTTTAAAATGTTTTTTCAAGGGAAATGTGGAGAATAATTATTTCTGCAGACTATACTTTGGTTTCGTTTTTTCGGTATTTTTTTCCAGTTACTCGGTCTGCCACTTAACTTCATTGCAGAAATCTATTTGAATTTTCTGCATACGCTGGATTTTAATATATGTTGTTCTATATAACTTAATGCCAAAATACGTAAAGATTGATCTAACAACAGTTCCGTATAGCTATTTTAGATTTATATCAACAATTGTTGCCTGATATTTCATTTGATATTAACGCAAAATAAGGGAATTATAGAAATGGTTTCCTTATTTAAAGATACACATTTTCATAAAAATGTGAAAGAATGTTTTCTTGCTTATAAACAAATTATCTATTGAAAAGGAAATTCTTAACATCATAACAGCCAATTTTCCAAAAACTATTTAGCTCTATATTCAGTGCACTACATTTTCACTGACAACCAGCCGGCAATGAAATCCCTCACTAAACAATCGACTACTTCCATTGAAAGGCCGACGAGCTAGCCCAATTCGGTACTAGGCTCCCGACGGATGATATAGATGATGTACTAGGCATAACCTTATAAACTTGCAAGTTTCGTATATCCGAAAGGTTTACAAAATTATCAAATGATAGATGGCAGCAGGAAACAACCTGCAAAATATCAAACCAACTGTGACCGGCTCTTAACGCAAAACGCACTGGCAAATTACTAAACATGAACAAACATGACTCGATCATGATAGTATCGGTCATAACAGGTTACTGTCGGATAGCCAAGCACGCTTTTCGATTAGGGCTGAGACTGTATAACTTCTGTAGAAGCTGTCACAATGAAGAAGAGGAAGAGACTATATTGCACCTTTAGTACCAATGTCTAGCCATATCTCGACAAATATTCTCCACTCTGGGCAGACTGTTTAGAGAGGTAGAAATTAGAGATCTCCTTTAGGGGGTATATCCGAAAAATTTACTTTTTTATAATTTTTGTGAAAACAAGGCTATTGAATATTTTTGTACGCGACTTTTTGCAAGTTAAGCTAAGGAGTAAACCCAATAAATTGACGGTTTTACTTTGTCAAAAAGTTTTTCAAATCATAATAGTGGCGCTTCAAAGTTGTGCATGCATATCTCGAAAGTATTTTAGATCGGGTTATAATATTTTGCAGACATATTTAATGTACGACGAAAATATGCAATACAAGAAATAAAAAAAAGAATACCCCTTTAAGTTTCTTTGGAGCACTAAATGGTGTTAGGTGTGGTTCCAGTTTGGAGTTACAATCCCAAAGTGTGGCATCACAATCGGCCATGAGCCTAAGTGTGTCTCTAATGACAACCGCACTAACCTAACCTAACCATATTCAGTGCTTACCTTTTTTTACGTGTGGTCTTAACCGGCCTGTAGAGTTGTTATTAAAACTTAACCGGGATTTACGAAACTATGAAAGCAAGTGAAATAATGCTGTGTCTTTTGCTTAATCGATAAGTTGTCGTCTTCGTCTCGATATCCATAATTTAAAAATGTCTTTAAACAAGTGAAAAATATGTACGTAAAAATTGTTTTCTTTGAAGGAAGTTGTTTTTTATGAGCGTAGTGCGCATTTCTGTGCCGGATGGTTTATACTTACACTCCAAATATATTTTGCAGCATATACATATGTTAATTTATCAAAGATTTAATTGACAGGAAAATGCGTCAATTTAAACTTCTCGATATAATTTTGTGACTTCTTTGAGGTTATATACCGCACTTGACGTAACGAGTGTTAATCAATACCTTAAAAATTTATTAAGGCCAAACAGATACAGATTAATTTTTATTGAGCTATAGAAGTCTAGACAATACTTTTCGCTTTATTTATTTACATACATATTTCTGGGGAACATTAGAATGTCGACAACGAATGCTGGAAACTGTTATAATTTTAGTGAACCAGTGAGTTGAGCTGTTGCAATATATTTGCATATTTTAAGTTTATTTCTCATACCAAACAATTTATAAATTAAAGACGCGCTCGTATAAAAGAAAAAAGTTTTACTCACACAGTTACGAATTCATTTCAAGTTCCCAATTGATGTCAGCCACAGTTAACTACTTGAGCTACAATTATCATAAATAACAATATTCATCTATCACACATTTTATGCTGCTTACAACTCTATGTAGAAGTACATATCACTCAAATTCCTAGAAATAACATTACTCAATGACTGTGAGCCTCTTGAAGAGGTCAAGTAGCACTTACGTATGGTATGTACGAGTATGTTTAGCAATCAAAAATCAACAGCTGCATAACCGACAGCAACAGACATAATTACTAACAATTTATGAAAAATACCAAAACAACTGAAAATTTCTTCGATGAGTTGGAAATTGTATTTAAAAAACATGCATTAAAAGATTTCGATTTTTACATGTAAAACATAAAATTTTCGTATGGAGTGCGTAATATGACGTCATTGTTGGGAGTATATGTATGCACATAAATATTCGAAAGCACAGGTGTTGTATAACAGTTGACTAGCAGACAGCAAGAGCAACAAAGCGAAAGCAACAAACAATCAACGGACCCATTGGGGTAGTTTGAAAAGCGCCAAATGAAGGTATTGTTGTACTTAGCACACACACATGCACACATATGCAAGTGCACACAAATACCGATAAATTTATTTAAATATATCTACATACATTTATGTAGTAGTACATTGATATAGTACTATATACTATTGTAGTAGTAGATGAGCAAAATCGTGTCTTATTGGCGGGCATGGGACATCGTCGCTTTTGCTTTGGGGTTCAATGCGCTAACGCATACTTTTTGCAGACATACATTTTTTGTATACATTTGCATGTACATACATATATATGTATGTACATATGTAGATGCCAAAGTTTAGTGCAAGTCCTAGATCAATATTCTTCTTGCTTTAATGTGATTGCGTACTGTAGCATTTAAAATGTTTCATGTTTGACCTTTCAAGCAAAATTTTGCATGTAATGCTCTTCAAATAAAAATAATAAAATATAATATATTATAATATAATAATAAAAATAATACATACATATGTGTTAAATGAAAATTTCGGCCCACAGATATAGGTCGCGAAGCATAATTAAATATTATTTCATATTATATTTGCTGTAAAACATTTCAATTGACTTCCTCTTCTCGCTTGCTCGAATGAGGTTGATACTTTGCTTTTCATTTACTATCATATTTTTTCCCTCGTTTCTCTTTGCAGACTTGTATTCATTTCATTTTATTTAATTCAACGTTTTTCTACTTTAATTTGCTGTCAACATCAACAACGCAACTCAACCGCCGTTGCCGGCATAGCCTGTACTTTTGTATAGTCTTATGCTGGCAGCGTGTACGTTCAAGCTTTTAGCACTCTTACTACACAGCTTAGAGCTAAATTAAGTTTAAATCGCAATCACAAGTCACTTGTAGCAAGCAAGTGTACGAGTATAAAAAATTTCGAGCAAAATCCAGAATCGCAAAGTTTAATGGTAGAAAATTGTAACAAAAGTAGTTAATCAAATTTGCGTCTACAATACGCAACCATAATGAAATCAAGGCATTTTCGAAATTCTATTATCCCTGCTCACTCATACCGTGTTTGTGAATGTGTGTGTGCGTGTGTGTGTGTGTGTTCGAAACGTAACGCAACATGAGCACAACACTCCGTAACGCAACACATTGCGCCGGTATTCGAAAGTTGCCTTCGTTTATGTATTTAAGTAGCGGCTGCTTTCATTTTACGTCGTCAAAAACGTTGTCGCTCAAAAGACGCTAACGCAAATATGTCGCTAGCGCTCGCTCTCTTACTCTCGGCAGTGTTCGTTTTTCTCTGAGAATTTTCGAAAATTGCAAGAGAGCGAAAAAAAACTTGTGGTGCTTGCGCGAAATATGAGCGCAATTTTTTTAAGAGTCAAATACACTCGTTCAGTGAGAAAATATTCGATAACTAATTCAAGTGGCATTTTAAAGAGATTTCACTTTTTATATTTACAACTGTTATACAGCTTTATACCATACATAGTGCTAGAATCAAGTTTGCTATAAAATAAAAGCTCTGCAGAAAAATTTTAATTCTTGCAGATTTTCGAAAAATATGTCTTAACAGGACTATGTCCGAATGTCAATTACAATTTTTATCAGCGAGCGCACTTGTGCAAAAAATATTATAAGATTGAACGCATAACTGTTGTTTGTAAAGGTCTTAAGAAATCCATACATATATACAGGGTGTCCCAGAACTCAACGTCAAGCTCTCGAAGATATGCCCGGCTAAGAAGTACATCTTTTTTAAGAAGATTTAGGGCGTGTATTAAGGCTGATGGTAAACATTTTGAATATTTATTGTAATAAAAAATGTTATTTCCCTATCTGACTTTTATTCCAATAAACTTAATCTAAACTAGGTCAAGATTTTTCATTATTTTGTTAATTTTACTTACTTTTGTTGACTGCGGTAAAAGTGGCGTCACTATCTGTCTCGCTCGCTCATGGCAAACATGTCCACTATCCATCTCTCTCATAATTTTGCCGTAAATTTAAGAACCTACCAAGAGCGTGTGCGAATAAAAAATATTTGAATTGAGTTAGCAAAAATCGGGTTACTTGAGTGTTTTACTCGTTTTTTTAGTATGAAACTAGCAAGTTTTATACCATTTTACAATCCTGATTATATACGCCAACTTTTAATGGTACTTGCCAAGGCTCTTTAGTACATTTTTTTTAAAGGATGGCCTTTGAAAATCGACAAATTATAAAAATTTTAAATTCATAGTTTAACAAAAAGGCTTAATTCTAGAAAACTTGGGGCAATTGAGTCATTATTTTTGACTTAGGTTCTAGAAATGTTATTTAGGGTTAAGGTTCCAAAGTTTAAATGAACAAAAATAATAAAAATTAACGACAATAACCGAAAAATGGTTACAGTTTGAACAAATTTCTAAGTTTTTCTTAAATGCCCATAATTTTCAAACTCCATGGGATAGATTTTTTTCTGATTTTTCTCATGATGGTTACAATCAATCCCGTCAGCCCGTTTCGGCTTGACGTTGAGTTCTGGGACACCCTGTATATATATGCATATATATAAAAATCATCTGTGCGAACGCCATCCGTAATTTCCTCTGTACATCCCATGGCTTGAGGAAAAATTTATATACAGTGCACTCGCGAAAACTCGAACACGCGATAACTCGAACGTTCGGAAACTTGAACATTTTTTATTTTCCAGAATAAAACAGACTGGCGGCTGTTTTCCTACGTTGGCAACGCTTTTAATTGACGTTCTTCTTTAGCAAAAATAGGTTTTGCGCAGTTAACATAAAAAGTATTTTTATATAATGGGACGAATGTTAAATGTTTGGATTTCAGCAAAAAAGGCTGAAATAATTAACGCTGGCAAATATGTTTAAAGTGGCACAGCTCTCTCCAAAAAATACAATAATGCTAAAAATTAAAAACAAATTTTAGAATGCGTTAATTATACGTAAAACCCTACGTACCTCAGAACTTTGAAAACCATAGAATTACAAAATTTTTAATTTTGGAAAAAAAATTAAATAATTGTATGTATAAAAGCTGATAAAAAACAGTACATACATACATGACATTCGAAGACTAGAACAATTCGTAATTTCGAACAAGTCTGGTTTTCATTAGTTCGAGTTTTCGCGAGTGCATTGTATATCCAAAGGTAGGTTTCCATTCAAAACCAACGAACTCGGATAGTTACTAAAGGTAATACGTCATTTAAGAGTCCATTTATGGTGTACTTCTTTATATTGAACCCCATACTTGTATTAGCGTTAATAAATAGTATTTCGAATTATTTTTGACAAAGAAAACTGATTTTTCTTACAACTTTAGAAATAGTCAAAGCGACACGCACTTTTTATAAAATATCCATATCACAATATGTGTTTTAGAAATTTCCACCCGATTTGGTATACATGCTCGTACATATATCCTTGGTATCACTTGCCATATCATTACCAAATTTTATGGTAGGCGTGCACCACCCATGAAATTGCATTTTTGAAATATGTAAAAAAAAACCTGCTTTTCCGTAACTACGGCTTCAAGTTCATAAGATTCTGCTAGATGAAGTTCTATTTCAGTATGAAATAAGGTTGTGATAAAATTTTGAATAAAAATCATGACCCCCACCCGGTTTTGGTGAAAAAAAAGTTTGAAACCAATATTTGTTACCAAAGATTATAAAACAAATTTAATAAAACCCCACAGCTCAATTTCATCATATTAATGAATCCATAAAATCATTTCATAAATCTGAAACGAATTTGAGACCCGTGAAAAATATTATGAAAGTTATCGAATATACACATTATTTACGCTCACCTCTCTTGAGATTATATCCATAACTTTCGAAAAAAAAGAAAATTCTGAACACCTAAGCAAGTTATTATAGAACATATATTATTTATCTTCTTATCATATAGCACTACAACTGTGCTTCAGTTCGGGCTGATAGTGAGCATACAAATTTTAGTTTCGCCTACAATTGACCTAACTTCATAAGATACAATTTAGAATGAATTACTTAAAGACTTACGGCATAATGTATAGCTTTCTCTTGTTAATTTTTTTTTTAATTTTAACCATTAAAACGAAGCACAACTTTTTACTATAAGCCGAAGATTTTGAAAAAAGCTAGGATTAACGAGTTGTTTAATTTAGTGATTATCGATCAAACACTTAAAATGTCCATTACAGCTTACACAGCGTAAGCCCAGCCCCGTGCGTTTAGATGCCGGCTTAAATATTATGCATCATGTCGTGGGTTCGACTCCCGTGAAAGCCATGAAGAAAAAAGTCTGATGAGGAAATGTGGTGACTTCCGTAATAGTTCTATAACTTCTACCGATTTGAGTATTGTTGTTTTTTCCTTATAATTTTTCCCAAAAAACTAATCGGCCTTAAAGCTCATAAATAATTGTAAAAAAATATATAAAAATATAATTTTTTGTTTCATTATTTTTATTTTTTTTGTATTAGTTTATATATTTGATTCGATATATTTATGTATAAATTTTATATAGTCATAATTTTGATGTTTTGTTGCTTTTTACTTATTCATTCATATACTCGTACATATACATTTATGAATATTATGTTCCTCATTTATTTTTTTTTTGTCAGAACCTTCCAGACGATGGGCTAGGAACGTATGCTCAACGTAAAAAGCGACTTAAATCCAAACCCAGAAAAGCTAAAAAAAAATCAAAATTATAGCACTATAAATAAAATCGAAAAAAGTGCATCGAATGAGTCAACTTGTCAAGGTCTAATAAAAAAGCCAACAAATTTGGCGCTCTTACCGTTTTACCGAAATATTGCGGTGAATTCGGAAAAACTGACTTTCACTGAAAAAGCTGTAATGCTTTATTTTTATTAAGTTATAATCACTGTCATCAAAAATGGTCTCAAGTAATGTTTATATCGCAGTCAACATTTCAGTGCCTGTCAAACCAATAGAAAAATACCAATATGTTGACAAATGGTGTCAAATTTTCATACCACCTGACAATCAAATAAAAAAAATCTTCCAGAAACTGGTCTCGAACTCAATAAAATTGTAAATTATTATTCATTTATAAGGCCAATAAAAATTTTAACAAAATTTATTATAAAAGCACGGCAAATATTTTATTATAGTTTCTGATTTTAGAATTTAAATGCCCCCACTGATTTTTTAATTTGGGATCTCAACAGCACATCACGTTATAGTGCGCCCCGCTATGCTCTCCGTCCAAGCGGTCGCAAAGTGATAATGATGCAAATAAAGGCTTGCAACTTTTAACAAGCATTAAAAAAGCAAATATTTATGTATAAACGAATATTACTTACATTTAAGTGTATTGTAGTGCATCTACATAAAATTTTAAAGAGATAATTATTGTAAAAGAATTTAAAAACTAATTTAGCAAAAGTGCCATCGAAAAGTACGTAAGGGAAACAAAACAAAAAGCATTGTCATTCATTAACTAAATGTGCGTCATTTAATGCAGAAATAATAAAGAAAAAATAAAACAAGAAAAACAATAAAGGTAAACATTAATACACGCTGACATGCATACGCAATTAAATTGTGTTTGCATGAGTGTTTGCCTATATTCACATTACCCTAGCAACAAAGTGTGTGTATGTGTGTGTGTTGATGTGCTTGTGAGCAAGAAGAGTAAGCTTCCACGGTTTCTACATACATAAAAGAGCCAGCATACCTACGTATGGATAATGAAGAGCGTATGAAAATATTTACGTTTGATGGTTAACAACAACAGCTATTTAGTTGCGAATCAGAGATTACATCGACAAAAAAAAACAACCAACAGCTAAGCCAAAGTGGATTTGCTTGCGAATGGATACAGTTAAATTGTTACAGAAACAGATACAATTGTTGATATATGTATAAACACAGTTAGATGCAAATAATGAACAGCACTAACACACTGACATACATACATATATACATTACTAAACGCTTATATATAAATGTATACATACATATGTTATGAATGTACAAACATACATACATACACATGTACTAGCATATTTAGGTAAGAAATTGTATAAAAACGTGAGCCATCAATGCCTAGATGAGCAGTCACACAAAGACGCTGCAAAGACAAACAAACCGATAGACAGATAAACAGCCAAACAGCCAAACAAATGTACAGACATACACGTATATACATGCATATATTCAAGATGCACGCACGCACGCATGTTTGTTTGTCTCAATGTACATTGAATGCTTGAGTGCTGCAGTGTTAGAGGAGAGAAAAGTGGTAAGCGAAAATATAAAAACAAATGACTCAATTAGTAAAGCATATGGCAGAGCTCAGAAGCAAGGTGTGTCGAAGGTGGATCGTCTATCCAAATCAACGTTGATACTCTTACCTATACACACACACACACACACACACACACACACGAATTCATGATAACAGCAATTAGTGTGAGCTTGCGGCGTGGCGAAAAGTGCAGAGGCAAATATAGACACCAAGCAAAATCGATGAAGCAAGCAAGGAAGTTCGTCAGTGCTCAAGCAAATGTTAGCTGGCGTTCATGTATACATATACATTCATATGCATATATATCCATATATGTGTGTGTATGGTTGTGTGTGTTTGCTCTCGTGAGTAAAAAGAAATAGCAAAAACGTGGCGCGTCTAAGTTCAGAAGTAAAATATATCGAAGCGTGTAATCAAGATTTATACCACAACATCAATTGGCATCAAAGGTTAAAACTTTGACAAACTGAATTACAAGCGAGCAAGAATCTAACAACCATCCGCCAAGCACCACATCAGGTTGGCGAGCGATGAGCAGCAAGTACAGTTTACTTATTTACTATACCGGAGCAACACACACACACACACTCACACCTACATAGAATTAGCTGTATTGTAAAACAATATGGTGGCAGTGATTACATAAAAGACTCTTTCTTTTCGAATGCCCATAACCACCCATCCACCAATCATTGTAATCAAACGCCAAAAAAATATATAAATGTACTTTATATTTATATATACATATATATATGTATATTTGTATAAGTAGAAATATACGCACATTAGGATAACACACGCTTTATACGAAAAAGAAAATACAAATACTATATATGCAGGTATAATTTTAAATTTTTAATATTAAAGGACTTGCGCCATATAACATTTTTGCAGTTCTTATGATTTGATTTCTTTTAATTTTTGTGTATTTTCTCAAAATTTCTAGTCAATCCGATAAGTAGTTCTTAAGATGTTCTACTTTGTTTTTAAAAGACCTCTTGGCAAAAAATAGACGAAGGTTACAATAAAATTGTTTCCAATCATCTATTTTTATCAATCAATAGCATTTTAATAGGATTTCACAATCGTTAAATGTTGGAAAACAACATTTTAAAATCTTTAATATCGTAAAAGCTTCATGCATAGAGAATTATATGCGAGTTAAATGCTTAGAATTTCTATACACGTTCACTATTAGACGAATCTTAATAGAAAATATGAAATGCTAGAGGAAATTTTGGCAAAAACGAAATAAGTATAAAAAAAATAGTCGTTCTATAAAACTGAATGAATTCCGATTATAAAACTTAAAAACACGAATTTAGAGTAAATAAATTTAGACCCTTCGGTAGAAGAAGAATGTTGAATGGCGTCACATTTAAAGGAGTCATTATTCAGATTTCTCCCGAAGGGAAGTAATCTATCAATAAATAATTCTAGCCAGTATCTGGTGGCTTTATTAAAGATAAGGTGGAAAGGTTACATTTTAATTTAGGAGACATGATTCGATCTTCCAGTCTGAAGCATTTGCAATCCTCAATTCAAGAGATTAAGTGATGGAAAGTAGGTGGAAAGAAAGGTATCCGCAGTGACAAACAAGCTACACTCAAGGCAGTGGCCAGCACTTCAACCTTCGCCAGTTGAAACCAATCTCGCCGAACAATGACTGGGAGGCTTTAAGAGGCTGCAGATAAGCACGGTTCATATTGTCTTTGACATTGGTACTTAGGTTCTATCGTATTACTTACTCTCACTGCTCTGACAGCACTGCTGATTGGTCACTTTACGTGGTATATACACCTGTCAGCGAGTGGCGTCCATTGTAAGTCTATTTGTCAATTTTTCCTTGATGAGGATGAGTCAGCGGGATATTTTCTTTGTCGTCTTTGCTAGAGCTTGGTATGAGATAACTTGCAGCGATGTTTTGAGAAAGGAACACGAGAACTTTCTGACATCAAACAATCTGATAAAATTTATTCGTAAATCTTATAGATTTTAAATACTTAGATTTAAAAAAATATATGAATATTTATGAACCTCTTCCTCATACAAACTTCAGATTTATCCTTGGCTACACGGATAAGTGGGCTAAAAAATTTTCTTTACCTATTTCTCTGTAAGGAAGTTCGGAAAACCTCGTAACCGATACCATGTAAATTGGCAATAGTTTGATGACAGTCAGCATCATTGGAAAACAGCGCTCCGTTGGGTTAAAATTTCACTTTATAATTTTTTACATTTTACTTTATAAATAAAATTACTAAGAATAGATTTATGAATCCTAGTTGAGACTGATAATAATTCAAACTGATAATAGCTCATAATACAAAAAGAGAAGATAGTTCCATCCAAAGGTAATCGTTTTCCCTTTAAAAGTAAACATATGTATGTGTGATATACAACATTTAATAAAATATTTAAACCACAAAAATAAAATTTAAAAAAATTTTGGAAATTTTATAAAAAAATTGAAACGTTAATGTTTACAAAACAATTATAAAATATTTTATTTTATTTTAGAAAAACATCCCTTTGATGAAATATTAAAGAAACTAAAATTATATGCGAAAATAAGAATTGCAGAACTTTTTTTTTTTAAGGTAAAGGAACAATTACGATGAACTCTCGCACTTTTGAAACCCATAAGTAGCGATAACAAGTTTTGACTGGAAATATTATTACATTGGTATACATACGTTAACAAAAAAATTATCTAATTATTATTATTATCACTATTATGGAATAGTTTTTTCTAATAGCGGTCACCCCTTGAGGGTATTTCTGCCATGAAAAAGCTTCTCATAAAATACATCTGCCGTTCGGAGTCGGTACAAAACTGTAGGTCCCTCCATTTGGTGGTAGAATATGAAGCCGCACTGTGGAAATGTCGAAGTTTATTCTTAAAATGTATGAGACTTCGAAAAGTTGTCAAACGTTTTAAATGAAACTCTTTTCTTACCATTCCTATTTACGCACTTAATCTATGTAGTATTTTAAACTGAATATAACATTTTTCAGTATTTATTATTAATTATTTGTACTTTCATGGTAACTTGACTTCAAAAAATTTGCCCTCTTACAGTGTGCACCCTAATGTACATAAGTAAACGGCTATACATAAATATAAATGTATGTATATTTGTATATGTTAAGAGTTAAACATGTACATAGACACAATACGTTGTTTTCAGGATGAACACACGCTCCACTCATCGTCCGTCCGGCAAACCGGCAAACCGGCGGCAACACACAATCAGTCACCAACAGCGATAACACCTCCTGTGTGTCTGCTTAAAATCATTTAATTGTGATAAAGTTGTAGTTTATGAGTTGGCAATTTAGCTTGACGAGTTTGAGCGTTAGATCGCACTTACATATAAGTAAAATGAATGAAAATGCATGTAGAATACATCGACTTATAATTTATACTAAATTCATACACACATACATACACATTCACATACACATACACATACATCATATGAAAGTTGGTTGGCAATACGTTAGTTATAACTACAGTACACACATACATACATACATACATACGGTTACATGTGTATGTATAAATAACAAAAATTGAAATGACGACAACGCTTCTGACATGTAAGCAAGAATGAGGAATGATAGCGTGTGTGTTTAATGAATATAAACCTTTTTTGGATACTCCGCAAGAACACACAAGCAATGTTAGTTTCACCTACATACTCGTACTTGTTTTACTTTTGTATGTGGATGTGATTGCATGCATCTGAGTCTGCGAAAGAGCTGCTGCTACTTTGGCGTTGCAACTATACATAACAACATAACATATGTGTAATAGATGCTGTAAAAGTTAATATTATTTCCACTTTGTAATACTTCTCATATTTCGGTAATTAAAACTCTTCTGAACTCATTTTATTATATTACCCAATTTAAAATTATACAAAAGTAATTTTATATCACATTTTAGCGGAGTAGTTATTCAAATTGCAGTTTTGTTCATAAAATTTAGCAGCTAATTAAAAATTGTAAAACATCTGCCAGGCTAGTGATAAATAGTGGAAGTGAAAAATTTCTACTCAATTTTTCGTAGTTCCCCACAAAAAAATGTCCACTAAAACATGTGTAATGAATGAAAATATTTTTCCACTAAGTATTTTTATTTATTAATTAAATGAAAAATAACAATACAATTATTATTTTACAGTAAAAAAAAGAGCGCTAGCTGCCAAGGCTTATGGCTCGTTGCTTTAATAAACTTATTTTGCTAGAGACGTGCTACTAAAAATAAGTAAAGATTGCTACTACCAATACATTAATTAATACTACATTAAGAAATGGCAGTAGGAAAACAAGATAAAAAATAAAATATGCAAAATGAGGATTTAAATTAATCTACGCAGTCCAGTTTTTAATAAGAAATCTAGAATTTTTCTGATGTTTTGATGTGGAAGTAAATTGCGCGCAGTCATCTAGGAGATGATTAACTGATAGTGATGCCGAAGGACAGTATGAGCAAGAAGGGAAATTTGTGCCACTAAAAATGGTTTACCATTTACAATGAAATATAATTTGTATCTTCCTGATAGGTACTAACGTACATATAAATCATATAGAGTAAGATATATATCAAGCCATAAGCCAGTCAAGAATCAATCTTCTTCCTTAAAATTTTTCATGTGTCGGTAACGTTCTTTTGGCGGTTATGGCTCGATGGACTGTTTTTAGATTTCAAAAACCAAAATTCAGCTATAAAGTTTCAGCATAAAATTTTGATTGGAATTGATATGTAATGACCTGATTTTTTTTGTCGATTTTTATACATTGAAGTTTTTCTATGGTTCCATAAATTTCAAATTCCGGAACCTCCGAATTAATTTTAATGTCGTAGGCGACTTTTTTATACAAAATAATAAGAGAAATCATAATTTCGACGGCGCTGAATCGATAAGTTGTATGCCATACAAATCGCTTCACTCTTATACGCTTGTAATAAAGATGCGTCTGGAAATTACTCTTTTAATCCGCCTATAGTTAGGATGCATTTATTATTAATTAATTAAAATATTGGTTAATGTTTTAAAATAACGTGTCGGTTTCATAATAAAATCGCGGAAATTAAAAAAAAGTAATTTCCGAATAGCTAATTATAGATTGTTTTTTAAGTATTTTTTGAAAGGTGTGATCCACTCGAACAATGTGTTCTAATTAACTAAATTTATTAAGGTAAAGCGATTCGTACTCGATTTTTTTCACGTAAATTCTTTGAGATTTTATTAATTCTGTGTAACGTTTGAAGATTTCAAAATTTGTCAGACTTTGGCCTTATAATAAAATTTTAAAATTTTCGAAATTTGTTAAAATATTTTTACCCATAAAAAGAACAAATATATATGTCGCATTTATAATTTTCGGTTTTTTTTTTAAAATAATTGAAATATTTTCGCAGCCACCACTAAAGGTTGTATTTTAAAATTGTACAGCATTATTTTTTTAATTAAATTTTATTATCACTTTATCTAACAATGGTCGTGGAAAATACCTCCAAACCACTACTTATCAATGTATATAAAAGTGGTAAATTTCTTATCATAAAATTTAGTGAGACTGCAAATTACTACATTACTACTATTATTTATTTTTCGACATCAAATGTTCCAGCAGAGAACGACAGCTGATAAAATTAGAGCTCGCTTAATATAACTAAATTCATTAAATTTTTAACTAGCAGATGACTTCAGCAGCTAGCGCTAATTCACTATTTAAATTTATAATTAAATTATAGTTTAAATAGATTAAATAAATAAATAAATTTATAATGTTATAAATAATCGTTCTTTTTGTTTTTATTTACTGGAGCATTATTCATGACTATAGCGCTAAATGATTATTCCCCGACTTATCAAAACAAGACATAATCCTCAATTCCATTACGAGAAAATGTGATATTAAATGGAGAAAATAGTAGATTAAAAATGTCTCTGGGATATTTTGGTTCAAAGACTAATTTTCTATATTCGTGAAGATAACATTAGAAGTACGTGGCAGTACACAGCCTGTAGAAAATTTAATTCCACTCCATTCTCAGAGCAGTTATTTTTAGCTTGGGCAATTGGAACTACGATGTTAAAAAAAAAAACATTTATTTTACAAACACCAATCATTTTGTCAAGATGTTTTATTTGATCAAGCAATTTTCAATATAAGTTTCATCAAACCAAATATTCGCATTCAATCTGACGAATACAGTCATTCGCTGTTAAGTATACGGCCGCAGTGAAGCTGCAGGAAGCGAGTTCGCCGACAAGCTGCTTAACTGCAAAAAAAGTAATGCAGTTAAAACTCTTCGCTCTTTATCACTAACACCGTATATTAGGACTGGAAGACAATGAGACATCAACAAATCAATATGTCACTACGACATAATTTATTATTTTCGTTTTAAGTTTTTGATCGATAGATTAAATTAAGGTAATTTGTAAATTTTATGGAAGACCTTTGGCATCTCAACCCAATTGAGCTTAGTTTAAATACTGTTTGTTGTAGCTAGGGACCACCACAACCAAAATCAGCATATTTTTATTTAATAAACAACATTTTTTGACCAATCGCATTTATATCAAGACTTTTCGATTTACGAACTAACAACTAATCCTGCCGTCTGTCATAGTTACCCATAAACGTAGTTAATAAAACCAAAAATTCATATACAAAAATATGAGAATATTTATTGCTATGCGTACAAGTAGAAAGTTTGTGATTAATTGCAATGAAACACTCATGAGTTAACCAAAAAATGATAAATGGTGTGTTATTTTACTTTTGCCGCATGGCGCGCCTTCGTTGGCTTCTTCTTTTGCGCCACACCAGCTTTTACTACCGTTGTTGTTGTTGTTTTTTTACTATTTACTTTCGCCAGTACTGATATGAGAATTTCTGTTCGTATAATTTTCTTCCAACTCATCGCAGTTAACCAAACGATGCTTATGTTTTGTTTTGTGCGTCTGCTGATTGTCGTTCGCTGCTTGGTTACGTATACGCCAGTGCGTACGCTTCGACCAGTTCAACAGCCGTTCATATTGCGTATATGACAGTTTCTACTTCTGCTTTTATTTAAGCATTTTGTTATTGTTTTTTTTTTCTTTGTTTGTGTGCTCGATTGTCTAAGCATTGCTTTTGCTTAGATACTTTCTCTTCGCTTCATCATTTCATTGCCTCGCATCCATGTCGCACATTTCTTCACCATAGTCTAATTTCATAGTTTTTACTTGCTATTTGCAACAACTTAACGAAACATGACTAAGGTAGTTTATCATCTGCTCACATGCTAACCATATTTTTAGTTATACATAGCCATAAGAAGAATGGGTTATCGCTAAAAGCGTAGATACAATTATACTCGTGTATGTGTAACACAACCATTCTGCCAGCTATACGACATTTACTCTCGACAACTTTGGTTAATCGTGGCTCTCGCCCAACTCCTGCTCAGTTTTATATCGACTTGAAGCTTTTGCAATGGAAACACGTATGTTGCCCGCATTTGGTACGTGATGTTGAAAATTCATCAACAGCCATGCTGCAGTAGCGTTTGGGGAAACCGAATGGAAACGTCTTTGGGATTCATAACAAGAAGCAAAAATGTACAACAGCGACAACATGTCCTACAGCTGGCAGTTGTGCTAAACAATGAGCGTTTTCCTTTACTCGTATGCACACAAAAAGAAATAAGTATAAAATTGCATATACATGTACAAACATATTTCCACTCAAAATTATAACCGCACAATATATTGGCATATTTTGACAATTAATTTTAAAATTTTTTTACTTTATAATTTTAATTAAAATTTACCCTCTCGCAAAACTATACCGAAACATAGTTTGAAACCTTTTTAAAACAAAAAACATGCAAATACTTGTTTTCAATAAAACGAATTTTCAATAAAACACAGTTTTGTAGCTCACTCTATTTCAGTATCATAAAGTGCAAGTTAAAAGCCGCTACAAAACCGCTGATATTTGAAATTTTTTACTTACGCTTCTCTTAAAATTTTTCCCATATGGAAAAATATGTTCAAGACTGTTATTAAAAAAATAATCAAAATTCAACGGAAGTTTGCAGCCACTTCAAGCATGCAATTTATTGTACTAAAATTTAATGTGCTACAAAATTGCAAACTAATATTTCCAAATATTCTTTCAAAACAAGTTACTTTTTTATTAAAACGTATTCAAAGTTTGAAATTTGAGTTCCTAATTTTTGTTAGAGAATGCAGAGTACTTCGTTCGTTTTTTAAATTAAAGGGACTACAAAAACGAGTAATCAAAATATTCCGAATACTTTTTCACCTTTATCGTGAGTTTCGCCCGAAAAAAATTCACCTGAAACTTATACTAAGCGGATAGTAAAAAGTAAAAGATTTCGAACGAAAATCACGATGAGGGTGATTTACTATTTTGCAATATTTTTTAATTGATTGTAAAGTCTAAAACTTGGGTTATTATGGTTGCGTTTGAGATTAAACTGTGTGTTAGATAGAGCAAAATTAAAGTTTAAAAGTAAAATAAGTTTTAAAATTCTTCCAATATATGTTGTGGTTATAATTTTGAGATGATTTGTACCGTCACTTAAATATTGCCACCGTCTGCTTTCGCCACAGCAAATGAAGCAATGAAGCACTGGTAACATAATGAAACTGTATACGTGTGCAGCTTCAACACTCTTAAGGATATATGGCGGCATATTACATACATGCATACATACATATGTAGATGCAAACAAAAAAATAAACAAAGTTATACTCAGTAAATGGCGCATTCATCAGTGTTGCCACGAAGTCACTTGCTCACTTCTGCACACACACATACACACACACACACACTAATGAACACTCAAGCTCAAGCCCGCCTTTGTTGAGTAAGTGAGCGCTAGTAGTTGATTATTATTTCCGGTTGCTTTCTACTATTGCTCTCTGCGCTACTTTGTTATGCTTTTCTTTGAAACTTTGTTGTATTTTTTTATACTTTTTTTTTTGAGTCCAATAGTATTTGGCACTGTTGTGTTACATTTGCGGTTGTTGTAATTTTTCATCATTGTAAACGAAACATGCCTTTCATATGCAAGTTTATGTGTCTGTTATATGTACATATGTACTTCTAAGTATGCAATTTGATTTTTCCCAAAAATTCAATTTCATTTTTTCTATTTTTTTCATTTTTACTGTACTCGTATGTATATATTTGTTTCTGTACTTTCAGTTTTTTGGCTCATCAACGTGCAAAGCATCAGATTGTCGCTTTCAGTTTGTTGATTGTGCAGGAAAATCGTAAATTATTGGTTACATTTTCACGTAGCACTTTACAAGTTAGCTGCTTCACAACTTTTGTCTCTCAATTTTTTTTTTGTTTTTTTTTCACTTTACTTTAGTTCTTTGTTTTTTTTTTTTTTTTTACCTAGTCGTTCTTAATTGAATGATTTTGTCGCAAAACGACAGTTAAGAGGCATTGCAACTTTAAATGTTGTTGCTTGGTTTGTGTACAAGAGTTTTAAATTATTTTGAAAAGCAACACTAAGCAATGAATACAAATTAACTAATTAGCGATTTATTTAAATGAAAAGATGTTGTAGTTATAACAATCGAATTTTGTGGTATTTCTTGCATAAATTGCGCTTTTCTATATTCAAGCAGAGCGTCAAATCGGAATTGCGGTAAACATCCAAACTGGTGTCTATTCTGGAAGGTCTAGATGTAGCAACATTATTTTTTTTCTTATTTCACATCAGATGTTAAAAAGAATTTTTTGCAGGTCCTAGTGCACAACACGTAAAGTCATTTAAAGCTTGCAGTTCACTCCATTGTCTTAACTAGGATGCGTCCTCCCTGACTAACACGAAATTAATCGTAAAATTTGTTGACAGCCATTCTACTGTAATTTTAATGACCTCTATTCTGCCAGTTACTAGCTAGCCCGTTGGGCCCTTCACAATTTTATTTGATGACGTCTCAATCATGCTAGAAGTAAAAACGCCGAATAATTCAATAGAAGAAATTTCAATAGATACTTCCTCATAAGAAACTCTCAAAGCTAGTAAATGAATTAAATTTTATTTGTTGCAGAGATGTTAAGAACATCACAATTTGTAAAAAGAATTATATTTTGAATATCACCTCACCTCACCTCCTTGTGATTAAGATAATTTTGGTGGGGTGGTGTGTGAAGACATGGATGTCTTCTTCACAAACTTACTTAAGCTTTTATTTTGAAGTTATTCGCATCGTTTAAATTTGTCAATAAGATTTGGCTGTAAACTAAAACATAAAATTTTAAATTTAATTATCATTTGTCCTTCCTTTGCAGACACTGAAAACTTGTTTATGATAAAACTATATAAAAGTAAGATAAAAATGTATAAACAAACTTATTTGTCGCATTTTCTCGTTTTCAAAATTTTATTAATGTTTAATTTTTGGTATAACTAAAATTTAAAAATAAAGAGAATATAAAATAATCATTCTTCAGAATAGCTAAGGACACCCAGATTTTATAAGCCCAAACACTGTTAAAAATGTATCTACCTAATGGCATCTAAATTGTGAATAAATATGGATTTATGTTTGTGGGTACTTAATAAGTAGTTAATAAGTGACGACGGCTATGACTGCATATATTCCGCACAAATTTTAGGAATCCATATTATATCATGTATGACTTGCTTTGCTACGCTGTGATTAAATAAGGTGAATTAAAATAAGGTGAAATAAGTGCTAGTGTTGAACGGTACGGTCAATGGAGGTGAAGCGAGATGATTTGCGGAGACCTTACATGTGGTGAGTGAAGTAAGTTCAAATGTGTGGTGAGTTTGAGGTGTGGTGACTTTTAGGTGTGGTGAATTGCAAGTGTAATGAGTTTCACCTGTGACACGTTTGGCTGTGGGAGTTTAGCTCTGTTGAATTTAGTATGATAAGCGGAAGAAGAACTTGTATCGTCTCCAACAATTTCCGTATTTGTCAGTATGTTTGCAAAAGTTAAATAGTTTAAAGTTTAAATCTACTGCTGAAGGCAGTTTCCAGACCTTAAGGCTTACAATGTGTTTTCTAGCTTTTATTAAGCACATGAAATGTTTGTGAGAAAAGACTCAAGAATGAACTAAAATATTTACAAAAAAATCGCTTCTAAAATTTTTCTGCAATATCAAATTTTTCGAAACTAATTTGTAACAAAATTCATGAATATTATTACTACAGCCTATAAATTCAATCAATTTGCCTACTATTACTTTAGCAAGTTGTATCGCTAGTTGAAGATTCAATTATGTAGCTACATCCATAAACTGATGAGCCTTACCATTTTCAGTCAAAAACAAATATACATATTTACAAAGAAGTGTAGCTAACGATAACGATTTTGCAACAATCACAAATATGCGTAATTAATCCACTCTCATAGAGGTTTGTTATTTAAAACAGCGACTAACATTTGGCAACGTATGCAACATTCACTTACTGTCTATTTACCTACTTTATTTTTTTACTTTTCCCCTCTGATTTGCACGTGTCGTGCCTGTCAAATATGCGCATACTTACAAATATTACATGTCTGTACAAAATTTTCCTGCTTAATCAACGCAATCAACGCAATTAAATTTCATTGATTATATTGAGTTACAGCATTTTCTGGTTATTTGATTATTTTATGCCACATTTAAATATAATTATATGCAAATTTGTTTAATCAGTCGCAATTTATTATTGACCAGTAAATTTAATGCAAAATAATTAATATGTGATGGAATTTTGTCTCAACCATAATCCAGTCGACGCACAGTGCGTAATTTTGGTCATTTTAAGGGAAGAAAATGTTATGTCCGCTACAATTTTGACTTTGGAAATTTAAAGGATGCACAAGACTTAATAGTATACTAGCTGATAGCCGTGACTTCGTCTGTTTACTACTTTAGATAGCATTATTTACAAAATGTATCGCCATTTTTTAAGTACTGAGGTCTGTTACGAATAAAAAAAAATCTTCTTTGGTAGCTATGTATGTATGTATGTACATACATTTATTTTCCGGATATCTCGACTACAAAGCCATCAAGCGGAACTATTTTCAGTAAAATTATTTCTAATCAGGACTTGAATCTAGCGCCATCTAGCGGATCATGTTTTTGTAGAAGGATTACTTATTAGACCCGCAAAATGTCTTTATAATTTCATTAAAACAGGTCAATAAATAGAGACTATCTGAAATTTAAATTTGATTGAATTTGTTCATAAGTTTTTGAACAAATTTTTAACAAATAAAACAGCCACGTTTTCTGATTTATAAAATTGATGATCTTTATTGGTCAATCTGCATTGTTGAGTTGTTTCGATTACTTAGGTTACATAATGATCTTATTATATTGTAATTTCACAAAATAATAATAATAATTTGACGCTTACACTATATACTCATACATAGCCCAGAGTTAGACTTAGGATTCGAACGGCACATTTATTTAAAGAGAAGCTTATTCATGGCACAAATCCCACTGCTGCTAAAGTTATGTTATTAGAAAACAAATATGTCTATGATTTAAAACTTACATGTCCCGGTTGAGTTTCGAATATTTGATCTCAGCGCCCAATCCAGTTATAGCAAGCAACGCTACACACTCGGCCACTACGGCCATAAAATACTTATGTGTAAATAAGACTGAAAATCAAACAGCAGCGATTTACAAAATCTTTTAAACTTTGGCTTTCAAAAAGAATAAGCAGGAACTACCAAAGACGTACATATTTATTATTAATCAAAAAAATAGATTACCCTTCTACTGCTGTCGAAAATTGTGAAAACTGGTCAGTTCAATGTCAGCTCGCAATAAAAGTTTTTGCAGAATTTTAAATATATACACTTTAAATTATCTAGCAAATGTAATAGGCAACTTTAGCGTACCCAAGCTATTTATGATTATTAGCGAAAAGTTTCCAATCATTAATCTTTGCTCACACGCAATCGCAATTCCAATACATACTTACAGTAAAACCTGGCTTATAGCAGAAAACTTATGGAAACCCACTTTTAGTTTAAAAATAATTTATTATTCTTTATCGTACCAACAATCAAAATTTTTTATGACATTAATTGATTAAAAATGCAAGCGATAGTAATTTTGACATTCTAGAAAGATAAAAAAAAAAAACAGTGAGTACAAAAACATCCGTTTGCCAATTAGAATTCAGATATTTGTAAAAAATTATCATTTCGAAAAACTAATCAAATAATATTGAAGTATCGTGATCAAGGCGAATCTCTAAGTTGGTGTAGCCACAACAACACCAAAAACAACGTGTATTTTGTTTTTGCTTTTGGTACATATTTGTCAAAATCAAGGCGAATTGAATGAATTCGCTTTTGTTAAAATATGCTCAAGCAAATTGAAATTGACATTTATTAACCATTGATGAAACCAAAATTGTTTAATTTCACGCTGGCAAAACCTGATAAAAAATACATTGTTGCGCGCTTTAATAAGAAAAGGTCATTACTAAAGCTTGAGTGCAAGTATTTTTGCATATAAAAGTAATTCGTAAAATGGCAAACTGTTCAGACATCAAATGTAAGAACACCATCCAAACTGTATCCAGCGCAGAAAGTTGTATGAACAACACCATACGAGTATAAGTTTGGAACAGCGTCAGGCAACAAATTTATTTTTCTTCATAAATTTTGTATATCGGAAGGGCAAAAGTGATCCGCACATATCCTGTCCTTCAACCTAAGTTCTATATACAAGCTTTGGCCCACTGCATTCTCCTAGGAAAATTGTAAACAAATATAAAAATGTTATCAACACATTGTTTTGACAACAGTTTACCAAACAAATTAAGCCAATTAGAAAACAGATCAATTTGGCATTTATATACCGCGGCGAAAAAGAGAACGAATCAGCTGTTCTAAAAATGTCACCTGTATAATTCCGCCATTGATCGTTATTATATTCATTAAATTTTAGAATTTTTATATTTTCTTTTCAGTTTGTGATTCATTTTTCTCACGTGAAGTCTGAAATCGTCCTTTAATTTATTTTATAATTTTTTTCGTAATTTTTTTACAGAAAATCTTCGATTTGTGTTTTTTTTTTTAATTTACCGCGCGCGTATGCTCACGCTCGAGAGTTTTTTTTGGGGAACGTATGATTTAAATTAAATTTTATTTATGTGTGTGTGTTAAGCGTGATGAACGGACGACAGGATAGATTTTCATTTTTATAGGTATGATTTTAAATGCACGTTTTCCACAGAAATTCAATAAAATTAAAACTTAAAAGTAATTTGTATCTATGTGCCTCTCGCGTCGGTCGGGCGGGTATGGAGGGATAAAACCGTTTGGATTATTATTATTATTTTATGTTATGGTCCAATATGTAGAGATATTTTTGAGTAGAAAGCTTGGGCCAGACTTGAGAAATTGTAACTATTTATGAAGCGATTTCGTTAAAGTTTTTGAAAATGCTAAGGTAAAAAGTAGGAAATATATTCAAAGCAAAAGCATCCGCTAAACTTTTATTACCAACTTTCAACTTAAAGTTTTCTCACCACTAACTCACCCATATTACGCACTGTACGGCATATACTCGTTTATATGTATAAATATTTATGAATTTGTACACATGTATGTATGCGTTTGTGTGCATATGTATGCGTAGTTGCAATCGGTGCATTATAAATGTATGTAAGTAGGCAACATACAACAGAATATTAACTTATTTCGCATGAATATTAATAACAGACAAACATCGATAAATAAGGATAAGCGGCAACAATTGTGCATTTAATAACATAAAGAACATGATATAAGCAAACGCATGTGCTTATGTACATATATAGTTTCATTGTATATAAGCGTAAACATATATTTGTATGTATGTACACACAATCCTTTTCAGCGTGAATGTATAAGTGCTGATATCTAGCACACGCTGCAATACTGTTGCTTTTTATATAGCCGATGAATGAAACATATTTGCTATAGGCTTTATGCATACAACTATATGCAGATATAACAAAGCTTTTATATCAGTAGGCTATGTAACTTGCACAAATATTTGATAATAATTTTGGATAATGGCTAAAGGAAATTTGCTTTGATTATAAAGGTTTAGCGTTCAGCTTGTTGAACAAATTTTAGAAGTAGATCGGCAAATATTTTAGGGACGATCGTAAACCCATTTGAATTGCATGTTAAATTATTTTAAGAGCAACAAACAAATATTTTTTACTTAAAAGTGACAGAGTTAAGTTTTCAGACAATAAATTTGTCTATTTGCTCAATAAAATTGTCAATTATAAAACACTTTTTTTTTAATTTTTTTTCTATGCTTAAATTTATTTCTTTAAAGCCACCACACTATTTTACCAAAATAGCAAGTTTCCGACCACAGATTCTAAGTTAAAAATGTCTCCATTTTGCACATTATTACAAAGAGAGACCGTGCGATCATAACATTTTAGACATAGGATGTATTCAAAAGTGTTATGTAATGGATATATGTTTGCGGAACATTCAATCAATTCAGCTCTTTAACAGACGGGTAAAAACAGGTATAAGAGATGCACATTAAAAAGATTTATCTTGTTTTTGTCACTCACAGCAGCTCTCCAAATAATATCTATCAATTCATTAAGTTTAAAAATTTTGGTATGTTCATATTTTTAATAATGTTACTTATACGCCCAAAGGCACTGATTTCTATTTGATTTTTCGAGAGTTCTGCATTTATTTTATTTTATTTTTATTTTATTTTTCTTATTCGAAATTCGCTTGAATAATTTTAAAATATTTGGATATTGAGTTTAATAGAAAACGAGTCATATTATTTTGGACGCAATACAAAAGTTTCTTAATTTAATTTTGTACAGTGTTTAAAGCAGTAAATACCATAATAAAAGCTAAAAACCTGTACATATTACCAAAAAAAAAAAAATTTACCAACTCTACAACAAAAGAAAACAAACAAAAAAATTTTGTTATTGTTTGGCCATATAACTATTTATTTTAAATATTTTTAAGCTTTAAGGCCGATAGTTTCCCAATAAACCGATCGGCCTTAAAGCTCAAAAAATTAAAAAAATATTTTAATTATTCCAACTACGCACTTTTGTTGCCATTTCCTTTTAAAACTGATGGCCAGGTTTTAAATGATCACAAATAACTGGTTTGAAAATGTATTGTATCTTCAATATTTCTATCTCATTTGACTGGAATGATTTGGGTTATAAAATTACAGAAAGCATTAGGTCAAACAACTGCAAGCATCTTTTTTATAAATTAATTAAAAAAATAACAGTTTACTCCAAATCTATTTATAAACAAAAGTGTCATTTTCATTTTTTTCCCCTGATTTCTTAATCAACATTAGCATTTTGAATTGAAGCAGTTATGCTGATACGAATGTATTTAATACACATTCAATTGATTTACAACAAATAAAACTTTGCAATGCAACGCTAACACATACTCGTACATTCACACGTACATAGTACATACGATTATTTTCGTACACAATTGAATAGCGCATTTAAGCAGCTTTAATATTTAATTGAAATGTAATATGTTTACGCTACTTACCAGCACAAGCATATCAATTTGTTTACTTATAAACCTACTTTGCCACGAAATTGTGTAAATAAGTGTGACTTACATAAACACTCAAGTATACGTATGTGAAATATATGTTTGTCATATTTGCATATGAACATTACTTGATGTGTATGTATGTATGTATGTCAAGTGTACGACTTTACTTAATTTATAATCACTTACAAGCGTAAATAATTGACTAAGTTTGTGTTTATGTGCGCTTAAATTTAATGGTAGTGTATAAAATCGGAAATGTTAGTAAAAGTTATACTAATCTGGCTTTAGTCATTTATGAGTATAAATTAATTGAGTTTAACTTACTGTAATTATGATATAACATAGATACACTGTTCGTTAGGGTCTTATGCTGAAGTTGCCAAAATTTAGATATATTCAATATGTTTAAAATTGACTTTTGCAGAATACAAAATTTGCATGCAATAGATAAATTTATATGCGTGGACATGGCGTATACGTAACATTTTTTTACTTTGTTTTGAAGTTATACTGGGCGTTTTTATGAAGAGTCTTTTAAAGCAGATTAGTGCAATTAATTGCAAAAATTTAGTAAAGCAATAGTCAAAATATTTTACGAAGCGAAAGAGGTACGGTGATAACATTTTTGTTTGCTAATTTACTTAAAAAGTAAACTTTTCCAAATGCGTATGATTCTTTAAAAGCACTGAAACATCACTTAGAGATCCAAAATACTTCAAAATATACTAACTTTTTTACTACCTTTTTTACCGGCAAGCCTATAAATTCAAATTATCAATGTGCTATGGGTTTTCATTTGGATTTGTTTAAAGGATTTTAGTTTAAAGGATTTTAAAAATAAATATTAAATTTGTTGTCTTTATATTAAAAAAAAATAAACTCAATTTAAAAGCTCGCACCTTTTGAATGTGGGATGTAACATTTATTAAAATTTTTAACGCTAATTAGTTAGTGCTCTTAAGAAATAAGTTAAGAATTGCTTCTGATGGTGGCTGTTAGAGTATTTTAGTTTTGTTTTTTTTTTTTTTGAAAGATAAACAACTATAAACAATTATTCCACTTATAAACCAAAGCTCTGGCTACCAGGGAATTCGGCTTAAGTAAAAAATTTATTTATATTCATTATGTGATAAACTTATGTTATGTATGTACATGCGGATGCATAAACGGGGATTATAAGATATGGGTTAAGGGAGTGTATTAAAAAAAATCAAATGCGCGAATGCTCCTAATTCTAAAGAGTTTTTGTAAAGCTTTTTTTTTTTGTATGTTTATATATATATTTAGTTAAGAAACTGTAACAAATTTTGTAATGTGTTCTATATAAGGGTGATCTGTTTTTTTTTTTTCAAGAAAATCTGATGGTTTGTTGTTATCAAATATCGATGATCTTATATTTTGCAGATTCGGGCAGTGGTCAAGTCACGTTGAAATCAGAAGATCCACAGTGCACGCAGTTTGGTCGGGAAACGCTAGTCCTGAGACGCGTGAAAATAGATAATTTCCTACTAGAGGAGGTTGAGGGGTAAAAAGGTTTCTCCCCAGTGGAGTTGGCTAAAACTATTCAATTCTCTTACGAATATTGATTCAAATATCTCTTTACCAGCACGCGCACATCTTTACCAATAAAATATCTGCCATATGCAAAGGATCTCTACCTGCTTCTTTTACTCTTACTTAACAGGGTAAGAGTTATTATATTTAAAATGATGTTATAGCGCTTAAAAGAAATATATACAATACTCGAACACAGGCAATAATTTAATAATATTTCGTTATTTATTAAGATTAGAAATAAATCGAAGCGGGCTTTCTTATTCACGATGGTTTAAATTTGGTAGATTTTCGCAAATTAAAAATTTTTGATACAAAGTTTTCCACCAAGCCAGATTTTAGGAAAACGATTTGTATGAATTTGAAACAAAATAAAAAACAAGTATTTGCATTTTATTTTGGAAAAGATTAACTAGGGGCTGCTCCGGTTCAACTGGAATTATCTCTATTATCTAACTGAGCTGTCTCTTTAATGATTTTGATTAAATAAATTTTGTTATACCATTCTGTAAGCATTGAATGCAATGTACTTGTTTTTGCTTTCCTATTTCTTTATTTTTTTCATTAAATTTTTAATTCAGATAAACACTAAAAATTATATAAAATGCGTATATGTCTGTCATTTCTTAAAGTTTTCGAGCAGTTGTAGGGGAATAATTTGCTTCGAACAATAACAAAATAAAACCGAGCACTTTTACGCTCAATTGTGCAAAATTTTGTTGGAAGATACAATCAATGTTTCCAAACACGGTGATTTAAATTTACTTGAATGTGGTGTATTGAAATTATTTTAAAGGATCTAACCAAATAGGAACAGAATAAAAATCTGGCCACTATCTAAATTTGTAAACTTTTTCAGGACTCCATAACTTAATAAAAGACTGAAAATTTTATTAAAAAAATGTTTCTTAAAAACATACATTTTAACTCTTAAAGCTACGTGATGGTGACGCAATCGAAAAATTAGTATTAAATTTATCAAAATCCTACCTACGGAAAAAACTTTAAGTCACAAACTTTTATGAAAAGAGTTAATAACAGGAAGTCTTACCTGCAGAAAAGTAAATGTTAAAAAACATGTGAATATCAATAGATAATATATAGATTTTGTTATCTAAATGTTTTTCAAAATGATTGAAGAATGAAGCTGTTGTAAAATCGCTCTTAGCTTGTATTCTAAGTTAAGCGAGACATAAAATGACTAAAGATTTATTTTTTTTAAAAAGTATATAAAATATGTTCAATATATACATTTATTCTTGAAATTATTTTATATAATCATGAAAAAGATACGCAAACAGAACATACATACCATTACCAAAGAGCGGCATTACTTTTTAAAATAATAAACTAAATTGATAAATTCAATTCCCGCTATATAAATTAAACATAAAAAACATAACCACACTATCAAAGTAAATAACCAAATAATAGCAGAAATGACATGCCAAAATAATAATAAGGAAACCACAGAGACAAACAATAATGACAAGATGGAATTACTACTGCAACTGCAAAAAAAAAACTGACACAACCGAATAAACAAACAAGCAAAAACAATAACAAAAGAAAGCACAGGCAATGAAAAGCAAAGGACTGAAAAGCAACAGAAGTAAGGCGGGAGCAACTTAAGCGAAGGACATTGTGGGAAAACAATGACAAAAGTAACAAACATTGTTTTCCTTTGACATAACTCATTAAACAGGAGCAGCACAGCAATGCGTCGCAGAGAACAAGTGCTGCATGGTAAAAGGCAGCGAACGAGGGTAGAGAGTGGCAATAGTTGAAGATGCTGCTTAAGAAGTTGAAAGTAAGCAACAATAAATGCTGTGTCAATAGTAGCCACGACATGAGCAACCAACTACCGCTAGCAACGCACTTTTCTTACTTTTCTTCAATGTGCAACTGTACATATATGTACATTTGTATTTACCGCTATGCATGTATGTATATTTGCGGTTTGTCTATTAGTTGCCAAGCATGAGAAGCGTGTTTGCCAGCAGCTGAGATGTTGAAGACACAAAAAATCAGGCAATAAATGCATGAGATGGCATTAAAGGCTCAAAAGTACAAATAAAATGCGAGAAGATATTTTAGAGCAATAAAAAAGACTTACGAGTACATACTTATTTACTTGCCTACATCGGAAGCAAAAGTAAAAGCAACAAAGATGACAGTAAGTTGTTGACAACTGTCGCATCATGTTTCATATGGATCATGTGGTTTTGTAGTTGATGTTGTGGTTGTTGTTATTTACATTGCAATTGTTGGTAACTTATTGTGCGGATTATTATTTTTTGTTTGCAAAAAAAAAACAATGTACTTGGGATTATTGTTTACTTTTAGTATATATGTACACATAATACATAGCATAGCAACTTTTAGTTTTGGTTTTTTATGAGGCTTATATGATTATTCGTATAATCTGCTTCGAAAGTTCTAATAGTGTTTCAAATTTCACTGCTTCATACCTTTCACTAATGGAAGAATTTTATGGGAGCCATATGTTATATTTATCCGATCTTAATGATTTTCACTGCTAAAATAGTTCTAACAATAACTAATATTCGTGCAAAATGTCAAGTCTTTAACTGCATAAATAGAGGGGTTATGGTGCGAAATGCAATATCTGAAGAATCTGTTGTAGGGGAGCTATATGTACTGCTACTGAAAATTAAATGTGCATAGCTCTAAAATCGCAAAGCGGTAAGTTTTTACAAAGTCTTGAGAGCAGACCTAATTTTTCTGAAAAAAATCTGTAGCGAGATATTATAGAAAAAGTGTGTAAGTTTGTCTTTACTCTAGCGCTCTTTCAAGAGAGTGGGAAATATTTTGCCAAATAAAAATGTATGTTCAGTAAAATATTTAATAAATTTTTTCTCGGATAAGTTTTATCCTGATAATCAAAAACTTTCAACTAACTAGACCTTATTTCAACTCACTTTAACTTACCTCAATAACTTAACTCACCACACCTAAACTCAACAACCATAAACTTTTTCCACAAAAATCGAAAACTTCTACATCTTAACCCACCATATCCATATTAACCACACTTAAACCTACAACACTTTAAGAACCATTTAAGAACTAGTTGACAACCATTTTTGGACCATTTCGTAATTAGTTTTGTTTTACCTCGAAATGATACCTGGATATGTCGTAAAGTTTTCTCGAAATAATTCACAATTTCATTGAGCTCGAGACCAGTTTATGGAAGCTTTTTATTTGAGTAAAAAAACAACACAAAATTATACCAAACTAGTCGTAAATAGTCCTACAGTGGTCCAGTAATTAAATATACACTTGACCCGAAATGAAAGCCGAAACAGTCCCAGAATAGTCCTCAACTTGTATAAAATGATTTAGGACTAATAGCGAAAATTTGTTAAAACAGTACCGAAAAAGTCTCGAAACTACACCGAACCAGTCCCAAAGTAATCCCGAACCAGTCCCGAAGTTAAGAAAGATTACGCATTGCGACATATCGTTATTCGATTTTGTTTTTTACTTCACCGCAGCAAACTTCTAGCTTAACCGATCCGCCTTAAATTGGAATGATACCAATATCAAGGCAAATTTATAAATAATAATAATAAATTAGTTCTTATTTGCTTCAAGTCGTTAATGTAAGGCACAGTTTTAGGCGTAGCAATTATCCTAATAATATCACAGGGGGTGACTAAGTTTTCAAAATTTTTACAAATACAAAATACATTAAAAAGACCTGAAAATTTTCTCTAAGTTTAAGCGATTTTGTTCATAGCGAAACGAAAGAATAAATAATTAAATTTTTTAGTATTTTTATTTATTAAAAATTACTTATAGCGAATGGTGTTCAAATTGCTATTCTACTTTATATTAAATATCTTCAGTTAACTATTTAATATTGTCACATCACTGCTTTATCAACAAAAATGTTTACACAAACAGTAATCTTTGGTAAAATTAAGAGCGGATTAAATTCGTAGAAAAAGTAAAATGAGTGGAAATTCATAGAAAAAAAACATAAAAAAATTCAAATCAAATCGAGTTTCCATTATGCGCATGAAGCTGTTGTCACAGCCGCAGGCAAACAGAGCACAGAAGAAAAAATGATATAAAAATAAAAAAGAAAATTGAACACGCAGAGAACGGAAAAATAAAGCTTCAAAAATCAACAAAATGTGCATAAAAAATCAACACTAAATTTACGCACGTTTATGCATAACAATAACAAATTGCGCCAATGTCCCATCGAGCAAATCCATTTACCAAGTCATTTTGGCCGTTTGCGTATTTGCTCTGTCGTGTCTTCAACACTTGCTCATCCATTCTTCATTTTTCCTCTCTCTCTCTCTCTCTCTCTCTCTCGCCTACTTGGTGCTAAAGCGCACATACATTTTTACATACATATACTTTATTCCCGCTCCGCCACTGCGCGCTTATTTACACGCAGCGACGCCGCTTTTGTGTTTAGAATTCGTATTGGAAATTGTCAAATCACGTTTCAGCAATTGTTTGTTAACAAAACCGCCAATGTTGTTGCGGCTGGCGGCAGCAAACAATGACATCGTCAGCAGCAGCACAAGCATCAGCAACAATTGCAACAACAAAAACAATATAATCACCACGTCTGTCAACACACTTACATACATTTCATTTCAAGCACATAATAACTATTGATAACAGTAGGAGGTAGGAGGGGGGCGTGAGATGTGCTGATGGTGTTGCGTCTTCAAGTACTCGCAGCTGCCCTCGCCTTCCAATGTCCCTCTACTATCTACTCTGCGGACACTGTGTCGCCGTTAAGTGTGTAATTTGTAATGTAAACGTTTTATTTTTCTACCACATTTGATTCTGATTGGTTTTCTCAGCTCACTTTTGACGCATTTCTATCTGCTTTTGCCTTGCGACCGCACTAGCTCCTCCACGTCCAAAACCAATTCCAATTATTTAACGCTGCTTCTCAACATCAAGTTATAATTTTTTCGCGCATTTCTCATCTGCTTAGGCATTTTCATTGTTTTCTCAATAAAATTTGGCTTGTGTACTTAACTTAGTCATGGAATTGATGGTTGATTGTTGCTCTTTAGTAAGTTGCTGGCGGGTGGCGCTTTGAATTTTTAAGATTGCTTATACCGCGTTTAAGGGCACGAAAGTAGTTATTTTTTTGACTTAAGTTGAAGCACAGGAATTGCGTAAATGTTTATTTATGCTGTAACAACTTGCTTTCGTATTCATTGAAATTTTGTAAAAGTTATATTGTACCTGCGGGCACGGCACTTTCTGACAATGATAAATGAAATATATAAGTATGCAAAGCAAATGAAAAGATTTCACACGATTTTAAATGAAAAAAAAATTTTTAAATACTTATCTCTTATTCAATATTTCAAAAAAATTAACTATTTGCAGTAATAATATTAAATAATAATTTGTATAAAATTTTAAGCTTAGGTAGTTTGATGTTATGGTTTATGGTGTTGCTGGAAGGAAGATCCGTTTAAGTTTCAACTTCTTTCAAATTTATTAAAAGTTATAAAATATACAGAAGTTTTAGTACCAAGTAAAAAGAATCCCACA
Organism: Philophylla caesio; assembly: GCA_963971545.1. Classification (NCBI taxonomy): domain Eukaryota; kingdom Metazoa; phylum Arthropoda; class Insecta; order Diptera; family Tephritidae; genus Philophylla; species Philophylla caesio. The sequence continues at coordinate 111,929,402 of OZ020606.1, read as the reverse complement.
CATTACAAAGACAAAAATATTTTTTTTAAGAGTTTCCTAACACAAGCTTTGCATTTTAAAACATTAATAGAAAATGAGGATGTATTTATCTAAAGAATAGATTCATTGATGTGCATTATTGAACCAAATTGTTTAACTTATTATAAAGAAACTGTTAACAAATTCTTGGATTACATCATTTTTTTTTTTTTGGTTGCAGAAAATAAATCTTCTTCTCAGCCATTTTTTTGGCTACAGCAGGTATGTTTTTGCGGATGATTTGAAATTATATTCAATAATCAAAGACCAGTCTGATGTTAATAAATTTTATCGTGATATTATTGCTCTATATATCGGTGTATGAAATCGCGTCTTGCTTTAAATATAATTAAAGCTTTAAAAAGATTTTCGACAGAATGAACAATATTCGCAATACAACGAATTTTATAATATCTAGCAAAACGTTAACGAAAATAGGGCTTAAGATGTTATTTTGACGCTAAGCTCAGCTTCAAAAGTCAAATTCACATCATATGTATTTCATCCGCTGAATTACTCAGTCTTTGTTTTGAAGCCTTACTATCAGCTCCCGATAGCAAAAACAGAAACTATACAAAAAATATTTCCAAAATTTTCATTATTTAATTTATTTAATATTTAAATCCCTATATTATCTTCAACTTTTGTTTGCATTATTATTCAAGGAAAAGTCGATTGCCTTTAAGAAGGTCAAGATTTCATGATCCAAAATTAACTCTCAGCATCCATATCCCTTTTGTTGAGCCAAATCCCCTTTTGCCAAATCTCAAATTTGCAATCAATGTTCACTTATCCAGAGCTTTGCAAAAATTTAATAAAAATTACATAATGTTACAATATAGACTTTACTTTATCGGAAAAGGATTTGGTAACTTTACAAAACATGACATTTTAATGATAAACAATTCTTTATTTATTTTAAGCTCTGAACATAAGTCTATATGCTACAAGCTAATCTCTAAGAATTTCGATTAATAAGCTTAAATAAAATAGACTAATAATAATTTATCAAACAAAAACTTAATCCAATAAGAGCTAAGTTTTTATGAAAATAGTAGCCATTAAAAGACGATATATAAGATTTAAAATTACCAAAATACGCTAAATAAATTAGATACATATTTTTTAATCTTTAAATTTATACTCAAAATATATTTATTGTTACTATGTATATTTTATAAATGCAGCTTCAACTAGCAATCACTAAACCGGTTGTAAAATTTTCTTATTTTGGTCAAAAATATTCATATATTTTAAGCGCTGAAACTGAAGTAACTCGATTGTAATTAAATTTTTTTTCAACAGTAAAAATAAAACACAGCTTTTTTATTTACAGCTGAGCAGCCTATAAGAAAGTGATGAGATGCCATCTTTTAGGTGGTAACGACTAAAGTGATCGGACAATACATTTGGAACTACCTCCTGAGCGTCAAGCTGACTCAGTCCCCTAATGGTTCTTCAAGAGGTGTTCTTTAAAGGGTCCTTGATCTAAATTAAGTCAGAATGTAGAACGCGTGGGGTTAGGGGAATACCCAGCTGCTTTTTTTACTAAGAGTATAATGTAAAAGTGTAGCCGCTGTGGTCGAGTGTGTAGCGGTGCGTGCTAAAAATCGATATGCCTCTGAGTTCGAGGTTTGAATCTCAGTCATGGCAAGTAAACTCTTAATCATGGACAAATTGTTTTCTAATAGCGGTCACCCCGCGGCAGGCAATGGCTAACCTTCGAGGGTATTTCTGACATCAACCAGCTTCTCATTAAATACATCTCCCGTTCGGAGTCGGCACAAAACTTAAGGTCCCTCCATTCGTGATATAAAATAAAGACGCACACCAGAAATGGTAGGAGAAGCTCGCCCAAACACTGAGCTATATAGAGTAAGTGCCGAATTACTATTATTATTATTATTATAATGTAAAAGTATTTTGAAGCTGTTGAGAGAGAAACAGAACATTTCTCAACTTGTCCCAAGAATGCCGTAACTGCGCTCAGGGCCCTAATAGCACTCTGCAACAGAGAGTCCATTGTCTACACGCCCTCGCTGATAGAGAGCTCTCGAGCCCTCCGCCAACACAGCTCTCAACTTTGAACCCGTCATGATGATATATTAACCACTCCCTATTAAACATTTGAGAGCGGTGCAGTGATTCGTTCGATCAGGGAGAAAATCGAAGCCTTCCTAAACACCCCATTTGCGCTAACAAAATATATTTCCATATCTTAGGCAATTAGAAATTATCTGTAATTTTCGTTATTGAATTTCACTAATTTCATTAAAGTAACTAAATATCAGATGAAATTGATTTATTAAAAAAAATCCAGATATGTATACTTTATTTTCGCTGTATTTATTTTAAAGAACGTATCCATCTCTGAAGATAATATTGAAAAGAGTAAAATTTGAAAATTTGTCCTTAAACGCGGATTTGCTATAAAAACGTCAATTAAAAATTGTGTAATTTCAGATTTAAAAGCGGTAAGTTTACATAAAATAAGTAAATGTATGTGCATATGTGATATATTATTAACTAAAAAATTCTGTTTTCTATATACATACATAGATACATGAAACCATAAATCTTTTAATCCACAAAATTTAGCACAAGCTACACACAAGAATCTTAAAACACAACACACACATAAATACTCAAACAAAAACTACAGAATTAAATTAAAATGAAATGTTATGCTCAAAACTACAGCATTCGTACATTTTTTGTTTCCATTTCGACGCGGCCGCTCGGCAGATGTAGTGTTTGTAGTTTTTGTATGGTTAGTCTTAGAGACGCGTCACATTGCTGTCTGGGCGCGTTTTTACCGAGACTTGACAAGAATTTCTTGCACGCTGCTGCGGCTGACACTGCGTGTCACTGCTATCTACGACTTACACACGCACTCATACATATGTATGTACGTTCGATGGTTTGTGAGTGTGCATACGTAGGCACAACGCAAGTACAGGCACAAGCGTAAACCAGTGTTGCCGCCTTAATAGAATTATGCCAATACTGTTAGATTTTGTTTTGAATTGCATTTTTTTTTTGTGAATAAGCAGAATTTATTTCAATTACTTACGTAAATTTAAAAGTAAATATTTATTAGACTTAAAACTTAATTAACTTTAAATTGGAAATTTTATGACGGATAAAAATTTCAACTATCAAAATTCTGAAGTATTTTTATTCAATAATGTTTGAGAGGCTTGAAAAAGATCTATTAGTTTTATAATGAAAATTATCTCTGCCATGATATTTGATTATCTTTTACCACAACGTTTCTTCCTGACGATGTTGGCGTTTGACTCAAACTTTGTTTATTATCCATGAGTCATTACGGCCTCTGTTTATTTGAACAGAGTAATTTTTTCATGATAGTAAATGACGTAATAATTAATGAACGCTATTTTTAAAAGCTTGCAAAACAATATATGCCACCATTCTCTGCTAATTCCATAGGCATATCGGAGCTGATCTAAATGGCCTTCACCACCTATGAAAGAGCTGTCGCTTTAATGGCATTTGGACTTGAATATGTATTTCCAGCCCTTTTTGAACTCGTGTCTCGACTGCAGTTCAGTTAGCTCCATGAAACTACTAACAATTTAGTATCTTTCAATTTAAGTAAAATTACACTTTTCTGAATTGTTCGTGAATCTAATTCGCCTCTCCTCACTCTCTGTTCCGATTTAAGGTTTCAGGGCAGACCTTCTGTATTTCCGCTAAATGTTACGCACTCAAAATATTTCTGTGTCTGTGGAATCTTTGGAAGCCTCATAGATATAAAATAATTATCGATGTACACGTATTTATTCTTCCCCATTCGGTTTCTGTGAGGGAAAAATCACTCTATCTAAGATACTAAATTCCTTCCACTTTTGTGCAACAGTTTCATCATTTCCTTGGTAAACTGAAAACTTTTTTATTAACTCAAATCCATGTCAATCCATTAAACGCCATTATTAATAGCCATGTTTGATTGTTTCCTTAACAATAGTTTCAAGAAAAATTTCATTGCCGTTTGTATATTTTCGAAAAATCCAGCCACTGATACGCTTCGTGAGTCAAATTGTAAAACCTTGATTGATTTCGCAATTTTTTTTCATTTTCCCAATGATTTACTAAGAAGAGCACTCCCAATGTGGAGATCATAGCCCCACTTTCGGCAGTGCTAACAGACAATAACAATAAAAAAAAATAAGTTGAGAGTTTCCACAGACCTATCGACTGAGGGGCGGCTTGAATGTGGCTTTGAAAGGCATTCGATATCGCATTATGTTTGAAACTTGTTGCCTCAACAAAACTTTGACATTATTCCGAAAATAATTCGGTGAAGAGCTCAATTTCACGTTTTTAATTGATTGGAATTTTTAATTTCTTCGCCTATTCCTTTGAGGCGACAAACTTTAACTTATAGTAAAAGAAAATAATGGGTCTATTACAAAGTACTTTTACCAGTAATTAAAAAAAAAATGTATTTTTCCTGAACATAATTTTTTTTTTTGAACGTACATTTTTTTTTGTTCGAAAAAATTCAGCAAATTTTATTCTCGCCTGTTTAACAAAAACATGTCTAACCTGCCCACTGAATTTATTTAAATGGCCGCAGAATAATCGTTATTATGCTAATTGAAGGCTGGTATAAATGGTTGGACGAAGTATAATCTGTTTTATTTAAATTTATTATAAAATATTATATTTTTGTTAAAAAACTAAATATTTTTTAAAATATAAATCTTTATATTTTTTAGTAATTAAATTTATTGATGTATTTTTTATACTATAAAAAAACGGTAGCATTATAATATAATCTTTCGGCCTTAATTTCTACATCATTTGTATTAGCTTATTTATGCTGTTTGAGTTGGCTAAATTTGTTTATAATTTTAATTATATTTTGATGCAATATATTTTGAAAAATTTTTTGTTGCTCGCTCTAAACTGTTTTCATAGAAAATATATATTTAACGCAGCAACACTGACACAAGCTACTATCGAACTACTGCGCTAGTCTCACCAAGCAAGCCGTACCCCCGCAGCAACCAGTCAAACTTATTTCTAAATGTTAAGTAAAAAGAAAACTTACAAATGTGTGTCTTCATATAACAAAGCTGTCTATAAGTTTTTCTCCGTCAGCTTACAACTATCTATCCGCGCCTTTGTCAGCTGTTTCTCATACAACTTCAACATATTCACCGCAATCGCATTACACATACATACACACACACACACGCACATATACAAACATACAATTTCAAAAATGACAGCTGCTGTGTACAAATGAGTGTCACAATGCATGCGATTGTATGTATGTATGTGCATGTGTGAGTGGGTTTACTTGCAAGCATGAATTTGTTATAACTCAAAACCGCTTCGTCTCTCTCAACGCTGAACGTATTTAGATATATTTTGCGACAACTTTTAAGTAGCAGCAACAACATTCGAGGACACAACGACAGTCAGTGTCACAGCTGTAACCTCACATTTAATTCCTTATCCGTTTTGCTGCTGTCGGTCGCCATTCCGCTGGCCTTGCTCTATTGGGTTCTTCATTCACCAAATCTACTCATTCTTTCATTGATTCTTAACTGGCAACATATTTATTTATGCCGCTTTATGCTATGAATGTGTGTGTGTGTGAGTGTGTGCGAAATATGTCGCGCTAACAATTCCGTTTAATGTCGTGAAAGTTTTGACATGTCATTTTGTGTTCTGCAGGGAGTGTAGTTTCATGTCTCTTCAAAATATTGTTGCATGCCATGAGGCGCTCTATGTTATTTGTGTTTGCATGTGTGTGTTTGGCTGTGTTTGGGTGCGTGTGTGTGTGTGTAGAATGTTTTTGCCAAATGTGTCTGAATTACTTATGTTTTTGTTCGGATGCCTATAATATTTTATTTTATTTCACAGATTTAACAGCGTGTTAAATTGCACTTTGCACTTTTCAACTCAACACTTAAGATGACACTGTTTGTAGATTCAGTCAAAAAATTAAAAAAAAAATCAAACAAAAAAATTGGTTTATTAAATGGTTGGGAATGCCTGAATGAATAGTTCTTTTCGAGGCTCCAAAATTAACAATTAACAAAATCGAATTGAAATTTTAAAGCTTTAAAAGAGTCTGTTTGCCAAAGAATAAAAAAGAAGTTTAAATAATGCATACCAATAATGTTGAAGATTTTTTTCTCAGCACATGCCGGCCATTGTACTATTTCCAAGGCGCTTAAGTTATGTTTTTAATCTGCGTGGTTTGCTGATTTTTGGATGCCAAAGATCTGAGATCCCTGTGTAATACACATGTAAAGTTTTGAAGGTTTCAAAAGAAACTTTTACTACACGCTATTAATGGAATGGGTGAAAAAACTACGTTTTTTTGAAAATTTGACTAACGAAAAAAAAGTAGAAAAACAAAAGCAACTACTAATTATATACATATTTTTGCTTTATAGAAAATAAATATATTTAGGCCAATTTTGGTGTATTTGGAATTTTAATTGCTGGTGGCGTTTGTTGTTGGCATCAAATTAACCAAAAATAATCAAAATAACGGATTTCATCAAAATTTCACTTTCTCCACAGGCTAGCATATGTTATTATTTCTTGTTTTATAATTTATATAAACAACATAGTTTTCAGTTTAGTAAGCAAAAAAAATAAAGCCCTGCGAAAATGTTGCGACTACAAAGACTCAACAACAAACATCAAAATTTACAAAAGGCGTAACCCAGAGACTTAAAGAGCCGGTTTATATTGGAAAAAATATATATTGATTTCAAAACATTCTAAGGAAAACCCAAAATAAAATTAAAAATGTTTATTCAATCCTTTTCTGCTATAAACAAATCTTGATGCGCACAGTAACGTCCAGCAATAGTCTCCGAGCATTTCAAGACTGAAGCGTACATCAAACCGCTTTTTCACGTTGACAATATCCTAGTGGAATCGTTAACCTTGTTCGTCACCAAAATGTTCCACAACATCTGGGAAAGATTCAAAATGATATTGCAAAAAATACATTTTGAAAGATATTTTGGCTCCAATTTTTTTGTAGTCTGCATACTTTTTGTCTACAGAGTTTTAACATTCTTGACACTATTATTTCCTAAGAAAGCCTGTATTACATCGATTAAAGAATTGCACGCATTTAGTTCCTGAACACTTAAATGTATTTATGGAATGTAGGATAGCAAGTTTTTGAGTTCATCAAAAATCCTTATGATTTTTACAATCTACAAACGATACCTGATCAGAAACGTAAAGACACTTTAAAGGTGTTAAAATCATATTATACAGAGTTAATGACGTAGAGATTATACATCTACATCCATGAGGTAAAAAGGGAACAACAGTAATAAGTTGTTTAATCATTTTTTTGTGAAATTAAGTTAAACGCTACCACATCTACGGGTATTACTTCAAATATTTATTTCCCATGCCAACGACGGGTTCAACGCCTTCGCAACTGCATAGCTTATGAGATTAATAAAGGATTTTCCAAGTGCGTTCGATTGTACGCCCCACCTCATTCGACTGCCGCACAAAGCTATTCACAACAAAGCGCCAAAACAATGGCAAAGTACGAGTAAATTAAAGCAAGTACAGCAAGTAAAAAGATGAAGGCGATGAAAGGTATGAAAATGCTAAAAGGCTTAAGAGCCAACTAAAGTCAACCGAAATGCATACGCCTATTGCAGTATGTAAATCCGCTTTGTCATTCAAATTTAAAAAAAAAAATCACCACACAAAAACAAAAACCAAGCAAAGAAAGCGGCAATGAGCCGAAACGAAGTAGACTGCTGCGCAAGCGCTTGAATATTCAAATTTGCAGCCGGCAAGAAACAATGAAATACCACAATGGCGTATGGGATAGCTGCAATGGTGCCACAGACCAACATTTAACGAATGCAAAACCGGGCAACTCGCCGGTCGAGCATTTTAGATTGTGGCGAGACGACGCGGGATAAACTACTTACAAAGCGTCTCAAGATTAGGTGTAATTATGCAATTTCCTTCTTAACGCTCAACCGTGCGCGGCAAGCGTACAAAAGCGTTGACTTCAATAAAATTTACATTTTAACACAAAAACATGGAGAATGATATGTATATATTTGTGCGTACATGTATGTGTGTACCTACCACAGAAAACAGGTGGCGGAAGCGGCAGCAGATATTCCTGGCTGTCTACACTAAGAGGCTCAAAATAGTGTGGCACTGCCGCTTATTGGAAGATGGAAGTTAAAGTTCTGGCTTAATAAAAAAAAAAATGTGCAGCTGTATAGCCAATGAGTAGTTGTAATTGTTGTTGTTGCTGTAGATGCCACAAATACGCATATAAGGGAAGTATTTTCAGGTAAATAAGCGGCAGTTCGTGCTGTATTTCGGCATGCTACTGTGTGTTTAAGTTCAAAGATCAGCCGGGATATGACACCCAATGGCAACCCTAAACCTTCGCCGCGAAAGAGATATTCATACATCTGCCATACGGAGTCGGCATACAACTGCAGGTCCCTTCATTTACGGTTCAACATAAAGAAGTAGATCACAAATGGTAGGAGAAGCGCGGCCAAACACCGAGCGCCATTTATTTTTTTATACTCATTTTTAGGTTTAATGCAAATTGAAAATGTCACCGAGAATTAGTTTACGTTTACTGACAGATACTCATAAATACATACGTATGTACCTACCCTGTCGGAAATCAAAGTACATTAAAAGCAATTTAAAAAGTACTTTTTTCTAACCACAAGTGGTTTAAATTCATTCTATTTTCTTGTCATCAACTAACTTTTTTAACATGGCGATGTCCTAGGAGCAAGTCAATTTTCCGACTCTGCATTTGATTTCAACCACTTTCAAATATATTTGAAAGAAAGAACATTAAAATTACTTTTTTTGCAACTGCAATGAAATTTATGTATTTATTTCCAGCTACTTTAAAACTGCTTTTTTACAACTATTTTTAACTCGATTTGCTTTTAAACTTTATACCTACTCTTTTCTAAGTTTTTAAAAACGCATTTTAGTTTTGTTTTTATAAAATATATTTACGTATGTATTTTTATTTAAACTAAGTAAGGAATTCAGTTCGTTTTTAACGTACGTTTACACGTTTTAACTAAAATTTAATTAAGTTTCTTCTGCGTACATACTTCGTAAAAACATTGTGTTTTTACCGCCTGAATGGTCTTGCGAGTAACTTCCTCTGGATCACGATTTTCGATACAAAAGGCATCTATGTATCTTAAAAATGATAAAGAAAAAATTGAAATATTTTAAGAAACACACATTTTATGGGCTCACCCACTGTCTTACCTTTCAAAAGCGGATAGAAATTAGCAAATTAGCAAAAGCTTTTAATCTTTTTTTCCGTGAGTTTAAGGTTAAAATTCATTACAACGTCCTTGGGCAAAAGAGCCAAACACATCTTTTTAGGTTTGCCTTTCATTAGAGACTTCATTCCATCAAGCTATGGAATATATGGGAAAAAGCTTTAGATAAATATTTAGAATTTTATGAATATATTAGCTTCTCACGTAAATTGTTTTGTTTTTTTTCGTAAATATTTTCGACAAGGGCTGCCAATTCGTCATCTGTTTTTATTGGAAATTGTAAGTGAATGACACCACAGCCTTCTGCTGTCGGATGAGAGTTTTTATGAGTACAGTGTATGTACATATATACTATACACATATGTTTCTCTTCACTACAAAAGTTTTTAAATTATTTTGTATTACAATCATATAAATATACGAGTACGAAGAATTAAAGACTCGCACGCTGCATTTTTTTCAAAGCAGTTAATTTCCAACTACTTTAAAATTGGTTAATTTTTCAGACTGTCTGCTTTTTGCCGACAGGGTATCTACACACCTACTTACGTATACACAAATACCATCACTAATATTCTTGCTGTTTGCACCCAAAAAAGAGCGAACCAAATTAAACAAATTCAAATTGGAGTGCGAACATTTCAATGTAAAACGTAGAGGACATTGAAAAGTTGTAAAGCAAAACGTTGCTTCCGAAACGGCTAAAAACGGGCGCAAGTTTTATAGAAATACTTTGAAAGAAACTTGGAGTTTGTGGTGCTCAAAATCAATTTTATTTCGCCAGGCACAGAAACAAAAGTCGAAACAAAAATTTCGTTAAATATTCAACATTGGAGTTGTGAGAATGTCGCGACGTTGCAGCAAGTCAATCCCAGTGGCAATGCTTTGGTTCACATTCGATGCTTACTTTTTCGGCAATATGCTCGTTATGATATGCCAACAAAGGCGAAATGGAAATTGTGAACATTGAATTTTATTAGGCACTTCAACCAAGCGTTGCGTACGCTTATAACTTCAACTGCAATTACACTTTTGACTTGCTCAGCAAAGATATTTTTGCAAATTTTGCGTAAAGGCGCATCGGCAATGGCATTGAAATTTTGTAGTTTGGTAATTTTATTAAGCTTATAAGCTTAGTTTAAAAAATTAAATTTATGTAAGAAAATTTATATATTAAAGAAAATTAATTATTGCTACAACTACGTGTCTAGATATTTGAAATATTTTCCATTTATTAAAGCGAAAGCAATATGGGGGACGAAAAATTTTAAAATTTGGCAATTTCTAAAAAAATTGTTTTTGGAGATTTTCTAAGTCGTTGATTCTTAGATCAATTATAAAAAACTGAAAATTGTTAAATCGAAATGGCGATTGAAAAAAAAATTAAAATCTTAACACTTAATATCTGCAAATTTTTTGTGCAGAGATTAAATATAACGAATATACATTTGTTAAAAGTTTATTCATTATTTTTGAATTAATTACTAAGATATCTTAAGCTTGTTCATGAATATATATTTTGCCATATGTTTGGAATTTTGTTTATGACTAAAATGCGCTAAATGCGTCCACTTGAAATCATAACATAAGTGCACCAAAAATCAAGGATATTTATACGAAAATAAGGGCAATTAAACGCGAACTTTTTGTAAAAGAAACAAACGAAAAATCAAACTCACTTAAGTAACATGATTTATTAATTAAATACATTTATTTGCAATAAAATATTTTAATGTTTAATCATGGCTGTAAGAAATTTATTTTTTAATAGGTAACAACCATGTTCAAAATTAAACCTTGGCAAGATTGTTTCTATAAGCTACAATTCGATAGCTATACGAAGTTTAAATTGTTTATTATTTAAAAAATTAAATCCAGTTAGGTTAAATTATTCTCCATAAGCGTTGTCTTGTCACCAATAGTGTGATATTAATAAAACTTAACAATTATTTTTTAAAATATTTAATAAGGGGCAACTCTGTTCAAAATTAAACTGTGAGTCATGCGTCTTATATAAACCTCATTTCAAAAGCCAACCAGCAAGCCATATTGTTATTTTTATATCCGAGCGTACATGTACACAAGGGTATTCGCATAATATTCAAAATAGATAGATATAGATTTATATATGTATACCAAAATGATCAGAATGAAAATAGAAATCGATTTAGCCCTGACTGTCTGTCCGTCTGTCTGTCCGTGGTTACGATAACTTGAGTAAAAATTGAGATTTCTTAATGAAACTTGGTACATAGTTTGCCCTTTGGCCAGGGTAGGTTGGTATTAAAAATGCTCGAGATCGGTTAATAACCTCGCCCACCTCCCATATAACGGAAGTTTTGAAAAATGCAAAACCTCGGGTTTTTCGTTATCTGTTCGAACATATTAATTAAAATTTGATATTAAGAAATATAGTTAATTAAAAAACTAGATTTTTATGAAATTTTGAAAAAGGGGCGTTACCACGCCCAACTATGAAAAAATATCTGTATCTCAATAACGGTATAAGGTATCGTCACAATATTGTCCTTGCTATAACTAGCATCAAAAATATTTGAAATCGGACCATAACAACGCACAACTTCCATATAACGGAAATTTTTTAAATGTAAATAACTTCGTTTTTTCAGTATCTATTGGAACAAATTGAGTAAAGTTTAATACTAGCAGCGATTTGAAACAAAAAAACGGGGTTTTTATGAAATTACGAAGAATGACCGGTGGCATCGCCCATACAAAAATACATCGCGAGGGTAAATAAAATTCGGTTTCGCCCGAATTTAGCTTTCCTTACTTGTTATATTTTTAAATGATGGCAACCTTGTACATTAGTACTCGTTAGGGATGTCAATTTAGGGCATTTTCGAGATTTGAGAACGAAATCCCGTGATCCCGAATTTCACGAAGTTTTGATTCGTAATTTTAAATTTGCAAAAAATTTAACACGTCTGTACCACGTCTGTAATCATTGTATTATAGAAGTATACAAATAACTTTAATATAACAAAGAAGAACGATTTGTTGTAAATCATGTATGTATGTATTTATTGGTATTTTCAAGAAAAGAAGAAAATAAACATAAAACTTGACACACATACAAAATAATTTATACTTCAAGTAAAAATATACATATTTGGTACAGAAGAAGCGCTGCTGTTGGTTGGATAGTCGACAATAAGTTAAATGCTCTCTGTACGACATAGCCTTTATCGTATCATTACAAAAACTATGAGTTTCTTTTACCAAGCCTTCTGATAAATTGTATGCCTTTCGATTATTGGACAGTTGCGAGCAGCTCGTTTAAACTTGAATGCAATTTATCTTTGAGACGTTCTGCCTTATCCACTTCAGATACCTCGTCGTTAGTTCTATTAACATCGCTTTCATAATTAGGCTCATTTTCTACTCGAGTGGAAGATTAGCCAGCTCATTTATAATGGCAAGAACAAAACAAAGCCTTAAGGGAGTTAACAAGCTGTGTTGTTTGTCGATTGTGAACTCTTTAAAGGCTTTGTTTTACTTTGCCAGTGCTTTCATTGCGGCCTTCAGCGTCCTTTACTTGACGTATATTTGTTATACTAGATTGCATTGAGATCTGTGAATTTTATTTGAAAATAAGTTTCATTTTTAGTTTATAAAAGCAATTTTCTATTTTGTAAAAATGTTTAAGTGATAAAGGCAATATACATATGTAGCAATTACGGTAGTTACATATAATAGCAAACTCCAAAATGTTCTCTGCGGCTTAATCTTATAAATTTTTGTATCACGGATCGTATGTATGTTTTAAATGTACTTAATTACATTATTTACATCTTGAAAAAATTTTTAAATATTTCATCATTGCGAAAACTCAATACGTAGTAAATTTTTTCAGTCACGGAATCCATTTGATATTGATGTGAGGAAGATTTAAAAAAAAAAATATAAACCAACTTTTTATAAAACGGTAATCTTTTTTTATATGTATAAAAATTTGTAACTATATTTTATTTAATAATTTTTTTATATTAGTAGCTTTTACTTTGCACAAGTCATAATTATGTCTACAGAGTGCTTGAAGTTTATATAACTAGTCCAGTTTTTCGAAATTAATTTCTTCCCATTTTAAGATAAATATTTGTTGATGCTAAATAAAAAAAATTAAGAAATTATTACTGGTGTAAAAGGGCTGGCAGACGGGCAACGTTATCTAGATAAGCAGCCTTGATATGCATTAACTCATACATAGATAATCCTTTTCCTAATAGGCACTCGTATAAATGCACGAAAATTATGTGCATAAGTACTGAATATTGTGATTTCAATGTGGCAATGCTGCCACTTTTGACAGAAAAATACTATTGTGAACTAGCAAAATTAAAAAAAAAGAGCTGCAAAAATTATCTAAGGTTTGTTTTTTAATTAAGTTAAAGGAAAACTAAATCCTTTTTTAAATAAAAATGCCTTTTGATCATTTTCAGATGTCTTCAACTTTAAAAAAGCGTGCGTATGGTGCAAGCGGGATGAGATGGTGCTTTTGGAACTATGGGGCGAAATACCAGCCCTTATAGTTGAAGTAGTCAACTGCATCCTCTTTTGGCGGTTGAAGCTCTATGTGACAGCCATCTACAGCTTCAAAGTCGGGAAAATCCATCGACGATTATTTTGATTTCTTGGAGGGTTTGGAGGATATGAATTTATGCAGTCCGAAAGATGTTTGCAAACTGCTTGGCAAAAATCCAAACAATTTCACCAACATTACTGCGTCCTACTCAGAATAGACTCGCAACAAACGTCAAGCTGTTAAGTTGTGTTTTGTTGTGATATTTTTTTCTTTTTAAAATTTGTTTACTTATTTAATATAATTAAATAATTTAGTGATAAAATATTTGGAGATTCATCTGTGTGCATTTAAAGCTAAGTATAACATCTGTTAAGCATATTTGCATTGATTTTATTGCAATTTAATTTAGTTTTTCAATTGCCGAGTCATTAGTTGCTTTGCATTGTTATTGTGTCTTATTTACATTGTTATTGCTTCTTATTTGCTTTAGACTTTGTATTTGTATTGCGCGCATTTTCTTTTCTCTTCCTTGATTGTCATTCCTGAAACAGCTGTTTGCGTTTAGTTTTTTACGTGTCAAATACTGTGCATCTAAAACTGTTCGTTACATTAATAGCTCTCAAACCATTAAAAAACTTGCATTACCTTTCAAACTGCTTTCTCCTTTATTTTATTAATACAATACGAGTATTTGTTTTTTTTTTTTATATTAGTTTTTACTTAGTTGTGTTAAAGTATGTCTTGCATTTTTGACAACTGCAAAATTAAAAAAACCGATAATGAGCAACGCTCTGTTGCATGCTGGTTGTGCGATGGGATTGCTCATATAAAATGTGCCGGACTGTTTGGTAGAGTCCTGGACTTAATAGAAAAAGGAAAAGGTATTCGTTGGTCTTGTTTGAAATGCAGATCAACTGAGGTTGAACTTTTCCGATTTTTTAGAGAAACCAGAAATGGATTTTTCGAAATGGGCAAAGACTTTCGGGCACTTAATGAAAAATTTAAACTTTATGAAAACGTGTTTAAATCATTTAAGTGCCTAGATAATCAAACTTTGCAACCTGTAAGAGAGACCAAACGCAAACGTACCCACAGCCCGCCCAAGGAAAGTATTGTCGCTCCTCTTATAGTACCTCAAAAGAATGTAGTGCCCAAACCCCAACAAATTGAGCTAATTAATCTTCTGTCCCCTGTCCCACCGCCTCAGGGTACGTCTTCATCAACTTCGTCAAGGGCTATCTGCACTCGAGCTTCTTCCTCTAATAAAAGCAATGCAGATCAGGCTAACTTACAGGTATCTTCACCTGATGTGGGTTCATCTCCACCTCATTTGCTTCCACCTTCCCAATCTGCTTCTATTGTGTCAAAAACTGTAGCACCTTTAGATGAGACTAACTGCTCTGCAAAGAAGCTGGTTGTGGTTCCTTTGAGAAAGTCCATTTTTGTTTCAAGATTTGCTAGGGACACTTCTTCTGATGGTGTAGAGTTTTACATTTCATCGAAAATTAAGACTTGTAACTTAGCAATCCGAAAATTTAACTTTAAATATGAACGTAACGTATCATCTTTTAAAATTGATGTGGCACCTGAAGTTTTTGATTCTTTGCTTAACAATTCTTTTTGGCCTACCGGGGCATTTGTTCGCGAGTTTGAATATAAGCCACATAAAAATAAAAATAATATAAATAACTTAGCTTCAATTCCTAATCGTGACACTGAGCCAAAAAACTAATATTAAATTCTACTTTAAGTATTTTATACCAAAACGTTAGAGGTTTAAATACTAAATTAAACGATTTATACTTAAAAGGCTTAGACTGTAACTATAACATAATTTGCTTTACTGAAACCTGGCTTAAACCACATATTTTTAATTCAGAGATCCTTCCTAATCATTATCAAATTTATAGAAATGACCGTAAGGACAGAATCGGTGGGGGTGTTCTTTTTGCAGTTCATTCTTCTATACCATCCGAAGATGTTAATATCCCCCTCATCGAGTCAATCGAATTTAAAGCAATACGAGTTATGGTTGGAAATGGTTTCTTTTATTTAGCTGTTTGCTACATCCCTCCTAATTCTGACTTATCGGTATATTCTCAACATATTGCGTTACTTACATCCTTAAGTTCAATGATTACTGCACATGACTCGATCATTGTACTTGGTGACTTCAATATGCCAGGCATATCATGGACTTTCATGGACGACTTTATCGTTCCAATTTCATCAAGGGATATATACAATGTGTTCTTAGAAGATATGGCTGAGCTCTGTCTAAATCAGATTAATTTAACTCCAAACCATTTTGGAAACATTCTAGACCTTGTTTTTGTTGATGATATATCTAAATCATCTATGAAGAGGTGCGAACCCTTGGTTATTCCAGAGGACTCTTATCACCCTGCGATTGAGTTAAATTACGAGGTTATAGGGGATTTTGGAAATAATGTCGATAAATCAAGTAGCTCAAACGCTCGTTTTATTTTCGCGAAAGCCAATTTCAAGAAATTAGATCGAGAATTGTCAAAATTATCTTGGCCGACGTATAAAGATGATGTTGAACGTTGTGTCCAGCATTTTAATAATACTATATATAGTTTATTTCAAAAGTTTGTACCTAAACGGGTTTGCGTACAAAAGGAGCAATCACAACCTTGGTTTACAAAAGAACTAAGAAATTTAAAAAATAAAAAGTCGCGATCTTTTAAACTGTACAAAATAACTGGTTTGCACACTAACTATGTTAAATACTCAGTTCTCCGACACGCTTACTTTGATTTAAATAAAAACTGCTACAGATCTTATTTGTGCAAAGTTAAAAGGAATTTAATAACAAACCCTGCATCATTTTATGATTTCGTTAACTCAAAACGCAGAGTGACTGGTTTTCCGTCTGCCATGAAATATCAAAATACCGTGTCTTGTGACTCCCAATCAATTTCCAACATGTTTGCCAAATTCTTCAGGTCAAATTACTCCATTACTTTGCCTCTGAGCAAACCTTATCCATATAAACTTTGTCCCTTAACCTCTGCTTTTATTCCGCAAATATCTTCTGAGGAAGTATTTTATTGTTTGAGTAACTTAAAAGAATCTTTTAAGGCTGGCCCCGATTTGATCCCGACGTGGTTCCTCAAAAACTGTGCTAAACATATTTATGAGCCCTTAACTAATTTATTTAATCTTTCTCTTAGGCTTGGGGTTTTCCCTTCAGCTTGGAAAGAATCATTCATTTTACCCCTTCATAAGACCGGGAGTAGGTCCTCTATAGAAAATTATCGCGGTATAGCTAAGATTTCTGCTATTCCTAAACTATTTGAGGCAATCGTTGTTGACCATTTAACGCATTCATTATCCTCTACAATTTCTAGCACTCAACACGGGTTCTCTAAGGGTAAATCTACCGTTACAAACTTGCTCGAGTTCACAACTCATGTTTCAAATGGATTCAGAGAATTTATGCACACTGATGTTATATACACCGATTTTAGTAAAGCATTCGACAGAGTAAGTCACGCTTTACTGATTCATAAACTCGATCTCCTTGGTTTTCAACCTAATCTCCTTCATTGGATATCTTCTTACCTCATGGACAGAACACAACGAGTTCTTTTTAAAAATAGTTCCTCAAACATTATTCATGTATCTTCAGGGGTCCCGCAAGGAAGTCACCTTGGTCCGATTCTGTTTTTACTTTTTATAAATGACATACCTTCTGTAATTAACTATTCAAAAATTTTATTGTATGCTGATGATGTAAAACTTTTTAGATCGTATCATTCTGTTGAGGAAAGGTCCTTACTACAGGCGGATTTAAATAGCATGACTAACTGGTGTGAAGTAAATAACATGCCGCTAAACCTTAAAAAATGTAAGGTAATGTGCTTTTCTCGAAGGGCACTTCAACCGGCTTCTTATGACATATGTAACCATAACCTCGAACAAGTGTTTAACTTTGTTGATCTTGGAATTACAATGGATCCGAAACTTAATTTTAATCTTCACATTAATGTTACAGTTAACAAAGCCAAGGGTGTTTTTGCATTTGTAAAACGATGGTCAAAAGAATTCAATGACCCATACATTACGAAGGCTCTATTCACAACGTTAGTGAGGCCAATACTGGAATATGGATCTGTTGTTTGGCACCCGCGCTATCAAGTTCATTCCGACCGAATAGAGTCAATTCAAAAACAATTTCTGCTTTTTGCTTTAAGAAATTTTCGTTGGGATTCTCAGTACAACCTGCCCCCATATATAAGTCGTTTAAAACTCATTAATCTTCCTACACTTGCTAGTCGCAGAGAAATGCTAGGGATTGTATATTTGGTCAAGTTACTGACAGGCTTGATCTATAGCCCATCTCTTCTTGGTGAAATAAAACTAAACGTTCCCTCCCGAATTTCAAGACATTTCCGGCCTCTTTTTCTGAAGCCATGTAAAAGTAATTTTGAGTTAAATGAGCCACTCCGTAGTTTGTGCCAGGATTTTAACACTCATTCCGGTTCTTTTGATACTTCAGACTCACTTTTTTACGTAAAGAAAACTATACTCAATGCTCTCAATAATTGATACAAACATACTTATATATTACTACTCGATCAGCTGATGAGCATTTGTTCTGTAGCTGAACAGTTTTAGATCTCGACACTTAACAAACTTCTGCCTTTCATGACTCGGCGCAGCATATGTATATGAAAAAAAAATTTTTTTTTTATATATCCGTGCGTCATACGGATGCGCCCCTCGCGTCGGTCGGGCGGGTATGGAGGGAAAAAAAACCGTTGGGATTATTATTATTAAAAACAGTTCTGTATTCTGCAGCAGATCCCAAAGCGAACAATGAGATAGACACTCTTTTATCAAGTGGAATACATGTCCTCATATTGCTGTCCACCTTTTTAATGCCCGCAAATTTTTCACAAATTCTCCGAAATGCAGTTCTACTGACACGAAAGTTTTCTTTGAAACGATTTTCGTCCATTGAAGGCACGTCTCGTTCCCAAAGGCATCCATAGCGATCCTTCATGTAATAGCAAAACATGTGTATACATTATTTATATCGTTCATAGCAAATAAAAAATACTCACAAATTTCCACACCTGCCTTTCTCTAACGTCGGCGGGAAGTGTAACCATACAAGACTGAGGCATCCATGCTTGCCAATGCATTGGTTATTTAAATATTATTTAGCAACTTTAAGAGAATAATTGCAAGCTCTTTTTTTAAATGTGGGATGATTTTTTTCCAATAACATAGGTGCCAATCGTATTTTTTCCCTTCTTTCCATTTTCAGCTCAATTTCGTTTGTCAAATCAGCTGTTGTCGAAATGCAGATAAATGTCGTCTGTCAGGCCTCAAATATTATGCAGATATGTATACATATGTGCTCGGTTATTTGTATAAGTGCCCCGGTCCGTTAGCCCTTTAAATCCATGCTTAAAAATCCATTTTTTATTTATAATCTTTATTACAATAAAGAAATAATTTGTATCAATTTGTCATGGTTTGCTGCCTTGCATACAATTTTACATCACATTTAATTAAAATCTTGATGATTCGTATTTTCAAGCTTTGTGCGAATGTATTGCTCTTTTGCCGTCACGGCAATTTGTACAATGACTAACATTAAGTTTACTGTTTTCCTTTTTAATTTGTCGTGACTTCAAACTAAATGAATCAATTAATTTTTTTTTTAGTTCGCAGCTATGTATTATAATATGTGCAAGTATGTATGTATGTATGCGCTCATTTTCACAAAAAATGAACTTTCGAAAAACACCAAACGGAAATGACAATTAAATAATAAATTCTTGCTGCTAAAGAGAACGGATATCAGCGGATTCAGTTCAACCATTACGCTATCTGAATAAATGTTGATTTGTTCAAATTAATATGTTCGCAGTGTTATTGCAATAAGCTAATTTATATTTTAAAATATTATTCACTCTGCTCATACATACATATTTATTTAACTATTTATACATTTGCATATAAGCAAACTTGTTTGTGTGTATAACACACCAACCCTCACACCGCTAAACAAATAAGTAGCTTAATTTATAGCCTCAATTCGATATTTCAATTCAGCCGTAAATAAATCAATCAAATTTTGTTAATATTTGTTGACATGAAACTTTATTTGACGCACATACATACAAACATGCATAGAGCAAAAAGTTTCGAGTTTTAGCTTATTTATTATTTATCATTTTAAATCAAAGTTATGACAGCTTCCTGCTCAAATTGTGATGGGTTTTATTTTATTTTATTAACAATTCGTTATGAGTATTGGTTTTCAAAATAAATAAAAAACTGTATATGTGCCTAATAGAGTAGAAAGCACGAGTCAATAAAGCTTATTACGTCAATATATTTAATAGAATAATTGACTTAAATTTATTTACATTTATTACATTTATATTGGTGTTTTATTGAATATTAAATACAAGACAATAATTTGTTGCAATAAAAATAAAAGTTGAATATAAAGAGTTTATATTTTGAAAGTGTAACAATATTGTGCAAACATTTTTTTTATTTTTTTGAAACCTGAAAAGGTTTTTTTTAATAACAATCAATTTTAAATAAGAGATTGAAGACACCAGAAATTACTGCTAATTTAAAATAAAATGTTTCGCAATTATTACCAACTAAAACTTGCATTAAAAATTATTTTAAAAATTAATTACCCGTATCATAATTTTTGGCGTAGAATACGTCTTACCTTACGGTATGGGCACCGATGTCAGGTTTTTATTGTTGTAATCTCTATTTCTTTAATTATAAGGAAACGGCACGGTAACTTTTTTTAAAAAATTTTTTGTAGTCAAATGAAGATGTTAGCTTTCGTTTGACATACATTTCATGTTGGTTGATATCTTCCTAATATTTAAATTTCGCAAATGAAAATTGTATAAACACATGCACACAAATATGTGTGTGGTGTTTGGTTGAGTGTTTGCTGTTGGGCGATTTAAATGTACTCGTGCAGCCCTTTCTTTGTATTGCATAATTTTAGGCGGGCAAGTTAAAGTAGAGTAAAGGCAGAGAAAGCGCTGCCAACTACTGCTTATTTGTGGTGATTTTAACACAGAAATCACTTCAAATACTAGATTGGCGAAATTTATGAGCGATACGTTTAATTTGGATTATATTCGAAATGATGCTCCCACAACTATTGATAACACAACCATTGACTTAGTTTTTGCGAGAAATTTAAATGTTAATTTAAAAACATATTTATCCTATTTTTCCCATCATAAGCCTATATTCTCAAAAGTAACTTTCAAATAATCAAATAGATTTGGGTCTGTTATTTATCATTTATCTTTACTATTGATAACTACCATTGACTTCGTTTTTGCGAGAAATTTAATTGATAATTTAAAAACATTTTTATCCTATTTTCCTATCATAAGCTTATGTATATCATCAAAAGTAACTATCAAATAAAGAAATTCATTTGCTTGCATTATTTATCATTATAAATTATCATTATACATATGTTTTCTGTCTTATCGGATGGCGTATTCTACGTTAAACTTAATGGCCGTGTCTCTGACACAGCCTCCTTCTTTTTTTTATTGAGCTTGAGTTTAATTTAATGAAAGATTTCATTTAAAAAAAACCACCAACAGTTTTAGTGGTAGATGTTATAGTCACTATTTCGCAGCCCACCACATCTCCTCATCAGACTTATATTTTTATTTAGTCTTTATCACTGCTTCCCAGTTTTTAACCAAGGAACCTCAGGTTTCAAGTGGTCTTTTTTATTAAAATGAATAATCATTGATTTTAATTGAATATAAAGACGCACACCACAAATGGTCGGAGAAGCTCGGCCAAACACTGAGCTATATAGTGTACGCGCCAAAATTATATTATATATAATCATTGATTTTTATTGAGCTCGAAGCAAGTTTAATGAAACATTTTGTTTAAAAAAAATTATTTTGTGAACAAAGCTTTCAACTTATGTTTATTTTAAGTTTGATTAAATAGAAAACCAACTGTATTTTTTTCAAATTTTTTATTTTTTAATTCCCTAATCAGTATCATGAATGACGTATTACAGATCACGCAGGACGGAAAGTAAGAAAAAAATGTTTTTTCGGCAGTGACATCATTTTTTCGAAGCCATGATTCATCTGTCATATGTAGCAAAACCATGATTATGATTCAATTATAAAAGGTTTGCTCAATAAAGAGCTAGCACGCTTGCTCTTTGTCAAATGGCTCCCAAGCAAAGCACTGTGTTGTTAACTCTTGAAAGGTACGTGAAAGCCTCACTTATATACGCTTTTATGTTATGATAACATTAGTTTTAGTAAATTAATTAATGTATTTAATTATTACTAGTTAAACAATAAAATAAATGGAGAACAAGATCAGATGCCATTTTACATTTAGTTTTACATGCCAAAAAATGATCCGGTTGGTAGGAAAAACACTCAATTTACGGTTTTTACCAATTTAGTAAATCAAAATTGCCAAAAGCAAGTTTCAAATTGTGCCATAAAACATGGTCCCAAGAAAATATCAATATGTTTCAAAGTAATGAGAAAAAATTGTCTAAATCCAGCGTTGTCGAATTGTACCCGATCTCCAAAATTTGCTCGCTAAATTTCTCTTCAGCGGATTTGTATCTGGTTCAGATATGAAGATAATAATATTATCCCAATATGCTGTGCCTGTTGCCATTGAAGTTATTTGCGATTGGAATGAAATAAATAAAAATCATTCCAAATTCTTCAATGCTTGAACCAAAACTGAGTGATTACTTTTAAAGAGAAGATTGTCGAGTAGCACTTATCTAAGCATAACAATTTTTTGTTAGAAAATATGAAAGCTTCGTACTAGCGAAACTTCTATTTTTTGCTTACAATTTTACAAAAGGGATTTTATTTTTGCCCTTTCTCCGTCCTTTTTAAATGCAACCTTTTACTTGAATCATGAATATAAAAAGCAGCAAAAGTCAATAAACACTTTGTTTGGAGGCGATTCTTAAAAAGCATCTGCCTAAGTGTAATTTGCATATTGATATAAATATATGTATATCATTTGAACTTAAGTAAAATAAAATAAAATATTGAAAAAATTAGAAAAATTTTAAAAAAATTAAAATTCAAATATACGAACAAATAATTGAAAAAGTACTAATTAAAAAATTACGTCTTCTACTTTTTTCAATTTCACTTACAAATACTCGGTTGACGAGCTGGGTGAGCTTTGATAATTGGTTCATAAATCAGTACTTACTAAATTTTCCTATTTAACTCATTCCTATTTTCTTGCTTTACAGCCGAAACCGGAAAACTTTAACACACGCTGCATAATGATGAGAATAATGTTTCCATTTTTTTCTATGACGCAGTGAATTAAAAAAAAAGCATTGGTGAACATTTTCAAGTGTTTACCTTTTCTATGAACTCAAAACACTCAACACTTGCAATAAAAGTGACTGCAGAGTCGCAACGAACTGCTGCACATGTCTCGATCGATGGTAACCCAATGGAGATGCACAGCAATTGGATGGGCATTATTTGCATTGCGGTTTATGCATAAAGAAGTATTGAAGTGTATGTAGAAGTGTTGGCGGTTTCTTCGCTCACTTTCCAAACCGGTTTGTCGGTTTACTATTTCCGGCATTTGCATGGCAATCGTATAACTTTTCCAATTTACTGCCAAAAGCAAACATGGGCAATTATTGGCAACAGTCAACAACAACTCCAACTCTCTGCTATAGCTAACTGAAATATACACAAATATGTATGGAGCAGCGATTA
This sequence comes from Philophylla caesio, assembly GCA_963971545.1. Classification (NCBI taxonomy): domain Eukaryota; kingdom Metazoa; phylum Arthropoda; class Insecta; order Diptera; family Tephritidae; genus Philophylla; species Philophylla caesio. The sequence continues at coordinate 111,905,727 of OZ020606.1, read as the reverse complement.
GCACAAATGCACTCGCACACACACAAACAAACAAACAAGCAATTGTGAGATTGCATAGTTTGTGTTGCTTCGGTTTGGCGCCTCAACAAACTTCGATTTGAACTTCAAATTCGACCTTACGCCATGGCAAACCTTAACCCTCTAAGGGCAGACAAAACGATAAGTGCAGTTTGTTAGCTTACATATGTATGTACATAAATATATGTATGTGTGTGCGTGTGTACATATTTCTCTGCTCAAGTGCAATTTTGATAGCTTTTTAGTGCTTTTTATTACTTTTCAGTATTTTGAATATTTTTCATGAGTTACATAAAGTTTTCCCACCAGCTGAGGTACCTACGGCCCCCTCCTGCCTAATGCCCTCTGCTTCGACTTCGACGAGCAGCGTGGCGTGGAAGATGATGACGATATACAATTTTGATGCAATTAGTTTCATCATTAGTTGCTACTTCTGTTTATGCTGCCTCGACTGCTATTGTGCTGCATTGAGTGCTCTTGCTTGCTACTTTTTGGAGAGTCGAAAAAACTACAAAAAAAAATTAAATCGAATAGGCAGTGCAGTTAGTGAAACTATGAGAGGGATGTTATTATTGTTGTTATCTTATGGCATAGCGAAGATGTCTACTCGTCTGCACTGCAATAATACTCGACAATGTTGTTACATAAAACATAAGTTTTTGTTATTGTTGCTGTAAGTTTTAATGTCTGTTGTTTTCTAAGCGAACTGCAGCAACAAACAACAATTATGTGTGCTAACATTTCGAGAAGGTCCACTCAATCGTTCGCCATACGTAGACACATAATTGTTGGTTTGTGTCCTCGAATACATACAAACATATACATATATGTATGTGCATACGTGAGTGTATGTGTATGTGTGTGTGGCGTTGAAGAATTCTAAGCGAACGGCATCTTCATTTGCTCAGTTATTTTGTCTACTAAGTTATCTTATCGCTAAAGTAATTTACGATAATGTTTGTTAATATTTTTGTGATTTTTATTTTGAACTCTTTAAACTTGATAACATAAATACTCGTGCTTTAAAACAACTAAGAGCCCTAGCCACTTTTAATTCTATATTTTTCTAATGAAGTGAGTTTTAAAATTGTTTAATTCGTAAGTGAGAGTTGGTTTCATAGCAAAGAACTACGCTTTTAAAAGAATATTTAATAGTATTTCATTTCATATAATTATGTATATGAGCACTTATTATTAGAATTATTAAAGAAAATTTAATAGTATTTTATTTTATTTAATAAAAAGAGAAGTTATTATTAACACATACAAAACAAAATATTAAAAATAAAAATTAATTTCGCACACTTCGTAATAGACCAAAAAATATTTGATCAGCATGAGTTCGCACAGTTTTGTAAATTTCTTTTTTAATTGTTTGACTTGGTCCTTGTTTTTCAGAAAAGCTTGGACACTTTCAAGTAGTGATAAAATAATCCGCTAAAAATATATATACAGCTGAGCCGAATAAAATGAACACCCTTTGGGATAAAAGAAAGTTTACTTTTTAAAATGGTCTTTGTTTTGCAAAAAGCTGCATTCATAGTTTTTTTTTTAATTGCAGTGTTGTCATCGTACATTCCCTTGATCTTCATTAGTTTTGGCACATTGGTCTAGAATTTAATGCGGATAAGCTCCTGATCAGCGTGTCACCTGTCTAGCCGATAATAGTTCTTTGTGGATCATTTCGCAGCTTCATCGGCCGTTATATGTGCTTATATCTTTTCCAAAAATAGCCACTAGGAAGCCCGATCTAGCTTCTAGATATTCGAAAACTTTTTTTTTAATTTTTTTTAACTCGCCACAATTAAGGACTTTACAAAGAAAAAGTTTTGCATAGTCCAAGAGTAATCAGCCTCTTCTTTATCCAAGTGCTTCTCTCGAGGGTTCTCGTTCTCTTTCGCTATGGCTAACGGAAATTCCCTCCAACAAGTTTCGAACCAATCATGACTGCTCCCTAAAGTGCTAATTTCCGCTTGGCAGCTAACTTTGATTAAAAAATACTTCAGTTTTTTTTTTGCATTCTGTTTAATGTACACATCCAAGAAGAGACAAAATAGAGCTCAAAAATCGTTGTCATAGCGCGTTTTTTCTCTCTTAAGATCCAGTTAGTACCTCTATTTATAGACCTAAGCTCATCTAAATCATCTAAGTAGTGTCTTCTAATATTTTCTCTAACGAAAATATCTTTTTGCATAGATTAAGTAGGTACTTTGTGCATGGAGCTTTTATGGACAGTGTTGACAAAATTTAACAAAGAATCATCACATCTGATCCGTATATTCGTTTATAAGAAAATTACTTCATTCTAATTTGCAGTCTGGGTTGTTAAGATACATTGCCACTTGAAAGAACTATTATGATACCCCTTTTGTTCATAAGGCGAGGGTAATCTTCCCTGAAGATCTTCAATAAAATTTGCCATATATGTACATATAAAAACTCATATATTTTGGATGGACCTAAATTAGGAAAAGAATTTCTAGAAAGAGTATATTCTTCAAAACAACTGAATTTAACATGCATTAGCACTCCGCACTCTGCTATCAAGTTCATTGGAGTTTCTACACATTATCCGCGCATTCTGCAGACTGACTCCGTGAACACTCCAATGTTATTCAAGTGATCATTAAGAAGACAATGACCACTCAAAAATCCAGTGAGTACCCTTAGTTTCCCCCGAGGCTTGCCTTTTAGAGCCTTAGCTCTTCCGGGATTAAAATCCCTCAGAAAGGCCTTCAACTTTCTTAAACCTGAAAAAAATATTTGCCTTTTTTTAGCCTTCGTACAGTTTTCTAGAAAACTTCCAATTGTATTGGATGATAGCCCACAGAAGGGTTCAGGACCATTGCATGGAGAGGCAGCCGCCTTTCTAGCAAGACAGTCTGCCATCTCGTTCCCTTCTATTTCCGGGTGGACCGGTACTCACAATAAGGATAGTTTATTTATACCGCCAAGTGTGTTTAATTTATCTACGTAGTTGCAAACTAGCTTAGACTTCAAAACGTGAGACTTAGCTTTTATTCGCATATTGAATATCGAATAGTATAGTGATGTTTTTCCCACTACTTTCTGTCAATATTGAACTGCGTGCAGAGTTTGGTTATTGGCCCAAAGACTCCAGCCCCAGTTCTTTCTGCAATTTTAGAACCATCTGTATACCACACAAATGTGCTTTCCCCAATGTGATACGTTTCCGACAGGTTTTTAAACTCTTTTTTGTTGCTTAACTAACTTTCAAACTTTTGCTTAAAATTGATGGAAAGATTTCTTAGCAGATTCCTGTACTACTAGATGTAAAGGTGTTAAATCTAGCATCACTTCCATTGGACAGGTTCAGGACAGGCTCACTTTATAATTATTCATGCTAGGCGTTGAGTTTATTCCATCTTCCTTAACCCAGATAAGATGCTCTTGTTTCTAGTTGGTTTGTTTAAGGAAGATGAAATAAACAAAACAGCCAACTCGGCTAGCGTAGCACAGAATGTAGCGTGTTGGCTCTGCAACTCCGAGCTCCAGTTTTCAAAGCCTGGGAGAAGTGGTTATGAAAAATAAATATGATTAATTTAATAAAAAAAAGTCTGATGAGGAAATGTGGTAATTTCCGAAATAGTACTATAACTTCTAACATTAAAAACTGTTTTTTTTTCACACAAAATCTTCCATAAACTGGCCTCGAGCTCAATAAAATAGTCAATTATTAAAACACTTATTAGGCCGATAGAAAAATAACAAAAAATCATATGCCAGGATGAGCACGCCTTAAATGCATTCTTAAATTAGTAAATAACCAACAATAACAAACAGAATTGCAAAAAACACAAAACAACAACCACACAAGCAAGTTTAAATAGCGGCAGATCAGTTGTTCTTCTTTGTAGTCCATAAACTGGCCTCGAGCTCAATAAAATTGTCAAATCTATAAAATAATTGCATAATAAAACAAAATTATTCTGCCCAAAACTTCACTAGAATTTAAATATTTATTTGAGTAAAAACGTGGCCAAAGTATTTAGTTCTTAAATTTGCATTTTATTTACCTTTAAAAATGAATGTTGAAATCAAACAAAAAATATTAAAATGTTCATTAAAAATATGTAATTTTCCGCTAAAACTGGTTCATTATTATTCAAATCGATATAAGTATATATACATATAGAAATATACGGCATTTAAACACACAAATGATTTTTTGTGTGGCTTGCAATATTATGCAAATTTAAATGAATTTCTAGTTCAGTTAAATATTAATTACTCGTCCGAAAAATTTGTGTAATTAAATTTGTAAAGTTAAACCATCGCCAAATACATATGTACATGCATATTAACACGAATACATATGTAAGTATGCTTGTAAGTAAACATATAGCTACACACACTAATTTTACTAAAATATTTTAAATATAATAAATGAGTAGCGCTATTAAACGTAACCGCAAGTGCTCAGGTAAAAAAAAAAAAGTGACGGCGATATAATGAATTCGCATTATATATATGTACATATAACATATATATGTATATATGTAAATGAAAAATTATAAAAACAAATTTCAGCAGAACTAGCAAAAAGCTGATTTATTTCCTCTCACATAATCGCATTTACTGATTTTATTCATTCACAATTTGCAAAAGCGTACGCTTAAATAGTTCATTCAGCGCTTAGTCACACCATCTCCACTTGAACCAACTCTAATTGTTCACACTGCAGACATGCTTCGGTCACTGATTGCTACAGCCACACTGGCCCCAAGTTGAAATCGCTCATAAGAGTACTTAATGGAGTATCGTCAGCCACCAAAGAGGCGACTGCCACTAGAACGAGTAAGTAGCGGAATTGTGATTTTAAAACGCAGCAACCCGCAACTACACTTAGACACACTACATACGAGTAAATGCGCCACGAAAATGCCACAAAGCGCATTAACCAATCAGCGTTGATAAATGTCGGAGTATGCCTTTTTTTTTTTGGTTGCAGGTAGTATTCTTCGATTGGCGTTAGTTAGATGATTCGAGTGTACCGTGAAAAAGGCATGTGGCGACTCTGAGTCTTGGCGATCCATTAAAAAGTCATTGTGTGCCAATTGATTTTCACTCGAAACGCCGGCAGTTGGTTTTTATTACCTGGCTGAAGTGATTTTTTTTTTGGTTTTTTTTGGTTTGTTTTTTCAAACGCATTCTTGTTTTCCACCTCGACTTCGCACATCTCGTCAGACATTTTCAATGAGTTGGTTGCGTGTAATAGCCACAATTTGTTTGTAACTAATACCTTAAAGTTGCATTTAATGAAACCAAAAAAGTTCAAAGAAGTTCAAATTAAAGCGTCGTCCATATTTATAAACAAGTTTTAAAAAGTAATTGTTCTTTTAACTTTAATCAGAATTTTTTGAATATTGAATAGTTAACAGTTCTGTAGCCCAATTGAAGAGCTACAAAATACCGTTGTTTTTTGAAAATCTTTTTACAGTCGCTATTCGACGATTTTTACCATACACCGTTTGAACGAAATATATATGTACGTAAGCTTTACTTTCATAAATGCTATTTTCGACATTTTTTATTCTTATTAAATATTTCTAGTACTTTTATGTTCTAAGGACCGGTTTTACAATACAATCTTAAGTCGAACTTAAATTCTAGTTAAGACAAATCTTAGCTAAGACCAGTTTAAGATTTTGCACACCTTTGCGTTTCACAATGGAGACTTAAGTATGGAAAATATTTAATTCAGAAATATGATAGCACCCCAAGAGTTAGCTTTGTTTTTCCATATTTTCAAATTTGTGAAAATAGAAAATAACGTATATAAATAGGTTTGTGTGCGGTTAATTTAAAACGTATTGCAAGTTAAAATATTACAGAAATATATTGATTTAATATAAACAAAATTTAAAATATAAAGAGAAGAAGAAATTTCGCTCGGGTAATCTAGGGGCAAAGTAAATTTTGACTTTTGTTCTCTTTTTTTTCTTTGTCGAAGTTTTGAATTTTAAAAAAATTTTCTCTCAACAATGCTATAGGGTGTGAAGTAAACATAGTAACTTTGTCGAAATGTTAATAAAAAAAATACTCTCCAGACACAACGCAAGGTTCCTTAGACAAATTAAAGTAGTTTATGTTTCTTTGGAAATAATAAAGAATACCTGATAGTGTTATGCTTTAATTCGATATTACCAATTTAATGACATTCCAAGCATTATTGAAATTAAAACAGTCGTGAAAATATTTTTCATCGTACAATTGAAATTACTTTAGTTCTCTTAATAAAATAACATTTATTACCTCTTTGAACTGTAAGTCACTGTCTTCATCACTACTCCAATCAAATTCCATATTTCTGAAACTTTTAAAATTTTTTCAATTAATTGTATTTAGGTCTTTACAATTTTATTTGACAAGCAATAATCAGCTGTTCGCAGAGATAAAATCAGTTTAAGACAAGAAAGGCAAAATCTTATACTAGACTTTAGTTCGAATTAAAAATGCATTGTAATACCGGCCCTAAATGATTTATATTTTCAATATGGTCACTCTATCAACTAACATTGAAGCTATTTACAATGCCACTGTAATTGCTTGTTAGGCGAAAATTCGACATTCGCCAGAATTGTGTTTAAGTTATTAAGCAGCACCTTCCTTCACGGAAAAATTCTAGTAATAATTTTGCACTTGCCACATTCAAGTATCAGGCCATTATACAAGTTTGCGATGACATTATTTAACTCGAACCAAAAAAATTATTAAATTCAAATTTTTATATGCAAAAAATTTAGCAAAATTGTTTCGAACCAAGCGCCAGGTCTGTCGAAATGAAATTTGCTAATAAAAAAAATTAAATATATATTGATATTTAAGAAAAATAATTACCTTATCTAGATGCTCTTGCATTTTGCGGATCAAGTGATTTTTGTGCAAGTAATTTTACTTCCTGTCCCGGCATTCTTTTCACGCTCATTACAAAACTGGGGATAAACTAATTGCGATTTGGAGATAAGTATAAGTTGAGCCCGTCCGTTCTTCTAACGTTTGCTTTCTTATTGCATCATCTGTCTACCTTACTTTTGAAATTCTTTACTTATCTTCTGATGTACCATTTCCAACATCAATGAATTTACGCTCACAAATGAAACACTTCAATGACCTACCTTAAGGGGCTGACTTCAGCAAAGCCCTAAAGAATTTTGTGTACAATGTAACCGTTTCTTCATACAATTATCTTCTTAAAGGATATAATGAATACTTTTAAGAAATCTAACAAAGAAAGAATGTCCGCAAACATCAAGGCGTTTTATTTTGTCTCTTTTTTAATGGTCAAAAATTTTAACAGCAAAAAATGGTAATTTTTTTTTTTTTTTAGATTTCTATAGCTCCTTTCTTCCACGGAGAAGTAATTGGGTGATTTGATGTTATGCCTTATCTTCTGTTCCATAACCGGAATATTTCGTCGGCTTAGATGAGAATCTGTTGTTTACTCTCAAAATATCTTCTTTCGTCTCAAATCAAACCTTATTTTACCAAAAACAAAATTAATTTGACAGCTCTGCACTCTAAGCCTTATTTTGAAATCAAATACATATACTGATTTGTTAAAAATTAAGGCAAATTATAACAGTTTCAGGTAGAGTTCTCTGATAGTACCTTCAAAAAAAACTGTCAATACTTGCGATAGTCTCAAAAATAAAACCCCTCGTCTATAGCGCTATCGATGGCACTATCACACTTTTAGTCGCGCAAAATCCACGCTTACCATATTTTTGATGGCTTTTAAATGTTTCAAGGTTATATGAAAAACTAAAAAAAAGCAAATACATAATGCGTAAAGCATATGTGGAGTTTTACTAATAACTACTTTTAGCTTCTAAAGTGAAACGCTTTTCATGATGTTTAGTAATATTAATATGTAACTCATATGCTAATCAATACACTGCAGTATATAATTTGTCAGTTAATAATACCAAATAATACGAAATGCGATGAGAATTACCATTTGATAACTTAAACTGAGAATTTATTTACAGCCTATTTCAACTTTGATTCTATTCAAAGCACTTAAATCTTTCAAACGCATCAGAAAATGTCAGTCATTCTCCCCAACTAATGCTTCACACAGCTCCATTATGCACATAACAGAGAGAAAATTGAACCTACAGAAATATCCAGCAAAATATCGCCTTTAAATAAGTGAGTATGTAATTCCTTAGCGATTTATACAATTGAATTCTATTCGCCTAAATGAGATGACTTTTGTTTGTAAAAAGTCGAACTGCAGCCATTAAAGAGAGCAATGCCAACAGGCCGCAGGAGATTTGGCAACAGCAGATACGGAAAAAAAACAAAAAAAAGCTACCAAAAATAGTAAAAAACAAACGATTTCACATCTTTTTTTTTTTTTTTTTTTTGAAAAATACTATAGGCATTGTTAGTGAATGCCCCAAGCGCAATGCTAAGCAAAATAAGAAAAATACGATGAAATGACAAGCAATTGAAAATATTTAAACATACCAAAACACAATGAAGTGTAGAGGCACAATAAACAAAAATTGAGTTTGAGGCTCAGACATTGGCATTGCGTCGTCTGAGGAGTACAACAAGTAAGAATTTAATTGTGTGTACGCGCAGTGCAGATGAAGTCAGGGGGAGGAAGGAAAACTGAGTGTGATTACATTTGTTGTTAGAGTTGGTGTTTGTAGACATTGGAAAATGTATTTTGTGAGTTTCTTAAGTTTATTCGCTCTTTCATTGCTGGAATGATTACTTACTAAGTGGATAGTTTTGTGGTGGGCGGCCAACGGGCAAGTACAGTGTGCTAGAAAAATGTTCGGTTAGAATTTCAAGTTTTATTATTAAGGGTGAATGGTAACCAACTAAAAGGAAACCAGACTTTTATGAATTCTATATGTCAAATTCTTTTTCATGCTCTTCGAAAATCTTAGGTCCTTTGGCCTTTTCCTGTCACATACATAAATTACATTAAAGAAAAAAACACTTATCACTGAAATATAAATGTCTGTAAAATACAAAAAATTTTTAAGAAAATATTCAAAACTCTGCAAATTTAAACTTTAATGCTTTTCAAAACGGCAGCTTCAAATTTGAGCCACATCGAACATAACAAAAAAGTAGGTATCTCAAGCGGTAAAAAATATTTAAAATACATTTATGGTTCCCAAGTACGGAGAAGTGTGTTGAAAATTGTAACTCTCCATTTTTAGTTGACTAAAAAATTTTAGCATTTTTCAGACTAAGACCTCAGATCTTAAGGACGCTATAGATAAACTCCAAGCTGAAAGCTCCGTAATGTTTAAATAAAAAAACAGATTTACATATATAGGAAATTGCTAAGCAGCTACAGATTTAACTTAACTTTAGTTGCCGATCATAGGAACACAAGGATTTGTAATTATTTAACGAACGAACTGGCAGGGTAAAGATCGACAAAGAGGATTCGTCCTCGAGATGAACGCATTAGGCTGCCATTCAGAATTTGTATTTACTCAAGCAGATTACAGATGAATAAAAAGTATGACCTGTAGAATCTCTAGGAAAACTTGGCTTGGGCGGAAACGAAAAAATGTGGGAGAATATATCTTTAATAATTGGGACTTAAAAGGAACACTGCCTTATAGGAAAGTCAAGATACAAGTAGATGTTTACAGTCAAACAATTACTGCCTTAGCTTAACGATCCATCTCGAGAGCTCTTCGACACTCGCTCCATTTAAATGTCTGGCTGAACAAGATTCAACCTGTAAACTTTATTCAGCCAGTGATTTTCTTATTTTCGGGATTTTAGTTTTCGTTATATTTATACTTTTTATATACTCGTATTTTAAATAAATTGTAGAATTGTAGACATATACGTAGCAAGAAACCTACTTGTTCCTGTCTGGAAATCAAAATTATTTGGGGATATTACTTCTATGGATTCTTAAGTTGTTAAGCGAAGACGCCAGTTCTCTAAATTGATTTAATTTTTTGAACGTGTTCTTAAAAATTACTAATATTTCAGAGTATACAAATGAGTACAGTTTTAATCACATATTACCATTTTTTTTTGGGCCAAATCCCTTCACAAAAAGTGCATTTACCAATGGTATTTTGGCATTTTACTTTTCCAAAAATATCACTCCCTTGCCAACTGCATTGTCTATGCCTTCTAGGCAAAGGTTTTACATAAGTAGTTGAATGTAATTGAATTGAATTGAGCAACGCAAATGCGGCCATTCGAGACGAGCCGCCTTAGCTGACTGCCTAACTATCAACGGCATTGCGGCAGCATTGCCACATCTGATGGCTGATGAGACGGCTTTGACAAGTTAATTTTTCCGTTTTGCATAGCGACATGCAACTCTGAAAGCAACAACAACACTGGCAACAGACAATACATTACAATACAGCTAAGCCTATACATAGTACTTACTTGAATTCAGCTTGCGGCGGCATTTATTTCCTTATTACTTTCTTGGAAGTGGTCTTAAGAATTTCCACTTATTTTGAAGCAACAATGCATGGCAGAGTATATATGTAGCTAAATACAGTATTGTACATGTGCGTATGTCTGTTGTGTCTTTAAGGCATACAATTACAATGGCTATTATTATTATTATTTTGCTGGGGTTTTGCCCGCGCCTCTACAGCCACTATTGCTATTTGCATCATCCATTTCAGCAGCCGGAGTTGTCATTGACTCGTCATGTCACTGTCATTGCCAACGTACATACACACATACTCATACACAATCAAACAGCAACTAAGTTGAGTAGTGTAGTGTATGCATTTGCATGTTTGTTGAAAATTCCAAAGTCTATTATTTTTGTAGCTCCCGAAAATGCGCACTTGTCAGCTTGAAATTTTTGTGTGGCGCAGCAAAAAGGACAGCGAAATGTCCGCTACTCCGAAGTCGTCTGTCATTCAGCCACTCGCATTCTGGTCATACAATAAAATTTACTTACTTGCTACATGTGCAGTGACTCCATTAAGATGCAGGCTTCTTCCGTTTCCGGCGCGCCTTGCAAGACAACCGATGTCAGGGAGTGTGTGTGTGTGTGTGTGTGCACGCGTCTTACCTTCTGCCTCAGTATTTCTTTAGCTTTTGCTCAAATTTTTGCTGCTCAGGGACTTGAGTTGCTTAAATTGGAATCCCCTTTGACTGACGTCGCTCTGTTTGTGCTTTTGTAGCTTCTTGCAATTGTCATGTTCTCCGCTGTTGCTTATTTGCATTGGCATTTACACTGTAATTGAAAATATTTCGAATTGTACTTATTTTAATTTAAAGAAGCTGCACGGAATTCCTTACTTCGCGGTATGGAGATAGAAAAAAATAAATTATAGGTTTTTCTATATATCTATTCGCATATTCAAATGTAGAGGTTTTTGTATATGTTAACATTTTAACAGTTTTTGAAATTATAGGCTAAGAATCGTTGAAAGCCTTGAAAGTACAATTTTTCACATATTCGAAAAATATATTAAATGGATAAAATCGACATGCAAAATAGATATCAGCAACCAGTAAAAACAACATTTCAACTATAAATAAATGTATTTCTTAAGACAATCTCTTAAAACATAGGTCAACACATTTAGTCTAGACTAAACTATTTTTTATTTAAATAATCATTATCTTTAATCCGAAAAACGTTGCTACTATTCGCTAACGGCGTGCAATCCCTTGTCCAACGAGCTGTTTCTTGAACTCGAGGAAATGAATCACATCAAATGTAAACCCTCGAATGTAATTCATAGCAAGTTCTGCTTTGTTAGCTTAACATATTCTTGTAACCTAAATACCTTTGACCACTTGCATATCTTCTTAATATGAGCGGTGGCATCTACTCCGGTTGACAACCGATTTTACGAGAAGATTTTTAATGCGAAAAACTCAATCAACGATTTTGTAGCACCTACCGGGGTGACTGTTATAAATTAAAGGAAACACGAGTTACTTACGCTTATATGGTTTTTGAACTGTAGTTTAGTTGAAAGGTTTTAAAACTAAAAACTAAAATGGAATGCATCTGAAATTAGAAACATAAATATTACATCAATAATTGCTATAGCAAGACAAACATTTTTGAGATTTATATTATAAAAGTCTTCCGATAATAATTACCAGCTAGATAAAGGTTTGAAATCTTCAAACACTTTTATTTTGAGGCTTATATCATAAAGTTGTTTCAAGTTATTAAGAGGGTGAAAGATATTTGTTTAGTCCCAATAGAAGAAATTTGCACCGGACTGTTTCGAAACTAGTTTAGAATTTTTTGTGGATTCAGTTCGGGACTAGTTCAAGAATTTTACGTGTTCAGGACTAGTTTGCGAATATTTTGGGACTAATTGCAGAGCATTTCCGGACCTTCTGTGGACTTTTCGGGACTAATCCTTAACTTTAGTTTCAAATTGGTCCTGAAATATTCTCGAAAAGTACCTAACGGAAACCTTTCCAAAAATTAAACAAAACTTTACTGAAAAAATTCCAAAAATGCGCCTTATAATAACCGAAAATATAACGTCAATGTACGTATAACATACTCGAAAAGTACTTAAATTTATCGAAAAATTACCTAAAATATACCGAAAAAGTGCCTAAATAATCCTGACATGGTTCCGTTTATTATGAATTTTAAATATTTTCCTCTTTCATAATTTTTAAATATTATTTATATTAAGACTTAAAAATATCTGTATCGCTCTTATTTGCTATGGAAAGGCTTTTTTAGTTCTCAAAATAATAGTTATAAGTGACTTAAAAAATATCTCTCACTCATGATTATTATCAAAAGACTTGAATAATTCTAACGAAAATTTTGATGACTTTTTAAAAGCTCCACCATCTATTAAATGTTAATTTTCAAAAGTCTCGACAGGGCCTTATGTTTAAAAGCACTTAAACAAACTACTCAAATACTAAATTGAAAGCAAATTTCTTTAAAATTGCGGTTAAACGCAATCATAAATTGTGTGTCGAGTTGTGGGGTTAGCTAAAATTGGAAGCAAAGAAAAACAGAAAAGCACTATTACAAGTGAGTTTCGGTCTTGCATTTTAAAAATATTGTTGCATTCTACCATAAAGTATTTATTTCTTTCCCAATAAAGTGAATGAACGTTTTATATTCTTTTAATTCAACATTATTTTAAAATAAACATTTACAACCGCTTTCTAATATAACTGCAATTTTTCTTAGCAAATACTACACTATCTTTGTTTACCCCGAATGTTTTTAGTTGCTTTTATTTTCCAATGCGGCTTACCGAAATGTTCAAAAGTGTAAATAAATACTGGCATTTGGTGACAGACTTGCAATACAAATTTTTCATTCAAGTTTATTTTTCTACTGCGACATACTTATGTACAAGACTTGGAAAAATATTTGTTTTCATTTAATTTCGTGTACTTTTGCACATAAACACTTTACGAACACGTGTACTCGTACGTATGCGACATTTCATGCCTTAGACGCATTTGTTGACATTCCATTGTATCCGTTCAAGCGGCTGTGTCGAATTATTTTATTGTGTCGCTACACTTTTTTCTAATGCACCAAAGCGCAAACATTTGGTTGACAACTTGGCAAGCTTTGACAAAAATTCAGCGCAAAATTGAAAGATGTTAAGGCAGAGAAACATAGTGGAAATAAAATGAAAATATATAAAAAAAGGGCATAGTAAAGAACGTAAATATCGCAATAGTGACTTCAGAAACTTTGGTTTCCACAATAAGAATTGTGTTTTTTTCAATACCACAAGTATTGGTTACGTTCTTAATTTGAATAAATTCAAAAGAAAGAAAAAAGGATCCTTTTTGGCGAAAAATGACAGCAAATTAATTTGAAACTATAGAAATATGAAAAAAAAAATTAAAAAGGTATGCCAAACTATTTTTGGTCTACCATGAATACAACAACTTGGATTTGTTAAAAATGAATTCAAAAATTATTGTTCCAAATAAAATTATATTAATTTATTGCATATTGGATAAATTATTTGTATTTTGGGAAACTAACATAGAAAAAACTAAAATGTATAATAACCTTTACAATTCTGCTACTCTTAATATTAAAGCGTTACAAATACTAATAAATTATAAAAAAAAATGTTTGGAATTCGGCAGGCAATGATTCTGTTAAGGAGAAAAAATAAAAAAAAATAGAAGGAGAAGGTTTTTTTTTATTATGAGCTTACAGAGAGCTATAATGAATGCAAGCCGTCAACGGTACATCCAACAGTATTTCAGAAAAACACAAATGTATTTCAGAAAAACTCAAGTGTATTTAAGAAAAGCACAATTGTATTTCAGAAAAACAAAAATGTATTTCAGAAAAATTAAATGTATTTCAGAATAACGCAAATGTATTTCAGAAAAACCCAAATGTATTTCAGAATAGGCCAAACGTATTTCAGAACAACCCAAATGTATTAGTTTCGTCTTTTCTGAAATACATTTGCGTTTTTCTGAAATACATTTTTGTTTTTCTGAAAAACAATTGTGCTTTTCTTAAATACACTTGAGTTTTTCTGATATACATTTGTGATTTTCTAAAATACATTTGTGTTTTTCTGAAATACAATTGATCTCTTCTGAAATACATTTGCGTTTTTCTGAAATAAATTTTTGTTTTTCTGAAATACTGTTGAAAAAGGTGTAGATATAAATTTGAAAACAATGGAAATCGTGGGAATTTATAAATATATATCCTTTAACTGGACGAACATTTTGTTCCTTTGACAAGGTGAAAAGTTGAAAATTACGTGGAAAAAGTTAAAAACCCGAAACTGGTTTTCTTACAAACAAAATTTATATATGAATACAAAGACTGGAGTATTATAATTTTCACATTAAATATATGTACATACAAAGAAATGTAGTAGCACTGTAGGCTCAGACTGCAAACATGCACACATCACTTCTACTAGCGTGCATTAATTTTTATATATGTTTCTCATACACAGCGGTGCATCATCGTAATTCCTAAATACGAGTAGGTACAAAAGCACATTAAACTAAAGAAGAGAAAAGAATTTAGGAGTTATAATGAAATAAGAAACGAAATACCACTTGCAACAATATGGACTTAAGCTTAAGCTCAAACAATAATGTAATTAAACACTAAGTCCATTTAAGGCTATTGTTCATTGTGGAAGCGACTTATTGGGACAAAGATGCTTAAGAAGTGTTTTGTCTAATGACTTGGTTAAATTAAGTAGTACTACACGTAAATAGATATTTAAGACAGCTTTCTACTATATCTGGGCACAGAGTGCCATATATATATTTATATATTTTCCTGATAATACAATATGCAAGACGCCGTTTGTATGTTTGTATGTGTAAAACGCCTAATCAAACACTGCAACTTCACTTTAAACACAATGCCGAACGTCGACTGCAGTGTTGCTTAATAATTAACTAACATTATCCTTGCAGGAAAAACCTATTTCAATATACATTCGGTTAAACTAGTTTGTGAGCGGTTCTTTCTCGACACTGGCGAGTTAAATTGGTATTGAATAGATTAGCGGTTAAGAGAGAAATGAAGTTGTCTGTATTTACTGCTTATTTATGTAAGTAACTATGAGTATATGTAGTGCAGTTAAGCAGTTAGAACTCGCATTGAATTTTAAATATTTAACTTCTAACAGTTTTAATAAATATTCCAACAAGAAGCAAAACGTAGCGAAAATCAAAAATCTGTAGTCATTTCTCAGCAGGTGCACAACTTCATCAGCACCCATATACTTATACATACTCGTATATGTACATACACATAGTTACTTGTACACAAACATTTCCTTTCATATTTCGATGAAGTAATTAAAACCTAACAATGTCGATAAATGCACGAATGCCCTGACAATGAACGAACAAAGAGTAAAATAAAAAATAAAGCTAGATTTATTTTCCTTGTTATTCTCTTCTACATCATTCTCTTTGGATGCAATTCATTCCGCAGAAGTTTCTCAACACACACACACACAAAAGTCAAATGTTACAATGCATTCTGCCCCACAGTGCAATGACTTGACTTACTTAAGACCGCCTTTAGCGGCTTACTTCTTCAAACGTAATTTGATTTCAACACAATGCGGCAGGCAACTGCTTCATGTAGCTCTGAAAACAAAACCAACAAAAAGTACATCAATAAAAATTCACAATATTACAGGTGAGCTGTAGCTAAAAAAAGTTTGCCAAACTATGTAGTGGGTAGTTTACTTTTTTTCATAGAAAAAGAGTAAACGTTTTCTTAGTAGCACTACTCTAAATGATCAAAAATCGGCTTTTATAACTGGTGAATCAGTTGAAAATTTTCAATTAACTATTCAACTTGCTTCTCAGTAATAAATTTAAAATTTGTACTATTTGTATTTTATCCACATCTTAGCATAATAAAAGATTTTCTTCAGCCCAACGCCATATTTTAAGTAAATTTATTTTTGCAAACTTATTTTTCAATCCTGCAAGTAATATAAATTTCCTTTTTAAACAAAATCGATTCATTCGTATGACTTTTGTAAATAACACAACTTCACCACTACCTTGCCAGATTTCCCTTTTAAACAGTGAAAACGGTAATCAATTACATGCAGTAGTTATGGCCAGACAGACGAAAGTTCTAACAATCGTTGTTTTGCTTTACATACTTACTCGTATGTTGCTCTAATAAAGATTTCTCATACTGCTTTTTCTTCAACATGCATGCAAATTGCAACTTCATTAGATGTGCAGATAGATAAGTAAAACTAAAAAAAACAACACAGGCTTTCCAGAGTTGCCGGGGAAACGGCAAGAAAAACGGATAGTGTCAAATTTACAGATTTATTACTAAGAAACAAAGTAGACACAATCATTACGCGCTCTTAAGAAAAATTGGCTTCGATTAGTTTTTCAGCACTAATTCCATTGTAACATCTTCCAATGGAGTAATTTATTTAATACTTAAAATGGGAAAAAATAATTTTACATTAAAAATGCTGTCGAGAGGAGATACAAGCTAATAACCTGAGTTATAAAATTTTCAGCTGTATCAAAACTCAGCCGTGTGATGATCATGTTAACTCGATAGTTGGCAAAGTGTACAATATTTTAAGAAATTTACGAATGTCTGCAACCTTTACACCGGTCCCTGTTCGTAGAAAACTTGCTTTACAATTAATAATGCCGATCATCTGCTACCCTGAACTAGTTTACAGTAAATTAAATTCTCACTCTGCTCATTAAATTAATGTAGTATTCAATCATGTAACACGCTATGTGTTCGGGTTAGCAAAATTTGATCACATATCCGGCTGGAGATCGCGTTTATTAGGCTGTGAAATTACCGATTATTTGAAAGCCAGAAACTGTATTTTTCTCTGGCGACTTATTATGTATAAGGAACCGAGCTATCTTTACGACAAGCTTATTTTTCCTAAGTCAGCTCGAATTAATGACTTGATAGTACCGAGTTATAATTATCTATCATCCGCACGGCTATTCTTTGTCAATGCCATTCGTACGTGGAACTCTATTCCAATGCACATTCGCAGTAGTCTGAATAAAAGCAACTTCAAGAATGTCTTATATATGTACTTTCGTTAAAATAAAATAAATATACATATGTATTGTATTATTATGAGTTTCGCTATCTAATTCCTACTTTCTGCTCAAAATGTAATTCAATTCTTTATTTATAATTTTCTGTAGTATATTTTTAAAAACTTAGCTTTAATAACTATTATACCTTTATTTATTTATTATTCTAAATTTACCTATGATTTGTTGTAGTATAAAAGATCATAGATCTTATTGTACTAATTTTTGGCAATAAATGAAATGAAATGAAACTAGCCTACCGGCTTTAGCAATCAAATATGAACCTCAGAGGGTTTGACATCCGAACACTCACTGCCACTGCAATGTTAATGAAAAATAAATAAAAATTAAAAAACGAACATTTGGGGTCGGGACATCGCATTCCATATAAATGATGGACGACAACAAGTGATTTTGTATTTTAATAAATAAAGGCGCGCTAATTAAAAAGAAAAATATTGAAAAATGTTAAATAATAATTAAACTAATTAATGAATTAATAAATAACAAACATCAAAATGATGCAAACTCATGTGAAACTAGACGAAAATGATTTAAAGCAAATTTACAAAAGACCCGCAATTTAAATATATCGGAAAAACGATGTACATTTTTTAAATAGTCTAGTAATCGTAAATCGATTTATACTTCTTTTGGCTAGTTTTCGGAAATACATTTTAATGTCTTTAAAAAAATTTAAAGGGTAAATGAATTTATTTCTGGTTTAAATAATTTTTTTTAGTTGTTTTTCAAGTTCGTGCTCTTAGAGTTAGTCAGCATATTCGGAGTTATCAAGCTATCAAGCATGAAGATAGAGAATACAGAGATTTTTTAGTCCAGCACGCGAGACATAACAGTTTTGTCCTTCGGAGCCCATTTCATTTAGTTATCATTCGTTGACATGACTTTTTCGGCGATCACTAGCAGGAGAAGAGCAAAATGTGATAGTTCCCATTTTCAGGTGCAACTTTGTTGTTCATACAGTTCCTAAGGTGAAGTTGTTGTTGAAGATGCCTCCAAAATCAAATTAAACAGCCGGAATACACTTGCCTTATTCTAAGAATTTCTCTATTGCAGTGCCTTCTTAATGGAGATGTTTATCGACTTATACATACATATATGTTTTGTACCAATGTCAGATTCCTGGCAAATGCTAGTCCTTTACAGGACACATGTATAGATATTTATTTCAAGTTCAGTACTGAAAATGTGCACTTTATCTCTTATTTCAGAAAATATGCGATTACATTAATCACTACCAAGTCAGCAAATAAACTAAATATCCTATATTAATAAAAAAGAAAAAAAATAGTAGTGCTCAAAACTGTCTTACTCAATGTTTGGATTGACAAAAAATATTTATCTACATGTATATGTACACATAACAATACCGTATTTGCTAGAAAAGCATTCGCGAAAGTTGGTATAGTTAGCGCTGCTGCTTTGGCGAAATTAAAATTTTGTGCCACCAATATTTGCATAAATATTTATTTCAAGTGGCGCAACACACAGCCATGGATACGCGTATGAATGATACAATAAGTAGCTCATGCAATACTTAATGTGTGCAACGTGCATGAGCAAAACATTTACAAGTTTCAATTTTGTGTATTTATCCATTCATTTTAAAATTTTCATTGATGCGCATTTTTTCATTATATTCGAATTTTCAAATGTGGATTTGTCTAAATATCTTTTAAGTTGTTTAATTAATTCGCATTGATGATCTTCAAGCTCTATTTTGCCAACTACGGGTCTGGTACGATATGTCGAAAATTAAAATGTCGAAACTAAAAAAATCGAAAAAAAAATGTCGAACAAAAAAAAGTTGAAACCCAAAAAGGTCGGAAAACAAAATGCCGAAAACAAAAATGTCGAAAGAAAAAAGATCGCGCGAATTTCACACGTCATTCATTGCATTGTTTCGATATGTTATAGGTATCTATGTTGTTATTTTCATTTATTTTTTCTATTACCTAGACAAAATTACGCATTTTGCACATCATTATTTACATTTATTTCCACTGTTTTAACTATACATAAACGAGATTACGGTAACCTTACTTACAAAAAAAACTCTCGGCTCTCATCCATACAAGTAACTTAAATTCTACAACAATGCCATTCTCACGAAACTCTATTGTTGTTTACCTTAATGAGATAACGGTAACTCCCGTAAAATCAACAAGACTGCACTATTGATTCTCATGGAGTAAATGCACCAGTTCAGTTAACTTATCCACCATCGTTTTGATCGATATCTGACCAAGTGAATAGCAATATCCCAACGACCCAGAATTCATTGGAAGCATGGCACAGAAGATTACAAATTATAATTGATAAGTCTCATGTGGGAGTGTATAATTTAATAAGTTATTTAAAAAACGAATGCATCGTTGTTCAAAATAAAATGAATTTAATTAGTTCTGAAGGTTCAACGAAATCTAAATCAGCCTACCAAAAGCGAAGAAAACATATTCAAAACATACTTAGTAAAAAAACAGAGTTTTCAAAAATTGTTTAATACATTTAAATGTGCATAGGTATGTATATTGTAAGGTGGCTTTGAAATAAGTGTATTTTGTTTTGTAAATACGTACATTTCTTATAGTTGAAAATGAATTAACTGGTTGTTTAATTGAATGAAATTGTTTAAATAATGTTTTGTAAATACGTATATTTCTTATAGTTGAAAATGAATTAACTGGTTGTTTAATTGAATGAAATTGTTTAAATAATTTGTAAGTGAACTGTTAATTCGATACCATCATAACTAGCAATAAAGCTAATAAAACACATTGTTTAACTTCATTTTCCGTAGTTTTACTAACAATATGCCCATTTCGACCTTTTTCGACATTTTTCAAACTGAATTATTTTTTCGACATTTTTTATTTCGATCAAAAAAGTCTTCTACAAAAAAAGGCTTTTAACATTTCGATATTTTTAGTTTCGACATTTTAATTTTCCACATATCGTACGACTCCCATTTAACGTATATGCACTTGTGGCTAGCAATTTGTTTAAAATAAAAATAAAAAAATTATTTAAGCCTGCGGCTTTGCTATACGAGATTTTTATTCACTCGAATTCGTGTGATATGTCTTTGACAGAGAAATGACTACATTTAGTAAGTTGTATGTACATCGCGTGGTCACATCGTTCCAAATGGGGACATCTTTCTCAATTTGGAAAAAAGGCAGTGATGGAATAACGAAATAACAAAATAACGAATGGATGAATTGAGATAATGATTAAATGAAGAAATTAAGAAATGGTGAAATGGCATAATGAAATCAGAAAGTGATGATATGATGAGATGACAAAGTGGCGATGTGATAAAATGATAACTTAATGAAATGACAAAATGACTATTTAATGACATGATCAAATGACGACATGACGAAATGACGAAATAAAAATAAATTGGTATAGTGATAAGCTGACGAAATAACAAAATGACGAAAAGAGACAATGATAAATTGATAAAATGATAAAAGGAAAAACGGAGAAAAATCTGATATGACAAACTGATGAAATAAAGAAATGAGGAAATTAACAAATGACAAAATAATGAAATGATTATATGACAAATTGATGAAAAGATTTCATGCTAATATAATAAAACGATGAAATGACAAAATGATGAAGAAAGAAAATAACGAAATGATGAGTGATGAAGTAACGAAATGATAGAATGAGAATATGATGGAGTGATGAAATAACAAGATTCTTAAATTACGATATGACGAAATGACGTAATGATGGCATGACGAAATGAAGAACTGATAAAATAATAAAATGATAAAGTGATTAAATGGATAAATAACGAAATGATGAAATGATGAAATGACACGGTTTTTAATTACGAAATGACGAAAAGAAATGTGATAAAATGATTAAATGTTGAAATGACACGGTTTTTAAATTACGAAATGACGAAGTGAAAAATAAAAAAATGATGAAATGGTTAAATAACGAAATTATGATATGACTGAATGGTGACATGATTAAATGACGAAATACCAAAATGATGAAATGATGAGATGATCAAATGAAGAGTGAAAATGTTCCATCACTTATGAGCGTCTGTTTTAAGTCTACAAAAATTAAAAATATTGGTTTTTTATTGTTTTAGGAAGAAGCGTGTGAGCAATGACGTATAACTGAAATGAATTTTATTTCACTTTTTTTTAATGCTAAAAACTAATATTTTAGACCAATTATTACCTCTCTCGTTAAAATGAAAGTAAGAATTTGAAATTTTTTAGTTTTTATTTTATTTTTAAGATATTATTTGAGATTAAAAATGATCGATATTCGACATAAGCTTTGAAAAGAGTCATGCACAGAATTTTATTGTTTTTGACTTCTTCGCGAAATATTAAAAAATACTCCCTTATAAAAACACAGTTAAAGTTAATTCTAAATTTCCCCAGAGAATTTTTAAGCTTTCGGTTTTATAGTCTATTGTTCCATTTATAAAACACATTTGGTAATTAATAAATTGGGAGTCATATGCACATCTGTTTATTACTGTATTTATTCCTTTTGTGAAATTTCTATTTATATGTATATTGAGTACAATTTCTCAAAAAAAATGTAATTAAATTAACCAACTTGAACGTATTGTCATGTATCTTGGAATGAAATTTTAATAACAAAAACCTGTCAACCAATAATTACATTCAATGCTAAATCGTATTGGCATCATTACATTTTTTCACTCCAACAAACAAACATACATACTTATGTATGTATCGAGCAGGAAATCAGTAATATAGAAAATTGTATATTATGCCAATAAAACGTGTAACAAAGCTGCAGACATTGCAGTCAAATAAAAATACAAATTAACTATAGCTGTGAACGCATCAAACGCATAACAGCGCAAACATACAGACACACAAACATGTTTGAATTTATAAATTGGCATTGTAATGCACGCATATGAGGATGACTGCAAGCGTGCAAAATAGTCGCACACTAGCACACTCACATAAATACATATTATGCACATACATACGTATAGCATTATAAATTTGTGAATGCATTTGTATTAACGCAGTATTGGCATGCATCGACAATTTGTTAGACGTCGTCGCTTCCATTCTGCCATAACCAGTGTGACCAGATCCAAAAAAGTGTTGCAGCTAAATCAGCATTACAATAATGCTAAAAATTGCTAAAAAAAAAATTTAAATGCCAAAAAATAATGCTAAATTTAAAAACGTTTTTTTTTTTAATAAAACGATCACTATAAAGCGTTTATTTTTTAAAATTTTGTATTCAATGTTGCCTTCGAAATATATTTCATTAGAATAAAACAATGTCATGTAATAATTCAACCATGTATTGTTGAGCCATGGCAAACAACAAAAAAAAACTATTTATTGAATAAAAAATAAACATAAAGAGTCTTACATACAGAAAAAAAGTGACCATTCAATTCAATGTCACATTGGTTTGTACATACATACACACATATATGTATATTTATATAAAAATATAACATAAACATTTAAATCGCTATTAATTAGCATTTCAGTACATTTTTAAATATCATTTGTTTACAAATGATAAATTTTAATTATAAACTAAATACATTATCAAATGAATATTTTTCCTTAAACTTCCGAAGAGTCGGTCGAAATATCATTATCATACATGTTTTTATCACATTTTTTTTTAAAATCGTTGGTAATTTTAAAACTTTCGCAACATTTATTTAACCTTTTCAATCCGCATCTAATGTAAAGAAGTGAATTCATAGTGTTCAATATCATTATATTTCAAATTTTTGTTTTTATAAGGTTCATGCCACTGAAAACTCTTTCAACTTCTGCGTTACTAAATGGTAAAACTAGAAACTTCATAACAAAAGAAGCCAATTCCTGGAACGGGTTTTCATTTAAAGCATTTTTATATTCGTATACACTTATCCAGAAATCAATTGTTGAGTTTCTGTTTGCCCATTCATATGTACTTAGCTTTTGCCATTGCTTTTTTAAATTGCCATGGTTATATGTATAAATGTGTGGTCAACTAAAAATTAACAGATTTTTTTTATAAAAAAAGGTTATAAAATATGAAATTTTTTGGATGGAATAATGCTAAACATGCTAAGAAAAATGCTAAATGCTAAATACAAAAAAAAATGCTAAATTTAGCTGCTAAAATGCTAAAATGGTCACACTGGCCATAACAGTTGCCACACTGTTTCGTTGCGTTTGTAGCTTGCTCTCTCCCTCTCACTCTCTTCAAATACTCGTATGTGTTTGTAATATGACCAAGCCGGTGATTGTCACGCTAGTATGTGCACTTCCGTTTCCGTTGGAAGTGTACGCTTTGTAAATACTTTTACATTCATGCGGGTGTTCGCGAAAAAAATTGTAAATTGAATTTAAGCGAATTGACAACGAATTGAACTGTGTCGCGCACCGCATTTCTTAGTCAGTTGGGATGATATCGCGAAATTGCAAATTCCATTGGCGCGCATGCAAACGCAGACACACCAATAATGCGCATATGCATACGTACATACATATGTATGTTTGTATCTATGACTAGTCACAAAGTCGTATGCTTGCTTTGGCATGCGTTCAAGCGCACAAAGTCGGCCGTTGAAACTAAAAATTAAAGTTTCTTCTTCGATACTGTTGCAGATAATTTCAAATAGCTGTGACATTAGCTTTATTGCGAAATAGAATCACGCAATCTTATATCTTGAGCACTCGAAAAAATATTTTTGGTGGGTGCGAATACGCGGTTTACTGCGAAATTTGGAAAATAAGTTTACGTTAAATATTTTTGCAGTAGTAGAGCTTTTATTGCCAAGGGCTCTAATGGAATACCAGCCAATTTATGATGGAGTTTTAAACGGGGCATCCAAATATTTTGTAAAAATTATAAAATCTCTGTATAATAATAATTAAGAATTTTATTGAGCTAGAGGCCTTGGAGAAGTGGTTATGCAGAATAAATATAACTAATTAAATAAAGAAGTCTGATGAGGAAATGTCGTGATTTCCGAAATTGTACTATAAATTCTACCATTTCAAAACTATATCCTTCACATTTCCAATTGTCAATTACTAAAAAAATATATAAGGCCGAAAGCAAGAAAAATGCAATAATAATTAAGAGAAACTTTTAAAGTCATCGATATAATTTCATTGAGATTTATATTATTTAAGTTTTACCTTATTAGTTATCAGCTAGAAAAATGTTTTTAAGTCTTCAAAGACTACCATTTTGAGATTTACGAGTATATATTTTAAGTCTTGTGTGTGTATAAGCCATTTCGGGAGTAGTTCGGTACTTTTTCGAAACATTTTTCGAAAGTATCAAAATTGTCCTGAACTAGTCCCCAAATATTGCCGAACTTGCTAGAACTCGCCTCGAAATTGTCTCAAAAGCGTCTTGGGCTAGTCATCAATTGGTTGTGAAAAATTGGTGAACTGATCTCGAAATGTCCCCAGAAATGCATACCTATTATGACTTATACATTTTTTTCTCCAACATAAATAATGTGAAAAGACTTTTATATATAAAAATAATATATATTTAACTCACTGATAATTATTATTATTAGAAGATTTGCATAGAAAGGAGCTTTCAATTGCGCTACGTTTTTCTAGAAAAAGTATGTGGAAGTACTTTTCAACTGAAAGCTGAATCGAATTGATTTTCATTCACATTTAAAGTTGGAAACATCCAGTCTCAAACGAGCTCTTTTTGAAATACTTTACACTTATAAAACAATCAGTTTAAAATCTCATTAAAGTTTCATATAAAGATTTAAAAGCTTGTTTGTTACCAGACCAAGGATTTCATTTATGTAAACAAAAATATTTGACTTAGTAAAAGTGTAATTGTCAGACGGAAAAATAATAGTCAGCAATATTTTCCCTAAAAAAAACAAACGAAAATATATATTTTTTTTTAAGTTATCTTTATCTAAAATTGCAAAAACTAATATCGTTGAAATAAAACAATAATTTTTTACATAACAACCCAAATTAAGAAAAGTTCATATCGAGATCAAAAACCTTTTTCCATAGGAGTTTTTCCTTCATAAATGAGAGAATTTTGAGCCGAAATAAGTAAACCCCGCAACGAGTACAAAAAATTAATGATAGTGGCTCGCAAGCCTATCCTTTTAAAATACTCGTATAGAAATTTGTATGGATTTATTT
Organism: Philophylla caesio; assembly: GCA_963971545.1. Taxonomy (NCBI): domain Eukaryota; kingdom Metazoa; phylum Arthropoda; class Insecta; order Diptera; family Tephritidae; genus Philophylla; species Philophylla caesio. The sequence goes on along the minus strand of OZ020606.1, from coordinate 111,879,949 downwards.
TAAGCCTTTCGGATTGTTTTTTTTTTACTTTTTGATAATTCGCATTGGTTTTTTTGGAGTCATATTGGTGCATTTCTGGTTTCTTGGCTATCTTTTATATTTTCCAAGACATTGTGTATTATGATATTAGTTTCAGTTCTTTTTCAAAATATTTTCAATTAACTTATTCAATTTCAATAAAAATAAGAACTATAATCTAAAAAAAAATGTAAAACTTTCACTTAACTGTCCTTAAAAATTTTTAAGCTATTTTAAACTTTCAACTAATATTAATGTAATATGCACGTATGTTAAATTTTTTGAGAGAAAATATAATAGTGAATGGTAAGGATTCAATCGAAAGAGCTTTAAAGTTTTGTTATAAACAGTGAAATGGTTCATTTGTCTCAAAATTACTCTTAAAAGAATATAAAAACTAAGGCCAAAAATATCTTGATATTCGAAAAGGTATGTTTAAATTTTCCTCAGCCATGAGTGGTGGACTAGTTGCCAAAACCATTGACGACATTTGCCATGCAATCGTAAAATCATCTTAATTTTCTACACATTTTCACCGGTCTTTCTTTACAATTTATGCAAATTTCTAATCCTTGTAACTTTCAATAAGAATTTAGCACTTTTATGAACATGCAAGTGCATACATACTTAACACACATACATGCGACAATACGCACACTATCACCACATATATTACATGAACATAAATATTTGTACTTCATTTGAGTTTGTCGTAAGAGAAATATGCAAATGTGACAATGTCGCTTCCACTGGCAGATGTAGCAACTGTTTTTTTTTTTCGTCTTTCTTTCTACTCTTTTTACAACAGTCTAGTAAAAGGATGCACGTACATATGTAGCAATTGTGAAATAACAACCAATAAAAAAAAAATAATGGAAATAAGTACAACAGGCATTACACGTGTCAGCGCGTAACTAGTATTAAAAAATAATAATAATAAAAAGTTGTAACGGCGGATAAACTAAAAACCAGTTAGTTCTACGGGGCGTATGAGCGTCATATGTATTGAATAAATATACGTACATATGTGTGTATGTCTAACATAACAGCGCATGCGTTAAATTCTTAAAATACAACATTTTCAATGTACATTTTTTAATATGTCGCATGACTTTGTTTGTATGGAAAAAGTAGTTTAACTTCATACTGTTGAACATTCAAATAACAACACACATGCTTACATACAAACGTGTATGAACGAGTATTCTGTGCATATGTGTGTGTGCAATTTGTGCAGAGCTGTTTGCATATATTCATATGCCATCGTTCTTTCTCATCTCGAAACGCAAACAATCTGGCATTCAATTTAAATTCCAGCAAACACAAATGCTTGCATGCATTTGAATATATTTAAAATTATTTCTACAAAGTAGTGTGTTTGCAAAACTAAATAGGAAAAAAAAAAAATAAAATAAAAAGCTAAAACAAATTGAGATCTGGCGAGAGGATGCTAACTCATTTTGAGTGCTCAAATGCTTGATAAAAAATGATAATTTAAGATGTCGACATTTGTACTCCTGATAGTCTTTATTTCAAATTTAAATCAATAGGTAGTTTGGATTCTTGAAATATTGTGATGTATGGCAAAAACAGTGGTTCAAACAGTTTTTTTTTATAAATATGAAATTTAAATGAAGAAGTGTTTACATATTATTACTCATAAAAAATATGAGAATTTCGAATAAATATTTAAGAACAACAAATTCTATGTTTTCTTCTTCATATGTGGCAAAGATCAGACGTAATAAGAAACAAATTTATAAAATAAAACGCAAATTCTAATTCTTCAATTTTTTAAAAAATTTCTAGAGACAAATTAAGTTTAACGTTAAAATTATTAGTTTTGCGTAGCTGATGATTTACTTACCATATACAATATGTGAAAACATTTTAAAATGTTTAATAATTTACAAAAATTGTTAACATTTTTATTAAGGAAAAACCTTTCATTGAAATTATAATTACCGCCTATGGCATATCCAAAATCGAAATCTAATTAATATCGTATAAGGAAAAATACACAATTTTTTTTACGGCGCCTGGTTTATTTAATTAGCTTAATATATGAAACCATTTGAATTATTTTTGTGTTATTAATTTCAAGATTTTAGAAGTAAATTATAATTATTTTTTGAAGATGTGGCAGATGTGAAATTCCAGTCAGGGAAAATTTTCTACTTACTTCATTTTCCTTGATTTTCAAATTGAATTGATAAAAGACAAAGTCATAGTTTTTAAAACTTCTGAAAAACGTATTCACTGCCAACGTTTTGCTAAGCTTAACAAATATTTTACAAACGAACACAAAAATAGACTAGAACCAAGCAAGTGGTACGTGCCCTTTGAGCAAAGATTTTTAAACATTTACCAAGGTATGAAAATATTTGTTTCACAATTCGTTGCAACTTTTTATTCAGCGCTTGCTTTTTGTTATTGCAATAAAAAAAACCGCCGCCTTTTGCCTCAGCAATTTTAATATCTCCTCCAATTTGACAGCGCCATTGCTTGCTCACTTTGACAGCTTTTTTTAAAGTAATTTTCCTCTATAAGCAGCCATTGAGATTTTCTTCATTTAATTTGCATCTAATTTTCGACACGACAAAGATAAGTAAACATAATTGTGACAGGTTACATGGACAACAAGTGAAACTTTGTGCGTGTCTTGAAATATAAAGTAAAATGGAAGATGCCAAGTAATATATTTATTATATATGTATGCATGTATAAGTTTGTGTGTCTGTAAGTACCTTTTCCTTGTTCAAACTGAAAAACCTTTTAAAGACAAATTTCAGTGGCATAACAAAATCGTATACAGTCTTATGGTTGCAATAGTGTTGAAAGGCCAATACACAATTTTTCATCAGACTGCAGCAAATTACAGTTAAAATATAAAAAGAAAAAATTTGTTTTTGCTTTATATAAAAATAAAAATATATCTCATTTCATTACCATGTCACAATTCCGCAAGAAGAGCACTTTATTTAACAAAAATTAAAAATCTAAAAGACTAAATTATTTAAACAACATTTCTCTTTTACTAATGGTTAAGAAATAATTTTGTTTAATTAGAAACTGTTAATCAATATGGTGACTTTGTGTGTAGAGCTGCGACAGTCTATTTTATATTACAAAAGAATTTTTTAATGAAATGCATATGCCACTCTTGCCAACAAGAATTTAAAATCGCCACTTTGTAATATACACGTTTAAATTATTGTGCCTACTAGGGTGTTCGATTATTAGACATTTTTATATAACCGGTTTTCGGAATAGCTATGTGAAAAAAAACGGTACTCAATTTTTAAATCAAGAAACAACCGAGTAAACCGGTTCTTGTTCAGAGTAAGAAAACAGGTAAATCAATATACATACATACACATAACTAAATGCTATTTTTTCTTTAAAAGAAATCTTTTGAAAATAAAATGTAGTTTAATGTCCGAGTTAAGTAAGAAGTCTCAGTCTCTAATAGAGCCAAAAGTCAAAATTGTATGCCAGTTGGTATTGGATTGGTCTCAAAGTAACTCCTCCTCCAAAATAAAGTCTCTCAATTATGACCAGGTGATAAGCAGATCACAAAAATTAAGGCAAACACAAAAAATAAAAACTTAAAAAAGTGGAGGATAATAGTTATTATTATAATCTTCAATTCATATATCTAAAAGCTTAAATTTTAAAACTTGAGATTATACCAAATTGCTGAATTTCACATTCAGCTAATTGCGCGAGCTAGAAGGAGTTGATGTCAATAAGGCGTTTTACAATTTTTCAAGGTTTTCTGTCCTCTTATGACATTTGACTAAATATATAAAATTTTCTAAAAGACATTTGCTGTGTTTTTTTTTTGAGAATTGTTTGAATTTCGAATATATATAATGGTCTTATCTAATTGATAAACACTGTGTGGTTGCAGTTTCAAGCCAAACATAACGTAACATTGATATTTCTATCAAAGACTGTATCTTCAAAACTACGAAAAACCGGCTTTGGAGATTAAAACACCGATTTATTCGATATTCGAAAAATCAAGTTTTCAAAACAAACCCTTACAATAATTTATGAAAAAAATGGATAAAATCGGTTTGAAAAAACCGATTCAATCACCCTAGTGCCTACGCAAGTATAATAAGTTTGCTATTTGTTTTTTTTTTTAGTTGCCATTGTTTTTTTTTATTTATATTTTATACGGTTGTTGATTGTTGATTTTCATTTACTTAAAAGCATAACAAACTACATTCAGCAAATAAAAATCAAAACTCATCGCTAAACTCTTTTCGAGGCAATAAACTTATACGCTGCTAAAGTTTCAGTAAGGAATTACGCTAAAGAAAGACGTCGGCAAAGATTGTGCTGAGAACATCGCTTAGGCAGCTTTGACAACATCAATTGTCGCTATTATAAATACTCTCGCTTCAACGCATCATTTTGTTGTAGCTTTTGTTTATTTTTTTTTTCTCCTTATCCTCCAAACAGCACTTCAATTGAATACCTGGGGACAAAAGTCTCACATTTCTTATACAATGTATACATACATAAATATATATTTAAAAGGAATCTTCACAGTCAATGGGCTGTTCGGGATACGCTTGTAATTTCAAATGCTTCCGTTTTGCTATTCGCACCTGCTACACAATTACTTCCGCTTTTGCAATTTAATCTTACAATTGCCAATATTTATTGTAGTGAAACTTTTCTTGGTTACAATTGTGCGCTCGTATGGCTGGCAACAGTGAGCTCTGTTGATGTTTACAGATGTTTACGACTATTATTACTTCAGATAATCACATTTCAAGTATATATTTAATTATAAATGGAATTGTATATGTACATAAGTATCTGTGTAAGGCTCAGCAAAGCATAAGGCAATTCATATTAGACATAGTACTTTCGTAAGCACTTGACATTTCCAGAACCTCTTCGGAAATTGTTCAGAGCTTTTTATACCCGAGCGTACTTGTACACAAGGGTGTATTAACTTTGTTCGCATAACGGTTGTTTGTAACAGCCAAAAATAATCGATTAAGATATAGACTTATGTATACCAAAATCATCAGAATGAAAAGGGGAATCGATTTAGCGATGTCTGTCTGTCCGTCTGTCCGTCCGTGGTTACGATAACTTGAGTAAAAATTGAAAATGAGATTTCTTAATGAAACTTGGTACATAGATTGCTCTATGGACAGGGTAGAGGTTGGTATTGAAGATGGTCGAGATCGGTCAATAACAACGCCGATGCCAAGTAACAGAAATTTTAAAAAATGCAAAAACTTAGTTTTTTCGGTATCTATTAGAGCAAATTGAGTGAAAATTGATATTTGGAGCGATGTTAAATAAAGAAACTGTATATTTACAAAATTTTGAAAAATAGTCGTTGCCACACCCACTTACGAAAAACTTTCCGGTATCGGTTTAAGGTATCATCACAAAATTTCGTGAACATATACCGAATTTATCATCGTAATACTTTTTTTTTTAAATCGGACTATAACCACGCCACCTTCTAAATAACAGTGCGAAGTATGGTTACTAAATTTGGTAAATATATTGACCTTAGTATCACTAGTATCACCGTCAAAAAATTTTTAAATCGGACTATAACAACGCCCATCTTCCTCATAACGGAAGTTTTGAAAATTGCAAAAAACTTCATTTTTTCAGTATCTTTTGGAACAAATTGAGTAAAGAAACGGAGTTTTTATCAAATTTCGAAACATGAACGTGGCACCGCCCATACAAAAGTACATCGCGAGGGGGTTCGCCCGAATTTTGCTTGCCTTACTTTTTCTTAACTAGTTACGAGCAATCTTGAAATGATCCCAAACTAGCCACGACAATGGGTCTTTAATGGTACTGAAAAAGTCCCGATCGCGAAATGTATCCTTATAAGCTTTAAAGTGATCCTAAATTGGACGTAAAACTATCTTGAAATATATATGAGTCTTGAAATGTTCCTAATATAGACCTAAAATAGTCTCGAAATAGTCAGAAAAAAGTCTCGAACCAGTCCCAGATGGTCCTAAAACGGTCAAATTGAAAATTACATTTGTTTGTAATACAAAATTTTGGAAGGGAAAAACATTGAAATACTTCGTGTTTGTTACTTCCAATGTAAGAAAAAAACGCTTTAGTTCGTATTTAAAAAATTTATATTTTTTACTTACTTACTTAATTGGCGCATTAACCGTCTAAGTGATTTTGGCCGAGATCAACAAAGCACGCCAACTTTCCCTATATCTGGCTAGCTGTCGCTAATTGGAAGTCACAAGTATAGCCAAGTCTTTTTCCACTTGGTCTTTCCAACGCAGAGGAGGTCTTCCTTTTCCTCTGCCACCACCAGGTTAAATTCCTGAACTTAGAGCATTGGGACAGTTAGAGTCTTTCTTATCGTTCAACAAAAAAAAAAAAGCAAAGGATTATTTAACTAACCAAAATGATGTAATTATTTAAATAAGTATTTTTTCAGCCCTTTCCATTTAATTAAAACTCCTTCAATTGGGCAATTTCGCTTAAATTCCTAACAATTTTTTTACTTCCAATAATCTACTTTGTTTTTTTTTTCTCCTAAATTTATGCACCGCCAACGCATAAGACTACTTGCGAAAGCAATTCGCCAACAATCAATGAAATATTTTAACACATCAACTTTGCTCCTTTAAAATTCACTTAAATATGCTAATCACGCCGAGGTCCACGCCAACTTCAATTGCATATTGGCACCATTAACTTCATTGGCATTACGCACCCTTGGCTAAGCATAAAAGTACATTTAAACTAATAACAACTGAATGCTTCACTATTTTGCATAACAACAAAAATGCAAATTGTATTAACTAGACAGCTGGTCTATAAATGCCAAAAGAAATATTTAAAAAACAGTAAATCGTATAAGAAGCTTCAAAGAATACTCCTGCTCATACTCTACGCACCACAATAACTCTAGCAAGTAACTAGCTTCACTTTTTGTGTTTGTGATTGAAATGGAAAATTTGTTGGTAACTAAAATCTTTCAGCTGCTGGGGAGTTTTATGTTTTGTTTGAATTTTGGGTCATCATTTAGTTATTTCTTTCTCTACTACCTTGCAGTGAGCTCTATATATGTATATACGAGGGCGGGTCAATAAGTCCGTGACTTTTTGAATTCCTTGCCTCTTTACTGAAATGGCAATACCGCTACTATCAACAGGCATCTGTCAGTTGACTCCTGTAAAAATTTTAACATTCATAGCAGACTACCGCGTGATTTAAGCATTCTTTTTTGCGGAAAAAGACCATCACTCAAACCAATGCAAAGCTTGATAAATACTATGGGATCTCTTTACCATCAATTACAATGGTAAAAAAGTAGTTAAATGAAGCACGGAAGATGCCGAACGTTCTGGACGCATAACTGAGGTCTCAACACCCGAAACAGTTGGAAAAATTCACAATATGGTGTTGGCCGATCGGCCGATTTAAAGTGCGAGAGATTGTGGAAGCCGTAGGCATCTCACATGGCTCAGTGGTTTCAATTTCAAATTATCACTTGGGTATGAGAAAGCTTTCCGCATGATGGGTGCCGCGTTTGCTGACAATCGACCACAAACGCAAACACACACATGTGTATTTTCCATGGCAAAAATCCATGAATTGGGATACGAATTACTCCCTCATCCGCCCTTTTCTCCGGATTTAGCCCCCAGTGACTATGTATTATTTCCAAATCTTTCACAAAATAATGTCTATTTTGATGCGCTCGAAAAATTTAATTTTTTTGAAGGGTTAAAAAATTGGAGATAGGTTGGACAAAGTGTATAGAACTCAAAGGAGACTATGTTGAAAAATAAAATATTTGTTTATCCAAAAACTTTTGTTTAATTCAAAAAGTCACGGACTGATTGGCCCGCCCTCGTACTTACAAACAGATATACTCATGACGAAATTATATAAGGTGTTGTACGTTGACGCCTTTTCGCACCAAATCGGTCATCTTGAACTCCTTTAAAGGAGAAATTTTTAAGAAATTTTAAGAAAGTTTGTTAGCTTTTTTTGAGATTTAAGAGTACAAAATCAACAACGAAATACGTACAGCCGCCTATACCTATACCTTTTCAGTGTTCCTTGGATATAAGGGTGAAAACATAGTAAACGTATGCAGGTAACGAACTTTACAACTTGATTGGTATTATTACTATCGAATTTTAAACTAAAAAAAATAAGCACTTCCTCCTCGAGATCGAGTATAATTATTGTTTAATAAAATTCGAAAATAATTTTTGCAATGTTGTGAACTCGAAGGTCCTTTAATAATATATTTTTAATCACTAACAACAAATCTCAAATTCAAATTTAACAAAATTCGGTACAACATTTGAAATTCTTTTTTTCTACAACCAGATGTTTAGCGAGTGTAGAATCTTGCTGTAACAACGTGCATAACCTTTTATAAATGATTCATAGTATACACTTCGTTATGTCCTAGTAAAATTTTAGCTCTATTTTATATCCTTACAAAGTTTCTTATGAGTTTTCTTCACATTTTCCGCGGAAAAAAAAACAAGAAAATATCTTGCGCATTAAGCGTTTTTGTTTTTCTACAGCTATGTTATATTTCCGTTTCGGTTGCTGTGGTCTGACTATTTATGCGAATGCATTCCACTCACTTGTATAAATAATCAACTTAGCATAATTTACGGTGTTCACGCTCGGTTTGTGCTTCAGCACGCCGAAAGAACTTTGTCTGTATGGCTGTACGTGTGTGTACGAGTATTCATTTGAAGTGCTGGTCCGTTTGCTTTTGTTGTCTCCAAAGTCTACACATTAACTTGAGAAAAACGCAGAAGTAAATCAGATTTATGCTGCACTTTTCTTATTTAGAAGTTGATTTGATTTTCTGTTAGTGCGTTTACTTACATATTTCGTAACACATCACAATCATGGAGAGGTTTAGTTGAAAAAAAAAAAATGTTTTAATATATTCGTTTATGAACGACCTAGACCCAGTTCATTTCTTGCATTTAAATGAGTATTTTAAGAGGTAAATGTCAAAATTTTAGATTTTGTTGCGTTGTCGCTCAAGGAAAAAGGACAATGGTATTTAAGGCAAGGTTCATGAAGAAAAAACAGAAGATAAATATTATAATACTACTTAATGAAAACAATTTTTTATAATATGTTCAAATTAAAATGATCAGGGGTTTCTAAAATTATTTTATGCGATCAAAATAATCTCAATTTACACAGATCGAAGAAAACTATAAAAAGTAGCAGAGTTTGACGTTTTCTGAATTCAACTCTTTGGTAAAATAGCTTGCCGTTTATAGATAACTCTTTTGTTTACCAGACTTTGTTCAATGAAGTTAACATTTTGCCTTGCAAAGACTCTTCTAGCAATTGTAAAAGTCTTAGGTCGAAGGCACGGATAATGCGAAAGATTTGTATATGGTGTGAAGCGCTATTTTCCACTATATCAAATAACTTAAGAAAAGATCACTTACCTTTCTTGGTACCTGTGCTTTTGTTAAATTAATAAAAGTACTTCTTTTTAACAAGTTTAACAATATATAATTTTTTTATTTATAGCAACATTTTTTCAATTAAAATATATAGCATTTCTTATAAAAATCTTAGAAACTCAAGTTCAAAACTTTGATCACATTTTTTTTTAAATTAACAAATTTTGGCTTTCTGATAAAAAAAAAATACAAAAATCTCAAAATAATCAATCCCCATTTAATATTTGTTTACTTTTTCATAAAATAAAATTCGTTTACCTTGTTATAAAGGCCTTAAAGTCGTAGGCTTTGTTACATTATCTAAGATTTCGATACAAATCAATAATGACATACTGAATATAATGACGAGGGCGCCTGGGGTAGGTTTTTAATTAATGAATATCACGACTATAGCGCCACCTAGCTGGAATTATTTCTCAACATTACGACTACTGCGCCACCTAGAGGAGTACAAAGAAGGTACTATCCAAATATGTAAGAAATCCATGTGGTTGTTACTGAGCCAAGCTGTGACAAGGAAAAGGCTACATTTTTCTATTTGTACATATCTGTAGATATAAAATTAAAAATTGCTAAGATTTACGATCGTATTTATTCACTTTAAGTAAACTAAATATGCTAAACAGTTTTACAGGCATATGTATAAATATATTACATACAACATTCAATTACCGGATGACAGCTTATTAGCTCAACTCATGCTTTTCAAAGTCATTTGCATTCGTATCTGATAATATTTTACATTTTCCTTTAGTTTTTCTAAACAAAACAAAAAACTTGGGTAGCAGATCCTTATTTTCACATTTTCATATCATCTTTTCACAATTCATTCGTAAGCTATATGCGTTTGTAAACATATATCTCTTCTCACTACCACATCATTATCTCGTTGTGTTTATACATAAGTGACTTCTCAGCTAATGACAAAATTACTATGCGAAACTGCAAACAAGCCACAAACTTGTAGATATTTACACTACTTTACAAGTTTTACACTCACACGCAGGTTTGAGTTTGCATTTATTAGCGTAGTCTTTCCCTTCCTGCTTCCTGCCCACAAATGTGACATTTCTTTCCTAATACACATGCATATATGTAGTATGTGTGTATATGTACATATCAATATGTATCCATGAACCAAAGCGATCGAATTTTTATAAAATGAGTAACTGCTGAAGAATGTAAACTGTCACTAAAAAAATCTTAAGAATACGTACATAAATTTAAAAAAAAACGAATATTGGCACTGAAGTTGGAACAACGTCAAAACCGGTTTGTCTGCAAACCAAACTTGACGCGGAATGACGGAAAACCGTACCATTAACCGTTTTCATTCCACCCTGATGGACAAGGAGAAGCTCAAAAATCATCTGCAAATACGTTAGTCGAATATATAGATATTTATTTGTGTGTATTAAAGTTTATCGTTTACCTTAGCAATTTGATTTTCACAATTATTAGTAATAAAATCTAATGTTTTCGTTTTTTCGCCTTTTCGCGGCATATTATCCACTTTTGGTTATTTGTTGGTGGCACACACATACAAGTTTGTACTCGTAAATCAGCCGTTCGGGAAATTTTACAATGACTCGAAGACAGATCGCGATTTACTTGTGTAAATCCGAATTCGTTGTAAAAATAGTAAATATTACTACGAATACAACTGATCCCGAATACCCCTACTGATTATATTTATTTAGTTGGTTCATATCGAAATCAAAATGGTATATCTGCAAAAATGCGTAACAAACCCTCCGAAGCGTATGTATGTATTCAGGAAATCATAGAAAAGTAGGTTATGTATTCTGATAGCGAATCCATTAAAAAAAAATGTGTTTGTTGGGTTGTCTAGGCACACCTGACTGTGCGAGTAGCAGCAGAAACTCATTTGTACTTGGCATAGTTAGCTGCTAACTATTTTCTGGTTGTCAGTGGCGCCATTTGCTATACGTATGTATCTTTTAGCATTTTTTACCTTGCCTTCCAACGTTTTGGCCACTTTTTTTTTACAAATTTTATTTGCTTACATTATTTCTTCTTACATTTGACAACTTCATTAGCATTGACAGCGGAACGTGTTGCATGCACTTTTGACTTTCCGCTCGACGCGTGACTTGGTGAGCGCAGCTGTTGCTAATGTTTTCGTTATACGGTGTGGGAGTGTGCACACTTAATTATTGGCTTCAACTAAATTTTCAAATATTATGCAATATACATACTCATACATACAGATGTATTGATATACGAGGGCGGGTCAATAAGTATGTGACTTTTTCAATGAAACACAAGTTTTTGAATAAACAAATATTTTATTTTGCAACATAGTCTCCTTTGAGTTCTATACACTTTGTCCAACGTTTCTCAAAATTTTTTAACCTTTCAAAAAAATTAGATTTGTCGAGGGCATCAAAATAGACATTTGTTTGTGAGATGATTTCATCGTTGGAGTCAAATCTCTTTCAGCCGAGCCATTTCTTCAGATTTGGATATAAGAAATAGTCACTGGGGGCTAAGTCCGGAAAATAGGGCAGATGAGGGAGTAATTCGTATCCCATTCACACAAAATTCATTTTTTTCCATTTTCTCCTCAAATCACGCGGTAGTCTGCTATGAATGGCTGTCAAACACAAACTAAATGCTGCAGCATGTTTAAATTTTGACAGGAGTCAACTGACAGATGCCTGTTAATAGTAGCAGTGTTGCCATTTCAGTAAAGAGGCAAGAAATACAAAAAGTCACGGACTTATTGACCCGCCCTCGAACTATCTTGTCGTAAACGTGCAAGCATTTGTTGAGTGTTGATATTTTTCGATAGATTGAAAAGTATTAGAGGATAAAGACTTAGTAATCTACAAATGGGAAAAAACTGTGAATCGGCAAAAGTTAAAGCGGTGTTCAATAGATATTATTATATTTATTACGGTAAAATTTTACTAGGATTGTAAAGTTTATATATCTAATGCGGCGTACAGATTGAGCCTTAATTGTGGTAATTAACAAATTGTTTTGGTGTATTTTGAGTGGAAAATTTGTTTAAAGCAGTGTGTGGATGTTTAATCTACATTTCCATAAGTTTTTTAATAAATTTATTGTTCTGTTTCTCCTGGAATCAGAGCCATTTTCATGAATAAAATTTTCACTCTATTCTTTATTTTTTAAGGCGCAGCAAAATAGTCGATGTCATACAAAGATTAGATGACATTGAGAACGATCAAGGTAATAATTTTAAACAATATTTATTGCCCTGTTCGCGTGGAACAGTACTGTAATGCCGGAGGTTGTTTCGTGCCTACTAAAGGTCTGCATGAATGCGAAAAAATGGCATACAAATTTTAGCTTCGAAATGATTGAACTGCGAAATAGTTGAAAAGTGAATGTGACGTGCACCAGCTGTAGACAATAGAATTACGCAGTTAATGTTTTTTTTAAATACATACATATTTACATATTACTTGTGTTAAAATTAAAAGTAATAAATTATGTATAAAATTATATGTGAGCACATATGTACGTACATGCATATCAATATCATCGCAAAAATCTTCCTGAAAAAAATTGCTATTGCGTTTTCGCATATCACATTTTCGAGTTCATTTGAATTATGGTGAATTATGGTGATTTATTATGAATTTTGATGAATTATACAACGTTAAGCCGCTCGTGTCTAATTGTGCTCGCATTCATAGGTTCGGCGCCATGGCTTCGTTTTACTTATGAAACGAACGAATTGCGTCTTCGGCAATAGCAAAGCCACCAACTGCCGCACAACTTCGCCGTCTGCATTCATACGGACCATTTCAAATGGGGAGCGGCTTCACGCGACCGAAAAAACCGGTACGAGTAAGTTGTGCATTCATGAATGAGTTAATTCATGCAGATGTTTAGTACCTACACTACAGTTTATTCTAACAATATTTCCATGTATAGAGATGGCGAAAAGTTAACCACTTTTATCGGGCTGGTTAGACAGTTTGGATGGAAGACTCAAAACATCTTAAACTTAGTCTAGGACACTGCTTTAAAGACAGATTTTTCTTTATTTAAAAAAGTTATTTGAAAAACCAAAACCAAAATAATTTTTTCTTGGTGTAAAAGTTATGTATATTTATTTGATTATTTATTCATATATTTATATTAAAAATTTTATAATTTAATTATTATAGCGTGCATTAAAATTTCGACTAAGAGGATTTTAGCAATTTATATTTACATAATTTTTTCACTTATTTTAACAGTTATATTTAGCTAAATACAATAACAATTGTTACACAATTAAAAATAAAGTGCATACACTCATTTTAATTAAACTCCAAATATTTTTTTACATACTAAAATTTTAAGAACCTAAATATGAGTTACATACATATGTAATGTATAATATGTGTGCTTTCATACAAAGGTACATATGTTTGTATAGAGAAAACTTAAATTCATACAAATATTTCAATACCAATGCTTCATGACAACATCTAACTCTTAAAATATAAATTTTGCTTGAAATTACAAATAAAAAATGTGCAACATTTAAATGATTACGAAAAGTATTTGTTTGCGAATATAAATCAATATTTTTTTTGTAACGAGTTAATGAGTGAAAACCGTGATTGGTGTGCGAAGAGAATGCACTCGCAAGGAGTGACGAAGAATTTCAGGAACAAAGTGCAATTTTACATGAGTACAAAATACAAAATAAAGTACAAACAAAGTGTTGGCGATAGATGGCTCGAAAGATATAAAAAAACAAGATGTCAATTATTTGCTGAAAAAACGTCTTACACCCGACGACGACGTTTGGACAACTCTTCTCTGCGAATTTGTTGCTGCTTGTAAACGAACAACGGCCGGAAAATAACGGCACGTCGGAGACGGTCCTCTATTGGTGTAGCACCGGCGGCAGCCACCGGTGACAAGGACACGTCTAATGGCACCGAGAGAGGTGAATCGGCGGTGGCGGCAGCGGGGGCCGCACGACGTGGTCTCACATACGGACGGAAAAGTTCCGCTTTGCCGGCATCACGGCGATACAGTGTACTCAAGAAATCAAAATATTGTGGCGAACGTAGACTATCGGGCTGTCGTAGTGGAGAATTATATTGGAAAAAGTTGGGTGTCTCCACATCTAGGTAATTGTTGCTGCCTTCCTGTGCGTGGGCGCCAAAATTGAAGCACGCTAGTGGCGCGAGAATGCAGAGAGCGAAGATGAACAACTGCAATGAGAAGAGAAAAGAGATTTTTAATGGTTTTATTTGTTGAATGGAAGACGCTTAAATGTCAATCAAATCTTTAGATAATAATTATAAATGTCAAAAATTGTTTCAAAGTTTTCGATAGCTATTAATTTGATACCTATAATATAAAAACTTTCTGTGATAATTTCAGCGAGATAAATATCAAAGGCTTTTATTTTAATACTCATTTTATAAGAAAGGTAATTTTTCGGTATCATTTAGATACTTTTTCGGCTCAGTTTTTAATGGAACCAAAGTAGTACCGAACTAGCAATGGTTAAGAGACAATTGTTAGGGGCTGCACATAAAATATTAATTTGAAATCCGCGAACATTCCATCGTTGTGATTACTTCTGGTATTAACTCGCGTATAGTACATTTAGGGCATTTCGTCGAAAAAATCGAATAAAAATAAATTCCGAAAATTTTAAGATGCATTTAATATTGCTACAACTTTAGATAGAGTGAGGTTTAAAAGTTGAAAGCTTTACTCAAATCAAATTATCAATCAAAGTACACAATTTTGATTACATCTTTTTCAGTTTTAGTTCAAAACTCTGCATTTAAAACTCAGAGTGTCCATTAAAAAGCACCCGAAATTTATAATTGAAACTCAGAACTTATATTTCAGAAATCATTTAAAATTCCAAAATTTGCAAAATCAAAATCAGAATTATCATTTAAATTTCATTTCTAATTAAGTTGTAATTCAAATTCAGATAGTTACAACTTAAATTGAGAATTTCCTTTTTAAAATCAATTCAGAAACATTCATTTCTAATTCAGAAATGTTCATTTAAAATTCAGATTTTTTCAATTTCATAGTCATAAGAGAATTTCATTTTGATTTGGTTTCAATTCACAAGTTATTAAATTTATTATGATTATGAGAGCGAAAATAAATTATGAATTATAATTTAAAATATTATTAATGAACGAAAGGTATAAAAAGTTATGAACGTAAGTAGTAAATTTCTGAATTGTAATTGTGACTTTCCGAATTATAGTTGAGAGTTTCTGAACTGAAGCGTTTAAGTTATATTCGTTTTATTTATAAAAGAGCAAATGCCATTTTACTTTGGTTAATAGTGTTTTATGAATTTTCTTGCATTTGCCTTCCATTCTCTACCTATTATGAACTGCTTACTTTGATGCATGTAGGCAATTTATTAGTAATTTCTTCAATTTAACAGTTACAACTTGTGGATTGCAGCAAATATTTTCAAAACTCAATTATACTCTTATTCAGTTTTTAAGCTGCAAAGTTTTTAAAATCAAAAATTAAATATGTTTTAATAACCATAGCTTATTAGTTGTATCCAATTATACCAACAAATTTTTATGAAAAAACTCACGTCTTTATTCGCTTGACTACTTCAAAAAGGTAATAAAATTATGAGATCAATTTTATTTTCTACACTTTGTATTACAGCTCAGAAGTTCTTAACTGAGGTGATTGAAAAATTAATTTCGCATTGTGAATTTCATAACATTCGCTTTTAATTTATCTTGAAATAATTGTGAATCTTAAGTTTCGAGAGAAAGAAAGATGCTTCTTTAAATCAACAAATTCAGCTATATGAAATTATAACGATATAAACGGCAAAAAAATCCTTTCGCTTGAGTAAAAACAAAACAGTTCATCAGTTTGAAAGCGGACTTTCTGCTATATTGCTATACTTAATCGGCAAAATTTTGCATGAATATGGAGACAGTGAACGAGTTTTATCACGGAATTAATGGGCTTTTGACTAAGTATCAAGTTTCTGCAGCTATTTAATATATTTTAATGATTTTTTTTACTTGGCTCAAATTTGTTTATGATTTCTATATTTTTTTTCTTCTTTTAGTGTATAACAGCTTCGCTTGGTTTCTGCTTATGTGATTATTTTTCTCCAATTCAAACGAGATTTCCTAATACAAGTGGACGGATGCGGATTTGGCAGATATTCAAACTTAAAACTAAATAAATTTAATAGTTATGAAATGGCAATAAATTAGTGACACAAATATATAAACTACATTGTGAGACTGGTCATTCAACGCTAATAAATTAACTGAATGTGTACACTTTGAATAATTAATTTATTTTTTTGCAGGATTTCGAAAATTCTCACACGCATGGATTGATTGCTTCAAACAGAGAGCGATAATATTAAAAAAAAATTTATTTTAATTGGAAAAAAAAATTTTGTGAAGGCATCCTGTAATTCTAGTTTATCCACTACAATGAAATATGTCGAACTCGTTCTAGGTAAATCGCTTCTAGAGATACATATGTACATATGTATAGTACGAGTATTTGATTATAATTTTTTCTGTGCTGAAGTTTATCTGGTTTCTCAACATTAAACCTAAGCATGATTCCCAAGTCCTCCCATTTTTGCTTAGACTTTATTAATAGCTTCATTTGCATTAAATTTCTGCAGCTACTTTAACAAATTAAAATAATTTAATTGTGTCTTTTGTTCGTAAAAAAAAATAACTAAAAAAATATACAAAGCAATAAATTAGAAAAAAATAATTAAATCACGACTTTATGTTGATAGCATGCTACTATGCTAAGTTGGTTAAAATTTTGGGTTGGGTTTTGCACATTTTATTTATTATTTTGCACTTAACTAATAACTACATTTCTATGTACTCGCAACAGAAATCACTCATACGCCATCGCCACGGCGATAACCGTAAAAGCTCGCAACAATTACTCGTACATACATATACATACATTTACTGGCATCGAACCGCTTGGATGCATCCAACTCACAAGTGATCTCATGAAATGGTATCTTATTGCACAAATATGCTAAGAAAATTATTTTTGCCATAAAAGTCGGATAAAGTTCTTAGTTTTTCACTCGCTTAGAAGTCACGAATTTTTTCGCATTATGTATGATTGCTATATCTTACTCAGGTCTTACTGTTTACAAACCTGCTGTAGACAATGCTAATTAAGCTAACTTATGCGCTACTAATTTCTGCTTACTGCTGTAATTATTCGCAACACCTTAACAAATATAATTGATGGGTTTTACGTTAATAAATACATAATAACAGCAATTTAACTGAGCATTTATTATGTTACTGAGCGACTACTATGTCTGATACTTTGTTTATTCTGCTTTTAACAACTGCAGCACAACCACAAAATTATTACTTGGTACACTTTTGTTAACTTTATGGAATTTCGATTATTTTCAATTCAAATTCAGTACATTATCTAACAAGAACCAATAGACCCAGGCTTCAAGCTTTGTACGAAACTTAAAAAAAGTTATTACAAGTTACCGTTGATTTTTGGCAAATTTTTTTACTGGCGTTTTCCACAATTTCTTTCATATAAAAAATTCTCGCACATGCGATTTATGAATAATATTGCAAAAGTGCGTCAGTAAAAGATTTAAAAATTCAACTTTTATTTAAAACTAAAAATAAAAAACTCGAATAAACTCAAAAATATTTTACATTTCTTTTAAAGCTTGAAATTTTGATGAATATATGTTCAGGTTTTAACAAAATTTGAAGCACGGATTTATGTGTGTTTTATTTTAAAGTTAACTGTTGTTTTTTTTTTTTTGTTTTTCATTATCAACATAATAAAATATGTCAATAAATCATTGTGGAATTGTTTTGAAACGTTACAGTGCTTGAACTTCATAATAATTAGTAACTAGTACTTTATTCATCGGTTTTACCTAATTTATCCACTATTTTCGCAGGCTAGAAATATTAGACGAGTTTTAAAAGTGTAACAAACTTTAACTTTGTATATACAAAATTTCAACGCTATTTCATTAATTCAGTTAGGAGTTTGGATATACAAATTTAATTTTGAAATTGACTAACTAAATTAATTTAAAATATGCACATACATAGGTACTTATTTTAAATTTGGTACTTTCATACAAATTTCGAGCACGTTAAAAATTTTATAGGTATGCAGATTTTTAGATCATTAAATTTTAGTAAATAAAATGTAAGTTTAAAGCCCCTAAAAATTACCGCTGAATTTTGTGTTTTTTTGCCGCTTTTGCTCCCTTATAATATTGGATTCAAATTTGTTTTTATGCAAATACTCGTAAAAATAAAACACAACTCTCTTGACAAAAAAATCTAAAAATTTCAAAAATCAAATGTTAAGTAAAAATAAATGGGCTGTAAGTCCCAAGTATGCAGAAAATTATTAAACGATTTTAAAAGAAGTTCGCAGTTTTGAAAAAAAATTGTTAAATTATTACAAATTTTGTATTAAGTTAGAAAATTAAGTTTATATGATTTTTTTGTGAAATAAACAACAATTTAAATGAAAACTAAGTTAATTAAAACATGAATAAAAAAAATTGTAATTTGTCAATAAGTGGTATTTTTTCTTCGCGGACTGTATGATACAATATGGGCTTCACATATATAACTAAATAAACAGATCTCTTCTCATTTATATAAATATTAATAAAAAATATTAAACGTGTTCTCTCCTTTGACTAAATTATATATAGGTTTAATTCCAATTTTCTTGCTACTAATCTTATCTTTCGGAGACATACGCTAATTTAAAGGGGAAAAGTTATAATAAATTAATAAAATTTGTATTGTTTAAGTTCCACTGTGGTCGAGTTGGTAGCGGTGCGTGCTATAACTCGATATGCCGGTGAGTTCGAGGTTCGAATCTCAGTCAGGGCAAACAAAATCTTAATCATAGAAAAAGTTTTTTCTAATAGCGGTCACCCCTCGACAGGCAATGGCAAACCTCTGGGGGCATTTCTGCCATGAAAAAGCTTCTCATTAAGTACATCTGCCGTTCGGTAGTATAATATAAAGACGCACACCACAAATGGTAGGAAAACACTGAGTTATATATAGTGTAAGCGCCAAAATTATATTATATATTATTAAAAACAAACAGAGGGATTACTGTATTTGAAATTAATTTATATTTCCATCGTTTACTTGTGACTCAAATTCAAAATAAAAAGTGTAATTTATTCAATGCTCTTTCTTTGACATTAGTAAATTAAATTGTAATAAATTGTTTTCATAACGCATGAACCTTAAGTATTTAAGCTTATTTTAATTCAAATTAAGAAAACAGTATTTTGAAAAAATCCGAAAATATGCAGCGCTTTAAAATGTTTATTAATCACCTGCACACAAATTATGCTTATTTATTACTGATCCGCTTTGTTATTCGGGTCATTTACATGCGAACTTGCTTGATATTTCATTTCTCGGTCAAAATATTTGAGACAACAAAATAATCTCTTAAATGAATGTGTTTATAGAAAACTTTCAATAATTTAGTACTTTGCACAAAACGTAAATCAATCACACCGAGTTTTTATTAAGAAAACATTTGTAAAGTAAATAAATTATTATTTATTTGAAATGAAAACTTTTATAAAAAACGATGAACACATACATATGTACATATGTACGTACACATATACATATGTACCTCATTGAGCAAATGTAAATATTGCCAACAAATGAATGAAAAATTTAGCCAAAAGCAACAGCAGCACTGACTGCAGAAGCAAATACCAACTTGCTCATGTAACTGGTTATTTTAATGAGCAGCGTATAAGTTTTTATCTTTGTTCATATGAAGGTTTTTAAGTTAAGGTGGTTCGTGTTAAAAAACGATTCATTTTATATTTTAAAACAGGCATGAAAGTACTCAGAAACTATAACATAGAAGCAAATAGTTTGAAACCTAAAGAAAATCGGAAGAAGTTGTTTGGGAAATGAACACAAAAGCATTCAAGAAAATATTTATATTCCAACTCATCTTCTGATCTTAGCTGCGTTATTTTGGATGCACGAAATTCAAGCTTGAAGCTAATTTGTAAAAGTAAAGTTGCATAGTGATTATTACAATATTCGCTTTGTTTTTTCGGTAAATTTTTTTGCTTTCATTTATCATAAAAATTATAAAAGTTTGTGTATTACGATGATTGGCCTTTGAATTTAAATTTTTAAACAATTTTTATTTTTCAAGCTCGAGGCCCCCAAATTAAATAAACTTCGATGTTTGTTTATTTTTGTATTTAACTGTCGATATTTCGACCTCAATTTGAGATCATCATCAGGAACTCTTGTTTGTGTCTGTTCGTGTCAGTCGAACTGTCGACAGTTAAGTACAAAAATAAACAAACATCGAAGTTTATTTAATTTGGGGGCCTCGAGCTTGAAAAATTAAAATTGTTTAAAAAAAATATTATAAAAAATAAATACATAAATTGAAAATCAGCTGAAAAAATCAGCAAATGATTGAGAATATTTTACAGAATTGTAACTATGATTTTTAAAATTTTTTTCTATTATTTTTTCATGCAACTGCAACGTAATTTCCACAATTTTTATCGACCTAACTTAGTTTTTTTGATACATGCATATTAACCAATTTACAAATATTGGTAGACATTACTTAAATTAAAGCATAAATTTGTTCAAATTAGGTTAAAGCACATAACTTTATGCAGCTTATGTTAAACTTAAACCGATTGGCAATTGAGCATTTTTGCACAACTTACGCAAATGTGAAAAAGTCTATGTAAAACAAAAAAAAAAAGATACCACTCGCAATTATACACAAAACAACAAACATTATCATTGCCAATAGCTATTACAAAAACATTATGGCTAACAAGTTGAGGTAGTTTTTATATATTAAAAAATATAACCAATTTCATGCTTCACAAAAATTTAATTAACAATTTGGTATTTTTTATCAATTTCCTTTTGTTTCTGCTCTTAAATTATAAACACATAGTATATACATATGTATGTGTGCACATGTTTGCTATTAAATTTGTTTTTTTTTTGTGTTTTTCAATTACTATATTACATTAATAGCTTGACAAACAACATTTATTATCATAAACATAATTGCTTGTAAGCGGGAGTAAATTTAAATCAGCTTATCTGACGCTATAGAATGAATTAACAACAAATTGATTTTAATTGATGTAGATTTCTATTTAATTGTATGCTTTAACAAACAAAGGCGATTGTTCTATTTAAATATTTTTTAATCCGTTTGCATAAGAAGAGCCCTCGGTAGAGTCTGTAGGGCACAAGAAATGACAATGAGAGGATGTGCCCTCTTCTTTTTTGTCCCTAGGTAATCCAAAATTAAATTATAAGCAAACCCATATTCGAATTAAAACGGCCTTAAACTTTTAAATTCAAATATATTCCTAGATAATTCTGTGGTTTATTTAATTTTTTTTTTTTGTATTTATTATTATTATTATTTTTAAATCAATGTAAATTGTACTTATAATTTATAAAACACTAAGGTTCATTAGCCTGCTAAATCCTGTGAAAGAGATTAAGAGAGCAAATTGGTTCTTGGATCTTCCGCCTATCGTTAGTTGGGTATTTGTGGAATTTACTATAAGTCCATTATCTAGACTTAATACGAGCCTTTCGTACTATCTCGCTGATAATGTTTGTGCACAAACTAAAAACCGATTTTCCAATTAAAATCTTTAAAAATAATTCTGCTAAATCCTCCTTGAGGCCTCTCGAAAGATTTCAATTTAAAATACTCGAGATTTAAATGTTTGCAATCGATGGATAATCAAAATCTACGTTTGCCTATTTTTCGAAACGAACGTTATATTGACTTTGGTTTAGCCGAAAGAAAAACTTTCCACAAATTTTGACAATTTATTTTCGTTTCAATTAATTACCATTAAATTTTAATTAAAATAAAGATTGGTCTCCAAAAAAAACAATTTAATATAACAAGTTCCAGACTTATAATAATTGTAACAATTTCATCAAAATTTAAAACCTTTTTTTAAAATTGGATTCGATCTTTCTCAGTTTTAGTCAATTCAAGTTTAAGTTTCATGTGCCTGAAAATTGTTGCTAGTTTTTTTAATTATTTTTGAACAAAATTTTATTTGATTTGTAAAAAAGTTGTAATTTGTCAGATTTAACAAATTAAAAACTCTGCTTTGTCAACCAATTACCAAGCAAGCAAAGTATTTTACCGCTTAAATGTTTCATATATTTAAAGAGCAATTAGTATAACATTTTTCGTTTTTAGTATGTTTCATTTTAATCACTTCTGTCGAAGCTTCTGTGGACATTTTAACACACATTCATGCACTTTGCATTACATTTTTGCCCTCTTCTTGCATTTTTATGACGATAAAATCCTTTTTTTTTTAATATTATTGACTTAAATATAATTGCAACATATTATAATAAAAAATATACATATATATTTAAATAAATGCATATAGGATTTTATCTCATTTCAGCAGTTTAATTAAAATTAATTAATCATCGCAGTAATCGCTCCACAAACGAAATAGTATAAACAAGTAAAATGCAATGTGTATCCCTAAATGAGAAAAAATAATGAAATTTAATTGAATTGCTTTTTCAAGTGCCAAACTCAAATTAATCTACTTAGGTTTGCAAATCCATAACAAACTGAAAAAAACGATTAAAATTTTTGCTAATTTTAAGCGTTCAACCGTAAACTGCAGTCGAAGATCCGCTTACAAAGTATCTTCCAATTTGCTTCGCATTTTTAATATGCCAATTGTAATTGGATATTAAATTAACTGTATAAATTAAGCAAGAAATGCTTGTGTATTAACTCACCGGCGAAGGTTTTTAAACCTGTCAATTGAAATAGCAAAAAACAGATTGACAACAACAGTTTTAGACCGGTACAAGCAAATACAAATTGTTCCATTTTAGCAAATGCATGTACGAGTATATGCAAATAAGAAAGTACACTTGTGTGGTTTTTTTTTAAATAAATTTTTTTAGTTCAAAAATGATTGAATTTACATAAATAAAATTTTTTTAAATTATTTTCATTACTTTTCGAAGTAGAGAAAATATTTGTTTAAGTTCAGGTTTTCGAAAATACCACTCTGGATTAAAAAATGTTTTTTCGTATACTATGAAAACATTAAAAATAACTAAAAACTACTCCAAACTAGCTTTGTAAGAGAAACTGTAATGGTAAGCTGTTAAGTTTTCCGCACATTTTATATTTGTGTAGTAAGTAATTCAATGTAAATAATATTCAAGGAAATGGAGCTATGGTCGGAAATAATGACATCAAACTCCATTGTGAGTAAAGTGGAGAAAGGTGGTAAGTTGGAAGTTTGTAATAACTACTAACTTTAGTAGTTATCAGCAAAGTGGCAAGTCACTCTGGATTACCGAACATTGATAAGACATTTGACAAAAGAAAATAGGTTTATAGAATTTCACTGATTCGCATCCTGTAATATAAACTCCCTGTCTCCTCCTCAGCTCGACTCAAGCGCAAAATATCAACTTGATAATGTGAGGTGCCGATACAATGTGATGTGACAATCTGATGTGAAGTGATGGAAGTGAAGATATGATGTGATGTGATTATGAGGATGTGTTGTGATAATATGATGTGATATGACGATTTGATAAGAATTGATAAAATGTGATGTGTCGATGGGATTGCATCAATGATCGCAGCGTTAATAACTTGAACACTTTGGCCAAGAAGCAGGGAAATGAAGCTGATTCCGAATTCAACAGAATCGACTATTTGCGTGTCATGTTTTTAAACCATTTCTTTGCATACAATTTTAGCGGTTCAAGTACTAGAAATTGTTATTGATACTACATATAGCTAAGTGGTAGCAAATCAGACAGAATTTTTATTTTTCTGAATGGTCTCAAAGTTTAAGTGATTCCAATTTAAAAAAATCAATATTAATTTATTTTAAGAATGTGACCTAAATATTTTGGTATAAAATAATAGAAGAAATTCATAAATTAAAAACTATACTCTTTTTTTTTTTTGAAGTTCACTAAAAGTTTTGCAATATACATACATATGCTTGTTGAAAAAAAAATATAGAAGAACAAAAACATTAAAAAATGTTTCTTTTTTTTGCATTTCTTTCAAGGCTCGCTATGAAAAAGAGCATTTTTAAATTTTCCTGGTGTTCTACCCTAAAATTTCAGTATAGCGTACGTACATACATATATATGGATTCTCCATGTGAGAAAAGTCCAGTCAGCGAAATAATTATAGCACTTCCACATATTGACACATTTGTACAATTTATTTTTCTTTCAATTATTTAAAATCATTTTTCATTTAAAATATGGTAAATTTTCTAACAAAAACTATCAAAACTATTGCTGCAGTTATATTTTTAAGATGGATTAAATTCATAAAAGTTTCAAAAAAAATCAAAAATTAATTCTTATTAACTCATATTTAAGTTTTACTTCACTGCTAGATTTTTTTTTTCTATGTTTTTATAACTTCCGCAGACTGCAAGACCGATAATAGTACAAAAAGTAATTAATTGCCGTTTGCCAAGGTAACTCGCTGTTATTTTTTTTTTTTATAATAAATAATTAAATATTTATGTTTTGCAATATTGAAACTACAAACACGAGTATTTGTATGAAAATTGCGATTTATCTGCAATGATTGAATACTCACTTTTGCCATTGCTGCTATTTGCCTTTTGTTCCAAACACTTAAACCTGAAGGCCAGTTCGAAGTAAATCGGTGTGATGTCCTTGTAATAATTTGTATTCGATTCAAGAATGTGCACGTTGACACACCTTCCAATAAGCGCAATAAATTAAAAATTTTAATTGGTGTATGGAAAAATGTATGCACACTAACTTTTAATACGTAGTTTTTTAATTCATTTGCAACTTGATTAGAGGCGATTACTTCTTACACCACTTTTTGAACTTTGCTATAGAATTTTACTTTCGTTTTCTTTTGCTTAGCATGAAAACTACTTCAGGAACTAATAGAAAATCCACAAGTTTTTATTAATTATTATCACAGCTAATATTCTCATAAAAATTGGTATTTTTTATTTGTTTTTTTTTTTAATTTTTGAGTTTTACAACATTTTTTGAATTGATTAGAGTATACTCATTAACACTTTCAATTATTATCGCTACACAAAATGCTTCTTCCTTCAACTTGAAATTTAGTTGCATTCACTCGACGATCTGTTCGGCATAAATTTTGGTATTTTACTGTCAAGAATCGTTGTGACAAATTCACATTTATATATGAATTTGTATTGCTTAAAGCGCATTGTTGTTGTGATCAACGCTAAGGCTTCAAAAACAAAAGCAACATATACATATATTGGCAACGGTGACTGCGACTGCGACTCCGACATCATCAATACTCAAAATATAAATAAACGACAAAAAAAAAAACTTACACAAACTGCCAAGCGTGCCTTAGAAGAGGAACAACACCAACTCTAACAGCACAGAAACAAAGTCAAGAGCAGAGCAGCTAAGCGTCAACGAATACATACATACATAGGTACATACATACATAGTATGAATACTTAGTACAGCATCCATCAACAGGTTTGGCTCGTAAGGCAAGTTTATTCACTCATACTTGTATTGAAGAAGATTTAGCCACAGTTGTTTGAGTAGCTCACCTCCCTTGGAGATCCGCCACAACCAAGCACGGGCCCCTCTCCTTCCCTACCCGCTTACATAGTAATACATGTGTATCTCAATAATCATTCTCAAATATTGCGCGGATCGCTTAAATGGAGGGGTTATCGCTTTTGCTAAATTCACAATCATGTACTGAGAGAGAGAGAGAGCTTAAGAACATAAAAGCATCATAATTATTTTCGTCATCAAGACTACAAAAAATATGATAATGAACATGATTATTACTTCAAATATTTTTGTTTCTTCATTTCTGATTTTTTTTTTTTTTTTTTAACATTTAGCGTCAATTTAGCAGCAATAAAGCTTCTTAGTAGTTCAAAGCGCTACTAGGTTTTGCTTATGTTTATTATTGTTGTTGTGTTATTACTAGCACACAGCTAGCACTGAATGGTGGTGCACGTTTTGTCTGCTTGATTGCTGTCTGCGTCGGATGCGAGTTCACTGATAAGCTAGCGCGTCGCCTAAAATTTTGTATATTCTGCTGATTATTACTTGTTTACTATTTGTTAAATACTAAGCACATTTATACAACGCTTAATAAAATACAAGTTTTGACTCATTTTTTTTTTAAATTTAATTTCCAATATCTTTCAATTCAAACACAATTCCTTAACTAACCACTACCATTCCTTCGAATGATTCAGAGCATTATGATGGTTTTTCCTCTGGTCAAAGAATTCAAAATCATCTGCGAAAAGTCCTGTTATCGTCTTTTAATATCTTTAGCACGTACAATGACATCATCAAGATTCATATTTTCTAATGACGCCAAACGCTTCAAAATATCGTGAAGACTTTGTAATAATGACTAACAATATTACAATAACTTAAACAAAATAAATTTTCTTTCATGCAGCTATCAAATAGTTTTTGTTAGTATTGTAAAAATCTTTCCTCTAATATGCATACTTGAAAGTAAGTGTAGAACTTCGAAGTAGCCTTTTTGCTATTGACCTTTAGTTTATAATCTCACTTGTGACTTAGGACAATACGTTTGCTTTAAGCGGCGGAGAATTTTCTTGATTCTAGGCTCGGAAGGCTATTCGTTATGCATACTTTAAAAAAATTCCGTTACTCAGAACAAGCATGCATGTCATGTTGCGAGCTTGTTGATCGACAATTTATTTTAGTGTTGTTCTTACTCTAAAAAATCGCAATGCCTTCGAGTTGAAAAGAGATAAAGTTAATAAAAAAAAACACTTTTGTTTTTAATTTTAAATGTTTTCGTTTTTGCACTATGTATGACGACTTTTTTTGTTGCAATTTGAACAATCAAATATTTTTAAGTGTAATGCGCAATTTATTTAAAAATAATAATGATAAGCATACTATTGCCTAAATGAACTGAAAAGAACTTGACTGAACTTTGTTTTCATTACACATTGTTGTGTTTGTATGTACATGTAGATTAGAATCACAGATTTTGTGTATACGAAATGTTAGAATGAAATATTTGCATTGGCAAATTATTCATAGCAGCTCGATTAATTGATAAAAACTAGTATAGTGCTTAATAAAACCACAAATAAGTTGAAGGGTATACAAACGGTCTTTTAGTGGCTCTTGGTGAAATCGACGACCAATTCTTTAAATTCAGCACTCAAAAGTTGAGAAATCAATTTATTTCAATATCACCCGTTAATCTCATGCTCTCAAATTTCAATTCGATATTTACGACCTCAGCAGGCCCATTCGCGCTATTCAGTTATGTTTGTGTGTAATTTGAAGTTTTTTTAAGACGATGCTTCTGTGACGCCGCTGCAGTGACGTCTTTTGCCGAATATATTTATACCAATATTGAAATAGAAACATTTTTCATGCTTCTGAAACCGGAATATTATTTATCCACATTTTGCATATTTCATAGTTTTCTTACCTAGGTATGTGATAAGTATACAAAGAAGACGTCATTGTGCCTTGTGAAGATTAATTTTTTATATCAGATACGCATGTACTATATGTACATACATACATTAAACATACAATTTTTGAATTGTACTTTTAAAGCAAAGCAAAAATTATGATTAACTAATATGCAAATCTAAAAACGAGAATAGCGTGTGAAAGGTTTACCAAACTTTAAAATCGCATCGAATGAAATATAAAGTTTTTACTTTTAATGCGTTGGTTTTTATTTCAAAAACACGTTCGTAGTTCCAGCTGGAATATTTAGTATTTATTATTCAATCGATGATCGCACTGTAGTTCAGTGCAGCATTAATGGAAAAACAAAAGGTTGTGAAGACAGCAAAACAAAAAGACCAAATACGGCATCATTTGATAAATTGAAGTAATTAGGATTTAATTTCATTAAATATCATTAAATGAAGCAAATTTATTTGAAAATACATTCGCAATGAAATTATTTTAAACCAAACTCATCGGATTGATTTAATGTAGTATTTTATTAACCCGAATTTTTAAGCAGATGTCCACTCCCTTTGAAAATATTTTATAAACGAAAGTTTCGATTTTATTTTGTTTGCCAGATTTAAACATGTGGAATTTTTTTTTGAAATTACATATGTATGTACATATGTTTAAGCTATTGTGCATACAATCAAGAGAAAAAAACGATGATGAACTGGAATCTTTACTTGGGCAATTGATGAAATCTACCGCATAGAAAAATGATGATTGCATGTCTAAGTAAAATTTCTTATCACCGAAAATGTATATCTTCATAAAAAAATTTAAGTTTCGACATTGTTCTGAATAATACTCGTAGAGTGAAACCTTCGTATACTCGTCAGAGGAAAGAGCATTTTTCACTTTAAGTGGAATTTATCTGATATGTAAATGATAACATATTAGAAGATATTATTTGACCTGACAACAACTTTTATTTTTCGGTTAAAAATTAAGAGGTCGTCCATATTTATTGTTTTAAAATTAGCAATAAATGGTAATAATAAATGTCTTATATTTATTTTTAACTCAGAAAAAAATAATAAATTCGAACAATATTTGCGCTCTATAATACACATTTTACGTGAATAGTTATATTTGTTGATTTTTTTGTATTTTCTGAATTTTATTTATTTCATTTGAAAAAATTTTTATATTTTTGAGTTTTTTTGAGCTCGAAGCCAGCATATGAAAAAATTTATTTGAAAAATACCTAACAAAATTTATTTATTTTTATCGAAAAAACACAAGTCTTTATTGATTTATCTCTACGAAATGAAATTTAAATACAACTTGATATTTTATTACTTTTTTGTAGCGATTAGTAAAAATTTAAATGAAATTATTACCTTTAATTTTTGCATACACAATTTGATACAAAAAAAAATGTTTGAACGAAATAAACTCATGCAGATCATAAAATTTATATAATATATACCTAAAATTATTATCTACTATCTGTAAGCTATTTATTTTCGATTTATTTCAATAAAATTTTTTTTTTTTAAATAAAGTATCATATTTTCAAATTGATATATAGCCATTTTAACCAAGCGTTTCAGTGTTACTAGCGAACCAGTTCTTGAAGCGGTTTGTACAAAGTGGTTTGAACCACTAAACCGCATCACATCAATTTTTTCCAAACAGTTTTAAATTATAAAATCGATTTTTATATAAATATTTTAAATATTTAAAATCTGACTCGCGCCCCTAAAGACTCAGACACTCATCCACCAAAGCGATCGCTCACAAATCTTTAAGCCTGTAGTCGTTTAACAACTTTTAATTTTTTTTATGGTATATACTAGGTTGTGGCCGCTGTGGTCGAGTTGGTAGCGGTGCGTGCTATAACTCGATATGACTGTGAGTTCGAGGTTCGAATCTCAGTCAGGGCAAGCAAAATCTTAATCATAGAAAAAGTTTTTTTCTAATAGCGGTCACCCCTCAGCAGGCAATGGCAAACCTCTGAGGGTATTTCTGCCAGGAAAAAGATTCTCATTAAATACATCTGCCGTTCGGAGTCGGCACAAACTGTAGGTTCCTCCATTTGTGGTATAAGGAAAGACGCACACCATAAATGGTAGGAGAAGCTAGGCCAAACACTGAGCTATATAGTGTAAGCGCCAAAATTATTTTATTATATACTAGGTTGTTCGATTATTCGACTTTTTTGTAAAACCGGTTTTCGAATTATTCGACAAATGGCAATGTGAAAAAACCGGTCCACAATTTTTAATCAAGAGTAAGAAAACAAGTAAATCCATGTGCATACACATAACTAAATGCTTTTATTTCTTTAAAAGAAATCTTTTGAAAATAAAATGAAGTTTTAATGTCTGAGTTAAGTAAGTAGTCTCATTGCCGAATTCGGTACCTCAGTCTCATCTCAAGTGTCAAAATGAGCTAGAGATTATTGCTTTTCTCGCTTTCACGTTTTGTTCTTTTGTTTTTATTTCAATTTTTTGCGACCTGCTCATCCACCAGGTCACAATTTTGAGACTTTATTTTGAGACTAGAGGCTTTATTTTGAATCTATTGAGTGCCAACTGGTCTAAAATTGTGACTTTTGTCTCTATTAGAGGCTGAGACTGCTTTCTGAATTCGGCAGTCAGTCTCTAATAGAGGCAAAAGTCACAATATTAGACCAGTTGGTATTGATTGGTCTCAAAATGACACTTCTAGTTCCAAAATGACGTCTCTCAATTATGACCAGGTTGAAGCAGGTCACAATAATTAAGGCAAACATAAAAAATAAAAACTTAAAAGCGATGAAGATAATAATCTTCAACTCATATATAGTCTCAAATTTTGAAACTTGAGATTATACCAAATCACTGAATTTCACATTGTCCCTTTATGATATTTCTTTCTGCGAATTATTTGAATTTTGAAGGGTCTTATCTAATTGATAGACACTTTGTGGTTGCAGTTTCAATAAAAACATAACATAACATTGATATTTCTATCAAAGGCCGTATCTTCAAAACTACGATTAACCGGCTTTGGAGATTAAAAAGCGATTTTTTCGATATTCGAAAAATCAAGATTTCCAAAAAACCGTACAATAATTTATGGAAAAACCGGAGAAACCCGGTGTGATAAACCGAGTCAATCGCCCTAGTATATACCTACACACATGTGTATATCTCATATCAAAAATCTACAACACTTTTTTGTTTACATAGTTATGCATCCATTTCCATATGTACATTTGTATTCATATAAATTAGCGCCATAAAACGCCATAAACACGAAATAAATTGATTAATTAATGATTACTAGTTATTAGATAAGAGTAACAATGCAAATTGTAGCACTTCTGCGAAGTTCTTACGCTGCGAATATCTTTCGGCTCCACAAAATTAACATAATGGAGCTCATTTGATTGCGGCTTCCGCGTGTTTGTCAGCAGTTGGCGAACCAGTGTTTTGTTACCGGCCGCCGATACCACAATAACCACACCAGCTTAGCTTTTTTTTCTTTTTTTCTTCAGTTCGTTAATTAAAAAAAAAAAAACTGTGTCCCGTTTTGGTTGATTATCGCTTTTTTAATTAATCTTCTGCGGCTTATTCAGCTGATCAATTTTACCGCAAATTATTAGCCTATATTCCTGCTGAAATGCAAGCATTAAAATTTCCATTGCAGTTAACCTTAATTGGATTAATTTGGTTTTCGATGCTTTCTTCAAATATTTATATTTTCAAAACGTCATCCGTTCTCGTAAGTTATAGCTACTAAGTGAAAGTTCACGGCAGTTGTCTCAGGTCTGAAATTAATTCGTTAATCACCACATTTTACTCGTATTTACATGCATTTATTAATATTTACTTACGTATTTGTGGGTATTACAAATAGATATCAACAATTTTAAAACAAAAGAGTTCTAAATTAATAGCAAAATTTTTGTACAAACAAAATATTAAAAACTTATTAAAATTGTTTTGCTCAATTCTACTAAACAAATGTTTAGTTGCAATTAGCATATTTATTTGTATAAGTTTAAGTTTCTGATATTTTACATGTTTTTCTTCAAAATATTGTTAAAGCAAAATGTATTGACGTACCTAAAGATTCACTTATTGCACAAATGTTTATATATCTACTATTTTACTTGTTACAAAAAAAAAGTGAAGAACTTTTGTTTTAAACATAGTCTTACCGCC
The DNA here is from genome assembly GCA_963971545.1 of Philophylla caesio. Taxonomy (NCBI): domain Eukaryota; kingdom Metazoa; phylum Arthropoda; class Insecta; order Diptera; family Tephritidae; genus Philophylla; species Philophylla caesio. The sequence continues at coordinate 111,847,663 of OZ020606.1, read as the reverse complement.
TTCATACTCGTAATTTACCCCAACTGACTCTCGGAAACCTTTTCTTAATTTTTATCGATAATACTTGATCCAATTATAGTTTTCAATTCAACAAAAATCGCATGAAATCAATTTTCAAACGAAAAAAGTTTCCAAAACCGAGTTTTTTAAAGATTGTCAAAAAGTAGTGCAAAGTTTGAGTCACTTGTAAAATGGCCGTTGCTATATTGAGATTGATTGGACTTTAAAAGGGCATACTTTTATTTTTGCTTGAGGTTCTTAATAAGAATATAAAAATTTTTTTAAACTTTTATTGATGTGATTTAAAAAAAAAATTAAAAACTTAATTTAATTCATTTAGTTTTTTTTTTTTCTTTTATATAATTAACATTGTTGTACAGTTAAAATACCTTTAATAATAATGATATAATAATTTGGCGCTTTCACTATATAGCCCTACCATTTGTGCTGAGCGTCTTTATATTTTACCACCAATGGAAGGACGTACAAATTTTTTTTGAGAAGCGTTTTCATGCCAGAAATACCATCGGATGTTTGCCATTGCCTGCCGATGGGTGATTTCTATTAGAAAAAAACTTTTTCTATGATTAAAGATTTTGCTTGCCCTTGCTGAGATTCGAACCTCGAACTCAGCGGCATATCGAGATATAAGCACGCACCGCTACCCACAAAGTGCCATTAATACTTTAAAGAAACTCCAAGTTCAAACCTTTTGGGAAATTATTTAACAAACATTTATCAACATTTCAAACTTTAATATTCGTATCCAGTGGCCAAGAAAAGTTTCTAATCTGTTTTTAGTCTGTTTTGATTCTGAAATAGCAGTAGGCAAGTGATCTTGGTGTTTGATTAAGCCTGATAAGATGATAAGCGGAATATCAGTTTGTCTTCAAAACTCCGATGCCTAACTCAGCAATTTTTGCCAGAGCTAGTTAGAAATTTTCCAGAAAGTGTTTCAAATAAGAAAAAAAAAGGGTCAAACTTTGGCAAAAGTTACGAAATTTTTTCCAATGAATTTTAGCTGACGAAATCGGACAAAGTTTTAAACCACCAACCGTTTTGCAAAAAACAATACTCAGACGACATGCCGTTCGTTGTACTGTTCTCGTGCTACAGGAAAATATTAAGGACGTTTGTAAAGTATTGAACGGAAAAGTGAGTTATCCTTTTCTGAAAATGATAGGCCTGGATGTATCGATGACGAGGGAACTGCATACAGAGCTGTGCATATCGTAAGCAACAAAATTCAAAATGATTTAGTTTGCCACTTATATTCATTTAATTATTTCAATTAATTTTCAATTAAAATTCTGTTTTATCTCTAATATAACCCATATAAATTCAAGTTTAAAGTGTGTAGAAAACTAAAAAAACGTGTTTCCCTAAAAGCAGTTTTGTAGCCCATTCAATTTTGCTACAACAATGTGAAAGTTTCAAGTGACTAGGAATTAGCGTTAATTTTTAGAATGCATGTTTGCAAAAAAACTTTGAGGTACATTAAAAAATCTAGAAAAATGGTTGCATTCCGACTGTAACTGGTACTCTCAGTTTGTTAAAGAGCCGCTTTTACAGTATCGTTTGCCAGTTAACTGTTCTTTTTTATATAAAAAAATAATTTCTAACTATCAGAGACTGCCGTAAAATGAGGTCATAAACGTTTTCAAAATAATTTAAAGTAGACTTGCTTGAATGCGCTTATTTAGGATTAAGTTTTTGAATAAAAATTGTGTATTCCTATTTTATAAATTCTTACAAAATGTTTCGAAAAGTCTTTTTTTTTACTATAAAGGTATCGTTCCGATTAAATTACGCCTACTTTTAATCGTTTTCAAACGAAATATATTTGTTTTTTCTTAAGCTTTACAATAAGCAATGTGAATAATCATCAATAATCGCGATCTAAAACTTGTGAAAATGCAATGGGACATATTCGTATCATGCGATATCGATTGAGCGGCTCGTAGAGGCATTTTGAAAAAAAAATATATGCAAGCCCCGCAGGAGCAAATTTACATTTGTATGACTTTTAAATTAAACGTCGCTGAATTCCTTTAAATAGCTCTGATATTACGCAGATGTATATGCATAAAGATCATCAAAACGTTAATAAATGACAAAGCGTTATTAGATGACACATATACATATACATACATACATATTAACAAAGGTCGAAATATTTTAGATGACATGCCAGCATAAAAAGGATGATTAACATAATAAAATCTAGAAACCGGAACTTAGTCATAACGCTGGAAGCAAAAAAGCGCGAAATATATGTATAGTGAATCATGGAATGAAAGTCACAAAGTTTACAAATAACTGCAAAGAAAATTATGATATTTCAAATAAAAATATAAGTGTACATGTCATCGCAATTAGTTTACCTACTATTCATCATTTTTCCAATTATTAGAGTGGAATCGCTAAAAGCTGCCACCAAATGGAATTTTACGCCAACAAATGTGCTAATTGAAGTCGTAGAAAAACAAATATATTAACATGCATACATATGATATGTCCATTTCAACAGTTATTGGCGCCACAGACTTTTAACGTAACTTAATTCAGTTGAGAGGGATTTTGGGTATGTTTACGATTGTCATAAATAAGAGGATGAGTGATGGCTTAATTTCAATTTTTTTTCACACTTAAATATATGCCAATACAGATGAGTATATTGAAATGAATTAAAAAAAACCTTCCGTCCTTTGTTTTTAAAACCTCAAAATTTTCCTTTATTTCATTTAATTTTGCGTGCTAATTAGTTTAATTTAAGGTATCGGCAAGCAAACAAAAATAAAAACTAAAATCAATTACAATGATTAAACCTGCTGGAAAAAAATTTGGTTACTCCAATTTGTTGTATTGAAGTATCTTCTCTTCCCCCCTAAAATCTAAAATATGACCATTCTCCTATGTTGATGATTATGACTTGGAATTTGTTATACGTTGAATGGTAAGATGCACGGAAGTATATATTCTTTGCAAGAATTATTTCTGCAAATGCCTATATTTTTTTATACCCACAATAGAAGTATAGATACATAATTTTCGTTTTTTTTTTTTGAAATTTAAATAAATCATTTAATCTTTGGTTAAACAATGCGCATATTGTATTTATTTTAAATTGCAAGAACTACGTACGTACATACATAAAAAACTACGAAAAAAAATGTTTAAAGATTTTACCCCTTAGGATTGTTATATGGATATCGAAAAAACTAACGCCTATTTTTTTATTCAAAATAAAAACAAGATTGAAATTTTCAATTTTCCATGTCCAATTTTCCATGGAAAACCCCAATTTTCATATCTAAATATGATATATGTATGTATATAATCTTTGATATTCAATATTTTTCAATTGTCTCCAGGAGACTTCAAAGCATAATATCCAATTATTTATTTTATGATTTTGTTAAATTTAATTTTCTTATGAATCCTCCAAATACTCTTAAAACAAGTAATTGTTAATATAAAATAAAATTAAATTATTAATATTAAATTGTTACCATTAAAAAACGAGTATTCTGGTTGAAAAAATATTGATTTTAATTTTGACCAAGACCTTCATGTAACTTATATCAATGAAACTGTACCAAAGTCCAAGATCACAAATCTCTTTGAGTCTCGAGTCTGAGAACACACCAAACCCTGACACGCCGTTATTGCAAGAGTGCTTGCCGCAAAGTCAAATATAACTCCACGTGGTGCGTATACTTTAACCCTAAAAATGGAAAGCTAGAAACACGATCACTACTGCAATTTAACTCAGTAAAGTCAGGAAGAACTTTAGACAAAACTTTCCAAACATTTAAGTTCAAAAGAAAACATCTTGCTCTGGTGCAATAAAAATACGGGATTTTCGTGGTCCTCCGAATAGCTCCAACACTACTTATGAAGTCAAAATTTTCAAGGCTCGCTTTACAAGATTTAAAAGCAGACTAAGTCTTACGTTTCGTTAGGCACGGCCTCCTTTTTTGTTTTCAAATGAACAGACTCAGCCAACTATCTTCTTTGTATTATCGTAGCGTCAAAAAGCTAGTTTAAGGGAGACACCAACTCTTGGTGCTGTAGTGAAACAGAGCATTTAATTACTTTTTAAATCGACCCCTGCTAATCAGCTACAGATGTTTTTTATTCTGGATCGAATCAACGTATTTCTCTTTTTTTAGTTTTTTTTTTTTTTGACCATTAAAGTTTCTTATCTTTTAAATTGTTTTACGAAATTCGTTAGTTGTTATAGACAATGTCAAACCTATGCATGCAGCAAGCTCTCCATCAAATCCGTTTTATCCGCCTTTGAAATTGCCTCTGAGAAAGGTTTGCCCTGATAAACATCGAACTCAGCGGTCTCACAACGCCGAAAATCATAGTCATATAAACCCAATTTATAGTATTTCGACATAGGTTTGTAGACATGCAAGCCACTTCTGCAACGTATTACCACACCGGTATTTAAAATAATGCGCGGCTTCTTCAATTGTTCATCGAATTGATAATTGAATGATATGTTGCCACTCTCCAATTCTTCGCGCAACTCGTGCAACACTTCCGATTGTAATTTACTCGACTTCGGACTGGCGCGCGTTATTACACGTAAAAACATCAGACTCGGACAATTCTTAACGAGTACTTCAACGAAATTAATCAAATTTTCAAGATGACTACTCTGCGTCAGGCACGGCTCGTATATATGTACCAACGACACCTTCTCGTTCAAGTAGCAACCAAATAGTTTATCATAGCTACGACCGCGTGTACCCTCCGGAATGGCAATGTGCTCGATTATCTTGCAATTAAACATATTCTGCTCGATTTGATCGCGCAAACGTTGCACATGCTTCTCATAGCTACCGAGGTATTTCCTAAGGATTCAGTGAATAGGGATTCGGTGAAAAGGGAGTTAGTAGGTATGGCATAAGCAGAATTAAAGGTAATGAAAACAAAAATCATTCATATACCTATAGCTCTCTGTTATTTCTTCTTTCTTCTCCTTGGTTGAGTAGATATGCAACTTGGCTAGACTTTCTTCATACAACATCCGCGCTTCTAGTATATGACCGCCTAGCTCGCATTCGAGTGCCCGCATTATGAGTTCCTTAATGTCTTGCATTAGTGTTTTGGTATCATTGCATTCAACTTCCATGTTCTCTTCTTTTTCTTTAGCACCCGTATATCGTTTCGACGCTCTAGATAATTGCTCACTTTCTATTTCTTTTATATCCTTTGAACTCTTTCCTTGACGAATGCACTCACATCTACTTTCGTGTTTGTTTCTTTGGCCGTTCTCATTTTTCTCATGATCGCGCGATCTTCGATATTCCTTTTCGCTTTTTGAATCGTGTTCGCTTTTACTCTCTCGTTTAACTTTTGTTTCACGAGCTATTATACTTTCTCGTTCACTTCTTACATCACGCTCTCTATGTTCTTCTTGTTCGCGATCGTTTCTCCCTTCATGTTGGTTCTTACAGTTACGCTCTCTTCTGTGATCGCTCCTGGATGCCTTTAGATCTTTGTAAGCTTTTGAATCTCGACTATCCCGTTCTTCTTTAAATTCTCTTACAGCGTTACTTTCTCGCCTGTCTTTAACTGGTTTCGTTTCTTTCGAGTAATTTGAAGATCTTGCTGATTTTGCTCCTTTGTCTGTATCCATAGTGCTGTAATTTTGGTATCGCCAAAGTGTGATTTGTTTCACTTTTTCTAATTTTTAATTTAATTGTTCTCAAACTAAAATGAATACAAATGCATATCAAAAATTTAAATACAAAATTATTTTATGTAGCATGTTTTCAAAATTTCTTTCTTGTGGCATATTTTTCAGATTTCAGACATGATTTCAGAGTTTCTTCAATCAAAAAAGGTGTGATCTTCGAATGCACAAAGGTTTTGGGAAATTTATTCACTTACTTTTTTTGTCATTGAAATATCAACGTGAGTTGAATTAAGTTAAAAATATGTGTACTCGTACAAGTTCTTCGGTCAATATAAACGAATGATGATATTTTGAAAATTTTCTAAAAAATAATATTAAAATTAATGCCGCTATTTAAACATGTTAGTGTTGTTTTTGTTGTGCTTTAGTAAGCGGCGATGACGAATAAATAAAGAACTCGTTTGAGGAGATGTGGTGATATCGGAAATAACAGCTATAACTTCCATTAGTGAAATAATTGTTGTTTTTCCAAATAAAAATCTTTTATATACCGACTTCAAGCTTGATAAAAATGATGTTCCTTCTTATCAAGCTTCAAACTTTACACCAAATTTATAATAATTTATGATACTTTTATTAAAAGTTTTAAAATTTGCTAAAGAAGTTTCTTAACATTATCGAGTAAGCCCTTTCTTTTTAGTACAATCAAGGCGAATTCTCAAGTTGGAGTCAATTCAGCAGTGAATTTGATTTTTTTATCGCTTTATTGTCAAAACCGTCATCTTTGTTTAAATTTTTTTGTCTATTTACTTTGGAAACAGTCAGCTGATTATGACAATCGCAACAAAAAAAACAAAATACACGTATACTTTGTTTTTGCAGGGATGCCACAATCTTGAATGAATTCGCCTTGAGTACAATAATATACACGTTTCATTACTAAAGGCTTGAGTACAGCTCTCAAGAAAAATCAGAAAAAATAATTTTCATTATTTCTGCTGCTTGAAGAAGTACTTTGCCGTTGCTGAAAATTTTCTTGAAGAACTAAATACACAAGCATTTTTTTCTTGAGATCTTTAGACTGCTTTAAGACATTTTTATAGAAGAAAATTTCTTTTTCATTTTTTGTGTGTAATTTTATATAAATTTTTCGATTTTCTTGAGAGCTGTGTACTAAGCATAAAAACATACAACTTTTTAAATCTACGAATGTAGTAGAATCTCGGTCAAACACTAAGCTATATAGTGTATGCGCTAAATTATAATTATTATTATATAAAACTGTATACACATAAAAATTTTTTAAATACTCAAAATATGCTGAGTTAAAAGTTTGAAATTTTATGATTTATGCTTTATGGATGTTTTTTTTTCTTAAGTACTTTATAAAGATTGTAACTTGCATTTATATAGGTTTTGTGAGAGAACTAAATAAAAAAAAATTTGATTGTGCAACATTATCAATATGCGGTAGTTAAATGCTGTGTGTATTTACTTATGTATGTGCATACATATGCATTTATTAATTTTCCTTGAGTGTTCCATTATGCAACATACATACAGGCTTTCCGAAAAGCATATTTAGCTACATGAAAGAACTGAAAACTATCACATAATTATAGGCACTTATTAAAATTCATTAAAATATCTTGTGTAAATACTTAGTCAATTCCACTTCTACATAACTAATTATGACATAGCACTTCTTATAAATCATCAATACGTGCTTATTGTCACATATACGAGTACATAACACCTGAATACATAACTTGAAAAATATTCAAATCATTGTTGAATTAAACATTTATTATTTGGAGCTAAATTCCACTTCGGAATCTGAATGTAAATTGATATTATAAAGACATAATTAATACAATTTACATAGAAAGAAATCATGTAGGAGGAATTAGCTCTGTTCACAATGTATTGTATTTGATATTTTGGTATTTTGTATTCGTGATATTTTTGATAAATTTTATAAACAAAAACAAAATTCATTGAATACCAAATACACAATTTATCAAACATACCAGTGGTGGATCCAAGGGCTCTAAGGGGTTGGGGTTGCAAAATAAATAGCTCGTGCCTATTGAGCATTCATATGTACGTAATACAAAAACCTCTAATAATTTTATCGCGTGTAATTATATTATGTGGCTCCGCCACACCTTTTATTAATTTAACAATTTTCGTACATAAAGTTCACATTTTTTAGAATTTTTGTGCCCCCTTATCCCAATCCTGGATCCGCCTCGGAAATATGCATAAGCCAAAACTTATTTTATCGTTGCATGATATTTCTCTTCCAAATGTAAAACAGATCAACTGTTAGTGTAAATTCATAAATATACACCAGAGTCGCTCACAATCTAGTGTATTCACATAAAATATTTACCGCAAATACATCACATCGTGAATACGGCTATTGTTTTGTAAAGTAACTGGATTGATTGTTGTGTGTTGTGCTATGTATGTGTCTAACTTGTAAATAAATCACTAACGTATACACTAATAATGAGAATTATAGCTAATCTCAACAATATATTTATCTTCAAATTAATTTTAATTATTTTTAAATTAAACTACAGTTTATTCTCAAACAAAAACCATTAAATCCCATTTTTTAACTTTAACTGTGTTGTAGCTTACTCAATTTTAGAAATAAAGTAAACGTTTAAAATGACTTTAAATTATTGCTCATTTTTGCCATTTTTAACTGACGCTCCTTAGCAACTTCCTCCATATAAATAATATCGTGAGTTTTTATTATACAGAAAATGTTTGGAGAGAGCGCCAGAGCAAAAATTATAAAAGCAATGGTAATTTGTAAGCGCTTGCTGTCTGTGCTTCATTATATTAAAACTAGCAAAAACCCGGCGTGCTTCGCTGCGCCTTTAAAGTATTTTTGTGTTGTTGCCCCCTCTTATACATTCTGTATGAACAACTGATAGAAAACAATAACTACCTTCTTAGTCGGAAAAACTTAAAAATATGGATTTATCGCACCAAAGTGCATCCTAGTGGCCGTAGTTAGTAAAAATAAAATGCAGATAAAGATTTCTCGAACCCGAAAACCCCCAGAAGATGAAACAAAACAAATAACAGATTGTCGCATGTCAATTTGACCCTCTTTGTGTGGTGTATCTTCCACATTAAAATTTCTTTAAAATCGTTAGGCGTTCAGCCGTTCCCAAGTGATGCGGTAACATACATGGGGCATTTTATTTTCACACAAAGTATTTATGTTCAGAAGCCTAATAAATGTTCTGAATTTCAATCAAATCGGTCTGTAAATAGGGATTTTAGAAATAGCTCGACTCCAGCGCCACCTATCGACATTATTTTCACACAAAGTATTTATGTTTAGGAGCCTAATAAATGTTCTGAATTTCAATCAAATCGGTCTGTAAATACGGATTTTAGAAATATCTCGACTCCAGCGCCACTTATCGACATTATTTTCACACAAAGTATTTATGCTTAGGGGCCGTTCCCAAGTGATGCGGTAACATACATGGGGCATTTTATTTTCACACAAAGTATTTATGTTTAGGAGCCTAATAAATGCTCTGAATTTCAATCAAATCGGTCTGTAAATAGGGATTTTAGAAATAGCTCGACTCCAGCGCCACCTATCGACGTTATTTTATTAAAATCGGTTTGATACTTTTGACACCTATAAAGGACATACATAAACATTTTTTCTATTTTATATATATAGATTGCTGGTGCACTATGAAAATTGGATTTTGCCACGCCCGCAGACCGAAAATCAAAAATCATACTTCAGAGTGTCTCCCGCCTGAATATTCTGAAGATACCCTGAAAATTTCATTAAAATCGGCCCAGCCGTTTTGAAGTCCATACGTTACATACATACACACATCCTGTTTTATATATGTATATAGATTTAATGATTTCTTATAAAGTTTAAAAAATATTTTTTCATTGGCTTTTATTTGAAAATTAACAGATTTTTGAGTAAAATATAATTTCAGCTAATTAAAAAAAAATTACCAAATATATCAATGTGTAGTTGTGCTATAATTATTAAACGCAGTGATAAAAAAATTTTATTTGTCTTTACATCCTATTTATCAATCCAACCTTTCCTCGGCAAGGAAGAAATTTTGAAACTTAAGGCTCACATTGTCATCGGCGTTAAATTGCTGTTAGTGAAAAATTTAAGTGAAAAATTTTGAAATATCGTTTTTGCAAGTTTTCCTATTGGTTCTATTACTCCCTAATTGAAGTTTGCCAAAGCTATTTTGCATTTTTCTTTTTTCTACCAACCACTTAATATTAAAGAATAATACTTTTAAAATCGTCTTGCAGCTTTTAGCGCTGGGTACAAGTGAATTTCATCAGTATTTATTCTAACGAGTCCACAATGAACGCAAGTGTTAACACATTTTGCTGATGTTAATTTGGCTTTGAGTAAAGAAACGATTTTTCGCTACAGAAACAACTTAAGCTCTAATTATTAGTTTACAATGGCAACTAATTGCTTAGGTAAATCAAGAAATATTACTAATAGTATAACAACTGGATTTTCGAGAGAAAAAAAATGTACTCGTAACTTAAAAATATTCCACAATCATTAGCTGAATCGGGGCAAAATATTAAAGTCCGAAATCAGAGGTTTTAATTTTTTTATAAATAATATCTTTTTATTATGTGAACATGAAAAAATATATATACGAGTACTTTTAAAAAGCACTCTTTTCAATAGTATTTAAGCATTCAAAATAATACTTATTAATTTTACTTATATTTAATGTACTTAATACAATCGGGTACATATGTGCTTATAACTATACATTTTAAAAGTAAGGCAACTATGCATTTCAACACAAAGACTAGGTACATAATATACAAAATCGTTTATGGAATGCGAAAAAAAAATTTATAAAAAATAAAAAAACTTGTAATATAGCAAAATATCTTATATATACGATCAGTCTATCACCTCAAAGTGCAAGCTCACCCACTACTTATTTCACTAGCTTCCCTCTGAAAAGGAATTAACAACACTCCTCACTTTTTCACACGATATTCCCCATTTCAAATCACTCTCCCTCTTAATTTCCTATTTTTTGCTTTCTTTTTATTTAACCAAACAAATTGGGCACAAACAACTTCTTGCGTTTGCCACCTGTGCGCTTGTACTTAGTCAGCTCGGCTTCACTCACTGTCGTGCGATCACCATTGGTAGTCACTGTATCCACACGCCTCTTGCCATATATCACCGATTCGGGTATTGCTGTAATAAAACCATCCTCAACATAATAGTAACCACGTCGCAAACGACTGAGATGATAATCGGTTATCGGTTGTTGATAGGGTAAAATATTTTCACGGCCCAGAGTGTCGATGTAGCCATTCAAGTAGGTAACAGTGGGTTTGCCTTCAATGCCGATAAAGCAAATGCTAAGGCATATAAGCAGGAAGGATCGGTGGAAACGTGTGTAGAAGATCTAAAATAAAAGGAAATTGGAGAAAAATGGTTATTAAACTTTGTAAGTTATATTAAAAATAAATATTTGGAATATTAAGTATATTTTGGCATGTTTTTTGATATTGTTGTTTATTTACAAAATATCAAAATTTTATAATTTACATCTAAAATATATTTATAATTTAAAACCGCATATCAAAAGACACAAAATTCTCAGTTTAATTATATTTTAGCGATCTTTAACTGTCCCTTGGTGCTCAGTGGGTTAGCGGAATAAATACAAATAAAAATGTAATAGAGCTTTTATATAAAATAATTTTTTATGAAACACGTTTGATAAACAAACGACTGAAACAAAAATTTAATAAATGGCCCATAGGTCGGCAATATCGCGCCGAATATTCTCTTTCAAGGCGTCTTGAAATGGCAAACCAAACTGAGTATAACTCAAGTAACAGCTGTCAAAAAGACCAACTCCGAAAAATGTATTGCCTCTTTGAAAACCATACGTCTAAAAAAAACACCCTATATAAAGCTTCCTCAACAGCTTTTATGACTAAATAACTCGCACGTGCTTATTAGTAATAGATATTTTTAAAAATTAATTCTTTACCATTTAAAAGTAATTCATTGAAGAATATTTCATAACTAAATTTAATAAATTTCAGAATGAAAAAAATAATTTCAAATTGTTTCAAGGGCTTTTGTGATTTAGTATCAGTTCAGGGTTTTTATAACCAGCTCTCCACGATCTTTCGTCTCTTAATTATTTTTCAGTGTATAATTTCTTATTGCATGTGACAGTTAGCGATTAGCGCGTTTTATAGCAAAATATCATATTTATGTGATTTGATTCTTATTCAAATATACTATACTCATAAGGAAAGATATACTTTTTAAAACATATACTTATATTTAATAGAAAAGGTAAACTTTTGTCAAATATCAATTAGTATATAATTTAATAAAATTTTAAATATTGCCGAACCCGCTAAATATATAATATTTTTTTCATTGGCATTTTCAGTTTATACTTTTTGTTGTTGTTTTTTATGTGCGTATGAAGTTTAATATTTAATTTTTTTCAATTTATAATTTAAATAACCCTTGGCGTATTCTATATTCCTACGGACATAATTACATAAAAAATAAAATTATTAGGAATTCTTAACTTTAGGGACAAAAAAAACAATAACCGGCCTGTTTCAAAACAAAATTTTGACGAAGGATGCTGGAAAATCCATCTAGTACAAAACAAAATATCCTTAATAAAGAAGTACTCACTTTGAAATCCATTTTGTAAATCCAAGCAAGCAGTTGTACTGATGAAATTATATTTCACACTCCACAACCAGCGAAGGGTATTTAATCCGTTTTAATTTATGTATTTTTATTTTTTGATACAGATATTTTATGCACTATTTAAAATATAGTTTTTTTTTTTTTCTTTTGGGCAGTTTTAAATGTCTCTTTTTGAAAATGTCTTTCACAATATCACGTATCCTTAACTTCCTTCGCACTACGTATTTAGAATATTTTCCAATGTTATTCCTTCACTAGCACAAGGTTGTTTTGCTTTGATAGTCAATTGTGGTCTGATTTATGTCTTACTGAATCACATTTTCTTTATATACCCAGCGCTGAGACAAATTTTATTTTCACATACCAAAATAGGAGGAAGGAAATAAATGCGATCAATGTAAGTACTTTGTACCAAGTAAACGTTGTTATTCGCATATTGCTGTGAAAAGTTAACAAGCCGCTTTGTTCAGCAAATATTTTCGCGGTTTTTGTTGGTTTACGGATTGACCGATGCTCAACATGACCGCAAGCATGTACACTTTAACACTTCTATGTATAATGAATAATATTTACTTTCGTGAATTGATATTCCAGTAGAATACTTTGCGCGATTCTAACATACATTTTTTTTTACATTTTTTTTATTTACGATAAATTCGAACGTGAGGTTAATATTTTAACTTCATAATCATTCACAATTGAACATTGTTTACCTCAATCGTTTTTTTTTTTACTCTTCTTCTTTTTATCTTCAATAAAATCACTTAACACATTTGAATACATTGCCGCCGAAAATGTAAACAAATACCAAATATTCATAGTGAAATTTAAAGGAATCGAATATTACTCACGATACCAACGACCTTGCAAGGCTATAGCTGGGCGAGTCGTGTTTGCCTTGAAAAATGTTTATTCATAAAGTTCTAAACTTATTATTGAATTTAAGCAGTTTGCTCCATTTGAATGGAAACTTTTCAAATTTCAAGTTTTTGTTTTTCAACTCTTTCACTCTGCATGTTCTAATTAAATTTACGTTGTAACGCATCTGCGTTTATTTTCGAACGCTAAACGAGGTGGAAAGTTACTTTTTTGCGTTTCTTCCTTTATTGGCTCTTTGAATATATCAACTGTAGCAATAAATAGCAATCAAGGTTTACAGGAAGCAAGTTCGCTTCATAAGTCTTTTGTTTACAGCGGAAAGGGTTTCGCTTCAAAGGAAATCGCCCATCAATTACCGCGAGCTGAGTGAGTGATTCGTGGCAAAACGTGACTTTTCTTGAGTGCTTTTGCAATGCACAGTTCTATGTTTGCTTACTTTCACTGTCGCCTCTCTTCCAAACCTTTTCACATCACATTGCAATGATGCTGTTGAACTGTACGAATATAAACAAGCGCGCTTAAGGTGAAATGTAAGCGAGCTAGGCGTAAAAATGTTAAGTAGTTGTGAAAACAATAACAATGAGCAGCGGCAATAAGAAACAAATACTGATAAATATTGGCAAGAAACCCGATTTTTTTTTACCTCAGCAGCATTGTGACGAGAGACGAAGGAATTCGGGTTTCATTTTTTTGAAACCAAAGTTTGCGGAAAATTTTAAGCAGAAATGACAATTCAGTTTGATTAATAAATAATTAATAAAAAATAAAAATACAAACAAAAGTCATGATTTTGTAAGAAGTCTTAAAGATTTCGCGACAGCTTAAACTTATTTTTCTGCCCTCTGCAATTAACAACTTTTATAAGTATATTAATAAGTGTTTGTTTATTTAATAATTGTATATACTGTATATGCATTTTATCTTGCCTCTCTTCTCCTTCTACGGCTGTTTGGAGCTATTTTCACGCACTCATTTAAATTTTAAATCAAATAAAATTTATTCACTAGTTATTAGCAAGCGTAATATATATTCAAAGATGTGTGTGTATTTCGCAAATATTTAGCGATCCGTGCCAGCTGTGCAGAAATTTTCCATTCATAATTGCATATATAATTATATAAAGCGAGCACCGTTACCGTTTGTGTGCTAGCGCATATTAGTAAGCGGAGTGCCGTGGTTCACATCTTGATTGACAAGTGAACATAAAAATTAGTACAGCAGTCGCACTTTGGATGACATCAGAAAAAAAGTTTGCCAAAATAAAACAGCTTCTCATAAAAGTCAAACATTAAGGGAGGGCGGCATAAAACTTTAGATCCTCTTAGTTTTATCGCATAGCTTCAAGTAACAAACCACAAATTGATTAAGAATCTTGGCCAAATTCATGTGCTCAGTAAATTTAAGTACGCGCCAAATAATTTTTATATTATTTTATTTTAATCCAGGTAAAATGTACGACTTTTGCTTAAGTATATTTATTTAAGTTCTTTGTTAATTTATGTTATTAAGTAGCACTTCTAAGTACTTTTTTTACTTGCTACTTTCAATATTTCCTTGTTTAAATATAAAACCTTTTTATACTTATTTATTTACCGGCAAATATAAATTGTTATTAAACGATTTGAAAGTGTGCAAATCAGTCTGCAATACTGTTAATTCGTAAACAATTTACTAAATTTTTGGGGAGACTCCATCAGCCTTAGACGGCGTGAATGTTTTTCCTTTAAGAATACGTTAATGTCATTAGTATGTGTCTATATGTATTTCATACCTTCATTGTGCGAAAATTTTGCAAATTAGAGAGGATATGCACGGTCTGCTTTAGACGTACATAGATTGTGCTTCAATCAAAACGCATCGCAGATGAGGCACATAGCAACAAACAAAGTAGATAATTTTTAACATAAAACTAAATATTTATATTAATGAAAAATAGTAATTTGTGTACGTAATTTACGCATGTCCAAGCAAGCACAAGAAAGTTAAAGTCTCTACGAATTTAGTGCACGACATGTTAGTCGAGTCAGTTGGAGCTGAAGTTGGTTTGAGAATCAAAACACAAATTTTACATTACATCTGCAAATATCACGAAGCAACGTTTTTAATTTGTGTACCTTTTAAATTGGAAAGCGTTTATGCATTTCCGCGAGCTCTAGAACAGACCTAGCACTAATATTGAAGTATTTTTTGTTATTTTACTCATCGCTTCAATTGGGGACAGCAGTTAGAAAGTAATTAATCCTAGTGTTGCGCTTTGTTTAAAATTACTCATTGTATAAATATTTGTTTATTATGACAAAAACGGCATTTGTGTACATGTTCTATATACAAATTTAATAAAATATGTTTGTTTATTTTTCTGATCGCCTAGTAAATGTTAATAATTTACAATTTCATTGAGCTCAAGGCCAGTTTTTAAGAAAGATTTTTGTGAAAAAACAACAACAGTTTTTAATTTAGTCTTGCTTGTAGTTGGTTTGTTTAAGGAAGATGAAATAAACACAACAGCCAACTCGGCTAGCGTAGCACAATTTGTAGCGTATTGGCTCTGAAACTCCGAGCTCCCGTGTTCAAAGCCTGGGAGACGTGGTTATGAAAAATAAATTTAATTAATTTTAAAAAGAAGTCTGATGAGGAAATGTGGTGATTTCCGAAATAGTACTTTAACTTCTACCATTAAAAACTGTTGTCGTTTTTTCACAAAAATCTTTCTTAAAAACTGGCCTTGAGCTCAATAAAGTTTTAAATTATTAATTTAATAAATTTTTAATTTTTTTCACATAAATACCTTTTTTCGTTTTTTAGAGTTTTTTAAATGCTTACGGATCCACTAAACTCTAACGGATTTTAGTAAAATTTTGCCTTCTGGGGTTTTTGATGAAAAGTACTAATGGAAAATATTTAAATATTTACATACATTTATTAAACGAAGAGTTTTTAGAAAGCCCCGTTGAAGGGCTTGCAGGAAACTAAGGATTCCCACAGGGTCAATCTGCAGAGTGTGTGGAGAATGTGACGAAACTCCAATGCACTTAAAAACAGAGTGCGTAGTGCTAATGCATGTTAGATTCAGATGTTTTGGAGAATATACTCTTTCTAGAAATTATTATCCAAGTTTGGGTCCATACAAAATATATGCGTTTATATATATGGCACATTTTCTTGAAGATCTTCACCAGCCTCGCCTTAAGAACAAAGGGGTATCATAATAGATATTTTAGGTCGCAATGTATACCACCCTTCGAAAATATTATTAATCTTAATTTGCTAAAAGGGGCATTTCATAATAACTGTTGAGATTATTGATCCCACAACTTGACAAACTGTGAATAAAAATTAAGTCATCAGAACTTACACACTAATGTTATACATTTTTTCATATTGATAAATAATTAATTTATAAAACCATTTTCTAAGTTTCGTGTAAAATGAAATCAATGAATGTCAGATTTTTTTTGTTAGAAAATAAATACCGTACGCTGTCAGTTTCATTAAAAATTCGACAGATATAAACTTTACAGAAATATTAAAAAATATTTGTGTTTATGGCTAACATGAGCCTGGTTAAATTTCGACTTAATCAGTTTAGTAGATGCCGTCTTTGTAAAGAGAGTCCTCAATGGTACTGTTTTGTCTAATTTTAATTATTTAGTTCAAATTTGACGTCATATGTTGTTGTCTGAATGTCACACGGTGTCAAAGTTTGACATAATTCACCAGCATGTATTCGATTGACATATAATGCAATAACTATACCAAGATGGGGTCATTTTTGATGTCAGTGACATTAAATTAAAATGAAAGTCAAGCACTCTGAAAAAATATTTCATGTTTAAATAATTTCATATTTCGAATGTCAGCTTTATCAGTCTTATAAGTAAGCGTTGTATCAGAATCCACCCAATAATTTCATTTGTATTTATTAAGACTTTTATTTAACGAATGACTGTTAATATCACAACTTGGCCGATTCCTGAAATTTAAAATGCTTATACGTAAACTTGTATGCATATAAATATACCATGAAATTTTTATTGTGCAAAAAGAGCAAACATTTGTAGATTCGTAGCGAAATATGTACATACTCGTATGTCGCATTTGTACAATGTCTATGGCCGTCTACTGCGCTTCATAGTAATAATATTTATTTAATAAAAAACACATTTTTCTTCCTAATTGCAGTTATTGCAAATTGGTAAACAATTTTTATTTTTTTTTTAATTGTTGTTGACTAAAAATAATGTTGTTTACTGGCCGCATTAAAAGAAAGTTCAATTAAATAAGTTTAGCAGAAAGGGCAGCCGGGCAAGTAGGTAAATATTTAGATAAGAAATGTAAGGCCGCCGAATGCTTGTGTACATATCATTATTTTCAGTGAAATTCAAATACATTTAAGTCACAGTAACTGTTGATATATTGCATAGGAAACTTAAAGAAAATAAAAAGACTAGCGACGTCCTTCAACGTTTCGCGGGAAGAGACTTGTTTCTTCAAGTTTTTATTTGCTGAATGTAACTGGTGGGGTACTGAAAACTCCTTTTCTATCTTCCGTAATAAAAAATGAATATTAGCGAAAAAGTTTAATTCAAAGCCAGATTTTTTTGTGTTACAATATATACAATCTGGTCAAGAATTATAGCACAACCTCATGTTGACACACTCGGACAATTTATTTATTCTCCAATTATATAAAATTATATTTCAATTAAAACATCGTAAATTCTCTATCAAACACCATTAAAAACAACTGCCAATAAACAAATTTTCAAAAATTAGTGACAATTTTTAGAAACTGTAAACTTGCATTTGCTGGCACTAAAACTCAATGGCCAAAAAAACTGCATACTCAAAAAAAATCATTGTACATTTTGTAAATAGTTTAAAAAATGAGTGTTAATAGTTTTCATAGAGAATAAACCATATTTTACTTAACGAATAATTTTAATAAATTAGAAAAAAAAAATAAAGTGTCAAAATCTGTCAATATATGGTTGTGCTATATAATAATAATTTTTATCAAATTAATTAACTGTTGTTATTTACAAATACATAGCTTACTGCTGAAATAATTGCGAATATTGAAGTTTTAAAATATATGTCAACAGCTTTTTTTACCTGGAATGTCCCAGTTGGGCATTTTACATTAGTGTAAATTTTAAGTTTGACGATTTGCAACATTTTTTAAATTATAACTTCAATAAGTTTCCGTATGCACACGTGCTTACGTATTTGCATTAAATAAAAATCAAATTTTTAATGATTTTCCTACAACTTAGTGTTTATTTTAGTATTTCTTTTTTTTATTTTTTTATTTCTATTTTTTTAATATTTTTTTTACGAACTTCAGTTAAGGAAGACACATAAGTAAACCAAATAAATTCTTTAGTACTCGTATATTTCCTTTAATTTTATTTATTTAATAAACAATGAATACAATAAATTCGTTAAGGATAAGTAGAGAAGTAAGAACTTACTTTGTAGTTAATTTAAGTAATTATAAAATTTAATCATAAATACAAAAATTACTCATGTAAAGAAAGTGAATACCGCTATTTATAAAAGAATTCATTACTTATGGAGCGACTTTTTCTGTTTCAATTTAAGTTTGCAATACATATATGCGCTTTCAATTTTGGTTTATCAAGGCATAATTTCAGATTGCTAAAATTTTAAATTTTTAAGGTAGAATATTGCCCATTTTATTTCGTGTAAAAACAAATTTCGTTTATGAGTTGTATGGAGAAAAATGCTTTACAACCTCGGCGAAAAGTTCTAAAAATCAACAGTATAATTTAGCACCTGAAACGCGCAAACAGCAAACTAAATCAACAACTAATTGTTAAAGTTTTGAAATATAAGATACTAGAATTATTTTAATAGCCACTGCCAACTCAGTGATTAAAATATACAGCAAGCAACAAACTCATTTGACACCCGTCAAAAATTATTTCATTTGCGGCTGGAGTCTGGAGGCTTTAAGCACAAAGAGTCAATGAAGTATAACAACAACAAACTTTGATGTATGTATGTATATGAAATATACTCGTAGTACAACTCCAATCAAGAAGCTCATATGAAAATGCGCGAAGTTCATTATTTTAGAAGTGTATTTGAATGGCGTTTCCTTTAAATTAATTTTAAAAACGAAATTAAGAATATCACTTTATTAATGTTTTTATGTTTTTCCTATTCATTGTGCCAACCTGATTGGTGACTTCTTCATTATATAGTGCGTCTGTTCTGTCGTTTATCCAAAGAGATTCGGCACAAATAATGGCGTGTGTTCCTGAATGTCCTCAGTAACGCTATACCCTTCTCGCGAGCGTCGTATTTCTTCCGCGACTAATCCGTGCCGATAATTTTCAAGGGTGCGCCTTAAGCTCTCACTCTCAACGACTGTCACCTTATCAGAATCATCTTCCACCCAATAGTAGCTGCGACGTTCACGGTGCTTTTTCGAAGCAGTATCAATTTTACTCACTTCGGCAGCTTGCTGAGAAATACCCACAGCACTTTCATGTGTCACAGTCTCTCCTAAGGATTTGCTTTGGACGTTTAGTATAACTAACGAAAAGCAGAGGAGCAGAAAAGCTTGGCGCTTGAAATGCACAAAGAAACACAAGTAAGTTTATTACAATTTAAAAATTTTTTTTTAGGAAACTGCTTACCAAAAAATTCTTCGTTTCCAACATCTTGACTCATTCAAATTATATTACGAACTGTTTTAAATTCAAATCAGCATTCTCTATTTATATAATCGAACTTGAAAGCTACGAGATTTCATAAATGCATCAAAATACCTTTAATTACAATGAAATATTAGCTTAGCTGTGTAAATTAAGATGCCAGCGAGTTGATTGGCCAGAAATTCGTATATTTTTTGCATTTTGGATATTATTTATGGGTTTACTAATTATTTAATTAATAAATTTCTTTAATGGTTTATTGTCAAGTTTGTGGAAGAAGGAAAATTAACAACTCTCTTACCTTTGATGTATTAACATTAAGAAGTCTCGAAAAAGAATTAACTGCTTTTCTATAATAGTTATTTGTAAGTAGTCCTTTTAAATTTCCGCTAAAATATCACATTTTCGTTATTTTTCGCAAAAACATAGCCTGGGTAATGCGCTTCAAAAATTTAGTGCCAGAAAATTTTTATCTAATTTTTTAATATTTTTCTGTTTTTCCAAAAATTAGTTTTGTTTTTTTTTTTTCTTAAAATAAACATTTTAAAATTTTTTTTTTTTTAATTTTAACTTATTTTTTTATTGTTCTAAAAAATTTGTTTCCAGTTTTCTTTTTAATTTTTTTCTTAAAATAATTTTTTAAATGATTTCTCGAACTAATTTTTTATACATTTTATTTAAATTGCTTCGAATACTTTTTTACTATTTTCATTTACTTAGTTCGTAAGTTCTTATATTATTTAAATTTTTTTTACAAGATTTTTTTATTCAAATTTTTTCTGTAAATGTTATAGATATTGATTCTAAATTTAAAAAATGATTATATTTTAATTTGAGATTTTTATAAAGAAGTTGGAAAAACTTTTTTCGTAAGAAAATTTTTTCATCTAAAATTCAGCTCACGAATGCATGCATGTTTTTTTTTTTTTGCGAAAAAAAGTAATATATATTTGTTTCGATTTTGAGCACTTTAATGTACTTACATTCACACATAGATACATTTTTATGTAGGTATTAGGAGAGCCGTAAAAATTCTTTAAATGGAGACAGAAGTCCACTCACGATGCTGTGGCATCCTGTTTGCAAAGGTATTTGATATAAACATATGTTAACTGCAAAGTAATCGACTTGTACCCAACTGTTGCGTTTCCAGTCATTTTTGAACGGTGACACAAATATATATAAATACATAGCACAAATTTCCAATGCCTTAAATATTAAAATTTGTTATCGTAATTATTGCAGTTATCTCAAAAATATATTCCAATCATTTCAAATAATGCAATTAAAATTACATTACACTTTAACCGCAAATAACTGGTACAAACAGTTTCTTACGTCGTCGTTTTTTATTAACTTTTCTAGTGGACGATGATGCGCTTAAAGTCTGTTTAAAAGAAACTACTGGGCTTCGCTTTTTTCGCCATCGTAGTGAATTGGAAGTTGTAACTGTGCCGTTAAATTTCTGCTGACTTATTATAGTGAAATTTAAGTTGTCGTTTCGTTGCCCAAAATAAAAAAATTGCGCGGCATCTTTATTTATATTTTTAGCTGCGAATTCATCACTCGTAAGCATAACTGTCATACAAATAACTAAGTTGATATTAGCCGAAATGCCGAGTAGAATGTGTAGTAGGTAAAACGCTGCCAATTGCTGTGAGGAATGATATTTTTATGAAATTCAATTTAATTATTTACACTTCTACTTACCATTTGTTTCATACTTTTTACTTGATATGAGAATTTTCCTCTCTAGCAATTCACGAAATTTCAATTCGTATTCCGTATATTACTCATACGCTCCGGTCGGCGTGTTGCGATGCGACTGCCTCTATCTCTTAGAATAGTTAGCGTATGTAATTATAGTTTTCTGATTGACAGTTAACAGACGTATGCGAATATGTACATATTTATACATACTTTTCAATGTGAAATTTCTTATAAATTTGTATACTGTATAGATGGCTCCGAAATGACATAATTGCTTTAAGTTGTCAGAAATATTAGGAATGTGCTCGCACATTCGTTCGTTGGTAGTAAACTACATACTATAAATATGAAATTGTAAAAATATATAATAAGTTTAGTTTCAAAAATCTTGTTATAAAAAAATTTCGATTAAAGCAAAGTGCAACAACTACAAAGAGCTTATGATTAAAAAACATATTTTACCTATCTACATATAAACACTAGTATTTTTTTACATACATATAATTCAGTTTATGTATTTGATTTTTGCAATTTAAATTTTATTACAGATCCAAGTACATAAGTTCATCTTTTAAATTCGGAGAAAGAACTCTAATTTTTGACGATTTTTCTTTAAAAATGTATTAATGGCATTCAAAAAGTTTGATTTATTTTAATATCCTCATATTCACATTTCATACTGGCAGACACCGTTGTCAATATTTATTTACACTTTCTCAAAAGAAATGCATTCGGTGTTAAATACTGACTGTCAACGATTTTTTTTTCTGTGCTGTTCATTAACGAAGAATAAGTTCATTTGCACATTCTTTCGTATCAAATATAGATTTTAAGACTACATTTTTAGAGACAATCTGATTGTTAAATTCCGGATGTATGAATATAAATGGAGCATCAACATAAAAATCATTATTATTTGTACAAAAAAAAATGTGTACAAAAAGTTAAGACGATCAATTTTGCAACACAGAAATGAAATGATTTCGAATATGTTCATATACTATATGTATGTATGTATATGTAATTATTTTGCATATACAATGCAATTGCTAAATATTAAAACCAAGTAATTCAAGACATTTGGTTAAATAAAGGTATTAGTCAAAAAGCATACAGTTGAAAAAAAAATTATTTTACTTAACAGAAAGTTTGTGCCATGTTTTTAAATGGTTTTTTGATACTTAAAGACAAGCAAATCATAATTTGGAAATCTTGGAAAACTGTTTAATTTAAATCCACTGTTAACAAGGTGATCCACCAAATGAAGCAACTTCAAATTTTCTGTTATGGAAAATTTTAATGAGCGTAGTCGTGGAAATTGAGGAACAGTTTTTTTTTATTGAACGAGAGTTTGAGACATTTTTGTGTAAAGTATTAGTAGTTTTTTTTAATTGTATTGCATATTTTAATAAAAATATTTAAATAAAATACATATTTTCTACTTGTTAAACTGCCGTTTTCAATTAAAATCGTTTTTTAATTTATTTCGTTTATAGTAATAGCCTTAAAACGTCTAGATAAGTTCATATAAAAAATACAAATACACACCCTTTTGCTCAAATTTCGTCGAATGTTCGATTTTTCTATGGATCATAAGATCGCCTTTGCGGAATCATAAATTCAAAATACGTGGGCCATTTTCGAAGTTGTATTATGAATTTTATAAAAATATCCGTGCTAACTTGGAATTTTCAGAACTCTTGAAAAGCAAATATCGAGTTTCTCAAATAAAACAATGAATTAATGACCACAGTAAAACGCACGCAACACTCATAAATGGAAGAAATTAAATTTTGAATTCGTCTTTTTTGAGGCAAAAATGTTTCACCAATCTTTAATCTTTTTAGCACTAATATATTATTATAAAGAAATAAGAACGCAATACAGATTTTCTTCATGGAAGATAATAGAATTATAATCACCTCTTAACAAATTTCTGCTTCATTTTCGTGCTAATGTTGGCTGAAGAATGTTCTTTTTCCAGGGAAAAAAGTGCCGCGACTACTGAATCTCATTAATTCCTTGTTTTAATTAAATAAAAAACGTTTTACAATTGTCTAATAAAATTTTGTTTTAAATTTCAATATTCACTTCCAAAAATATTTGTATTTATTTCTGGCATTTTAATTGATTAAAAACTTCGAATTTCTTGTTTTGCCTAGCAATACCGTTTATAAGAGTAGTTGCAAATGGTTTACAGCATACCATTTTTTCCGAATTCATAACTAAAAATTGCTTTTTCGCATAAAGAAAACTAACTCAATGCTATCAATAATTGATACATACATACATATACATATATTACTATTCGATCAGCTGATGAGCATTTGTTCTGTAGCTGCACAGTTGTAGATCTCGACACTTAACAAACCTCTGCCTTTCATGACTTGGCGCTATATACATATATGAAAAAAAACCTAAAAAAAAATTTTGGTATGGAGGGATAAAACCGTTGGGATTATTGTTATTAAGATGCCCTAACGACCGCTAGACGGTTCTTGGTAGACGAATTTCTTACGCTTGGAGATCAGTTTTCAATTTCTAAACATCCAAAGAAGTATCGGCACATAAAATACTTAAGTATGTTCAGATACCTCGGCATTCATCCAGACAGAGCTGGCATTCTGTTTCGGAAGAATAAAAGCTAGTTGTTTTAGTAATCTCTTCTCATTTTTACCCAATCGATTTTTTTTTATTTAAAGGAAATCTTATAGTAAAAATATTTTTATTTATTTTCAAGTGTTATAAGTGGTTTTTATGTATGTATAAATAAATGTTCTATAATATTATGCATCCAACTGTAAAGCAGATCAGTCTATATTCATCGCAGTTCGTTTGTTTTTTTTTTTAATCATCCAAAAAAATTTGGCACAAATAATGGCTTTCTTGTTGGATGATGCTTTAGTCGGACAATCGGTTGGAAGTAGCCAATATTTTTACGGCGAAAATCATAACTTACAGGCGTGATATGTCCATCTTTTATATAATAATAACCAGCTGATAAATGATTATTCAAAACTTCATTATAAAACCACTAATATCAAATGAGGACAGTGCGATTAGCAGCGATTAGCAGCCATATTATTGCGGAAAGCGCTAGAATAGTAAATTGTATATTTTACTTTTATTTATGTACATGTGCACGCGCATGTGTTTGAATGTAGCTTTAAATTGCAACTATTTTATAAACTAAATGCAGATTTTTGTTTACTGTTTTTTATTAAAAAGTTGTATTGTTTACGACGTACCACGTAACTCATTTTTCTTGGTTTTTTTTTTTTGTTTTTTTGAATAGATATATTCTTCAATCGACTTGAAATTTCTTTAGAAAAAAGTTTATTATTTCCCGTCCGTTTGAGTATTCTTCTTCCGCGATTGAACAACAGCTGTATGTCTCCATCCAATCATTTGCCACCCTTTTATATGCTCGTCAATCAACGTTTTGTTTTGTTTTTAATTTTCGATTGTGATTAATAAATCTCAAAGTAAAATCGCTTAAAAATTTTTCCGATGTTTGCTAATTAAACCCGCTTAGTTCGCACCTTTTTTAAAACGGCAATATGTCTGTCGTGAACGTGTGTGTGTGTATTATTTAGAACGTATTTATGCGCCATCCCAGACACTAATTACACGGTGCTACAAGGGTTTTGCTTTTTTGAAGGATACAGATATCGAAAAACTCAAAACCATGTTAGGTGTTATGTCTTTTGGATCGATTTCGCTTCGATTTTCAAAGTTGGCAATGGTGTTTTTTTTTTTATGGAAAATTTTTTAACTTTGACAATTTTTGACCAATTTTCATAAATGAACGCTTATTTTGCTTGCAAGCATAAAAACTAAAAGAATTTGTTCTCACTAATATTTTTGGTTTAAAAAAAAAATAGGAAAAAACAGCATTCAATTCGAAAACATATGCCAAAAATGCCAAAATTCGAGATTGGTGCGAAAAAATCACCTCGGTTTGTTTAAAGTCCCGTTGAAAAATTATGTTTCTAAATTCGTATTGAAATTGAAAACCGGTTAAAAATGGTTTCATTAAAAATTTTGAAGTACTCAAAAAAACGAAAAATTAGTTTTTAAACGATTAAAAAATATTTTTAGGGTGTATTTCGATTATACTCGACCAGACCAGCAACCTCCACCATGTGACTTCAAAAGAGCATTCCTTTTTTTATTTTTTGTAGCACAGTGTTATTTTTCTTCGTGTTTAACACTTTGATGGGCGATTAGGCGACAAATTTCGGTTCTGTTGTCATTTAATTTTGTAGATTTATTTTGATGACTTAAAATTGTTTAATGAAATAAAAAAGAAGGCGTATTCTTCTTATTTGTATTGGTATATATGTATATAATAATTTGGCGTCTTTATATTCTATCACAAATGGAGGGACCTACAGTTTTGTATCGACTTCGAACGGCAGATGTATTTTATGAAAATCTTTCTCATGGTGAAAATACTCTCGGTGGTTTGCCATTGTCTGCCAAGGGGTGACCGCTATTAGAAAAAAGACTTTTCTGTGATTAAGATTTTATTTGCCCTGGCCGAGATTCGAACCTCGAACTCAGGGGCATATCGAGTTATACCACTACCAACTTGATCACAGCGGCCACTGTAAAGGTAGTACTGATTTTTTTATTTACTCGAATAACAACAAATGCAAGTGATTGCTATTAATGGGAAGACTTTTCGATATTGCATTAAATAAAAATCTGGTTAATATTAAAATTGCTTCAGTCCAACACGACTTTGTACAAATATATACTGTACATACATACTGCATATTTATATATATATACATATATTTTCAGATTATTTGCTTTTTGTGTGTTTTTCATTATTTTCAAGTTCAACGATAATGCATACAAATTTATAAAGAGACAAATAAAAGAGTTGCTCTCTTTTACAGAAAGCAGATCTATGTCAAAGAACGTTTTAAAATATACTTTGCAATTTAAAAAATTGTATACCAAAAAGTCAGTGCGGGATAAAAAAATAAGGGCGAAAATATAATAATAATTTTTAACATTACTTTCTCTTCAACATGCGTTTACTTCGGAGTAGAGCGAAGCACGGATTATGAACACTACTCGACCACACAAATTCTTTCATTTAGTACTCTCTGAAAAACACCTTGAATCTGATAAGCACTGGGTAGAGCGAAAATCGCAATTTGTGTGCAATTTCAGTTATTTTACTGTTATGTCAGAAATCATATAAGTCTGTTTAGTATATACATATATACATATGTACATACATACATACATTAGGTAAGCTCGCGTACGGATAATTATTGAAAGTTTTCGCAAATTATCAGCTTTTAGCGTTCGCGTACATTTCATTTTGAGATGAAGGTGTTGGTTTTTGCAATGTGGATAAATAGAAGTTTTTCTTTAAGAATTACAAAAAAAATAATTATAAAATATGATCGTTAAACATAAACGAAACAAGTAATTGTTAATTTGCATAAATTTCCTTTGTAATACAATGATTTCCATTTTGCATATTTGGATGCGGACAAGAATTCATTCAGCTGTTCGTTGAACTTGCAAGTTTCTGCAAATTTTGCGTTCGCGTACTATTATGGATATTTTTCTCTTGTGTGAGAACATAAGACATTTCCCCTGGAATTTTTCTGTTGAAGATTTAAAACGAACGTACCTATCATATACGATGTGTGCGTTAAAGCGGTTCTACGAGATAAGTTAGTGATAACAAGATACATTTTCTTTTTAGAGTTGACAATGAAAGTAAAAATGTTTAAAAAATTTAAAATTATACAAAAGCATACATTAGAATCATTAGTGGATCAATAAAAAAAATAAAACAACTTTGATCTTAAAAATATCAATGGTAATTTAGTGCAAAAATCAGTGGAAGCTAAAAAAAAACACAAAGTTCTATGTTGGATTTCTTAAAATAATACGCGCATATTACAGTACATATTAATAAATACTTTCTCAATTCACTTTTGTTCGTACATACATATGTATGTATGTATGCATTTATGTTAATTGAATCTCGATTAAAGGGACAGACTAGTTTGAGAGAATAACGTGTACTGTACTCAGTGGCGTAGCTAGGGGGGGCCCGATCTCCGCTGTTCTTTGAAATTTAGAAAAGCACTTAAACAATTTTTTTATTTTTTATTTATTTTAGAACAAAAAGACTTGTACACTCAAATATATATGGAGGGGGAAGGGGGGCAGGATATGCTTGGCGCCGGGCGCCCAAAATTGTAGCTATGCCACTGACTGTACTTACAAATATTTACAATTTATTTTTATATGTACTCTGCAACTGTTATCTGCTGTTATCTGCTTATTACGCCAAAAACAAGTTTCTTTAGAACCGACAAAATATTATTGACACGCTTGAATGAGAATCAATACATGTTTACTACCGTAAATAGTTTGGATAGGAATATTAGATTTACATAGTACATAATAATCAAATGTGCTAACATCATTTCAAAATTAATCTCACCAGCCATATGAATATTCAACGACTTAGATACATGTTTGTATGCTTGTATGTACATATGTATGTATATTTCACACTTTTACAATACCATTATAATACGCATAATATTTGTTTCCTCATTCCAGTGCAAATATATGTATGTAGCTATGTATGTCTATGAAGGTTTGTAAATACATATGTATTTGTAATCATAATATATATGTACATAGATATTTTTTGGTTTGTTTGAAAACTGATTGAAAGTTTATTTATCATTCTCATTTTCTTTAGTTTTTATCTTGGAAAAGTTCAAACAGTTGTTTCAATTTAAAGACTACGATCTCGCAACTACTGGATGTAAATATACAATCATTTACCATTTTGACCTTATGAAATTTGTATGCCTTTCCTTATTTTATCCCGAAAGAATTGGGGTGGTCCCAGATCCAACATCTCGGTTCCACTGGGGGCCTACCCAAGTATCTTCCAGGCGTAGGTCTTTGCCATCAGTGCGTTCGCAGCGGCCTCCACTCCTGTTGGACCAGAACCAATCTTGGCGAATCTTGGAAGCCACCGCTTCCTAGATCTGCTGGAGATGTCGGAGGTGCTATGATGTGAGCATTTCTCCCATAATAATCTATTTATCTATCTAACAAGACATGGTGGCCGCTGTGGTCGAGTGGGAAGCGGTGCGTGATATTACTAAATATGCGGCGGGGTTCGAGATTCGAATCTCAGTCAGGACAAGCAAAATCTTAATCATAGAAAGGTATTTTTCTAGAAGCGATCACCCCTCGTCAGGCAATGGCAAACCTCCGATGGTATTTCTGCCATGAAAAAGGCTCTCATAAAGTACATCTGGATTTCGATTCGACATGAACGCTGAAATATATAGTGTAAGCGCCAAATTATTATTATAGTATCACACATATATGTAGATCGTATGAGTAACATCAAAGTCAATTAAAAAAATGGCGGACTATGTGTTAAAAAAGATTTCTTTTAACTCGCATTCAGTGAAAGAAATTTAAGGCTTTTTAAATGTTCATTTGACAGAATCAAAGAAATAATCTTCAACGATACACTCCTATCCTAAATGATGTGCGAATATAATGAATTTAATACGCATTATTAGCACTCTTTCTAGATTTATTATTAAAACGATTCATCTCCATATTTAACTATTTACTACGCAGATTATGGCAACAATTATTCCTTTTTCAGCAACACATGGCCCTTTGGCTTTAGTTTGTTCTTAATTATATTCTCCCTTTCAGCCGCATGTTCTGCTTGTATGCGAGCATAACGTTTCTTTGCAAAATCCAATTCATTATTAAGGGTTACGATTTTAACGGCGATTTGCTGTTGTTTAATCATGCGACGCTTTTGGTTAGACTGAAAACACGCAAATAAAAAATATTAAGGAATACAATTTTTTTAATGTTTTATTATAGTTTGCATACACCGAGTGGTGTTGGTCGTCCATCTACGAAGCTGTAGTCGGGTAAGTTGGTCAGCGGTCCAAATGCATTTGGATTGTCCGGTAAACCTTTTTGTCCACGCCATTTTTGATCCAATGCACGGACTACCGTACAAGAAAATTGACGAGCTGCAAGCATTTAATTGAAATTATGAATATAATTAAATAATCCGGAATATAATTAAATAATCACTAACAATTTTACTTACTTGCTACTTTTTGTGCAATATTTACCAAAGTATTTGTAGCTTTTAACATATTTCGCTTATTTAACCACTATTAGTTAAGAAAACACGAATATCGTCGCACACAACTTTATCAAAGTGTCAAAGTCAGCTGTTTTTAAACATCCATCGTGTACGACTTGGCATCACTGCTAAAATGTAAATAAACAATCCTTAGTGACCGTGATTAAAAAATCGGAATCAATTTCTCTACTTTAGTGTACTGGATGGCGGAGCGTTTGGAAATCACATTAAAAAAACCTAATCCACTCTTTGAAAAATGGCTAGAGAAATGGTTGGAGGACGCAGAGCGTCGTAACGTCAAGTCACAGTATAAACTTCGCGATGCGCTACAAGCGCTTCGCAGCTATCCCCTTCCATTGGCTTCCGGGCGAGAATGTGCTATACTGCGAGGATTCGGTAGTACACTTTGCAATCTAATAGACAAGGAACTTCGTTTGTATCAAGAAAAGCTGGATAATCCACCTTTACAGCCTACAATGCAAACATACGAATCTGATGTGAAACAACTTGTTGAGTCTGTAAGAAAAAGTAAATGTCCGAAATCTCCCAAAAAAGCGCAAGCGAAGGTCACTAAAAAAGAACAGAGGGCTTTGGCTGAAGAAGAAGAGCGTCAACGACAAGTCATCATGAGTGCAGGCAGTTTCCGTATAATAATGCTAGTGGACACACAAGAAACAAGTGGCAAGAACAAACGCACATTGGATCAAACGCGTAGCTATCTGGAAAGTTTTGATATAGCTTATGAAGTACGGCGTTTGACCATTGGCGATTTTCTTTGGATCGCACGTGACATGGAAGGTAGCGAACTTGTACTACCATTTATAGTGGAGCGTAAAAGGTTCGATGACTTGGCATCAAGTATACGAGATGGTCGCTTCCACGAACAGAAGCATCGTTTACGACAATGTGGCATACAAAACGTTATCTATTTAGTCGAAGATTATGGTGATAATGAGCACTTGGGCTTACCTATGGAAAACTTACAACAGGCTATAGTTAACACTCAAATACATTCGGGTTTCCTGATTACTCATACTCAAAACAATTATCGATCAATGAAATACTTGCAAGGTGTCACAAAAACATTAATAAGTTGCTTCAAAGATAAAGTGTTGCTTAGTACAGATAAGGAGGACTTACAACAGTATCACTCTTCAAATGAAATGGTGGGACTTCTGAAATTCCGTGCATTATATGAGGATTCGGCCCGAGGTGCACAATTGACTGTTCGAGAAATTTTTGTACAACAACTTCTTCAACTACACTCATTGTCGCTGGAAAAAGCATTAGCTATCGTTGAAGTGTACCCTACTCCACGGCTGCTCTTTGACGCGTATGAAGCTTGTATAAGTGAGAAAGAAGCACGCTCCTTGCTGAGTAAGATTACTTGTGGACCACTACAACGGCCAATGGGAGAAAAACTAAGCGAAACAATTTATGATTTCTACAAGACTGAGTTCTCTAACTAATTTAATTTAATTTATCAGAAGAATAAACGATTTTTTAAGTAAATGTATAAAGTACGGATAATTTTTCTAAGTAAATAAATGAGTGCTAATATTCCATTGATTTGAACTATTAAAGTATGGTGCTTAGTAATGTTTGCGGTAAAGAGCGGAGCATATACATATGTACTGTACTCAGCACGTCACAAGTACAAGAGATCAAACTTTTAAAATAGTTTGTATGATTGTAAATATACATACATACATACATATGTGTGTAACTACTTCAGAAATGATAGCATGTTCTAATCATAAATATATGCTTTTTACCCATCTCATTTCAAAAATTGAGGAATTTATTTGTGTTTGTTTGATTTATATGATTTCAACATTTTCATCTCCTGATTATCTTCGACCGGAAATTAATTATGAGGGTGCCGGTGGAGTTTTCGGACGATATACCTATACAAATATACCTAATTTAATAAATTACTTTATTGAAGTAAAATTGTTCTAGCTATTCAAAACTCCAATATCTGAATTTATTTTCACAAAGTACACAATAAGCCGTTAATTTAAAATATAGTTATTTTATATCCTGCAAAAATTTTGTTGTACAAAAATATTTGAGTGCTACCAAATTGCAAGCAAAAACTGTTCCCATCTTAACTAACGAAACGTCATTTTGACATAAACTAATTTACACGTATTTTCACTTTTTTCTCTAATCATTGCATGAAATTATTTTTAATTAAAGTTAATTTAGTTAAACTTCCTGGTAATATAAATATATAAGTAAAATGTCAACAAAGACTAGCACAATCGAACGAAGCAGTAATGGTAATCCAAAATCGGTGAATCTTTCAGAGATTTGCTCCCGTGCACTACAAGCGGGTTCTGAATGGCCTGACAAGGTGAGTAGATATGCATTAATGTATGTGTTTTGATTATAGTACTTATTACAACTTCTGCAGCACCTGATAAACTGGGGAACTTAACCCCAGCGTGCATGTATGATAGTAAATCAAAATCTGTGCAACTTTCAATTCAAATTATTATTGCTTTATATCTATTTTAATTTTTCAGGACGAATTTTTAGACGTTATCTACTGGGCTAGGCAAATCTTTGGAATTCTATTGGGTATTGTATGGGGTATTGTGCCATTAAAGGGATTTTTAGGTTTGGTTCTGTGAGTCAACTATCATTGTAAACATTATACGTACAATTTAAAGTTATACTGTTAAAAAAATTATGTTCCAGCTTCGCAGGCATTAGCTGCGGTATTGTCTACATTTATGCCATTAACTTTCAAGGTATTGATGAAGAGGCATACGGAGGTGCTTGGGAGTTGGTGAAAGAAGGTTTTATGACATCATTCGCCGGCTTTCTAGTGACGTGGATTATTTTCTATACCGGCCTGCATTATGATGCGATTATGGCTGAAAAGGATTTATCGTAATACAGTAATAAAATCTAAGGATTTTATCATTAGTTATACAATCGTTTGAAGCTATCAACTAAATTATATTTATGTATATATACAATAAGTATGTATGTACTTTCGAAAATAGGAAATTTAAATATTCTTGCGAAAGGGCGTTAATACTCGATAATGTAACTCCAAAAAAAATTAACAATTTTAATCCCTTCCAAATGTCAAGACAGTTCCTTGCATTTAATTGCATAATACAATTATGGCGGTTTTAACAACTATTAGTTAATAAAATAGTGTAATTACTGCGGGAACATAATAACTTAATGCTACAATATGGTTCATTTCTTTATAATTAGCAAATTATTGCTTGCATTTTCGAGCATTTTGTTATTGTATAAACTGCTTAAAATCCATGTGTTTAAATTTTTCTATGAAAAAAATAAACGGGTTAGTTTTCATAACGTAAATACTATGTTTTTTTTTCTATTGAGGTATGTATTTATTACAAATATGCATAAAATTATTACTTGAAATTTCATTTCAAATCAACTATTCTAGAAATCATGTTTAACTAATAATCCATAGCTTCTATACCTCCACCACCACCAGCTGCATTGCCATTTTGTGTTGTGCCATTCTGTGTTAATTCGAGCTCGAAATTCTCGGGCAGTTGACCGCTTTGCAGGATGCGTGATAACCGTTCCACTTCTTGTAAGGAGTTTGCTCGTTTTATCGCATCTCGAATTCGTTGCAGATCTTCTGGGTTAGCCATTCGTGATGCACTACCGACACCAGTTTTGCCTTCCACTGCAGCCGCTGTTGCATTAAGCTTCGATTTCTTGGCTATCTCTTTGAGCATATCTTTACCCTGCTTTGTTCGAAAATATTCTTGTGCTTCAATACGATGCTTTCTCTTTATCTTTCTGAAATCGAGCAAACGCAGCTGGGGAAACTTAAAAGCCATGTATTCACGGTAATATGGTTTTGTTGAGACGGGATTTACAAGCAAGCATAGTGTTTCCAAGCGAGGTAGTAACGCTAGTGGCTCTAAATCACTCAGTTCTTGTAGGTTATTTCCTGTCAATACAATTGAGCTCAAATTCGGTACTCCTTCTTGCAGACCCTCGCCAATACGCAGGATACGATTATTATTAAGGAGGAGACATTTTAGACGCGGTAAATATGGTATACCATCCAATTTGCGCAGATCATTATCTGAAAGATCGATTGTGTCAAATTGGTCCAATGTGGCACCCAAATTTTCAATTTGTGGAATCTTATAACCGCGCAAATCCAATTCCCGCTCCCGGCATGGATTTATAAATTGCATCGATTGGTTGATCAGTTCCGGCGTCAACTTCACCATTTTGATTTATTCTCTGTTTGGCAGTGTTAGCACTCACTCTTTATTATTATATGAATAATATGCGTAGTTTTGTTGAAAACTTTGTAATTTATCATAAAAACTACAAAAATATATTAACTCAATGAGGACAAGCGTCAAATAACGCAAAGAAACTTTTTTTGACAGTCGACATGTCAAATGTAACAGTGGTGCCAAGTTTAGGTAACCTAGATATATTATGGTTGCATTATTAAGCATTTATTTCAATTTATAAGAAAAAAAATATGCAATTGGGTTTATAACAACATTTTTACTTAAAATAAAAATAATAACAAGTCGAATGATAAACAGTTAATAAAACAAAAACGGAGTGGCATATTATGATTGATACTAAATGTAATTTAAAAATTAGTTATTATGAGTTTATTAAAAAGTTAAAAATCAGTTTTATTTTTCTCACATTACCTTTGTTGTAAGCTTTTTTTAAAACTGCAAGTAGTTTCAAATTTTTTTTGTTATGTACACTATAATCCTTTGAGTTTAAACAAAGTTTTAAATATTTTTATTGAAAAATACTCATGTATCAATTTTTTTTTTTTAAAGTTTGACGTCACATAAGCCTCCAGTATGGTCGTCCCTTATTGAAAAATGTACTACAAAGAACATTGATTAAAAAAAATTCGTGTTGTACACTAGAACATTGTAATATAACATCAGAAACCTTAAGGAATAGCATGCCGTTAACTGAAATCGCGATTACTGCGTTAGGTTAAAAATTATTTTTGAAATGAAAAAATTTATTAGAAAGTAAACTTTAAATAACTTACCCAACGAACAATTTCTCAAACTTCAGTAAAAAGTTAGTTTTTACAGTGGTAACATATATATATTTCCACCCAGCCAAAAATCTAACCGAGATATTTGATTCAGTTAACACACACCGTTACTATACAAGGCGATGTTAACTCAATCAATCTCGAAAGTTCTTTTAGACTGTATGATTTATGAACATATACACATACATACATATGTATGTATGTGTTCTGTATGATGGAAGCCCTACACAATTTTCAATGCACTTTCAAAATAAAAAATACTAAATCAATAGCGACCACAAAAGTGCAATGCCAATTATGTGAAGTAATAAAAGCTCAATAAAGGTAAAAATTTCAAATGTTCACGGAATCTGTTTTCCATAACACTGTGATCCATCGTCTTTGCAATGGAAATTTAAATAAACAGGGCATTGCTATAAAAACCAATAGCTAAGTCTCTTCTGATCCATCAGTAACTTCTAACCATTTTTCTTTTTTTGTCATTGCTAAGGATATTAACAACATTAGATACAAGAAGGGACAACAAATAAGTCCTTCTGCCATACATCGAATATTGGGAACTATCAACTGGTTAATTTTCTACTACACGAAAGAAACTGAACAATCTTGGGAGATAATAAAATAGACATGCGATAGCATTCTGACCTGATATAGAAAAGACGATCCCACCATTTTGTGGTATATTCGTAAATATAATGTAACTTAAAAATTAAACGACCAGCTTCTTTTATAATAAAGAGTTTTATTATTCATACCATTTTTTACAATTTTTAGCATTTTATACTTGTTTATAAACATTAAATGTTTTCGGTTTGTGAAACAGTTATTTGCTTAAATGCTTGAATTTTTTTTCTTATTATTTTATGTGTTCACGAGATTTTGTTTAAACTATTTAAGTTTTCAGTGCAGTTGCTGTTTATTTATCAATATTAAATTGAGATAGGTGGGGACTAGAAATTTGTTGTAAGTCGTTCAATACTTGCAAATTGTATCTCAAGTGGATTTAAAAATTTGCATTAACACATTTCTTCATATTGTTTTTGTTATTAATGAAAATTTTACGGTAATTTTCTAGTAAAGTCCTTCCTTTTTCGATTTAATTTCTACCGATTCGATAGTTTAGATTTCAATAAAATATACTAGTATAATCGTGATTTATAAATAAATCAGAATAAATCAAATTACCAAAAAGTCACATCTTTAATGAAGAAAACAGCCCTATAAAACAAAATTTATTGAGAAATGCACCAATATCTGTTTGAAAGTTATATTCTTATAAGATTGTCACGTTTTTTTTTTAGTTTTTGTTTTAAATTTATAAGAATGTAGGTTATTATTATTAAATAATTAATTATATAGAGCTCGACGAGAGTATTTTTGCCATGAAAAGCTTCTCATAAAATACATCTGCCGTTCGAAGTCGGCACTAAACTGTAGGTCCCTCCACTTGTGGTAGAATATAGACGCACACCACAAATGGTAGAGAAGCTCGGCCAAACACTGAGCAAGCACTATAGTGTAAGCACCAAATTATTATTATTATGTAGTACTTACAAATGTTTTTTAACTGTGTTTTCTAAAAAAAAAAAAACTATGAAAAATAAAAGTTTGAATGTGAGCAGTTATGAAAACTATAATATTCTTTATTCTTAAATTATTCAAAAATCGGTATCAACTGTTTTACCGAAAATATTCTAAAATCTTTTTGATTGTCCGCCCCTTCTATTTCGCGCTAAAAAGTAAATACATATACATAAGTATAATTTTTCCTTAATAAAAAAAATCGA
This sequence comes from Philophylla caesio, assembly GCA_963971545.1. NCBI lineage: Eukaryota > Metazoa > Arthropoda > Insecta > Diptera > Tephritidae > Philophylla > Philophylla caesio. Next base: position 111,810,935 of record OZ020606.1, on the reverse strand, counting down.
TATCTTGTATTTTTTATTTTTGATTATTCAGATAGAACACATACATATGCGCTATAAATATGTCTACAATTTAAATCGAATCGAGATTGAATAAGAAGAACAAAAAGTCCGAAATCATTAGAAAGAAAAATTATACCAAAATTGAAACATCGTCTACCATTCACACCAATTTTTACTAAATTAGTTGCAACTAATTCATCATAATTTATTATTAACTTTTAAAAGTGACGTGACTGAAATAAAATTTCAAACAAGTATGAGTACATACATATGAATTAAATCAAAGGCAAAATAGTAGTAGATAATTGCTGGGCGCACAAAAATATGTTTTTTCTATTTTTATATATATTTATTTTTCCAAACAGCATTCGGTTATTGATTACATTTTTTTCTTGTTTTATTCATTCACTTTATTAGTGGTTATTGAGTTGTTCATAAAAATTTATTGGCACTTAAAATCATACATAAATATACATACATACATATTATTATAAAATTGTAAATCAGAATATGTAAATACATACAAGTTTAGTTAAATATAAAACACCCGCACTCACGCATATTATATATTTAGCATTTATATAATTTTAGAGTAAATATTAGTATTTCTTGTCGTAATGTGAGTCATCATCATCATTAGCATGTTAATTAGTTAACATTATGACATAAATTAAAAATTATAAAAACATACATATCGCATTATTAATAAAAATTAAATTAGAACTATTAATATTACTTTAATACAGAATTTTTAATATTTTTTTTGTAAAAAAATTTACATATAATGAATAACCTTTACATTGAAATACTGTATAATTATTTAAAAGTTCACAATTAAATGAGCACACTTTTTAAGTGAAGTGTAAAAATAATTTACATTTTAATTTAAATTTAAAAAATAAGGCGCATAATGATTGCACAAACTACATATATGTATATCAATTTAAAAAAAAACGGTGAGAATTGGAAACTCTTGATTGCATGAAATTCGCCAAAATATATGTTCGTAGTTATTTTCCGTGCCAATTTATATTATACGCTTTTATTATTGGCTGTTTGTCAAAGTGCAATGACTATTAGGTAGTGGTTCCATCTTTATTTTTTGCCAATAAATATTTATTCCCACTACTAAAGTTGTTTTCAATTTGTTCTACATAACTATTACTACCACAATTTGCTGTTTCCAGTAACTCTGCTTCGCTGCAGTTTTGCCACATCTTTTCTTCTTCGTATATTTTTTATTATACTTTTCACAAATCGACAACATCCTCCTTTGTATATTGTGTGTCTCTAAATATTCGTCGCGTCGAAGAGCGTTGTAGGCCTTCAACTAATGTCTCCTAGAAGAGGTAATTTAAGAAGAGAAAGTTTAGCTAAGAGGAATGTTCAAATCGAAATTGTTAATATCATGTAAGCAAGTATAAATAGCGATTTCTTTTAAAAGCATGAAAACTAAATGTTGAAATAATGAGAATTACTAAGGTGTCGTTTTGATAGTTGACATTTATTTTAATTGTTCAACGATCACGTTACATATTCTACATTTAAAGCTCTAGACATGCATAGATGTATATTTGGAGGCCATTTTAATAAATGCTTAAGCAAATATTGAATGAAAAACCATAACATTCATACATATTTTTAAAGGGATTTTGGTTAAGGTGCACACAATGTTTTTTTGATCTTTCGATCCAAATATATTTCCATTTTTTTATTATTAAGAGTTGGAATATATTTTTCTTTTGGGTCTATAGTTCAATTACTGGAATTAAATTCGAAAGCTCTGTTGAGACGCTGTCAAATCCCGTATTTGGACATAATCGTTTAAGAACGAAATTTTACATTACGATTTAGGGGCTTTCAAAAAGCGAAATAATTCTCTAGAAACATTATTTGTAGGTGGTATGAGTGGTATAAGTTGCGAAGCGAATTTACTTAGCGAAGCAAATGAATATAGGGTCGAATTACATTGACAGATGCGACGAAGACAGCATGAAAATGCGCTAGATTTTTTCAATCGTTCGGTAAACATATTAGATTTGTAACTCTTAACACCATCCCTATGTCGTTCCTGGGACGACCATTTTAAACTTTAGTTTTACTAAGCCAATTTATATTTGTAATAAGAGAAATACACACGATTTTATGTCAAGATGGCTGACATATTCAGGGTAAAACGTAACTTTAAGCGTTACCTTAAAGCAAGTGTTTTCGATAACGTATGCCAGTCAGTATGGGCGTTTGGAGAAAATTGTATTAAACTAACTTTGTACACTTGTGTATACATATATCAGATAATAACATAATTAACGTTATAATTTAGGGTTAGCAATTTAGTGCTTGGCACGAAGAGGATTTTTGTAAAGATGCTTTTAAGTTTACGCACTTACATACATATATTTTTGCACATTAATTGATTTCGGTATGCTAAATGAAACGTAAACTAAGGACACACATGGAAATGTTAACCAGCCACAATAAGTTTATGCGTATTTGTATATAGATATATGTACATATTTTTTTATAGTTTTGTTAATGAATCTATCTATAAGTATATATTTATACAAATGTAAATATGTATCTGTGGACTTTTGATAAAACAAGTTTTCGACTCTAGCTTTTGGTATTGCTATACTTTATTATAGACAATCGATTACTATGAACATAACATCTTAAACAACATATTACTATAACTAATTGTTTGACATTGTATGAGAAGCAAGTCGACATGAACTGTTTTCTCAAATGTACACAGCTACTTAGTAATCAAAATGAATACTTTGAATAAATGAAAAGGTAAGAATGGTATAACACAGATTTTAGTCAAGTTTAACTTATGCAAAATGCAAATTAGCAACAAAAATACAAACATACATACACGTACAAACAACAATAGCACAAGAATGAGCATGAAAAGCGTTTTTATGTTGAAGCGCCAAAAATAGTCTTACAAATCAGCTTTATGTAGATTATGAATTTCATTTGCAGCCAGCAACTAAGACCGTTAAAACGGCAGTAAATAACCATGCAAGTTAGTTCTTCTGCTCTTAACATACATATATGATGAATAATTCTTATAATGTGGCTTTTGCTTTAGCGTAGCACCTCGTTAGGTTCAGTCGCATGAATGCTTGCTGCTGCTCCTGCGTTGACAAAAAACACACTTTCACATATAGACACAGACGTACATATGCACAAATGTTGGTTGATTACCGCATATTAGAGAGACACTGCACAGCAATGAAAAGGATTTATGTTTTAGTTTAGATTTTCGCTTTCAATAAGCGCACAGTAACACATTGAAAGCAATTTGATGTTAGCGAATGATGTTCAAGAGTTTAATTTTTTTTAGATATTTTTCGAAAGCGTTTTTTTTTTGCCACAAAGTAAAGCCAAAATCTTGCTCAAACCTCGAATAAAGCGGAAATCTCTTTCCCCGCAATTCGTTTGAGACCACCAACTGGAATGCCCAAACTCGAAGCATTGCTGCCACTACTATGCCGCTCACTATTGACGATATCACTTGCATTCGTATTGGTGCTGTCGCGGTTAGCGGTGTGAACCGTGGTGGCTGGCGTGGAACTACTGTTGCTGCCATTACGTATGTTGATGACTTCATTGGTAATAAGACTACTACTACTGCTGCCAGTGCCATTTTCAGTGATAACGGTTTTAGTGAGCAACGTCTCGTGGTTTTCACTGCCATTCGCCGCAAATATGTTGGACGCACTCGACGCCATTGCGCTGTTTGTTGTTGTAGAGTTGCTGTTGCTGCTACTACTGATATTGTTCGTTATTTTCATGCGTTGCATTTGCAGCATTGTTGTTGTTGTTGTGGTTGTGCTGCTGCTACTACTATTGGCACTGGTACTGACACTGCTGCTGCTACTGCTGTTCGTGCTGGTAATGTGTGAAGTGGAGGCTGACTTAGATATTGCAGATGCACTGGTGAGTAACGTTCTCGGTAACGCTTTTGGTTTCATAGGAAGTTCTATATGGTTTCAATTCGCATGCCAAACAAATAAAATAAAGGAATAAGGAATAAGGAACAGATATACGCGTTGTGTAAATAAATCGAAAAAATTATAAAATAAACATAGTGTAAGTGAAAAAGGAAGATAGTTATACTAGATAATAGGAATTCGTGCAATATCCAAATTGTGGCTAAAATTTCGTTTTTAACCTACGAACATTTTCTTGCATAACTGTCTAAACATTCAAGGTTGCAATTTTTCGTACGAGGATATCTTCTAATACAAGTTTTACAAAATTCTATCATCAGTTTCATGTCCCCTACTTACCTAGGCGATTGAGACCAGCTGCAAGTTCACGCACAGATTTCTTCTCCAATGCAGGACCTGTTTGAACAATTTATAAAATATTTATGATGCATTTAGAAATGGTAAACATATATGTATGCATTTTTTTCTATATATAAAACTGCTTTTATGAAAGTGCATGTCACAAGTACGTTCAATAACGATGCACTTGATTCATTTGTAGTAGAAGAGTGAGTAATTATATCTAACCCCCCTTTTTAATAATTTTAAAGCGACAAAATCTTGCATACTTAAGTACTCTAATTAATCAATATTTTGATAAACACTTTTTAAATATACAAAAATCGAAATGTGGAGAATCTAAAATGCGTTATTCTTCCATTATACAATCGGAAATGTTCTACTTTTCTACTGTAATTTAAAACGTGCTACTCTTCGTAGGAAGCGACTGTATGATTTTTGTTTAAGAATGAACTGTATTTTATTTGCAAATTATTGAAACTAAATAAATGAGCAAAATTGGCAAATACCAAAATTTTAAGTTGCGTTGCAAATGATCCGCCGAAGACTGGCACGCAGTGGCGTTTGTTTTCAGGTATTTCCAGAACAATGATTCACTTACTATATACCATGAAAGGCTGTTTCATAATAGAAAACAAAAAAATCCGTAGGCTTGCCACTAACTATTTATTTAAAAAAAGCCTACCTGACGCGCTTCCCACATTGTTGCTGCTCTGACTGAACGTTAACGATTCAGCATCTGAAAATATTAAAATGATGTTAAATATTTCAACAAAATGTTCTTCCACATACCTTCGTCCAGTTTTTCTGGTGTCGTTTTGCTCGAGTCACTGCCTTGGAATTCATTAGCACCAGGCGCTTTGGGCTCACTACCCACCACTGACCAAGGACGTGGCTTCTGCAGGATTATTGGCGTGCGTATTATACCATTCGTAGTCTTTACATTGATGCCATCGCCGCCCGTGTGACTACGAATGGAATCGCTGCTGGGCGAACGCATTTTATTCTCTCGTTCCGGTGCTTTCAGTACCAAATTCGTATCTTCAGCCGCCGCTATAGTGCCACCTTCAGTGCGCATTTTCACCAATGGCGATTTGCGTCCAATCAATGGTGAATATTTTTCCAAATTGTCTGTGGAACGTGAGCGTGTGGTCCAGGGAACACCTGTAAATATCAACATATGTTAAGGCAATCTTATAGCAATCAACGCTTTTACATTTACTCTTCAGTAATGGTGACTGCCGATCTAGTTTGATGGGCCTGCGCTCCTCCATGATGGGTGTAGTCTCCTCAGATGTCAAATGACCATTGCCATCGCGACTCATTGTCGGACTATCGACGAACGACAACGAGCTGCACTCTTCGGAGGTGGGTGAAATAAGTGGGGTCAGTGTTGTGGGAGTGACTGAACCAGGTCGAAAGAATAAATCCAAACCTTCGCCCATCTCTTTGGTACTCGGCCCAGCGCTATTATCGACCGCAACCATCGGGCGAGTGGGCGCACGCGTCTTGGCGCGTTTCGGTCGACCTTTCACTAGATGCTGTAGTTGAAATGATGCGCTAGGCAATTCTGTGATTGAGTCGCCGCATTCATCACCACCCAAATCATCCATGGCATTACCACTACCAGTGATGGTGCCTGCAACGCTAGCGCCGGTACCATTGGAGTCACGCGGTGACAATTGCGATGATGAGCGATGCGAAGACGGTGATTCAAGGAGATCGGGTATGTGACCCAAGCTCAGATTCTCAACGACGGACTGTGGACGCACTTTACCCGCAAATGAGCGACGCTTGATGGGCATATATGGTGTGGCCTGTATAAAAACCATAAAAAAAGCAAAAACGAATGAAATAAGCGAAAGGAGAATGATAAAAATTACTATTAATGATGTGCTTTACAATCGTTAAGTTGTTACAAGTTTACAAACAGAGAGAAATCTTAGCACAGTGAAGGATGATAGAGAAAAGCAGATGCAAAATTTAAAATCACAAAAGAGTTAATTCACTAAAAAGTTTTATTGTGTTCATTGTAAGAAAAATGAATGAATTTGTAATGACATTGATATGCTAATGCAGGTTATTGTTAATAATTTTTTTGTGAACACTAATATTTCTCAATAAGATATGAAACCGGCAATTTCAGCTGACTCATCTGTGTTTTTTTTTAGTTCTCAGCTTGAACACAATAAAATTTCTGGAGCTTTCCTGCAAATAATATTTTATTAGGGGTATAAATGCTTTTTGGATAACTTTTTTTATGAAATGTGATGCTATGTACATATGTATATAAAGTATGAATGCGAATAAAACTATAAGAAATAATAATTCTTAAAGCAAAAGTTAAACTAAAAAAAAAAAATAATGATAGTTACAAAGCAAATTAGGTGTTATTTTATTCAAATAAAAAAATTTTGCAAATTGTGATCATTATACATATAAATCTGTACGGCCAATTCTGTTTTATTAAAAATGTGTATAGAAAATTTATTTTAATTTTTTTTCCACATCAAGATAAGTTAACCGGAATACCCTTCATTGATGGAGATATTCAAATATTGTATTAAAAAGATTCTAGTATTTTTGAAAAAGTCGGCTTTGCTTTGATAACAATCAATTAACGTCTAGAATAAAGCTTTCTCATAAAGCTTTCTCTCTCGTTTGATACCAATATAGTGAAATTTTTGTTTGACTTTCGTATTTTCCTTATGGAAACTCAGCAAACGTGTAAAAAAATATAACCCGAGCTAAGTAAACACATTTTGGTAAGCTAATATTTGAAATATTTGACTAATTTTTATGTTCTTCCGTTCAAAACAAGTAATTAAAATTAAGAAAAACAATACAACACACATTTTTAACTTTCATTTTGAACGAAACATTAAGAAATAAAACTTTGACCGTTAATTTGGATTTAATTAACACATTTTTATTGCTATTTCTGGTCGATTAAATAAAACAAAGTTTGCTCTTAATTTCTGAACGAAAACATTTCTATGAAAATATAACGGAAAAAAAGTATATTATTTTTATTTTTTATTTGAATTTTTAAATTTTGTATTTCGTTAAGATAAGAATGATATCAGTACAACTCAAGATTATATTTGAAACTTTAGCTTATACATTAAAGCAAAAACAAAATACACAGAGCTTCCTATTAAATATACATTGAGTTAAAGTAAAAATAAATTAATTCAGTCAGTAGCTAATTTTCTTAGTATAATATACTCCTTCGTCGGAATTTTACCATTCTTATACTCTAAGCTAGTAGCAATAATTGTAACGCTTTTAAAAAAATCAAATCAAACATTGTTGAAGTACATGGAATGTTACGAAAAATAAAAATAATTTAAATGTATTACAAGATAATTTTTGGCACAAATTTCCAAACTTATTTTCCAATAAGCTGTCACTGAGTTATTTGAAAAAAAAAAATGTTTAATAATTTTTAAAAACTAAACACATTTCATAAATTTTAAAAATAAAATTATTTCATGCCAAATTAAAAAATAAAATAAACTAATGCAGGCAGTTATACATATTATTGACACTACTTACAAGGTTCAGATATTCCAATTTCTTTGTGAGTGAACATTTTGTGATTTGATTTGTTTTGTGAAGATTTTAATTAATATTTTTCAGAATTTTTGGTATTGATTTTATACGAAAAATTGAGCATGAAGGTAAAAACGTTGAGTGAAGCATGTTTATTATTGATGTTATTTATTGTTGTATCCGAATAGTTAAAAATATTTAAACATTATTTAATTTTAAAGAAAGTTTTATAAGTTTATGAACATTAATCATGTTATAGTTATATGGAATTATTAAAATAAATATTTTTTTTTGTTTTGAATTTAAAAGAAATTATATTGATAACGCCCGTTGTTTAATGTTTTCGGTGTAGAGATAAACAAAGAGTCATACAAACATACATACGATTACATACAGCGAGAAGAAGATGCAAAGTAAGTGATGAAGATTGCATGTATGATGTTTTTTTTGTTTTTTTTTTTTTGAATGTAGAAAGGGGAAGACACAAAACGAAACACAAATGTTTTAATTCAACTTGATTTTCTTTTGTATTTAGAACGGTATATATTAACATACATATGTATGTATGTATGTATATGAATATGCGCACATACATATAGGTATGTATATGAATATGCGCACATACATATAGGTATTTATATGTATGTACATATATTTGTAAACAAAATAACTGGTGGTCTTTTTTAATAAACAGCGAGTCTCTTTGTTGTTATCTAAAAAAACAGTGGTGAAATGTGTTCGAGTAGGCAGTTTTCTACTACAAAATGCATTACATTTATGTTATTCAGCGTACATACATATGTATGCTTCTATGTACATATGTATGTATGTTTTTGAGTGGGTGTGGATGGGCGAGTGCATGTTGCAATTTTCTATTCTAGCGTGTATGTGTGAGTGTGTGTGTGTGTGTTAAAATAGTTTTTTGTTTTGCTACTTTGGACTGCTGCTATTCACACAGTGATCTTGTTTAATGATTGTTGTCATTGCTATAAATTATTTGTTATATTTATTAAGGAATGCGATTTTATATATACGAGAATGTATGTACATAAAAGCAGCTATAAATGGCTTAGTGGAATTACACGAATTTGGATTTTTTAGCATTTTTTTTTTTAATTTGCCACTTTCGCTAAACAATACGAGCAATTAAATTTGTATTGATTAATGCTGAGCTTTTTTTTGTTTGTAAATATTAGATGGGGAAATGCTATGTATCACGCGTCTGTTCTAAAGTATGCAAATAGTAGATTAGCTACGTATAACGCTTTCACTTAAATGCTTTCTAACAGTTGTCTATCCAATCATGTTATTTGATGGTGGCAAAACTTACAGTGGGCGATTCCAGACCCATTTTGGGTAAAACGGATCCACGTCCGGGGCGTATTATCATGCCTTCGCCATCCTGAAAGAAAAAAAAAAAGAATAGAGAATTTTTAATAATAAAAGTTGAACAAAAAATTAAATTTAATTGAAATTATTTAAAAAAATAAGTTCGACTCATAAAAAATAGATAAATACTATAATAAAAAAGAAACATAAATGAAGGCAAATCAAAGAGTAAGCAATAGCATGTAATTACATGTTTTTCATTTTAAGACACCGCTAAAGTTTCAGACTTTGCTACCCGTATATGTATATACATATGTATGTATATACAAAAATGTTTGCATTTTCACTCCTGTGATTTATGTTTTTTTTTTATAAATATAAATATTTGGGCATTCCAGAAACTTCAAACAACAGCAAAGTACATGTCTGTTTTAGATTAACTCTTTTATTTAATTAGATACGCCCTTAACTACTAAAAAAAAGAATTACCAAAGCCAAATTCAACCTTACCAAAATATAAAATATATAAAATTTTAAGCCAAAAACCGAATTTACTCGTAAGCCGATAGTATGTTTAAATTATTATGGTACTGCGTTTAATTTTGATATCGCCTTTTTAAAGTAACACAAAATCAATACTGATTAATACTTAATAGAATAAAAATGGAATGAAGAAGCTTTATAAACTCTGTTTTTAATTACGAACATATTGAACAAGAGCAACACCACGATTATATTTTATCGAAATTTCATTGAAATTAATAATTATAATTGATAAGAAGAGGTGATAACAGGCTATAATATCATGTGTCAAAAGTCCTAAGATTATTTTACATATATGTATGTACATATAAGTAAATGAAAAAATAAGGAACTGGAGAAAATTTTGACAACTTCATTGTCCAAATTAGAATTTTTATTAACTTTAGTTTACATTGTAAAAGCTCCGATACACTGCACAGTGTAGAATGGAATGTCAATTATGTATGCATATTGTCACCATTTCGATTTACTTCTTTACATAGAAAATAGATTTTCCTCTTCGAACATTTTTTCGACCCCTTTGCCGACATATGTATATTTATAAATCCAATAATAAAAATGCGCAGTACAACATATGATAAAAGGCCAAAGTATTAAGGTGAATCGACGCTGCATTCTACTTGAAGCAAAGCGGACTATAAAATGAAAAATAAAATTAATATATCTGCTTTATGAAGCAATAAATAATGACAAATAAATGTGTCAACAGTTGCACACAGTACAGACCGAGGCCAGCAAACAATATTAAGAAAGCTCTGTTTGCGCCTGACACATATGTAGAAAACATCCTCGCGTAGTAACCCTGGAGGGAAGTTTAAATAAAAAAACAACATATGATGCAGTTTTTTAGCCAAAGAACTTCTTTTTCTAGCATACAACAATATTTCTGAAAAGTATGTCGTCAGCTTTTTATTTTCGAGAAACTTTTCCGTTTATTTGTAGTACTGAGAGCACAATTCGATCTATGATTATTACCAAATCAAAGAATAATGGCGCAGTGATCATATACATACATACATACATATTTCTTTATCGAAAGAAGTTCCTTTGTTATAATAATAACATAATTTTATGTACATTTTTATGAAATCAGTCCACTCATATACTCGTACATAACTATGCACAATTTTTTCAACAAAGGGAGGCAGTCAGTTCTTCATATAAAATTTTACATGCTCGTTCTAGCTGCGTAGAATAGCGCTTGGTATGCGTACTGTATAAAAAGTGAACTATTAGGTGGTTCACAAGTTGTCATAAAATGTCGTAAAGGTGTAAGGTCATAAAAGTTTTCGGTAGTTCAAATTTTTTTTGTTTTGTTTTGGTTGCATTGCACAGAATAAGGCTGTAAAATAACACAAATTAGAATTTTGAAAAATTTTATGACTTTACGACAATACGACACTTAAGACACTTTGTGAATCACCTATATGTATGTATGTATGTAACTCGATTTGAAAAATATAAAAAAATAATATGCTAGCAAATACAAAAAAAAATTAGTACAAATACATTTTTTTCGTTTCGAGTTATGTAGTAGCCCTCGACTTTTAAACCGATGGAGCGAAGGACTTAACCACTTTTTTTATTAAAAAAAATTCTTAAATTTCTAAAACTTTTTGATTTGAAGTAAAAAGGCACCGAGAACTCGTGCTCGCGCGAACTCAAAACCAACAAGCAAACGAATGGATAATAAAATCGATAACAAAATTGATAGCGATATAAAAATATATCGATAGAAAAAAATTTATATCGATAAGAAATTGATATCGATAACAAAATTGATATCGATAACAAAATTGGTATCGATTATACAAATCAAAAAATTGTATCGATAACAAAATTAATAACTATAACAAAATTAATATCTAAAACAAAATTAATATGGATAACGGAATTGATATCGTTAATAGCGTCGATATTGATAACAAAATTGACATGGATTACAAAAATAAAACAGCCTTCTTAAGTGAAGGCATTCTGCAAGGCTTTCCCAATTACCGAAAAAAGTTGTTGCCAGCATGCTTCCTAGAAGGGCTTTTCTATTTGTGATTTCCCGATTTGAATTTCTTTGTTTAAGTTTATTTATTTATATAATAATGCTTACAATTAAAAAAGAACTGCTGCAAAGGCTTTTTAAAGTACATCCAACAAAAGCCTTTCTCGAAACCATTTTATTGATAGCGAAAGTAGAAGGGTATCAGGAGGGAAGAGGGGGCTATGTTGTATTCGGCATTCATGCTATTGGCTATATATGCATATTAACTATATATAAATAACAAGTAAGTAAATTGAAAATGAGTATTGTAAATCAATTTTTTTTTTTGAAATAATTATAATTTATATATTTAAATTCGAAATTAATTAGCTCAAATTAGCTGATGTTTTAACGAATTTCGTTAAAATATTTTAACAACTTTATTATAGCTGCCTGCTATCTAGTTCGTTAAAAAAGCAATTTTACAAGAACGTAATACGCGACAGATATTGCTAATACCAAACTTCAACGTTAACGAAACCGGTGTGAAGACTCCTTTAATATTTGTGTGTGTATTTATTCATAGTATAAAGCTATATATACAAAAGATAAGAATCAAGATTGCAAGCAAGAATTTGTGAGCTAAAAAATTAAAAATGATTCGCCACATACACCAGAATATGTACATATGTTTGTAAGTAATATGAAAGAGCATTAACATATATCCATATATGTACAATACGTGTGTCTGTAAGTGAACTTAAATAGGCCCCTTAAGCGTTTGCAACCATTAAGGGTGTAAGTGTCATGGGGGCAGCGCCTTTTACAAATATAAGTTATGCAATAAATGACAACTAGCGACGAATATCAAATTGTAAAATTTCCTACACTACTTTATATAAATTCGACTTTCGATCGATAATGACAACATTGCAGGACAATCACAAAACAAAAAATGATTGTACAAAATAAACAGAATATTGTTAGCACAGCTCAGTGTTAAGACGAAAACCAGTAGAATTGATAAGAAACTGGAAAATTTTCAGGGTACTGGTGATAGCTTATCTGAACAGAAATATGTTTTCGCACACAACCTTAAACAAAAACCTTCGACACAAATTAATTGAACACCTTCAATGTGCTATCTTAAATAAAATGAGGAGAAAAAAAAAGTACCACAATGTCAACAAGTTGCACTTAATTGCGCCGTTTCTAGAGCATTTTTAAAGTAATTATAGTTGGGCTTTTCATATTTTAAGTTGCGGTGTGCTTTAACTGACTAACAAAATATCATAGACTTCTCAAAAGACTTACATGACTCGAACGGCTGCGCACGATATCGGGTGTTTGTGGCTCATCGAGTAGCACAGAGGGTGAATCGGCAATGCCTAAGCCGCGTCGATAGCGCGTAAGCGCTTCCAGCACCTCATCGGTGGCGCGATCTGAGATGGACGCCGCCAAAGATTGTTCGATTTCACTGCAAAAGAAATGCTCTGCATTAGAAAACAAGCATTAACGCATTTGAAGCGAACGTTGTATACTTTTTTTTTTAACAAGCCAATATGAAATACAAAACAAACAAAAAATGCAAACGTAATCACTTTTTCAATGCATGCCTATCAGTGTATGCTTCCCCAGCATCTTCTGTTGATGCGCTCGCTACGTTCAACTGCAGCGTATCTTGTTCGGGCAAGGCGGTGGTTTTCAACAATTTCACGCTTGCCTGATCATAGCGTACTTTATAAAAATCCTCATCATCTTCCTCCTCGGCTTCCTCTTTTAGTGTTCTATTTGGTATTTTACGCCCACTACAATAACACCAACCACACCAACCACGCCCCATTTGTATGAAATCTTGTTTTTTATTTGGGTTTTTGTTTTAATGCTTTTTGCACTTTCACTTTCGATTTCGATTTGCAAGAACTAATCATAAGCACATATCTGAATCACAATTCCATTTTAATTCGTAACTTGTATCACTGCGTCCTAACAGCTGTTTTAATTAAATCAGCAGCTGTGAATGCTCCGTTTGTATTAATAATTCTTCTTGATCAGTCGCGCGTTGTAGGAGTACTGAGCAAAACGCTTAGCTTTGAGCGTAAAAAACAGCGGTAGCTGTGAAGACTTGAGCAGATCTACACTTTGCTCCCCCTCACATTTAGATGCAAAGTTGTTTTGATTTTTGCAGTTGTGTTTTTATTTGATGTTGCTGTTGTTGTCAATGCCTCAGCGTCAATGTACAGAAACTATGAAATTTGCAATATCGCAAAAAGATTTATCTGAACAAAGCGACAAACAAATGAGTTCATTGTAATGTTCTAATTTTTTTATTCGTTGTCATTTCCCGATTTACTTTTCGCGTTTCTGTTTTATTCGTTTCTTTGGCTATTAGAACATAGTAGTGCACTGCTTATGATTAATCTTATCTATGAACAACCAATGTTGAATATACATATGTACATATGTATGTATTTCGTACCGAAAGCGGTTGTAGATGGGGTAAGCGAGACGCTACTTCACATTGAAACGGTGGGATACTACTAATTAAATGAATAGCAGACAAATTGGGATAAACAAATTTTGACTTGCTTTTTATCACTATGAATATATAGCAGGGATGGCAATATTTATGTAAGCGAAGTCTTATTAATAATTTGTTTTTGCTTTTTTTTAATTCGTTGTTCACCAGAAAGGCTTGTGAGTCAACTAAAACAAATCGAATTTCAATATTATCATTTGAATGAAGAAAAAATCAATTACACATATACATTCACATAACTTGCACACTTTGGTAATACAAATCTCAAAAAAAAAACAAAAAATCCAAGCTTTTCTATAGAAAAACTCGTTACAAAGCTCGCAGCGTGTAGCACAGAGAAGCAGAGAACAAGCTTTTTTACAGCTCACTCTCTTCCTCACACACTCTCTCTCTCTCTCGCTCTATTTCACTTTCAAAACACAGACTTAAATAAGCATAGCGCTTTATTTACTCACCCCACTTTGTTCATAATCTCGCTGCCGGCATTATTTAGCAAGCAACTCTGTAGAAAATCTTCTGGTATCTGTAGTCGATCACTTAGCGCTTTGCGTAAATCTTGCACGACCACTTGACTGCCCAACGTTTTGGGACACTGTTCGACGGCCGTGCGCAACATCGTCTCCAATGTTTCTTCTAGATAAGCTTGTATGGTGTAGCTGAGATCACTGGCGATGCGCGTCAATTTTATTTCAACCGGATGCGATTCGCATCTCACTGCCTCTTGCAATTTTGGCATTAGTTGTTTGCAATTTTCCGCATCGTCGATAAGTCGTTGCACTGCTGACGAATCACTACCCTTCGCCACTGAAATGTTATCCTGCGTTTCGGCTACTAGTTTATCGACAAGTTGGTGTGTTGACGAGAGCATGAAACCGTGTTGCAGTCGGAAACCTTGTCCATTGGTACGTTTTAGACCATTACAATTGCGTTGCAATAGCTCTTGCATTTTACGCATAATCGCATCAGTTTTTTCCGGATGATTTTTCATATGTGGTGTGATGTCATATACTGGATATTGAATGGTGCGCATGCTGTGATTGTTTTCTAAAGCATAAACGATATCACCATAACCTTGTGGTGTTATATTATTCTTATCCATGTAAATTGTGCGCAGTTTGTTGTTGATTTGTAAAGCTTTAGCGAGCAAGCGCGCTCCAACGTCGCCCATGTAATTACCACTAATATCTGAAAATAGGGGAAACAATTAATTTGAAACGAACGGTCACTTGTTTTTAAATATAAAGAGTGTTTTCATCAGTATTAAGTTCATCTTAAATCCTAATGTTGCTTAAATTACACCGGCCGACATCATTTTCCTTGTTCAAGGTCTGACTAATTTTTTTCCACCAATTTGGTAGTGCTGATCACGAAATCAGACATCATTTTATCGTATCACATCACGTTTTTAGTAAAGTTAATGCATTGGCTATTTAACAGTTTTTGACAAAAATAAATAAAATTTTAAGTTTTTGGCGCTCTTTTCTCGAGTGGTGCGAATGTCTTCAAGAAAGTGTCATAATAATGCAGATACATTTTGTTATATTTGTGGAAAGCATTTCCAAGATTATCTGATGCAAAAATTAAAGAAGGAGTGTTCGATGGACCACAAATCAGATCTTTGATGGCTGAAGAAAAATTGTATGCAACAGTGAATACACTAAATTAGACGCTAGGCTGGCATTCAAATATGTTGTAAACAATTTTTTAGGAAATAACAAACACCTTGACTATACAAATAAGGTTTCAAACTTATTAGATAAGTATCACAAATTGGGGTGTTATAAAAATATAAAACTTTACTTTCTGGATTCACATGTGGATTTTTTTCCTGAAAATCTTGGTGATTATAGTGAAGAATATGGAGAAAGGTCATAAAAACTATGGAGAAAAGGTACCACAAGGTAATATAATTATAATCAATAATATTAATATATCAATAATTATTGATTTTTTCTTTAATTTTTTTAATAAATTATTTTTCCCATTTAAAAAAAAATCTGATGTGATAGGGCAAATATGTAGCTGTTTTTGTGTGTCACATAGTATAATTTGGTGGCACAAATACAAACAACGCTTAAAAAATTTGCATTTGTCGGCCGGTGGTATTAACAAACATACAGAGGTCTCCTTTAAGGCTAGAACTCGTATTATATTCAAAATTAAAAGTCAATTACACACGATGCAGTGAGGCAGAGATGGCGCATTTCGGGGTATCCCTTTAGTTTTACCTTTTTTTTGATGGCAGTTTGTAAGCAAACTAAAAATCGATATTACTACTAACACAACACATTTCTTTACAATTTTTTTTTCGTAATTTATCAAACCATCCGCTGTCCACAACATACATTTGAAAATTTTTTGAAAATCAAAACATGTTTATTACTACAAATCAACTACTTTTCGTTTTCTTTATCCTCATATCCTCATGTTGTTTACTTAAGTCCAGATATGTCAAATTCTGCGGGAATGCGTGATCTTGTAATCTATCGTTCTTGAGTTAAACATACCTAATTTTTGCAAGCTTTGATTGCTACCAAGTGCATTGATAAAATCGTGTATATCGTTTTTTAATTTGTTTTCGGAGATCACCAATTCCGCCAATGGGAAATCATCTTTTTGTATCAGGCTGACAAGCGCATCCATAACAGTGGGTATATGTTTCAGTTTCATGCCAGTCAGACTGCGTGTCATGTAAAGCGTACGTATTGAAGGGTTCTTTGAAATTGCTGTTAAAACGGGAGCTAATTCGGCATCCAAATCTGTTAGATAGTGAGGGATTAGAGAGATTACATATATATTAGTATCAAGTTACAAATAATCAAATACTTGGCACTGTTTAGGATTATTTGTTTAAAAAAAACAATACTTCAAAAACCTAAAACTTGTCATGCTTTAGGCTAGACAATATTCGAAAAACTTATTGTCACAATATACTCACAATTATTGCATACTTACTATTGTCACTTATGTCTAAACTTTGTAGAACCCGAACACCATGTATACATGACTCTAAAACGTGCGCACCCTGGGCACCTAACGTATTGCTACTTAAGTCTAAGTACAGCCCCGCTGTGGACTCGTTGCACGCCAAACCGAGTAGTAAATTTCTGTGAAGTAAAAAAGGCATAGTTAATATAAAAAAAATATAGAATAGTGTAATTTTATGAAAATATATTGTCTGCAGTTCAAATAATCCATCAATCACGGTAATTATACACACATTTGATTAAAACACTAACGAAAATACTATTTGTGATGAAATACCATCCAAATCTAGTTTCATACATTTCAAAAGCTGGACACATATCTAATTAAAAAAAATTTATATTCATTGACAAACCATCTAATCGCTTAATTTCATTTGTTACTTGTCAGAAAATCCAAATATTTCACTTCTTGTGGCAAATCGAAAACAATGCTGATAGATAGTCGTATGAAAGTAATGATGCTACACAAGCAAATCATTTGCAAACCAATACTGAACTACTCAAGTGTGGACAGATCTAAACTTGTTATTGCATGCAAAAATGTACAAGTCGTCCGATTTCAACTTAACATTATAATTTTCCATCGATTTCAACTTAACATTATAATTTTCCATCGATTTCAATGAAAGGTATTAGTATTGATGTACAGGATTTAGTTTCAGTGTGCTAAGTGGTATCTAGTGACCCCCATTCTAAGTTTAGGTATTGAATTATTTTCTAACAGTACATAATTGATTGCCCACTTACTTGAGCGCCTCCATTGGCAGTTTACAACCAGCAATATTTAAGTGTTTTAAACTTAATGTACTCGTAAAGAATTGTTTGAACGACGGCGGTATCTCTTTGCCTTTTTTTGTGCTAAAGGAATTATGTGAAACGTTTAAGTGTACTAAATGCGTTGCACAACCGCGTAAAAGAGCACCAAATAACTGTAAGCAATAAAAATACAATGAATATATATTTTTATATTAACAACTGCAAACGACTCTCAATACAACTTACATTCTCCAAGGTTATATCAGTCGACGAGAGATCCAAATGTTCTAAAACATTCGGCTGTGCCAGAAAATTATGTAAATTCTGAAATTAAATTTAAAAAAAGATATGCATATTTTTTTACGTTTTCAACACTTTACAACTACAACTTACTGTTATATCATCCTTCAGACTATTGCCACTTAAATCTAAATGCGTGAGCGAATTGGAAATACTTTGATTCAGCGACAACGAATGTGACATCTGATTCACGCCCTTCGATGTGAGACCGCAATGAGAGAGCGCCAGCTTGCATAGACCTTTCGATACTTTAGCAATGGGACCGGCCAAATGTATAGCACCTTAAGGAAGGTAAAAATATATCATGAAATATTGGGGATTTTTTTTTCTTAATTTCTAAGCGAATTTTAAAGCAAGGAAAGCGGTAGCGACATTTATATGGTTAAGAGTAAATATATGAAGACTTAAAAGCATTTTTTGAGGATTATGAAACTTATTTATGTACAATCCAACTAATATATGCCAATTTGTAGAGGTATAAAAAAAAAGACATACGTTTCTTTACATGCTTTATAAATTTATGAAATAAAACTAATTTAATGTTTAAAAAGGCAACATTCTTAAGTAGTTTCATAACCAGCGCTTGTTTAGAACTATCATAATTCTGAGGACGCAAATGTTAAACGCCTAAGTCGATTTTAGAATTACTTAGATACGAATTACATATATGATATTGTATTTCTTGGAGGCTTATATAAATTTACTCTACTACCTCACATTGACATAAAGAAAGTAAAATTACTTTAGCATAATTCGACTTGGGCGGTAAGTGCATGTGACTACAGAATTTTTACACCCAAGTATATCTTTTGGATTTTAATTGAACTTCTAAAGAATTTCTAGAATGAAAACCTGCTTGGGTCATAAGCGCACTTTTGAAACGACCACGATAATTTCAATGAAAATAATAAAATCGATATAATATAATAAATGATTAACGTTAAGGTTATGTTTATGATGGAGATATCATATTATTACCAATATCGATATCGATGAAATATTGATACAAGTAAAACGGTTAGAAACCCATAATTACATCGATAAATATACGAACTAAAATAAGTTGATACATACATATTCGATAGATTTATCGATTAATATAACGAAAATTTGGATAAGGCTAAAACGGCGTTTCCACGGCAAGTGAATCAGGTGTTTCACTATTTGAATTACGAATGGTCAATCACCCCGTTTACAGGACACGTGTCGTGATTCGTTTGGTATATCTGTTGTATAGCTGTTGTACTATACTTACATACATACTTTTGCGTCTTCATTCACTCTAGGTTTGACCAATAACCTCTTTCCCATGATTATTTCCTTCAAAAACTCAACGTTTGGCACCATTTAAGCATTTCAACTTTTCTTGTTTGTTTAATTTTTGTGTTGTGTTGATATTTTCGATAAATTTCCGAATCAAATTGGAGACGGTATCGATTTTTTCGTCATTTGGTTGGTGGTTCAGATTGAATCAACTACAAATTAGATGATACGCTAACAAAAGTTTGTATGGGGAATCAAGTGGATTCGGTTGGTGATTGGGCTGCCAATTACGAATGAATGAATTTGCGATTATTTCGAAATCAGACAACGGGATATGTATCAGGGAAATTCATATCAGAACCTAACACTTTCTTAAACGTGCGCTGGATATAAAAATACTAGATCCGATTGGACGCTTTGACCGATTTTTTTCTTCGAACTAATAACGAACTGGTTAAGAAGCGAAATAACTGAAATTTCCATAACATACACTGGATAACATAAATATCTATAATACATACGTATTTATATTATTTGTTAAATCATTAAAAAAAAATGTTGTTCTAATTACGTATCTCGAACTCAGCCATCGTTTCCATAGAAGAATTAGGTATGCAGTCATAGTATGTAGCGCGACCTTTACAATGAGTTGAATTCGGTTTTCGACTGTGGTCAGAAGTGCTGATCGAACAAAAATTCACGAGCATTTGGTACATTTCAGCAGTGAAAGCAAAGCACTGTTCGATTGGAAATTCAACGCATAAGAAGTTTATCGATTTTCGATAACCCTCAACGATCGAAAATTTTATGCAACTTGTAATGAAAGATAGCTATTACATTTTAACAACACCAAATAAAAACCGCTTTAATTTTTTTTTTTTATTTAAACTCTCACTAAAAGTCGTGCCAAAAATATATACTGGAACTAAGATCATCAAATTTTCATTTGTCACGAAAATGTGACTAACTTTCGAGATACATAATGAGGTTGGTGGTAAACTATTAACGTTTTTGTATTAAACTTATTTAATGTTGTATCTAATTAATTATGAATTTAAAATTATATTTAAAACATTTCAAAACATTTCTAAGCAATCAAAATCAGCTTTCAAGCTATATTTTTTGTAACAAAGAACATTTTTTTTTACACAAAACAATAAATCAAACCTTGCACAATTTTTCCAAGTAGGGCGCACAATGAGCTAGCTCCTACATTACAAAAGTGGAAGAGTGGTAATTTAAATTGGATTACAATGGATTTAAAGGGTTGGTTACATGTAATTGCACATTATTGAGGAATTTTTAAGGTTGTACGTATAAAATGTTAGTTTGTAAGGGTTTTATGTTACCAGTTTACATAAATAGATAAAAGTTGTGTGATGGCTATGTACAACTGTAAAGTTATCACATTTACAAATAGTAATTGTGTTAATTTGCTTCTTTTTATTTATTTTTCAAAGGGCGTCTTAAAATTGCATTTACAAATGCTTAGTTGATGCGTGTTCAATGTTATTGACCCAAATGCAAATGTGTTGGAAAAATTCATTTCCCCCCTGAATGTATGTTGCTCTGTTTTTTCTTTATATTTTTTAAGCTGTGTATTTGTCTATACTGTGGCGTCTGACGTGTCAATTAGTCAACATACCTTTATCCTCAATTAAATTATGACTCAAATCGATCGTACGTATTGCGGGATTGTTGTTTGTAATCACAGATACAGCTAATTTATGCAAAAAATCCGATCTGTGGGCGAAAAATTTCAAACTTATTTTCATATACTGATTAAGTAAATGTAGTGACGTCTCACCTTAAACCTAATGCCTCCAAATGTAGCTCTTCCAGCCACATTGAACGCTTGAGCACGTGCAGTATACGTTCCAAAGTCTCATTCGAGAGGCGCATATGTGATGTTTTTAGGCCGCGAAAAAATGTATTATATTCCAATGCGGACACAATGGCCATTAAGTCTCTGCAAATATAATATAAACAATTTATGTATGCTTAAATGTTTTTGTAAAATTATGGTTGAATTCAAATTCGGACTGCTTACTTTGGTTCCAAATGATCGAAATCACGTAAATTCAGCACTCGTGTATCATGCGACAAATAAATCGTATCAATATCCCATGCGACTTCCTCTCTAAAAGAATTTAAAAGTAAAAAAAAAAAACCAGATAAGTTTAATCCCTATTCAGTTGAACGTTTATTCATGAAACAAACCTGTAGGGCACCCCATGAAAATCACACATACAGGCATATTGTGTGCTAAAGCCGCCACAAGGGCCAACACTACGCGGATCTGTGGGACGAAATTCCTCGGAAAATACAACTTCACGTTCAGGCGGTTGAATGTCGATCTGCAAAAGTAAAAAAAAATTCGAATTATGTAGGTATAAATCTAAAAAATTTAAATAATTTTCAATTTTAATTGCTTTCATGAAACGGATTGTAAAAGGGTCAATAAACTTTTTCCCTTTATTTTTGATGTACACAAATTTTCGTAGATAAAATATTGCATATTTTGTTGCCACATTGCAGAGAGAAATTGGAAAAATAAATAAATAGTTCTGTGTGTTTGGTTTTTGCTTTTACAAGCCAATGTATCAAAAATATTTTTTAAACTACCTTGAATTGTATTCAAAGCATTCTTATCTAAACAAAATTTGACAATTCAAATAAAAAAAAATTAATTTAATTTTTTAGCTGCTGATACCTGTTTGATGTGACTTGGTTGACAAGGAATATTGTGGAACAAGCGGTCAGCCAAACAAAAAACTGAAACATACAAAACCTTCATCCTTTTGAAAGTATAAAAATAAAGCATATTATTAGTGGCCGCTGTGGTCGAGTTGGTAGCGGTGCGTGCTATAACTCGATATGCCGGTGAGTTCGAGGTTCGAATCTCAGTGAGGGCAAGCAAAATCTTAATAATACAAAAAGTTTTTTCTAATAGCGGTCACCTTCGGCAGGCAATGGCAATCCTCCGAGGGTATTTCTGCCATGAAAAAAGCTTCTCATTAAATACATCTGCCATTCGGAGTCGGCACAAAACTGTAGGTCCCTCCATGGTAGGAGAAGCTCGGCCAAACACTGAGCTATGTATATAGTGTAAACGCCAAAATTATATATTATATATTAGATAAGAGTCGACACAGTGTATACTTATGTGGTCGTTTAATTTTTTCCCGCAATGTTTCAGTTCAAATCAAGAGAAAGGTAATATGGGGAGAAAAAAAAAAACAAAACTTCATGTGTGTACATATTTTTGTCGCTTAAAGCCTCTGGAATATATCAATTTGTAACTGTAGGAATTTTTTCACGGATATTGATGAAAAACAACTGAATATGTTACTTTAAACAATATTTATTTTAACTATCACATAGCAGAAAGCTTAGTTTTTAAGATTTTGCCATTTTGGGTTCTGTACACTCTGTGCACAAATTATAGGACAACCACATATTGACGCATTTGGACAATTTATTTTTTTATAAATATTTAAAGTAATTTTTCAGTATAGATATGGTATATTCTATAACAAAAACCCTAAAAACTCATTTTTTAAACTTTATGCAAAATGTATACCGATTTAATAAAATATCAACAAAAAAAATAAGAATTTTTGTATGCAGTTTGGTAGAAAAGAATTTAGAAATTGTCAATATGTGGTTGTGCTATAATTTGTGAACAGAGGATATATACTACATATGTATATCTCTGTATGTATATGGATATATCTATAAACGTGAAGAGCAAGCAATTCGGAATAATATATAAACTAATAGAATTAAAAAAGTAGCATGGCACATTTAAACTTGGCACAACTTTGTTAATATTATCAGCGTGTTTCAAAAGCGTACAATTGTGCCGGCACAAATAAAGTTTTCTCACTACTAACTGATTGGCTTTTCTGCTACAGGCTGAAAGTAGAGCACTATTGAATGGTGACATATATAATTGTATACATTTCCGGCTAATGAACCGCTCCTGCGACAATGCGAATTGCATTCGAAGTGAAGTGCTTGCGGGTATTGCGGAAGGAACTGAACGTGATTGTACAACCATTGAAACATTTGAGAGAGATAATACATATACACCCTGAGAGCTTCAGTCAATTTTTGGCTAAATATCGGTAAGATGTGTGGGTGAATGTTCTTATTAGAATGAATTTGGCGTAACTTTTCACAAGCCAATATGGCAGAGACTCTCAAAGACACCAATATTTACAAACACACAGCAAATACAACAAATTTATAAACATAGGACAACGTGTAAACACATCTAGCGCCGACCAGGCAGACGAACTTTATTTAGTTTAAGTTTTTATTTAAGTGTAACTTTGTTGGCCCCAGTCAGCTCTCCGTGCTGGTGCTTGCTATGACCTAAACATAGATGCTTATAGCAACAATCATTTGATAACAAAAGGAGTGGGATGGAACAACAAGCAAACTTTTTTCATAATAGCCAAATTTTGCAAGTCTATGTATGTATATGTGCATTAGGGTGGTTGCGTAAAAAACTAAGTAAAATTTTAATGCTCTCACACCCTAGGATTATTTTATATCGAATCAAGTTCCCTCGTTTTTCCTAAATCCGATAAGAATCAGGTGTTCATCTCTCAAAATAAATGCCTTATAACATGAAGGCGTGGTAGAAGAACAGAAACTCTTCCGCCGTCCATGGGAAATGGAAAGTCAACAGCCCAACCAGTTGCCTGAAGAAATTATGTGGTTTTGCCCAATTGCAGCCTCTCGAAGCCTCCTTGTCATTACAGTTGTGGCGAAGGCGACTTCGATGGCCGAATATGGATGCACTCTAACTGGTTGCGGACGGAGGAATGTATGATGGTTATTGGACCGAAACTATTTTGCGGACTTAGTTCTCCCTTGTCGAGAGTCATAACCACTGAGTGAATATAAACTCAGAACGTTGTACTAAGTGCTTGCGAGCATGTGTGAAGTTGTAAGCTCTTGAAGCGACTTGTAAATATTTTTTAACTAAAAAAAAATAAAAAAACTAGGGGTAATTTCGGCTTAGAACAATTCGAGGGAGCGCTTTATAATAAGACTTAAATTTTGTTGTTCCCCCATCACGTGGTTACATACTACGTGCATTAGAAGAACATATGCTTCGAGTACTTGTTTGTATATTTTTTGGTAAGTGTGCTGTTCATATAATCTTGACATGGCTGACTGCAAAATATAGCAACGCAACGACTATGGTTCCAAATACATACATATATGCACTTCAGACAAACTGAGAAGCAAATAAGAAAATAAACTTTATTTTGTCTTATCCTTAAGAAAATTTAAATGTGTAGAACAAAGACGTGAGTTGGCAGAAAATCTTAAGGAATGGTTAGGCGTTACGAAAATATTAAATAAAGCTTTCCGTTATGACTTTTGCTATGTCAATAATTATTGCCCTTTGTAATCGTTGATTAAACGGCCAAATGTTTAACCAATAATAAATTGGCAATACTCGTAAAGAGATTGAAGTAAGTTTCTATTCACTTTTTAATTTAATATATTTTTGGTTTTGGTAAAAGATAAAAAATGACAAACACTGAGTTATTATTTTGTGGAAATTTGTAGGACATATCTCTGGTACGTCGTATTAAATTCTGTATAAGTTTGAGTTAAACTCGAACTCTTTGCAATCAGCGGCGGGCACACGTACTTTTAAACTTCATATTTCAACTTGAAGAGCTGACTTTAGTGAGGCTTTTGGGTCTTTAACATATACCTAAATCTTTCGAAGGGGACGATCCCAATTGAAATATGGCTTACTAGACAGGTTGTTAAAAACCTTGATTAAGAGTATAAGATGTAGGATAGTAGCTGAACCCTGCTTAAGTTTTGAATAAACGGTCGAAACTTCTTACAAAAAACTTTAGTAGCTCTTAAGGAAATTCTATTGAATAACTAAAATATTAAAGTACATTTGTCACCTTAAAAAATCACATAAAATATATTATTAGTACAAATTACGTGTAAGCGCTTTACTTGTGACGTTCTAAGATATGTTGCACCTGATTTTGTGTTGATAAGCTTGCTTAGTGCAAATCTACTGTGTTATACAAATCTAAAAACTTTTAAACATTTAAAAATGCATTTCTGTATTTGTATAAGCATATACATAAAGGGTGTTTTTTTTACAGGTTTGTTTTTCGAATAGAGATAAAACTTGCATTTTGTGGTCAAATCTGGCAACTCTAATGTCATTTATGTTCAGTTTGGTTTGCCATTTCATCATGAACAGGTTGACAAAAGAACAACGCTTGCAAATCGTGCAAATTTATTTCGAAAATAATGGTTTAGTTCGCGAAGTTTACCGTGAGCTCCGTCCATTTTATGGTCGACATAATCGTCCATCAGAGCAATTAATTCGGTTAACCATGGATCGTTTTCGCACTACGTTTACTCTATGTGATAATACGCATCCGCAGAGACGTCGAACAGTGCGCACCGAAGAAACAATTGCCGCTGTAGAGCAAAGTGTTGAAGAGGACCCGAATGAATCGATTCGCCACCGTGCACAGCAATTGGAGCTTTGTCCATCAACTTTATGGAAGATTTTGCGCAAAGATCTTGGCTTGCGACCTTACAAGATCCAGCTTGTGCAAGAATTAAAGCCGCAAGACCATGCAATGCGTCGTGATTTTGGTGTATGGGCCGAAAATGAGATTGATCTCGATGCTGATTTTCATCGCAAAATTTTGTTCAGTGATGAGGCTCATTTTTGGTTGAATGGCT
This sequence comes from Philophylla caesio, assembly GCA_963971545.1. Classification (NCBI taxonomy): domain Eukaryota; kingdom Metazoa; phylum Arthropoda; class Insecta; order Diptera; family Tephritidae; genus Philophylla; species Philophylla caesio. The sequence continues at coordinate 111,784,634 of OZ020606.1, read as the reverse complement.
ACGTCAACAAGCAAAATTGCCGCATTTGGAGTGAAGAGAATCCACATGAGACCCTTGAAACGCCATTACATCCACAAAAACTGACTGTTTGGTGTGCTCTATGGGCTGGTGGAGTCATTGGGCCATACTTCTTCCGCAATAATGCTGGAGAGGCAGTTACCGTTAATGGAGACCGGTATAGAGCCATGATAACCGACTATTTTGTTCCCGAATTGGATGGCATGAATGTGGATGAGTTGTGGTTCCAACAAGACGGCGCTACATGCCACACAGCGCACGTCACAATCGATTTATTGAAGGAAACATTCGCTGAGCGCATAATTTCGCGGAATGGACCTGTCAATTGGCCACCAAGATCGTGTGATTTGACACCATTGGATTATTTTCTTTGGGGATATGTGAAGTCGCTCGTCTACACCAACAAACCAGAAACGTTAGGGGAATTGGAAGCCAACATTCGTGGCGTTATTGCCGACATACGGCCCCATATGCTCGAAAAAGTGGTTGAAAATTGGACCTGTAGAATTGGCTTTATTCGAGCCAGCCGCGGCGGCCACATGCCCGAAATCATATTTAAACATTAATGGCATAAAATTATCCTTCCAATAAAGCCAAATTGATGGACCTTAAAACGATTTTCTTGTGTTTTATTTCAATTCGAAGTTCTATACCCCTAAAAAAAACACCCGTTACATATGTTACACATACAATACAAGCAATTAACACCTTAAGCCTTTAATAAACGCATTTATTACTAATTTTTTATTTTTTTTTTGCAACCCAAAACGCGCTAACTCCACTAGCCTACCTCATTTGATTTAAACTGCGGCATAATAAACTCATTAAATTCGACAATCGCCACTAATTGAATATAAATGTGTTGAACAAAAAATGCAAAACAATTAATAGCTTACAATTTGTGAACTCAGTAATTGTTCACTCAACCGCAAATTGTTGCAGACAAAGAGCACCGATAGACGGAGCCACCACGACAAGCACCAGCAAAGCGCAGCAAATCAAGTTTATAAGCAGTTGGTGGCATGAGGCAGCGGCACACGCTTGCGTGTTGCATGCTTGCAGAATTTTTATGCACACATATCATTTTTTTTTTGTTAAATATTACGGTTTACTATTATTATTATAATTACTTCTTCTTTTTTAATTTATTAACAGCTATCTTGTGGATGCATAACAAGCAGACAAGAAAGAGAAAAGGGAGAGAGCAGAAAAGGCCTAAAAGCCTGACAAAGCAAAAAGTTGGCAAAGATACCAAAAATTAAGACAACGTCATGCGAATATTCAAGTAAGTCTTTTTGTGCGACGTAAAGGTACTGGCTGCATCGCAGACTAGTGCACACAGCTTGTCAATATTTATAATGTACATTAGGGTGGTCAAAAATAAAAAAAGGAGTCGGAATTTTAATGCTTTCACCCCCTAGAATTGCTCTACATAAATGTCTCGTTTATATTTAAATTAAAAAAAATTCTAGGTCGATCAAAACGCTCAACGATTTCCATGTAATTTGAACAGGATTAACAATTTTTCGTAGAATCCTAAAAAATCATTATTTGAAATCGGCCAACTTTTTATTTTCAGCAAATTCCAAAGAATAATACCCAATTGTTTATTAAACCATTTTTTTTTTAATTTAAACCAATTTTTAATGTGGCTTTCATTTAATTTATTTTAAAAAAAGTACAGTCGAAATTTCGATTTAATTAATTTGTTCGATATATGTATAACCTAAGCGCATTAAAATGCCGACTTCACTTTTTTTTTTTTTTGACCACCTTAATGTGCACTCTTCATCGAGTCTCACTCATATGTGTTTGTAAAAGCACCTTCGAGCCATTGTGCCTTTGTGAAGTGCGCTTTGTCTTTGGTGTTTATCTGTGCGAGTATGCGCTTTGCAGATTTTGTTTGTTTGGGTTTTTGCTGCTTCTAAGCGCATTTTGTTTACCAACTATGCCTTTGTGTCTTTGCTTGCACTTTGCAGAAGCCTCCTTCGCTTACACTTCACCGCCTACATTTTGCATATATGTACGTACTATTTAGTTACAAAGAGTACGCCTGAGCATACATAATGCGGGCGTGTTTGCCATAAAACAATTGCCAATTGTTTTCTTATGCGGTGTAAAATATCTCGTTGACAGCTCGTCTACTTGTCAGCTCAACAATGTGTCAGGAGCGTTTTGCATTTCATAAATGCTTTTATTGTTGTTAAAAGCCTCAAATGAGAAGTTATTAAAGCATTTTGGACAAACACGCACGCTATGTGATTAAGAGAAATTTGAAGAGTCATCGTTGGTGGTAAAAATTCTTTGGATTATGAGATATATGTATATGTACATATATTTAAGTAATGCTAAGTTTGAAAGGTTAGAGATGTAATTGATAAGATAAAACTTTGTAGGAATTACAGTTTGTATGTAACATAATTATTAAAATGCAAAGGCTCAAAGGAAGAAACGGAATTGTATAGGAATCTACATATTTGATGCTTAATATAAATACATTTCTAAAGAAATAAATACGGAACAAAAGACATTAAACAGAACGAAAATTGACACTGAAGATGGCACAACGCCGAAACCGGTTTGTCTCCAAACCAAACTTGACAAGGGATGACGGAAAATGGCTCCAACAAATAACATTTCTAACATGCTGAGAACTAGAAGGCGGACGCCATGCTTATAAAACTAAATTAAAAGCTACGTTAGATTTTGCATCACTACTAATACGGTATGAGATATTGATGCCTTGAATTTTGTTTTACGTTACGCTCAGGGTATTCACAGCGTGACGTAAAGAGACGTAAAGTTATAACATCATAAAATTTTTCAGTAGCTTTAATTTTGCGTATACAATAAACGCATAAATAAAAATAATGTAAAAAAAAAACTACGCAGAACTTCTGAGGACTCAGCAAAGCAGAAGGAGTTGATTTGGAGAGAGTTTCATTGATCAACCATTTAAAAAAAATCAATATATTACGAGCGAGTTTTGTTCAACTAAACTAAACTAAACCCTTGTTCGTATTATGTATAGCGATTGATCTCTGTACACAGGAATGCGCAGACAATATTTCTGATTTTACATTTTTGACAAGTATATTTTGGAGAAATTGTAAAAAAAACATAAAGATCGTTCTAAAAGGGAAACATTTACATACTTTCAGTAGCCGATAGCCAGTAGCGAGTTGCCTTGCGTAATCGGAATTTTAGTATAGTTGCCTCGCGGCTACTAATCTCCTGCTAGTCTCCATATATAATAGGGGTATTAATATTAAGAGCTCTGGAAATTTTTAATAAGGTGGTTTCGAAAAAAAAAACGATTTTATATATAAAGATTCGAGTCGGAATTATCCTTTCCACCTAACTCATATAAAATGAAATTTAAGAAATGAAAAAGAAATTTTCTTCAATAAACATATCTAAACATAAGTCTGAAGTCATCGAAAAAAATATGCTCGTACATTTATTCTTCAAGAAAATGTACTTCAACGGCAAAGTACGGGTACCTTTTCAAGCAACAGAAATAATAAAACATATTTTTTGTGATTTTTCTTGAGAGCTGTATCCTAAGCTAATAAAACATAAGTCTTTATAAATTACGAAATGATTACCAGAGAAGAACATAAGGTTAAAACAATGAAATCATCATTCAAAAGAGCGTTCTTTCGAGATTTGAGAAAGAATATAAATTTCAGGTAAGCAAGAAATGAAGGAAATAAGTAGAGAAAGAGAAAAACTAAATATAAAAAATATACAAACAATATACATACGTACACTGCACGGATTTACGAATTTACGACCACTTTTTTACATTCCCTCAGTTTCATCGTTGAATTACTAAATCATAGTCTAAGTTCTTCTCTTATTTTAAAATTCAACTCCATTCCAAAAATTTGGAAAAAAAAAACTGAAAGGCATCATATTATATTTTTTAAGAGATTTGGCGTGAAAAAACTACTCCAATTTCCACATCATTCCTTAATTTTACAATCAAATACATATCTGTATAATACTGAAAGTTGCTAAAAGCGTTTACACTCAGATTTTTATAAAAAAAATTAACCAATTATGTTGGACAAGTATAATCCAGAGCGTTACATTCGTTGCGCCGACATACCAATAGACATTTAACATAAAATATTTAAATAGGCAAATAAGAGTAATCACCTGTGAACTTTACTCATATGTTATGCTGTTTTATGTTATGTGTGAAGCAGCAATGCCACCCACAAATACCTGCAAAGGCATTTGTACATTTGTAAGTACTTCAGGCACATAACATTATATATTCATTATCAGAGTCAGTCAACGGAAAGCTAACTTCGCATAGAACGCCATAAAGGGGGGGCGGAGAAAAAATATGAAAGATGGGCCACGATGAGTTTGGTGCTCTACTGAACGATATAATGTTCAAATGTTCTACACACGTTCATATGTATATAGAGAAAAAACCTACTTACATAAATATATTTACAAACATACGAGTATATGAGTATGCAAATGTGTGACCGTTGTTATACTGAGCAAAATGTCGACGAACTTTACACGCAATAAACATGGAATTAGCCTCTAACTAAACATCGACATAAAGTTTGTGGCGCATTGTTTGGGCAGGCGCACTTTGCATATTTGACCAACGAATGAAAAGAAATAAGTTTGCAGGTAGATAAGTACATACAACTAATGAATAGAAAAAAGGTTTTCCTTCACCTTAGCCATAAGTATAGGATAATCATAACACCGTGCATCAGTATATTTTACACAAACACAAGTTTTATATACATATACTACGTTCGCGTACCGTTTTTAGATTTAAATCAATTAAGTTAATTTAAAAAAAAATATGTAAAAAAAAACCACAGCAATAAAATTGAAAATTCTATAGAATTGAAAGAACCTCCGTTGTATAAAGAAACTTGAATTAAAAACTGACAAGCTAAATACTATTAAATTGATCGCCCTGATTTGTTTTCTTTGAATGTTGCTGGTATTGGATAAGAACATGAGATAATAGATAAAATCGCAAAACCGAAGCATCAACTCTCTTAAGAAGCCATGAAGCCTATAAGCGATTTAGGAAAGCATTGCACTTTTAGAATCCCACGGAATCTAAATTACTTTATGTCTTATCGAAAAACAATTTAAGAACCATTGCGCGATTTCTTACAAAACGTTTCATGTTGACTTAATTTGATTTTGCAAAGCAGAGAAGGACACTGTATACCTTTTTAGTAAGCTTTTAAGTTGTTAAAAAAATAAACACATTTAGCATAAGGGCTCAAAACGCTCTCAATAAACGTAGGGATACCTACATTATTTTAACTTTTCACTAATTTTAAAGTGTTCAAAAGAACTTCATACTAATTCAAAAGTCTGCTTGAAGTTGCCTTCCCAGTATTTATGTATGTACATATGTTATAGCCAACAACGAGCACTACGCAACGGATTTATAAAATTATCGATTGTAAACTTTATTTACAAAAATTAATTTATGAATGCGAATTTCGTCACTGTAAAGAATTCTATTCTACATAGAACCTCTAAGGGTTGTAGATTTTCAAATATTGACAACTAATTCGCATGGCACATGACTTGGAGGAGAGTGAATTAAAAGTACGTACATAAATATGTACCTACAGGCAATTACGAAAGTGCATAATTGCATATGTGCATAGGTGCTTAGGTTAAATGCACATTTTGCCCTAAAATCGGCAAAATGCTAATATTTGTACGCTCATGCACATAAATGTTGGCACACGCGCACAACTGAATTAATAAAGAGTTGCGAACTCTCTAAACGAACACTCAATCAAAATGAAATGTTGAAATTGTAGGCTGGTAAAAAAACTAAAAGAAAAGTAGCATGGTAAAAACCACGGAACCTCAAGGCACATCAGACGAGCAGTTAACTTCAAGTTGAACTCAACCGACGAGTGCGAGTACGAAGCACGAAAACTAATGAACGCACTGCACAGATTGAGCCAGTGATACCGGCACGTACCGACTTCAACTACTTACTTATTACCGAGATGGATGTAAGTGAGCACACTTAACTAGCGCTTAGCAAGCGTAAAGAGTAATTAAACAAAAAATTAAAATTAAATGGAAAATGCGAATAAGCCAATTTCAATTTTCGCATATTGGGAGGCGGTAAGTCAATGCGCTGATTTGACGTAACGAACGTAATAAACTTACTTATGGCTTGCCCCATGGAGCTGCATGTCTTTGGCGGCAGGCAAATGCGTAGCAAATTCTACACACTGCAAATACTTCAGCTCTGAACCAAAGTAGTAGGGGCGCTAAAGTGCAAGAGAGTTCAACACAACAACACTTTAATTGGCTCCCATGTTTGTGCTGCAAACACTTGTATCTGCTTATATAAGACTTAGCTTACCATTTTGACATTTACATATGCACCAAAAAAAAAGCTCCAGCGCAATTTGACCTATTTTCATACGTCAATTAGCAGCTTTACAAGCGGCCAGCAGAAATTTTATACTGCAATGCACAAGAATACTCCTTCTACATATTCAACTTCATACAAATGTACTGTACTTATGTATTTTATGGGTTCATATGCATACATACACACATAGATACAAATTTACGGCCCTACACACTTACATGCTCGTATACATGTACTTACCCTTCTTATGATGTACTTGAGAGGAACTGTTGGAAAAATGTGCTTAATTGCCGATACCAAATCGGTGAGTATAATATCAGCATTCTGTAATTAAAAATGCAAATTACAAAGTCAAATAGTTAATTAAATATTCTTTGCGTTACACAGTTAATAAAACTTACCGCACTAAAGCTCCCCGCATCAAAGCTCGTTGCAAATGAATATGGACGATCATTTGTGATGATCGAGAAGTGTGTGGATTTTTTACTCTCTACTGCCTGTATGTCCAAGTAGTGAAAGTGGCATTCGATCTAAAGAAGTGTGAAAATTAGAAGTGTACAAGTTCCCTGACAACTTTTAAGAATATTAACTATAAATAGCGACACAAATAATTTAAATTCTAAACTTTGACAAGTTTTCACTATTTTTTGTTCCTTTGTCTAATTTCTAATATTGTTCAAGTTAAATTCAGTTCATACTCTAAGGAAGACTTTAAAAAACCAAGTTCCAAACCTTGCACAAATTTCGAATTTAAAAAAATATAAATTTTTACAATATATTTGAGTAGGATAAAGTGCAAGTTTCAAGTGAAAAAAATTTATCTGTGATTTTAGAGGTTTGTTTTTGACGATTATGCTCCAAATAAAGTTTCATCCAGTAAAAATTGTCAAAAATCAAATTTAATTTATAATCACTTAAAACTCTCACTTTCAAATTTCAAATTTAATGGGCTATATAATTACATAAAGGAAAAAAAATTCTAAAAACAGTTATAAACTTTGTTTTAAATTTGGGTTTATGTATATTAAATATATATTTAAAATTAGATATGTTCAAGAAAAAAAGTAAATATTTGTCACAATGAAGCATTTGTTTTATCTCTGTATATACATATGTACATATATTGAAATTAATTAGCGGAGACTTACCTTCGTGGGTACCTTCGCGATTAGCAAATAAATACGAACTGGTGTAAAAACCTGCAACAAAAAAAAAAGAAAAATATTAATTAATAATGCACATTTATGTGTTTTAGAAATTACATTGAAGTGAAGGGGTTACTTTAAAGTTTTACAGGTTTAAGGATACATATTCTATTAGTAATTCGTAAAAAAGCGAATTAAGTCACAAAAAAGCGGACATTTTGTCAGTATACTGTAAACAATGATTTTTAAACTTTCTGTCGCTCCGGTCTGGTTTTAAAGGGAGCTTCTAAATATTCAGCTGGTTCATTCTGAGAAGGTCACAATATTTAAAACCCAAATTTTAAGAAATACTCAGTACGAACCAATTTTATTTAAAAAAGAAAGAAAAAAAGAAAAAAATAAAAACAAATTTGTAAATAAAAATATGCAGTAATCTTCCACATAAAATCGAATACAAACTCACGAGCTCAATACAAAAATTTTTCATATAAAACAGTTATAAATAACGTTTACATAATTTGTATTATCTTTTAAAGAAACATAAGATCTAATAAAGGGTATGCGAATCTCCTTACAAAAACTCATAAGCATGCTAACAAAAGTTAGAGTTGACACAATTGTCATCTAAATCCAATACCTCTACTTTCTTAAATTCTTGACTTTCATTACGTCGAAATAATGACGTTTAAATTGCCTTAACTGGCGCCACCATGTCATGTTGTCAAATGTTGGCATCATATGTTTGTCAACACGTTCTCATTCAATTGTCAATATTTGACGTAAATTTTAAAATAAAGAAAGGCATAACTCATTGAAATGTCGGATAGATCGACTGTCTTTGTTTTTAATTTATTTTTAGATACAAATTTGAAGAAGTCGACAGCTATGTGAAGTTGACATCGGATTTAAAAAATTTTTTTTTTTTAATATGGTAAAGGATTGTACTAGTTGGGTTCCCAATTGTACCACCTTCTGTTTCGTTTGTACTCCTCCCCCTTAGAATAGGGGGCGAAGAAAAATTTGACCAGCATCGGAATTATGTCGAAATGAAAAATTTCTATAAATAATGATTCAGCAAGGATAGTACCTTTTTGTACAATTTAAGTTTTTCCATTCAGACCAACCCAAAAAAAAAAAAACCACCACCCCCCCATTGAAAATTTACCATCGATCTCTTAAATTTTTTTTTTTTTGGCAATGGATTGTACTTGCTCCGCACACAATTGTACCATATTTCGTTCCGTTTGTACTCCTCCCCCTTTGAAGAAGGAATAGAAAGTTAGATTTGAGCACCATCGGACTAATGTCGAAATACAAAATTTATTCAACTTTCATTATCAGTAACAAAGATAGTACAAACGACTCCACTAACTGAACTTTTCTATAGACTTCGACCCACAAAAGTACAAACATCAGGAACCAAGTGAGAGAAAAGTACAATCGACCCAACAATAATGCAGAGTTTGTACAAACATTTTGGGCACCTCCCAGGACCTGTAGAGTATTTAGCTGATGAGTACGAACGAATCCACTAACTGTACTTTTCTTAGGACCTATAGAGTAGTTTTCTGATGAGTACAAACGACTCCACTAACTGTTCTTTTCTATAGCTTTGGACCCACAAAAGTACAAACATCAGGAACCAAGTGAGACAAAAGTACAATCGACCCAACAATGTTGCAGAGTTTGTACAAACATTTTGGGCACCTCCCAGGACCTGTAGAGTATTTAGCTGATGAGTACAAACGACTGCACTAACTGTACTTTTCTAAAGACTTCGACCCACAAAAGTACAAACATCAGGAACCAAGTGAGACAAAAGTACAATCGACCCAACAATATTGCAGAGTTTGTACAAACTTTTTGGGCACCACCCAGGACCTATAGAGTAGTTTTCTGATGAGTACAAACGACCCCACTAACTGTACTTTTCTATAGCCTTGGACCCACAAAAGTACAAACATCAGGAACCAAGTGAGACAAAAGTACAATCGACCCAACAATGTTGCAGAGTTTGTACAAACATTTTGGGCACCACCCAGGACCTATAGAGTAGTTTTCTGATGAGTACAAACGACTCCACTAACTGTTCTTTTCTATAGCCTTGGACCCACAAAAGTACAAACATCAGGAACCAAGTGAGACAAAAGTACAATCGACCCAACAATATTGCAGAGTTTGTACAAACTTTTTGGGCACCACCCAGGACCTATAGAGTAGTTTTCTGATGAGTACAAACGACCCCACTAACTGTACTTTTCTATAGCCTTGGACCCACAAAAGTACAAACATCAGGAACCAAGTGAGACAAAAGTACAATCGACCCAACAATATTGCAGAGTTTGTACAAACTTTTTGGGCACCACCCAGGACCTATAGAGTAGTTTTCTGATGAGTACAAACGACCCCACTAACTGTACTTTTCTATAGCCTTGGACCCACAAAAGTACAAACATCAGGAACCAAGTGAGACAAAAGTACAATCGACCCAACAATATTGCAGAGTTTGTACAAACATTTTGGGCACCACCCAGGACCTGTAGAGTAGTTGTCTGATGAGTACAAACGACTGCACTAACTGTACTTTTCTATAGCCTTGGACCCACAAAAGTACAAACATCAGGAACCAAGTGAGACAAAAGTACAATCGACCCAACAATATTGCAGAGTTTGTACAAAAATTTTGGGCACCACCCAGGACCTATAGAGTAGTTTTCTGATGAGTACAAACGACTCCACTAACTGTACTTTTCTATAGCCTTGGACCCACAAAAGTACAAACATCAGGAACCAAGTGAGACAAAAGTACAATCGACCCAACAATATTGCAGAGTTTGTACAAACATTTTTGGCACCACCCAGGACCTATAGAGTAGTTTTCTGATGAGTACAAACGACTCCACTAACTGTTCTTTTCTATAGCTTTGGACCCACTAAAGTACAAACATCAGGAACCAAGTGAGACAAAAGTACAATCGACCCAACAATATTGCAGAGTTTGTACAAACATTTTGGGCACCACCCAGGACCTGTAGAGTAGTTTTCTGATGAGTACAAACGACTGCACTAACTGTACTTTTCTATAGCCTTGGACCCACAAAAGTACAAACATCAGGAACCAAGTGAGACAAAAGTACAATCGACCCAACAATATTGCAGAGTTTGTACAAACTTTTTGGGCACCACCCAGGACCTATAGAGTAGTTTTCTGATGAGTGCAAACGACCCCACTAACTGTACTTTTCTATAGCCTTGGACCCACAAAAGTACAAACATCAGGAACCAAGTGAGACAAAAGTACAATCGACCCAACAATATTGCAGAGTTTGTACAAACATTTTGGGCACCACCCAGGACCTGTAGAGTAGTTTTCTGATGAGTACAAACGACTCCACTAACTGTACTTTTCTATAGCCTTGGACCCACAAAAGTACAAACATCAGGAACCAAGTGAGACAAAAGTACAATCGACCCAACAATATTGCAGAGTTTGTACAAACTTTTTGGGCACCACCCAGGACCTATAGAGTAGTTTTCTGATGAGTACAAACGACCCCACTAACTGTACTTTTCTATAGCCTTGGACCCACAAAAGTACAAACATCAGGAACCAAGTGAGACAAAAGTACAATCGACCCAACAATATTGCAGAGTTTGTACAAACCTTTTGGGCACCACCCAGGACCTGTAGAGTAGTTTTCTGATGAGTACAAACGACCCCACTAACTGTACTTTTCTATAGCCTTGGACCCACAAAAGTACAAACATCAGGAACCAAGTGAGACAAAAGTACAATCGACCCAACAATATTGCAGAGTTTGTACAAACATTTTGGGCACCACCCAGGACCTGTAGAGTAGTTTTCTGATGAGTACAAACGACTGCACTAACTGTACTTTTCTATAGCCTTGGACCCACAAAAGTACAAACATCAGGAACCAAGTGAGACAAAAGTACAATCGACCCAACAATATTGCAGAGTTTGTACAAACTTTTTGGGCACCACCCAGGACCTATAGAGTAGTTTTCTGATGAGTACAAACGACCCCACTAACTGTACTTTTCTATAGCCTTGGACCCACAAAAGTACAAACATCAGGAACCAAGTGAGACAAAAGTACAATCGACCCAACAATATTGCAGAGTTTGTACAAACATTTTGGGCACCACCCAGGACCTGTAGAGTAGTTTTCTGATGAGTACAAACGACCCCACTAACTGTACTTTTCTATAGCCTTGGACCCACAAAAGTACAAACATCAGGAACCAAGTGAGACAAAAGTACAATCGACCCAACAATATTGCAGAGTTTGTACAAACTTTTTGGGCACCACCCAGGACCTATAGAGTAGTTTTCTGATGAGTACAAACGACCCCACTAACTGTACTTTTCTATAGCTTTGGACCCACTAAAGTACAAACATCAGGAACCAAGTGAGACAAAAGTACAATCGACCCAACAATATTGCAGAGTTTGTACAAACATTTTGGGCACCACCCAAGACCTGTAGAGTAGTTTTCTGATGAGTACAAACGACTGCACTAACTGTACTTTTCTATAGCCTTGGACCCACAAAAGTACAAACATCAGGAACCAAGTGAGACAAAAGTACAATCGACCCAACAATATTGCAGAGTTTGTTCAAAAATTTTGGGCACCACCCAGGACCTATAGAGTAGTTTTCTGATGAGTACAAACGACTCCACTAACTGTACTTTTCTATAGCCTTGGACCCACAAAAGTACAAACATCAGGAACCAAGTGAGACAAAAGTACAATCGACCCAACAATATTGCAGAGTTTGTACAAACATTTTGGGCACCACCCAGGACCTATAGAGTAGTTTTCTGATGAGTACAAACGACTCCACTAACTGTTCTTTTCTATAGCTTTGGACCCACTAAAGTACAAACATCAGGAACCAAGTGAGACAAAAGTACAATCGACCCAACAATATTGCAGAGTTTGTACAAACATTTTGGGCACCACCCAGGACCTGTAGAGTAGTTTTCTGATGAGTACAAACGACTGCACTAACTGTACTTTTCTATAGCCTTGGACCCACAAAAGTACAAACATCAGGAACCAAGTGAGACAAAAGTACAATCGACCCAACAATATTGCAGAGTTTGTACAAACATTTTGGGCACAACCCAGGACCTGTAGAGTAGTTTTCTGATGAGTACAAACGACTGCACTAACTGTACTTTTCTATAGCTTTGGACCCACTAAAGTACAAACATCAGGAACCAAGTGAGACAAAAGTACAATCGACCCAACAATATTGCAGAGTTTGTACAAACATTTTGGGCACCACCCAGGACCTATAGAGTAGTTTTCTGATGAGTACAAACGACTCCACTAACTGTTCTTTTCTATAGCTTTGGACCCACAAAAGTACAAACATCAGGAACCAAGTGAGACATAAGTACAAACGACCCAACAATGTTGCAGAGTTTGTACAAACATTTTGGGCACCACCCAGGACCTGTAGAGTAGTTTTCTGATGAGTACAAACGACTGCACTAACTGTACTTTTCTATAGACTTCGACCCACAAAAGTACAAACATCAGGAACCAAGTGAGACAAAAGTACAATCGACCCAACAATATTGCAGAGTTTGTACAAACATTTTGGGCACCACCCAGATCCTGTATAGTAGTTTTCTGATGAGTACAAACGACTACACCAACTGTACTTTTTTATAGACTTGGATCCGCAAAAGTACAAACATCAGGGACCGGGTGAGACACACGTACGAATGTCACAAAAGTGTCTTAGAGTTTGTACAAACATATTGATCATAACTTAGGCCGTGCTCAATTGTTTTATGATTAGTACAATCTAGACAAGCAAAAGATATAGCAACAAAATGACATTCCCAACTTCTAAAAAAAGTTTTTAAAGAAAAAGTTATCAAAGATTTTATTTATATACAATATAATTGTTATACTCGTACTAGTGTTAATACTTTTTGGTTTTTATCATAACAATTTTTTTTGACAGTTCTTAATGAAACTAAAAATTGATATTCAGTCGGAAAGATAGTAAAATATCGTATATTGCCTACTGTGCACAGAAAAACAGGCTCTCGTTGAGCTCGTTCTCTTCTGCACACGGCCGCTTATATGCAGGATTGCGCTCACAATTGAGAGGAACAACGATTGCGTTCATCTGTGTACCGCTATTCCGCTCTCAGGGAACATTTGAGCAATTGTTGATTGCTCAGCAGAAAAATTTATTAATGAGGAGAGCGAAGAGGTAAAAAATGGCTTACTTCTTAATATGATAGTCACATATTATATACATATATAAATTTGTAACGAATACTAGCTATAATATTAAAACCTTACTACTTTTCTTTTTAATGAAAACCAAAAAATCATTATCCAAATCACAGAGAAACACTCTAGATTCATTTTGTATACATGCAAGCGCGCGCAATTTCAGCGTGTGATCGTTCTATCCCGTTATGCCATAAGACCGCTAGAACGCAGGATTGTGTTCACAATTGAGAGTAACAACGATTGCGCTCATATATTTACCGCTAATCCGCTCTCAGTGAATTTTTCAGAATCGGATATATGAGTTACATTGGAACAATTCCTTATTGCACAGCAGAAAAAATAATAAATGAGCGAGGAATTTATCAAAAATATGTACCGCAAATTGATTCCTCAATGCTTCATTGATAATACGCTGCATGTTTTGGAAATATTATATTGGTTATTGTTTAAACATATTGCCGGAATAACTTATTTTTACTTTTTACGAAAGAGCACAAAATACAATCGATGAGTAGAATTTAATCAAATAGCTGAACATGCCGGTAGACACTCATTTAGGTATTTAGGTTTAAAAAAAAGATAACTTTTAAGTATAAGCACATTATTGCTTGAATTAATCTTGATTTGCATTGATTTTTCAATCTCAAGTTTGGTTATTTAAATGCTCACAGAATGAGAGAATTTTTAGTTTAATGTTTGCAGCTGGCATAAAAGCAGAAATCGCCTTTTCGTAAAATCAATTGAAAGTGAAGTCCAAAAATAAGTAAATTTTATAATGAATTGCAAAGATTTTCTTGAGTTTTTAAAAAGTAATGACGGCCAACAATTATTCAAAATGACACAAAAATCCAACAAAATGTAAAGGCATATTAATACAGATAAAACAGTTTAATTTTTACTACTTATACCTATATACATATGTATATGAATGTCGTGAATGTGGTCTGGTTATGTAGTATGCATGTATGTATGTTCCCAAATGTATGTTTGCACATATATAAATTCCTAAATTTGTAAAAATTGATATTATATGTTTTAATGTCCGTTTTTGAAAAAAAAAAGTATAAACCCGCATCGAGACAAGAGGATGCGATGATTGAACTGGCTTTACGGGGCTGCGACATTCTTGCAGCGGTGGCTTCGAAACTTTTATCGTAATAAAACTTTTAATTGCAAATTGTAATTACTTTACAAATTAAATGGATTTTAATTTTTAACAGAAATACTTTTTCACAGATTTGTCCCAGCGAATAATTAATAATTAAGTGTGTAATTCGCATCTCATATATTGGTTACTTGTTGCTTATTTTTGACTTTTTTTGATAAATCATTAAAATTATGTTAACTTGGAAACAAATTGTTTGATGCATTATTTTAAAATTTTTTGCGTTTAGCAGCTTCTAAAAAAATACCAAATTATGTTAACTTGACTTGAAATCGGCAAACAATTTTTTTTTAATTTTCGAAAAAGAAAACAAATGTTATTTTGTTGCTAATGTTTTGCCTTGTTTTTAATTTTTTGTTTTTAAGTCTTTTTTAGACGCGTTTAAGTACTAATGACAGGGATACACGCGCATGCGTCCCAAAACATTTTAGCGCTTGTGCAAACGTTTCCTGATTAGTATGATTGAGACCGCGAAAAGTTCTAACATCAACGTGAAACACAGACAGCTTTTAAATTATAAATTTAAAATTTAATTTAATACTTTTGTTTATAAGTATTTGCTATTTTCTTAATAACATATGTATGTATATAAATAAATGTTATTAAAAAAATTGAATATTACTTCCTTTATTTATTACAAAAACCAAAAATTAAGTTTCCAACCCAGTTACACACTGTCGACAGAGAAACACTCTAGATTCATTTTGTATATGTGAAAAAGTTTTAGCATTTAGAGTAAGTTTGTTCTATCCCGCTACTTATAAAATAGTCACCTAATAATAGCAAAATATAAACAGATGCATTTTAATTAATTCGAAAAATTTTACGCTTTTGATAAAGCGTATTGAGTTGGACTGAATTGCAATTAATAATATTTAAATACAATTTCATTAAACCAATGCAAAAAGCAAACGTGTAAACAACGATTTAAAAAAATGTTTCATTTACTTATAAATTATGTGCGGGGCGAACGCTCTGCGTCTTCTAGTATTATTTATATACTTATGTATGTATGTATTTGGAAACAATATTAACCCTTACACTTAAATTTTACTACTATGAAAGTCTTATATTTATTTTCCAAACATAATCTAAAAGATAATAAAATATCGTGTATCGCCCACAGAGAATCATGCTAGATTCATTTTGTATGTGTGTGCAATTTTGGGCATTTATATATATATATTTAAATATTATATTTATATTTATATATTTAAATATTAACCTTTAATTAGAAAGGTCTTGCATTATACCACAAATGACGCATTCAGGAATGAATTTGCGTTGCAGACTATTGACAATTGATTAGCCTCTAGATTTACTCATTTATTATTTTTTCTGCTGGGCTTTTAGAAATTGTCACAATGTTACTCAAACACCATATTCTAACAAATTTGCTTAGAGCGGAATAGCGGTTAATAAATGATCGCCACTACAGTTTCTCTCAATTGTAAGAGTAATCTAGCATTCGAGCGGTCTTATGAAATAACAGGATATAAAACGCTCAAAATGTGCAATTGCACACACATACAAAATGAATCTAGCGTGTTTCTCTTTGTACAATGGGCAATATAAGATATTTTATTATTTTTATTGACTGGGTTTGGAAACTAAATATTATATTTTCATAACAAAAAAAGTAGTAAGATTTAAGTATAAGAGCTAATATTCTTTCCAAATATATTTAATTAATACTAGAAGACCCGACGTGTTCGGCCCGCACAAAAAAAAGGAAATTTTTAATCGTTGCGTAATATGATTAGCCGGTTAAAGTGTATATGACCCCTAATTACCTCCTACATAGCTCTTTCCACTCATATATTTTTTCGGCTGAGCAATCAAGAATTGCTTCAATGTAACTCACAATCGCGTGTTTGACAAATTCATTTAGAGCGGGATAGCGGTTCTCTCAATTGTGAGCGAAACGTGCATTCGAGCGGTCTTCTGATACATATAACGTATGCTCTACGCTCAATAACGGGATAGAACAAACTTATGCGGGAAATATAATATATTTATATATTATGTATGTGCGTAAAAAACGCATGCGTTGACGCAGGCTTTACGCGCGTAAAACGCAAGGTGAAACACGTGAGCGTTTTTTTTCTGTTTTGACAGATGGTTGCGGCAACTTTATGTTGTTTATAAATTTGCTCCTCCATTGTTTATAAAATGTATGCAGCTGTCTAATTTCAGCACATCTGTTTCACAAAGTACTGCCAATTTCACCATTTTAAACTTGGCAGCACTGGTGACGCACGTAAAATTTTAATTTGGAGATAACTTGCGTTGCGTTAAACGCGTGCGTCAATTCATGTGTTCGATCTCAAAGAAACCAGTGTGTTTAAATTTTGACGCAAGCGTTTTTACGCACATGTGTTTCCCCCTTTAATCTAAATGCTCAAAATTGCACACTCATTAATCTAGCGTGATTCTCTGTGGACAGTGGGCAATATACGATATTTTATTATCTTTTTGATTAGGTTTGGAAACTAAATATAAGACTTTCATAACAAAAAGAAGTAGTAAGATTTAAGTTTAAAAGCTAATATTCTTTCCAAATACATAAGTAAATAAATAATACTAGAAAACGCAGCGAGCTCGGCCTGCACAAAATTTATAAGTAAATGAAACATTTTTTGAATCGTTGTTTACACATTTTCTTTTTGCATTGGTTTAACGACGCATTTAAATATTACTAATATCAATTCAGGTCAATTCAATACACATTATCAAAAGTGTAAAATTTGTCGAATTGATTAAAATGCATCTGTTTATATTTTGCAATTATTAGGTGACTATTTTATAAATAGCAAATATGCTTGAAGACAGGAAGACAAATTTGCTAGCATCAAAAGTTTTAATGTAGAAGTGATTCACGCATCAGGACCTAACGTGCAACAGTTCAAATATTAAGTATCGTTGCATAAAAGAAATTATGATTGTAATATGATTAGCCGGTTAAAGTGTAGATGGCCCCTAATTACCTCCTAGTTCTTTGCACTCATATATTTTTTCGGCTGGGCAATCGCGAATTGCTTCAATGTAACTAACAATCGCGTGACAAATTCATTTAAATCGGGATAGCGGTTCTCTCAATTGTGAGCGCAACCGTACATTCGAGCGGTCTTATAATACATATAACGTATGCTCTACTCTCAATAACGGGATAGAACAGACTTACTCTAAATGCTAAAATTTGTACACACATACATACAAAATGAATCTAGAGTGTTTCTCTGTGGACAGTGTGTAATATACGATATTTTAATATCTTTCCGACTGGGTAGGAAACTTAATTTTTGATTTTCGTAATAAATAAAGGAAGTAACATTTAATTTTGTTAATAAATTTTAATTATATATGTTATTAATGTATACACATACATACATTTGGGAACATATGTATGTACACACATACTACATAACCAGACCACATTCACAACATTCATATATGTACATAGGTATAAGTAATAAAAATTTAACTATTTTATCTGTAGTAATATACCTTTGCATTTTGTTGGACTTTTGTGTCATTTTGAATAATTGTTGGCCGTCATTACTTTTTAAAAACTCAATAAAATCTTTGCAATTCTTTAGAAAATTTACTTATGTTTGGACTTCACTTCCAATTGATTTTACTAAAAGGCGATTTCTGCTTTTATGCCACGCTGCAAGCATTAAACTAAAAATTCTCTCATTCTGTGAGCATTTAAATAACCAAATTTGAGATTGAAAAATCAATGCAAATCAACATTAATTCAAGCAATAATATGCTTAAACTTAAAAGTTATATTTTTTTTTAACATTAATGAGTGTCTACGGGCTTTTTCAGCTATTTGATTACATTGTACTCATCAATAGTATTTTGTGCTCTTTCGTAAAAAGTAAAAATATAATATTTCAAAAACATGCAGCGTATTATCAATGACGCATTGAGGAATCAATATGCATTACATATTTATGGAATAACGGGATAGAACGATCACACGCTGAAATTGCGCGCGCTTGCATGTATGTACATACATACATATGTACATATGTATACAAAATGAATCTAGAGTGTTTCTCTGTGATTTGGATAATGATTTTTTGTTTTTCATTAAAAAGAAAAGTAGTAAGGTTTTAATATTATAGCTAGTATTCGTTCCAAATTTATATATATAATATGTGACTATCATATTAAGAAGTATTAAGCCATTTATTACCTCTTCGCTCTCCTCATTAATAAATTTTTCTGCTGAGCAATCAACAATTGCTCCAATGTTACTCACACACCATTCACTGAGAGCGGAATAGCGGACAGTGGGCAATATTTTACTATCTCTCCGACTGAATATCAATTTTTAGTTTCAATAAGAACTAATAATCATGCATGTTGTCAAGAAAAATGTTTATAATGAAAACCAAAAAGTATTAACACTAGTACGAGTATAACATTTATATTGTATATAAATAAAATCTTTGATAACCTTTTCTTTAAAACCTTTTTTTAGAAGCTGACTATGTCATTTTGTTGCTATATCTTTTGCAGGTCTAGATTGTACTAATCATAAAACAATTGAGCACGGCCTAAGTTATGATCAATATGTTTGTACAAACTCTAAGACACTTTTGTGACATTCGTACGTGTGTCTCACCCGGTCCCTGATGTTTGTACTTTTGCGGATCCAAGTCTATAAAAAAGTACAGTTGGTGTAGTCGTTTGTACTCATCAGAAAACTACTCTACAGGTCCTGGGTGGTGTCCAAAATGTTTGTACAAACTCTGCAATATTGTTGGGTCGATTGTACTTTTGTCTCACTTGGTTCCTGATGTTTGTACTTTTGTGGGTCCAAAGCTATAGAAAAGTACAGTTAGTGGAGTCGTTTGTACTCATCAGCTAAATACTCTACAGGTCCTGGGAGGTGCCCAAAATGTTTGTACAAACTCTGCATTATTGTTGGGTCGATTGTACTTTTCTCTCACTTGGTTCCTGATGTTTGTACTTTTGTGGGTCCAAGGCTATAGAAAAGTACAGTTAGTGGAGTCGTTTGTACTCATCAGAAAACTACTCTACAGGTCCTGGGTGGTGCCCAAAATGTTTCTGCAAACTCTGCATTATTGTTGGGTCGATTGTACTTTTCTCTCACTTGGTTCCTGATGTTTGTACTTTTGTGGGTCCAAGGCTATAGAAAAGTACAGTTAGTGGAGTCGTTTGTACTCATCAGAAAACTACTCTATAGGTCCTGGGTGGTGCCCAAAATTTTTGTACAAACTCTGCAATATTGTTGGGTCGATTGTACTTTTGTCTCACTTGGTTTCTGATGTTTGTACTTTTGTGGGTCGAAGTCTTTAGAAAAGTACAGTTAGTGGAGTCGTTTGTACTCATCAGCTAAATACTCTACAGGTCCTGGGAGGTGCCCAAAATGTTTGTACAAACTCTGCATTATTGTTGGGTCGATTGTACTTTTCTCTCACTTGGTTCCTGATGTTTGTACTTTTGTGGGTCCAAGGCTATAGAAAAGTACAGTTAGTGGAGTCGTTTGTACTCATCAGAAAACTACTCTACAGGTCCTGCGTGGTGCCCAAAATGTTTGTACAAACTCTGCATTATTGTTGGGTCGATTGTACTTTTCTCTCACTTGGTTCCTGATGTTTGTACTTTTGTGGGTCCAAGGCTATAGAAAAGTACAGTTAGTGGAGTCGTTTGTACTCATCAGAAAACTACTCTATAGGTCCTGGGTGGTGCCCAAAATTTTTGTACAAACTCTGCAATATTGTTGGGTCGATTGTACTTTTGTCTCACTTGGTTCCTGATGTTTGTACTTTTGTGGGTCGAAGTCTTAAGAAAAGTACAGTTAGTGGATTCGTTTGTACTCATCAGCTAAATACTCTACAGGTCCTGGGAGGTGCCCAAAATGTTTGTACAAACTCTGCATTATTGTTGGGTCGATTGTACTTTTCTCTCACTTGGTTCCTGATGTTTGTACTTTTGTGGGTCGAAGTCTATAGAAAAGTTCAGTTAGTGGAGTCGTTTGTACTATCTTTGTTACTGATAATGAAAGTTGAATAAATTTTGTATTTCGACATTAGTCCGATGGTGCTCAAATCTAACTTTCTACCCCTTCTTCAAGGGGGGAGGAGTACAAACGGAACGAAAAATGGTACAATTGTGTGCGGAGCAAGTACAATTCCTTGCCAAAATAAAAAAAAATTTAAGAGTTCGATGGTAAATTTTCAATGGGGGGGTGGTGGTTTTTTTTTTTTGGGTTGGTCTGAATGGAAAAACTTAAATTGTACAAAAAGGTACTATCCTTGCTGAATCATTATTTTTAGAAATTTTTCATTTCGACATAACTCCGATGCTGCTCAAAATTTCCTCCGCCCCCTGTTCTAAGGTGGGAGGGGTACAAACGAAACAGAAGGTGGTACAATTGGGTACCCAACTAGTACAATCCTTTGCCATATTAAAAAAAATATTTTTTTGAAATCCGATGTCAACTTCACATAGCTGAAGTCGACGGCTTCTAAAATTTGGTGCCACGAATTCAATGGGCTTGTTGACACACATTTGTACTAAATCGATGTCAAATATTGGTGTATTATTAAATTAAAACGAAGAGTCATATGGTGTCAAAATTTGATAATATTTGTCTACATGTTGGCCATTTTGTATTGGTTTGATAGGCACTGCAATGTCGGCATCAGCCACTAGTGAACACCAAGCATAAATGTAAGTGTATTAACTGTTCAAAAATGTTTTGTCGTTTTGTTGATACTTTTTTTGATTTGAGAATGAAACCTTAAGCATCTACTCCTGGATATTACGTCAGTGCTTGATAATTGGATGTTGGACCATTTGTTTCTGCCCTTACAACTAAGTCCAGGAAAGAGTTCCAAACAACAAAACACTGACGTTGAGCTCCGCCAAGTTTTTTGAAAACTGAATGTTGATTATTTGTTTGAATACATGTGTGTTTGTATGTAATTAAGTTAGATTATATATTTCAGCGAAATAACAGTCGGTAAAATGTTCGCATTCAACTATATTTCTAGTCGAACACCTTATGTGTTCTTTTAAATACAATAAAAATATATGATTAAAACTTATTGATGCGTAACATGGCATTTTATTTATTTTATATTACCTAGGAACACAACAACTACAGTGCCGGACATTTGAATAGTTCGCGCTTTTGGACTCAGTACTAAAAGACTCGCTTTTATCCATCATTTTATTTATTATTAATTTGGGGCTCCCGCTATTTAGACCAGTGTTTGGCCCAACTTCTCATAACATAAGTGGTGTGTGTCCCTTATTTGCTTACCACAAATAGAGGAACCTACCGTTTTGTGCCGACTCCGAAAGGCAGTTGTATTTTATAAGAAGCTTTTTCATCGCAGAAATACCGTCGGGGGTTTGCCATTACGTGCCGAGGAGTGACCGCTATTAGAAAAAAACCTTTCTATGATTAAGATTTTGCATGCCCAGACTGAGATTCGAACCTCGATACCAACGGCATATCGAGTTAAAGCACGCACCGCTACCTACTCGACTACAGCGGTCACTTGCTTTTATACGCATATCTTTTTCAAAATTTCATACCTTAAAATAAATATTTTTTTTTGCATAAGGGGTGTTTCGCAATTTCTTCCATATACTCGTAATGTACGAAAAAATCGAACTATACACTAAGCAAAATGGAGTTGGAAATGAAGACAAAAAACCAAAAGCAAAAACTGAAAATATTGAAAATCAAAAGGGGATCTCTTTATGTGGCCGGCGATGTACATCCTTTATTTAAGAAATTCAATACTTCCTGACATTTTCCGCTTAATGGCGCAATATTCTACAAGCAACGATTAAAGTGCCAGCAATGTGCATACATATGTATGTAAACAGATATATGTGTGTATGTACGTGCCTGACTGTGTATGTATTATCTTTTTTTAATGTTTCTACCACGGGTATTGAAAAGCTATGTTACTGTGTAAGCATTGAATAAGATTAAAGAATTTAACGCTTGATTTGCTAATTACTTGCTGTTTGCCTTTTTGTTTTGAAATGTCCTGAACGAAAAAGGTATCAGTTACTGTGGCTAAAATAATTAGAAGCACGGTAGCTGGTATAATAGTAGAAATAACTTTGTGTGCGTGGAACGAAAATTTTTTTTTAACTTTGGACACACCCTTGCACTCTTCAAGCCTTTCAACATTGTCAATGACTAGTACTTAAGGGCCTTTTAGTTAATGTGAATATCGGTACGTTAGAAATGTATGCAAAAATTTTCGCGTTTCAACGTAATATGTACTCGTATTGGTATATAGAAAATCTACTTTGCAAGTTAGTTTTTTTTTAGCGCTGCACTTTTTTGCACTTATTGTGCTTCTTAATTTGTTTGTCTCTCGCCAAATCGGGAAAGAATTAATTTTTATTGAGATGATTAACAATTAAAGGCTGTGCAATTGATTAGGAAAATCTAGTCGGTTTCAAATTATGGCCTCTTAAGTATAATTTTTCATTACTCAAATTTATGTAAATCCCCTTGACAAAAAAACAACAAAAAAAACTTAACAACTCCAAAAAATAAAAAGAAAAATGTATAAATGGATAAATTTAATTATAAGAACAATATGGAAGGATGAAAATTGTTTAAAAATCCGTTTGCTTATTACCTTACTTCCATTATTCAAATTTGGTCGACGGTTTTGTTAAAAAAACTTTTCACAAGCAAAAGATTTATCTACTTAAATGGCATATAATGAATACCTAAGAACATATGTTCTTCGAGGCTGGAGAAAGACAGAGTGAGGTAGATAGAAAGGGAGATAAAGCGCAACAGATAGAAGAGAGAGGGAGAGAAAAGAGACGAGGAAGAGAATGATGAAGAGAGAGAGAAAATAGACGTAAAAGAGAGAGAGAAATAGGTAAAACAAGAAAAGAAAATAGGAAGACATAGTGACAAACGCAGCATATCCCAGCAAGCGACCAACTTTCATAGGCACATTTTTTATGCGCAGCGTGTTAATGCCTGGTTTCGAAAGCCAGATAGAGAAGGAGTGCCGCCAAGTGTGAAAAAGCAGAAAGCGCGGAATAAAATATGATCGGCTCTATATCTAAAAAGGGTTGGTAATCTTTTCTCGTAAAATGATTCACTCTTGCGATAGCAAAAAAAAAATGCATAATAATTTATTTTTCTCTATCACAGTACTAAATTATGTTCAAACATTTAAAAAGGACTTTATTTTCTCGACTCAACCACATGCAGATTTTACGTACTTAAAGCCAATCACTTGCTCAGAAAAATATAATTGCGGACAAAGCAAATTTCAGTGAATTTTATATGGTAAAATTGGAGTGTTTACAAGAACGTTTTTTACTCGAGTTAAAGTGATATTTTTTTTTATTTTTTCTAATTTTTAGGGAGTTATATGCGGGGTGCATGCTCAAAAATTAGCCGAAGACACTGTTAGTGCAACCTTAATGCACAAGGCTCTACGAGTGTACTTAAGTATATAACAAAATTTACAAACAGATTCACTGTTAAAAAAATTTTTAAATAATTCAGCCCTTAAATTGTCATAACTCTCCATTCTTATGCGCTGAAGTCAATGCTGTTAATGAATTTTGAAAGATGTTATCTACTTGAAAAAGGCAAGTATATACTTGTATGTATGTAAGTTTACACTTGTCTCTGTTCCCTCTCCGCTTAAGCGCTCAGCCCTCAATGGCAGTGTCTATTGTCATCAGTGCTGTGCCCGACTGGAGGACACTCGTTTTCGGTAACGCTCTTAAAACTTCATGAATTTTGAATGAACATTGATGTTGACAGTTTGTAGTTGGACCGAGGAGAACAGCAGTCAACAGCAGTTTCGCAGCTGTTTTGCGCCTTAAATTATGCATAAGTTTTCTGAAAGTACAGCTACCTGAGTACGTACTTACATACTCGTATTTATGTAAGAATACATAGGACACCTATTTTCACTGCTACAGCCGCCTTGTGTTCCGACAGGCGCAAATTGAATTTTTCATTTTCTCAATTTTCGTTATGCCTTAACTTATGTCAGATTTAATTTAAGTTTTTTCGCATTTATTTAAATAACTGTGTAATATGTAAGAAAATTAATTATTTCAACTTATTTGTGGAGCAAACCACATCAGACAGTCGGTAAAAATGTTTCCTCGTACGTTTATTTTATCCAAATGTACATACATATATCATTTCAAAGTGTGGATTGCAAAGAACTGCTGACTGCTTGTCTGACTTCCGCATTCATTTGCCAAACGTTAAAAGTTAACAAACCAAAAAATCATTGCATATTCAAACGCTTTCACATATGTTCCAAAAGAAGGCAGTTTAAAAAATAAATTTCCTTTCTGCCCGCTGGCTGTCGAAAATAATCGTATGTGTATACAAACACTTGCATACTCGTACAATGACTCGTCAGTTGAAGCAGGCAGCCAGCCAAAACGTTGGATAACGCACGAGCACATGGAAGCGTAAGCGATTGATGCGCGCGCGTGCTTTGCGGCTTTGTAATTTTTTTTTTATATCTCACAATAAAGTGATATGTAATTTTCACATTTATTTATTTTATTTTACTTACCATTGCAATTGCAAATAAGCAATGATTTTTATCAGTCACTTTTATGTTGCAAAAATATTCAACTTTAATTAAAAAATTGTTAGTTTTAATTTTGGGGCTAAATAAGAAGAGTTGCTCGGTTTTTGATGTGCTATTTTAATATATTATTTTTTCTTCAAAAAATTCGTTTTGCTACTTTTTCAACTGGTATAGTGTAAGCAATTATTTTTTTTTTATTTAATTATCTCACTATCCGTTTTAAAATTTCAAAAAAATTTATTGAGAATTTTTGAGTACATATGCAGTTTGGAAGCCATGCCATTTTAGTGTGAGATGTAGCTCGCTAAAACAAAATTCAATTTTTTTTTGCCGAGGTTGTTGCATATTTCTATACCCAACACTATCAACGAAAAACCAATTTCAAACACAAACGGGATATTTTAGCGATCTGAACTTAAATTTTTTTTACACTAAAATTGAAAGGCTACAAAACTACATAGGTACTATATTTAAAAACTTCTAAACATTTAGATAAAATTACGAAATTTCGTTGATACTTGACACTGAAGCCGAAAATGCTATTAAACATTCGATTCGCATTTTAGTTTTAAAACAGTTAATATAACAGAATTTAAAATTGATAACAAACATCATTATATTATTTGTTGGCGATTATAAGCGATTGCGGGCTGGTTAGCGTAGATTTAAAAAAGATTCCCCCAGATTTAATGCAAACACATCTTGCTAGTGAGAGTCCATTTAATCTAGAGAAAAAAACGGAAGCTAGATTTGACAAGTAGATGCAAGTGCGGCCAACATAGCGAATAACTCAGTAATAAAAAAGAGTTGCCAATTAGGCGCGAACATTATTTTAATACTCGTATTCTTACATCTTTTATTTATGTATTTTTGATTCAAATAAAGGATTCATGTGGGTGGATCTGTAATCAAAAATGTTTAACCACCGACACTAAGTAGGGCCCGAAGGAGCACTTTGTTTGAATAATAATACCATTAGAAACTAAAGTTTAGTTTCTTTGGCAAAACACAGTATCCAGAACGAATGGATCTTACAAAATAAACAAGGTTAGGTTAGGTTAGGTTAGAGTGGCTGCCACCGCACAAAGCACGGTGGCACACTTAGGCTGTAAGAAGCCCATTGTGATAACAAAATAAACAAGAAGCATGCAAATTTTATAAAATTATACTTGCGTATACTATAATCATCTGTAGTTATTCTTAATCCCCACAAATCCTTTTAATTTTTCATTGTCAATGTAAAAAAAATTGATGGCAAATAATAATAAAATAATTAATAATTAAAAGCTTTCTACTGACGACATCGAAATTACGTATACAAATTTTGATTGGGTTACTAAATTTTAAATTTTATTGCCAATAAAAACAAATGCAAAGTCAGATAAATATTAGACTAAAATCGGCGAACAGCTGCAAATTAAAAAGGCTGAGAGGGATTAGAACACAAGTGTAGCGTTTACTTTAGGTCCGTGAAATTAAAAAATATATGTACGCAGACGCACATGTATATGCATGTAGATACATACCTATGTATTTAGTAGTGATTTTTTTTTAGAACATTTTCCCCATTAAGTTATTACTTTATTGCATTTTGGCTATGTTGTATAATTAAAATTCACTTGATGCTCTAAAAAAAAACCATGTAAGCCCACGATCTGTTCAAAACTAAATTTTAATTATAGTCTTTCGAGTTTTTTCAAATACGCAGTTTTGTAGATCAGTCAATGTCTGAATAATAAAAAATAAATTTAATGTAGTTGACTATTATTCACAATTTTTTGTATTGACGCTGTTGTTCAGTTCATCCCATAAACATAAATAAAAAAAATTAATCATACGTTTTATGGAAGAAAATGTGCAACACACTTGACGAAAAGCTTTCAAAAATCCATTGTATAAGTATTTTAACCAACTGAATTTAGGCTAAAATTAAAAAAATTGCATACTCGAAAGTTTTCTAAAATTTATAATTTAGAGATGGAGAATTGTGATGGCCATTTTTTTACGATCGGAATTTTTTTTTATTTTGGAAATTTTTTGTGAAGACAGTATAAAGTTTAAAACGTGAACTTTTACGGTTTTTGTAAGTATTAGACTGTATTTGAATATAAAAAAATTAATTTTTTTATTTTAATAGTTTTAATTTAAACACAGTTCATTCTGATACAAAAACCACAAATTCATATATGTATATGGAAATTTTTAAATATAAAAAGATAAAACTTTTGAAATCTATTTTATTAGTAATTTGAATCTTTAGCTTCCAGCTTCGTACAAAACTAAAAATATGTAAATATTAAATCAAAACTTCAAAAACAAAAAAGATTAAGAACTTATATATCTTTTTTTCGAGAAGGAACTATATTTTATTCGAATAGTAATTCAAATTAAATAAAAACAAAATATTATTTCAAATTTCTCAACATGCCGATGATCTATAGTTGTAAAACGCACTGTGTTTGTATGTTTTATATGTATTGCAAACGCTTTTCGGATTTGGCACACGGGGACAGGAATTTTTTGTTATTCCACAATAAATATGAATGTAGTAAAAATATACCAGGTAGCTGAACTTTGCGCATAAAGCTTGTAGATAAGTGTTCGGCTGACCGGCTGCTGCCTTGGTGCTGATGGCTTTGTTTGTTGCCAATGGGACTGCGGATGATTCACTCAAAGCCGATGATGGGAGTATTGTTTCCACAGCAGCAGCAGCCACTCGAAAATGAGTGTGAATATGTCAATGACAGCAGCAGTAACGGCAATATTGATGAAATAATGAAAACAATAATAATGAAAATAAAAATAAAACAATACAGCAGACAAGAGCAACAGCAAAATACACCGAACGTTAACACACTAGACATTTGAGCTACTCGCTACTCTCGTGACTACATACATACATACATAGGTGCTAAGCTAAAGGAATAATTTACACAAATAATAAATGTGTTTCATTTACAGAAACTATGATAAAAAAAAAATGTTGTTTTGTAAAGCTTTTGTTGTTGTATTATATTGCCTATGACCGAACAACAATGCATTGCCCGTGACAGTGATAAAATCAAGTCAATTGAATCTTTCCGCTAAACAAAACACCAATACAAATTTGTATACATATTTTTTAATTGACGTAAAAATTTAATTTTCCATTTGTATTACGCCCCAAGTTTTTATATGCATTGTAATAACGTACATACATACATATTATGTTTGTTCTTAGCGCGCATTGCAATTTAATCACGACACAATTGCTGCCGACATGCAAAAATCATGCTGCCAATAACTGGTAGAGTTAGCCACCAAATGGGCAATAAAATTACAGCACACGCGCACTTTCAAAGCTTTTATACTAGGTGGTTCGATAATTCGACTTTTTTGTAAATTTGAAAAAAACCGGTTGTTAATTTTTAAATCAAGAAAAAACCGAGTTAGCCGGTTCTTATTCCAAGTAAAAAAAGCTACATCAATGAGCATACACATAACTAAATGCTATGATATCTATGAAAGCAATCTTTGGAAAATTAAATGTCCGAGTTAAGTAAGCAGTCTCAGTCTCTAATAGACAAAAGTCATTATTTTAGACCAGTTGGCATTAATTGGTGTCAAAATAAAGCCTCTAGTGTTATAATAAAGTCTCTCAATTATGACCAGCTAATAGGCAGATCACAAAAATTAAGACAAAACTTAAAAAATAGAAACGTAAAAGCGAGGAGGCAATAATCTGCAAATCATACATACAGCTGTGCTCCCAGTTTCACATTTCAATTCCACAATGTGATTTTAAAAATTTTCTATGTTGAAATTTCCCTTTCAGATTCAGCTATGTATGCTTTTTTGAACAGACATCAGGAAAACACTTAAAAATACGCATTTTTCAAAGAATAACTAATACAGAAATGTCATAAATGGCTTCTACAAAAATCAAATAATATTTAAGAAAATATTCCAATCAAAAACAATCACACACTTTTTGTCTTTTACTTTTCATTTCACATAAAACCAAGCATTCGGATTTAATTCACAAAAATGTATGTGAATGTGAAATTGCGAGCACCAAACATGTGATTTCGAACCGAATCCACAGGGAAATTTGTCTCAAATTTTAAAACTTGAGATTATACGGGATCGCTTAATTTCACATTGAGCAAATTGAGCGAGCTAGAAGGACTTGTTGACAAAAAGCCGTTGTACAATGTTTCAAGGTTTAATTAGTCGATGTGTTGCCATATTTCTATCAAAGTCTACATAAATCTTCACAACTACAAAAAAAACCGGTTTTGGAGATTAAAAAACCGATTTATTCGATATTCGAAAAATCAAGATTTCCAAAAAACCGTACACTAATTTATGAAAATACCGAGGAAAACCGGGTTAAAAAACCGAGTCAAAATCCCTAATTTATACTAACAGTGTGTGGACATACATACATATAAATCTAGTAGCCATATACATATGCAAGGGTAAATGCTTTTAAAGATAACTTAACCAGGCGTTGATTCCGAGTGGAATGCAAAGCTTCGTATGAATTCGGTCAACTCCGTTTAAATAATGGCTGTAGGCGTCCCGCCGTCGTGTTTGTTTATTTGCTATTTCCTTTTGTTGTTGTATTTGTATTTTATTGTCTATGGTCGTGTCTGCATGCCTGATATGTATTAGTTCGTCGGCACAAGTTTCGAATTCCAACATGACAGCTGCTGCATTTTTCAAGAGCGCTGTCGCCATCAAACGGCTTGGCGCGGGTCAGCTTCAAACATGTATAGTATGCAGTTAGCAGACTGTTGTAAAAATATGTAAAAAAAAAAACCGAATTGTAAATTGCATAGTAAAAATTGGAAAATCGTATGAATCGTTTGTGTATTTTTTACTGCATTTTGATTTGCATTCTTATGAAATTTTCACATTTTTTCATTTGTCATATTTGGTGCATAAAAGCGTAGACAGGCGGTAAAGCTAATTCGGTTTAACTTCCAAATTGATCCGATTTAAATCGAACTCTGACAGATGGTAGCACTGCGGATTGAGAGGAAAATATATATTTGTTTATTTGATTATCTCCTCAGTTTTATGTGATGAAAATAGATAAAAGCAAAACACTACAAATATATATGTAGTAAAATAAAAGGGAGATGATGATTAAAGAAAAAATAAAAACTTCTTTCGAAATTATTATTTTTTAGACGCTGAACTTTTTAAATTGCTCATATTTTTAATCCCGGCCGTTGCTACGCCCACTTATGACAATATCATCACAAATCATTAACAAACTCGGTACGAATAATATTTATTTTCTAACTAAAAAATACTAATAGAATAGATCGCGAGGATATTAAAAAATTCGGTTTCTCTCAACTCCAGCTTGTCGTCTTAAATTGTGGGACGCAACTTCATCTCGATCGTTCAAAAGTAGTTCGTTTTTAACTTAATTTCCATTTGATCGTTAATATAATCGTCTAGCCTGTAACAATCGCTCGTAATCGAGGAATCAAGGAATTTGATTTCCTGTTTTTACATAAAATTCTTTAATAATATTAGAAATCATTATTTATTTTTAAATCAGCTAAAGGCCAATTATTATTGGAAAACTTTGAGAAAAAACAACAACACCCTCCTCATCAGACTTCTTTCTTCACGACTTACGCGGAAGTCGAACCCACGTCATAACGTAAGTGATCTCCAAAATAGTGCTTTAATTTCTACCGCTAGCCCAAATAAGACCTTAATTTCTGCATATTTTTGTTTTATCTAGAGTTAGTTTTTAAGTTGTGGATACGTCATCTTAACGTTAAGTTAACGTAATGGTAAGTTTAAAGAAACAATTTTGTTTTTGAAGAAAAAGTAAAAAACAAACTTTTGGCTATTTTGAGAGCCCTAAATGAGCCCTTAATTCCTGTATAGTAGTTTATTTTTCTTAAGCTAGTTCTTAGTAGTGAATACACGTCAGCTTATCGTTAAGCTAAAGATTTTTTGAAAAAAATTAGAGCATTAAATTTAGGGTAACAGCTTTAAATTATCCCTAAATGAGCCCTTAATTATGATATATGTACGTTAGCCTTTCATTGCTTAATGTGGTTCCGCTATCTTAACAGACCTGATTGAAAGCGTCGCTAAATTTTGAGGCAACGAAGATTTTGTTGCATTAACTAGCTTTTGTCGACAGTATTCTCGTATGTATATATCAAAGTGCCGACTTTTTTTTTTTAGCAAAGTACACGTCGCCTTAAAAAATAACCAATCCTTAGTAGCATCCATATCGATGTATTCGAGTCCAAAATGTACTCGAATACTAGCTTCACTTATACTCGTAGTTGGTTTTCGAAAATCGTTCGACCAGTTGATCGAAAGCGTAGCTAAATTTTTCCGCAACAAAGATGGCGTGAATATCCCTTATCTGTAAATTCTTATAAACAATAACATTGGTAAAGGTTAAAAACTGCTGTTGCAGGCGGCTGCACTCATTCTATGTCGCTGTATTCGGCTATCCGACTCTGATCACTGATCAACCGCAAATACACGAATGAAAAGGCAACGCCACAAGCTACCCATGACACGACACATGCAAAAATTCAGCAGACATATCAAATAACTTCACATATGTATGTCAACATGTATTCTTGTCATTTTAATGACAATTTAATTGTGGGTTGGCTGCAAAAAATGTATTAACTAAAAGTAAACATATCCTATAGGAAAAATATGCGCTAGCGAAATAGAAAATAAAAATTACTTTGTTCACACAGAAATCTCTTCGGCTCAATTAACTCTCAAATTGTGCAAGAGTTTTTTGGTGTTCAATTAGCGATAGGCAATTATATTTATATATAGCGATGGAAGTTTCTAGTAGAAGTTAGTACTTTGATGGCTAAAAAGTGAAATTGAAAAGTTTGTTTGTTCCCTTACAATCCGGACCGCATCCGTTTATTAGGGTGTAGATGAAAATTTGCATTCAAAAATGGTAGTGTCCAGAAGTACGGCAACGCAAGTCAAATTTCCAGAATTTGAGAATTAGTTTTCCTAGAATTATAACCTAATAAATTTTGCAGAAAATGCAACCACGAACTTTTACGGACATTTCTTTCATATTTTTAATTTCTTAGGTTTATATAAAATTTACTTTCTTACTTGAGAAAGAAGGCACTTTCCATCCAATTGTGGATTGCCCATTTTCTGGAGAACGGGAATGATTTCTGCTCTATATTGGCCATCGGTGGGGTCCCAAGTTGCGGTAAGGAATAAATCTCATTATTCCTGATTAAGGGCCAGATTTTCAGTGCAATTTAAACTCTATTTGTCGTTTAAACTAAGTTTAAACTCAGTATGAAGTTTTCCAGTTAACTTTAAGCGTGATTTAAACTAAATTTAAACGGTCGAGATTGCAGGGTTACACTTTGTTTAACTTATCAACTGAATGTTGAGTACTTTGTTTAAGTTGCAATACATTTAATTTAGCGCAAGGAAACAAAGTTTAAATTTAAACTGAGTTTATCTTAGTTTAAACAGGAATAAGGAATACGAAAAGCTCACTACCAATTGTTTGACGAAAATAAAAGCTGCAATGAAAGCTTGGTTTGTCGAATAAGTTCTAAAATAAAGCTCCACAGTGTCGCATAGACAATCTAAGACAATTTTATTGGCAATCAAGTATTAAGACTTCTTTTTTTTTAACTACGTATCCGATACTCTACAACTAAAAGACTCGAATAGTTTCAACAATAGTTTCTGAGGACCCTGGCTGTATGCGATTGCAATTCCGGCCATTTCAAATCTATAGTTAAAAAAAAATACTTCTTTTTAGGATCTTAAATATTTATAATCAGTTTTAGGGATGATATCAGTAAGAACTTGTGGCCGCTGTGGTCGAGTGTGGCCGCTGTGGTCAAGTTGGTAGCGGTGCGTGCTATAACTTGATATGCCGGTGAGTTCGAGGTTCGAATCTCAGTCAGGGCAAGCAAAATCTTAATAATAGAAAAAGTTTTTTCTAATAGCGGTCACCCCTCGGCAGGCAATGGCAAACCTCCGAGGGTATTTCTGCCATGAAAAAGCTTCTCATTAAAATACATCTGCCGTTCGGAGTCGGCACAAAACTGTAGGTCCCTCCATTTTGTGATATAATATAAAGACGCACACCACAAATGGTAGGAGAAGCTCGGCCAAACACTGAGCTATATAGTGTACGCGCCAAAATTATATATATCAGTAAGAACTATATATTTACAAATAGGTTGTTTTGGTCGAAATAGAAAGCACGACGTATTTTTCTCAGGTCAAATTTTCCCTCTGCAATCAAGATCCAACTCTAAATACATTTTTTTTGTAATATTTATAATGAGCTTTCAATTAAAAAAACAAAACATAAAGCAGTTATGCTTCCGTATGCATTAGACAATTTTTAGTAACAAGGCGAAAATTTTCCTACAGGGTAATGGTTTTTTTATATACTTATGGTACATGCATGTGTGGGCGTGAGGATTTTTCTGTGTGCACAGTTAACTGTAAGACTACTTAAAATAATATGACACCTACAATGAAATACTGTAAACTCTCTGAGTGTCAGGCGGACAAGGTCGCACTTTTGCGGTTACAAATTTATTCGCAGATTACATCAAATAGCATACAATTACAGTATAAAGGTGTTAGTAAATATTATATAATAATAGAAAAGTATAAATGTGCGTACACACACACATTGAGGTCATGTACTCACCAAAACACGATTTTCGGTTTTGTCACCTTTCGTCTCCAATTTAACCATATATTTGACCAGAATTTTTGTATGACGGCCCAGTATGGATTTAACGCTTTCTGTAAAAAAGAACAAACAAAAAAATTAGCTAATAAAAATAATTATGTAATTAAAAGTATATTTGTTAACATATAGAAAAAAATAAAAAGTAAATACTTAAAGAAAAACAAATAACAAAAAGTTGTACGCTGTTGCGCATTTTCGTGATCTCAGTAACTTAAGAAATGCATACAATTTAAGCTTCTCGAAAATAGCTTTTAGCGTAGTTCTAGTTAACTTTATTATTTATTCAGGTCCCGCTGGTTCCCAACTGAAGTGCTTCACTGCTTCGGATACGCACACTTTACTTAAGCCTCAAAGTGGCTGTTATAATATTAAATCATAGGACAATATTAAAGACAAACACACATAGAACGATATATATTTTATGCCTTTATACATAAATATAAATATGTATGTATGTAAATAGGTATGCATGAAAGAAAATGCAACGAAATGGAGAAATCTCAGTTGGCCACTTAAGTAAAAAATTTATAAATTAAAAGCATTCGTCGCTTTTGAATTACTCACATTCTCTAGTGGCTTTCTTTCGATCGCCATATCCATCCACGTAGTATGCATCTAGTATGCAAGTATGTATTATGTATGTATGTATGATATGTATGTATAAGTATATACATATGAACGCAAAAATTTGAGCGAAACTCGGTAAATATTGGATAGAATTTTATCTTTTTGTCGGCAAATTTAAGGCTAAGATTTTGCACTGCTGTTAGCATTGAATCCCTCGTTAAATATCGGTAAGGGTACGGGTTAGCCGGAAACAAAAATATTAATTTACCACAATTTTTCTAAAAATTTAGCAAATCGGAAAAAAAATTTAACAATTCTGTTAACAGTTAAAGTAACATTAATATATTATTTCAAGGTCGCAATTTTTCGCTATTTGTTAATATAAAAATATTGTTTATAACCAAAGAAAAATCGTTTAGCCGGTCGTATTTTGCTTATAATATTGGTCTTTTCATATGCAAAATTTTTTAACCTCAACGGAAATTAACCACATACATTTTTACAAAATAAAAAAAGCAAAAAATTATCTATTGCACTGTATGTATGTTTGTTGTACATCATATGGTGGAAGCATAGAACAACAATTCAGGTGCAACATTCGACTATCAAAACTAATAAGACAAAGTTTTTGATTGGTCTTTCTGCTACTGCTACACCACCATTTTTCAGCATTCTTTATAACATTTCGTACACGTTAGGGCCAGTTTTTCAATGCAAATTCAACTGTGTTTGTCGTTTAAACTAAATTTAAACTCAGTTTGCAGTTTTGCAGTCAACTTTAAACGTAGTTTAAACGGCTGATCTGGCACGGTTAAACTTTGTTTATCTTATTAGCTGATTGTTGAGTACTTTGTTTAAGTTGCAACAAATTTAATTGACCGCAAAATTTAAACTGAGTTTAAATAAACTTAGTTTAAACTATGTTTAGGCCCGCACTGAAAAACTGGCCCTTAGTGTCGCAAGTTTGAATGCGTAAAAAAATGTATTATTTTCAATAAATTTTAATATTACAATTTAATTAAAAAAAAACTCCGTTTACAAAAAGCAACCATTTCATTTTATATAAGTTGATAAAACTAATATGTTTACAAATATTTTTCTAATGAACTATTCGAAAAAAAAAATGGCAAAACGGAAAAAAGTGCAAATGTTTAGGTTTAAGCAAAATGACTACGCTAAAAGGTTAAACCGTCCATTATTTTTTGTTTAGGGAAAACGATAGCACACTGGAATGTGAGTAGGATACTATGATTATAACGGCGATGACACGTATAATATCGGTAACGATACCTAATACTATATAAATCGAAATTCTAGCGATAACAATACCCAAAAGAATAATAAAAACCTCAACATCGAGTTAAAGTTTATATTGGTTAACTATAAGTATGTATAACGAAAGCGATACTTTGGATTATATAACAATAGCGATCCAAAGCCTTATGTTAGATAACTACAGGGGCCGAAGATATATTTAATTTTATTTATTTAGATGTATGCACATATGTACATATGTATATACAAAAAGTGAAACTGGAAAAATTTTGACGACTCTCAATTTGAGAATCATCGATTTGAGAAGCATAGATCTCGCAATAAAAAAAGTTAAGTTTGAGACAATAACTATTATTTTAAAGTTGCAAATGAGCTAGTTCCCTACAACTCGATATCAAACGTGATATGTTCTCATCAATTCTTTATTATTTTTGCAGGTCATATGAAATGCAACGCGGGATCTTAATGAGGAAACTACATTGATTATCGATTTTCCAACTACTTATAAATAAGTATCATGACTGAAAGTAAATCGCAACTTAATTTTTCAATACTGTAAAATGGATTTAAAAAGAGTATCAAGATTGATATAAACTTGAGATTTATATATTTCTCAAAAGTTTGAGAAAAAAAAATTGTATTACTCTTCAACTCTCAACAATGTACAACATATTGAGTTAATATATGTATGTGGCGTATGTGGAACAAGACTTCCAAGTGATGATGGTGCCAAACGTCAAAAAAAAACAACACAAATCATAGCAAAGCCGCCAAGGTAGGCGGTTAAGATCAGCCATGGAGGTCAGCGTTGGCAATGAAGGCACTCAGAAATCAGTGGAGGCATCCAAACATGTTTCCAATCTACTAAAACAAAAAACAAGTGCATAAGCAAATTTGTAGCAAACATGATTTTGTAAATTTGCTTTAAAAACAAACTAAACGCTTTGCAGGCATCCGGGCATAAAACAATTTAGTTTTATAAAGACAAAATTTAGCCCAATTTTCAGCTGCCAGTTGTTGAGTACATTTTATATTAAGAACACAGCAGCCATCTTACATTGAAGCATTTTATATATACTCAGCAAAATAATAAAAAAATAGATGAAAGGAAAAACTAAACGTTTTACATATTTATACAGATTTATGGAAAGCACCAGCATACAAATGTGGCTTCCGCCCAATCATTCAAATTTTTTTTTGTACACTTGCTATTTTGTTCTTGTGTAAAAAATTTGTTGAAACGTTATGAGCTTAGTTAGTTTGAGAATTCGCAAATTGAAAAAAGTTTGCCCGCACGTCCTTGAAAAGCTGAATGGGAGGTGTGGGGCATACGAGTACATAATATGTACATATCACGACAAGCGTGTGCGAAAAATTGGGTTATGCGTCAGATGCGTGCAAAGTTTAGAAAATAAAACAAGACTCGGCGAATTTTTTGTTGATTTTTTACAGCTTCAATTGTTTGACTACTTTTCAAATTTGGTTATTGGCAAAAAAAAAAACTGCGCGAATGACTATCAACCACTTTATTTGTTATTGTTTGGACATATACATAACTATTTATTTTAAATATTTTTGAGCTTTAAGGCCGATTGGTTTATTTGGAAAATTATTAGGAAAAAACAAAAATACTCGAAATTTTCAACAGAAATATAGAATGAAGTACATATAAATGTCAATTTTAATTTTTCACCTGGCTTATTTTCTATTAAGTGGTTTACTTATAAGTAAAATTTGCTTTGCATCAATATTATAAGATTGCGTAAACAAAGCATAATTTTAATATGGGGATACGATGAGAATACTAATAAGCCTTAAACTATTGATCACGATAAACACAAACGACACAAATTAAAGTTAGAAAAATATTAAGTTAGAGAAGAAGGAATATAAAAGGAAAAAGAAAAAAAGATAAAGAAATTGATAATGATAAAAATAATCATAAAGAAAAAGTTGAGATAAAGAAAAGGAAAACGGAAACGAAAACGAAAAGGATAAAGAAATATATGAATATAAATATGTATAAAGATATGAGATAACTAAAAAGAGCAAATCAAAGAAAAAGATGAAGGATAAAGATAGAGGTAAATATAAAACTAATAATTTAAAAAAAAACAAAGATAAAGATAAATTTAAACATAAAGATATATATAAAGATTAGGAAAACGAGAAAAATAAATAAAAAGATACACTTAAATATAAAGGTTAAGATATATAAAAAGATAAAGATAAAACAAATTTAAAGATAAAGATAACGATAGAGATGAGATAAAATATAAAGATACAAATTAAGATAAATAAAGACATGAAAGATAAGAAAAAGAAAATGATAAAAAAAGGATAACGATACAAATTAATGAAGTACAAGTGTAAAGATGAAGATAAATGCACAAAGATTAAGATAAAAATATAGATAAAGGTAATTATAAAAAAGATACAGAACGGGCAACGGTAACATTATTTTTATGAATTAATGTTAAGAAATAACTCAGTAACCTAAGATTGACAATTTTCAGTTTAATATGGCTTGAATTTATGAACTTTAAAGCGTAGAAAATAGGTAAGAGATCGCGAAGGTTAAGCGCGTTTAAAAATGTTTGAATTGTAAAAATCGGTGCGCTTAAATTTTACATCGAACTGACCATGATGAAAATTAACACGTTGATGGGCATATTTGTTCAAAAATCAAACACAGCGCTTGCATAACTTGATAATAAGGATTCAAAATAATAAAATATTAAGCAGTCACCTGACATACATAGTTATCATTTGCGTGTTGGTTGGTTTAAGAAAATCCTTAACGTACTTAAGTAAGAAAATATACTTTTCCGAACAGTAGTGTTGAAAAAACACATATTTATCAATGTAAACACTTTAAATCATCATGTACACAAATCACAAAACATCACTTTACTTCCTTACTTAATTAGTTAGTATGTTCAATGGATAAGTATGTTACTTTGGTAAAATCCTCTTTACTTCCTGGCTATTGATCTCTACATAAAACTGCTGCTTCACTAAAAACTACTCTTCAAATCCACATTTTAATGCCGGAAGTTATCTATTTAAACTCATAAATACAAGCTAACATATAAAAATTGAATGTATCCAATTAATGTGTACAGCTGCGAGGCAAACGAACTGTCCAAGTTATGAAGCCCCAAATAAATTAAAAGCATGTCAACTTATGATTGCCTTTGGATATGTACGCATTAATATATGTATGTATATGTATGTATATGTATGTATGTACGTATGTGCGTGCGTGCATGCATGCATTTGTAATACAAATGGCTGATAGACAATGTATCCAATGAGTGAATGGAAATCAATTCACAACCGATTTCAATAAATATTTTAAAATACAATCAAGAAGACGAGTAGAAAGTGAATGAATACCAGCAAAATATTAACAAGATCAATTAAGGGTTAATTAGCAATAAAGTAGAGAATTATATACAAATCAAATGAATGTAACAGACGTTGTGGAAAACAGTCACGAGAATTATTACATATACACAAATAGTTAGCTACTCGTAAATACACAAAAGCATGAAGAAGGATGAATAATTTTATCAGCATATTATTGCTGTGCGGAAAAAATACCGGGCGGCACTGGTAATACTTGCCAATTCAGATTCCCTCTTTGATCAGTTATGCGTCTGTGTGCATGGTTCTACTGGAGTCGTTTACGTGTGTGCATCGTATATTCCGCCGAATAGTGATGACTATTTATATTTTGCTCATTCTGACAATGTAGTGTCCTTAGCATCAATGATTTCCGTGGATTCTCATCTCTGTGATTTTAATTTATGCCATTTAAATTGGTGCTCACTTCGAAACTCGACTGCATTTATGGCCTCTAATGTTAATTCATCAGCCGAGATTCACGTCATAGATAGTTTTTTAAGCATTGATTTACTTCAAATAAATGGCTTTCATAATAAACTTAACAGACTTTTAGACTTAGTGTTTATTTCTAATAATATTAATTATACTTTATCGGAATGTGTTACACCAATCTCACGAACCGACAAACATCATGTTCCTCTTGTTCTCGAGTTGGAGTTTTATGAATTTGCTGAGGTGTTAGATGATCCCAGCATAAAGTTCAATTATACCGCATGTGATTTTTCAGAGTTTAACGAAATCCTGTCTAGTTTGGATTGGTGTGATGCCCTCCATAGCAGTAATGTTTCTTATTGTTTTCACAATTTTAAAACTAAACTATTTGAGTTGTGCTTGAAGTACATTCCCGTCTTTTTTTTTTTGCTGTCATCGCCGCTGCTACTGCCCTACTGTTGTTGCTGTTACACTCTCCCTCGAATTTTCTACCATCATGACCACTCGCGCCAAATCAAATCGCCTTACGACCACCTCGTTTGCTCTTAGTCCAACAACATATCAGCATCCGAGTAAAGGTGAGAGTTCACCTAATGCTGCGTGGGTTTCGAAACTGGAGGCAAAAATCGTGAGTGCAGTGAAGGAGTCAACAAGGGAATCAGGTGAGCGCATATTGCTACTTATAGGAGAGCTAACATCTCAGCTCACAAATTTAATGCAAAGCGTAAAATCTCTCGAAGAAAGAGTAGTGAAAGCGGAGCGCGACTGTGCTGATATAGCAATACTGCGCAATGACGTTCGTGCTCTTAAAACGGAGGTGTGTGCAAGAGAATCACTTAGCACTGAAGTGTGCTCACTTCGCAATAAAATTGATCGCTACGAAAGGGCCGAAGTAGCCGCTGATGCGTTTGTACATGGTATACCAGCGGAGAGTGGGGAGGATTTAATGGCTATACTAAAGAATATAAGCAGCTCAATCAACAGCGTTATGCCTGCAGTGACGAACATTTTTCGACTGCGAAAAATAACCAACACCAAGACTGATGCTCCGATTCTTGTAAAGTTTAGCTCTCCTAAGGAAAAGGGCTTGTTTCTCAAGTCCATTGCACTTCATAATCGCAGCAACGAAAAACTGTGCTTAAAACATGCTGGGTTTGAATCGAACAGGCCAATTTATTTCAACGAATGCCTGACTAAAGCAAATCATGCGTTGCTGAAAGCTGCGCTTCGACTAAAAAAACAAAAACAAATATACTCAGCTTTCACCAGGCGTGGGCAAATTTATATAAAGCGCTCTGTTAGCGATTCTCCTGTCTGTATGCCGACTATGGAATCTCTGAGTAACCTAATAAGCACTGACGAAGAAATTGCTCTCTTTCGTAGCAATATGTAGAATATCGAGTGTTCGTTACCTTGCTCTTAATTCTAGTTTTCTTAAATATAACCCTTTTCTATTCAACTATTTCAAATTATATGTAAATATCTCTTTTGTTATGACGTCTAAATTTGTTCATGTTGCTCTTACATTAATATTTAGTTTGACACTTAATTTAAATGACACCTTCGACTGATATCATCAGGAAAGGGAATAGTCAAAGTACTAGTCACTGTGCGATGTTACGAGTACTATGCAAAAGAAGAAATGGACTAAAAATATGTCATATCAATGCCCAGAGCTTGTGCAGGAAAATTGATGAGTTTAAGTATTACTTTGAGAACTCTCTCATTGACCTAGTATGCATATCGGAGACATGGTTTACTTCACATATGTGCGACGAACTCTTCGCAGTCAAAGGGTACAAACTCTTTAGACATGATAGACAGGGACACGGTGGGGGAGTTGCGATCTTTGTGAAGGAGTCATTGAAATGTTTTGTGAAGTCAAAATCAACCGTGGACGTTTGTGTTGAATATATGTTTGTTGAAATTGCTTGTTGTAATCGTAAAATTCTAGTTGGTACCGTGTATCGACCAAATAAAAATGTGGACTGTAGCCCGCTCTCAAATGCTATTGAGAAATTATGTCTTTC
Source organism: Philophylla caesio (assembly GCA_963971545.1). Lineage (NCBI taxonomy): Eukaryota > Metazoa > Arthropoda > Insecta > Diptera > Tephritidae > Philophylla > Philophylla caesio. The sequence continues at coordinate 111,742,546 of OZ020606.1, read as the reverse complement.
ATATGAAGATATTGTTATTGCCGGTGATTTCAACTGCAACTTGCTAGTCGAAAGCCGCGTTACTGACGCCATGAGCACTTTCGGTCTTTTGCCAATAAATACACTTACCCCAACTCATTTCACCAGTAGCAATGAATCTCTTATTGACATTTTTTATACAAACAACCTTAAACGAGTTCTACTATATGACCAACTATCCATGCCTTCTTTCTCCAGGCATGACTTAATTTTCTTGACGTTTGACTTCTCTGTCACTACCACTGACGAATTACAATATTATAGCTTTCGAGATTTTGAAAACATTGACTATGTTAAACTTAATAACGACGTAAATAAAACTGATTGGCGCTATGTAAATACGTTGACATCTACCGACGATCAAATGCAATTTTTACAGACGAATTTACTTAAATTACTTGACACGCATATTCCCATAAAAACAAAAATTAGGCGACATCATGACAACAATTGGTTTAATTTGGAAATTAAAAAAGCTATAGAAAAGCGGAATAAAATGTATGACCGGTGGAAGAGATATAAAACAAGTGGTTTTCGCAATCAGTTTTTAATTTTAAAGAAAGCGGTTGTTAAAATTGTTAGAAATGCCAAAGCTAAGTACTTCGATAAACACTTCGGCAGAGCAGTAGAAAGCAAACAAACTTGGAAAAAAATTAGAACTCTCGGTCTGGTTAAAAGTAAAACAAATAATTCGCAGTATTTGGAAGATCTTGACGCTATAAATGAAAAATTCGTAAATATATCAGCACCTCGAATAACAAAAATTTATAATAATATTAATTTACCGTGCTCACTACCAAACGATCTGAGATTTAGTTTTTCGTGTGTGGATCAGACCGACGTCCTTGAATGTTTCCTATATGTTAAATCTAATGCCGTTGGGACAGATGGCATTCACCCAGTGTTTCTAAAAGCAGTTTTGCCGATTCTGCTCCCGCATATCACACATTGCTTTAATACGATTCTCACCACATCCGTTTTCCCAAAATGTTGGAAAACTGCCAAAATCCTACCGATCCCTAAAACCAATGGCGAACTCAGACCAATTGCAATTTTACCATATCTTTCGAAGGTACTCGAGTTAATAATGCATAAGCAGTTAAGTGCGTTTCTTTCTAAGGACTCCCTTTTAAACAAGCGGCAATCCGGTTTCCGAAAAGGCCATAATTGTGTAACCGCGCTGACTGACGTGATCGAAGACATTTGCGAGTCCATTGACGAGGAACAGGTCACTTTCCTTACCCTATTAGACCACTCAAAGGCGTTCGATTCCGTAAACCACAGTATCTTATTTGCAAAACTCGATAAACTCTTTGGGCTGTCCTACACTGCTATTAAACTACTTGCCTCCTACTTAGAAAATAGATCTCAAGTGGTCTGTAGTGGGGCACTGACATCATCTGCTTTAGAACTAAAAAGTGGAGTTCCGCAAGGATCCATCCTCGGTCCGCTTCTCTTTTCCTTGTACATTAATGATCTACCAACTGTTATTACTGATATGAGCTTTCACATGTATGCAGATGATGTCCAGGTTTATAAATCTTGCAAGCTCAATGATATATGTGACTGTGTCATTAAAATTAACGAAAACTTACGCCGTATCAATGAATGGGCCTCCGAAAACGCACTGACTCTTAATCCGAAGAAGTCCCAAGCTCTTATTATCTCTAGAAAGCCTTTCGACACTTCGATCTTACCAAAAATCTCGCTTGGTGGCATCGATATCAACTATGTGGAGACAGCTAAAAATCTTGGCATAATCTTCAACAGAACTTTAACTTGGGATAGCCATATTAATGTAGTGGTAGGTAAGCTATATGGTATGCTTCGCGCACTTTGGACCACGCAACACTTTACCCCTCAACGAATTCGTATCTTAATTGTTAAAACTTATCTTATGCCCTCACTATTATTTGGTTGTGAAATTTTTGTTAACTGTGGTTATATGTGCAAAAACAAGCTTAATGTTTTGTTTAACAATATCACTCGTTATGCGTTTGGAATAAAGACAAGAGACCACGTTTCTCATCTTGCTGAGTCTATATATTCCATGTCCCTGGATAAGCTATTTCAGTATAGATCCCTCTTACTTTTGCATAAAATCTACTACTCGAAAGTACCTGGGTACCTTGCCCTCAGAATAACTGCCACGAAATCTATGAGAAATACTAAGCTCCTCGCTGTTAAATACAGAACAATGGTGTCGGAGAGGCAGTTCCTGGTGCACGTGACTCGTCTTTGGAATTCTCTTCCCCAAAGCTTGATATCTTTAAGTAACATTAGCACATTTAGACGCGAGCTTCAGAGATATATTAGTACTAGTTAAGATAATAATAATACTTAAGCAATTTTTATTCTTATACTTTATTATTTTCCTTCAGTCATATTCGTAGTTTTAAGTTTATATGTAGATATTCTAATTCTATTATTTTTATAAATAAATAAATAAACATACATATCCGTTGTGACTAGCACTAATAATTATAAGGTTTACCCTTGTTGTGTTAGGATTGAATTAATAATAACAAATAAATAAAAAAAAAATAAAAATAAAATGAAAGCGTTTAAAGTCCCATGGCACACTAAACGGTTAAAGCATTTAAAAAATTTGAAGAACAAATTTTGTAAATTGTATAAAAAATCTAATGATCCACTGCACTATTCTATATTTCAATGCTATTTAAAGGAATTCACTTGCCTGAACAAATTCTTATATAGAAATTATATTTTGAACTTTGAAACCAACATAATTTCAAACTCTAAAGCGTTTTGGAGATTCATCAAGACAAAAAGATCTTGCTCGTCAGTCCCAGTCAATGTGTTCTTTGATGGAAAATTCGCAAACTGTGCTAAGGATTCTGCCAATCTATTCGCTGATTTTTTCTGCTCAAATTTTGAATCCGACTTGGATTTAGATACTGCTTCTCCTCCTTCTTGGAGTGACTCGTCGCGAAATTTTGGATCTTTGCGCTTGTCAATTACTGACGTCATTAAGGGCATTAGTAAGCTCAAGCCCTCATCTAAAACGGACTCGGATGGCCTTTCGACTATCTTGTTAAAACATTGTTTAAGTCTTGCTGAGCCTTTAGCAATAATTTTTAATAAGTCTTTGGAGACTGGTACTTTTATAGATGACTGGAAGCTGACATCGGTTACGCCTATTTTTAAGAGTGGAAACAAAAACGACGTTCGTAATTATAGGCCGATCTCGAAGCTCTAGTCTGTCTCAAAACTTTTTGAGATAATTGTTAATGAAAAATTATATTTTGCTGTCAAAGGCCTTATTTCCATCAATCAGCATGTTTTCGTTGCGAAGCGCTCTACAGTCACTAATATGTCCATTTTCAGTGAATACTGCATTTCTGCTTTCCAAAAACAATGTCAAGTAGATACAATATATACAGATTTCTCGAAGGCGTTCGACAAAGTATCACACCGTATACTCTTGTTCAAACTTGCGGCATTGGGGTTTCATTCTACATTTTTATCGTGGATTAAGTCATATTTGTCCAATAGGCGCAGTTTCGTTTCTGTTGATAGTGCCACATCCCGTCCATTTACTGCGCCTTCTGGTGTTCCGCAAGGTAGCATTCTTGGACCCCTCTTTTTTATTCTTTTTATTAACGATATTGGCTCGTGCTTCTCATTTGCTGAATACCTATTGTATGCGGACGATCTTAAAATTTTTGCGATTGTCAATAACTTTCAAGACTCTGAAAAGTTGCAACATGATCTAGATAAGGTTCATAACTGGTGTTGTTTAAATCGTTTATCGTTAAACATAAATAAATGTTTCCACGCAAGGTTTGCTAAGCTAAAAACTACTTTGCATACTTCCTATACTATTGCAGGCTCTGCCCTGAAATTCGTTGATGAAATTAAAGATTTAGGCGTCATTTTTGATTCAAAGTTAAATTTCACTAGCCACGTTAATTATGTTATTACCCGGTCATATTCGATGTTAGCATTCCTACGTCGTAATTGCTCTGCGTTCACTGATCCGTATACTCTCAAAACATTGTATTGTGCGTTTGTTAGATCGAGGCTTGAGTATGCCGCTTTTATCTGGAGGCCTTGCCAAATAGGGCTTTCCAATCGTCTTGAGAGAGTTCAAAAAGTCTTTCTACGATTTGCACTTCACTCAATGAATTTTTCAGATCCTTTGCCATCTTACCGATCTCGTTGTCTATTGGTAAACTTAAAATCCCTTGAGAACAGAAGATTTATACTGTCGTCTTCATTTGTCATTGGTATCATTTCTGGGACTATTGATTGCCCTACGCTTCTAAGTAAGATTCAGTTTAATGTCCCATATAAAAATCTCAGGCAGTTTGAAACCTTACATATTGATTTCTCCAGAACCAATTATGGAGTGAATGCCCCTATTTCTAGGGCATGTTCTGATTTAAATTCGTTCTTCAGTTCTTTTGATGCTGATTTCACGTTGCCGTATGCCATATTATTAAACCATCTTAGATCATTTTTCTCTTAAAATTACTATTGTATGCCAATTATTTTTATCTATACTATATTAGAATCATTTTTCTCTTAAAATTACTATTGTATGCCAATTATTTTTATCTATACTATATTAGAATTTGCAATTTAAAGGCGTAATATACATATTTACATGTATCAGTTAGTGCGTTACTTACTATAGAATTTTTCTGTACTTCTAGTCTGTAAGATTTTTGTAATCATAGACCTAATAAAGAATGAATGAAAACTGTACAGAGCTATGAATATCATATATTGAATTTAAGCTCCTACAACTAATGCCATTTAACTAGATTACATTGTTTGATTGATTAAGTTAGTGATAGCCAGCGACAGTGGCAATTTTTTTACACTAATCGTGTGTATCAAACATTTATCGATTGTGTAGTTCGAGCGGCTCATATACATATGTACATAAGTAAGAGCTGTCGCCAACAAAAGTAGTCGCACCCTTAATGACACCCATATTTCTGTAATGAATTTATTTTATTTATTTTCTGCAGCTAATGGCATTTCAATGTAGGCACAGAATTGATTGTTACCACGTTTTGACACGCACAAATGGCATGGAAAGAAACTTTGATGGTATGCAGACATGGATTATATGGTAGATTCTAAGGTTTCTTCAACAGTTGGTTGGTTGCACGAGACTTAAGATTAAGGTTCTAAAACTTGTTATTTTATTAAATATATTTGGTAGACGACGTAGAAGTTTAGCAAAGTGTTTAAAATATAAACGATTTCAACGTTAAAGAAAATAAATTAAAAACAATTAGTTTCTTTAGTTTATGAGAAGAGGTATAAAGTTATATGTTAATATGCATTTGTGTTAAACATAAATTTTAATGTTTGAAACTGGAAAATGGTACTTAGAAAGAATCAACAGAAATTTGACCGCCAACTATCAGCTTGGCAGACATTTTATGTTTGCTATCCTTTATAAACAAAAGCTGTTTGAATGCAAAATAGGGCTTGGGTTTTTGAAATGTCTAATCGTCTAGTATTTGAATATCTAAGCGATACCTTAATGTTATGCTCATAAACATTCAAGAATGTAATCAATAATCATCAATTTGCAGTGAAATGCTGTTCTCTGCAGAAAATTTTTATTTTTTGCTATGCAGAACTATATCTATTTATATTAAAAATATTTTTTTTTTGTTAACCAATTGCTCTACAAATAAATCTGTTGAAATTTTGTTTTCCAATTAAACTTTCTGCCACAATTGCACGTTCAAATGAACTTCTGGTCATCAGACGCAGACAGCGAACAGGTGCTGCATTTTTGCGACGTTATCAAAAATCAATTATTAATCCAATCATTTATGTATACAAGTAATAGTAATACACAAACACTACATTTATTTACTGGATTTCTACGAACTTCAACTAGCAATTGCGGTACTTCATTGCATTCGGAAATCCACTTTATTTTTGACCCACTTTATCGAGAGCAGCTGCAAGTATGTATGTATATACAACAACAATAGATGAATGCACGGGCAACCGGCTAGCAGAACATAAATAAATAATACATTACTCATACGCCCCCAACCACAAAATTTAAACTTAAAGCTCTCAACTCCAGCACACTATAGAGTACAATAGAGCGAAGTGAAATGAAATGAAACGAAAAGATAGGTCATGAAAATAAAGGAATACATATGTATGTATATACAATTGTTTGGAAATGAATTTATATACATACATACATATATATGTTATGTTATTATTATGCTTACAATATAGTTATAACAAATTGAAAATTATTCGAAAAAGAAACACTCAAAAACAATGGTTAAATTACAGAGCAAATATCAGTGGACAGCTTGCCACAAATGGTTTGTGTGCATGACAGGAAACAAAAATCAACAAGTAAGGAGAGCTGAATTTGGGTGAAACCGAATTTTAAATATCCTCGCGATGAATTCTTGTATGGGCGGGGCCACGGTAATTTTTAAAAATTTCATAAAAACCCCGTTTCTTTGTTTCAAATCGGTAACAGTATTAAACTTTACTTAATTTGTTCTAATAGATACTGAAAAAACGAAGTTTTTTAAATTTTTCAAAATTTCCGTTACATGGAAGTTGTGCGTGGTTATGGTCCGATTTCAAAAATTATTGACGGTGATTCTAGCGTGGCGACGTCCATTTTTTTTAAATTTGATAAAAATCAAGTTTCTTAATTAACTATCTCTAAATATCAAATTATAATTAATATGATTCAATAGATAACGAAAAAAAGGAAATTTTTGCATTTTTCAGGTTATGGTCCGATTTCAAAACTTTTTGACGATGATAACAGCGATATCGAGGAAAATTTGTTCACAAATTTTGTGACGATAGCCTACACCGTTATTGAGATTCAGACATTTTTTCATAAGTGGGCGTGGCAGTCTTACTACAGTTTTTCAATATGACAAGGCATTAAATAGCGCTCACTCAAAATGAGCGCTGCTGAAAATTACACTTTAATGAAACACCAAAAACCTCACAAGCTAGCCATATACGAGTATGTAAGAAGATACTACCGAATGTTAGCAAAAAGAAAGCACAGAAAAACCCGAACTATCGACTCATATTTCTGCAACGCGTTAAAAGTGACGAATAATGGGATTAAGTTGGCATAAGCTCAAGTATCTGAGACGATTAGACGTTTTGGCCAACATGAAAGTCAGAGTGCATTGGTGCCTGCATCCATGCAAAATACAAAAATGCAAGTTGAGGTTTCTTTTAGTGAGCTATTAAAATTTAATGGTCAATTTTGACGCAATTGTGTGGCTAAGTATTTGATAACACTTATAAATGCATTGAATATTTTGCGGCTAAGAGCTCAGATGAATGTAAATTTTTTTGTATACAAATTTTATAACATTTTGAGGTATTCAAAGTATTTATTTATTCATGATCAATTGACAGTCAAGTCAGTGAAAATTGGTTGCAAAAAAGAACAATTAAGAAAATTTTGTATAAGTAAAAACTCTTACGAATTTGCAAATTTGTTCCAATAAGCGAAACATTTAATTTTAAATGCATTAGCCCATAGTTTTCGACACCAATCAGTAGCCGTTTTGACGGAACCAGGTTATATTTTATAAGAGTTATAAGTAATGAAGTTTGTTGACTAAAAAGGAGATCTTTAAACCTTAACGTAGTATTCATAACTTATCGCCCTTCAGAAGCATGTAGCGTACTTATTGCGGCGAATATTATTTAAATAAAACTTAGGGCAACCGAGAAGTAGCGCTCTGTGCACAATTTTAAACTCATTTTATATTGAACGCTTCATTTTACTTACCTACCGAAAACTATTTATCATAAAAAGACTCACGCAATTTTTTGTTCAAGTAAGCTCTGTGTGAACGTCCACTAAGACGGTATGTAGCAAATGTATGCCAGAAGTTCTGTAACTAAAATGTAAATATTACCTTCGTTCAAAACTATTTTTGTACGCAAATAGAGCAGTCATTAATTTAATTTAATTTATATAGTATGACGAGAGGAAATTGAATTTATAAAACGCCACCATAAGTGCAGACGGGCAGCTACAGTGCATGCGTCCAAACCACAAAGGATTATAAGCTGTACATGAATACATACATACATACATATAAGAAAAAGACAAAATAATGAATGAACAAAATTGTTTCACATATTTGCTCGCAAAACTTACTCCGAGTATAGATGTATCATATGCGGAGTAATGCTTGGAAAAGCGCAAAATTCTAAAACCTGTATGTGACAAAAAAAAAAAGGTTGCCGCCAGTAACCAACTAAAGCAAATGGAATTTGGCGTTGACCCAGTTCGAATTGCATGTCGTACAAACGAATCAGCAGCTTTGCTTGTATTTTATTTTTTACTTTTATTCACCTATTCACCCATTCATTTATTTGTGTATTCCAACAAATGTACCAGCTTCGTCTTCTGATTATTATTTTTTTTTTATTTTTTTGCAAGGATTAAGTTCATGAGTACAAAAATTTGCGGGCCATCGCTTTTTTCGCTTTTATGGCGAAAAATTGGTGACAAATCAGAGCACAACTCAACGTGGAAAATTGAACAAAAAAAAAACAAGAATAATAAATATAAAAAGTACATACTCTCTACACATGTCTATGCACATATCAACTCATGTATATGCTTATCGCACTAAACAGGCAATAAAAAGGCGACATGGTATACAAGAATACTCACGCTTTGCTTGCTATTTCAACTAAAAAAACGAAAATGCTGAATAACTAAAACTAAAAAAAATGAACGCCAAATTCATAGCAAAACAAATAAGAAATTGGAACAACAAAAACGTGAAAAATGCTTTTGTGATCACAAAACGCCCAACAAGTAGAGGCACCATATTATGTTGTCAATGGCACAAACTGTCTGACTGACTGACTGACTGCCTTTGCTGGCCGCCTGGCTGCCTTGTCGGCTTATGAATTGCTGTTTGCTGTTGTATCAGCGGTTTTGCGCCCACCTCCCATAGATGGTGCAGCGAATTGTGTATTGTGTGGGGAAGGCAACAAAACTCAGTCACAACAAGGCCTAATAGCCTATAAGCCACAAAGCTGAGAAGAGCATAGAAGCAAAAATCGCTGATAGGGCGAGAGTCGGTCAACAGTTTAGCAGGCTAAAAAAAAGTCAGTGACCTACACACAAAACTTCAATGCAAACGAAACGAAATAAATCGCATATTCTATTGCAAACCAAAAATAAAAACAAAATAAAAAAAATAATGAAATACATAAAAGGGTATAAATTCAAAAGCTACTACATTTGATGTTCATTGTATGTCCATAACTGTGGTTAAATAAATAGCAGTGATTTTTATTTTCGAACTCCTGTATTCAATGCTGATAGTTTTTTAAATAAAAATTCAGATGATTCTCTAGCAAAACCATATTTTAAGCTTTGAACAGTCTTCACAAAAAGCTTTCAAATTTTGAGAGTGTGGTCACCAAAATTCATAACATTTGAATTAGAGTTTTTGGAATTTTATATTATTTTTTGAATATGCAGTTTCGTAGTTCACTCAATTCTAGCTTAAGAATCAATTTTAGTCTCAAATCGATAAATTATAACGTTGATTTTTGAGATTTTTTTTGGCCAAGTGTGTTGCGCGGTTTTCCCCTCATATGAACGAAATCAATTTGAAAGGTATAAAAATGCCTTCAACGAAAAAAAACCAAAAAATCAACGTTATATTTAAAATTTAATGGGCTACAAAACTGAATACTTGAAAATTTTTTCAAATTCTGATTAAAAGCTAAGTAAGTTTTTTTCTGAGAACTATACAAAATGTGAAACTACCTTTATCATAATTAATAAAAAACTACAATCAAAAATTTAATAAAGGAGTAACTAATTGTTAGAATTTGTTAACAAAATTCACTACTATTATTTTAACCGCCACTGTAAACATGCAAATGTATGTGCATACATACTATCTACATTATCGTGCTTTTATACAGGTAGTTAAGCATTTATAGATGTACATACATACTTCGATATGCATAAACACTTTGCAATGAAGCCAGTTGAGTTTACTTGAAAGCTCTTAAATTTTATACACTTGCGTTCACAAACTTACCTACTTATGTATGTACATACATTTATTTATTTAAACATAAATATTTAACTCTGTATATGCATCTGGACAGCAATTAAAACTAGAGTTCCCAACACACAAATGGCTATGGAAAAACATTACGATGTCTCTTGCACTGGCCTGGCTTTTATTGAATTGGTAACAAGTGTTGTTAGAGTATTCCTACTCATGTTCACACTTACTTGTATGTAACATACACATATACCATACGTATAAAAGCGCTTATGGCTATAGGAAGTGTTCGAAATTTATCGACTCGGTTACCGGTTTGTCAACAACTATTTGTAAGGCTCCAGTGCGCTTAATATATGTATAATGTGAAAACTCTTAAAAGCAAATAATAACTAAAGTATTGGAAATTGTTAACATGACAACAAAGATATAAATAAATAAATAAATAATATGACAATTACAAAAAATATTGAAATAACTTGTATATTTAAATTATAAAATAAGAAGTGATTAGAAGGGCATGAAGCTGGAAGCAGCAAATTAACGGAAGCAAATTAACATATTCAACAAATTTTATTCGTAAATGAAATTTCAATCCAGAACATCCCCGTGGGCTGAGTCCTGCACCCAGCCCTGGCAGGAAGTACTACAAGCGGCTTTTAATAATAAATGTTCTATTATGTACCGTATAAATTTTAAGATAACTTGCCGTTGTACTACTTCGAAACTTAAGTTTCAGCAGATCTCAGATATAGAAGACAATCTGTTTGCTTTACGTCAATAAACTATTTTGTCACTTTATATGGAAATGAAATGATCCGTAAAAAAAATGTCCGTCTTCTTTTTTCGTCGGCCTTTATCTTCAGCTTCAAATAATGCGCTGCAAAGTTCAAATTTTTTTACCTTTTGTCAATTTAATTTTTGTTTGGAAACATACTCGTAATTATTTATGTTATACTCTTTTAGACAGTTATTAAATGGACTACTTCCAAATAAGCTAGATATTTTAAACTTTCATATCGTAGGTTCAGAGGGAAAAATAATGATACATTTTAGACGCCTTCTTAGGTATTCCATCAAAATCTTAGCCAGCCCTTTTCTTCCATACAAAAATAAATTGTGATTATTCATTATATCCGTATGGCAGATAAATGCGAGATACAAAATTTTAATTTTATTTATTCTTTTTTAAGTTGTTTACCAAGTTTGAAACTTGGCTTTATATGAACAAGAAAGTATATAAATGATTATTAAAATAATTTGATTAATTTGGTCAAAAATTATATTTTCGCCATTGTTTAATTACCACAAAAAACGTTTTCCTAATTGGTAGTTTTTAGACGATGAATAAATTATTACTTTATTATTTGTTTGCGCAAATTTTTTGTTATTCAGTTTGTGATTATAATTTTTGAAGTAAAATTTTGAAAATAATGTTTCGCCTAGCAATAAAATATTAGAAAATAGGTCTTAGTTAAAATAGTATGAAAAACATTTATACACTCTTTGGTATTTTTTTCAGATATGGTTGTCAAAAACTGAAAGCAAACCTTTCCAATGTGGTTTTTTAAACAATATTTTTGGCAAAACTTTAACATTAACAAAAATTATTTTAAAAACACAAAACGAAATTTCATTACAAAATCGTTAATTAATCCAACTAGAGGAAAAATATTATATAGCCAGCTATATTTACGATAAGTGCATTTAATTTTTTACAAATCGGTTAAACAGAGTTCTAAATAAATACTCAAAATTGGTAATAGTTGGCAATTTAATTGTTGTTGGTTGCTTTTTTTAATATTCGTAATAAACTACCAAATATAAATGTTTTAGTAAATTAAAAAGGTGAATTAAAAACGAAAATGTCAGAAAGTTAATATTATTTTTTTTTATATTTGACACCGGAGATGTAAATGCATATGTATATAACAAGCATTATTCAATGACACTCCCTTATAAAGGGTTGTTTTACGTTGTTGTTTCTTGAAAAGTAAGTAATAAGTAATAAAATTTTTAACTAGCCAATAAATTTTAAATATATTTGTCCCATGAACTAAACGTTTTTATGATATAAGGCAAATATAAGTTATTTATTCGGTGTATTCCTTTTATTTATATACCATTGGTATCAGGTTTATTCTTTATGGAGTAAATGGAGTTGTAGAAAAATTAAAATAATTCGAAATTTTAGAAAGAGAATCTTTTTATATTTAAAGCAAAATAAATCAAACTTCATAACTCGAGAATTTAGTTCTTACAAATTCTTGTTTTTTGCATTTGGATGATTATTATGTTACATTTTTTTAAATTTATTTTAACCCATTCCTTCTAGAAATTACAAAATTTTGTACTCTGTCACATGGAGTTTATATGCATTCATACACACTTACAAGAAATATTTGCGATACGGTGTCAATCTTGTAATCAGAAGAAATGCTTTCATTAAAATCCGGATTTAAACATACTATTTACGCGCACATACGAAACAAAAAGTGCTGCCTGTTAGTTTTTGGTATTAAAAAGTTTTGAGGTTACTACTATTATTATTTTGAAGAGGCAACACGCTTTAGATGCTAAGGGAGCCCTTTGACAGAAAGTGAGGGAGCTACATAGCTGCTTAGTTATCAAACCTTTAATAATTAAATCATCTATAACGAGTACATCCAATTTTCAATTTTTGTTAGTGATTTTTACTACATTTACTACGTCAGAATTCAAATCGAAAAGGGTAGTTTGGAGTTGACTTACCAGATAATCATTATTTATTTATAATTCAATGCTTTCTCTATTTGTTTAACCAATGCAATAATGTAAGATAAGCAACGATAGGAATTTAGTAAAGCAATTAAAAAGTTCTTATACGAGTACTAAGAAGTAAATTCGCATAAGCGCAAACAAGTCCACTCACTTACATACTTAATGGAAGTTAGGTGCATAAGCTTGAATTTTGAGTGACATTTTTAGCTGACTCACTGCGACTGTGCAACAATTCTTGGCTCAGTGAGGTGTAAGGAGCATTTGTAAAAGGCATTAGCGCAGCTGCTTGTCACAGCTGCTACAAAGCATTTTCAATTACAACTACATTCGGTAGGAAGTATGTACGTAAATGAATATAAACAAATACTGGCTAAGGACTATACTTAGTGAAACAACAGCTGAGGCATATAACAAGTCAGAAGAAGGGGCGCTGTTTTTTTTTGTTTTCTTGATAAGAAAGCGAATATGCAGCATTGCAAGTATTTTCTTCTATTTCTGTTTATTTTTTTTATTTTTTATTTTTATTTTGTGCTAGTAAAAGCAGGTTTCACTTGTAGTTGAATTGTGTCAACGGCAACGAATAAAACGTGTACATATACCTACTTGCTGTAGTACAGCTGTAAAGACATGTTAAACCATTGACTACACACATACATATGTATATAAATTTGTATAGAGAAAAATAAATATATGTACGTGCGTCTGCAGATATGAATGTATGTACTGATATATAAATGTTTGCATGTATGATTTGTGTAAAAGTGCGAAGATTGAGACAAAAGAAGTCAATTGCTTTCAACTTGCAACACTTGACTCAGCTGTGCTTAGCTAAGCTGCAACTCGAGGTGTGCTCGTATGTAATTGAGTGTGTACGATTGGGTAAATAAGAGGCTTAAATCAGTTTAGAGTGCTTGTAAGTTATGCGCCTTAAATACACTTTAACAAACTGATAGTATGTTTAAAAATAAATATCACAGTTGGGATAATATGAATGCTAACACTTTTGTTGATGCTTTTGAAATAACGAGCATGGAAATTGACACTAAAGATGACAAAACGCCGAAATTGGTATGTCGCCAAAACCAAACTTGACAAGCAACGACGGAAAACCTTGTCAAACAAGAAAAAGAAGATCAAGAAATTTTTAAAATAAGTCGTTGTCACTGCCAATGTCTTTACTCTTTTAAACAGTTTCCTTAAGAGTTCATATTTACTGGCGGAATTAACTTGGGTATTAACAGTCCCAAAAAAATTGGTCAACCTTAATTCCGATCGTAGTTATGTATATATTGCTTATGGTGACTTCTTCATATATTCTCTATTTACAATTTTGTACTTTAACCATTTTAATCGCATAGAACTGATTAAAAGATCAAATAAAGAAATATAATTTTCTCTTCATCCGCAATGATGCCGTCGTTAGGGTTCAATTTTAAATTTTTAACGAACGTTACCGTCTGTCAATGACAAACAGTTTACAACATATACATACACATATAAGTTTGCAGTACCACATAATTACATTTCTTTTATACCGACTGATTGTTCGCCACATTGACAATTGCTTGGCTTTGTTTTAATTAAAATAAATTAAATGATGTGACCGCCATGATCTCAAATTTTTAAATAAAATATTAATTAATGGGTAGATTGAATTCCAAGTAATTTGAAAAAAAATCGCTTCGATTAACCACAAAATTATGGCATTTTCACACAATGACTTAAGAGCTCATTCGGATAGTGTTTATGAGTCAAATAGTATTTTTTCTATTCGAAGTACGCGAAAAGAATTTACGAACTAGCTCAAAAAACTTTCTTAGCTTTGATATGAAGTTCCATGACTGTCTGGGTTATGGCGCTAGCAAGTAAGAATAAAAGCAGAAGTACGATGCTATTGGTCTACATAATTATGGGTTTTAGTTAAAATAATGTTTCGAAAAAAAAAACTTTTACCATAGCCCACACATAAGTAGTAACGAATCATTAAGAGGTATATTTTTGAGTACTTAGTGATTTTAAGAAGATCACGTCAGTAATTATATTTTTGTTCAGCATTTTAATAAATATAGTAATAGAAAAAATGTTACTTCTTCGGCTCAGTCGTTTTTGAAAAGCTTGAACATTTTCCACTGCTTTCGGTCAAGTTAATACAAATAATAGACCTTATATGTTCTAAGACAATAACTCTCATTTCACATAGAATTATTTTGGAAAATGGATTAAACTCGAAACAAGACAAACCAAAACTTTGGTTACGCAAATATGGACAACAAGTGGTCAACCGCTAAAGCTTTAAAAAAGTATAATTTTTAAGTTAAATTTTTTTGTATAAAAAATTATTTTTTAAATAATTTTAAAACAGAGGTTGGTCAAACGAAAATCTTTGGTGGAAAAACGTAGGAAAAATTAGCAATGTTTTTGTTTCCAAAATTTTAATTTTTTATTTTAAGCAAGCACCCGAATTATTGGAGGATTGAAGATACGTAAATATTTAGAAGTTTTTTTTTATCCTTTAACTACGAGCATTAATCATAGTTTTAACAGCAAATACAAATCACTCCCAATAATATTTAAATAAAATTATAGTTTAATTTTGTCAATTAATTCGTGAAACGAAAACCACCTGCCGAAAATAACGATTAATCACGCTACTCTCCGAGTCTTCAGATTTTCACGTTAAAATTGTATTCAGACACAAGTGTCCTTAAATTTTATTTATATAAATTTTTTATGATTTTCGAGCGAATTAAATTTCTAACTTAATACAAAAATTATAAAAATTTTTAACTTTCTATGACCCATCTTATTTTAGTATACTTAATAATGTGCAAATGCGGTGTTGATTTTATTTTTTGTTTATTTCTTTCAGTTTTCTCGCTCCTCGCGATATTATTTGAAATAACATTCAACATTTTTATGAGGTCAAATAAATTATATACTTAACATTTGTCGACTCACTTGACATGCAATTTACAAAATACATGCGTACGTATGTACTATATACATACTTATTCATACATACAATAAATACAATACATATGTATGTATGTACATATATCCATCTAACTACACCACTCAGAGGCGCCAAACACTCGCCGTATCCAACAATTTCGCATATGAATACAGATACAATTTGCGATTATGCAAACTTGTATAAACGTCTCTTAACGAATAAATAAAATATGTAATAGTTATCTTCTTTCGCATACATTGGAGACTTCCTTTCTTTCAATTTGTTTAAGCTTTTTTTTTTTGCCGGTGAATTATGAGTCATGGTCTCACACTTGATAAACACCACGCACTCACTACTACTTACCGTCATTCAAGAAGTAAAGCTAATTTTTGAATGAGATTTTCGAGTATGTTACATAAAACTTTGTGTAGTTGACGAAATAATATAGGAAAAAAAGTCACAATTAACGATGAATAGTTGGGTTTGTGTGTGTTTAATGTTTTAATGTTTGGTTTTTATTGATTCAAACTTTTCATCATGAAATATGTTTAGGCATTGGTGTCAAATCAAAATGTGAACTCTTATGAAGTCGTCGATATCAAATGTTATTACTATAGCTTCGAAGTAATGAAGTACTATAAATATATAGTAGTTTGGTAGTACTACAATGCTTTGCATAACAATAACATCAGCATTCAAAATGAAATAACTTGCCACTTATGTATATTCATTTATAATATAAATCGAACTTTAAAAATTTGAAAAAAAAAATTCAACAAATTTTAAAATATATAGGTTTGGAACTAACTAAAAATTCAACAAATTTTTGTAAAAATTTTGAACTTTTATAGGCCTATTCTTATTGTTACTGGTGAAGTAAATTTTGTTATGTCTTTATAACACCTGAAATTGACATAAAAAATGTTAATAAGCATACATAAATCAATGAAAAAATGTATGTATAAATATGAATAAACATTTTGTCTTCCTATTTAATTAATTAGTTTCTCGCAAACTTTTTACACTTGTCTTTCTGAACATTTTCGTTATCGTAAATAATATCTATAAGTCAAAATTGAATGAACATTTTTGTTTTCGGTTTTCTATTATATTAAGAAAACAAAACTAAACAGCTGTTTTTTATTCCCTCCTCTTTTACAGGTTACAAAATTTAGCTGGTTACAAGGAATTGGAATTTTAATACCCCAGTAAATTGACCTATTAATAGCATGTTCAATTTTAGTTTAATATTGTGAACGTTTCAAGTGGATAGGAATTACCGTTGATTTTTTAGAACTTTTTTGGGTGTTAGAACAAGGGTGTTGCGACTTTTTTTATATAAAAATTAAGTTTGCTAATTCTTTATGGACAATAGGATATAAGATGGGACAATTTGTTAAATGCAGCTTTGTTTTATATAAACTTCACTGAAAACCATTCCATTAACCACTATCCCCTGAAGCGGTGTATGTTAAGAGTGCGCAAAATGCAACTGACCAATCCAGCTGGTCTTAGAAGCACATTCGCAAAACCAAATTATACAAATGTACATAAAAAAAGATTTTTCGCACAGTTAAATGAAATTAATTTCAATAACCGTTTCTAGGTTAATAGCTCGCAAAAGCCAAAAGCACCCACGAACAAATTGAAATTTAGATTTTCAAGGAATACGCTTTAGATGCTTGCACATAAAGAAATCAGATAAATATCTTTGTAAATTATTTATGTATGTATTTCTTTGGAAACGCATGTATATTTTCGCAAACCGTTAGATATGAAATTCTTAGTAATAGCAAACACTTATAATTGCTGCCATGGATGTAATGAGGCATCTGGTTTTTGTTTTACTTTTAAATTTGCGGTTTGTGTACAATAACATTGTGATTTTTTCAATTGAATAAATAGCTTTGTATGCGGTAAACTTTTAATTTTATCCAAACACACATACATAAGTAATCAGAATCTTTATACCACATGATCATGAGTAAATGGAGAAGAAACTTAATAAAATATCAGAAAATTTTAATAATAGTAATTACGAGACTTCGTCGCTGCAGAGGATGGACTTTCGAAGCGAAACCTTAATTCAACGAAAATTTAATATTGACACAAGCATTTTTTAACGAAAAAGCATACATATTTGATGCTCAAACAGTTTTTCCAATATTCCATTAAATCTGTATTTTTCTTTAGATGTTTATTATAAAGATAAGGGTTTGCTATTATGTTTTAAAAATGATTTCGGGCAAGTGACTGCCGTGGCTGGCTCGATTAAACTCCAGCCAAAAGCGCCAAATTTCGACCACTTTTTGCAGCAATTGGGCAATTGGGTATGTCAGCAATAACGCGCCGAATATTCTCTTCCAAGGCGTCTTGAAATAACAAACCAAACTGAGTATAAATCAAGTAACAGCCGTCAAAAATACCAACTCCGAAAAAAGTATTGCCTCTTTGAAAACCACACGTCTAAAAAAAACACACCCTTTACAATACAAAGATACCGACTACAATCAAAGGTAATGAGCTTAAATTTAAAGCTTCTTTAAAAAGTTATTTATATTTTGTCTTTGTCTAAAGGCAAGGCGTTTTCTTGATGAAGCCAATGGTAAACGTTATCAGCATTGACCAGTGCAGTCAGTGCTGAAGTTTTTTTTAGTTTATGAGCTAAAAAATTATACAAAAATGTATGTATATATGTAGAATCACAGTGATATAGTGAAAACTAAACTAAAACAGTGAAAGCAATCTTTCGAAAAACTGAACTTCAAAATGAATCGCCTTTACTTTAATGAAAAATTTCAGTTTTCAACAAAATATATTTTTTTTTATCATTCATTGTATGTATATACATACATACTTATGTATGTTCTTTGACGCTGAAGTGTTTTTATCTATTTTTCTAAAAATATTTCCATTGCCCACATTTGCATTGAAATGCTCTTATTTGCAGCCAATTGCCTTTCGAACGTGCGTCCTGTTTACACTCGGTTGAGATTTTGGCCAAAAGAACATTCATGCCCAATTGTCGAAGTTTGGATGGTGGGCATGCAGCCAATCTGTCAAGCCGCCAATTCGCCAACCAACCAACCAACCAACATGTAAAGCAATTGAGCAGCCAGTCAAGCAAACAAGCCATCAGCAGGCAAGCAGGTACTTTATATGGAAGTAGGCTGACTACAGAATGGCAATAGAACTGTTAGAAGTGGGTTAAAACCAGTCGCGCAGCAAATTGCTAATTGCACACCGTTGCAAACTTAAAATGAAAACGTTACGCGTGTATGTCTGCAGATAGTTGTTGCTAATTCGCAATGCGTCTATATGTATGTATATGTACATACATACAGAATTAGAGTAAAAAGTGGAAGCATTTTGCTTTGTTTACGTTTTGACACCAAAATCTAAATTAAATGCGCGCCACCATCAAGTGAAATGTTGTCTGGCCTAAACCGGTTACTGGCTACGAGTAGTCTTTTTCAAAATTATAAGGTCAAATATATATTGACAAGTTTTGAAATTTTATTTTTTTTTGTGTTTAAGTAAATTGTTTTTAAATCCAGGCCGGTTCATTCGCTATCAAAGCAAAAAACACTCAACAAACTTTCATGAACCTTTAGACCATTTTTAAAATGCATTGCGGAACTGTGTCAGAAAAAAATAATAGTAAAAAAAAAATTAATAGACTATAAAAATGCATACCTATTGGAAATTTATCCAAGAGTTTTCACAAATAATCGTAGGAAAATTAGATTGAGTTTGTTTTGACCTATTTCGGTGATCATCACAGCTTCTGATCAGACTTCTTTTTCTTGTGGATCTTTATTTTTAGTTTTTGAACAGTTTCTACTGTCATAACAAATGTCAATTTGAGTTTTACCAAATAGAGAAATTTAGTTTTAGTTTTAAAAACGCAAGTATTTTTATTTATTTTTCCTTAAAGATAATTTTAATAATAATATTTCGCCCACTTTACTTTGATACATTTTACGAAATGTATTTTAAACAAAATTTTGTCGGGATAGACATTTTTTATCAATGATTTTCTTTGAGTAAATTCATCATTTACACAAAATCCTACAGAATATATGAAAATTACGTAACTCAATAGCGCTGAAATTCTCTTGAATTTTCTTTGGGCGTAAGTGAAGCTTTAAAATCTGGATTTACGTGGTTTTTGTTATAAAATTGCAGTATTTTAATTGCAAAATAATGAAAATAAAATATGAAGAAAAATACACTGTCAAACATTGCAAATATTTTGTGAACTTATAGTTTCGAAACAGAGTGTAGTAGCAGCTAATTAGGTTTTGACCAAGCTACGCGCTGAAAATGGTAGTTGGCTGACTTGCTGTAGCTACGATTTTTATCAAATGCGTTAATTAATTTTTGGCGCAAATGAATGAATACTTTTTTTATTTATTTACTTTTCCGTGTACATTATTTCACGTGAATTCATTTAGAAAAAACATTTGATGAGCCTTCGTTGACCAGGTCAAAAGTGACAGCGTTAATTTACTCACTTGGAACGATTGCGTTCGCCAACGTTTTTTCATTTACATTTGCTGCGCTTTGAAATTTATTGGCATGACGCCAGTGCCAAAGAGCTGTCCTGCTGGTCAAAAGCTTAAACGCTTGAATTTTCTCAGGCAAATTTAATTTATTCGCGCGCGTCAACAAGACGAACTAAAAACTTGTCCGATCGCGATTAGCGGTATCGAATGCTTGTTTTATTGCCATCGAATCTTTTATACCTTCCTGTGTGTACCCTTACATATGTATGTATGTACATATATTTTTTTCATTTTCAACTTGATGCTAATCAGTTTAATGAAGCTCAAATGAACTGGCACAACTACCGTGCTGAGCAAACATAGTTTCACGCGTTGTCAGACGCCTGCCTGCCTAACTGACCCATTTAATTCGATTTTTAACATCACAATCGCCATTTCACAGTTAGACGCGCCCGCCGGAAAGCGCAATGAAATCTGGTAATTTACGACCGACCGGATGGTGTTGCTCGCTTTTTGTTAAATCAGGTTTGTTTTGATTTCTTATAAATCACGTTTAAACAGTTATCAAGAGAAGGCAGCCGTTAAGATGATTGTTTTGTCAGTTATTTATTTTGCTTACGAGCGATGAGAATAATATTTTAAGCTCTTTTAAATATTTAAGAGCATTAACATTATCAACAGAATGCTGTAGCAAATATTTTAAGTGGTGAAAAGGCGTAAATGTTTTTGTTTTAATTATTTGTTTAGTCGTAAATGCACGTCGGCTTGCTGCCGCCGCTTGGTTTTTAGTTTTTTCTTCAAAAACCAATATGCAAATCAAATAATTTCAATTTTCAAAATAAACTATGCCAAAATCAAATTGCACTTGCTATTTAAATTCTTGTGGGATTTTTAGAATATTTGCTTTATTTTTTTTTCTGGAACGAATTCCGGTACGGAAATAACCAATGTACATATATTATTACAAAGAATTGAACGCTTTTTTTATTCAATAAAATCACTCATCCATGTCCTAATTTGTTGCAAGCAAAAAAAGTAAAAAAATGTTAAAAATCACATATGAATTTTTTTAGGAAATAAAACGCATTAACAAAATCTATTTTTTTACTGAAGAACAATCAAACAAAATTCAAAAAGTCGAGTTTTTAGTATTCGTCTAAGTTTCAAGTCGCTATAACTTTCCAAGTGTTTTTTATAATTTTTTTCGGCATTTTTTTTTCTTGAAGCATTTCATACAACGCATGATAAAAAAATTAATAAGGAAAGAGAACGACATACTTTCTATATATAATAAATTGATTGGGCTATAGAACTGCAAAATATAATGATGAAATTTTTTTCGAGTTTTATAATTTATAAAGTTTGAATTTTGGTTTTATATAAGTTTTGTTAGATAACAAACTGTGTTGTAACGGAAGAATTTAGAAATTAAATGAAAAAAAATGTTTTGTGGCAAAATTTGTCAACTTTGGGTGTCGTATAAATATGATTAGCATATTTACATGTTGGAAAAAGCGATTCAAATAGGAAACTTAAACATTGATGGCGTCAAACAATCGCAGTAAAAATCAAATGTAAGCAAAAAAAATTGCTCGAGCGAAACCAAATTAATGACACAATTATGAATGCTCACATTATGTATGTATATACTTACACATATATATATATGTACATATGTGCTCGTATATGTAATTGTAAATAAATATAAATACGCATAACATATCTAAAAGAGTAGAGGAAGTGCTTATATAAACGCACATACTATAAAAGTACAAAATTTACATATTTATTTTATATCCAAAAAAAGCTATGCGTATCAGTGTTATAAACCAACAAATAATACATATGTAAGTACTCGTAGTATATATATCCACATACTAAATGCTGCCTGCGCTAAGTCGAGCGCAGCAAACTGCCAACTACATAAATATTATCGTTGGTTTGTATTTTTATTGAAATGGTTTGTTAACACAATTACGTAGAGCTGTATTCACTCATGTTTACTTTTATTTTACACAACACGATTGTGTGCTAAACATTAAAAGAGTACGAATAGGTGTATTTACAACAATATTAGTACATACATACATACGAGTATGTATGAATAGTTGTATGGCAGCAATGATTTTCCAATTGCGCAAAAATGTGTGGCACTCGAACAATTTTGTTTAAATTGAAAAATGTATAATTCTTCGAAGTCATTAAAATTATTATGTGTAAAATAAAAAATATATTGGTTTGAGACTTAAGTATGTATATTTTTAAAGTACTGCCATAATGATTGCATGGGAAAATAAAATTACCGAAAACATACCGAACTAATAGCGGAATGATTCTCATTGTTTTTTCTTTCCCATAATAATTTCGAAAAGACTTTTATTAGATATAAAATAAATACCTTTGAAGACTTAAAAATGTTTATCTCGCTGATAACAATCACAGAAAGTCTTTTATTATTAGGTCGCTCATAATTGTTATCGAAAAACTTTTATAATTCTTTTGAAAATTCGGGAAGACTTTTCAAAGTTCCACCATAAAATAATTATACCAATTCTTGGTGTTTGAGTTCGAAAAAAATAAATTTACTTGTCACTAATTTTTAGCGATACTAACGATTATTTTTTTTGAAAGATATAAGCATTAAATTAAAAAATAAGTGTTAGCTGATTTTATTGTCAATAAATCGTAAAAATTACTTAATAACTTCTAAAAGTATATCACCATCGCCGCTATTTAGAGAAAATGTCATCCTTTCCGACAGCATCAAAAAGTTATTTCGACTGAAAATTTAGCTTTTTACGAACGGACTATAAAGTATTAACGTTGTTTATAATTTAAAAAAATAATAATTTTAAATTTTAGTTACAAAACGTAAAGCATAGCAGTTATCACGATTGGTTGGAGTGGCTGTAAAGGGCACTTGAAATTGATATGTATGTATGTATGTACGCATGTACATATGTATGTGTGAGAATGATAATAGCAATATTATTGATTATTGATAATCCAGAAATATTTTTCAAGTATATCATTGAGTCACATCGTAAAAAAAGTTAAGCTTCTATAAAATTTCTTCAGTACTTTTCCTAGAGAAAAACCTAATGCCTGCTTGTTTTGAGACAACTCAAATATCTTAACGAATTTGGAAAGAGTGCTTTTTTTTAATGGCTTAGCCCTTTATGAAGTATTTTGGCGTTTGAAATAAGATCGGACTTCCGACTTGAAACCTGAAAAATGTTCTGCAATTATTAGCAATTGCAAATCTTTTTTGTTTTCTCAATTTAAGGCAATTAAATATTCTCGAACTCACTTTACCAGATAGGGTTTCTGCCTTACATTATATTATTAATATTCGAACGACTTGATTTACTAGAAAAAGTTTTATAACATAAAATAGTTTCAATTTTTTTTTATGACTTTCACAATTTGTTTATGTAACAGAGTAGTTGACAATTCAGTTAGGGTATACAAATAAATGTATGTATATGCGAACTGCTAGTACGTTAATAATTATCAGCATTAAGAAGATGGTTTAAAGCAGGTTGAGGTCCGAAGAGAAATGTATGTTTGATATTTTCAACAAATTTAAAACAAGACCGTAAAAAAGAATTAAAAGTACTGACTTGGGGTTCAACCTTGTTTACAAATTGACATTTACATCTGACATCTCTCCTCTTTCTCTTTCAATCTTTATACATATATCTCGATCGTTCTCTTTTTTTCTCTATCTCTCTCTCTCTCTCTCTCACCATTTTATTTGTTTATTATTTTCTTTTTATCTCGACTTCAGCGCAATTCTATAAATCTTCATCGCTGGTTCACACGTTCAAATGTAAATACCGAGTTATATGATATACTTATATGTATGTATCTAATCTGATAGTAGAGATGTTCTACTAGCGTACATGCAGACATCAATCGCACAATTGTCTCATTTGGGAATCACCACACGGCGTCACATCCTCATTAACTATATATGCAAATAATGGAAATGCATACCGACTAAGTTTTTTTTATGTCGCAAAAGGTAGCGAAAGGTAAAAGCTCTTTTTCGCATAAAACTTACCTTCATCTTTGCCTTTCGTCATATCCATTACTTGTAAGTGTATTATATTACTTAGGTAAGCACCAATGTGATTCATGAGCTCCAAGGTATACATTTTGTGGTCTTTAATTAATTTTATCATTTATTTTATCACTTCTAAAAAATATGAAAATTTAGATAATCACAATTTGATTAAAATATTAAAGCGTTCTTTGTACTACACTTGCACTATGCGTGTGGGTATGAAAACATTTTTTTTTATATTTCTAAAAAAATTAAGGTGCACTACCACTTGCAATTAGAATT
This sequence comes from Philophylla caesio, assembly GCA_963971545.1. Taxonomy (NCBI): domain Eukaryota; kingdom Metazoa; phylum Arthropoda; class Insecta; order Diptera; family Tephritidae; genus Philophylla; species Philophylla caesio. Next base: position 111,717,901 of record OZ020606.1, on the reverse strand, counting down.
TTTATTTGCGATACGAACATTCATTACTCTCATAGCGTTAAAAGTTATTATTACAAATGGCCATTTGTATTGTATTTAATCTTTTTCACGATTTTCTGGCGGTGAAAATCCACGTCAACTACACACCGATAAAGAACAACTTTTCGATCGCGTTTTCGCGTTCTTCTTGGTATTTTCGTACGCTTCGTCACGAGCTGGTATACGTCTCCAGTAACTTACTGTGCGCAATTGACTCAATAACGTCGTACTCAATTAACACTTCGACGAAGGTGGATTTATTTAGTCGACACAAATTCACTGACACGAATAGAAGGCCTACGGACTGTTGCACAGTGTCATGATTGCAAAAACCAAACTTAAAGTTTGTAAGATTAAATTTATTTCCAAATCTTGCAGATAAATTAGTAAAAAAATAATAAAAAATTTGCAAAGAAAAAACGCATTAAAATGTTTCTTATGCATTTATGTTTGCATGAACATAACATACATCCATATGTATGCAATTAAATATTTTCGCTTCACTGTGCAACGCTATACTGCTCTCAATGATCAACTACATACATACTCAAGAACTTTTCTGTTATCAACAATTGAGCGCATATCTGAATGCTTACAGCTAAATTTAAGAATATACAACATCTCAAAAACATAACCGCAACACAAAAGTATTTAAGAATTTCTAAATTTATTTTTGCTTTATTCTATTTTAATTGAAAAATAATTAAAATGAAGTTATCTTTTTAAGAAAGCTCATCAAAATTGGCAGAAAATTATAAAAAGCTATCAAAAATATTGGACTTTTGCTCATAATTTTTAGAATACTTGGACGTGCTGTTTGTTTTGCATCCTATTAACTTTTAGTATCACAGAGAGTAGTTTGAAGTGGCTAAAAATTACCTTTGATATATGGAAATTTTTGCAGTGACGTTTCTGCGTGTGAGTTAAAAAACATTGTCAAAAATCAACTTGCAAATTATTGTGCTAAAACTAAATGGGCTACAAATTTTTAAAATAAACTCCAAAAATTCTGAGAAAAAAGTTTGATATTTCGATGATTTTTTTTTTAATTTTCGCCCAATTTTCAAACTTTGGTTTAAAGGACTTTTGTTAGAGAATGAAATCTTAGTTAAAAAATAACAAAAATTTTGCGAAGCCGAAAGAAATGATCACTATATGTCAACATGTTGTGCGGTTATAGTTTTGAAATGGGGTGTATACTCCAAAGTTCGTGCACACATACATACAAACATACAAAGTAAGAATTCATATCATACAAACATGTACACGCATATTTAAATATCTACAAAAATTAAATGTATAAACAGTAGCTTTTTAAATTATTCCAAACATACATACATACATTTTTTTGAACGATTCTTTAGCTGATTTGGTTAAGCAAAACGATGTTTTGCTGGTGAAATACATAATGCTTTTTATAACAGTTTTTAAAAATTGGAATAATTTTTTTGACCAATTTTATTCTCTACGGCTTTCATGTGCTTCTTTGTTTTGCATAGGATATTGACGGTCGCATTTTGAATGGTTTGATATACCACCAGTTTCTTCGAATAAGTTAACGGTAGGATACACCCATTTTCGAGTAATTTTTCGGGGCTGTAAATTCATAATATTTCGCATTTTTTGTCAACACATTTTTGCAGATCCATTACATCAAGCCGCATTTAATGATTTCTAAAAATTGAAGGAACAAACTTATACCTTTACATAAATGTAACTGTGAAAATGGTCGTTACTTTGGAGTGAATATGTTCAATAGTTACTGAGAAGGAGTAGAAACTCATATTAATACCACAGTTAAAGCATTCACATAAAAATTGTAATCAGTGCGGGCATCATGACGCACAGAGGTCGAAATTCAGACTACAATATGGAGACTCAAAACATGTGTATTAATTTTGGTTTATCTAATATCTAATTGCAGAGGGTTAAGGGGGTCGGATCATTTAGAGGCTTTTTTTTTTTTGTGTTTTTATTTTTTAGAATAAGAAACATTGTAGACAATTAGTTTAAAGAGTATGTTTTAGAGCATATCTGAACGATTTTTTTAACGATTGAACCACTCAAAAATGTTGAGATATGGCGTATAAATCCAAGTTGGAATGGAACATGTCGCAGCTGATACCGTCCATTGGCGTGCAATGTTGCGTCCATAATACCTTACTGTAAATATCTTGTTAATTTTATATACTTTTTTACTCTATGTATATGAACCTCAGAAAGCCAATGAAAACTGAAAATTTATAATTTTTTCTATGTTTGAACTTTGAAGTCGATTTTCAACGTTAAATTTGTGCATATTTTCACTTATGAAAATTATATCTTTGATTCACATAGAACAGTTTTCCATACTTTACAAATTAGAAATTGAATTGGATTGATAGGTGAGATAGTTTTCGCGCAATCGTGCACGAAAACGCGCTTCAAAGTATTGATAAAGTGACATGAAAGTAGAAATTTCGTCGACGCACTTGTCTATTACCTAAAATATCTTTTGAACTACTTCGAAATCAAAGCTAGTATTTTACACATATGTTTTTAGATAGTTTTAGAAGAGATTTAGCAGGGTCAATGTTATATGGAGACTGAAAAAAGTATCCGTTTTCAATAAACACTAAAATTTATATTTGACTGAAAGCCATGTTGCTTGTGTCGCTTTTTTAATTTATGCTTTAATTTATTATTATATGAATTGTTATAAATAAATAATATTTGATTTACTCGACTATAGTAATTGGATATTAGATAAGGAAAATTTATTTTAATTTTTTAAGTCTTCATAGTGCAATCAAACCTTAGCTCCGTATGCGACGCGTCTTAACCGCCTCAAATCGGTAGCAAAATTAATATGCAAAACCTTCGACTTTGACGTAGTAGGTGTTGGGGTTAAGGAAATGGCACATATTGTTTTTATAAAGTTATAATTAATTGAATTAAGGGTTTTGATGGAGGTTTTTCAGAAATGTTTTTTTTTTTAATTTTGTACAAAGCTTGAACTAGACTGACATATGTACATATGTACATAGCTTTTGTTGAAGTAGTGAACTAAATTTTTATCGAATAAATGGACAAAGCTTTTGATTGGCTGAGAAACTGAATAATGATAACGTCAATAAAATTGTGTAACTTGTTACTTGAAAATTGTACAAACAAAATTTATCTTTATGATTTACTAATACAATTACAATGTATGTACATATGTGTATATATGTACTTATATATATTTTAAGTATTTGCCCGCAGGTGTATAAAAGACTCTTAACTTTATGGCTTACTTATGTTTTCTTAGGAAAATTGATAATAAAATATTACTGATAAGCTGTTTGTTTTGCAATGTATCAATACTAATCTATATTTATATATACATACAATTCTATAAATATGCGTATAAGTACACAAGGGAAGTAAATGCATATCATTGATTCGAATAAAAAATAAAACACTAAAACGATTTGCGGAGCATTCAATTATGTTAAATAAAATATTTATATATTTGTGCAAAAGAAACGACTGGCATTGTTTTTAATACCTTTGCAAAAAAGCGACAGTTTTAAATTTCCTACTTTAAAAATTCTAAAGAAAATAATCTCAGTTATTTATCAGTTATTGCTAAAATATTGCATTCATGAAAAGTACCGCATCTGCTTAATATTAAATAATTATTAAATATATAGGCTGTGTGTTAATCGGTAACTTTTTACTCCGTGGTAAGATGAGGTGGAAAAATTTACTGTGGTGTAAAAATAGTTTCATTTTTGCTGTGTGAAATGCAAAGTGAAATGGCGCCAGCCGCCAGGTAATACATGCATGAGAGTTACTTACAATTTTATATTTGATTTTGTGCGAATATTCTCAGGAAATTGTTTATTTTCACCCGAGAGTTATATCTGAGGACATCAATGCAAAAATCGCCGGTGACGGAACGAAAATCCGGGTACATTTAGGAATCTCTTCACGCACGTTTAGAAAAATGTTACAAACCATTCCCAACAAACATCACGGATGGTCGTGCGAGTTTGAAGTTATTTCCTTCTTATATTGTGTCTCTGTCAACAATGTGAAGCTGTCAAATTTTACCTTGCCCCTTCTGACGTTCATTTTCACCACGAAAAATGTCAAAATTTCATTTCTCTGTGTCAAAATTTGATTTTTTCTACCAATTGACACCAATCATAATATAAGTCTCTTCAAGAGAAACAGGATTTTCCAATTGAAATGTAGTGATTTTTTAAGATTTTTTACCATATAGCGTGTAGGAAGTTTTTTCTTTAGATATATAAAATGTGTGGTAAATTTTGAGTGTTTTGAGAGACTTATAAATATACCTTGCTTTAAAAAAAATTCGATACAATTTCGGACGGCATAGAACAATCCTAGAGGGTGATAGCCCTGAAATTTCGATATTTTTTTTTACCACCCTAATGCACGCATGAATCAATATCATAATTTAATACACACATCACTCAATCACAACACCCACGCGTCCGATAGCACAACAGCAACTAAACAAGGCACGAGCTCAGAAAAAAATATTAATCACTCTCAAAGTGTAACCACCTCGAGAGAAAAAAAAATAAACTTTTAATAAATTTCCTAATCGCCTAATTGACTATTGAATGGGCTCTCATTTATCTTCTTTTGCTGCTGCTTTCGTTTAAAAAAATAAATTTATTTTTAGTCTTACAGCTTGGTAGGCCACTGATGCTATTGGTATCCGCACGCGTAAGTATTTGAGCAGATCCAGAAAATGCACGCAGGCAAATTAAAATGTTGACGACAATGCAGCTGCAATAAACAAGTGGTTCCATAAATAAAAGCGTCACCAGACAGCAGCGCGCCATCAAAGAGGCAATGAATTGAAATGAGTTGTGTTGATGCTGGCTTCGCGACGTTTTGCTGCTGGTGCTGGTGCTGTTGCTGTGGCCAGTCGTGCATTTGGTGGCGGACGGTTTTCTTCCCGCAACTGGCTCTATTACACTGACCCACATTTTGCTATATTATTGATGCCAGTAAGTATATTCTTCTATTTATACACATAGTTGCAAAGAGGAAAACTAGCATTATAGAAATATCCATAATTATATATGTAGCTATGTGTTTGCGCAAGCAATCAGGAAAAACAGTGAGGGAAAGTTGTAGAACTTGTGTATGAGTTTTATCAATATTTATTTAAAGTAAAAGCATTCAATGAGCGGCTTTGCAGTTCACGATGAGACGCAATAAACAAATTTAAAGTGCAATTAAGTTGCTTTATGCCACTTCGACAAGCAGCAAGTTAATGCCTGGAAAATTAAAAACGCAAAATAGAAAGTGAAATTTTAATAAGGTCAATAAATGCAGAAACTTCGAAGCATCATTTAGTACTGCCACAGACTTGTAGATCGCCAACTTTTTTGGTCGAGATTTGAGCGTTCGAAATGTTAGCAGCAAGCCTCTGGCATTAATAATTTTTTGTATCATAGTTGTACGATTATAAAGGCAGGTTGATATGCTGGCTAAGTGTTCGAGTTCGATTTGAGTGTATGCTCACTACTCTATCCTTCGATCTATAATACAATTCGTCGCAGAGAGTGCAACTCAATCGTTCTCTTAATTATTTACGAGAGACAATCAAGAATGACCGTAACTAATAGATTCAAGTCGTTTCTTGATTTGTCCAACATATCCGATCTCTCAAATTCGTTTTCAATTCTATGTGCGAGAACCCACTATTAAGAAATAGTTTGTTATTAACATATAAAGTTTTTCTCCCTTTTGAATTCTTGGTCGGCAAAGAATTGATTACAAGGGTCGCTATTGCTTATAGAGCCGCCCGACTGTCAGATTAGACAGTCACTCAATTATTATCATCAAACCTACATATTTAAAGTATCGAGAATGTCCAGCACTTTTACCTGAAAATGCTAACGTCATTACTCAGCCGTTAAGATAGTTTGATGTCAACTTATTCGGAATCTAGATATGTTCTGGCAAAGAGAGCTGGTTTCCTTATTGGTAACTTAGTCATAACTGAAAATCGTACTGAAAGGCTTTGTTAATATCAAAATTTTCTACACGTACTTGCTTGTCCAAACTACTAATTGCATTATCGTTCAAGTCGGAGAGTCTGCGATCTATACAGTTCTGACTCTTTTGGAGACTTACTGCGTTGTGTGATGCCACCTTTTTTAGAACAATTTGGGTAAATATCATAAGGACAGTAAGTCCGTTCGATAGGAAGATCTTATTGCAGCTTATTGATGTTTTACGATATAGATACACACTAAAGCTGCATGAATTAAGATAGAAAAAAGTGAATAAATATAAAAATCCGGCAGACAAAGAGGCATAAAAAAATACATTCACACATAAGTATGTTATGTGAGGTAAACCAACACTCAATCTTTGCTACAACAATAACGTAATAACAATGGGAAGGTCAACAAAGGAGAGCCTTAGCGGCATAACTAATTTACATAAGAATTCTAAAAAAAATATTTGGGTATGTTGAAAAAAAAACTCTCTCCGCTAAGCGTCAGTGCGAAGAACTGTCAATGCGCAACGATTAAATGGGCGCCAATGCAAACATATACATAAAAACAAAGTAGCCGTAAAAATCTCTTAAAAAATATTTGCGGGTTACTTGGTTGGATATCGACCCAGATACGTTTTTGTTTTTAAATTTTCTTCTTCTTGCATAGTGCCCAACATCAAAAGACAAACTTTGCAGCCAATCGCTGTAGCAGATAAATCACGCTGAAGCATTTAAGGGCCATACACATACAACTTTTCTCGCTTTACTTGACAATTCAAAACTTAACAACAAAGCATGAGGTGTAGAAGGTTTGCTACATAGAATGCTTTGACAGATTATGCGTTAGTTGTTTGTTTTGAATTGCGATTTTTGCTTTTTCGAGTATTTTGTTTAATAAAAGAATAAGAAATGAGTTTTACTAATATAATTAGGTGGCAGTTATGGTACTTATGTATGTTTAAAAATCGCGAGTGTAATAAACTTTATTAAGACCGAGATGTTAAAGGTATTCTTGCAGCATTTTTCGACAAAATAAATAAAAACCGGGAAGTTTAAGAAAATGGTGAGGGTGGTTAACAAAGAGGTGTTTAATTTGCTATTTATACATGCAAAAATATGAAATACTAGTGAACTTTCTAAATCGTGTGTATATGCACGCAAATATAAAATGGAAATGTAAACAGTTGGTTGTCAAAGTGAACAAAAGTTGAGAGTTCGCCATGATTTTGCTTCGTTTTGCTTTGCTTTACTTTTCTCGCCTTGTATTTAACAGCACTCATATAACATGTGTACTTTAACTTATCTGTCAAAGCGAAACTCTGAAGCAAAGCAAAGCGAAAGTCTTATGTGTACGGCCCTTAAGTCTTGCATTTTGCCCATAAAGAAATATAAAAACGCATGCATACATATAACGAATAGCAGACACAAACAATAAAACGTTGAAACGAAAGAAATGTTGAAGATGTGGAAGCAGAATCAGTGCAGAAAACAATTAATGAAAGGAGACAGTGAAGCATTGTCAAAGCAAGTAAAACGCTTAAGGCGTTCGAAATTTATTTTGTATCTCTTTTTTTGTGTAGGTTTTGTATTATTTTGTTTTTTGAAGTAATAGAAATGAAATAAACATACTTCTGGCATTGAGTAGTTGTAGGCCAATCAATCGTGCATTTGTTTGGCAAATAACAAGTTCAAGAATACCGAATACCGGGCCGTTCATAGTCTATTGCCGATCCTGCAGAAATACTTAAGAATACAATATCCTTATTAAAACCTCTTTGATGAATAAGAAATGAAATCATTTGAGCTACTACGGTTGTCAATTGGTATAAAACGGCTCGAAAATTTGCAAACCTTAACGAAACATTCTTGCATTCCGCATAATTTTTTTATACCCTGTAAAAAATAAAATTGTATTTAAAAATAAGTGTACTTATGATTGTTGACAAAAAAAAAACTCAACGATCGAACCACCTACTGTGAATATATTGCCAGCGGAAGAGAATACGCATTCAAGCGGAAATTGAAGAACAATGAGCGCACTTCCTGTTTACTTTGTAGCAGTGCATGGCCTTTATAAAAACAATTGATCCATAACATTGAGTACGAATATTCAGTTGTGTTTCGGCATTCGTGGGACTTATTTTTACAACAATATTAAAAATGTACATATGTATATGTAAATGTGTATATTTCGATACGTAGTTACAATCTCCAATTAAACAGATAAGCATTCCAAATTTGACAATTTTTTTTATATTTTATATACTTAACTCTTATTAAATGTATTCTAATTTTGTGTTCAGTTAAAGGTTAGCTTTTCGTAGCTGAGCCTAACAGCGACTAAAACGATATAATCACCAAATAATTTTAAGCATAATTATTTAATAAGAGCCCAAGCTTCCTGCGTTTATAGTAAAATATGCCTGAAAAGCATCTTTTTGAGAGCTACATATTTACACATTTAACTGTTTAAATATATCTTCCCTTAAAATACAAAATGTTTTAAGAATAAAATATGTTTAAAAGCGTCTATAAATTTATTTACTTGAAAAATTAAATTTTTCGAATACAGAAAACAGAGGAGCATAGTAGCGAACTCGCGAAAAACACGAACAAATGAGTCTCACAAATATTTTTTTTTGAGCTCGTTGAGTGACACAGTTTTTTCGATCGATTTTTTTTACGAAATTCGAAAAATAACAAAATTTGCAATCCGCGAACGATTCAAAAAATAAAAAATGTTCATTCGTTGTGTTTATTGAGAAGCCGCACAGACATACAAACGTACATATGTATGTATGTATGTACTCGCGTTCTAATTAAAGCTTTATAACTAATCATCTCGATACATTCTTTCCAATTATGCTTATGTATGTGTCTTTTTTATTTGAATGCTCAGATTTCAACACAACACAAGCAAAACAAAACTATATTTAGACATATTCCAGCAAGTCAGTCATACAGACAAACAGTTGCAGAGCCACACAGCTGGTCAAAAGCGCGGTTGGTTGGAGGCAACGCTGCTGTGCTCGTCCAAGCTGAACGCATAAATAACAATAAAAAATAATAATAAAAAAATTTTTATAAAAAAAATGAAAATAATAATTGAAACATTTACTGGAAATGATGATGGAGGACGATGACTACATACACATTTTTATCCATGTGATGTATGTATGTAGATATGTATTTATTTAATGGGGATGGGCTTGAAATTATTATCAATTATTTTATATGTAGGTAAGTGTTTGTTTTTTAAATATATTTTTTAACTGTTGACCGGCGATGTGACTCATCGAATGGAGCATAATAAATGCACTTGAGCTGTGCTTATTTACATACATACTCATACATACATGCAGTAAATAACGGGTGTTTTTTTTAGGGGTATAGAACTTCGAATTGAAATAAAACACAAGAAAATCGGTTTAAGGTCCATCAATTTGGCTTTATTGGAAGGATAATTTTATGCCATTAATGTTTAAATATGATTTCGGGCATGTGGCCGCCGCGGCTGGCTCGAATAAAGCCAATTCTACAGGTCCAATTTTCAACCACTTTTTCGAGCATATGGGGCCGTATGTCGGCAATAACGCCACGAATGTTGGCTTCCAATTCCCCTAACGTTTCTGGTTTGTTGGTGTAGACGAGCGACTTCACATATCCCCAAAGAAAATAATCCAATGGTGTCAAATCACACGATCTTGGTGGCCAATTGACAGGTCCATTCCGCGAAATTATGCGCTCAGCGAATGTTTCCTTCAATAAATCGATTGTGACGTGCGCTGTGTGGCATGTAGCGCCGTCTTGTTGGAACCACAACTCATCCACATTCATGCCATCCAATTCGGGAACAAAATAGTCGGTTATCATGGCTCTATACCGGTCTCCATTAACGGTAACTGCCTCTCCAGCATTATTGCGGAAGAAGTATGGCCCAATGACTCCACCAGCCCATAGAGCACACCAAACAGTCAGTTTTTGTGGATGTAATGGCGTTTCAAGGGTCTCATGTGGATTCTCTTCACTCCAAATGCGGCAATTTTGCTTGTTGACGTAGCCATTCAACCAAAAATGAGCCTCATCACTGAACAAAATTTTGCGATGAAAATCAGCATCGAGATCAATCTCATTTTCGGCCCATACACCAAAATCACGACGCATTGCATGGTCTCGCGGCTTTAATTCTTGCACAAGCTGGATCTTGTAAGGTCGCAAGCCAAGCTCTTTGCGCAAAATCTTCCATAAAGTTGATGGACAAAGCTCCAATTGCTGTGCACGGTGGCGAATCGATTCATTCGGGTCCTCTTCAACACTTTGCTCTACAGCGGCAATTGTTTCTTCGGTGCGCACTGTTCGACGTCTCTGCGGATGCGTATTATCACATAGAGTAAACGTAGTGCGAAAACGATCCATGGTTAACCGAATTAATTGCTCTGATGGACGATTATGTCGACCATAAAATGGACGGAGCTCACGGTAAACTTCGCGAACTGAACCATTATTTTCGAAATAAATTTGCACGATTTGCAAGCGTTGTTCTTTTGTCAACCTGTTCATGATGAAATGGCAAACCAAACTGAACATAAATGACATTAGAGTTGCCAGATTTGACCACAAAATGCCAGTTTTATCTCTATTCGAAAAACAAACCTGTAAAAAAAACACCCTTTAGTAGCGTACAGGTCGAAAGCAGTAAGGAAGGGAAACGCGATAAAACAATATAAACATGTAATGGTATATAGATAATGACGCAGAGCGAACTTTTATGGGGTTTGTAAAATATTTGTTCAAATGTAGGTACAAATTTCGTAAGTTTTTTATTTGAATATTTCAGAGCGATTTTTTTTTTTTGCTTACGAACTTACATACATACATATGTATGTACAACCGTACACTTAGTAGGTAGTCAATATCCATATTCGTGAAACACTTGCAATGATCTTGTCATGATCTGCGGCGCGTGTGTGCCTTCATTAAATATGCATTGACTTTTGTTTTTGGTTCAACTGTTTTCCCCACATTTTTTTGAAGTCATTTAAAATTCCGTAGGCGTTTACAGAAATCGCAAAATAAATAACGCGCTTCTCAAGTTCATTTCCAGCGTCAGTTTGTTGTTTGTAGTAATTTGCTTCTCTTGTTTTTTCTGCTGTCTTCACCAAGTCAACGCTTCAGTTAATTTTTCTGACTCATTACTACTTTGCTACATTTTCTCAATTTTTTTATATTTATTTGCATCGCGTTTTTTTGTCGATTTTCTCTTTACATTAGTTGCTTAAGTTTACAGGTGCGAAAATGTGGTGAAGGTTTTGACTTTCCAACGATGTTGGGTTTAAATAGTGTGAGTTTTTGTGACTAGCTTAATGATTTTACGAATTTATGTATATATGTACATATGTACCCATGTATGTCCCAAATGGGTGTATGGAAATACTTACGAGAATGTAAGAAAGTTGAAAAATTATCAGTCGGCACTTTTATCGCCGGCTGAGTTTGCGGCGTGCCCAAGCCGTTAAATGATTTTCACTGCGGTAGCGTAAGGCACAGATATTCTCGAAAATATTTGCGAACATACACACATGTCTACATACCCTTGTACATACATATGTATAAGTAAATATTCCCAGCAGACACGAAAAATAAAATCAAATAACCTTGACGAAATTCAAATTTCTCAAGTTGATATCCAACCTTATTCTCCAACTTATATCAAACGTCATTGTCCAATTCATCTCTAACCTTGGATTAAAAGTTGAGCTAAAAACTATATTATAAAATGTATGGCCCTGCCACATCTTCAGTTAAAATTACCTGCGATTAGCAACAATTCAGCTTACTAATCAGCGCTTACTTATCCGAAGGATTAAGTGCTTAACCGGAGATGGTGCAAATGGCCACCAAGTATCGTTAAAACTTAGTAACAAAACGTAAATAATTTTTTCAAAAGAAAAAAAAAATAAATGGTGATGATATGTTTGAACCCATTGGAGAAAATCACATTGGAGTTAAAGTTGTGAACTGACTTTTTTTCAACTTGAGAAACAGTCCTATCTGCATACAAAAAATAAATACCCTTTTTTTGTGGAGAACGTTATGATTCTCCACTTGAGCGATTGTTGGGAAACACAAACAATATTGGAGATTTCATAAAAAACCTTCGTTTAATTGAAGCTGAAATCTAAATGTTTGTTGGGTTCTGTATATATTTACAAGGGAATTTGTAGTAGAATAGAGCCGCCCGTTGATAGAAATTCACGTGAATTTTGATGACTTCATTTCAAGTTATTTGTCTCATTAATTTCCAGAATTGATTAATTATCCTTCCTGTTGGAAAACTTTGCGCTAATTGTAACTTTACACGTAGTCTCTGTAAGACATGAAGCACTTTGAATTCCAATTTTGATGTTTCTATTTCGTTTTGATTTATATTTTCAGGATTTCTCTTAGCTTAAAGTATTCATTTGCAATGCGAAGAATGCAGTGAGGTGGTATTGTTTACAAGAGCGGTTAGTCTGTGTTTTTACTTATTGACAAATAGGTAACTTGATTTTGAATCACATGAACAATTAAACGAAGCAATAAATGATTGATTAAAGAACTATTTATTTATATAATTATTTGTATTTAGTACATTTAATAATAAAATTAGTGATTTTTATTTTAATTCGCTTACTACACACATAAATATGGTACATATGCTTAAGCCAATTTGGAGGTTCATACAATTATTCTCATGCATAATATATTATCTGAAGGCTTAAGTGCTAAAATTGATAGCCACTATGTAGAAATACAACTGGAGAAGTGCTTACCTCATAATTGTTCGTGCTTACATAGTTTTTAAGCAGATTCATTTTAATAGCAATATATGTACATACATATTTACAGTGACCTGACCACAGGGTGAAAATGTTTTTTAATGATATTTTTTATAGAAATAAAGTTCACAATTCAACGAAAATGACGTGAATCAAAATTTCAAACCTTAAACCAAATATATAAAATATCGACAAATCTTTATAAATTTTTTTAGGTATTTATTTAAGGCTTAAGAAGCTTATATATTAGCCTATTCATCTTTAGCAAACTAAAGTGCAAATTCGGGATTTGCGATTTCAAGTATCGCATCAATACATTTATCATACAACATCCACCATCACAAACTTCACATCAACACATCAAAGCGCCACGTCACCTCGCATTAAAAAATCATATCACACAACAGAACATAAATCATATCCGTAAAAGAACAGAACATAACATAGCAAAACATAACATAGCATAACACAACACAACATGAAGCATATCACATAACAGAACATAACATAGTCAAGCACAACACAGCACATCAAACATAAAATAACACACCATAATAAATATAAAATAACTTATCATAACATAACATTACTTATCTAATGGAAGAACGTCACTATAAATACTATTTTTAAATTTTCAATACATAGTACACATTTAAACAGTCAAAAAATCGTATTTCGAAATTTAAAAAAGTGAAATACATACATAGATTTTTCTTCATTCTAACGAAAAAAAAATACACTTTTTTTTACTCTAGACGAGTGTTATCGTGGATATTTCGAACCAATTTTCATAATTTTATTACTTCAAACCGCAAAAAGTTTGAGAATATAAAAAAAAATTAATTTTTACAGTTACGTATCTCGTTGAAGTGCTGATTTTTATTAAATATTTTTATATTTATTAAACTATTTGACAGATTTAGTATAAATCGGGATTCGAAATGGAAATGACTTTCGGCCTCTTGGCCATGAGTTGCGATATGTACAACGGCTAATAGCCACTGCATTTTTAACAATTTGTTTACTGATTTCAAAGTTTTTTTTTTCAAATTTCAAGCTTTTCTGAGCATACACATTTGTAACACATTCAATTTCTCACAAATAGCACACAATTTACAATTTTTAATATATTTTTATTACTTGTCAGTATTTACATATTTTTATTGTAAAATTTAGACTGACAATTTATGTTAGTCAAAAAAATCTTTGCAAATTGAGGTAATTGAGCTAATGATACCAGTGTAGGGATTTACAATAACAGACGATCTAACATTCTTTATTACTATTAAAAAAGCTGCGTGGCGAAAATAAAAGTTTCCAGAGTACTGGCGCAAAAAGCCCTGCCGAATATTGGCTAGCCACATAAATAGCAGTGTCATCGAATTTTTGATGGTATGCGGCGGGCACCAGCGCAATGGCTGGATTCATAGAAGCGCCAGTCCATTGACCCTGCAGTTACAACAAAAACATAAGCAAATTAGCAGCTTGTTAGCATCTGTAGACGCGCAATGCGCATATAAAACAAAAACTTTTCGGCACACTACTTACACCGGCCAGAGAACAGGCTGTCACTATTAGCCCAATGCGCAGTGAAACTGAGTCCAAATATGATGAATTTCGCGCATCCCACAGCGCACACCAACCGAAAATCAACGTTGTAGTCAACACACATTCAATGACGAATGTTTGATCCCACGTCAAGCTACCATTCGGTTTCATCAGACACAAATCCTTGTTAATAGCATCGGAGGGCAACATGGCGGTCAGCAGAAGGAAGCCAGTTAGCGCACCAAGAAATTGCGCCAACATATAAATTATAGCCATTTTTAGTGTTATATAGCGCATCATGTAGCAGGCGAGAGTGATGCAGGGATTCGCATGGCCACCAGACACAAAGCCGAAGCAATGCACTATTAACATGACGACGAGTCCATATTGCAGTTTCGGCATGTCGCTACCGTCCGCACAGCCCAAACAACTGAGCGCGACCAAGAGTGCTGTGGCAGAGAATTCGCCCAGGTAACGCATTATCGTCATAAATTTATTGGCCATACTTAATGTGTGTTTTGCGTTTGTCCTTCTTGAAAATTGCAAGAAAACCACGAATTTAAATACGAATAAGATTTTGTTTTATTTTCAATTTGTTCTTGAAATGTGTATGTATTTAGTTTTTTTTTAGAAAATTTTTGTTGTCACAGTTTGATTTTTAAACAGCAAAAGAAAAGCAAATAAATTTTTATATTAGATGAAAAGTTGAGCAACATTTTTAATCTAAGTGAAAAGTTGCTTAGCAATTGGCAATTCTTGTGGGTTCGGTGCACTTCTGAAATTCAAATGTTCGAAGGAGTTTAACATCTTTAATTTCTATGGAGGATTCGGTTTTATGTATTTATGAACGAATTTCCGTCGTCCCTTGTCAAATTTGGTTTTGAGACAAATCGGTTTTTGTCGTTGTTCCTTTTTTAGTCTCATTGTTCGTTTTCTAAATAGTATGCAAACAAGAACTGAGTAGGTACTCGTATATATTTCTCGAAGGTGGAAGAATGATGTTTAACGTCAACTTCAGCATTAAAAAATGTAACTACGATTTGAGATAAGTTGGAAAATTATATTGAATATTGACTAAAGAGTTTAGTTTATCATTTTTACCCTCAATATTTATAAACAATTGGTAATAAGTACTTACATCTTTTTTATACGTACTAGAGGTCTATAAATTCCGCCAAGTATTGACCACAATTGGACTTAGTATCAACTACAGGAGCGTACATTTTTCAAAAGTTTAAGAAAATGTGGGAAATGATGTTTGGTCGATGACAAAATCAGAACCATAAACTTCTTAAGTTTGAAGAAATTTTGGTTTGACGCTTTTTTGAAGGGTAGACCTGTTGATTTTTCAAAAACCAATATTATTTTTAGTTAAACAAATTAGGTGCTTTCTGTTTAATCACATTATTTGTACGTCGAAAAAAAAATATATATAATTTTTTTAGGGTTGTTTGCAAGATCTCTGGTTAAAATTACCGGGGGTTAACAAACAATTCAGCGAGCAATGCGAGATAAAACTGAGCTCTAAGAAAAAGGGATTATGTTTAAGGAGAGCTCTTTACAAAAGCAGGAGTGATTTTGTTTTCGTCGGGAACATCGGTTTATCTAAGTACCTTACGTAGAGTATGAATATGTAAAGAGATACTTATCGAAGGAAGAATTTTATTCTTTCAAGCATTTTTGCATTTTCACGCTTTTTTTATGTGTGTGTTTTAAATTTAAAACACGATAAAATTCAACAACTAATAACCTTGAATAAATATTCGCCAAATACTTGCGGAGCGGAAACAAAATTCAAAATACAAGGTAGACAGGAAAGAAGCGAAGCGTGAAAATCACAGATCATCGAAGCAGAAATATTTGTGCCAGATAAATATACTGACATTTCCTTAACCTCAGACAATAATATCCTGTGAGCGCGGTAAGATATCCTGCTACGGCGGCCAGGTAGGTAGTCAAAATGGCGATGGAAATTCCTCAGCTCGTCAGACTCTGCAATTATGCAAGCAATTACGAAAACGACCGCATTTCATACGGCCATAAAGGGACAACGACCTGCAGCTTGTCGCATTTGCAGCAAGGATTTCAGCAACTGGCGATAAATGAATTAAGTACAGTATGAAAGTATGTATGTTTGTTTATGTTTGTCGAAAAGTAGACGTGCTGGTGGTCAGCAGGTTCAAATGCTTCAAGAGCAACGACATAATTTGTCATTTGGTTCATAAAATTCAATTTAACGCTTAACAAAGTTACTGTGATAAATTGTACAGGTAAGGGCGAAAAAAAAAAACAAGGACGGGCAAGGATTTCAAAGGTGCTGTGAAATGCGCGTGTGCACCTAGTGGGAAAAGTTGTTCCAAAGTAGAATTTTTTGTATATCGTCTGTCAGCTACTTAACTAATGCTTAGGTAAGGCACATTTTTTCCACTTATGTATCTGCGAATTTTTATACACAAATTTTATTCGCATATTTACTCATATTGTATCAGCAGAGTGTAAAAAGTCCAGTTTTTAATCAATTTTTAGGTATTATTGAAAGATGCAGTATAAAAGTGAGCTTACCCAGCAAACACTGGAAAAACAATTCCCAAACGTTTGAGAGCAAAAATTTCTCAATTTGGTTTTATGCATTGTTTGTCACATACAACTAAACATTTTCTCAAATGTTTCTTAAACATTTTTTTTCAACTTGAGAATGGGTTGAGAAAGACGTGAGAAAAAATTTGTTAGGACTTCTTTCTTCTCCGAAAATACTAGATGATTATTTTACTAGCACTAAAATACAATTTCAATCACAGTAACTGTATTTCAGGGCTCCATATTAAAACAAAATTACCATTTAGTTTGAGAACGTTTTGACTTTTGAAAAAAGAACAGATTTAAAATGCATCCTTTACTGTGATTTAATAAAAATGTTTATTGGGTAGCACGTTCGCACTCTAAGCCGAAGATATATGTATGTACATACATATTCATAGATGTGCCTACTTACATATGTATGTACATATGTGTAAAGACCTCACATAGGACGACTCCTGCATTTTCGAGAATGTTTCCATTGCTTTGTCATCCGTGATTTTTTGTGGCTGTTTTGCGCTTTTTTTTTGTATCATTCCAACAACCTGTTTTCGGGTAAGTTGCACATAAATACATACTCATGCAGACTTACTCGTATGTTTGTATGTACATTATCACACAGTGTACAGATAAAGAGGCATTCCTTCAGGTATTTGCACTTCCATGCATGAGCGCATCGTAGATATATTTTTGCTTTGTTATGACGATTTTCCTGTCTTACACTGCCACTGCAGCATTTCCTCACAACTTGTTTGTTCGCATTTTCGACGGTGCATTTATATGTATACATTTTTTTTTTTCAAAATCTTATATGTACTTAACGATGTGATGCATCCATGAATGTGCCCAGGATGCGCAGCGCAGTATCACAGCTGACGTTTTTTGTATTACTTTTCTTAATTTCACCTACTGCTCTGAGAGTATTTAGGCGTTTCATATTTTCCTCTTCCCAGTTTCGGCATTTAAAACAACACCAGCCATTGTTTATTCAGCAAACAGGGACAATTAAAATTTTAACAATAAAACTAGCAACAACCAGAAATTTTCTTGTTTGATCTGCTTTGATGTCACTGCGTTCTTCCTTGCATCTTCCAAATATATTTATGTAAATTTGTATGTATGTACCACTTATTCATTCAATAACTGATTTCTCGATTTACATACATACATACATATGAATGTACGTGCGGAGGCAAGGAAACGGAAATTATAACTCGAATTTCATGATAAGAAATGTAATTAATATAATTGCTATCAAATAAAGTCAAAAGTAGGGTGGACGTGGCAGTAAAAGTGCTTTAAGCAATTTTATGTGGTATTATTTATGCTGCTGCATCAACGAAAATTACTACGAATAAGTGTAATCATATTTTTGCACTCAGGCTTTTCGAAAGGAAATTATGTATGTATGCATGTATGTATGTATATGTATATGACATACGAATACATAGCGCATATACGAGTAGTTAGCTCTGTGAACATATGCGAATTTTAGGAAAAAATATATATCGTTAGTTTGCCCAACTTTTGTCTATTTATATACACCAAATATTTCCTTTGTCCACCCTTTATTCAAAAGTTATGTTAAGTTAAAAATAACACATTTATTCAAGAAAATTTTGGGTGAACAAATATGGGCAAACGTTGAACAAACGATAGGGCTTGAAAAAGTGTAATTTTTAACTTTTTAGTTTTTTCATAAAAAATTGTTTTATATATGATTCTTAAACAAATGATGGACAAACGAAAAGTTTTGGTGGACAAACATGGGCATACGATTTAGCTCAAAAAAGGAATAATTTTTAACTGGAAAAACGATTTAGATGGAAAAGTGTGATTTGAAACGTTTTGGTTTTTTCATAAAAATTTTTATTTTTTTTATAACTTTTGAGCAGCAGATGAACAAAGGAAAATTTTTGGGGGAAAAACATGGACAAAAGATTTGGCTTGAAATATTTGAAATTTTGAACTTTATGATTTTTACATAAATAATTGATTTTTAAATAACTTTTGAAAGTAAGGTGCACAAACGGAAAGATTTAGAAAAGCATGGTCAAGCGTGGGATAAGGCTTGAGCTTGAAAAAAGTGTGATTTTAACACAAAAAATTGTTTTTTAAATAACCCTTGAAAAAGGACGGACAAATGAAAACTATTGGTGGAAAAACATTGAGAAATCATTTAACTAAAAAAAAATCGTGCTTTTTACCCTTATGGTTTTTTCATAAAAAATTCTTTTTTAAATAACTTTTCAATAAAAGGTGAGTCAGTAAATCAAAGAAGTTTAAAAATATGTATCTAAATATATGTGAATCAACGATGCAGTTATTTAATTGAAAAATTTGAACTTAGGACCTCTTGTCTTAACTGCACTTTATTCAGAATAGGATCAGAAAGATCTTTGAAACAAATAAGGTTAGAAAATATCTAGCAAAATATGAAAATAAGGAACTTAATAAACAGCGCAATATACAATTTAAATAAAATGCAATACCTACTCGAACATGCCTATTATATTATCTGCGTGCCTACCTACGAAGGAATAAAACTGCATTAAGAAAGTGACTAAAAACAAAACGCTTTATATGATAAAATGTGGGTGGAGATATGTAAGTATTTGCCGGGAAACAAGGCAAACAAAACACGAAAATGCAGAGGACACATCAAAAACGAAAGGGCAAACCGCCCGATTTATAGCACACGAGGGATAGAGGTGACAGGGGTAAGTACAGAATACACACAAAGTTTTTACGTACACACCCACAGCCGCGTTGGGGAACCTCAGCAAATACATATGTATGTATGTACATATAGTTAATATTTTAAATATACTAATTCAATTTTGTTCATACATATACATATATGTATATGTATGTACATATGCATGTTAATTTTAGTCAAGCTGATGCGCTTACTCACCGTTTAAATCCTTCGTCAACTGGGAACGCGTCGACATCTTACCCAATTTGTGCAGAATTTTTGCGGCGAAAGTCAAGTGGAGCGCAACTGGAGCGCAGCAACGCACGCCAGCAAAACAGGATTTACCGGATAGCTAAGCGAGGAAGACGGTGGTGCAGCAGTGAGAAGAGCTTGTCGCCGTCGATGCCAGTAAGGCTAGTGGCCTTCTGCGCCCTACCACCAACAACTTGGGCTTTGTTGCCGTTGAAGTGAATGCTTTTAGGTTTTTAATATTTTCGTTTTCCCAACCGCTTTGCGTTTCCAACTTTTTCTTATGAACTGGACGAACGCGTCTGCGGGGGAAACTGGATTTGTTAGTTAAATTCGCTAATCCTTGGCTATTTATATTTCAACGAAGAACATATTTTATTTCACTTTTCCACTTAAATTGTGAACCATTCAATTTAGAAGAGACAGAACAATTTTACCTGACATTTTGCGGTGGTTTTTTTTCGATAAACTTTATAAAATAATTTTTTATGCAACATTTGAGAAAACCAACTTAGCTCCTTTTACTTTGCGTTTGGCATCTTTCTTCACTTTTCGCACGAAATCTTGAAACAATTCACCCTCTTGACAGAAAAATTTCCTTTTTAGCACTTTTTGCTTGTATCTTAAGATTTTCTTCACACCAATAACATATTTTTTGCCGGCAAAATTTTATTTTGCTGTATTCGTTGCACTTTCATTCAAAACTTTACCTTATTTACACAAAAACTTTTCACTTTTATCACTTTTCGCGTATTATCAAAAACAAAACTGCAACCGACTGCAAACGAGTGCAGCGATGAAAACAGAATATTGTCGATAACAACGAAAGCACAACCCGTCGGTGATTCGATTTTGAGTTGGCTGTGGTGACGTTCTCCGCAACGAGTGGTGAAATGGGTTACATGCAAATGTACCGATACCAAATTAAACCGGTATGTTTTCATTTCGATAAATTGTTCGATAGCCATTTTATCGGTGATTAGTTGATGCTCACGAATTATTCAATTCTTAATTTGTTTAAATGATATCAACAATAAGTAAATGGCTAAAAGTAAAAAAAACACGAATTTATTTTAATTTTTTGATATTGTATATAATATATGCATTTATTTAACCTAATTTCTGAAAATGTATATTTAGATGGCGGAGGCGAAGTTGGATAGAACAGCGAAGAAAAATATCGATTTTAGGTCGTTTTCAAGGGACTCTCTTCCGCCCTATAGATAGTTTAGAGAAATGAGAGGTGATGGGATTGTACATGCTTGTATAAATTCATATCTTGCCAGAAATAATAATTGCTCATATTTACTATATACTCAATCATCAACAAATAAAAAAAAACATAGTTCCCTAGTTTTCAAATTAGCACAGAATTAAAATTTCATTATTTTAATAACTCCTAATGTAGATATTTAAACCATTAACTACGAAATTCCTATAAAAATATCAGATATATTTAAATTAGTAATACAGTTAAAATATAAGAGTAAAATATGTTGAAATTCGGTTACAAAAAATCTTGCTAAAATAAATTTTTATAATATTACAACCAGTTAATTATCATATCTCCAGCCTGGCAGTCTGGCAACACTACAAAACTGTTGAAACCGAATTTGGAGAAACGATTGCAGTGCTTTGCGAACAGTCCTCATAGTAAATTTCAAAATATGGTTAATATTAGTGTAATTAATAGAACAATGCGATTGCAAAAGATGCTACTGCCTTTAAGTAAGTAATGTGCCATTCAATCAAATTTGGATTTAAAATGGATTAACATGGTACTTTGTGAGAAAAGTGATTGTTCTGTGCGGTGGTAAAAAATTTCACAACATTGACATAACGTGCAGTGACATGATGTCAAACCCCCTGAGAACACTTCTCACGATCAGCTGAGCTGAATAGTTAAATTTGCGATGCATTTAAAAAAATTTTAAATAAAAATATATACAATTTTCGGTAAAATATATTATTTTATTTAAAACGGAAGTTTTTTAAAGCCGGTTATTTTAAAATTACAAAGTTCTTGAAGGCAAATTGTACATAACACCAACCATGGAAAAATTAATAGAACAGCCGCATTTGGTTTGTGGCTTACCGGCACCGCAAGGGGATGACACAAATTTGGTCGAACTTATAAAACAATTGATCAAAGAGAAGCATTGTGAGGGCGTAGCATTGCTATTCACCAGCGAATCCAATATGCGGGCAGCTCGTAATATAAGTTGTTTGCAAACTGTTGGCATGGAGCTGTATCACGATGTTTGCTTACCGAATTTGACAACTGAAATACACGATGAACAACCGGCTTTGTACACATGTGCTAAAGAGCTATTGTGTCTCATAGCAGCACATTCACCTATGGAAGAGTTGCTTCTCGAACTGCTCGAAATAATCGAGGAAAATAAATCTGAGTATGTTTTCACATCCGCACTACGTGCACTACAAGTGGTTTTATTGCGTATGGGTAATAAAAAACCGCGTGCTTTAGAGTGGAGTTTAAATTCCATACACACTCGAATAGAGGGCTTACCAATACCGAATTATCTAAAAGAGGGCTATGATCGCAAGCAGGAACGCCTATTAGAACAAAATGACGAAATTGAAAAATTGTTAATGTATTACATTACTATCGATTTATTTTACGATCCACTAATGAAAGATGTTTTATCACAGCTACGTTCGCCCGATCAGCCCTTTTGTGATACAAGTATAAATAGACGTAATGTCCTATGTTGTTTTCTTTTACAATTGCTTGGAAAGCCACTAGCACTACTCGATCTCTCTGCTGATGGGCGTAAAACCAATACTTACACAATACAGTGTGCACGTAAATTAACTGAGGACGCAACACGTTGTTTAGTTGATCCACTACGTCTACTATCGGTAGGTGAGGAGCGGGTACGTTGGCGCCATCACTTGAATGCCGATAAAAAAGTGCATGAATTGAACTCGAACAATATATTTCACATTAAAGAAAAACTGCCCTTAGAGTCATTAGCAATCTACTTCTATATGCTGTTTGTGGAAGAGATCAGTTTGGCTGCTGTACCAAAAGTTTATACACCACTTTACATATTTGAAGCCGGTCTTTACTATGCAAACGAGTTATTGGCGCATGAGGAACCGCCACTGCATTATCGCGCACTTTTGTTGATAAAGCGTTTATTGGATAACCTGTTCGGAACACAAATTTCTGCAATTTCATTAGAACTTGAAGTACATGTAAAATTTTGCAATTCACTCTGCAACATTGTTGGCTTTTCATCACAAAACTTCCAAAGGCAAATAGGTGTTAAGCTGCTGCGCCAGTATATTTTACAATTCGACGACGAAGGCAAATATTTAGTACTAAAAAATTTACTGCGTACCATTGCACACCATGGTATCTCAGGCTATTTGGCCATTATATATAAGGATCTTGTATCTAATGCTCTAGTAACTTCAGCGAACTCGGATTTACCATCTTCGTTTTCTGGTCAAGATTTTCGTTCGATTTTTCTCCAATACATTTGCCATTTGCCACATGGTGCGAAAACTGATCTCATTGAGTATTCGGACAAATTGATTTCTGCGCTTAACGCTTTACGATTTTTCGCTATAAAAGATTGTCACAATCGTACCGGCCTCTGGGACTTCATGAATGAAATAGAACAACAGTTTCTCGAGCCTTTGCGAAAGGGACTGGACATATCTGTGGCACATTATATGGCTGAGTTGAAAAGAATCGAAAAAGGGTCGGACACATTAGCTGAAGCGGGAGAGCGAAAAGATCTTGAATTGTTAGATTTAAATATAATGAATGCAACATCTGAAAGCGGAAAGTTTGATTTGGAAGTTAATCGTCAGCGTAAAATGGAAATACTCAATCAGAGTCTCTGTACATTTGACCTAATGCGAAGTATACTCGGGCGCACAATCGAATGTTTGGAGAATTCTAGAAGACATTCGAAAAGCGCTGCTCTGTAGCTAAATAATTAATAAAGAACATATTTATTATGAAAGAAAAACAAAATAAAATGAAATTCGAAATTTTTTTTGCTTATATGCTGTGTTTTAACTCTTACTACATCAGAAAGAAAGAAATTCTTAGTTGGAAATTTTTAGTAAATCATGCATTAGTAATCAGAGCGTTAGGTTTGTTGTTGCTTACTATTTTATTTACCAAGATGATCAGTTTTCACCATTAAAATCTCTTAAAATTCACAATTTCTTTTCTACTCCAGGTGCTCACAGTACTCTTCTCGCCTGCAGCGCACATGCTTCCCGAGAGCTCATGCAGCAATATCGTACGCATTCTGAGTTCAATCCTAGTTATAGTTCCCCATTTATAATCAGCACTCCCACTATAAATCTCTCTCACTTCCCATCCACATTAACAAACTTAAAGTCCACATATACAACTAATGCCGGCGGCTCAGAGTCCATAGACAAATTTCGTGAACGTGAAGAGCAGCGTGAACGTGAATATGAGGAGAAAAAAGCCACCGAGGAAGCACAAGCAGAGGATTATGTAAAACGCGCAAAAATCGATGCCATACGTACACAAATCTTGGAGGCCGCATTGCCGCATGTACCCACACAGGGTTGGACGCGTAATGCAATTGTGAAGGGTGCTGAGGAGGCGGGTTTTCCGAGCGTGGTGCATGGTATGTTTCCCGAAGGTGGTTATGCGCTAGTTTCCTACTTCTATGGCAAGTGCAACGATGCGGTGGTGCAGAAGTTGCAGGAAGAGACGCAGAATGGTAGTTTGGGTGTTAGTGATCCGTTGGATTTTTTAGTGCGCGCAGTTCGCACACGACTTGAAATGGTCGTGCCATATAAGACACAGTGGCCTCAGGCGTTAGCGTTGATAGCGATGCCACAAAATGCTGCTACATCATTGGCTCAGGTGTTGACGCTGGTCGACGATATCTGTTACTATGCTGGCGATCGGTCCGTTGATGTGAGTAACTGTTGATGTATTTAAAGTTATTCTTTCATTAAAATTTTCGTAATTTGGTTCATATTCATTGGTCTGGTGTTGAAATCCAGATACTTGCATACATTGTAGTTGTAATATGTGAATTTAAATATCTAAAAATGTTCATCAAAATTTAAATGCTTTTATATTAATTTTTAAGAACCACATTTAATCGAACACTTTCTTAATGTTCGCTTAGTTTGGTTGGTACACACGTCGCATCGGTCTAGCGACAATATTAAAAATGACAGAGCTATTTATGCTGCAGGACAGCTCAGCGGATCACGCCAAAACTTGGGAGTTCCTAAAGAATCGTATGGACGAAGCAGTACAAATACAATTAATGCTTTCACAAACAGAAGGAATGACACAAAATTTTACACGTTCATTCAATTCAGCTTTTATAACAGTAAGTAAAAGTCTAGATTCATATATCCTCATAAATAATATTAATAATGGTACCTTTTTATATCGCCAGGCACGCAACATATTAGGCGTCGATTACACGCGTAGATAAAGCCAACACACGAGCAATGTAGGCCTGGCACATGGAATTAGCTATTGTCTTTAGTTGTTAAACGAATGGTTTATTTATTTATATTTACATCATCAATGTTAAAGTCATAAACCAGTGATAAATCGTTTTGTTCATATACAAATGCGAAACTGATTTTATTTAATAGCTTAACGTTTAAGAATTAAATTTACTTATGTATGTGTCTAATTAGATATACGTTAATGAGCTGTTACCAAATTACTTAGATACTCATATGTATGTATGTATGAACATACATATGTATGTATATTGAACTATTTGAAATTTTTCTATTAGATATTTTATGTGATTTGTAAAATTTGTTTTAGTGTGAGCCTTGATAATGAATTCGCACTCGCGTTGGAGTAGATAATTTCATTTTGCATCCATATGTACGCGTATATGTAGGTATATATATACACACATAAGTATGCATGAATATTAGCAATTGCACCGACCAAGCCAAAACAAACCAAACAGTTACCCACCTAAAAATCTGTAAATTAAATGCACTTGAGGCTAAGCAGTACAATGCTAGTTTATTAACATACTACATAATTTGAAATTGGTAATTACTAAGCAACCTATCTGAATTTATACATATATGTATGTGTATGTATGTATGTACATAAATGTACAAGAAATATGATGAACGCCAGCAACTTAAAAAGCGACTACCGATGAACTAAAGTGATTAAAGTGAAATAGCGATATGTTGTAGAAGAAGTTGTAGTAATACTTATATTGATAAGTATGTAAGTACGTATGTATGTACAATATTCATTATTACAGATGACGAATACGATTTTACAAAGAATAAAGGCAAAACGAGCTATGAGATCGTCGGTTATGCGAAGTTGTTGTTATTTAGTATAAAGTACAAATTTGGTTGCGAATGGGCTTGGACAGTTGCAAAAATATTTTTAGTTGAAATCATTACACACTCTATTTAACGATTATTATTTGATTGTCTATTGCTGATTTTACTTTCTGAACATATCTAAACATAGCCAAAATAATGTAAGCCCCACATAAAATTTTATTATAAATATGTTGTTGCAATGGCATACATCTTTTTTCAATGTGTTTGGTCGAGCTTCTCCTACTATTTATGATATACGACTTTTATGTTGTTCTAGAAACGGAGAGACATACAGTTTTGTGCCGACTTCGAACTTCAAATGTATTTTATGAGAAGCATTTTCATGGCCTCAATGTAAAGAGATCGCCAAATATGATTCAACTTGTTTTTTTTTCTCTATTCAAATTTCTAATACAAAGTGAGCTAATTGCCTCGATTAGCGTCATAATTTTATAATAATAATAATAATATTTTGGCGTTTACACGAATTAGCTCAGTGTTTGGCCGAGCTTCTGCTACCACCATTTGTGGTGTGCGTCTTTATATTATACCACAAATGGGGAGACCTACAGGTTTATTCCGACTCCGAACGGCAGGTGTATTTTATGAGAAGCTTTTTCTTGGAATAAACTCGTAGTTTTCACATTGCCTGACAAGGGGTGATCGCTTTTAGAAAAATAATGTTTCTATGATTAACATTTTACCAGAGAACGTATAACAATAAGATGCGTAAACAAAATCTTTTATCGATGCAAATAACGGAAAATATGATAAATAATTTTGCTACTCAACTACTTAATTGTCCAACCTACATCCAATGTATTCAATGACATTAGTGTTTGAGATGGCGGCAACGAATTTATTGCGAATTACGCTTTTGCCCGAGTTCAACTCCCAACTACTGCATACATACATACATATGTACATTTAATAAATTATAATTTTTTTTTTAATTTTAAATAACAATTATTTTAATTATATAATAATTATTTAGTGTGTGTATTATAAAAATAAGGAAAAGTGAAGAAATCATTGGTTCAACAAGCTAGATAATAAGTCAACTGGCAACAAACGTCTATCAACATATACTTGACGCGTATTTTTCTGTTTCTTAACATAAATTTTTACATTTTTCCGCCTTAACAATTTTCTAATCAAAATGTTAATTTCCTCTGTATAATTCTTTCAAATCTGTTATACGTTCTCTGGTTTCATTACACTGCGTTACAAACACCGCGTTACACACCTGTCCTATGAACCAAATATACTTTTTCGGAAAGGGGAGAAAAAATAAACACGTGTATCGGCGATTTTCATGTACACGTCAGAATTTTTTTTTTTGTGTATAAAGTATTTTTTCTATATATTCTTTATATACTTTTATACATTAAAAAAAAAAATTCTGACATGTATGTATGTACATGAAAATCGCCGATACACGTGTATTTTTATTTTTTTCTCCCCTTTCCGAAAAAGTATATTTGGTTCATAGAACATAACTAAAGCTCGTTTTTGTAACGCAATGTTAGATGAGAAACTAAAAATATACAAAAACAAATTTAAAAACGCGGAAATTCAATTGGACTTTGTGTGTTTTAATGTGTTACGTTACGCATGCATTTTTCCTCTCTCGTTAGCTCAATGTATGTACATATGTACATATAGAAACTAGAAACTTACTCTCAAAATGAAATGTCATTTTGCTCTCTAAATTTCACCTACTTTGCAATTTTAGGACAACTACCAAGTACACAAACTCACCTTATATTTCAGTAAAATTGTGCAAAACAAAAACAACTTTCTAATATTATTAACTTGGAGCTTGAAAACTATAAAGCAGATTAAAAATTATACACAATTTAGAATGTTTAAAACAGATTTTCATTTATTTAAAGAAAAAAGCATTTGAAAAATTGAGCATACTTTCGATTTCAACTCTCACAACAGATACTTACAAATGTTTATGTGTTTTTATAGTAAGATTTAAAAATTTTTTTTTTCATTCATTGATGTATGTTACATAGAATACATTTCTGTTTTAATTAGCATTGAGTGCATACTTGTAGATTTATTATTATTTTCAATAAAAACACATTTATTTTTTCTTGTTTTATTTTTACTTTTCTTACTTCTTATACATATTTTAATAAAACTATCCATACTTTCATATATTTATTTATAACCTTTAAAATTTAGATACATTTTATTTTATCTTAAACGGTGAGTAAAAAATATCTCGCTTACACATAATACTACATACAGAGTCTTAAAGTAATCACTGCTATACAATTCTTATTATCAAATTTAAATTGAGTTTGTTGAAGCATTTTAACGCCAAGTCTTGTATGAGATATTTCAAAAATTCGTTTATTGGCTTGCGGTTGTACGAGTATGTACAGCAGAAACAAATTTGTTTCCATTCTCCCTGCTTCCTCAGCTTATCGTATTCGGTCAAAAATATTATAATTTATAAATTTTTTGTGCATCCATTTTAGTAAGTTTTTGTTTTTTAATGCATTTTACGGCATTTGCACTCTCCATGTTTCCGTTGAAATTCCAGCTTTCTTATTTAGTAAAATAATTGTCATTTTCATTCTCATTCCTTTTTTACCACAAGCCGTTCGAATTGCCACTTAAAGCTTCAAACTATAATTGCTCTCAATCGTATTTATTGCCACATAATCTTTTGTTTTGTTTCTATTGTTACTAACCGACGTGCACTTCAATTCCTTATTTGTGCTTTGTTTTGTGTCAATGTTCTATGTACCCGTATTCTGAGTTGTAATTCATTGAGTGTTCTTCCTGCTATGTCCATTATCTTTTATCGATTATTTTTATTTCTAGGAATTTTTCGCTTTCAGGTGCTTTGTTGTTTATTTTTTTCTTTTATTTTTATTTGCTTTTTTTTGGTTTCTTCATTCCGTTATACTTTGATTACAATGGTTTCAAGTAGGAGTCATCCATAAGTGATGCATCCATCATTTCTTCACCATCGTCGAGTGGCGTTTGTGGTTGCTCTTGGAATTGTTGATTTTGTTGTAGGTCTTGATGATGCAATTGCTGATTTGGACGTTCTAGTCGGTGAAATCGGCCAATACTAGTGGATGATTCGGCAAAAAAATAAAATATTAAACGGCACAATGGATTAGAGGGACAAATATTTTATGTTTGTGTATACAAATAGTTAGATAGATAGATAAAGGAGAGGTATGCACTGCGACCAATGGGTCTATTGTGCCCTCGAAGCTCATTACAATAACTCAGCCAACCCCAGGACCCCCAGAAATCTGAGGATGGTCGCCGGGGTTAGGGACTGTATGAATACAAATAGTTAATAGTAATATAGTTACTTTTTAAAGCCATAAACAATTATTTGAATAAAAAAGTATTTTTAAATGATTCAAAGGAGAAGCAACTTTTTACGTTTGATATGAATAAGTACATAGTTTTTGTTTTTGGTTACAATTTCTGCAGAAGTATTTTAAATCACTTCCCCATTTTAGTAAATAATAATTTTTAATTAATATTTGACCACCCGGTATTCCTATGTATGCCTTTGAACAGAGCCGGCTTTAGGGCGGGTGAAGCCAAATGTGAAGAACGCATTATACTTATAAGGAAACTTAATCTCCACTACACTAGGATATTAATTCTAGAGAGAGTTTGTTTCAACATTATTTTCGAAAATTCGAAACAAGAACGACTTCAGCAGTAGAAAACTCACGAAATCTTGAGTGATGATTTCACTCCTTATTCAAAATCACAACGACCTCAAGATGATAATATTAAACCGTCTTTTGGCGCTGAAAAAAGACGGTTTAATATTCAGCCCTATTCTGCATTTCGATTACGTTCCCGCTCTACGCCCCGCCATGTTCGAAAGTTGGTATTCTGCTTTACGATTGAATCGAAAGAAGAAGAGGAAGAGCTGTAATTCTTTCGAAAATCAGCTGTTTGCCTTGAAACGGGTGAAATTGAAACACAACAAAGCAAAATTACAGAAAATAAAACAATTATACGGTGTTTTAAATAAAATATATAACTAAAATGGACTCAATAGCTGCAGCGTTTTTAATTGAGGAGGAGGGCAATGTATCCGATAATGCTGTGGCAAGGATTGAAAGAAGAAGATTGCGAGATATGTGCAATCCTTTTGAGATGAGTGACGAATTGTAAGAAGTTTAGTTAAAACTGGTTACATTTATTAGTTAAAATAACTTATTTGCTTATTAAGATTCAAAAAAAACTTTAGACTTAACAAGGACGCTTTCAAGTATGTCCTAGATACTTTTGTGGTAGAAGCTCCAGCAAGTACTTCGACGACGTTGTCTCCGCTCAATCGTGTAGTAGCTGCATTGAGATTTTTTGCCGAAGGCAGTTATCAACATGGAGTTGGTGCGGACTACAACGTTGGAATGGGTCAGTCAACAGTGTCAAAGACACTTTCAAACTTTCTCGACATCATGGAACACAAGCTTTGCCGTGAGTGGATACATTTTGACCAGACTGAGGAGGAAAAAACGCAAGCAAAACAGGAGTTTTATGCGAAGGCAGGCTTCCCAGGAGTCATCATGTGCGTTGATGGTACGCATATAAGGATAATCAAGCCATCAGAAGAGGGGTTTTTACACATAAAAAGTCATTAAAGCACAGAAAAAACAAAAAAAAAAGTCATCATGGTCACTTTTACAATTATCAAAAACAGTTTTACTTACATTTTTATGAATATTATAACTACTCTTTACGACCGTAAAATTAAAAAATTGAATTTCCTCCGCCACCAAAATTGCAACTTAACAAAACGGAGCTACGATCGAAATGCAGAATAGGCAAAATCGAAAGATTCGAAGTTCGATCGAACGGGAACGGAACACAGAATGCCAAAGTAGCCAATCGTAGAAAATTTCGATCCGAGTCGAAATGCAGAATAGGGCTGATTATCAAAATATCACGCCCACTCAGGACCGAAATAGGCTCAATTTTTAAGGGACTGTGGTTTTACGAAGAGTTGAAACAACTGATCTCTTCAAGCATTATTGACCTCGCCAGTGACTGTTGCTAGTAAAGAAATGATATTTTTCAAAATTTAATTTTATTAAACATTGACATTTTCGGCGAATGAGAATGAGATGTGTTGAAAATCAGCTTAGCTATTCCAAAGCAATCGGACAATTCGTACTAATTAACTGTTTTCAAAATTTCATTCAAAATCTTTTGACTATAAAGTTCATGAGAAAATTTTGTAAAAATAAAAAACATTAAAGAAATTTGGTTTTAATATCCAAAACAGCAAATAAATTTTTTTTACAAACGCATTATGAGGGCGCATTGTTACGTATTCGCCCGGAAGTCGCTTCTCTTAAAATCGGCCCTGAGCTTGAAACTCGAAGTCTATGTGATGAAAGTGTAAAATCATTTTATTTCATATTTTCAATGTTCAAACTTTCAACTATTATACTTAAATATGACTTTTTACGTCTTTAATTCTTTTTTGGTTGCTTCTTCTAAGTTTTCTACCCAAATCGCACAGGTGAAATATAAACCATGTTGAATGTACTGAATGAGAGAGAGAAACTCGCAGTATAATTTATGTGATATTGTCTAACTGTCAAAATAACGCAAGCGAAGGTTCTTTCCATAATTTTCTGCATAAGTATGCTGCTTGAAATTCGTTTTGTAAAAAAGCTAAACTACATATATTTCTTCCATAAAGTAAAAATCCTAATGTTTCCCACACAGTTGTACATATAAATCTGAAGAAAGTGTTTTTTCAAAAAGTTCAATTAAAATTTTTTTACCCAAGTCTTCATCTCTTTTGAAAAAGTAAACATTTTTGAGCGCTTTTAAAAAAAAGCTTCCCAGCTACTTTAATGTTTTTTTAATTTTCAAGTATTGATTGATTTACTCTCTAGCAATGAGCACATTCCGAATGTGTAGTAATTGAAAGCAATAGACGAAGCAAAATTGCTTTAAGTTGTATGAACTCATTTGCATGCGAAATACCTATGTATGTATAGCGAACTTAATCGGCATTCCAATTTCGATGCATTTCTTACTTGTTGTAAAATGAGAATTTCTGGTATCTACAAAAATTTTTCTAAGCAAACCTAATGCTATGCAAACGAAATATTACATGCATGTACATTGGAGCAGCTCGGAAATAATTAGAAAAAAATTGTTGCACTTATATTTCAAATTGCATAATCTTTTCTTTTCTTTTAGCTATACATAGTAGTTGTAGGGTGTGTAATTTATAATGAATATTTTTGTATATTAATATGGAGGTTTTATAATAAAATATTTGATTGAAAATCGGTGCGTTTTCATAACAATCTTGATCTGATTTTATGTACATAAAAATATGAATATGCCTTAATAATTGAACAAAAATAAGCGAAGTCTTATCAGCTCTTTAGTTACTTACCATTCCAAATTCGGCACACCCAATATATTCTCAATTTGTAATTCCGGCTCATCGGTTAAAAAATTCTCAAGAATTTTAATAATTTCAGTAAATGTAGGACGCTCGCCAGGGTGCACATTCCAGCAGTCATACATGAGATTGTAGCTTTCGAAAGGGAAGTTTAAAAGAAAAATATAAATAAACACAAGTAAAGTTTCAATAAAACCATGAAACAAAATCGCCAAAATTTGTAATGGAATTCACGACGTTGTCTCATTTTGTAAATAAAGAAAAGAAATTCATATCTATAAAGGCATTCTTGGGAAACAGCAATTTTGTAGCAGTAGCTGTTTGCTTGTTCAGCGCTTTTTTAAAACTGCATATACACTTGTATGTACTTATGTATATCCCAGCAGTAAACATGATTGCTACAGTAGCAAAAGTGGAATCGAAATAAACAGTAGGAAGTGCTTACCCTTTCGCATTTGTAATTCATTACTTTAAAATGGGCATGAATATGGGTTGTTTATAAACTACATAGTATTTTATGGGAGGTGAGTCAAAGCTGGTTAGTCAATATCTGTCTTTGAAACTTTAAAGGAAAACGCAAATGTGAAAAGCGCGGCTTACGATTTTTATGATGCAGGTTGGAACTGCCTGCGTGATGGCACAGAAACTTCGAAACAGTTATTCCAAGGCATTTCAACCAAAACGAAT
Source organism: Philophylla caesio (assembly GCA_963971545.1). NCBI lineage: Eukaryota > Metazoa > Arthropoda > Insecta > Diptera > Tephritidae > Philophylla > Philophylla caesio. Next base: position 111,684,503 of record OZ020606.1, on the reverse strand, counting down.
TTAGTGTAGATTGTAGGCCCACCTGATTACAGAGTCTAGCTACTCGTTTTTGGGATACAGTCCACAAAAGCGAAAGAAAAAAAATCAAATCAAATTTAAACTAAATGAAAAAGTTAAAGATACGGAAATCTTTTGTTGAATTTTTTTTTTTTCTACGTGACAGTAAGGAGTGCCGTGTTCCACCATTTCTTTTTTTTTTTCTTTTAATGAAGAGCTACCCAGAAGAAGGCTTACCCCAGAAGAGCCAATAAAAATATCCGTGGAATTCGTTTTTGATTTAAATATCTTCATTTTTAAAAATGTTTGATCAAACACCTTAAATTGTATAGAAAGCATTTTCATCTCTAAAAAATTACTAAATTTGATAATTTATCTATCGAGTGCAATGAAAAAAAAAAACTTAATTAACTATTCTGTTGCTGCTACCGGTATGATGTGGTTTGCGTTGCCTGCATGCCTCCTAGAAGTGCTTTTCTATTTATGATTTACGCAAATGCAACAATTGTTGAACTCAAAAAGCTGCTCAGGCAACGAAAATCAAAGTTGATAATTTAAGCAGGCTTTTGTAGAGAAATGGTATTTGAGTTTGTGAATACAGAAACCAATTTTACAAGAGCTGCTTCAAAAATACTTCTATAGTACATCCAACAACGCCTTTCTGAAAATCTGCTATGGAAAGCGCAATGAGGAATTAACTGTTTGTCACTTCTTATAACAAGGAATCGAAATTGAAATGCAGAAAGGAAGGCCTCACGACGTACGAAGGCCCTTTGGTGTGGCTTTTTGAACCTTAAATTATCGACTAAGTTTGCGATAAAATGCTCTTCTAAAAGGTTCCTATGCGATATTTTGCTGCATGCTATACAATTTACAGTTCGTATGCGATGTCTTATTTCAAAAGAGCAAACATTGAGCAGTGTACCACTACGTAATGAAAGTTCAAAACTAGTATGACTGACTGCTGGGTTCATACGAAGTTATGCAAATGCCAGTCATTAAAAAAAATATTAATAAAGTTTAACTGCGTGTAGGCCGAAAAATAATCTCTGAATTTTCCTTCATTTTTTGTACGTACATACATACATATTTATGTATGTATGTGTGTATGTATAAAGATGTGTAAGTTTTTATGCGGCTGTGTGTGTTCCACTTACAATTCAGGTCCGCAATTCTTTGGCTGTTCCATGCGATAGCCAGTCTTTAGCAGATGCAACAATCGATTTGTTGGTATTGAAGGGTAAGGAGTCCCGCCGAGCGTCACAATTTCATACAGCAGAATGCCATATGACCAACTGTTTAATGTTCCCGTTATATCGGCAAAATAATCGAAAGACATACAAATTTATGAATGTACATATATGTATGTATGTACGTGTATGTATGCATGTATGTACATACGAGTATGCATAAAGTCCAGGTTGTGTTGTGGTATTTGTTTACCGTTTTCAATTGATTTTGTGTGCCATCCATTTTGATGCGTAAAATTTACATGAAAATACAAAAGAGCAAATATACGTTATGTAAATATATGTATATAAATATGTATGTATAGGTGGTAGGTACCGACAGAATTGAATTTATTAACAGTCGACGTGTAATGGAATTTACAGCAAATAATATAAGCTTTTAGGTGTGTAAATTCTCGTAATATAATATAATTGAGTTTAAACTATGCGACAGTAAAAAATAAAGGAATTTTCGGTTAAACGGCACAAGTATTTTCAAGTGACATAGGTATGTATGTAGTTTGAAAATTGTGACCAATACAATAAATTTGGCGGTGCAAAATTAAAAAAGAAATAGTTAAATATTAAAATAATTGTATGTTTACAATTATACTACAAATATGTATGTATATACAGGTTTCATAGGACTACAAATTGCAGTTAATTTTTTGGCAATTTGTTTTTTTTTTTGTTTCCATATAAAAAAATCGCCAATTTGCCTTATATGGGAGATATTGCGTGAGAGCTTCAGTATACAACAGACTTTTTATTGCACTAAAATTAAATAAGCTAAGAGACAGCATACTTGAAATAAATATATTTTTTTAAATTAGAATTTTATTTAATTATCGGGTTTTTATAATTTTTGTTTGAGAATAAAAAAATAAATATTAAAAGAGAGAAAGAAAAATAAATTAAATTTATAAGATAAAAATAAATTGTAATATACTTGAAAATAAGTAGGTATACGAAGTCACACTCGCAAGTAAAATAATTTCTTTAAAACCATAAAAGAGCGGAAAAAATGAGAAATTGCTAAATCATTGTAGTCTTTTGTTCCAATTTTTCAAAAAACTCATGTGTTTTATTTTCCTTATTAAAAAAAAAAAAATATTGCTCCAAAATTATAAACAAACCATTAAGGAACCCTAAAGGTTTTATTTTGGTTATCGGGCTTCGACTAAAACTTCAATAATTCCCTTCAATACTACTACCTTTATTATAATAATCAAAAATAAGTGTTTTCGGTACTTAAAATTTTGGAAGAATTATAACTTTAAAAAAATTTAAATCATAGTTTATAGATAATTTTTTAAAAAATAAAGAAGAAACTCTTTTTTGTTAAAATCTTCATTTATCCAATTGATTACATATTCACTAATAATGAGCAAAAATTTAAAATACCTAACTTCCGTGCATAATTATAATTTCAGTGAGACCAGCAGATTTGTTAAAAAAATTTCGAATTTTTAGAGCTCCATATTTTCCAAATTTTCTAAATTCGTAGCAAACTGAAGTGTAAAAGCAACATATAAACTTTTCAACTAACTTTTTGTTTTTATATATTAGGCCAGTATTTCAATGAAAAAAGTATATGGTTTTTTTTTAATTTTCCTGCTTTTCTATAATAAAATCTTTATAATTACTTCGTGCTGGGTCCTAACTCAAAATTTTGAGGTCCCTTAAGAAAAATTTAAGCTCCAGGGGAAAAGCTAAAAACGTGGATGTGCTATTTTTGAGCTCGAAACTAAAATTTATTTTCTTTTATTGGATCTACATATATTGCTTTGCATTTTTTTGAATTCTTTTAATAATCCATATTCTTGAAATTTTCTTACAAAAACACAGTTTAAATATATTTGGCCCCTTATTTCGTGAATTTATCGTTTGTGCATCGTTTAATACTCCAATCAAAGTTTGATAAATTTCCTCAACTATTTGCTGTCACATTTATTTAAAATTAATATTATTTGGTGGGAGCTATATGTTTGTGCAATTTCTATAACATTTTTTATTCTGAATTCTTTTGCGGGTTTTTTAGAGAAACGGTGAACGTTTCAAGCCCTCTTTTGCGATTTACAATAAGCTAAATAAATACTAAGTAATTCTGAAGTAATTTAAATGCGATTAAAGAACAATAACTTAAATTCTTTTGCCGAGACGAAAATTATCTTAAACTTTTCAGCGTCTACATTTAGCGCACAAATTGCTATGCTGATTAAAACATATATTTAATTGAGCATAATTTGAATAGACTTTTAAGTCACGAGATAAATATCTTAGAAATAAAATTTTTATTTCGCGCGCAAACTTTGGATTTGCGTTCACATGTTCGGTAGGCATGCAACCAAAACGCTCGCGCTGCTTCTGACTTACTCGGCGTATCAAAGAAATAAATTTAAATAAAAAAACTTTTTTTAAGATTAATTTGTTTAATAAATTAATTAACAGAACAAAATATAATTTAAAAATTCCAATGATGAATATTTCGGTGATTTTTAAAATAGTTATTATTGTCAAGTCTTAAGTTGCATTTTATAACTGCTAGAAACAAAAATGCAAGTATAGTTGTAGCCCGCGACGAACTATTATGACTTCCCGATTAAATACCAAGCCATAAAGTGCAATTTTCGAATATTAGTTGGTTAACTTTACACAGAAGAGTTACTTAACTTTATAACTATGCACATACATATGTATGTATGTATACACATATTATGAATGTAAGTATGTACAATACATATATATACGTCTAGAAACTTTTACGAATGAATAATCTTAGTTTAAAACGCAAAACTAAATATTTAATATAAGATCTTCATTTTTTATGATAAATAAATATTTGAATTTATAGAGTTCAGGGACATTTTTAGCAGAGAGAGAGAGAGAGACTCAAGCGAAAGTCTATCAAATTGTTATGGAATTTTTGTTCGAGTTTTTTTAAATTATATTTTTTTAATAATATTTGTGTAAAAAACAAATGCTTTGGCATAAAATCTCTTGTATAATCTTCAAAAGCTAGAAGGCCATTCTTCCAAACATTACAATATTTTTTTTTTTCACCGAAGGTTTAAGAATATTAAGGGCTCTTGATAATTTAAAAGTTTCGAACGTTCAATATTTTTTTTTTATACTTTCATATGTTAACATTGAGTGCTATTTTAATACATTTAAGGCCTTCCTAAAACGAAATAAGGTGGTCCGAAAATTTTAATATACATTTTGTGGTACATCAATCAAAGTATAACATTTTCATTTAATTAACCTTAAATTTTTTTTTTATTTTAATTTTAAAATAAATTATTATATAACAAAAAAATGGCTTTTTTATTATAACTCCTTTTTTATTGCATTTTGTTGCCTTTTCGTTATTGTACTTGCTCTTCTTTATCGATTATTATTATTACTTTTTTTTTAATTACATATTTTTTAAGGTTTTTATAAACTTTCTCTAAGTATTTTTATGTTAAAATATGAACTTCAATAAAAATTACTAAGAAAACTAAATATGTTCACACATGATTTGATTCTAGGTAGGTTGGCACTGAAAACGGTAATATTTTATTAGAGTAAAAATATTTTCATATCAAATTAAAAAAAAACTATATTTCAGTATGAGGAAATTTATTTTTCCGAAATTCGATGCGCAGGAAGTTACTATACAATGGAATGAGTGATAATTGCAATGCCAACACCTAATATACTCAATTAAAATTATAAATTTCCGAAAATCAAAGAGATTGGACAAAAAATATACTATTCAACACCTAACGGTATTTTATAAAGATTCAAAAAATTCGATTTTTAAGTAACTTATTTAAGAATTGTTAAATATATAAGTATAAGATAAGTTTCGCTGAACCTTAAGTGTCAGCTATGTATAATGGCTTCCAAATGGCCAAATTTTTGTACACAATTTTTTTGTAAAAAAAATTATCTTTTCAATATAACCAAATATTCACCTAGCACTTCACAATTCCTACGATTTTTCCACATACATACATATTCACCTTAGAATGCGCTTGATTATCTTTATAAAAATAGTCAAAAAATTTTATTTTACTTACACATCACTCTGCGTTGTGTACACCTGGTGGGTCATTGATTCCAACGCCAACCATTTAATGGGCAATTTCCCATTTCCGGTCTTCTTATATACATTCTCCTGGTAAATGTCACGACTCAGCCTGTGTAGTGTTTATTTTTCGCAATTTATAAGAATGAAAAATAAATGAGAATAATTATACAAGCATAATAAAAGGGTATGTACGAGCAACTGAGCTTTTATATTCACGTAAGCTCATACAAAATGAATACATGTAAATTAAATTATTCAAAAGGAAGTTGCATTAAGTAAAAAAAGCAAGCCGTCGTTTATGCTACCATTTTGTAAAGAATAATTGTTGTGAAGAGGAATGAAGGTAAACAAATCTTAATTGGCCTTTGGCGTGAAAAATTCTTTACCACAAGAAAATAAAACATGGATTGATGCCTGTCGAATTAACGATTACAAGATTATAAGTCAGAATAATTTTAAGTCGTTTAATGTATAATATGTGTTTGTCAAATTTGTAAAATATTTTTTTATGCAGTCTGCCTGGACTAGGAACCCACAAAACTCAAAATGTTTATTAATTATTAGACAATTTGAATAACATTTAAAATGAATGAACTAAATTTTAATTGAAAAATATTAGAAATTAGTAAAAAGAATAAATAGGTAAAATTGGTCAAGATATCGCAGATCTATTATTTTTCCGTCTAATATCAAAAAATATTATAATTTAATAAAAATCTTTTGAATTTTGAAACTATTTCAAAAAAAGATATTATAATAAAATTTGTAAAATTTTAGTGCTCAAATAAGAAACTCACTGTCTTTTTTTACTTATAGATTAATGTAAGTGTAAAATAAACCGAGTTTATTCAATTCGCGCATACATACAAAGTGAAAATTCCGTTACATTTACATTTACATACGGGTGATTAATACTAAAGTGTTGTCGAACTACTTGGCTGCTCCAACAGTAAGCATACAGCACATAATCATTTCCTGATTTTTTTTATTTGTAAAATAAGAAAAAAAAAATCGAATAAAATATTTACCTAAATGGAATATCTGGTTTTCAAGAATAATATTTGTGTTGAATATTTTTAACCATAAAAATGGACCGTTTTAACTTGTTTGTATTTCTGAGAAGTCTAAAAAAATGTATTTATGGTTGCTAGCGGTTAGTATGTTTTATTAAAAAAAAAAATTATTTAGTTATTATCTGAAAAAAATTTCATTAGTTTATGTTAATTGGTCAAATTTTGGTTCAACTGCCGAATAAGTATTTAAGAGCTTAACATTCCACTAAGTGATTATGTAGATGCTATTTACCGCACTCTGTTCTAAAAAAACTCCATTCAAAAACCCCACTCGAGCTTCAAAATTAATCAGAAAATCTACTCAAATATTCTTGCTTAGGAACGAGTGTGTAAACCACTTCGTGCTCTGCCCACGCCTTTTTTGATCAGAGAAATTCTCCACAAACGTTCCTAAGCAATAAAGCTATCACAAAATATCGCATAATCTTGAACCACTTGTGCTTTCTACAAAATAAAAAATATAAATCAAATTATCGGCACATCTTAAGCAAACGTTTACTCATCAGCTATTCACAAATCAAAACAAAACAAAATTAGTTGAACAAAATAATCCACACTGCTTTTCAACATTTTGAAATGCAAATAGATAAATATTTAAAATTGTAATGCAGAAGATTAAAGGGTTTTTGTTGTTGCTTAGCATTTTACTTACCCGAAGTCGGCAATTTTGATGGTGCGATCCGGTGCGACAAGCACATTCCGCGCAGCCAAGTCTCGATGGACTACTTTATTCTTAGCTAAGAATTCCTGTTAAAGTAAATTAAGTAGGAAAAAGCAGAATAAGTATTACACAAAATGGAAAGCTGTGTTGTAGTTGTTAGAGCAAAATCAAATTCAATAGCAATAAAACGCAAATAGAACATGTTAACACAGCTCGTCAATTTCCTGTATCAATGCCATCACCATTACTTTCACAATTAAAACATTTTAGTTATGTTGAAAGTGCTCAGATTTATACAGTTAATTCTTCAATAAATTTTACTTCTATCAACAATGTATTTGCTGTCAGATTGCAATGTACAAGTAGTTACTACAAAAACGAAATTAATCTTCATTCAGCTTCAAATGCTGTAGTGAGACACACCATGGTATTACCACGTATCGCTTTATTATTGACTTTTTTTGTCCTTATTTTCAAATGCATTTAAACACATTCATATATTCTTATTCATATGTATACGTGTGCATTTATTTTAAAACTGCAAAACAAACAGAAAAACAAATAAAATTTTCAAAGAAAATAAGCAAAGTTTTTTCAGACTATTTCATTTCCCTAATCTATCGCTAAATCGCAATTTGATAACTTTATCGTAAAATTATTAAAATTGTATCAGTTCAGTTCAATTTACGAATACAAAAAAGATAAAAAAATTACGAATTGAAAACAAAAAAAAATAAAACTAGGCATAACGTGCTCGTCACAACCTCTTAAATTATTCAAATAATTTGACGCGGATGAGACACAAAATTTGCTAATAGCCTTAGTGGGAAAATTTAAAATTATTTTGTTTTTGTTGTAGAAATAAAATAGTAACTTCCTAAAAATTATTCAAATCGGCTAAGAAATGGCAGCGCGTCGGCGAATCCAAATTTAAATTTGTTGTAATTTTGCACAGTTTTCCAGTATTCAATTTTTTTGGATGATTTTTTTTTTAAACCAAAAATAACGCTCTCTCTTTGCAACGAAGAATATTTCTTAAGAGAAAAGTTTAATAAAAACCCCTGACATAGCGGCAATTTGTAGTCTGGGAACAGAGTTGTCATTAAACCAGAATTTAGTCTCAGCGAATCTCAGAATCTCTTAAACAAACGTAACGTTGTCGTACTTTCTCTCTCTACATAGTAAACAGAGCAACACTTTTGGTTCAGTTAGCAGAGAATCCATGTGTTTGTGTTCGTTCCGGCTATGATAGGCCCTTGGCATAAATTTACTTCCTATGTTAAATTTTAAATTAAATTTATAGTCACATGGAATTATTACAGAGAATGTTACTCATACGCCGCTCACCCTTTCATAGCGAATCTTGCAAAATTTGCTTTGAAATAAGAAACGTTATGGGAGACGGACAACGTACATGTCAAACGAAAGTTTAAAACAAAATTTTAAAAATAATAAATATAAATGCTTGTTGGTGCACAATATAATGATGCTCTTTAAGTTAAAAAAAAAACCCAGAAAGATACACGGATTCGCAAAGTTTTTATACCCGAGCGTACTTTTACAAAAAATAATCGAGATAGATATAGACATATATATACTAAAATGATCAGAATGAAAAGAGGATTCAATTTAGCCCTGACTGTCTGTCCGTCTGTCCGTGGTTACAATAACTTGAGTAAAAATTGAGATATCTCAATGAAATATGGTACAGAGATTGCTCTTTGGACAGGGTAGGTTGGTATTGAAAATGGTCAAGATCGGTCAATAACCACGCCCACCTCCCATATAACGGAAGTTTTTGAAAAAATGCAAAAACTCCGTTTTTTCGGTATCTGTTACAGCAAATTGAGGGAAATTTGGTATTTGGAGCTATTTTGAACTAAGAAATTAGGTACTTATGAAATTTTGAAAAAATGGGCGTTGCCACGCCCACTTATGAAAAAGTTTCCGTAACTCAATAACAGTGTTAGGTATCGTCTCAAAAGTTGGTGGACATATTTCCATCATATGAAATCGGATTATAACCACGCCCACCCCCCATGTAACGGAAGTTTTGGAAAATGCAAAAACTTCGGTTTTTCGGTATCTATTAAAACAAATTGAGTGAAATTCGTTTTTTGGAGCCATTTTAAACTAAGAAATAAAGTATTTATGAAACTTTGAAAAATGAGAGTTGCCACGCCCACTTATGAAAAAATTTCTGTATCTCAATAACGGTGTAAGGTATCGTCACAAAATTTGGTGAACACATTTTCCTCAATATCGCTGTTATCACCGTTAAAAAATTTTTAAATCGGATCACAATCACGCCCACCCCCCATATAACGGAAATTTAAATTTGATATTTAGAGAGATAGTTAATGAAGAAACTTAATTTTTATGAAATTTTAAAAAATTGGCGTTACCACGCCTAATTATAAAAAATCGATATAAGGTATCGTCACAAAATTTGGTGAACATATTGTCCTTGATATCACTAGTGACGGTGTTGTCAATAGTTTTTGAAATCGGACCATAATTTATTGGAACAAATTGAAAAAAGTTTAATACTAGCAGCGATTTGAAACAAAGAAACGGAACCGCCCATACAAAAATACATCGCGAGTGTATATAAAATTCGGTTTCGCCCGAATTTTGGTTTCCTTACTTGTTCAGTTTAAGTTCAGCTATAATTGTTAACACTGCATTACTGTTGTTGAACAAAAAATTTGCCTTGAAAAGGATCGCGAACATTAATAAAGTTCTAGCTGATTTAATCTGCTGAGCACAAGGGTATGTTCGTATTTAGATGCAGTTTATTTAAAAAATTCAAATTTGTGTATATGTTCGTACTTAGTTATACTATTCGTATACGAGTATGTGTATGCATTTGAACAGCAAAATTATTTGGTAAATAAAATTATTTGCAAATAAACTCGTACATATGCATGACAAAAATCGCTGTTAAGCCTTTATTTTTGTATTGAAAATTGTAAAAAATCACTTTATCAAATATGAATTTAGCAATAATAGCAAGCGTGCTGCCTTTGTATGCTCTGGAATGTGAGCGTAATCCAGAATCACTCATAAAATTCATGTGCCTCGTTTGCCTTTGACATTTATTATTTCAAATATTCATACGAACCCAACGTCACACAGTACTTTATTGCTTTTATTTAAATTTTATTTTACTGAAATTGAATTGGCGCATAAATAGTTGCTAAAGTTAAGCACAAATTGTGCGCCAGCGATTGGTGAGTTGTTGCAATATTAGCGGATGTGTATTTGTATGAACCTGATTTAGTTCGTTATGGGAAAATATTTATACTCTTAGCTTTTAGAAAAATGATACAGCCTGAATTACGTAAAATAGAAACATGAAAAATAAGAAAAAATGTATTTAAAAATTACGAATATTGGAATAAAATTAATGATTATTGGTAAGTCTTAGAAGCTTTCGTGCATGTCTTCGGCAGAATAGTGACCAAAATACCAATCAACATTGCTTGCTAAGCTTTTTATCCCAAAATATGCTGAATGAACTCGCTGCTTTCGGGAAATCCAGTGTCTCACTGACTCTCAATCGCAACATGTATTTGTAGGAGCATTTGAAAATGATGAGGAAAGGATTTTCTAACAACTTTTTCCCCTCTTAAGGAAAGTGAAATCTCGAAATTATGAACCCTTGAAGAAGCTACCAAAGGTTTTTCATAAATAGTAAGCAAATATCTCAAAACTAAGCTGATGAAACTCTAGTTTAAAATCAAAAAAATATTGGCTGAAATTATTCTGAATTTACTTCAGAACTTGGTAAATTGCTAAATGAAATATTAGAATTTATAAAGGAAAAATCGCAAACGCATTTTAATGAGTGTGCACTGCAGAAGAAGTTTACATAAAAAAAAACGAAAACCAATATACTCGTATGATTAATTATTAAATTAGTTCTCGTTTAATTTGTGCTATTGTATTTAAATATTTGCACCACCAACCGCAATTTGCCAGTTAATTAAATTTTTTAAAAAGAAACGTGAATATCTCAATTTTAGTGATGAAATTCAGTGGAAATCTACCTAATTGGCTTTTGTCTTCAACAAAATCTTTTAATGTGAGTACACAAATTCCAGGTGTCATTGTGACATCTTAATTTTCACGTAGCAGCTCGTAAATACATATTTTGGTTAATCCAAAATCGGGATTTTGAGAAATGTCAAACATTCGATCAACCTAGAGGATGTCAGTTTGTCTAATAAAACACAAAAATAATGCTAAATTGTATAAAAAAAAATTATAAATAAAGTGTGAATTTGTATACACATGTTCTTAATGTACATAATCGTTCAAATCATACAACGTACGCAGATATGTATACAGGGTGCGTCAATTGAACGAAGACCTACTGATTTCAAAACTTAAAGAAGTAGTAACTCCTTTACTAAATGTTATATTTGAATAATTTTTTTTCATAAACTAATTAACTGCTAAACTAAAGATCTATTCAATAAAATCGCCATCTGCATCAATAACTGCTTTAACTCTTTGCCGAAAACGACTGCATGTCCGAATTAAGTGGTCTTCGTCAATGTTTACCATTACTGTCGTTATAGCTACATACTGTTAATGATAGTTTTGTTTTGTGAGGTTGTTTGAAGGGATACTAACCTTACAAAAACGCGTCACACGTAATAATCCGAAGGATTGAGATCGGGGGAGCTAAGAGGCGATATGTTTAGGGAAATATGATCATGCATATTCTCAGACATTCACCTTTACGTCGGCATGGCTTTTCTTGTAGGCGAACCTTATTTCTAACACGTATGACTTACCCATCACCCCCGCTATCTATCCAAGGCTTACCAACTGTTTCTAAAACCTTAATGTAAACAACTGCACTCAACCGAGGTACTTAAGCAAGGAAATGTGTAGGCAGGACATGTCCTTCAATGCTTAAAACTACCAACACTATGAAATTCCGTATGCATCACATGGGGATCTTCCGAGGATCAGAACATAACAACCTGTCGTCCCTTGGTTTATGTTTTGATCCTGGTAAAAAAAATTCAAATGATCGGGCGCAGTTAAAAAAATTTCGATATTTCTAAATCGCTGTAATTTGCATGAATAGCCACGATCACTGCATGCCGTTTCATTTCCTTAGTAAATTTATTGTTTTTCATAGCTGATCTTAAAAAAAAATCAAAAAAAAAGTTTACAGTTACTAGCTATGGTCACATACTTACATATATGCATGTCCTCATTTCACTGACGCACCTTGTATGTGTATCGTATAGCTGCAGTATGCGCAGCGTAGCCATCATTAGCAAAAAAAACAGATGTGCATACTTATGATGGTGGCCATATTATGTGCAAGCTTTTTTAAAATAATATTGTTTTACACTTATATTTAATTTTTTATTTTTAAAAATTTTAAATTGTATCATTTCCCAACCAAGTCTATTAAAAAAATATAGTTGCAAATTTAGTAAAAACTAAAGAAGGGATTGACTGAAACGTACAATGCATAACATTAAGAATTTTATTGAATTGGCTTTAAAAAGTATTTAAAATATGTCTGGAACAAAACATGGACAAAATGTATGTTTTAAAAGTCCATAACAGAAAATTATATACTGTTAATATTTTGAAAATGAAACATTTCAATTATTTTCAAGAATTCGATACAGCTTACCTTAAAAAAGGCCATCTACAGGTCAATCTAATTTTTTTGACACCTCATTCCTGCAAATCGATCAAACGATTGAAATCTGAAGGTATATGAGGGAGTAAGCTTCGTTTATTATAAGTGAATACTTCCCATATACCAACCAAAAGAAAATAATTTAAACTTTTCATAAAAGGAATAAAAACCAAAAAATTTGGTAGAGAATGAGAAATTTTTTTTGCCTTAAAATGATAGATTTTTGGCTAATTTAACTTTAAATTTGTAAAAAAACAATAATTTTTTTTATCGAACATTCGAGTGCCTTAATTCTGAAAATTGAAGTTACACATGCAGAACTAAAGTTTCTAGAGCAATAAAAAGGCTCAAAATGTATCCCAAAATAAAACAAAATTTGAAGTCTGCGAGAAAAAATCAAACGATAACTTTTAAAAATGTTGGTGAATTTGAGGCTTTTCCTTTAAAATTGCGCATTTTGGGAATTCTGAGCATGGCCGAAAAGTAAAACGTATTATACGAGTACCTCAAAAAATTCAAACAAACAACTAACTTTATTTTATTTTGCAATGTGTCAAAAAAATTCTACAAAATTAATGGTGCTGGAATTTTGATCATTATTATTTTAAATTTGAAATAGTTATACAACTTTTTAGTTCTTCTGAGAAAAATATTTTAAATTTACAATTAAAACTATTAATGCTTTTTTTTATTTTTAAATTTTATTTAGCGAATTAATGGTATTTTGATTAAAACTATTTAAAGTAAATAAGTTAACGTAATTAAAGGGCAAAAATATAATTTAGTATTTGGTTGCTTATGATAAGACCCCTACCATATGTACCAGCTGATAATAAATGTAAGTTTCAACATATTTAGTACATACATTTCTATATATACATGCAAGAGGATAATTCATTCGATTTGCAACCCACAATCGCATTCTACATTTAATTTCACACGATGCTTATGCAAATCTACATATGTACATATACATACGCATATACAAAATTAAATCCGGATTTTATTACCAGCATTTAATCGCATAGCTATGTACCATTAGGCATGTCAATCCCGGGGTCTCGGCCTTTTTTAACTACCGAATATCCCGCCATAAGTCTATTCAAATCCCGGAATTGCAAAGCCATTTATTTTTCAAATTTTGTATCATCAAAAATTTCGCTTTTAAGAGCAAAACAAAGCCTTTAGAGAGTTCACAATCCGTGTTATTTATGGCATTTCTATAGTCTGCTATTAAAAAAATATAGGAACGCACTGTCCAATTTTGTTTACTAATGTTTGTGGTATTCAGGCAATTAATCAGTAATAAACCGTTTTTAATAAGTATGAGAGGTCTGTTTTATTTAACTTTAGTTACATTTTTTCAAACAAAAATAAACCTTAAATGATTTAAAACAGAAAGAGCCCATCGAATAAAAATACCTTTCAGAGTTGTATTGAAATAAGAAAACTGTTGTATTACGATAACCAATACGACAAATACGACAACAAACTCGGCTTGTGAACTCCCTAGAATTCGTTTTGCCCTTGTCATTATAAATTAACTGAAGAATATCCTCCTCGTGCTGAAAATGAGCCTTACTATGAAAACGATGTCAATAGAGGTGCTTGAACTGGATAAGGCAGAAAGTCTGAAAGATAAATTGCATCAAGTTTTAACAAGCAGCTCGCAATTGTCCATTAATCGAAAGGCATATAATTTATCAGAAGGCTTTGGTAAAAAAAATTGATAGTTTTTGTAATGAGGCGATAAAGCCTAATTCCTATAGAGAGCAATTAACTTTTTGTTAACAATCCAACCAACAAGTGTTGAGGCGCAGTAGTGCTTCTGCACTGCAGATTTTAATTGCAACCAATTTAGGTCCAGCTTTGAGGATATCACACTAAAGGCTTTTATTTCTTTAAGATGTCATTTTGATCAAAATAAGGAATAATTCTGCCTCGCTCAAAATGGAATGGGTTATGCATTTAATTTTTACTTGAAGTATTTCTTATTTTACTGAGTGGTAATATATTAATATTTAGTTTTGGTCTCAAACAGTGATTAAAAATAATTTTATTTATGCAGGTGCATTTGCTTCTGCAATACATATGTATATTGGTACTTGAAGTATAAATTATTTTGTATGTTTTCAAATTTTACGTTTATTTCTTTTTAGTTCTCTTTGTTATATTAATGTTATTTTGTATACTTCTTTAATATAAACAAACATGTCACATTTTTGGATCAATTAAAAATTACGAATCAAAACTTCGTGCAATTCGGGATCCCGAGATTTTGTTTTCAGATCTCGAAAATCCCGGGATCAATAAAATGCCCAAAATTGACAACCCTAGTACCTATACATGTGAATATACATATATGTATGTAAGTCCGAAAAGGCATTTCACCGCGTTAGCCCGCATTGCAAATACGAACCGAAATAAGAACAATGCACATACATATATATGTATGTAAATATGTTATTGGTGTTATGGAAGAAAATACGCGGTTGTTTTCAAATATTTCCGAATATTTTATTTGAAGTGCAATTCAAGAGAAGTGTCATTACCAAATACCAACAGATGTATGTATGTAAGTATGAACGTAGAACAAACAGTAATCAATCCATTTAAACAACAGCGAGTCTTAAATGATTTTAAGGCGAATTTTTTTACTACTTCCACACGGAATAAATCAAATATGTTCAAAGACTTTTGGCAAAACATTTACATAAGTAGAGCATTAACAATAGAAGACATTCGTCTTAACAACTATGTTTAACTGAAAATATTTAAGCAAAATTTAATTTAAATACATACCACAAGTGTAATGTGTAAAAAAAAAAGCTGAACATAAAATTCCCATTCCATTTTCTCATAGCTAAAAGATGCACGAAAACTATAGAAAGAAAATATCAAACCAAAAGTAAGTGAAGAATAAAGCTGGGGATTTCATATGCTCATTTTCTGACAGCATATGATTGACGTTTTGATTCTAAGCCGTTTTCCATTTTCGTTTGTCTCTTTATTTGGCTGATGTTATAACAAAAGCAGCGTTCATTTTAATTCGATTTATTGCTAATTTCATTCAATTGTGAGCGGCTGCGTGTAATTGAAATACTAAATGAATTTAATTTAATTTAATAAAGTTATTTTTGTTATTTATAAAAACTTTGTTAAGATTTTTTTTGGCCTTTTAAATGAATACGTATGTATAATAATTCACAATTTCATTGAGCTCGAGGCCAGTTAGGGGAAGTTTTTAATAGTAGAAGTTATAGCCGCTATTTCGTGGTGGTAATCACGAGCTCAATAAAATTGTGAATTATTATTTTTAAAAAATATCATATAGAAATTAATCGTTGTTTATGTATATTTTTATTTATAAAAAGCAATGCACTCGATATTGAGTTCATGATAATGCATCCTTTCGGGTATTAAAGGTAATTCAAAGGGTAATGACAATATACATTATTGAAGCGACAGCCGTTTTTTTATTCAAATTATATATACATACATAAATGCAATCTAGAAAAATCATCTTTAAACATTAACATACCTTGTAGCATTGTAATCAATTAACAAGGCTAAAACGTTTAAGAAATAATAATTGGCAGGAAATGGGACTATGATGTTCGCACATCAAGAAATTTTGTATTTGATTTTAAAATAATTAATTTTAGTTATATCTAGCCTATTTTAATTCTCTTCACTATGTATATTAATAATAACTACTTCAAAGAAATTCAATTAGTAAAAAAAACAAGAAAATGTAAAAAATTGAATAATCGTTTTAATTCATCTCCCGACAGATGGTACTAAATTGTAAATTCCTAGTAATTTGCGTAGTTAATATTAATTCTGAGTTCGAGTGTGCTCGAAAAAGAAATACTAGTATTCGCAATACGTTGTTTTGTATTTTAATCTAACTATATATTTGTATCTCGACTTTAGCGTCATTAATCGGTTTTATTTTTGTAGAGATGCATATTTAATCACTGGTTCTTATTACTCATTTCTTGTTTGAACCAAATGGGAATATAAATAGAGTTTTCCTACACTAGGGTGATAAGTTTCCTGTTTGAGAATATTTAAAATCCAAAAACATAGAAAAAAGTTTTCTAAGAGCAGTGAACCCTTAGGAAGTTATAATAAAGGTACGACAAATGCATATCAATTGATTGCACTGAAGAAGAGAACACCGGATGCGAAGGAACTATACAAGATCATTAAAAAAATTCAAAATCCAAAAAATTTGCATATTTAGATAAAAGTTATTAAGAGACGGAAACTCATACCGACAATTATTCGCACTAGTACCGTGAATGACCAATTTCAATAATAAGTTTTAGAAGTGCTTATTTTATGAAAAAATGCCCTGACTCCAAAACCAATAAACTGCATTTTATTTGTGTTTAGGCAAAAAAAATTCTTAGACGTTATCGAACAATACTCACGCCCACATCTCTTATATGAATCGATTATTTTAGAAATTACAAAATATTCTGGACACTTAAAAAAAGTACTTATAAATAGAATAGCTTGCGCGAAATTTACAATGCTCACTTTTTATTTTAAGTTGTTTATAGATATTTGTATTCGTATAAGATAGTATTTATAAGATAGTACTTATAAGATAGTACTTATAACAACTACTCAAAAATGCGATTGACACAGATTTTTCTAATTTAAAAATTAGAAAATCTGGTTCTGGTTTGGAATATCGGTTTAACGAAATAGTCGATTAATGAAACCTACAAAAATGAAATTGCTGAAGTTTCCTGAACTCGACCTAAACCGAGAAAACGGCTGTAGAGCTAAAATAATAAATTCAAGCATTCGGACATTGTAATATTTTTACGAAAAGTCAAAGCTTTCCTAATCCTTAATACTTTGAATGACAAAAGTTGATGTTCTAAATAATTCGGTTTGTATTTTTTGTCTCCAACCACCAGCAGCCTTCCAAATTTTAAAAGTGATAATGTACTTTACGCCTATAAATACTACTAACTGGCCATATGACAATCGACGCCGAAAACAATAACTCCGGTGTCACTTATGTTGTTGATTGCCGCACAAGCTGCTGTCACATACAAATAACATTCTCACTCACTTTCGCTTTGAATAAAAAGAAATTGTATCGGTTAAATGACCTTGCAAAGGTACACCCATCGTACAAACATACATAGAACCCACGAACAAATTCAACCGTCTGCAGTCGCGTCAAAAAGCAATAAATTCAACAGCAAGCCAACTAGAAAGCTAAATAAAAACGCTTAACTAAAACTTGTTTATATGACCAGACTTCAATGCGCAAGCGTCGATTGTGAGTACGTTTAAATGGGCATAGAGAATGAAAATGAAAAATAGTTGCTGCAATGCGAGAAAAAAATAGAAAATAGGTGCTCATCGTGAATACTCACCATGCCAACGGCGGCCTGCCGCGCTATATCTAACAGATCCGCCGTACTTAGCGGCTCTCGACGCAAACTTGCGCTTAACGTATCATTGCCACCATTATCTACAGTCGTAGCGCTAGTAAAAGTTGTTGTTGTACTATTTTCGGTTTGCGTCTCCTTCAACGCAAATATTCTGTTACGCGCAGCAGCACGAACTTGACGTCGCTGCCATTGGCGTTGCCGCAATGCTGCTTCGCTTAATATATCGGGTAAAAATTTGAAATAGGACTTATTTTCAAATGCCCCCGTAGGCATTGATGCTCTGGCGACTGTTCTACCCTTATGCCGCATCGCTTGCTGTTCATTCAACAAATTCGATTGCAAGTCAAAATTTTTCAAATAGATGCAGTGGCGCCGTTTTTGCTGTTGCTGCTGCTGCCGCTGCCGCTGCCGCTGCTCCGGCTGATGTGAGCATTTGTGTTCGCTCTGCGGCGTTACCCTATCACCATACGAACGGCTTATCAGTTCGCTGTCTTTAACGCCGATGTCAAAATCTATATGGTGCTTGCAAGTGATGCTGCAAACTTCATCGTAACCATAGGATTTGTTGTCGGCGGCTGTGGAGTAGGATGAATGCAATGGTGTGGGCGGTGGTGGTGGCGCGCTATCGTTGGTTGTGGTGATCGATGTCATGGTGGTCGTCGCCGATACATCGTCTAATGGTGGGTAAATTGCTGCCGCTGTTGTTGTGCACTTTTGTTGCAACGCGTTGAGATTTTTGTATTTAAATTTGAGTCTCTCGATGATGTTGCTGTCGATGTTGAAAACACCACCGCCACCAACATTACCACCACCAAAAATACCGCTTTTGTATTTATATTTACTTGCCATGTGATATTGGCTATGACTGCTATTGCTATTGCTGTTGCTGTTGCTTTTGCTTTCATGGCAGTTGCGTCGATGCGTTTGTGGTATACTACGCCCTCTACGTCGCTGCTCTTTTTTGGTATTGTGTCGGTGCAATCGACTGGATATTCGCTTCACTGCGGCACTGTTACACTTAATATTCAAGTCGTACAGATATTTCCATTCATCTCTGCAATATTAAACGAAGTAAAGAGAAATAGTTGAGTGGAAAGGTAGGTGTAAAAACATTTGTTTTGTTTGTGTATCAACAAAAAAATTCGGCTTGATTGCTTTAATGTCAAGCCGAAGTTAAAAATTGGTCATTGTTTTGATGTCGAATCTAACAACAACATAATATTTCATTTATTTGATTTCCAAAAGCTATTAGTACAACAAGACTAAGATTGCTTTTTTTTAATAAGGTATAGACTACATAGATATAAAATATGAACACTAACTAACATCGAATATTGAAAATAATTTTTAAATATATAAAGATGACAAAGATATACTATTTTGAGGAAAATATACAAAACGCTTCTAAAATTGATCTAGCTAAGAAATTGGAATTGCATTCGTAAATCGACGCTTGTTGAACGCCACGCATTAAAGTTTTGATTTGCGAAACTGTTGACCGAACTTTCACTCACTGGATTAGGCCCGTTAGCTAGCTCTTCATGAGTGCTAATGCTCATTCACCAAAGCCGAAATTAAATTTGAATTTTGAATAAAGTAGTTAATGGTCAACACAGTCAAATTGTGTAGTAAAGTCTAGCAGCCATAAGAGTAAAAATTCAGTTTTGTTAAAAGTAATTCTAAGATTGTTAATAAGTAATTTTCTTTATCGCAGTTGAACATGGATGGGGAACCTGCTCTAAGACCTGACAGAAATTAAGATAAATGGTTTCGTCCGATAGGAATGAGGGAATTTGCTCCGCGATTAGCAAATGCTATAATTTTTATTTCGGGCGATAAAGATGAAATCGTTCACTGTTCGCTTATTATAAATTCCGGGCGGACATTCCCCGATTTCGAATATTGTTTCCCCTTAGCGGCAGCAATAATTCGGGCGGAAATTGTTGACGGATTAATTGCATTTTTTCACAAATTTTTGATAGGCTAAAAATTACACGGATTCAAAATGTAAGTAATTTTTTTTAAATTTTAACAAAAGATCGCCCATTCCAGAAACAAAACAGTAAACAAAGTTCAAAGAGTGCTGTAATTAGGTAGAATGCAGGAAAAGCCGGATATTGCAAGAGGATTTGTCAAAGAAAACAAGAAAAATGTAGCTGAGTTATGAAAAAAGCTAAAAATGAAACTGAATACTTACTTGAGGACGGCAATTAAAAATTAATCCAAATCAAAATCGATAAGATTGATAATTAATTTGAAAATTTAATGAATCACGTTGTCATTAAAAATCATTGCTAAAACAATAAAAAAATTGAAATTTATTAGGTTTTGATCAACAATGTTGTTTTATAGCCACAACCATTTCTTTAATCTAGATCCAATTTGAATCGGATGTTAGTATGTATTTACGGATGTTTGTTTGTATTTACGCCCAAACATTACAAAACGATACTTTTCGAAAAAAAAAATAAAAATACGGGCATTCATGATTTGATGTTTTTATATTGCGAGAGCGATACTGGGTATGTAAATTTACGGGAGATTAATATGCGTAACTCGATGGATAGGACACTATCGCAGCAAAAAAAAAACGTCAAACAAACGATGAAATTTATGAAATTCAGACATCCTTTGTCAAATTTGGTGTATCTCCATGCTGAATTTAACAAGGGTTGACAGAAAATCCACCCATCCACAGAATTTCAAACCTGTATAAAAATGAAAGGAATGTCAAGAAATATCAGAAAGTTTCCGCAATAACTACTTTTATTAATATGTATGTATGTACGTATGTACATAGATGCGATTGGTTTTTCAAATTGAACCTTCGTTTGATTGAATTTCAAATCAGCCCAAAGCTTGAAAAATTGGACGGAGTAGGTTTCATTTACTATGGAAATCCTAAATTCCAGTTAAAGTTTTTAAAGTTGATAAAAAGTTCGTCCAAGTACAAATGCTCGCATTTTTGAGGCAATAGTTATTATTTGTTGTCGACTATTAAAACATAAAAGCATCTATCAACTTACATGAAGAGTTGGGCAAAAATGTATGAATAGTTCCGTTTTTGCGTAATTTGCATTTATATTCTAGACAAATAGTACCATAGTATGTGTGAGGAAAAAAGGTAAAGTTTCGTACTATAATGATAGTTAAAATATGATTTTAAAAATGATGTATTCTTATTTGTTTAGTGGTCAGAGGTAGGTGAGCTTTGATAGCTTTTATTTGTGAGACCGAGAATTGTGATTTATTGTGGCGCGAATGAAACCAACAATTTTGTCGGTCAATATTGTGTGTCTATAACACATACAAATGCATTTACTACGAATTCATTTCAATTTAAATGCATGCAAAACGATAGAGATAAAATATACAAAATAGTAAAAGTATACAAGTAGAGGTTTTCGTAGAATTGGTTTGACCAAAATTTAAGTTTAATTTTCCTACCGAACATACTCGTGCTTACATTTGTTTGTGAGAATGAATATGTAGTTGCTTTATAAAAATTAAAATTTATATTGAGTGCAGTCAACTGAATTTCTTTGAGTAGACGCTATAATGAAAATAAATACCATTCAGTTGTAGTACAAGTGTACATAAAGTACGTATGTTGTATGTACCTACAGTGGTGTGTAAATGGCACATAATCTGAATTATTTCGTTAACGAGTATAGGAAATGTACACCGAACACGTTAAAGTTTCTCTAATAAAATTCTGAGAGATTTTTTCATCTTCTGAAAGAAATATCTGAAGGATTTCTTTAATATTTAACAGATTCACATGGTGTTCTGAGCTGTCGTAAGGATGTAACGTCATACAAATTTTCGGAAATTCAAAAATTGTTTTTTTTTTGGTTTTGTTGCATTGCACAGAAAAAGGATGTAAAATAACACAACTTGGAATTTTTCAAATTTTATGACTTTACGACAATACGACACCTTGTTTACGTTACGTTCTCAACTTTTATTTTTTTTAACTTACAAATGGAAATCTCGTTAAGACTGGCGTTATAGTCAGACATCTTTAATTCTCAAATTTTTCTGGTATCATGATTTGCATAGTATAGTATAACATATTTGAACATATACACATATGATATTTGGTATTAATTAATGTATATATTTTATTATATTTAAATAACCATATATGTAGATTAATTTAAAAATTTTATAATTAAAGAAAAATTTAAAAAAAATTTATAAAAATCCAATACTTTGTCATTCAACCATTAAATGAAAAAATTTGACTTTTGAGTATAGATATTACTTGTTCCTTTTTTTTGAGCACCGAATGAGGGTCAACCAATAAAATAAATTCGAAAAATATTAAAGATTCACAATATTGCCGCAAGGACTACAAAATCAAAGTAAAAAAAAAGCAAAAAAATAAAACTCTTGGAGAGCGGAGTGTAAAGCTCTGTCTAATGACTATCTATTGCTTACATACAAAGTTATAAGTGTATTAGGGAGTTTTCATATTAAAATATTAATATGTATCTATATTTTAATTCAGTTGAATTTCAAAATATGATACCAACTCGAACCATTTATTTTGTAAAACATACGTTAAAATCTTGAATTGATTACATAGCAAAACTTTTCAATTAATTATTAAAAGTCTGATAACAATTATTGCTACAAAATTTAAAAAAATGTTAAACACTCATGCATGAATTAAAAATTATATGATTCTCTTCGTGGAAATTTCAATCTGATATTTCTCGAGAACTCTAAGTGAGGAAACATGTCAAAAGTTTTATGAAATTAACCTTTCCCGTGCAAAGAAGTAACTATGAAAATTGCTTGATTCTGTTGTTGAAGTTGATGAAATTTTCTTCTGTTACCGATACCTTCGTATGTATATATATATACATATATATATTTACATATGTATATATACATATCTATGTAGCGACATGCTTTGAAAGTATTGCCCCCAAAGCAACAGTACAGCAAATATATACATATGTACATAACATATATGCACATAAATACACAAACTCAATTGACGTTATGCTTTGATTGCTGTTATCCGTATTTAAACACGATAATACGCTTATATTTACTAAACTGAGTTGGCGGTTAAGGTGACTGAGGAGATTAAAATGTTTGAATTTAAATCATAATGATATGATAATTATAAAGAATAGTCACAACAGTCACAACAACACCAGAAGATAATTTAATTACTGTGGATTATAAAAAATCCATTGTTGTTATTAGAGCTAGGAGCAGCAAGGTGGATATAATTTTTGAAAATCGAGTACTTAATTCCCTAGAAGTTGTCTGAAATACCAGCTATCCTTTGCTTCCTCTTTGAAAAGTCTTTATTATTCACAAAATGATGTTCCCGTTTTTTGTTGAATACAAATATCAATTGGCTATGTAATTATTATTACCAGTGGCGGATACCCATGAGCTCGACGTCTTTTCAAATAAGACTATCATTCGAAATAACACTAACACCATATTTGGGGTATTCAATTATTTCCCCCTCCTAAGAATCATTTATGTATTCGCCCCTGTTATTAAACATGTATTTTTAACTTAATTTTCAAAACCATGTACAATTTTACGAGCGATATCTTCTTCTTGTTGCAAAAACTTTCTTATTTTTTAATTTAGAGGTTTTCTCATATTTTGCTACTCATGAGAATACATACAAATCTTAGAAAATTTAATTTTTTCATTTTTGTAAATAATTTAGATACATAAAAATTATATACAATTCATTTATAATTATACAATGCATTATACGTATTTAAGCTTTCGAAAAATATTTCCTTTTTGAGTAATCATTCAATCGATGAAGTAACTAAAAAAATGTTTAAACCAGTACATAAATACACTGAAATTGTACCAAAACCGTACGAAAAAGTACCAAAAAAAGAACCAAACTAATTCCAATATGATCCTGAACAAATCGCGTCCTAAGACTTAAAAATATTTATCTCGCTGATAGTTATTATTGAAAGCCATTTACAATATAAATCTTAAAATATGAGACATCCATGTTTTACAATATTTTTCTCATTCGTAATTATTTTTATTAAAGCTTTTTATAATTCCTAACCAGTTTTGGTAGACTTTTTTAAAAAATTCACAATTAACCAGTTATTATTCTAAGTTTCTGCATAAAAGAAATATGAATTTATTATAAATATTTGTACCAATATTAATAAATAAAAAATGTATAAATATGCTTCATTAAGCTTGTAAAAGATATGATTTAGGTCTGGTGGTATTTCTACTGGTCTGCCAAAACAGAGAGAAACCCACTCGGCTAATAGTCAACAAAGTGATCGCACGTTTTCGATTACTCAATGTTTAAAAAAACGGTTTTAATTTAATTGAAATATCTCGCATGTTTAATATTAATATTCAACAGAAATATTTCACCGTAAAGCTTTCAGAAAGCTTAAGCTTAAATTGATCAAGAATTGTTTAACAGAATACGCTCAAGATAAAATCCACGAATTTCTTAAGCTATTGCCATCGAATTTCGCAATTAACACAAATTATGTGTTTGCAATATATTAAGACACGCAAAGTTAACATTTATGTGCAAAATAAATCCGAAATTGGCGTTTTCTCACAAAAACACAATGTCAGGACACCTAAGTATGTGTACATATGTATAAAAAAATGTACCTTAGAAAATCCAACAAATTGCCAAAGCTACAATATTCCGTCAGCAACAACATTTCATTGTAACGCTTCGTACAGTGTCCAATTATGCCAACAATATTCGGATGGCGCTCGACCGATTTCATCACTTCAATTTCACGTCGAAAGGCTCGCACATCATCGACAGATGGACGATCTAATTGCAGTTATTTACACAAAGAAAACGAAATTTTGCAAATTAGCAATGCTGAGAATCTCAAATTAATGGCATGCAATTTATAAATAAATAATAAACGAAAATTTTCATTATATTATATTTATGAATATATAAGTAAGTTGTTGCCCAACGCAGCATACCTTTCAACATTTTAACAGCCACTTCACGTGTCCCCAATTTGCCATCGCTGTAAGTGCCGCGCCGCACTAAACCAAATGCTCCCTCGCCGAGAATTTCATGCAACGTAATATCTTTACGATCGATTTCCATAGCATCATTAAACAATATTATTTCCTCGAGATCTAATTGCAATAGCGTAAGGTCTTCAGGTGAAGTGAGTAAATTTTTTGTTGGAAAATCAAAGTTCGCCTTTGGATCGATAGGCGCCTTCTTCTCTAGATCCTAAAAAAAAAAAATCGTAGTAATAATGTCAATAAAATTAAGAAGAAAATATTTTTATTTTATATTAGAAGGGTATATGTTTATATGTATGTACCATATGCATGTGAGTTTAATAAGACGCTGCGAATTGCTTACAACTAATTCATAATCCTTTGAGTAGCTTCACTTAAGCAATGTGTAAGTGTGTACATACTCGTACGTAATTAAGCTACATTATATCCACTCATTGGGCTCGTATTCGCGCAAACACACTAAATAAGTGCTAAAAACTAATGAATTGGTTAAGAGCACTGTGGGTGTGTGTGCGTTTCAAATGATTGTCGTCATGGTATCCACCTAACTGAATATCGCCGCAGTCTAAGGAGGCTAATTAAATTGAATTATACAACTATGCGACGAGTGTGTTATTGCTGTTGAACTTAATTATTTTTTGCATTATGTTACTCATACATCAGAAAAGCGAAAGCAGCGTACAGAAATTAAAATGAGCAAAGGCATAGAAACAAAAACTAGTCCCTGAAATAAAAAGTAGTGCAGCATTTCCAATCAGTATTTTAGTTTGGCATGTTTTAAATGTTCATTGCTGGAAAAGCTTCTAAAAAGCGCATCTTTGATAAAAAAGAAATTAAGAAAATCCTTTTCAAAATACAGAAATTCCACTTTTATTTCATTGAATTTAATTCTGTATATTAAACAATTTTTTAAACCTAATACAAAAAATAAATTCTAAGAGAAATTATAATTCTCAATTTATCTGTTCCTGAAAATAAATATTCATACCCAATTGCAATATTTATTTCCCATACACATATTCCAATTTGAAACGAGTTTTTTTCATATTTATGTACCTACGCAATTGTTTTTGTGCTTTTAGTTGTTTAAAAATTTCAGATCAATATTAAAATTGTAGCCGAAAATTTTGCAAAGTCTGCGGATATGTTTTTAAAAATGCAACTACATATTATGATCTCACTTGTTTTACAAATTAAAATAAAATTTTTAAGTGCTAATTAAAAAATCTTTTGTGCCATAGTAGGCAGTGAACTTATTTTAGCAAATTTATATTCTAAGCCACTGTTTCACGTAATTTTAAAATTTTGTATCGTTTATAAAATATTGCTCATACGCCGCGTCGAAAGGCAGCATTTTTCTTTTATTGCATGTACTTTACTTAAATGCTTAAAAAATATAATTTTTTTAATAATAAATGCAAGCTTTGATTGCTGTAGTTGTCATTGTAATTTCAGAGCTCCACAAAATGCGTATTACGTGTTTTTGTTTTTTGCAGGACTTTAAGGAGCTCTTGCAAGTTAAATTTAATGTAATTGTTCAATTTTGTTCGGAAGTTGTAAAAACTTGTTCGGAAAGGGTCAAGGGAAATTTTTGAAAATTTAAATTTACAAATGAACACATAACGACTAGTTCAGGGTTATTTCAGGATAATTTCGAGCCAAGTTGCGGACAAATGTAGAACTTGTCCTGGACCATTTCGGTACTAGTTGGGCATTATGTCGGGACCGTTTCGAGGCATGTTCCAGGCAACCGCCAGACTATTCTCCGAATAGTCGTATAAAATGAACAAAAGTAAACCTTAACTAAAATTGATTTGTATGTAACATATTCTCCCAATGCTCGGCTGTGCCTCAGAGGGATGATTTTATATGTACTTGAAACTCATGCCGTTTTTTTTTGCGTAATTGGCAATGTTTTTATTTTTTAAAATACTCTAAACCTGCTACATCAATTTGTTTTTGTCTTTTCTTTCTAACGTCTTTTTTATTTAATGTAACTCGCGAACGAGTATAAGCTGTAACACTCCCTTAAGAAAGCATGAACAAAAAATGTTGAAGGAAAAAGCTGAGAGATGCACAAAGTATTAAAAAATGTATGTATACACAATGTTACCATTACTAAAATCTTTGTTTCAGTTATTAAGATACATGCATCATATTTATTATAGCCCAAATCTACTTTAACAGGATTTGCAACGATTTCCACAAAAAAAAAAACATGCAAACCTACGTATTAGACCTTCAAGAATTAAACTTTTCAGTAAAATCATCATCATTTGTGTAAAAATTTGTGTTTCGCTAAATCCTTCGTGTAAGTACGGCGTTGTGATATAAACTATAGAAAAATGTGTTGCTTTTTTTATTGCAGAAAAAAAGTTTATCAGCGCAACAGCTGTAATCCCAGAAAATGGGCACATTTTAACTGAAAAATTAAATTAAACATCTTCGGACATATATAAACGCACACGCAGTGATTGATTATTAAAAAAAAAATCCCGTCTTTGCAAAAAAAAATCTTCAAAAAATCGATTTTTTTTAAGAAAATAAATGTATGTATATAACCGCTTAATAGAGAGAGAGAGATACAGATGGAACGTGACAAAAAATTCGTTGATTAATAGACCAGCGAAAGCACTTAGCTAACCACATTTGAAAGGATCGTAACAAATGATTTAGTATCTACATTAATTGTGCAAGATAGAACACTTGTTATTCAAACAGAAATTTATGTTTCGAATGTCATTTTTAATTGTAGAATATAAAATTTCGTTTTCTTGGTAACTTGCGCATTACTACGCAAAGGTTAACAACTAAGTTTAAAAAGATTAAAAATTATCAGCCATATCTTTGCCTTAAATACATACAGACACATTGACGATGTAAAACCAAGAAACCAAAACCTCTGCATAAATAACATAAGTAGCTGTATTTTAAGCTTGTTCAAGCTTCTTAATCAATGCACTCGTATGAGGATTGTTTAGTATGCTAAGCTTCACTTACCTCGAAATATTTGCAACGTTCCTGATATCGTTTCATTTTTGCACGACGATGGTAAATGATAAATGTCGCCAATGACAGGATGACAGCACAGAAAATGGGTGCTAGTACAGCGAGAATTACCTTCACAATAGGTTGACTCTTGTCTATCAATGGCATATTAAAAACGAAAGCACAGGATGCAAGACCCGCATGAAAAGATAAAAAATGGAAAACAATTACAAGGTTGAGGAGGTGACAAATGTTTTAAACGTACTAATTAAAAATCGACAAAAGATGCAAAAATGTAAAAGAAAAGCAGAAGAAAAGAAAATGAATTACTGACAGAAAAAGTGGATTCCCACTAATTAGCTGCGCAAAATGATGGTTGCTAATTTGTTTTGTAACTTATAACCAAATCGAAAAATGCTTTTAAAAAATTTTTTTTGAGAAGAAATATAATATTTTTTTTTTTAAAACATCACATACACTGGTGGCAAACAGAGTCGCTATATTTTAACCAGTTTTGGCTATTTATTTGTCTGTTATAAAATTTTTCATATTTATCTATTAAAGTTCAGTAATTCTGTAAAAAAATGCCATGTAGAGAAAATTTCGAACTTAAAAAAAACATTCGAATCTTTTTGAGGATGCAGTTTTGTTGCTCATAAAATTTTAGTACTACTAAACTGACCGCTATTGTCGAAAGTGTTTTTCTTATATTTTTCATATAAAAATATATTTGCTTCAGAAGTTATGTAAAAACACTAAAATAAAATCGTAGAAATCGGCGGTAATTTTAAGAGACTTAAATTTGCAAATTACCAATTTTTTTATTTAAGATCGAAATTTTATTCATTTGTTACAAATTTTGAATATAATTTTTTTATTTGGGTTTATGTGGCTTTAAAAAAAAATTAATTGAATTTCAGTTGAAAAATATTAGAAAGACAGTAGAAATAGAAGAAATAAAAATAGTAAAATCTTGCCAAAATATCCGAATTTTATTATTTTTAGCGGCAGTATATTTACATGTATGTATGTATGTAATTGTCGCAAAATTCGCACAAAAATTAAAAAACAATATTGTTCACAACTTAAGTTTATATATTTATGCTTAATAATTCTCATAGTTCAATTTATAATAAAAATTGTAAGATTAAAGCTTACACAAGGTGCAAAAAATTTTATCATAATTAAACAAAATTTTTTTTTCATATTTACGAAATTTTCTCCGTTTTATAGATCATTGAGTTTTAGTTTAATCATCTGCAAGTTTCAAATGGTAAGAAATCGTCGTTGATCATTATCTCTTCATAAATATGTACATATGTACATATATAAGGTGTTTTTTTAGACGTGTATGTAGCTTTTAATGAGGCAATGCTTTTTTTGGGAGTTGGACTTTTTGACAGCTGTTACTTGATTTATACACAGTATGACAAACCTCATTAAATTATATGCGTTTTATTTCTACTTAAAAACCAAATGTCTAGAAAAAAACCCTTTTACTTGCTTGTTGAATGGCAGCTTACCCGGTAACAACAACATGTGGCTATTGGCTTTCTGCAGTACGGCACTTGCATTCCCGCCAGGCGTGTATGCGATCAAATGCACATCAAAGAAAGTGCCATTCAATTCTACTTCCGGTATGAAAAGCATATTGGCGTTCTGAAATGAATTGCAAGTGAATTAAACTGTAAATATGTGTATATTTATCACTTTGTGGTAGTAAATGCATACGCGAAATCAAATAATAAATACTTTTATATATTTATTATGTCACATTTGATGTTTATCAGTCGTGCTGACAAGATTTGTTATATTAATTTTTGAATTTATTCTGTCACACCTTTGTATGCATACATAAAAATATTTTTGGTAAACGTGCCGATTTTACGCATTTGTACGAGTACATATACATACATATATGTATGTCCTTACCCTATCAACAAAGTATTTGTAATCGCGACCACCATCTTCGTTATGATCCACAACCATTACCACATAGTTGCTTAACGGATGTTCAGTCTTTTGCCAAGTTATATTCAGCGCATAGGTATTTTCTCGCAGATAAATACGTGTCAAATCTAAACCTTCTGGTGTAAGAGGCGCTGAAACGAGAAAAAAAATATATATTAAAAAAGTGTTTAGTAAAGAAACGACATACGCTATTTAGTTAGGTATAGATTTAAAGCAATTGAATTTGAATTTGTCTTAAAAAGTTGAAGAAGGTTAAGGGTTAGCACAACGATTAAAAAGGCGGAAGTATAGTAAGCAACACTACTTCATTTTATTGGTTGATTGCTTTGATCGTTCATTTAATTTTTGTGGAGTATACCATTCGCGTTGAAATATTTGAACTAATTTCCATGCAAAAAGGTTGGTAAACAGCAAAAGCCACCAGAAAAAACAGCGTCGATGTACAACAATCATTAGACTGACCAGAATAAATACAATTTTTATGAGACAAACAATTATTTATCATTTTAAACATTTTTTTGATAATTATATAAATTTGTACTTTCGTTAAAATAAATATTTGTAACTTGTATTATTATGAGTTTCACCAGCTTATTCCTTTCTTCTAGTCAATAAGTTTTTCCACAATTTAATTTTTAATTAAATTTTTACTTTTTTATAAACTTTTAAAACTTATGTCGGAAATAAATGAAATGAAAAATTTTAACACGGCTGGCTACATATGTAAATAGGTATGTACGTATGTATATTTATCCAAAGATATGAAAAACATATTTTCAAATCATAAATCGTATACAATACCTTACACTTGCACTATGAGCCATACAATTGTGAACTATTAAGAAATAATGTAACTGAAAACCTCGAACTGTTAAATGGTTTTTGAAGAAAATGCTCTTAGTGCACACCCACATTTGCACGAGTATGTGTTGTATTAATATAAATGATATGTCAAATCTCCTATGATAAATGTCATTGTCATTGACAGATGGAGGACAACAAAGAAGTGCTCACATGTATTTGCGTACATACAAATACATTGCGTTTAACCGTAATAACACATCTTTAAACGAACAATACATTTTTATTTACAACTAAAACCATGTAAACCAAAATTTGAAACAAACTGCAAAAACTCAACTAAAATTTATAACAATTTCAACCTTAAAGAAAGCAGTTTTATAGCCCCTTATATTTCAGAATAAAACGTGCAATATTCAAGAGGTTAGAAGTTATAGTTGATTTTTCACAACTTTTTGTCGAGCGTGTTTCGTTCATGGAAGCAATGATGGTGAAAAAATTTCAAATTTCAATGGCAATCTTTAGCCTCTTCAGACCTGATTTTCTGCAACTGAAATTTCATGGTATATAAAACTGCATACTCAGATAATCAAAAAAAAAGTCTGATAACATTTTTTTCCCACTTTTTTAACTTTGTACAAATGTTGAGGCATGTCATTGAGTACACATGACTTTTGGTAACGAATGAATTGTATTTTAATTAAAAAATAATTGTCGTATTAATTTGATGGACTTGGGAAAAATATTTATCATAAATACATCAGGGTGTGAGCTGACCTTGTGTATATTTCTGAATTTACATTAACAGCTGATCTTTTTTACATTTTACTTGATTTGAAATCTGCGATATAAGTCAACAATAACATTCGTTAGCGCTTAAAATTTTTATTTACATAATTTTTAAAAGTACATTTATAATACAATTAAAACGAGATAATTTGTATTTCATTTATTAAAAAAGTAAAGCAAACAAAGCAGTAAGTGAACGTTAAGAATTTCAATGTAAGTCCACACAACACTACGTTGTTTATAATCCAAGAACTCCATTAAGGCTCATATTTCAATCACAATTTTAATCTAGCGATACGATACTTCATTGCCAATTATTTTTGCTTCAATTCAAGCATTTTCTTGGCGATCTATCTCTAATTGAAATTTGTCTTCCCCTAGCATCATTTTTTGTTCCGGAATTTTTCTCTTTATATTTTTCTCGTTTCAATTCCAATTTTTTTATTTGCACATCATTACGCTCAGACTCAAAGCAGACAAACGCGATATATCAGAAGTGTCATTTAAAAAATATATTAAGTAAATAGTAAATTTTAGGGTTTGAAGACATGTGTACTTTTAATACTTATATTGCTGTTACTTGTCGGGAGTCCGGCCAATGTTTATATTTGCCACCTTAACGCCTTCAAATAACCAGGTTGACAAATATCTGTAAATTTTTTGACACAAAAAGACAGAAGCGTTTCTTCATGTATTTTTGTGTCCAGAATTCAAATCTGATGGTCATTCCCCGCCATCAGGTCGGATATTTAAGTTTTTGTATGTTGGTACTATTGCGTTTTCTTAGCGAGTAGAGGTGGGCGATATAAGGAAAATAACTATATTTGCCATACCTGTCGATATTGGCCATAACCTCTTGAAGAATTAACGTCGAATCGGCGCTAGAATGTCCTTCATTCGCAACTGAATTTCTTCCCTGACAACTTGGGCGATGCTTGCGACGTACAGAAGAACGCCTTCAACAAGATTTACAAAGGATCAATAAAATCTGCAAAGGTTTTGGGATTATTATTGGTGGTCACGGATACGTGAAACAAACCCTGCCAATTACAAACGACGCAGTTCGACTGCACTTCACTTTTAATTGTAGAAATTGTGTCTCTAATAAAACAATAATTAAAGTGTAAAATTGATAATTCGTATTATCAGTTGTCTAAAAAACTTAATCTGATAGCGAAAAAAAGATCGCGTATTCGTAATCAGCGCTGAAAGTTACCTTAGTAACGCTTCTTCACTGCTCATATCAAAAACTGGGTAAACCTGTGTAACATGTGCGCAAAATTACTTGCATCCATTTTTTACATACGAATTTTCAATTCAAATCAGTTTTGAAATTAAAATTTTTCAATTTTAAATTGAAAATTAGTAATTAATACATCAGACATGACATTTACATGGTTGCAAAACAAAATACACGATTCGAAACGAACCATATTAAATGAAGTTAAGAGAGTTGTATCATAATGCTTTAGAATTAAGAAAACTCATATTCTGTGAATTGTGCAATAACTAGATTAATTTATAACGTTTTTCTACAAATAAAGAATATCTAAAATACACGATATCACGCAACGATACAACAGGTTTTGGCTATTGTATATTTGATAAATCGAGTGTTTGGTATTCAATGATTTGGTTTTTGTAAATTTACAAAATTTATCAAATATAACATGAATACAAAATACCAGGCCAAATACAACGCACTGTGAACAATAAAAAATAATTTTTCAACTTTGTCAATATATGGTTGTGCTATAGTTGTTCAACGTAGGGTATGTACAAATTTATGTGCAAATATGTACGCATTTACGTGATTTCATCTTATTAATGGTTGCACGCATATATTTATGTGTATGAATGTATGTATGTACATTATGGTGTTTAAAAACTTTGACCAAAATATTTTGGAAAAATTCTAAGACTTATGTACTCGATCTATGCCAGTGTCTCCAAAAATTTAGTTTTTTTATGGAATAAAATAGAATTTTTTGTCAATATATTCAACCACACACGTCTCAATGGCCTCACATCGTTTTTTTATTCCTTAAAAATATTAAAAAATACTCTTTTCATATAAAAAAACGTCGGTTTTGGAGAATATGCAAATGGTGACAGCTCACGTTTTCAAACTATTTTGCCGGAAGTCTAAAAAATAATAAGCTTTATAATTTTGTTTGAAAAACAAAAACGACTTTCTTGACACTGATGCGTTTTAAATAATCGGAAAGCCAATTTATGTATGTCATTGATTTTAATATAGCAATGTAGTTGGGAAAGCATTGACACAAAGCGTAGTAATTACCAAAACATGCAATAACTACCTACTACTGATAGGTTGACAATGTATTACCGAACTAGGTTAAGGGTATTCTTTGATGTGTGTTGAAACATCCTCATTAATGTATATACGAGAATATTTGTTTAAGATATCCGCACTTTACTACAAAGTAAATTTTTTTAAAGTGATTGAAGTTGCGCTATCACAGTGTTGACGGTAAGTTATAAAAATTTCTGAGGTAAATAAAATTAAAATCAGCTGCAGAGTAGTTTTTATTGTAAAATAAATTGTAAATTTCAAGATACATCGTAACTCAAAAATGTCCATAAATCCTATTACCATAAATAATATACACATTTTTCAATTTATTTACGAATTAACCCTTAGCCAAACACAATAAGAAACTTTAAATTAAATATTTAACTGTATAACTAAGAGTAACATCAACTTTTTAATTTTTCATTTAACGAAAATTTAATTTAATTTTAAATATTACTTCCATCTAAATTTATATTTTAAAAATTTTTTAAACAAGTAGATTTCATACATACATACATATGCATATACACAATTTACACATACAAGCCCGCATACGTCCAATTGTTTAAGGTTTCATATTATTGTTGTTTGTATGTTTTTTGTTTACCATTACGGGACTTTAATTTGTTTACCTCCTTATTGTTTATATCTTTTCGTTTTCTCATTTTCGCTAGTTTAAGCTTTAATTATGCACTCCTAATCAGTCGAACAGGCACAAACAAGAGTGTAAGTCGTGTTGTATTTTTATGTTTGTTAATAACCTAATTTTAAATATTTGTTTGGTATATGTTTTCACAAATAATTATAGTCCTGATGATGATCTCTAATTGAGGTCGAAATATCGACAGCAAAATACAAAAATAAACAAACATCGAAGTTTATTTAATTTGGGGGCCTCGAGCTTGAAAAATAAAAATTGTTTAAAAATTTAAATTTAAAGGCCGATCATCGTAATACACAAACATATTTTAAAAAATATTAAATATGCAAATTAAGAAATATTTAACATTTTTTTTAATATTATTTCACACAAAATTTAGTACAGAAAAATGTTTACGTAGTCTGCGCTTTTGTTTTAAATTATAAAATCGTAAGACAGTAATACTTAATTTATGAAACTCACATTACAGAATAAGTTTTGCTTATTGAAAAATCAAGAAATATTATTCTTTAAAATGTGACATTTAACCTTGTAAAATATTATGTGTTTTCATTGCTTTTTCCCTAAAATATTTATGATCATCGGTGTAAAACTCTTAATATTTTATTCAATTTAGAAGAACTCTAAAGCAACATGTAACGAGTAAATTAATTTAATTTTATACTTAAGGATGCCGCTACTAGCAGACAACATCTTTGTTAGTCGAACTGAATAGTAAATAAATGCGAATATTATGTGTACCATTATATTCTTATACCTGGCAGTAAACACTAAACTTTTGATCATGAACTATGTACGAACTTGATACTACATATTGTAACTAGTATTTGCATAGAGGTGCGACCGCACATTTCACACTGCAATATCAAAATATAAATATATATACATACATACATACATACTTGAAAAACTCTTGAAATGCTCTGCAAAATGCAAGTGAGATTTTGATAACCAAGTAAAAAGAAGTTTGAAACAAAGTTTACGCGTATACGTGTATTTTCGTATATACAAACATAGTAGTTGGAAAAGGTTATTATTAGCAGCTCTATTTTGTGTATAAATAGTTATTCCTATTTAACATCTTCATAGAATAAATATTAATATTTCTAAAAGAAAATATGAGTTCATTATACACAAAAGAGTGAATATCAAAAATTTATATGAATATGTCATGTGCATTTTAAATATTTGAATGTAAATAAAATTCTCTCTCGATTTAAAAAAAAAAATTGTACTCTTAATTTTTTGTGTATATTTATTTGATTTACATATTACTAGTTTAAAACGTAAGTTTATCCATCGTACATTTTAAGTATTTTCGGCATCAGGTTAAAAACCCGAACTAGGTTAAGCTTTTTTCAAATTAGATTTCAAAATCGTAAATACTTACAGAGCTTATGAATCTGTTTTAGATGTTGTTTTTGTCGCTGAGCTATACATACATGCATGTACAGTGGCAGTTCCAATAATAGCAGAGTTTTATATTTAAAAAAAAATTGACAGTTTGTTATTCCCTTATTAAATTTCTGCAATTTTTTACTAAAAGTTCGGATTATTTTCAAATAAAAAAGCATTTTGGCAACATTGTACAGTCTTCACAAGAAAGAGTTAAATTTTTTTTAAAAATGTCATCAAAATATTTAACATTTGCATTAGAATTTTTAAAATCTTTGAGTTTGCCA
This sequence comes from Philophylla caesio, assembly GCA_963971545.1. Classification (NCBI taxonomy): domain Eukaryota; kingdom Metazoa; phylum Arthropoda; class Insecta; order Diptera; family Tephritidae; genus Philophylla; species Philophylla caesio. The sequence continues at coordinate 111,648,118 of OZ020606.1, read as the reverse complement.
TTTTGTAATTTTTAACCAATTAAGTCGAATTGTAGACCTATGGGCCAAGATCATAAGTTTGACACCACTTTCTTGTAAATCAAACGAACAGTGCCTGTGAATTTAATTTTTGAAAATAATAATATCGTACATTATGTGGCCAAGGCAACGGAAGGTGTACACCTTATTTTTTGCACAGAAATTGTCTTCGCGTATGATACATATGGACATACATATAATAGTTGCCAGCCATTTGACCTTAAATTAAATTTAATTAATATGCCGTATTAAATATTGTGTTGTGGGCAACAAATTAACGTGGTAATAGAAAATTTCAATACAAACATATTTACATACATTTCAATATTTCATATTAAATTAAATTATAAAGTTCAAACAGAGATTGCAACTTGTGTGACAAAGGAAACGAAAACGTATTTCAATAATATTTTGAAAGAGAATTGAAGCTTTGATTGGTGGAAGAACTTTGTGAATAAGAAGATGGAATTTTTTTTTAAAGATTGCATTGACTTGCTACTTATAAATATAACACAAAAAATATATGAATTGCTATCGATGTAATTTAAATTTTTTCACATTTGCTACGCTTTTATATATTACAGAGGCTTCGCTTTAATAGAGGGGTGTGATACTTTCTATAAAGCTTTTGTAGGGTTATTTAAAACACTTACACACACGGTTTTCATATATATATATTGTTATATATGTATATATATATTTTTTTTAGATAATCACCATTTTCCCCTTTGCTAAACTTTTTTTTTAATTCAGCGCATATGTAAAGAGACATTTTTTAATAAATTTACTTGCAGGGAAAATCTGGCAGGAGAAAAATTAAAACTTTTTGAAAGCAGTCCCTTAAAATTAATCATACTTTAATATTACTTACAACTTATTTTCTTCATGTGAGTTTAAGTCATCAAAATAACAGCGCGCCCTATTCCTCAATATACATACATACATACTCCTACATAATTGTTGTTGAATAATTAAAATGAATGAAAAAGAAACGAGAAAACTAATCAAATCAGCTGCCCTACTATGTTTAGTTAGCTTCTGCTGGAGGTTAAATTCTCCCCCTTTGTGCTTTCTATGCGTTTACTTATTTTTTTTTTGTTTTACTTAAGTTTTATGGTTTGTTTTTGTTTTTTAGTAAAGTCGCGCTGAAGAAACTTGACGGACTTGACCTTTCAGATATCTGCTCATTTCAACTTTATTCCTATTCCTTATAATCTTAAACTGTCTTGTTGTTTGGTCCAAATTTAACTGGTAAATGGATAATTTGCTTTTAACTCAATAGTAGGCAGGTAAACTTTCAATTAGTCCTTTACGAACATTTTGTCATTTGGAGTGCCGTCGCTAACAAAGATTAATATGAAAAAATTTGCTGGTAAGATGCGGCTTAATTCGTAATTAATTAGTAATCCATTTGTAAAGTATTTATTCAAACTTGGCTAAAATGTGGTGAACTTGATTTCATACGCTAAACGATATCACTTTTTGAATAATTTATGTATTTTTTATTTAATACTAATTTTATATTGAACCAAAGTTTTATACTTATTTCATAGAAATTCTAAACATTTTACGAGTATGCAGTTTATATTTATTTTCAGTATACCAAAATGCAGGTTTGATTTGGCCAAAAATTAGCTTCGATATTAGAAATTATTTTTGCCGTTTATTAATGCATTTCAAATGCAATTTGTTAGAAAATGAAAAATAAACATAAACAATGCATGGTTGTGCTAGAGTTGTTAAAGGAAGGCATTTTTAAAACTTTTTTTCTTAGAAAACTAAGGATCTCAATGTTCTTTTACTCGGCAAACTATTTTTCTAATGTGCCAAACATTTTAAGAAAAAAATTGTGAATTTTACAGCATTTTTAAATTTCTTGAGATTTTCGGGCACGCCTAAAAATAATGAATTGTAAAAAATAGTTAAATAAACAGGTAATTGAAAAACTTTCATTTTATTATTTTCAGTTATTAATTTTTTTATTCAAAGGCGAAGTCACACATTGTACATTTTAACAGTTTCATAGTGAGTTTGTTGTTGATTTGAACTAAAAACTTCTTGATAACACCACTCTGTAATGGACATATGTATGTATATACAAATGTACAAATCGTGTATTCTCAGCTTAATACAAAGGAACTTTTCAGGGCTTTAGAATTCGTAAAGGTAAAACATACATATGTATGTATTATGCCCCATATGTTTAAATTTAATTATACTCTTATAATGAAGTTTAATTTATTTCACTTCAAAGCAAACTTTCCACAAATTCATAAAATTTATTTTCTTTTCATATAGAAACAATAAACAGCATTTCTTACATCAAAGTGTTTTATGTACAAAAGGAATAATTTGGAACTTACAGCAGATATTAAAATTGTTGTTGTACCATTCCGTACATGATGGCACCTCTACTTGAAACAAGCCCATTTTACTCTCTTTGGAAGAATTGTTTGTGTTTATTGCGCGTATGCCAACCTTGTAGATGGCCGAAAAAGTTAAATTCTCCATAGTATAAGTGTATAGTTTACGTGGCTGTTTCCATACGAATAATATTTAGGCGTGACGGTAAATTAGGATCGAACGTGTCCCGGAGAAAGGAGGAAAATACAAATAAAAGATTTAAATTAGTATGAATATTAATAAAACTTTAAGTAAATCATTTTATTTATATGTTTTTGTTTGTAATGCTCAGAGAGTAATTTGCTTTCGTTTTCATATTATAAATGCGTATAACATTGTGGTTAAGTAAAATATTCCTTCAATTAGCTCTAAGTAATGCAAAGTGCTACTATAATATGCAACAGCAAATGGCAAAAAAAAGAAGAGAGGTATCCGGGATCTGTTGTATTTGCCTTTGTATTTTGTATTCGTGGTTTCTGTGGTTGTTTTTATAGCAAATGTAGTAAAAAGCCAACAATAAAGCATACGTTTCACTTCAAATACAAGAGTGCAAGCAAATACAATGCTGTAAACAAAACAAAAAAGATGAATCGTCAAATCATCTTCAAATACCTTAGTCCAATAAATAGATATTTATTTGTGAGTTTTAAAGTCTATCGTTTATCTTAGCAATTTGATTTTCACAATTATTAGTAATTAAATCTAATATTTCGGTTTGTTCGCCTTTTCGCGGCATATTACGCACTTTTGTTTATTTGTTTGTGACACACACATACATACATGTATGTACTCGTAAATCATCCGTTCGGGAAATTTTACAATAACACGAATACAGGTGTGTTCGCGATTTACTTGTGTAACTCCGAGTTCGTTGTAAAAATAGTAAATATTGATACAAATCCCGAATACACCTAATGATGAGCTCAAAGCAAAAGACGAACAATTTTTTAAGACTTTACATTTGAAAATAGTAATTTTTGCATTAAATTCGTCATAAGCTCTGTGATTTCCTGCGAAATTTACACATGAAATGATAAAGATGACTAAGTTGCTATTAAGGACATATATTTGCAAGTACTAAAAGTTCAACTAGCGCTTTTATTCCAGAAGCGAGCCTGGCTAATGGTGACTAGATTTTAATTCCTTTTATTCTCTATTCACCAATTTACTAAAAACCAAAAAAAAATAATTCATTTCATGAGAATAATTCGTATTCTCCTCCCTCATTATTTCATTTTGTAAATGGTAAAAGTCTGCCCTTTTTCGGACTAGTTCGATTTCAATTACGAAATTCTAGTTGTGAACTATTATTTTTTCTTAATAGTTTGGTGTTTTTCTGCATGGTATATTTGCATATTTATATGCAGTTCTTCCAAATATTTCGATCCTTCGAAACGTATTCTCCTCTATCGAAAAAAATAACTATTTTTCCTTTTTTATTTGAAATTAAAAATTTTAATAGGTCTTATCAAGGGCTTACACTTTCTTAGAATTAGTACATATAGAATCCTTGAAAACCAATAGTTTTCAATTGGCAAACCACATTTCTCTTTAAGAGACTTACGAATGTACATATATCAATCTTTTCAAATTTTAAATTTACATAAAATTCTTTATCAGCAAGCAAACTAAGATTTATAAACCGAGTTCTATCTAATCTGTGGGCACGGTTCACAATCGAATATGGATGCTTTCGTAGCTACGGAAGTAGCTTGTAAATAATTGTCTGAGAGAATTCCCAAACAAAATTTTGACAAGTTACTGAGTTTCTTCCGAAATTTCGTTAGTAAATGAAATTGTGCACAAAATACTTGATATTAGAAACCTTGGCAGAAAATCGAAAAAGTTAGTGAAATCTTTAAGTTGCACTTTAGTTGGTGCAAAAAACTTTTTGAATATTTTTGGGCGGTTATAAAAGCCAAGAAAGGGAAAAGCAATTAAGGATACGAGTGCACAGATTCGCATAGGCTTTGAGGTTTCATATTGCAAAGACAATTTAATTTAAATGTTACTATGTTCCAAAAATAAAAAAAAATAAATCTTATGAAATATAGTAAAAATATCACAAAAAAAAAAAAGGCAAGGGCCCGATTATTAACGCTCTTTTAATTTAACCAATTTAACGCCGTTCGCGTGAGTATTCTAATTATCTTAAATTTTAGAAAGTTATCAAGTCATTTATACTAAAATTTATTTCATACAGCCTTTTAATCAAATTAAGATATTTAAATGATGTTCCGTTATCTAGCCTTGTATCCTAGATGTTAAATTAATTTGTTTTTCATATGTTCAGATTTAAATACCTTTTATAAACAAACATAAAATTGCTGACTAAAAAATTGCTTAACTATTGCCAGCTTTCGATCACAACATAGTCAATGGCAACACATTGTTATAAAGATAATAAAGGATTATAAGTACATTAATATATTTATATATTAATATATATACATATATATATGTACATATATACTACATATGCATATGAGGGTTAAATGGAGCATACAAAGAAATGAAATAAATTGAAAGCTTTCATCACTTACGTTTCGTATTTCCTTGGGAGTCATGTCGGATACTTCATTTTCATCAAAGTAGAGTATATTATAGTGACATGTCCTATCTGTATGGCAATAATAGAAAAGAGCATAAAGGAAATTTAAAATGCATTACATTACAGGATATTTAATATACTTAATCAGGGTGATAAATTCGTGAGCAGCAAAAAGTTGCTCATAAATGTGAACACGAGAATAAAGTGCATGAACTTGTACATAATGGACAAGAAAATATCAAAAAGGGAGAAGAACCACAAGTAGATTCATATATTTAAATATAGCTGTTTTTACAATTTTTGAAAATATTTTTATTTATTGATTAATATGTTATATATTATATATATTTTTTCTCAACAATGTTTATACACACATACTCGCTCATAACTACATAATTATATAAACTCATCGAATGATAGGGCTTATGACTGCCAAGGATTCAGCTGTGCAGAAAATTACTTATGACTGCCAATGATTTAACTGTGCAGAAAATTAAAATTGAAATTAATTGTCGCATATGTACGAAATGTATATTTGTAAATAAAGCCAGCACTATTATTAGTGTAAAAGCTGAAAACAGTTGTGTTTATAATTAGGCTAGAATTTTCATAATGAATTCCAACACCAAAACCGAACAGCTCTTAAGATTGGCTTTAACATAAGCTAAGAATTTTTAAGGATGTCATTAAAGCATTTTTAACACTTTTTTATCAATTGTATATTTAGGCAATATATTTGAAATCAGAAAAAAATGCTAGAAAAAAACATTCGACAAAAATGCCATTCACATCCAAAGTACTGTTGTTAGTGTTTTAATGTCTTTAGACTTTGCAAAAATTTTAAATATCCGCTGAAATCAAAGGTTAGCAAGTTTTCAAGATAATTGCATTTGTTTATTTGAAATATCATTAAAACTCTAAAATTCCTAACAAATTGGTATTCTACCCATTGTAAGTGTCTAACTATTAAATATTGATATTAGAGAATTGCCCAACACCCTTAGCTGTAAAATTTAACTCCACTGGCCACTTGAAACTTGCACTTTATTTAACTTAAATTGACTGGGCTAGCAATTACAAAAATCAAATAAAAATTTAGAAATTCTGTGGACAAATTTTGGAAGTTTGTTAGTTTTATTTTTGTGTACATACTTTTTTATAAGCTTTGAAACTTGGATTTAAAAGGTTTTTGCTATAATTTTGATTTAAGTGCAAATATACATTCTTCTTTACTGAAGATGGCAGAAAATAAAATTGCTTTACACCCTCCAATCTCAACGCAATTCCAAACCTCAAATATTTATTCATACATTAATTCGCCGTTCTTTTATAGAGGAGACGAACATATCAGTGTTTTATAATTTAAGGTCTGAATAATGCCAAAGATCTGATAGAAATCCTATAACAACGTGCTCTTGGGTGGTAAAAAAAAAATAAACAAAAAGTTTGTTTAAGTGTCATCATTTAGTTTTTGTCAAAGCTAGAACAAAAAATTATTTTTCTATAAGTAAACATTTTTCTCAAGACAAAATCATGGACATGTCACGCTTTCCGATTCGCCTACTCAAAATGTCTAAGCCTTAAGATGCAAAGGCTGACACATTTTTTTGCCCATAAGGTGGTATTTTCTAATAAATATAATAACCATCGCCGTGAAATATTTTTGAATCCAACGATAAACTAAACATATGTATAACTCCATTTTATATTTATAACAACTCCCAATACGACGATTCGCAATTCATTTATTTTTTTTTCTTCTCGATTCAATTACAGAGATCTCGCTAACAAAATCCTCATAAATCCGAGTAGAACACTTTACACAAAAATTATAATAATTTAACAATAATTTTTAAAGCACAAATTTAAAAAAAACTGCTTGTGAATTTTTGTGTGTGTGCAATTTTGAAGCTAATTTAATTTTAGTATCATAAAGTGCAAGATATAGGTGGCTTCAAATTACCGCTGATTTTTGATAAGTTTCCTCAACACGAAAGAAATCGCGGGTATGCGTTATATGAAAGAAATGGCGGAAGAGCGTCAGTAAAAGAATTGTCAAAAATTAACCGTAATAAGCATTTGAAAAGTGCACTTTATTATACAGAAGAATTGGGGTTTCGAAGAATGTTGTTTAAAAAACTAAATAGTTGTAAAAAGCTGTATGTTTGTGTTTGTATCGGTTTTGTTAGAGAATTTACTGTACCTAATTTAAGAAATATGAGTAGTAAAAATTAAAAAAAATTAAATATTACGAACGACAGCAAAAGTTTCAAACATAGCCATATAAATTTCATTGTATACTTAAGGTTGTTGAATATCTAAATGCACTAAAATTGTTTTTAAACATCAAGCTATTAAGTAAATACTAAAGAAGAAAATGCGATCATATTAATAATACTCTAACAACATTTTACTATAGCAGGTATGCATGTTTAATACGTAAAACCTCGTGAAAATAAAAGTAATGACATTTTTTTAATTCATAGTTTCCATAGTTTTTTTTTCCAATTTCTATTTTCAAATGCAAGCTTCATGATTTTCCAAAAAAAAAATGATTGCAGTTGAGCCGTTTTGCCAATTTATCGGAAATCTTCTCGTTTCACTGTTATTTTTTTTTTCTTTATTCCATTTGTAATCAATCGCGTACACTAGTATGAGTGTATGTACGAGAATATACGCAAAATCAATTTCATTGCACATACATATGTATGTAAGTGGTTAAAAGCAATCGATATTACATTTTAATATAATGTATAAGCATAATTATTATTTTCGCAGAAAATGAAATAATTCAAAAAGTACAAGCACGCCATCATTCCAGAGATTGTTATAACCATGTAAACATTATAAGCTGCCTTTGAAAGATTTCAGTCTTTTGTGGAATTTCCGCAGACGTCATACATACACATATTTATGATTCACCAAAGGAAACGAACAAAGCCTACAAATGGGTTACCTTTGCTACACTGCCAACAACAACCGCGCTGTGGTGTTTTGTTAAACGGCTTGCAACCACAGTGGTTCTTATTTTTGGGCGCATTTATTTACTAACCTCCCACACATTCGATAATATTTCATAACTATCAAAACAAAATCGTGCGTTGTTGTTACCTTAAAAATTGTCTGATCAAATTTCGAGCAGTCATACTTTTCATACGAACTGAGTTAGTAGGGAACCGCAAAAGTAGATACTCATTTAAAGCTTGAATTAATATTAAAAATTTTCTAAGTTTGTTTCGCCAAATACTATTTGATCCCGTTCAAGAGTATTTCCACTAGCAAGTATACGCGTTTACATACACATATTTATGAACATAAGTACATATGTACATACATACATATGTACATGAAAAATGTGCTCATTCATACCTTCTGGTGGATTCCAGCTGATTTCCGCTTTTAAGTGCATTTCATTCGTTTCATCCGCTAAAAAATTGTTTACATACATTTCGCGCACCAATCCAGGCGTATATTGATGAGGTAAAGTTGAAAATTCTTGATTACTTGTCACAATCGCATACTCATATTTGGCATTTACTGACACAGCAAAAATCTTGTAGGTAGTGGAACTTTCTAGATCAGTTATTGTGAAGAAGTTATCATGTGACTGAAAAGATGTACATATAATGGAAGAAAAATACGAGATTGATAAGTTTAAGAAAATTTGATTAAAAACTTTTCAACAAACATTTGAAATTGTAAAGTTTCATTTTCATTGCATTTCAAAAAATTATTTATTTTTAAGAGTTTTAAAATAAAAAACATATCATTCTCTAAAAAAACCTGTATGTAAAACAAGGAAGGTAGGAAACTAACAAACACTCCAAAAATAATTTTTTAATAAAACCGTATATTCAAAATAATTAACGCTCCTGAGCATTAACGAGTGAAAAAAAACGAAACGCTACTTTTAACTAATTTTTCTGGCCTCGATGTCTTTTTCAGGCTTCGAAGCTTATTGAATATATGTATTATTCCCGAAATAAATTGATTTAAAAAAGAGTTTATAAAGTACTTTTTTTTTAAAAGAACTGCTTGTGTTTTCATTTATAAAACTGATTTATCTAACATGGCGAACTCATTGACTTATACAAAACTAATATTTTAGGTATTTTTAAAAAACTTGAAAGTGGACAGGCTAAAGCAAAACTACTTTTGAATAACTTTTGTAAAGTTTTTTTTTGTTGTAGTATGAAAATATAACTTTATAATAAATAAATAAATATAAATAATAAACTGATAATTGGAGAAAAATATTCATTTTTATTACATTAAATAATTTTTTTAACTTCATTCAATAATTTTTCATTCACCAAAGAGATATTGAGTATCGATAATTTGTATACGAATTCCAATTGTTTTCATGTGTCCTGTTATTTAATGTTGTTTTATAACTGATATAAAGACGTTTGAACATATGCAAGTAATTATGTATTTATATATGTATTTACTATATTTTCGAAATGTCGGCATCAAGACTTGAAACTGTCAAACTGACGTTTTTTCCTTGTTTACTAAGTGAACACATATTGGCACACATTCATAGTCGTACATATTTAATTCCATGTTAAGTTTCGAAACTATTTTAGGTTGTTATGAAAGATATTCATAGTTGGCTTAGTTTCGATTCTTCTGCTAAGTACAAACTAATAAATTAGTTGCGCTATTTTATATATTTTATGTTAACGCTGAAAAGGAAGAGTGAACTAACTTCACATGGAGGTGATTCAACACAATTACATACAATACGATATTAGAAGTACATACATATGTACGAGTGTGTTCAAAAAGAAAGGTGACTTTATATTTTTATGAAAAATATTTTTTAATTCATTAATAAATTAGTAAGATTAAACTCATCGCCAGTGTCAACATTTCAAGCTCTTAAAGCCCTTGATTCGTTGTACCTACCAGGTGTGTACAAAAATCTGGTGAATATGGTGGCTAAGACATGATTGTGGTGTGGTTTTGAACAAAAAATGTTTATTTAATAAATCTTTTATTTTAATAAATTTCACCGAACACAACAAAACGCGTCTAACCATTATATATGTCAATAACAAACTAAACTTGAAACTGTGAACATATGTTTGGAACATGTGTACCAAGATAACAACAACAAAAAATTGCCTTTGAAATTTTTGAAAAGTCACCGTACTTTTTGAACCCACCTGGCACATAAATATACATTTTATTTTACAATATAGTGAGTTTTGTATTAGTAAAAATTCTTAGGAGAATATCTTCTCAACTATGATATAGAGAGAACTTGATTTAATATCTCATAAACCAGAGTACGGAAATGCTTTTTTAGGAAATTTTGGGAAAAATTGCAACTATCGCGCGAATAAAAATCGCTTTTACCGAAACTACAAAATTGGTTACCACTTAAAATTTGCCCTCTATTGTAGGATACAAAGGAATTTTAAAATAATAATAAAAAGACTTCTTTAAAAATGAATATAAAGTGCGAATATTGGATTTTCTTGGCTTTTTTTTTGAGTTCTTTCGTCGTGGGGAATTTTTGAAAATTTGTCTGAAAACTCGAGTTTGCTCTATTGGTGCATGTTAATTGTTTTTGAAAATTCGATAACTTTGCGAAAAAAGTACCCATCTTCGAAATTTTTTCTGTTGTATGTAAAGGGTTCCTCTAAAAATAAAAAGTGTGAAATATGATATATTTTCAAAAAAAAATTTTATATCGTCATTATAAAAAAAAATCAAAAAACATTTGACCTAAAAAATTTCGAATTGCATCATTTTTTTTCCTTCATATTTTTTTATAGTCAAAAAGAAAAAATACTAGTCTCATGGTTGCTTAATAAAATCAAAATACGTATGCAATACATTGGCAATTGTGTGGTTACACTTCTCGACATTAGAGAAAGGAAGCTGTGCAAATGTGTGAATATATTTTATTTGCTGTGAACGATATAAATAATTTATAAACATATGCATACTATTCAATGAATGATCGCTTTAGCTACTTTTGGGAACGAGACGAACCTTCAAAGGACGAAAATCGTTTCAAAGAAAATTTTCATTTCAGGACAAATGCATTTCGCAAAATTTGTGGAAAAGTTGTGGGCATTGAAAAGGTAAACAGCAATATGAAGCAATGTATTCCACTTCATAAAATAGTAGCTATCTCATTGTTCGCTTTGGAATATAGAGCTTTTGCAAGTCTATACGATGCAGTACTGTTGGTGAAATTGTTGTGGATTTTTGCCAAGCAGTTTGCGAAAATCTTTCGGACTGTATAAATTCCTATCCTCCAAACCCAAAAGAAATCGCATTTTAATTTATAATTTGGTTTAATTTGCAAATATTAGCAGCTATTTTTTAATAATAAACACTTTTGACAGCAGCTGTAGACATTTTGCTTGTTCCCAAAAGCATTTTTCTGTCAAAAGTGGCAGCATTGCCATATTGAAATCACAATATTCAGTACTTATGCACATAATTTTCGTGCATTTATACGAGTGCTTATGCGTGTTTGGTTAATTCAAATGAAAGGCTACTTATCTAGATAACATTGACCGTCTGTCAGCTCTTTAACTTAAGAAAGAACTTTAAAATTCTTGTTTCGGCTAGAAATTGGTTTCGAAAAAGACGTTTAAGGATACGTTAGTAATAGACTTTAGTATGAAGTAACTTTAAGCCTTGTATCTCGTTTTGTAATATATTGCACACATATCAAAATATTATAAACTTTGAAATTTTTCATAAAAAAATATCGAACTTGGCGTCGACAGAATACCCGTTTAAAAAATTACGAACAACGCAAAATACTCAAAATATTACTAAAAATGTACTACAAAAAGCTTTGAGACAAACATTTTTGTTTATACTCAAACAAAATGAGAATAAAAGTGGCTACTCTTTTGCAAAACCTGACTGACATTTTAAATATTATATAGTCTTATAAACCAAGGCGAATTCATATAAGGTGGTGGTAATCAATCAATTCAAAAAATAAAAAATGGGAAAGTGCGCGGTGTGTCTAAAAAAAAATAGAAAGTGGGAAAGGACCTTTTTTCAAGGTTCCAATATGAGATAAGAGGCTGATGTGGTTGAGATCCTGCCGTACGCAGCTTGGAGCGAAACGCAGGCGCTAGTAGAGAAGCCTACAAATCCCGCAGGCGCAAATAAAGCAGCCTACAAATCGCGCAAGCGCAAATAAAGCAGCCTATAAATCCCACAGGCGCTAGTGAGCAGCCTATACAACTCGCAGGCGCTAGTGAAGCTGCCTATCAACACCAATGTTGCAAAGACATACATAGTAGAATTCAATTTACCAAAATAAATTTTCTTTCATCTGACAACAAAAAAACAATAACTCCCATTCTTCAATTCTCTTCGATTATGACATTCTTAATTTGACAAATTTTGATGAATTCGCTTTGCCACCACCTTTAATCAATACGCCTTGTTACAAACTATACACTATTTTTTTGCTCATTATCATTGCTAAATCTAGGCCTGCAACTTGTCTCACATTTTTATTTTTTATATTTTTTTAATGATTTTTCTTCTTTCTCTTGAGTTAAAGTTAATTTATATAAAGGCGACGGTGCGACTAGGAAATTGTTTTGCATTTATATACGTACAACTACATAATTATCTACATATGTATGCACGTACATTAATTTCCTTGCCACTCAATCCTAATAACGTGTTAACATCTACTTTTTACTCTCTGTGTGCACCCACACTCACCGTAAAGATAATCACATTTATACCACTTTGTATTGTAACCATAAAAATTGCATCTGACGACTGCTGCCTCATTTGTTGGGTGTCAATGTCGGGATTTGTCATTGTGGCTTGCCTCTGTGGTTGTGATGCATTTTTCACAATTACTGGAACAGTAAATACATTTTGATCTACATCATCTCTGCTAAATTTAATACTTTTATATTTATCTTCTGCTGTCTCATGTTGCTTTGTTGCACTTGAATCCACTTTATTTTTCTCGCTATCTTCACTTAAACTCTCAATATTGCTGAGGTGTGTACTCGTAATGTGAAATGTTAAACTTCTGTCATCTCGACAAACTAATGTCATTCGATAAGGTATACGGGCTTGAGAATATTTCTCCGAATCCAATGAAATTGTTGCATTCTCTCGCGGACAGTGCTTGGTGCAATATTGATCGGCCTAAAAATAAAACGATATGAGAATTAAAAGGAATGTAAGTAAATGCTAAGGAATGGAGTGTGTTTCAAGAACCAGAAATAATAAAAACTAGTATTTAACCTCCGATAATCGGTTGTGCTTAACTAAACGATTTTAAGTTTTTCTTAAGACGAATTCGTTAAAAAATATATAAAAAAAGATAAAAGCTCTTTTTAATTAGAAAATCAAAACGAATTAAGGAATCAAAACGAAACAAAATAATTTGAAAAGGTAGAAGGCGTATAACAACGTCAGCCTCGAAATCCAACGGAGAATCTCTGTTGCCAACAAGTGCTTCTTCGGACTGAGTAGTAAAGTCCTCTCTCGACGAACAAAAACCACACTCTATAAGTCTCATTGTATGGCGCAGAAACATGGACGATGCAGATATCTGAGGAGATGGCTCTTGGTGCGTTCAAGAGAAAAATTCTCCGAAAGATTTAAAGATCTTTGCGTCTTTGCGACGGCGAATACCGCGTGCGATGGAACGATGAGCTGTACGAGCTGTACAAGGACGTATACATAGTGAAACGGATTAAGAAAAAGCGCCTTCGCTGGCCAGGCCACGTCGTTCGAATGGATGAAATAGTAGTATAGCCTTGGACGCGGTACCCGCTGGCGTTAGCAGAGGAAAAGAAAGACCTCCTCTGCGTTGGAAAGACCAAGGGAAAAAGACTTGGTTAGACGAGCCAATTAAAGGAAATGAGAGTAGGCGCACATTTCAAAAGACGTTTTGCACACCTGTGACACATACGAGTATATATGTATGTAAATATATATATATATTTATAACAATGTAGCAGCGCGCCTAATAAATACGTTACTTGTATGATTGCTCCTGGTTGTATGTTTTTACCCAACTATTTTTCACATGTGCCTGCATACATACATACATATGAATAAATGAAAATGTATATTTACACTTATTTATAGTTTTTGTCTATCTTTTTCTCCCCTTTCAAGCAGTGACTTTACTTTTTGCACTTGCAAAACTGCGGCTAATATGGAAATATTTATATCTTTCCGCGCAAATATTTCCAGAATTAATAATTTGTGCAAATTTACAAATCATTTGATATACATATATACATTTATGCAGCTATTGTAGTTAAGTCAACCTAAACGCCTTTTTTCCGAATATACACATATGTAGGTATATAGAAGATAGTAAGAAAGCGAAAGATGTAAACACTTAACATAGATAATTACTTATTTACATCACACTTTTAAATATAATTTCTTACAGACTTTCGTTAAATTTAGAATAGCTAAACAGTTTAAATAAATATAATGTGTTTTTCGACATGCTTCAAAAATTCGAATGTTCAGCATATTCGTGATATTTTTTACTTAATTATATGTACTTTAATGACATTATAAAAGTCGCTTAACCTCTAGATTCAAATATTAAGCTCAAGTCTTTATCGTAAATGTGATTAAGCTTTAGACTACGGTATTTCTTTAGAACATTTATTTGCTTTTCAAAGTAATACCATTTTTTTATTTCTCGTGAAAAAGAAAATTTCAATTAGTGTCCGCATTCATTACATTGTGCAAGAAAAACACATCCGATTGTTGTTGCAAGACACTTTTTTATGACCCATGGAGATTTTCTGTGCGGAGTCGAGTTTTGGACCATAACAAAAAATTGACTTCAATCAAATATTGCGCCCCCCAAGTATACATACATATGTTCATACAAGTAAACCCTGAAGAAATTTAAGTTTTATATGGCAGAAGGGCGCAAGAACCGTCAACTTTGAATTGTTGTGCTTGTTTTTTAGTTTTATAAATCCCGTACGACGTACGAGTATATTTTTTTGTTAAAGAATGGAAAAAAATAAAGAAATTCAATATAAAAATATTAAATTGTCCTAAATTATTGGGTTGTTAAAACTTCAATTAATCTATGCAGACATGTTTATTAGTTGAGAAAACTTTACAATTAGTGATTTTATCATTGATATTTATATGTATGTATAAGTATGTTGGGTATTCTTTCTGAATTTTGTCCTCCTCCCAATTTTAATTCATATTTATTAAAAACAAAATTTCGAAAACCGAGTGGCGACCGGTCTGTTCTAGGTCATCTCAACGCCAACTTGGGGTTTTATGCAATTTTTGTCTCGGATGCGGTAAAAACGAAAAGTGCTACATGCAGAGAATTTTTTAATTTAATTTAGTTTTAGTTAAACCAATCGTTGTTAGATGTATGTATGTCAACTGATTGTACAATTTGTCGTTCATTTCGAAATCGGGATGAAAAATGGGAATTACCAGATACAAAAAGTTTGATTTCTTTATATTTCAATTTAAAAGTAGGGAAAGAATATCGCAAAAGTATCTAACCAAGTAGCTAACGCGAACCATTAAGTGCTTTCAAAAAACCGTTATATAAACAAATTTACAAAGGACTACAAATTTAATGTGCACGAATAAATACATGCGTTCTTACAAACATGTAGTGAAATGCATGCGACACTTTTAGTGCCTCTTAAACTTAGTTAATCAATTTTCATGCTATTTAGCTTCCAAGAAAACTTTTAGCCTTTTACTCACTTACCCAGTTATTATGTCGTTCCGTCGCTTCGTCAACATATTGAGATTTCCGTATTGGATGCATGCAACGTAATTTGCACGAAGCTATCGGAAAATCCTTCGCCTCTAAATTTAAGTCACGGAAAAGTGTCTGCTCGCTGGCGCTGCTGCCCAGCAGAATCCAATAAACGAAGAAATATCGCAACATAAAAATCAACATTTTCCACTTCGCTGTTTTCGTGCGTTTGCGTATAGCTAGATTTGTATGGTTCTTAGTTGATTGTGTTTAGTAAAGATGCGCCGTCACTCTATTTGTGTAATGTTTTTTGCTTTTGTGAACAATTTCGCTTTTTGCCACACATTGCCATGGCGGCATCCTTAATGTTAGTTTAATATTAAGTAATGATGCTGAATAACTTTTGAAGAAATTTCCAACCATTAGTAGAGGTATTTAGTTAATTGTTTAGTTACACTTCTTGTAGTAGTTATTACTTAAATATTTATGTATTTATAGTTTAGCTTGCTGTTTCATATTGTCCTGCAATAGAGAAGTATAGAAGAAGTTGAAAATTAACTATATACGAGTATATGTACATAGTATGAACAAGGGAAGTTTGATAAGTCAGTAATTTTTTTTAATTTCCCGCGCAGAAACTTTACATTCATAACTGTTGCCCTTTACTGCATTTTATTAATGGACTACCGAGTCATTTAGTTTATGCTTGACAGCAATTGAATGCAGATAACCTCTCGACTTTTAACATAAATGGAATAAAGTGAATTTCGTGTGCTGATTAAGCATTAATTTTTCGGTAAAAAAAAAACCATTGCCGAAACAAAGTAGAGGTTTGATAAATAATGTGGGGACACTGCGCTATCGATTTTAATAGTTAAGAAGTGGCTTACTAAGTTCCGTTGTGGTCGTCGAATGTTCAGGTCGCTAGACTGAGTGTATAGAGTTAAAAAGAATTTATTTTGAGAAATATAACGCTTTTTCGCCGAAAACAAATATATTTTATTCAAAAAGTCACTGACTTATCAATCAACCCTCTTATATAATTTAACACCAGAAAAATAAGTCGGTAATATATACATACATTTAAGTAAATATAGTGTAAATTGGGAAAATTGGGAAAATTATAATATCAAACTTAATTATTTTTTATAAAACGTCATCGAATTCATTCGACACATGCAATTTTAATTTAAAATAAATTGAAGTTTTAAATAGAGTGACAGAATATGAGGCTAATGAACTCCTGCGACGATTGTGAATCATGTGAAGAAAATTTTCATTAATCTCAATTAATTTTTTATTTGAGAGCAATGTGAATAGATGCACATACATACATAGGCTTTGTACACGTAGGGGCTCATTACTAAAATGGTGTCTACTTAAAAAAACAAAGCTAATGAGTTAAGTATGCAGAAATGCCGTAATTACTATATTTGGTAAAAAATTGAATAGTTCTCTAATGATTACCACTAAAAAAAAATGTGTATAATATAATTTTACTCTTGGAGTATTTCTCCATGCGATAGTAAATTTTGCACACAATATAATCGACATACTCTCGAAACTAGTGGCCAAGCATAGTAAAACAACGTTTTTAGTTTTTTCTCTCTGAAGGTAGAATATTTGTAAAGCACTTAAAAGATACAAGGATATTAATAATTTATAAAATTAAAAGTAATGTTAAATATCAAAAATCCAATTGGTAACCAATAAAAGAAAAGAATTAAAATATTTGAAAGAAATATTTTTTTTTTTTTGAGAGCAAGGACGAGCTAGAAATATAATTCAATTTTCAAAATGGAATTAACTTTATTAGAAGACTTCATTTTTCAATTTGCTTTCAAAACAAAATTTAGGAAAATACATACATATACCCAAATTCTCTTAACATACTTTTTATTCCTGATACACAAATATTTAAATCATATACTTTTACAAACTTTTTACAATATCTTTATTGTAAAGCCTAACAGAATATTCGATGTCCTTTAAAAAGAAATCCTAACGTCAGAGAGCAGAAGTAAAAATGCACTTTTACTATATAAGGTATGTAGTTTCACCCAAAAACTGTGTATTTCGGAATTTTGTTTGATTTTTGTCGCATGTATGTACTTAAAAGATTCTAACAATTCTGAGAAAATTTTTTAAATTTTGGAGAAAATATTTTCTTATGCTCAAAGAATTTTTATAATTCTTAGACAAATTTTGAAATTTTTAGGAAACTTTATTGATTTTTATAATGGTGTTTTCTACCATTCTGTTTCGGTTATTTTTTTTAAATCTATTTTCTCGTCTTCATGCTGTTTTACAAATAAAGCGATTTTAAGATGCACATATGATTTTTTTTGCAATTTTCTGCCAATCTTTATTAATCAATGACAACAGATATTTTTTAACAATTCTAATAATGTGTTCATCAAGAATTGCATGCTCTAAAGAATTTTTGCTTATTCAATGTTGGGATATAGCAAGGGAAAGCTGAATTTCACAATTAACTTTTTGAATGTTCAGTCAATTCTTTACTCTGTCAATCTTTTATTATTTCTAGTTCAACTACATCTTCGGAATGATGCAACTTTTAAACTCTTTGAGGAGGTAGTATTTTATATCTTTAACACAATTTGCTGTATGCTTTGTTGAAGCAACGTTTTCCTAAGGAATTATATGAAGCACTATATGTGTATTTATTGTATGAATCACTTAAGTTCTTAATTATAATAATTAAAATAATATATTGACATTTGCATCAAATACATTTATGGCTTATTGTTGTATGTTATGAAAAAACAAATGTTTGGAGTTAGCAGATTTCATTTTTAATAACTTTTAGCGCATTCAAGTGAAAAAACCATCATTTACGGATATTTTCACTCACACAATCGATATCGAAAAACTACTTCGACTGACAAAATGGTATTTCTTTTTATTGTTGGTCCTATAAGTTTCGGAATCAGGAGATTCGAATTTTTTGTTTACCGAAATCTTGATATTGCTAAAATTTTGCGAGATTCATTGCATGTTTGTGAATTTTTAGGTAAAAGTGTGTGCATACATATTTGCATATTTGCTTTGTTACCGACTAATTTTAAGCCAAACTGCAGCGCTTAATCTCATTTTAATGAACCCTTGGACTCAAATGAATTTTCTCTGAAAGCATTAAAAAAAAAAATGTTTACAAAACAGTGGTCTAATCATAGCTGGTCATTTTAATTGGCATTTCTATGTCAGCAAACAAGAAGTTAATTTACAATGAAGATCAATAAATACGAACACATACTCGTGCATACAGTGGGCAGTGTAGACTTAGCCTTTTTATTTCATTTACAAGTCAATTAAATGTGGACTTAATTTTTATAATATCACACTGAGTTCTCCACAATTTTTGTCTGCATTAACTGTGAGTTTATGTACATGTATGTATGTTATGTATATATTAGCATGCAAATTTTGTACCCCGTGTACGCGCATAATTGTGAAAATGTTGTAGAGGCTATGGGGCCAGAGTTTTGTATGCTTTTTGAATGTCACATCCACTGGATATCCGGTCAGTAGAGGAGTTGCGGATATCGAGTGCGCACAGAAGTTGATGTATGCATATTAGGAAGGTCAATCCCGGGATCCCGTTTTTTTTTTAACTCCCGAATATCTCGGGATTAGTCTATTCCAATTTCGGGATTATTTAAAGCAATGGACTTATTTAAAAATGGCATCGCTTTAAATTTTATGCTGAGGAAATAAAAATTTAGTAATCTACTTTGATTAATACATTTTTTAATAAACTTGTTTCAAGAATCAAACAACAGAGGACAATTCTATCAGATGTGTACACATTTTAATTAATCCAAATAATGTATATACATAATCTTAAATATGACCTTCTGAAGCTTTTAATTTTACTGCCATTATAAAGGAGCTAGAGAATATTCTCCTTGAGTAGAAAATTAACCTTACTATAAGCGATGTTAAAAAAAATAACAAGGAGGTGGTTGAGGTGAATTATGCATTAAGTCTCAAAGATAAATTTCATCAAATTTGAACGAGCGAGTGTCCAACAATAGAATGGCATATAATTTATGAGAAGGTTTGTTAAAAGAAATTATTATAATGGGGGCGAGTTTTTATATGCAATAAATTTAAATCCAGGTTAGAGGATAACACACTTAATGCTTTCAGATCGCTTTTTGATCTAAAAAAGTAATTGTTCTGCTTTGCTAAAAATGGAATGACTGATGTAGATATTTAATTTTTACTTGATTTTATATTTAATTTATTGTCCGCTTCTGTGTTCTTAGATACAAATATTCAAAAGTTTATAATTTGTCAAAACCATTTTTTATATAAATAATTAAGCAGAGAAAAAAAATCCGTTTTTTTTTTTATTAAAATACATAAAACTTGGTAAATATTCAATTTTAAACATATGTAAATAAATAAATTATGATTTATCAAAACCAGTGATTAAAAATAATTTTACTGTATAAGCATTTGCTGCTTCACCAAATATGTACTCGTATATTTGAACTTGAAGAATAAATTACTTTGTATGTTGGTTAAATTTTACTTTCTATTATTATTTTTTTTTTTGAGATTGAAAAGATTAATAAATATATAGATATATGAATTACAACAAAGTGTTCTTATTTGTTTTACTCGTATTAATGTTATTTTGAATACTGTTATAATGGGACGATGACAGAAGTGTTAAATTTTTTTGACAAATTAAAAGTAACGAATCAAAACTTCCTGAAAATCGGCATCCCGGATTGCTCCGGGATTTTATTTTCAGATCTTGAAAATCCTGGGATCAATAAAATGCCAAAAATTGACATCCATAATGCATAAATATATATATATATGTGTGTATATATGTATAAGGTATACAATTTTGCCATGGAGAGCGAAAATCATATTGACTTTTAAATTGATTGTATTGCAAGAGATTGATAAGACAAAAACATACGTATGTGCGTATATACATCTTTTGATATTTCAACGGCATGAACGTTTATATACATCATTCAGAAGCTAATGGCTATGCTACTGTAACGTAGCTAAAGAACAAAATTATAGTTGCTGCAACATTCAAATTAAAGCTTTCTTGTTGATTATTTGTTTAAAATATTTAATTTTCAAATTTAGGGCGCAGTTCAGATCCTTTCGATGAGCTAGTAAAATAATAAAATTAATTGTAATAATTATGCTTATGGCAATGGTAATGGAAATAATAATGGCAAAACAGATGATAATAGCTCCGATTCTGATAAAATTGAAAACGGTAATTGTAGTGATTTTATAAGTTGTAATTTCGAATTAATGGCAATATTAATGGTATTGATAACTGCAATGGCTTTAATAATGTTCTTCATAATGGTAATAATAATGATAATGGTAAAGGCAACAATTATGACCTAAAGAAGCTCTACAATTTAATTTAATTATCGAATAAATAATCATCGGAAGAACGTCAAGACAAAATAAAAACAAAAATATTACCAGAATAATGTATTTGAAGTTTTTTATTTACAATTTCTTTCGAAATATAAACAAAAAAACACATTTCCTGCTAATGTTTTGTTTATCTAAATTTGTCTATCTAAAGAAATACTTACGTACATAAATATCATACATACATATTAAAGTTTTTCCCTTTGAAATCTTCATAAGTGCCAATTACTTGCAAACATTTTATGGAAATAAAATTTTCTTATGACCGCATACTTAAATGGATCAAATACAATGCGAAAGGTAAAATTATATTGAAATTTCTATGCAATCTTCGTTAAATATTATCAGCACGTATTCATATAATTATTTTGGAAAGCTCTCTTGAAAGCCATAAATAATTCTTGACAAATATACTCATCTTAATACGTACAAGAATGAATATAATCTCTAAAGAGCATTGCGAACTCTTTTAAGTATGCATGTACATATACATATGTATATGTATATGTATTTATATGTGTATGCATATACATATGTATGTATGCATGAATGAATGTATGTTTGTATGGATTTGGTACAATGAAAAATGTCTTCAACATCGGCATAATTAATTATACTTAATAAGCTTGGACCATAGATATTTCGGTTGTCAATGAAGTTCTTCGAATTCAAAATATATAAATAAATATTAATGCAGTCAAACTTCCATTACTCGAAGTTCTGTAACTACAATTTTCTATAACTCGCACAAATTAAGTGGCAATAGCGTTAGAGAGCAATATACACTCATTTTTACTTCCACAACTCAAGCTTGAATTTCTCCATAACTCGTATTAGAATTTTGGCAAATGCTTTTTTAAGTCGAAGAATGGAGTGGAATCGCAAATAGCCTTATGTAAAAGTTACAATTGGAGAAGACAGCATTTCTTTTGAGAAAAGAAAACGTCATAATTTCTGTAGAATGAACTTGATTTTGAATTAACAGATGTGGCCGTTTTTTAAGAGGCATCTAACAGAATTGCGGTTTCTTGAAAAAAAAACTTATATTCTTTAATTCGACGTCTCCACAAGTCGAACCGGAGCTGAAAAAAAAATAGGAAATAACAAATAAAATCTTGATATAAACGATAGAGACACAAAAAATGCTGAAATACAATAAATAAATTTTACGATTTTTACTTTCCTAACATGGGAATTTTTAAATGTGCTAAGCGTTCACTACGCGTGTACTATGGACAAGACTTGAATAATTCCAACACTCTCCAACTCAGCTTTTCTTTATTTTATCATCTAATTTCTCCATTCAATCCAATTTTATTATCCTTACATGCAGAGAAATAATCTAGAAGGTGTTAAATAATGCAAATCAAACAGCTAATTAGTACAGGTTGAAAACTATGTATCTATTAATTAAATATATCTACATTTTTTAACTTCCATTCCTTCAATTTTAATAAGTACAACAATAATAGAACAAAAAATATATATAAATATATGGATAGCTCAATCTATCGATAGTTTTCTAACTCTACAACAAAGATGCCGTCATATAAACTGTACGAACGCGATATATGTTCAAGCAGAAAATCATCGCTTCAATCATCGGTGCAGACAAACACATCTCTGAATGCAGGAATTTCGTTTCTAAAATAATATCACATTAAGAAATAACCTCCCAAACGAAATTCACTTGCAATTGTAATATTTGTAATATAATTCACAACGTCTATCACATACTGAGGGAAAATTTTTGATGGAAGGCACTCCAAAAAATAAGTACAAAAGTTGAGAATTTTTCTTGAGGTCTTAACAATTTTCAAGAATTATATTTTTATGCGCTCAAATTAAATGTTTTAAATTGAAGTGTTGCATATACAAAATACTTATTTGATTGGCTTTTTCTTTTGTTTACATGAAGAGGCATGAGATAAATTGAATTTAACCTTTCCTTTTAACAGAGCACTTACAAATGTGAGTGCTCATTCCCAACGGACAATCAGTAGTAAAAAAAAAAATCGCATATTTTAAATCGCGCTACATTTTCTTGTAAAACTTTTGGAATGACACAGTCAATACAATTGAGACCATTTAAGTGTGTACATACTCGTAAATACTTATATTAAATTTGTTAAGCATAAGTGAGTACATAATTTATGAATATTAATTTCCCATTTAAATTCATTTTAAAGCTTGCATAAAAGATTGCGTACATTCATTCATATATGTATATATAAACCTTATTACTCACATTATACATACTCGTATGTATGTATGTATGAATTGGTGTTGCGCATGCAGACGCAGTTGGTTGTTTATGGTCCATAATTGAGTTTACTACCATACTGAGGCCTTCAATCGTAATTATTGCTATTATTATCTATAGGTTAGGGTGTTTCTTATTTCTCAAACTTCGTTAATCTTGATGCATATTACAATTGATTTAAAAAAAAAGTAATTACCGAAGCTCTTCTGCAATTTGTTCCATTTATTTGCAAGAAATTACGGAAAAGTCACTGTCGAAAAAAAATTGTCAAAAGTCAACGTTGACTTGCAGCTGGTTCAAATTTGCGCTTTATCGCACTTAAATTTAATAAGCTAAAAAATTGTATACTCGAAATTTTAAATATTTGTTTTTCGCATACAAATTTGTCAAACTTTATCACGTGGTAGCGGCCACCAAAATCTCAAACTAAAAAATTACGCGTTCTTTATTTAAATGAAGAAGCTAAAGGCGGGTTTGTGCCGTTGAAAAATTAAAAAGTATCCCAATGTACATATATATGAATACATATGTATGTATGTATGTATATACAGATTACAATTTTGTACATACTTTCGTATTAATGTCGCTAAAAAATGTCTGCATGATGTAGAAATTTTTTGTTGGTAATTTTCGAAAAATATAAGCATAAACGTGCTTTTGCATATGAAATTATATTAAGGAACGTCATAAAAGGTTTAGGAATTTTGAATATGATGGAATGCTGTTAATTGTGGTATTATGTGTAAATGGAAATTTTAGTTTGTGATTACGACCCTCCGCAGCGAGTAAATATATATTTTCAGTTGATTTTAATTACTGTGGATAGCCAAAACACTTTTCATTTAATTCGAAAGGAGTTGCCATTCAAAAACAAATAGTTTCTTCAATTCGTGTCTAGTCCTCTAAACTTTAAGATTCTATGGAATATTTCAATGCTTTTTTAATGCGATTTATACTATTTAAACTGGAGTGAAATAAAACTAAAATAGAAACTCGCTTTATTATTACTTCTCAACTACGCATCACTTATGTTATAAAGGAGACTCCACACGAAAATTTCCCTCTCAAACCAATAGAAAATATTTAAAGCAGAGATCAAAGCGTGCCAAACTGCAAATATACGGCAAATGAGACATCAACCTGATGATTTTAATGCTCTTAGAGGTTTTTTATATCATATGTGGAAGCTCTTTAAGCGCCACAGTAAAAAATAAAATTTTTTTTCTACGAATTTTTTTTTGCAGTTTGTAGTTTTTAATTTTTAGCCCATTAAATTTTTGAATAATAACATAAAGATGGGAGGGGCTGCAAATTATTGTAGATTTTTTATATTTTTTCACTTACGATAAAACTGAATGGCCTACAAAACTGCAAACTAAAAAAATTTTCGGAAATTTTAATACAAAAACCACTACTAATTCTGAACTATTTTCTAATAGCTTCGTTTTCTTGGAACGAGTGCAATTTAAATAAAATGCTTCGAAACACATTTTAATAACAATGCAAGAGAAACATTTCAACTATTTCAAAAAATACCAATGAGTTTTTGTTCGAAAATTTTTAAGTACTACCGAAAATAATAATTAAATGGTTTTTGTTTTTTTTTTCTAACGAAAATTGGGCTTAACTGGCTTTTGCTGGAAAACCAGCTTTGAATATGCGTGCGAAAGAAAATCGCTCTACAAGAGAAATTTAAATTATGTTTGTAAGTAATCAAATATCTAATCCTTCCAAAGTAAGAATACATATGTACGATTTATGTATGTACATATGTGCGAAAGTATGAACAAATGATTTCATGCGCTTTTACACCTCAAATAATACTCTTACTATGTAAATAAGCATGTACGAGTATGCATGTGCATAAATATAGAAGCAGCTAACCGCCATTTGTCGAAATGCGTCATGTAATGCGATAAGAGGAGGACGAGGCCTTACGATGCCATTCTACTACATATTTTAAAAGTAGCTTATATCCCTGTTAAATGTCTATAAATACGAAATTCATATTTGCTTACATAAATATAAATATTTGTGTGTTTGTAGGATAATGCGATTTTCACTAATAAACAAGCAACATGTTTTCCAAAGTGGGTTTAAAGCATATTGACGTGGGGAACTGGATTCGATAAGCACTTTATAGTATTCGTACATGCATACGTATGCACATAGGAGTAAATTAGTTGTTATGCTCGAACGCATTTGTATACAATTTTGTTTACAAAACGATTGCTTTTAACAGCCTAAAATATGTCCATATAAAGATTGTTTATGTTGAGCTATAACCACACCCACATCTAATATATCGGTATTTTCAAAACGCAAAAACTATCCATTCTCCGAAATTACTGGTTCTAAAGTGATATGTGAGGCATTGAATTTAAAATAAGATTTCTATTCAACTTTTGGGTAATGAGCGCGGTCCAGCTCACTTATGCTGAATCCCCAGTGAGCTTCAAGAAGTTTAAGATTCTATGCAAATGGTGCCCACCGGAGGCAAACGGGAAGTTGATTTTAAGTATCGTAAAAAATCAAAATGATGTGTGTTTTGAAGGTAATGCCTGTCGAAAACTTATGAAAAATAATTTTGGAAGGTCGGACGACTGAGGTACTGTTAAGTAGTTTATTTTCTTCAAAAAATCATTGCGCCTGATGTAAAAAAAATATATCTAAAAAACATAATTTTGGCTTTCGTTTTTTTATTCTCAGGAAATGATCTCAGTTTGCCGAATTGAGCAGTCTTTAAAAGTGTTCGGTGTTGGACTTAAACTACCCCTGCCTTTCATAAAATGATGATCTATGAAAAAGCAAATAATGCTATTCATTCGTAAATTTTGTAGACAATTTTCTTAACACTAACTTCTAGAATCTTGTATTAGCGAAAAATTGGATTTATATGAAACTGCAGCATAGATTTTCGTAGTTCCCAAAAAAAAAAAAAAAATTAGCATTCAATAAAAAAAACTCTAAAACAAAAGAAATTTTTAGACACTTTAATGGGCTACCTAACTTGTTTTTTTTATTGCTGAATATAAAAAATTTGAAAATTTGATACAATTTTTTTTAAGTTTATTAAGCTCTCCAGCCTTGAGAGTATTCGGTTTAATACCCGCTGGTAAAGGTAGAGGAAGAGGAAGAAGGACTACCTAGGTGGTTAAAGCGCCATTGAAATTAAAGTAAGAGTTTTTAAAAAGCGTTCTATTATGTGAAATGTTAATTAAATTTGGTTTGGGGAGAAAATTCTTCATTTTAATTTCGCATTCTTCAGTATCATTTCTAGTTTTGTTCATTTAAGGTGAGAAAATAAAAACGAATAAAAGCATTTAGAGGACAACTTTCAAATTTAAAAAAATATAATTGGAAAACCAACATAAAAATAAAAACCAGAACACTAATAACCACAAAAAACTGTTTCAAAAGAAGGAGCTTTGAAACGTTAAAAAAGGCATTTAAGAAAAAGACTGACAAAATCTAAAAATTTTCAAAAAAATTTAAAAAGTAATATTGCATTTACAACATTAACAACAATGAACCATGTGTTTCTCGAGTTTTAAAGAGTTTTTTGGAGGGGCCAGCACCACATCCGAATGCGATTAAAATAAGAAACTTGTGCAAAATCGCTTTATTAGTAATTTGAAAAATTGCATATTTTTTTTTTAATTTTTCAAGGCAACGCGAAATGGAAGGCGCGTATTAACTATTTCTAAATTTTCTATATTTTCAATACAAAGAAATAGTAGTTGTTAGCACACACCAAAAAAATAACAACTTCTTAATGCTGCTACAAAAAACCGTTAAGTCAGAAAGTTTTAATACCCCTCGAGCAAACGAGGTTTGGATATGAAAAAGTACGCCATGATCCTAAACCGAAAGTTACTTAGTGAACAGCTACGCAAGGTATTAGCAGCAAAGTATTTTAGTTATAACATTAAACAACTACATTTGTAAGCTACGGTGTATACAAGTTTACACACTAACATATGTACATACAAACTTTATAAACGTATGCTTGCGGTAAATATACTTATTTTACTAATAATTTTAGGGCTTTAATATGAGTTGGGAAGTGAATGTATTTGTCGAAGCGAACAAAACAAGGTCAGAATATTTTGAGAGATGCAAGTAAGAGAACAGCAAAAATGTTTGTGCTTTGTTAAGGCCTTTTACGTCAAAATACATAATTTTGAATTGTTTAGTTATGGCCACCGTCAAATTATAAAACGATAGCAAACATAAACAACTAAATGAAAGTATCTAAATACTTGACATAATTGCTTTGTTTACATACCATAAAACCACGGAATGTTTAAATTCTTAAAAACATTTTCATGCGCTCGCCATGTGCACACAAGCATGTAACATATGTATGTATGTACTTAAATATGTACGTTTAAGTCAGACTGTCTAGGGCACCAGCAGCACCATGTTGTATGGCAGCTATAAGTTCTATTTATCTGATTTTAATGATTTTCACTGCTAAAATTGTTCTCATAATAGCTATTCTTTGTGCAAAATTCCCAGACGTGCTAAATGAAATATCTGGGCAATTAGTTGTATGGGAGCTATGTAAAATGTTAGATTTCTGCGATCCTTTCGATTTTCACATATATGTTTTAACTATAACTCATAATGACTTATATTTGTGCGAAATTGCAAGCCGCTAGCTGATTAAATGAAGAAGTTTTGGCCAAAAATGCTATATATCTATATCATCGGTTGTACTTATACGATCTTAATGATTTTCACTGCTAAAATATTTCTTATAATAGCTAATATTTGTGCAAAATTTCAAAACTTTAACTGCTTAAATGGAGGTGTTTTCGTGCTAAATGAAATATCCGTACAATCAGTTATATGTAATATATCTTTGAAATTTATAATTTTCTTCTATAAAGCTTAGAATAGCGGACCTTCTTGCAAAATTTCAAGTCTCTGGCTGCTTAAATGTAGGAGTTATAAAGCAAAATATAAAAAGACATCTAACTGCCAAGTTTCATTCAAATAGCTCAAAAACTTAGGGACTAGTTTCCGTTCAAACAGACGGACAGACACACAGACAGATGGAAATGGCTAAATCGACTCAGCTCGTCACCCTGATCATATCGGTATACTTTTTGATGGGTCTAACTCTAAGCGTTCTGGTACTTACAAATATTGTACCAAAGTTAATATACCATTTCCATGAAAGGTATAAAAATGCTTGAAGTGACGGCGACAATTGTGTCAAAGAATTCAAAATCAACTGCTAAAAAGCAATGATTGATAAAGCTTTACTCGCTACCCAATTCAACGATCCTTACACACATATACATATAGATTTGTATGTATATACAGTATGTGCGCATCGAATGTAGATTTAACACATGTAAAAGCATGCATTTGTGGGCAGGCTACTATAGGTGTACTCACATCGAGCTTGGTTATTGTTTACGCATTAGAATATATGCACTTGAACAGACAATAAAGCATAAGAGCATAATTGTAACAATCTGACAGCACTCTTTACTGTGAAGAAACGAAAAGCGAATAGGTATAATCTCGCAGAGTCGGCTATGTGATATTTATTCGCTATAAAATTACCAAATAAAGAGAACAAAGAAATACTCTAGAATTTTTCTGAATTGTAAAATGTTTTCTACAAATTTGTGACTTTTGTATGCAATGATTGAAACTTTGATTTACATACATAAAATATAGGTTGAGTTATATAATGAACTGTAGTTCCATTAAAAATCCGCGACTCCGTTTACGTAGTATATTACTTTTACGAATACCTGCAGCAACTTTTTTTAAAGAAAACTTAGAAGGATCCATCCTTAGTAAAATTATTTCCCTTCGTATCGTACAGATTTTCTGAATATATCGACTTTTGTGTCAACAAACGAAATACAATTTAGACGAAAAGTTTTGAAATCTAACAGACAAACGAGTTCGTCGGAATATTTTTGAGAATATAGAATTTTTAAGCTTACTTATTTGCATTCATAACTGGTTCTGAAATTGAATACGAGTATAAATACTGATTTTCTAAAGAGTCCGACAATTCATATCGATTTAATAATTATCTCCACATTTGTAAAGAAATACATACATATGTACATATTTTCAGTTAATTTTCATTCAATTGGCATTTGTACCAGATCACTTTTTGAAAACAGTGTAGTAAATATATCACCACTGCAGCGCCACCTACACATATAAATGCCACCTTTTTGGGTAATTTTTCGCAAACTTAGTTTTTATCATACATGCAATATAAATTTGGAGTTTAAACAGATTTCAACAAAGGGCATGTTTTGAGTGTATTAAAACTATCTTACATCATTTTCATGATGGCAAAAAATGAGCCAAACTTTTAGCAAAAAATAACCTCAGAAAATAAATAGTACACCTAAGGCACTTACGTACACAATAACAATTCGTATATTTTACGAAGTTGTTCAACATATGATCTTAAAAAAAAATTGTGCCGGCAGAACCTTTTTTTTACTAATTTTTAAAAACTTTCCGTTACTTGATATTTTAATTAGCTACATCTTCTTTTTGTTTTCTATCAAATTTCAGACATACCAAAGCAATAAAAAAATCTTACAGTGAAATTCAAACCCCTTTCATAACTATACAATTTGCCAAACTGCCTTACAGGTTTTCCGTAATAAGTGTGAATACCGCTAATAAAAATATTACGAAAGATGCATCATAGTGATTGCTGCACTTTTGTTACATACTTTAAGGCGATCGTCTATCATCATCCTATAACACGTTTATTCTGTAAACTCTAAGCTCATTTATGTTACACATGCCACGCATAGTAAATAAATATCAATCTTTATTGCTGCTGCGAGCATAAACGAATAGGTTATGTGTCAGCGAGAAGTACTATGTGTGCATATGTGTGTACATATGTACATACACATATGTACGAGTATGTGTGTGAGCTGAAACTTTCGGTAATTCATTTTTCCCTCAATGGAATGGTTTTGTAAAATCTGAAATTAAAAATAAATAAATACAATCAAATATTTCGAGTGCTGCGATAACGATACTCTACATGTAAATAAATAGCTACCATACACATGTACATACATAGATATATGCGTACATACATATGTATATGTTTTCTTAAGATTTTTTTAATAAAAGAAATATCAAAGTAATTGCGCATAAGCTGCTTAAATTTTTGACTAGCATAGATTTTTGATTGCTTTTAAATTATAAATTATTTTTGAGCTAAAGACCAGTTTAAGGCGAAAGTTATAAAGGAGAAATCGAAAATTTTTAAAATTAACAAATGATATTTTCGCTGGAAATATAGTTTAGCTTTTAAGTGAGCAAGTTTTAGCGATGAATCAAAATATAATAAACATTAGAGATTTTAATTGTCCACGAAAACAATTGAATGTAAATTTCAATAAAAAATATAATTATTTGTTGCTCGAAAGAAAGCAACCGGGCAACATAACAATTTGGGACAAAAATTTAATTAATAGAAGAATAACTAGGGAAGAATAAATATAAATGCTTGTAGATATTTTTATTATTATTATTAGAAAAAAAATAGCGAGAGATGTCTTCTATACCACAGAGAGGAGCACTAGTGTGAAAATATGTTTGTATACAACTTAATGACTGCTAGATTTTCGAAGCAGAATTCAATAATTAACACGTGCAAGATAATCCCATATCTACACTCATTTTTGCAAAAAAGTAATAAGTTATCGCTCTTACGAACTAATCTCTAAATTTGCTTGAAAACCACTTTAACTACTATGGATGAATGGAAATATTTATCAAACGTTATAAATATTTATAAACTTTTTTTGAATGATCTCTGAATATCTTTTCATTTCAATAAAGAAAATAAGGTAAACATTTTTTCTAGAGTGTAATGAGCATTATATTTTGACTTTGCTTTTTTCATTGAAATTTTTGAACTCTCCTTATGCATATTTGCGTTGTAAATAGTCATCAGTCAACTAGTCGAAAAGCCAAAACAAAGCAATTATTTGCATTGAACTTGTACAACAACCACTTTACAAATTCATTGACTACACACACATGTACCCACATTAGAACATACGTATGTATGTCCTTACTTACTACCAGCACATTATTGTCCTATCTAGCTAGTATGACTTAGTGGCTAAGGACTTATGAGTTCACAGCTTACTGGGAATCACAACTGGTTACTGAGAAACGTGGTTCACGCGAACGAGACTTGGTACTTGGACAAAAAAAGACAAGCTATACGAATATTGAAAAAATTGAAAAAATTAATACGCAATAATTAAATAATTTAGTAAATTAACAAAACATTGAAACTACTAGACTATTTATGCATTTAAAAAAAATTTAAACTTAAAAAAAAAACACTGTAAATGATGCAATTTTTTTAATATACCAGTAGTCAGAATTCCATATTATATGTATTCAGAAATCAGAAATAAACTGCTAAACTCATATTGCGATTTTCTCACTTTAAAGAGAGGAACGTTTTGTGATTTTTGCCCATCAATGCATTCTGGGGCATCTCACTAGCAATAACCAATCAACACTAAAGATCTTCATCGGTTATCATGAGTCTCCCGAATGTGTCGATCAAGTACGTAAATTCATCAGCCACCTTTTAAGTACGACTGAAATCACCAATTAAAATGATATCGACCGTACTACAGAGATATGGAATTATGTGCGTATATATATTTTTGAGTGCATATGGATTAATGTACTTACTGCAGTTATGGTTAGAAAATATGTATTCACATATTTACATGAATATATGTATCATATGTGAGTTTGCATATGTTCGCATGTACAATAGGGATTCTAAGGTTTTCGATTTTCAACGTCAATAATACACTTCTGATAGTCGACTTTACGACTTTTTGAAAATTTGCAAAAAAAGGAATACCACTATTTAGTAATGAACATAAAATTATTGTTAATAATTCAAAAAAAAAATATTTGTTTCAGTTATGTACATAAATGCACAAAATTTGGCTTTAAACTTTAAAATTAAATAAATATTAAAATCAAATAATTAAGAAAACTGCAATGGAGAAACAGGTAGTTCTTTACCCATTACAGTTAAAAATAATTTAGAATAACGTTATATATAAAAAAAAAGGTAACTTATATTAAAGAAGTTTAGTAAACTTTTTTAAATTTACCTTTTCAGATTGAATGTCTGTATAATTATAACTGTCGCTGCTTTTTGAATTCGAAATTTTATGAAAATGTTGCAAATACTTCAGCATAGTTGATGTGCTTTTATTAAAACTGGACTATTTGTCACAAAGATTATACATCACTTTATTGCCATTATCAATTCTTGAGCAACAAAACGATATTTTACTCGGAGCCGGTGCAGTAATAAACGTCCGTTGCTGAATGCCGTTTATTTAAATATTATATTGCCCTATTTTAATATAAAATAATAAAAGTGGCAGTGTTGCCATAAAAAAAGTAGAATACTAATAAATAAAATAATAACATCGGGCTTACACTACAACAATAGCATGTTAAAACTTACAAATTAGGTAATAATGTTACCATCAAATACGAAGGGACAAAGAAAATTCAAAAGTCAAAAAGTCATCGAGTGAAAATCGATTCTTGTTGGACTTAAGTTAACTAAACTCGATTCCAAAACTTTGACTATTATAAGCAAAAAGTCGACTTTCAACTAAAGTCAGGTTCGACTTTTCCATCCATGTTGTTCAGAATCTACACAAAACTGCATGTTTCTTTATTTTGTTGTACTGCAACATAATGTTAGAGAAAGCTCGGCCAAACAGCTAACGACAAATTATTTTTAGATATGTATGTGTAATGTGTATTTAATGTACAGTGCAATCGCAATGTGCTGCTACATTTAGTGAATAAATTTTCAATGGCTAACATTAGAGCGTGCCAAGTGGCTTTCCAGCTAATGCTGCACGCAACATTGGGGTTTTCAACGAGTCCGTTGTGTAATTATTGGTCGTGTATGTGTCGATATTTTATAAACATTGTGTTTGAATGTATTTAATTATTTACGAACCAGTACGCACGTTGCAGCGGAGACATTAAGTAGTGAAATACATTCCCTATCACGCGAACTAATTTAATTTTTTAACATCGACGACTTGCTTTAATGATGAAGTGAACGCAAGTAGTACTTGTGGTTTATTATCTTTGTTAACTTCTTTAAAAAAAAGTAAAAACATTAATAGTTTACTTATAACAAAACTAATATTAATTTTGGATTAGTTCCTTGTATTTTAAACAATTTCTTACTTATTCATAAAGACCACTTTTTGCGCGGAAAATCACGCTTAACCCATAAGATATACCTAGCTTGTCACTGAATCAAACCAAATACAAGAAGATCAATTTAGAATAAAGATCATATGAAATGGACTATTTGTATAGTGCACTATAAATCGTTCAATTTTTCTTAATACGTTTCTCTAACAGAACTGGTATACTAAACTCTAAAGCAGTCAACGTAAAATCGAAAATAGTGTCTAGTTCTCAATTTCTGAATATATTTTTTTTTCACTTTTTGACCCAAAATATCGCTTTTCAAACTGGAAGAATTCATAGAAGTCAATTTGATGACAGGCTAAAGCAGAGCACCAAGTAAATCATATGAGAACGCAGAATAAAGTTAATTTCTTTACAATATGTAAAGCATTACAAAAATATGAGAACTCAGAATAAAGTTAATTTCTTTACAATAAAGCATTACAAAAATATGAGAACGCAGAATACATAAAGTTAATTTCTTTACAATAAAGCATTACAAAAATAATGAAGGAATACTCTTTCTAAGGAATGAGGTTAACAAGGGAAGTAATTCTGATAAGAAACCTAGAGCTACATATTTATAGAACTAATGAGGAATCCGATATTTACCACGAGGCAGGAAATTTATTGGCTTATACCCAAACAGACAAACGTTTTTAAATACATACATTTCTTGAACTGTTTTAAGTATGCAGTTGCGTAACTCTTTAATTATTATTTAAAAAAGTGCAATTCAACAATTTTTTGTTTAATTTTGCGGCTTTTTTGTTGGTTTCACATAAACCACATACTTCTACGTCCTACAAATATATTCATGAATGCACGCATGGATTTGTCGCTTTTGTAATTTAGCAGTTTGCGGTCAACCAATGCCTAACCAAAGTAATTATAGCATGGATTATTCAAAAGTATGGTGAAGGTATTGTTCCAAATAAAACGCTGTTTATAATGAACGAATAAAAGTATATTTAAAGTAATTTATGTTTAATTAAAAGTAATTGAAAAATAGTTGATGTTCTCGTATGTGTCCTCTTTCAACGAACGACTGAATTGCCGATGGCTTGTTAAACAGGCTTGCCAACTGTTGTTGACAAGTGCAGAACTTTAAGTTGATTATTTTTGATATATTATACTGAAAGTGCTATCAGTGTACACTTTTAGATGTCTTTTAGCATAAAGATGCTCACTATGCTTGACTAAATATATGAAATGTGAAATTATTTCAATGCCTTGGCCCTGATATCCGTATTTTTCTGCAGAATGTGTACGATACGTAAGTATTTGCTAGTTTTCTTGGTACTTTATATTGATACATCGCAGTACCAATTAGCGCATTCATGAAATTATAATGAGGTTAATTGGTAATCCAAATTGTGAGCGAGAATTTTCTTTCATAATTCATAAGTTTCATGCAGATATAAAAGCACGTCTTCTGTGTTTTAATGATTCGTTCTAATTTCTTCTATTTATTGAAAAATTAAGCCAAAGAGTATGTGTGTACTTAAATGGTTTATGGGCAAGAACTTAAAAAAGAAAAAATTATTATCCTCGAACTTACAATTAAAACAAAAGTAGTGGAAGGCAAATTGTTATAATATTTTAAGTTTTAGACTTTCTGTCATGAATTGATACAAACCATAAACGATTAATAAATATACTTATACCAAGTTCAGGCAAGCAGCTTAAAGGAGCAATTTGTCAGGCTTTTTTAATTGGGACGCTAATTAAGGTTAGTTAATTTTTAATTGTATGTAATTGTAGTTGAAATGTTTATAATAGCAATGAGCTTTCTGTATATATTTTATTTAGTATGTTCGCCAACAGGCAACCAGTAATAATTGCCAATTGTATAATTTATTAGTTGTTTCTTGACACACAAAGTTAACAGAATAAACCCAGTAAAGAATACAAAAATATGGCTAATAAAATTTAAATTTTGTTCGCACTTTGTAAAACTTACATTCTACATGTCCTCTATCTGTTAATTTATGTTCTTTGGTCAAAGTATCACGTTCTGTGCGAGCTTCTAGCAACACTTGCAAGACGCCGAGCGTTTGAGAATGCATTTGTACTGCAAGTTGTGCGCAATGGCATCGGAAGAAGAAAAGTTAGCGGAATTCTTATTTATCTGATATTATACACAATTAACATATTCCATAGGTATATTAACATGCTCCATAGGTATATTCTACGAAAAACTGAGTACTTCGATGGCAAAGCTACTCCTACGATGCCGTCTTAACATGGAAGCAGAATTTATTTCCATTAGTATTTTTCATCAGATACGTTAGCATAAAATTGATGAACCCCTCTCCACTTCATAACTTATTAAATTTAATAACATTTCCATCTCACAATACAAAAGTTAAAGTCGCATCAAGTTCAGTGCATTAATAATTTTCAATGTTACAGCAGAGTATCAGCTGAGTATCAGTAGCACAGTGGCAAGCAGGCAACAAGGCTACAATTCTGCGGCAATTATTAAGTAGCTCGAACACACCTTAAGCTTCGGATTAATCACAATGGCAGTACAATACAAAAAGGTTTGAGATTTTAAAGATTTTTTTAATTCTTCTGTTTTTGTATATGAATTTTGTTAGAAAATAAACTGGATTTTATTGAAACAAAATTTAAGTTTGCGAACCAAAATGCTTTATTAATTTATTTTATTTCTAAAAATCTAAAGAGTGAATTCACTTTCAGAAAAAATCCAACATCGGATTACAACAACAATTACAAAAAGGATCATTTCTATATTTTCCTACGCTATTCACTTTAATTTTATTTGAAAGAATTATTCGTTTCCTAGAATTTTTGTTGAATTTTTGAACGTGTGAGATTTACTTGTGAAGCCTTTTTACAATTGAAAAGCAATGGTTCTCAATTAATAAATTAATCATAATAATAATAAAAATAGATTTGAAAACATTAAAATAACAATTGAGAGATACTTCGAGATATAAATAAACATTGAAGAAGAATTCTTTCAATTCATGGGTTTTACAACTTACTGTGAGCAACAAAAGGTCTTAATTAAAAATGTTAAACACCTTCGAATAGGCATATTCTCATTTTTACTGGTAAAGTAAATTTTGTTACGTATTTACCCGAAATTAAATTTGGTTTTCTAGGGCAATTTTTAAAAAGTTTTTCGAAACAGCGGCAACATCTCAGGTTTTGACAATGAGAGGTATCAAATTTGACATCAAAAACGTAAGTAAACATAAATACTATATGTTACAAAATATCAAGTTTTTTGTCAAATCGCGTTCGCGGTGTCCAAGAAATTTGCAAGAAAGGGGAAATTGAGAGAGCAAAATGACATTGACTTCGCGTAAAAATTTGCAAGCATCTCTCTTTGAGAAACAATTTTTTTTCAGAAAACATATAAATGTAAATAAACATTGTGTCTTGCAATTTAAATAATTAGTTTCTCGCAAACATTTTACACGTCTTAAAGAATTTCAATACTTTAATATTGAATGAACATCTTCGCTTTCGGTTTTCTATTAAATTAACAAAACAAAACTAAGCAGCTGTTTTTTATTACCTCCTCTTTCACAGGTTATAAAATTTACCTGGTTACAATCATCGTAGATTACGAAATGGTTATAAAATTTACTGAATGGTAAATTTTATTACCTTGCTAGAATAGACCTATAAGTGCCGACAAAATAACCCTCCTGGCAAGCCTACTCACTCCTCTTCACTGGTCACTTTTTTTAATTTCAATTTTGCTTTACCATTGGGAATCATAAACAGTATTTGTGCATCTGAAGAGGTTCAATGAAAATAGATTAAAATGAAAAGGGTATGACAAAGGAAGATTTTAAAGAACGTACCTAAATACATACATACATACATATGTATGTACATATACTGACTCAAAAAAGTGTTAATATTGTTCACTTTTTGCCTTTGCGCCAATGTTCTGCTGGACATTTTTTTATAAATATACCATGGAGAATTTATCAAATTTTTGTATAAATTTCGAAATCTTTTTTCAGTTTTATAGTTAATTGAATTTTAGTAAAGAGTGGTTCAGACTTGTTTTCAAAACATTTTTCGTCTAAAAAGTATTTAAAAAAAACGAAAATATATAAAAAAGTTTTCGAAAGCCGTTGGTTTGGCGCATAAAATATATGTAATTTCCAAAATCAATGCTTCTGGTTTCGTCTAAAGAAGATATTTTTTATATAAAGTTTATTATATGGGAAATGTTTGTCACGGTTTGGCTGCCAAAGTACTGAACCAATTTTAATGATTCTATTTTTTTAAAATTAAGTATTTGTTGAGAACAACTTAGTTTTTTTATTATTGAAAGATAAACACCATTTTTTTTAGGGAAAAGTTACAACAAATACAGAGCAATATAGATATACACAATTTTAAATCGAACTAAGCTATGAACAAAGGTTTGATGTTTTTATTTTTAATAAGTCCCAAGGGCAAAGTTATAGTGCCATTGGAGCTGACCTTCGGAACGAAGTGTTTTGCTTACGGCCAGCTATATTTTGCGCTGTAACGAATTGGTGCCCTCAGAATCAAATATTACTAATTCCAGGAAACGGAAACGAAACCCGGAATGTTGTGTTTACAGAAGTTTACTATAACTAAAAATGTACCCTCTGTCTTACTTTTATCTTTGACATTTTCTCTAATATCTAATATTAAATGTGCTAAAATACTGTATACACAAAAGTATTCAAAGCCCCTTTTAAATTAAGAAGTAATTTTTAATAATAGTAGCCGCTGAGGTCGAGTTGGTAGCGGTGCGTGCTATAACTCGATATGCCGGTGAGTTCGAGGTTCGAATCTCAGTCAGGGCAAGCAAAATCTTAATCATAGAAACAGTTTTTTCTAATAGCGGTCACCCCTCGGCAGGCAATGGCAAACCTCCGAGGGTATTTCTGCCATGAAAAAGCTTCTCATTAAATACATCTGCCGTTCGGGGTCGGCACAAAACTGTAGGTCCCTCCATTTGTGGTATAATATATAGACGCACACCACAAATGGTAGCAGAAGCTCGGCCAAACACTGAGCTATATAGTGTAAGCGCCAAAATAATTTTATTTTTAATTTTTAATAATTTCCCTTTATGTATATTGCAAAAAAATTTTAAGATGCGTGTGATTACTACTTAAAAAAAATAACTTCAAAATATTTAACACTTATTTTACACACTGTAAAAAATAAAAATGTTAAAACAAGTGCTTTCTAAATAATGACCGCCCTCGGTCTGATGCAAGCTTTCTTCCGCCTGCATGTTGTCAACTAATAAACGTAGACCTTTTAAAAGCAGCTTAATCATTTGGTGAGATATAAAACTCAAGAGTCACCCGAATGAAGTATAACATTTAGTAATTGGCCTGGTCTCTTGGATTGTTTGCAATAATAAAGATTGTAAGCCTATTAAACAGCGTTAATGCAAATTATAGTTTTTTATGAAGGAGTAATTAGGGTGGAGAGACGCAGGTGTCCTGAGAGTTATTTTTAGATTTGAAATTAAAGAAAATTGTGTTATTGAATTAAAATTTTTCTTAACAGAAAATGTGCTTCGTAAATTTTGCGCTTCAGAAACATAAAAAAGAATGAAGCATAAGTTATTCACAGCTCTTTTTTTTATCTACATATACGAGTACATATAAAACATAAAAAACGAACATTTGCTAATTTGTATACAAATTCGGGAGATAATCTGACTAAGCCGCTTTGTTAATTTAATAAAAACAAACTAAACCTAAGCATAATAATGCTGTAGGTGTTGTTTAACTTTTTCTAAAAACTAAATATAATTATGCAAGTGTCACATAAAGACACAGGCAGTTGCACACAGCGTTTAGGCAAAAAGTAAAAGAAAACATAATAAATTTAGTCTAATACTAAAGAGAATTTTAGTAAATATTTAGAAAATCACACATCAAAAAGTAATTAAGCTTAATTTATTACAAAAATAGAACAATTTTTAGCGAAATATTATTAAAAATAATTATAAGTGCAAACAAATAAAGAATTTCAAAACTCAAGCGTGCTCCCATATTGACGAACTTTAGTAATTTACTTTTCACATATTTAATTGCTTATATTTTACAATTAAAATGCAACTGGTTTTCTAACAAAAGCCGTTATAATCCAAGTTTCAAACTTTGTAAAAAAACAACGTAAAATATGGTGAAATGTACCAAATATTCTTAATAATGTGTATCATATGTATTTACTTTTATTGAATGTGAATTCTTTTCGTCGCTCCTCCGTTGTGCTGTGAGTAGTAGCTAGAGGATATAGATTGTCGAAAGGGAAAAATTCCGATTACCGAGGCTTAATATGGTTCACTATAAAACTAGAAATTTGTGAGACCTGTCGCTGTTCACACAAATCATGTAAAGAGATACCATACATGCAAATATGTCTCACTGGTTTTCCATTTTTGGAAAAAATGCCCTTCTGCTGATAAGCAATATTTGCAGCTGACCAAAAATTCTCAATAAAATAATTTCCCCTCAGCGTATTTTTATTTGTAGTAGCTTTAAAGCTAACATTTTTATACTTGTTGTGTGACCAATTGATTTCCAAGAAGTTAGCTAAGTTCTAAGGCAGTGTAATATTGAATATATTTTTCTTGTTCACCACATCAGCGCGTGTTTTAGCTTCCGCACATTTATTCAAAAAATACAGACATACATACATCTTTCTTCAGTAGGAGGAAATCAACCCAACCGGGCACTAGTTTTCGTTAAACGTGTTTAGAATGCTGTTTCACATTTTTCATCTACTATACCCAGCAGCAAAACAATTCATAACTGAAAAAAGTAAGTGAGTTCGTAAAAGGTTGCGTGGAAAGAAACTAAAGAAATTTCGTTTTAAAATTGTTGTTGTTATTTTCAACAACTTTATTCGTATCAGTCAGTCATTCGCAGAACTGAAAGACTCACTGGCATGGGTATGTGATACCTTTAGTACAGCTGATCGATTTATATACCCAAGTATAAGAGTCGGTAATGCATATAAATGGTCGGTTAATATCCCCGGGTAAGGGAGTTGTTCAGGTATGAATTTCCTAGGACATCGCTGTGTTAAAATTCAGCGATGAATTTAGCGTAAGAACCTCACTTCAGCTATCACCAACTCATTTACTAGATATTACCTTTTGCTACTGCGATACTGTGGATGTGTGTGTGCGGAGCTGGTCGCTCTATGGAACTTTATAAAGCGTCTACAATTTCAGAAAATTAAATATACTTACATGTACATATGTACATATACATATGCTCATATACATATGTATGGCTGTGTGCCAATGTAAATCG
This sequence comes from Philophylla caesio, assembly GCA_963971545.1. Classification (NCBI taxonomy): domain Eukaryota; kingdom Metazoa; phylum Arthropoda; class Insecta; order Diptera; family Tephritidae; genus Philophylla; species Philophylla caesio. The sequence goes on along the minus strand of OZ020606.1, from coordinate 111,607,109 downwards.
AAATTGCATTCTGCTTGTTGATTAATGATTTACAAAGCTTTGAAAATGCACCGCTGGAATGCCTTAGCGTCAACCAGGTATAAAGCAGCATGGAAAAATATAGTGGGATTTTCTTGCAACTGACGGATGGTGACAATTTTAAATTTTCACTCACAACGCGCTTAGCTCAAGTGATAAGTTCGGGATAAATCCCTTGAGTACAACTTAATTATACACGTGTACGCATCTAAACACGATACAACTACATTCATATACGAAATGCTTGTACATATGTACATATACATACATACATATGTATACGTATTAGACTTGGGCACTTTAGTTCTTTTCAGTGAACCGTTCAGTTTTAGTTCGTTAACCTTAGTGAACTAGTTCTTTAGTTCACTAGTTCATTTAGTTCTATTGACGAATACATTCATCTTATTTTAAACAAAGTTAAATTTAGCCAAGCCTTCAGTATGCAGCTCCCGAACACCCGTTGGGAGAGAATTAAAATGATAAGATGAACCTGGTGAGTTCAATATCACTTATTTAGATTAAAAGATCACCCGGATCTACACCATATGTGTTTACCAGTAGTTGAGGCCAAAACAAAATGCCCTAGAATCTGGGCTGTGCGGAGGGCTTGGGACCGCGTGAGTGAGAAGAGTTTAAGATGCTGGCCGACAGGAAAAGTGCCTGAGTATTCTTTGGGGCGATCTGGTTACTCATGTACCACGTGGAATTTAACTTCTCTAAAATCTCATATCTTAATCTGTGTTTGAAGAATGCTAGAGGTATGCCTGCGTCTTGGGCAGAAATTACAACGAATATTTCCGTTCGTTTCCCCGTCAGCTAGACATCCAGGCAAATTGCCAGGAATGTTTTTATGGTCAGGGACCTATCCGTTTGATATCAAACGAGGCTTCAGAAGAACTTATTATTTATCTTGCGATTTCTTTAATCGGATGTTAGAGAAGATAATTCGGGAACATTTATTGCTGCTAAATTAATTTGGAGAAGCGTATTCGTTTGTAAGACTGTACAACTCCACTCTTTCCACTTCTTGTTCTCTGAACAAGCGCTGTACTTTCCATAGTGCGATAGTGTCAAGGTCGATATTGGTTTGGGATTACTGAAAAATTTGTAGCAGACAAGTGTTTGTGAATTTAAAAAGTTGGTGCTAGTTATAAATAATCATGTAATAATTAATGAATTAACAACCTAATCTTCTCCAATGATATTATAATGTGAACTGATATTTAAAAAAAAGTTTTGTACCAGTGAATTTTCGTACAAGGTACTTATGTGCAGGCAAAAACATACTTCCGCAAATGTTGAGAAATATCATACATGTCTGTATGTTGATCCTTTTGTTTTCATATCTTGTTATCATCGCAAATCTGTTCCAGTTCACAAATGCAAACATGTACATGTTATTTGCGTATATTGCAATTTTTAATATCACGTAGCAGTTATCATCTCTAGTGCCTACATAAGTTGACAATCAAAAAAGTTATACACTTCATCTAAAGGTATTATCGATATTCAATAACATATGAGTATTCGAGGCTTCATCTATTGAATATGAGTAGGTGGTGTTTATGGCGCACACCATCAACTTTTTCATTTAAGCTTTGCGTCATCACAAGACAAAGTTTACATATGAGTTTAAATCCTCGCTACCATGTCAAACGACTTAGGTACATACAAAGTTACATTGACTGTACAAAAATATGTTTTTTTTTCATATATTTTCACAATCTTGAAATTAATGCGATAAATAAATAAATTAGGTACGCTATTGTGTCTAACGATAGCGGTTTGACGTTATAGACTATAAGTCCTCCAAGAATAAAACTATTCGGTCGATTAGTGTATAGATAATATAAAATATTAATAAATGGTAGTTTATTTTCACACGAGAACAAAACTAAATGTAACGTCCTTACCGGGAAAAATATTTTAATTAAAAACAAAACGGCGGTGTTCTTATCAGGTATAAACAATTAATGCAAAACATACTAATTAAAAAATATAAATATAAAAGTCTCATTTTCTATGCCATAAAGACTCCATGTCATTGAAGATATTACATATATTTTTATCAAGAGGGATACAACCTTGTCGATACTGAATAAAAACGTTGTACTATTGACGATTAAATATAAATGTAAATTGAAAGTTGCATTTGGCTTTGTCCACAACGGAAAACATGAAAATATCTAAAAACTTCAAATTGTATTCAACATTTATAATGTGTTAAGAAATTTACATATATTTTAAAAACAAATATATTTTTTTTTAATTTTGGTGTACTATTTTGAAGTCCATTCAATTTCATTGATTTGTGGCAATTTATTTGCGGTTCTTTATTCATGTTCAGAAAGATGTGTAAGACCCTCGGTGAAAAAATCTAAAAATTACCGGCAATTATTGGAATCATCCACTTTACGAGTATTATACTTACATACCTAAATAAAATATTCTACATAATTTTTATTTTCTTCTGATTTTCCGACAGGGTGAAAATTTGATGTATATTGGAACGATTTTCCATCATCCCTTATCAAATTTGGTTTTGTGACAAACCGGTTTCGTCGTTTTGTCATCTTCAGTGTCGGTTTTCGTTCTCGAAAACTGTTTTGTTTTTTATTTTCAGTGTAGAAACAAGGTAATGCCAAAAGTATAAAAAAAATATAATTTTTTACACTGTCGTGTACCCTTGACCGTCGACAGAAGCATATTCTCACGAAAACGACACTGAAGATGACATAACGCCGAAACCGGTATGTCACAAAACCAAATTTGACAAGGGATGACGAAAAATTGTTCCAATATACATCAAATATTCTACATAACTGATTGCTTAGAATAGTCGTTTGAGGGCGCTTTCATTTTAAACTGCTAACTCAGATAAAACTAATTTTAGTATGTACTTATATTAAAATCAATATGTTCATTTCACGTCACTTATTCGTATAGAAATTAGATACAAAAAATGCAAACGATAAAGAAAAATTTTCAAAATGAAATTAGCTTTTTATATATTGTTACTATTTTCATATAACGTAATTTATATGTATTATTAAATATAAAAGGAAATGCCAAATGATGTCAGATTTTATTGTATCTCTTTTCAATACAAATTTTTCGTAATAACGGAATGTTATTAAAATTCATAAAGAAAATAACCAGTTGATACTCACACCTCGCCCTTTCCTTTTTCGCACATTCCAATGACATTGGAGTAAAGTGGCACAATTTGGTGCTAGGCATTTATATAATTCGCAAAATAAAATATTTGCATTGTTGTTATTGTATTTCCTACGTCAATCAAGCTTATTTTTTCCTAAGAACACGCATTAGCTGAGACATACAAGCAGTTTCAAAATTATAGCACACCCATATATTGATGAATTTTAACAATTACATTTTTTTTTCTATTAAATTTTTATTTCGCACGAATTATTCAAATAAAACACAAAACCCGTATTAACCCAAGTTTCAAGCATTACTTCAATTTTAGTACAATTCGAGTATATTTAAAATTTTAAATAGCTAAAGATAACCGTCATTATTCTTAAATTGTCTGCTAAACAAAAATTAATATAGTTTTTTAAGATCGAATATTTGATGAAGCTTTGTTCTATCATTATCAATTTTGTATAAAATTTAAAGTTTTGTTCACAAGGTATTCGTGAAAGTATGACGCGCATTTTAAATGGAAATAAAGTGTCGAAATTCATTCATAAGTAGATGTGCTATAGTTTTGGAACGCCCTGTATGTGCAAATATTTTGTATGTTCTGCCGTTTTATAGGCACAAGCTTAAAAACGTTTGTAAATAGGAAAGCCTGTACTCGGCAGTGTGGGACTTAAACCAGCGTAACTCTCTCCCGTCAAGTATTTCGTCAATGTAATGTATGTACATATGTATGTACGAAGGTTTCATCGAATCGTACACAAAAATTCTGCCAATACTCGTACTCTGCAAATATTTTTAATGGAATAGCAATAATTACAAACATATTTATAGGCGCGTTAATTCGTGCGAAAATTATGAAACACAGATTAGCATCATTTGTGTTATAGACAGAGAACTTATAAGTTCTCTGCCACTAGTATTTAAAAATTTGTCGGACATTTTCTGATTGCTACGTTGCCTATTCACAATTGTGGCAATTTGTGCAGGAGAATGTTCCAAAATGCGGAGCTTGAGGGACAGAATTTTATTTTTTATTTTCAAAACTAAGCTTCGAGTACTTAGCTCTGATTGGCTGCAGACCGAAATTAACAGAAAATCTCCTTATTTTAAGACTTTCCAATAAGAACTTTTGAAAATTTCTGCATATTTATATTGTTTTTAGTTTATGTTTGACAATTTTTTTTCCTCATAGTCTCCCGCTTACGTTCTCATACATATAACCCATAATATATATAGAAACAAAACTCAAGGGAAGTGCAAAAAATTATAAATATGCACGGATTTCAATAACCATTATATGGAAAAGAGGGATTTTATAAAATTTTATTTCCAACTTTCCTTAGGAAAAAAGCAAATTTTTTATATCACGCGTAACTCACACCATTTGTGCATTAAGTATTTCTACGAAATAAGTATTGATTTACTGTTTTGTGTTGTTGTGACTTATTATTATATAATAATGTTATTGTAACGAAAATACGCCGATACGTACTAAGTACTTACATATTTTATCATTTATGGAATGCGCCTAAAATCAGCTGTCAATTCATTCTTACGAAATAAATGTAGACACACACAACTACATATACATATGTACATATGTATTTGTGTTTGTGGCAGATAAACGTTAGTTTAAGTAAAAAGCGTGCGAATGAATTCTTATTGGTTTAGGAGCTAATTGATAAATTTACGCATAATTTTTTCAGAAAAGATTTTTTGTACAAATGGCTTGTTATGAAATGCAAAATTAGGATGATATCTGAAAATTTGAAGAACCGAGTTCACCATCATAACTGGATGTACATACATATACATATGTATACATAACAAGGGTCAAGAGTACCACGTCACTCCAATATTTATATTAAATTTTTGCATCTTTTAACTTATCTATACAGGAAAGATTTATTTTTATTTTTATAAAATTGCTTCTATACACATCAAAATCAAAGAGTTAATTAGATTATATGAAAGGCATTTACAAATTTTTCGATTTATTTTTCGTTTATTAAAATCATTTATTTTCCATTTAAAATTCATTTTCGATGAAAACTGTGTAAACTCAAGTTTGAAACTTTGTTTTAAACTTATAATAACTCAACAAGTTTTCATAAAAATTTTGAATTTTTAAAACAAAGCCTATAGTCTTTTGAAATCCCTGTTTATCGATGTAAACGTTTAAAAAATATTTTCTTTGTTTTATTAAGGGCTTCCAGCAGCGGCATTAAGTGGCATAATATTATACCTTATTTTTAATTTTTAATGTCAAATTACTAAAAAACGGCATTTAACACATTTATGGATAACCAAACGGAAAATTTGGCGATGGCAATCAATAAATGTTAAGAATTATTAATCAACTTTTAATTACTTTAATGGGCTCGAAATTTAAAAAAAATTCAGTGCATTCGATCTAAAATGTAGAAAGTTTTAAGTTTTATGGGGGAGGAGGGGGGGGTTGAAGAGGTAACAAAAAATAAAATTCAAAATGTTAATATAAAAACAAAACGAAACAAGTAAAAGTCTAAATTAATCAAAATACCCTAGTAAAAATATAAAAATCAAAGGCTGAGTTTCATGATTGATTGAAAAAATTATGTCTGTATCTAAATATGTATGTACATATGTACGTATGTTAGCATTATTGTACATAATTGCAATTTTCGCTCGCTTTTTTTTTTGTTTTGTAAAAGCAACGCAAAATACTCTGCCTTTGAAAAATTAAAATGCTTTTTTTTGCCTTTGTCAATTTTAACGACCAGTATGCATGCAAGTATAAAGGATGTTAAGTTTTTCAATTATTACGATCCTGGGATTTTCGCCATCTCATTAAAACAATCCCGAGATTTAGATATCCATGATTTTGATAAACTCAATTCAAAAAAAATTTCACCAACATTTTTTTTATTTAAAATGTAAATACTTTATTGGTAAGAAAACAAAGGATACTAATGACTTTTTTCATACAGAAAGAAAAGGAAGATATTAAATTAAATCCGTTTTGTTCGGTTTTAAGGGTTCTATTGACTTTTTTCCATAGAGAAAGTAAACAATCGCAGTGTACACAACGTCAAGAGAACAACAATGCTGCGAGCAATCGTTTTGTTTCTTTTTTCAATATAATATAATATGCGAAAACAATTCTCTCTACTTTCGCTTGATTTCAACTACGTCACGCAATTTACATTGAGAGCTTAATTACAAATTAATTATAACTGCATTGTGAAGAAATTTTAGTGAAAAAGAATTTACAAGTTGTTTTTTTTTTTAACCTGCCACACTGCAATAAGTGTTTGGAATAAATAGATGAATGCCTTTTATTATTATTATGCCACTAAAATATGTATTCGTATATCTCTTTATTCACGTATAGTGGGAAAATACATAATAGGACTTTGATCTTTTATAATACTTCATCTTAAATACTAAGTTAAATTATTAGCTCATAAATACTTAAAGGGAACTTAGTAAAAGGAATGAGAATGAGAATGCCTACAGAATGATAGATAGCAGTTTATTGCGCTGATAACTTTCATCAGAATGTATTAAATGAATATAATAAATGTTGCATATTTTAGGATATCGTTTTTGACTTTGTTATTGGGAATATACATACATATACCGTTACGCAAACAATTAATCACATGACTGATTTTCTGTCAAAGGGAACATTTTATTAATGGCCCGTTTTTCGTTAATCTCATTCGGTCTTTGGAACGTTGTGTAACGCAAATATTTTGTATAGAAAAAAAGGACAAGACCGTCAATTCCTAAAATCATTACGAAACAATCAAATATTTTCTAAAAATAAATTAATACAATAAACGAAGAAAAGTTGCAATTCCGTGTTTTAACAAATTGTCAAAAGGCAGTGTGAAATTTTAGCCACTCATCCAAACATACACTACTCAAATTAATTGGACTACAAAACTGCATGCTAAAAAATTTATTTTGTTCTAAGTAAAACGTTCAAAGTTTTACAAAAATTCGTTAATTTTTTTAATACATTTTCTCAATTTTAGCTCTTGCGCATTTTGTTCTATTATGTATGAACTTTATCGAAAAAAAAAATGTATGAAAGAAAATTTCCTTAACCACATTTCCGCTCTGCAAAATTATCACAATGTGTGTCAATTGCCAAAGTCACTGTACATAACTCACAGTAACCTAAAGGAATTAAAAAACGAACTTATTTCGCCCAAAATATCATTTATGCCCAATGGCAATGTGTGCATCCCATTCCTAGCCGCTTATTGGAAAAAGTTTCACCCGACAATTTTTCCAAGCATCTAAGGGACAAAACTATTTTTTTTTTTTTTTATAGATTTTTATAAGTCTATATTGCTTTGCTTATCGCTCTGGGCATGAAAAAAAAAAGTGCATCAATGCCAAAACCATGTCAAAATTTGAGTTATTTTTTAGTTTCCGATGTTGTGTGTTGTTTAAAAAATTTTCCTTTGCTCTAGAAAGAATGGCAACAAATTTAATTTACTTCCGACTGTTCGCAATATAATCAAAGAAGTTTACTTTGAGATCGATTTTCAGTCTTTAGATTTGTGGATATTATATTAAACGACGCGAGAAAAGTGGTGATTTATTATTTGTCTTCAATCGAGTTCTCATTTAATCCCGGAAAAAAGCATGTTAATGAAAATTATAAAAATTCAACAGCATTAGTACTGCTAGTGGTCATTTTCCTGTTTTTAGAAGCGTTGGAGTGCTCTTAACTTTACGAATATTCATTATGACGATTAAACATAACATTATAAGTAATAGGGTTTTTTGTCTAAATTCTTAAGATATACTATGTGTATGTGGGGTTCCTTATCGAAACGGAATAATTTTACTCCAGCAATTTTGTAAAAAAAAAACTAGAAAACATAATTTCCATTTGGGGAAATTTTATTGGGAATATTACATATTCTAGACGAACTATTATTTTTACAAAAAAAAAACAGAAATATGGCTTATAGTAATAATAATTTGTGGTGTATGTTTTTCTGTTATGCTACAAATGGAGGCAGATGTTTACAAGAAGCTTTTGTATGGCAGAAATATCCTTGGAGATTTGCCATTTCCTGTCGAGAGATGACCGCTAGAGAAAAAATCTTTTTCCTTGATTTATATTTTTCTTGCCCTGGCTGAGCTTCAAGCCCCGAACTCAGTGGCACATTGAGTTAAAGCAAGTACCGATACACACTCGACCACACACTGACTTATACGGCTTATAGCAATGTTTTTTATTTTTTAATTTATTAAATTCATTAAATAGGTTTTAGGTATTAGGTAGAATTAAACTCAATCAGAGGGCCGAAAATTTTTAATAAAAATTTGAGTTTATTCTCCAACGTATCCCAAGTAAGCCAAAGTCTTCAAATGTTCATCAAACTTTGTTCTCAGAAGTTTTAAAAACAATATCGAGAACGCATTTTTAAGACCCATACAAGACCCATTACTATACTCGTATGATAATGTTCGAGTTGCAAATAATTTAAACAAAATTGACCTGATTTTAAAAATGTATTTCTTTATAATGTTTGAAATGAAAGGAAATTAATTACCACTAGTCATTTTTAATAGAAAACCGACTTAATTATTTAGGATTACAATTAGATTCCCCATGATCCAAGTCATGTAGTTAAATCAAATTAATATGCGACCACCTTTGAGGTTTCATATTACCGAAGCGAGAATTATAAAAAATCATTTCACCTAGTCCAAAGTAATGAGTTAACGTACACAAAAATATAAATGACAATGAAATAAAAAAATATCCCGAGTAATAGGTAATCTGAACCACAACTAATAAACTGAATACAACTGTATGCACTTATACAGTCTACGAAATTTTTTCACTAAGTTCTTCACACAAGTTAAACAATGCATATTTTCACTAAGTTTTACTTCATGTATACAAACCTCCATTTTTTAATGCAAGCACCTAAGATTTGTGTCATAAAATTTCTAAATTCGTGAAATTCTTTTTTTTTTTTTTTATATGCAAGTTCTACGCGAAATTGTCACTCGCACTCTTAACTGTCTTCATATAATTTGGAAAATAAATATTGATGTTTAGCACAGACACATTTTGGCAACGATTTTTTCCTTGAATTTAATATTATTTCAACATTATATATTTTTTTAACACTTTCCTTTGCCAAAAGCGAGTACTTCATCAATTCAGCATGACACTCCAAATCCTTGCGATTTTAATTTACACATTTCAGTTTATTTTTAATTTGCAATTCATGTATTTTTTTTTTTTTGTATTCTCTTTACATTTACTACTGACACCACGAAATTTATTTATGAAATTCACAAGACATACACACTGCACGTATTGGTCGTTGTAAAAATATTCAATTGGAAAGCAATTCCGCATATAATTCAATGGCGCAATGCAGTAAAATCACTAGTGGTCAACAATTTTGTCCAAGAGTCCATTTCGTTGAGGTTACAACACTCGAAATTGATTTCAAATACAGCAGCTTATATGCGATTAGCATTAAAATCACAAACGGTAAACAACGCTATGTGATTTTGTGATTTTAAAATAGAAAAAAGAACATGCACACAACAATCAGTACCAAGTAAAAGTACGAGTATATATGTTTTTTTACATATGTATGTTTGTTAATAAATTACTTAGTCGCCGTTGAACAACGAAATTTAAATTTTAAACTTACTAGACATTAACTCTCTTGCGCTGTGATTCTTTTTACACATTTTTACTTAAATCAATCTTAAGTTTTGCACACTTTTTTTTATGTGTAAGAGTATTTTTTAATTTCTTGGCAAATTTCCGGCTAGTAAATAACCGGCGTACATTCACTAACACTAAAACACATTATTCTTTATCAGGAGTTAAAATTCACTAGAAAAACTTAAATATTAATTAAACTGAATGAAGATTAATGAAAATATGAAGTTTTGCTAAAATTTATTTCAATTCGTTTATTCACGCCTTTTAGATTACAGGGTTTCACTGATTATTTGGTTATAGTATTCTATGTTTGCAAAAATAAATCGAACTAAGAAAATGTGTGAAAAAGTGATTTCTTATTTTCTGTCCATTATCGGGAAAAATAACAAAAAAAATTATAGCAATATAACCAGATGACCCGATAACCCGATAACCTGAAAACACCCGAACAACCAAATTTTGATTTTTTAACATTTTATATGTACAATATGTATGTAGTATGTATATGTTTTGCACTGTTTTGAATTGCTCAAATTTGTTTATAATCCTGCTTTTTTGTTAGCTCACAACTGTTGCGCCACACGGTCGAGCACGAAGTGTTTTGAACTAACTTGTGTGCTGGTGTTTTTATCAATTTCGACTGATGTTATTGAAGAACGGAAGCTCGCCTCTGTGTGCGAGAGAGTCTGTATGTTAATGAGGAAACAGCAACAATTTGTTGTGCGTTTGCGTTGTACACAATGTTGCTAATATTTCTAAAAAAAATTTTTTTATTTGCTTCCATGAAAAAATTTTTTTTTTAATTTTTATTATTGTTATCATATTTTTTTTTTGTTGCAAATTTGGTTGTTTTGTTTTTGTGAAATTTAAATTTAAAATAAACATTTATGGAGCGAGGAAATATTCGTTTGGTCAAATTTCTTTAGTAGAATCGCTTTAGAGAATAAGTTCACCGACATTTTCAATTTCACAGTTTTGGATGGAAAAAGAACTCAATCAGCTATTAGTGAAACCTGGAAATATTTGCTGTTTTTTCCATTTTGTAATCTTTTAGAATAATGTTATCTCTGAAAAAACGAACGTTCTCAAATTCTAGCTAAATTTCTTTAAAATATAATTTTTACTGGAAAACTTCGAGTACGACTTTCGGCAAGCAGTAAAGGCGAGGGATAAAAAGAGAAAATGACATACAATGACTATCAAACAAAAGCGAGTTAACTGTGAAAGAATTCATCTGAACTGGATTAAGCTTTACAAAATAAGTGATTTTACGATGCTTTAAGTGCCGTAGAAAAATGGCATCGATAATGGATAATGTCGTTGCTAAAGTTATATTGCTCGCATATCCATTGTTTTCAACGGTTACAAAACAAAGTTACATTAAAAACTCTTCAATCCCTCTGGCAACGCCCAATTTGTGCTCATCAAATGTTTCCTTGCGCTATGCATGCCGGCCGGCTTTAAGCGCTCAAAAGCTTTAACAATGATAAGAAAGCTCCGAACCTAGCAATCATTTTCAATGGCTGGTAGCAGTTTAACACTACTATTTTCTTGACTTAACTGAGCATATATTATAACGATTAAAAAGTTTTGCAGAAAATTTAATCAGTAAAAACTTATTAGTTTTTATTTTGCAAAACAAAAAATAAGTAATTATGTTTGGCCGATTTTCTCGTCTTCCTGTTAAGATAAAATTTTTGCATCTGGACAATAAATTTTAACCAATGAATTACCTACCTATAAAATTTGTGGATAATATACATACAAACATACAGATATGAATGTAGTGTATTTAGATAAATACATACTTACATATGGAAGCGAATGAGTTTAAGAATGGGAGAAAAATTAACAATTTAAGAAATCAGCTCTTAATAAATGTTGTGTTGATTTTTGAGTTGTTTTTTTTTAATTTTTTCTCAAGGGAAATATCTGTTATATAGTACCAAAAATTTATATTATCCACAAATGCAATTTTCGATAATCTTAAAAACATATTGCAAGGAATGAATTGATATGGAACTATTTAGTAGATGTGTTATTTAAAAAAAAAAACTATTTCGATTTATATTTCTTCATGGTTGTTTTTTCTGATCTTATAAATATTTAATTAGACCGTTTAAAATTTTAATGTAAAAATTGCTAAAGAATAAACCATCACTCTTGTATTGCCAATACACATTTTTAAGACTGTATTGTAGAAATCTCAAAATTTATTTTACTTTTAATCCCACTAATATTATAAATGTAAAAGTGTGAATGTGATGTTTGTTGCTCAATCACGTTAAAACAACTCAAAACATTGGAATGAAGTTTGGTGACTTACTGCGGATTATACAGCCACTAAAACGGCTTATGAAACAATCAATGATTTAAAATTCGGCTGCCACCACACTGTGCGAACGCCAAAATCCGCCGTCGAGGATAAGTTTCGACAAAATTCAACAAAAAAAACATGTTTCGGGAGATGATTTATAAAACCAGGGATTGAGAAAACGTTCCAGTGTTAGTTTAATTCTGCACGAGAAAAAAATGTGTAATCAAAAACGTTCCCTCAAAAAGAACAAAAAAGGAACAAAACTCACGAGAAAGTTCTAAAAACAAAAAAATAAGAACTAAACTCTCTGTAACGATCTTCAAAAGAACAAAATGCGAACAAAACTTTCGGGAATGTTCTCTAAATGAACAAATGAGAACAAAGCTTCCGCAAACGTTCTCAACAAAAATAACATGGCAACAAAACTTTCAAGACTGGTCGCAAGAAGATCACAGTGAGAGCGAAAATTAAGGGTGTGAAAGTATCGAGGTTTTCAAGGAAAAATAAATAAGAACAAAAACACGGGGAATGCTCTGTCTAAATACCAAACGGGAATACAAGTTTTGGGAACTTAACGTTAGGGATGAAATGGGCGTCAAAAATAACTTTATTATTATGCAATTGGCGCTTACACTATACTATAGTACAATGTTTGGCATAGCTTCTCCCACTATTTGTGATGTACGTCCTTATGTTTGCGTTAAAGATAAACAATCTCGGGAGTTCTTTAGTCGAAATCGCAAAAAATCTAGTGACCACTGGAAAAGACGTTGGCGGTCCTATTCCAAAAATAAAACGACGAATTAAAATCTCAGCCAAACCTTTAATTTCTAAAAGGAATAAATTATAAACTCATTTAATTCGCCAAAAAGGCAAATACTCGATTCATGCAGCATATAAATGTTTAGTTAATCTTTTCTTAAACTGAATAAAGTTCGGGGAAGTGCCGTCGTTTTAAGCTGTCGATGAAGTGTTGTGTTTGACCCAAAAACATACAATAAGATTTGTGCTCGTGTATTTCAGAAGTTGGTGCACTTGCGCTGGCGCAATTACGTACGTGTATTTAGGGCCATTGGAATCAGGTTTAGCTGACTTTTTGGTAGTGCGGTTTCATAATGGCAAATAAAAAGTTTATGTTGTTAACAATTCAAGAGAAAGCTGACATTTTAAGGAAACTTAGAGTACAGAATTTTTCGTCAATTCCTTAGCCACAAGTTTTCACGTGCATAGATCGAAAATAACTTATGTTAAGAAGAAAGAACACACCCTAAAAAACCTACTGTCCCATTCTGGATCCGGCCCTGAGAACAGGAAAACGTTTAAACCTTCAAATTTTCCAAAAAGGGAAAGAGTATTGATCAAAAGATTTGCAATGCAAAAGGTCAGAAATTTATCAATCACATCTAATATGCTCAAGGAAAAAGTCAAGTTCTTTCATGCCAAAATTCAGGACACCTCAAGTGATATCCACGCTGGCAATTATTGGGTTGCAAACTTTAAAAAAGATATGGCCGATCTTCTTTTCCATTTGTGGTGTACGTTTTTATAATCTACCACAAATGGAAGGACCTAAAAGGATAATTAATACGAACACTCAAAATATGTGGGGAAAAACTATTAAATAAAACTGATTCAGTTAAGCCATTTTTGCAAAAACTAAACAAAAAAATTGTCGATTTGGGTTTGAGAAACGAGCAAAAATAAATACAATGCCGAGCCCGATTTTCATTACGTGCAAGAATCGATTTACTAATTTACAAGGAATGTCAAATTTGGACATTTTGTTGATCGCGGGATTTTCGAGATTTGAAAACGAAGTCCCGGGACAATTCCGGGATCCCGAATTTCATGAAGTTTTGATTCCTAATTTTTAAAATGTAACACGTCTGTAATCGTTGTATTATAGAAGTATACAAAATAACATTAATATAAATAAGAAGAACGATTTGTTGTAAATCATGTATGTATTTATTGGTATTTGGTGACATGCAAACAAAATAATTTATACTTCAAGTACAAATATACATATTTGGTACAGAAGAAGCACTGCTGCGCCTCAACACTTCTTGGTTGGATTGCCGACAATAAGTTTAATGCTCTTTGTAGGACTTAGCCTTTATCGCCTCATTACAAAAACTATCAATTTCTTTTACCAAGCCTGATAAATTTTATGCCTTTCGATTACTGGACACTCCTCTACAATTTATCTTTGAGACTTTCTGCCTTATCCACTTCAGGCACCTCGTTGTTAGTTCTATTAACATCGCTTTCATGATGAGGCTCATTTTCTACTCGAGTGGAAGATTATCCAGCTCATTTATAATGGCAAGAACAAAAGGGAGTTAACAAAGCTGTGTTGTTTGTCGATTGTGAACTCTCTAAAGGCTTTGTTTTACCCTTAAAAAGGGGAATTTTTAAGAATGATACAAAATTAAAAAAAAAAAACCTATAAAATTCTTTGCTTTCTACCATTCCAGAACTTTAATAGACTTATCCCGGGATATTTCGGACCTAAAAAGGGCAGGATCCCGGAATTGACATGCCTAGTATACACATAGAAGTCGCGCTTGCCTTCTCAGTAAAAAGTTACGTGTACGCTGTGACTGCCACACGAGTAGTTTTCCGAATAATTCTGAAAAAAATGTTACCGTCGTCTTTTGTGCCAAAAATTTTTCTTTGCCAGAAAGCTCCGAATACTTTAGTGCTCATTTTGTTCTTTTTGAGAACTATCCTGAAAATATTATTCGCTGTTTTTGTGTTCTTATAAAATTCAAGTTGACAAGCGGTCACCTCTCGGCAGGCAATGGTATTTCTGCCATGAAAAAGCTTCTCATAAAAAACATATGCTCTTGAAGGTTTGCAATTGCCTGTCGAGGTGTGACCGCTATTAGAAAAAAACATCTCTATGATTTAAGATTTTACTTACCCTGGCTGAGATTTGAACCTCGAACTCAGCGGCATATCGAGTTATAGCACACAACTGCCACCAATTTTAATAGGAATTCTCACATTCTAAGTTTGAGTGATGAGGACTTATGTATGTATTAAATTAAGTCGACATTGCTGAAATTATCTTACGAAAAATTTAAAAATTATCAGATTTAGCAAATTATTTTCCGTTTGATATACATACAGGGGCCCAAACAAACAATTATCTATGTAGACTTCTTATTAGATTATAGAGAGACAATTGTTTGAAGTTTTTTGTTTTGACTAAATGTCAAGAGTTGAAAAGAGGACAAAATGTTAAGAAATATTTACTTACATAGAGTATATTTAATAAAACTAATTGAAACTTTTATAGAAATATACTGGAACGCAGTAATCATTCGTACGAAACGTTTTCTTAATATGTACATATGAACTTGTTTTTGTAGTTTTTGTTACAGCATCATGCTTGAATATTAATAGCCTGGAACAATGCGTACAAACTTCCGCACAATCAAGGTCAGGAAAACAGAAACAAATAAAATGCCGTCCATGCACGCGCAGTGATTCCTGTGTACGCACTTCAAATGACACTCATACATATGTGCATACATACACAGAGCCATTTACATATATGGATGCACTTTTGTAAAAGCGTAAATTGTATAAAAAAATTACATATAATAAATTTACATATGTATGTACATACATATGTACATACATATGTGTGTTTTTATTTGTGTGTGTAGAAGAGCAATGATGCTGTTGTCATTTCTATCAGTTTTGTTGGTATTTATTTTCATTATTTCAGGATACTCCGCAGCACTTTGATGCAATCAGTAAATTGACGCGCTTCCAACGGTAGGCACGTCCTTACACACACACACACATCAACGCGCACACAAATAGAGAAAAAAGCCCTTAGCGCCAGAATAGGATGTAATTCGAAAGATAAATAGTGCTTGAAGGTATTACTCATAAGAACACGCATACGAGTGTGTGTATGTATGTACAAAATTATTTATAGACTGCCTGCAAAATGCACTGGCTATTCAAATTTACCTTGACCAAGCCAATATATGTATAAGTACATACATACATACATACATACATGAGTGTAAAAGGATTTACATATGTATGTACATACATACATACGATATGTATGCGATGTAAGTGCTAGTAAATATGCATGCCTGTTTTCACAATTTTGTTTTGATATTAATTTTCATAGCAATCGCTTGTCTATTTTTACGACAATCACACATGTGAGACACGTCCTGCTGCCTTGCTGTTGTACAAAGCACAGTCCACCCTCAGAATTGCTTTAAGTTTTCGCACGTGCATCATTTGCGAACCACTGACAATCGCAATGTAATCAAAAATTGCTAGCACTCGGGAATGAACAGAAAAGTTATTTACCGTTAAGTGGATAAAAATGAATGAATATGAAAAAAAAATCAAGATTAAAAAAAAACCAAAAATATTCACACAAAAAAGCCTTCGGCTGCATTTTCACTTTTAGCAAAAATTAAAATGTGAAAGCAATACATACATACATATGTACGTTTGTATGCATGTATGTATGTACGTTTGTATGTATGAATAGGTGCATACACACTGACACTGTCCCCTCTTGTGTAGACATTCAGTTGGTCGACAACTGCAACTTTCAACTATCATTTTAATTTAAATGTGTTTGTTATCTCTTTCCTTTGCCACCGATTCTAATCATAAATGACCGCAGCTGCATCACTTGCACATTTGTACGCAAGTCTGAAGCGAATGACTTTTATTCAAATACTAGTCTAAAAATACTCGCAATTGTTTATTTTTTTGGAATTCATTGCAACAAAATTGATATAAATGAGAATGAACAGAGAGTGAAGACTATTAGTGGTGTCATTCATTAATTAATTAAGATTTGTACCTTCGCATAAGTCCAAGAATAGTATTAAAAGCGATTTTAGAAAGTCACAGCAGCTTCATACCTACTACATACATATGTATGTACATATGTATGTACATATGTACATATGTTAGATATGTAAATATCATAAAAATAAATAGTTTTTAAGTTTGATAATTGAATGTTATTGCACTCAGTTCAGTTTATTATGGTTTTTATTACTGACACTAACATTAATTTTATTTCTCGTAATTATTGATTATGACAGATTCATTAGAACTATTTGTAATGGTATATTTTGTGTTCTTGTACCTTTTTGTTTTACTTAAGTTTATCTGAATTGTAGTATAAAATTTGTAATAATTGTGTTTCATTATAGCTGCCATTGATTATAGCAATAATATTAATAAATTGGTACTAAATCAATTGTTCTAGCGTACAATTTTGTTACGAAATTAAGTTTTTTTGTTGTTGTTAGTTTTTAGGCTAATTGGCGGCAATTGCACATGAAATTTAGTTTAAATTTTCACTACCGCAATATTAAAGGAAAATGTGTGTTTTAAGTCCTTGAGCAGTTACCGACTTAAAAAAGATGGACTTAAACTTGAATGTTAACCGATTGAAAGATATTTTCATTCTCTTCATGGCGCTTTGAGTTGTAGGCACGTACAGCTGGAAAATTGGAGGATCTCAATTGTTCATTATCATTAGAAAATCATAGCCATATTCACTTGTTTGTGTATTCAGTATAATTATTGTAAACCTATATGAAAATTGGAGAAAGCATTACATCTACATGCATTTTCAAATCAACTAGATTGACCATCAATATTAATTTAAGTTTTTAAGAAAAATTCGAGTTAAATAATGGATTTCTAATCTTCTTTTTCGATTTTTTTTTAATAGTTTGTCTATAATAAATGTTCTTGTTATACAAATTTTGTTGTTGTAAAAAAGAAGATTTTTGTTCTACATAAATATTAACTTAATAAATAAATTGGTGTTTGCTGGAGTATATTTTTAGACGAAATACCTTCTTTTAAATTTAGATATTCGTAAGAGTGAAGAATGCCTCTTATATAAAATAAAAATATCAATGGACATTCTGAATTGTATAAGCAATAAATTTTCATATACATATGTATGTACATACATATGTACGTACGTATGTATATCGGCATAGTTTAAAAAAAACTGATCAAGAAATTATTTTTAAAAATAAAATTTTCTTGTTAACGCAAGTTTGTGCTGATCTTTTTTCATACAAAAACCTATATTATATGCTTTTATATCAAAAATAAAATTTTAACAAATATAAGAAAATATATTAATTATAAGGTGTAAAAATTAGATATAAATTTAAGTAACTTATTTTAGCATACTTTTAATAAAGTCATAAATTATTTAGTAGGGTATTATTGCACGTTGCATAAGTCGTTGACTGCACAACCAATTTTGAGATATACTTGAGTATTGTGTATTGATTTCAGGAAAGGGCGTAGTGCACTAATTTCTAAGAACACTAATTTTCGTGTAACTAAAAAAAAAAAATATATGATTACAATCATTAGATAAACAAAAGTTTCTCAAATTGGTACGCATCACAGTATAACAAATGATACGTAGCACAATGTAAGATATTGAAAAAGACAGCACCCTTTACAAAAACAGAATTTTTAAAGCAAGGTAAATATGGTATTAAAAATAACAACAAACTCGTTTGCTCGATTGTCGACACAAATTGGCATAACGACTCTTATTTGTTTTCGCCTTACAACTAATTTCATTAAAAAATATTTTAGTTACTCGTTGTTTAAATTTTGCACCTACTACCTTTACTCCCCTTTACGTAATTAATGCATTTCTTTGTAAAATGTTCTTAGTGCCGATATTCGAGTTTATAGAAATTAGTTTGAAAATACAACCCATATTTTTTTATGAAAATATGAACTAATAATCGCGCTATAAAGTTATATGTTCGTATGTATATATGTACATACATATGTATGTATGTATATACGTATGTATGTATGTTTATAATAATGCATGGAAATGATGAGCCGATTGCGCACTTAAAACTTTTCTATTTCCTACAAAATAACATTAATTTACTAATCTTTAAAATACTGGTTATCTGTCTTATGCTGATACTGCCAATCGTCTGCAGCGCACTAAAATTTTTTCCTTCAATTAACCTAATCTTCGGATGTTGGTTTGGAGGTGTTCGAATTATCATCGTTTTTATCATCAATTTCACTGCCAGTTTTACTTTTTCCACATTTAGGTGGTGTATTACGTGAGCTTAATGCATATGCACGCATGCGTGCTTTGTGCTCAAGCTCATTTTGCCGAATGCGTGCACCATGTTCCTCGCGCATTTGACACAGTTTTAACTCTTCATTCTTACGATAGTAACTAAGTTTAAGCTCTTGATGCATGGTTTCGAAATTCAATCTCTGCTCGTGCTCGATGCGTGCATGCTCAATTTCTGCTAAATGTGAACGTTTTATCAGATCAAATATTTGCTTTTTGTATTTTTCATCGGTAGGCAATATTTTATAGACTATATCATCTGCATTTAGTAATAACTTGGAGGTTTGTGCATCGCTTTCGCTTGCTCCCGATATTGCAAAATCGTTTAGAGTACTCTACAAAAATAAATGTTCGATTTTATATAATTTTATGTTTATGCATTAATAAACTTACGCTCAAATTCTTTAGTTTTTTCGGTTTAGTACAGTCCTCGGCAGCTACACTTTCTGCGTTTTGTAATTTTTTCTTTTGAATTCCCTTTTTTCTTTGCCGTATGGGCGTGCATTGTTGTAGTTGCGGTTTAAGCGTAGTTTCTGTCTGGGATTCTGCCGATTGTGGTGGGGATGGTAATGCCATTGTCGATGCCTGCAACGTATCTTCACTGGTATTTGTGGACGTGGGTAGAGCGGCCAGCGGCGTGTCCTCATCATCGATACTTAGCAACTCTTTTTTGATAACTATACCATTACTGCGTGTATGCGTACGTACGTTGCTTGGATCCTTTTGCATTTCCTCCATAAACTCTACCATATTCAAACCTTCTAGTGTTCCTGCATCGGGATTCTTTTGTTGGTATTCACGTTTTGCGGTATTTTTCATACTTCGCCATTGCACTTGAATTTGTTCGAGAGACGTGCTGAAAGTTGTTTACGTTGCATCTGAAATGATTGGGATGTAGCATGATAAAGAGTTGTAATCATTTCCTTTTAATTTCTATATTACTTTTTAGTGATTTGCATCCAAGCTAGACGTTTGCTTTAATGCTTTTTGCATCAATACATTACGATTTTCGACGTATTCGACTTTCGGCTTTATTACTTCTACCAAGAGACACTGGTGATAAAGAACATAAACACCGCAAATTTTAATTATGTGCTTAAAATTAATTTGTATTTATGTATGTATTAGCGTTTAGCTTAACTCACTCTTTCCGCCTCTCCCAATTTGTTGAGCGTTTTTTCCTTGTCCCTTTTTTCTTGCCAACTTCTATTTCACCCCAGCATCTTCTTTCGATGATTCTTGGTGCTCTTGGGAGGCTTTCGCTGGTTGCAGGTGTGTTTCTTCTTCCTCCTCCTCCCGTTCCAATTTTGCAATTTCTTGATCTACTTTGGGTGGCACCTTCACCGTAAGAGACGTTGGACTCCCATTTACTGCTTCTAGCTTCATTTTGCCACGACTTCGATTCCTTCGCAACAGTTCCAGGTTTCCTTCAATGTTTTTCAATTATTTTGACACAAGTTTGCAAAGGAATTCTTGCTTTTTCTCACAAGATTTTCTTTTTAGATGTTTTGTTTATACTTCTATACTGCAAAACTTCTCTTATCCAATTGGATAAAAGTAGTTCCAATCTCATACAATTTGGCAGCACTTTTAGTAAGTGTTCCCGAACAAACGTAAATGCTAAGGCGAATTAAACAAGGTGGTGTTGAAGTGCCAGCTAGTTTTTTTGCTTTTCTGGACTGAATGTCAAAGGGCTTCGTTTTGATTGGCTGGCGGTGTAAATCATCTACAGAAATTTGACATTCAGTCCAGCAAAGAAAAAACCAAATACATGAAAGCATTTTACTTATATATGCTCACCACCACCTTGTTAAATTCGGCATGAATGAAATATTTAAGAAATTTCTGAGACCGCACCAACGCGAATTCATATAAGGTGGTATACTCCCATCAGCGGATTGCTTGTTCTATCTACGACTTAAGCGGTAAAAGTGTGAAAATGGTTTTTTTGTTTACATTTCAAAATTCTATTTACGTTCGTGATGGAAATTTGCATGTGTAAGACGAGCAGAACATGAAATTATAAAGAAATACATTTGATTATTTATTTACAAATACGTTTGATTTTTGTATTAATTTTGGGATTCCACTGATTCGTTAATTTTTTTCCTTCTAATTTTCTCTGACATTTTCACCGCAAACTTCACACAAATTTTTACTCGCCATGGTTTTACTTGTATGTGGAATGAATTGGCTTTGATAAAATGTCCGCAAGGAAGAAGCAAAGGAAATATTTTCACAGACTAATTCGCCAAGGTAAGGTAAGAAGATTCG